>OU342467.1:8321682-9590610 GCA_910589355.1 Parapoynx stratiotata | reverse complement strand
ATGCGCGTGCCTTTTTTTATTGGGGAGTTTAGGACCTTAACCAAGTTCTCCCAGGGAACGTCAGTATCCTATAATAACAGAAGAAAACCTGCGAGAAGCCAACAGTAGGTTATAATAATTTATATACATATATAGTTGATTAATTTCTTCTATACTGAGAATCGACCAAACCGGGTTCATTCAATGTATAATTGATAAACCTAGTCTAGAAAGAGGGATTGTCGGCTATAGTTGCGTGAAGTACGACACTAGACGCAAGCTGCTGCCGCTCGTCTTACTCATACTCATACAATTTTTTTTATATATATGACAGGTAAGCTTTAAGACGATGAGGCCGGAGGTGGAAGCGAGCTTCACCTGTAATCCTCAACAACTGAGGAACTGGCTGCTTTACATCTGATTGTCGGAACACAACACTGCTTAAAACATCGATATTATGGCGACTAATTTAGGTAAGACGGTGGTAGCTAGCCAGGCGGGCTTAGAGGTCTTACCACTAACCAAACCGAGCAGAAAAACTTCTGCCCCCATGGGGAATCGAACCCGGACCTCCTGATCAACACCCGATTGTGTGAACCACTAGACCAGAGAGGCGGTAAAATACTAATAAATCAATTTTATTTAACAAAAGAAAACATTTCCGTCACTATAACCATGTTATATACTTTAACTTTTATCTAACCTCTAAGGAAAACGAGGAAAAATGTATACAATGCGTAAGCTCCCTAGCAACCATTTATTTTGATTTACCCTCAAATCTTACCGTGTTTATAAAGAGTAAAATTTTCAGACTCCATATAAAGTATTTATTTTACACATACATAAAATAACGCCTGTAATCCCCGAAGGGGTAGGCAGAGTCCAAGGAGCACTGCATTCCTTAAGACCACATTTAGCCATACAAAAATTGAGTTCGGACAGATGAAAAATCATGAAAGAGTGGTTGTGGCTAGCTCATCGCCTACACAATCACAGACTCAGTACCCAATACGCCCTCAGTCGCCTTTTACGACATGCTAGGCAAGAAAAGCAGTTGATACATTATTTTTGTGTCCCGGGACCAAATAATTTCAACCACAATTATTCAATCGGCCGTGTGGTGACGGCAGAGTAGAATACAATTGTCACCTCCCCAAATCTCTGCCGTGGGTGTCGTACAAGACGACTAAGGATAAATCAGTGATTAGGAATGGGCAGCAGCGTTCCTCTTATACCACCAAGGCTAACAATGTACTGCGACTTTAGTGCCCGATAAATGGCAATAGGCTCGCCACCTATTACATGGGACTTGACATAGTTGGCGAAACGTGGGTGCTAATTCACCTCTGCCTACCCCTTCGGGGGTTTAGGCGTGATTTATGTGTATGTATTATTCAATCCGGCAATCAATTCAATCAAGTACATATATGCCTGAAATCTCACTGCCACTGTTCTCAATAGAGAAAAAGTATTAAAAAAATGGTTTAACAAAATAAACTTTATAAAGCCGTGGAAAACCAGGTAAATGAATGTTTTCCATACCATAAATTGCTTTTCTAAGTAAACATTCTGTACCTCTATATTTTATCCTTACTTAGAAACGTGTAATTACCCCAATACGTGGTTAGAATATTATAAATTGATGATATTAAGTGTACTGAATAGTAAATAACTTGCAAATATAACAAAATTATACTTTTTATGTTATAAAATAATGGTCTTACTGATCATACAGTACGGATTACGGCTCTCAAATTATTATTGTCTATGCTAATCCTTGTGGGTTCTTCTTTACCCTAATTTTATACAGAGGCTAAACCTTACCTCTAATGGTAAGTTAAATAGTCATACAGTTTAGTTTTTTATTAAAAACTCAGCAAGGTCCACATTTGTCACTGATGTGGACGCCACAACGGCAACGAGGTGGTAGAGAACTCTACCGCTGAGTTAGATCCTTAGAGATGACGCATACACCACAGTATTGGCTTCTTTGTACTATTTCTTTGTACTTCCTTTGTAACCTCTTTGGTCCCCCGGACGTTGAAGTCCGTGGTCGCTCCTTAAGACCACATATAGCCATACAAAAATTGAGTTCGGACAGATGAAAAATCGTGAAAGAGAAGTTACAAGTGGCTAGCTCATCACCTACACAATCACAGACCTAGTACCCAATACGCCCTTAGTCGCCATTTACGACATGCTAGGCAAGGAAAGCAGTTGGTACATTATTTTTGTGTCCCGGGGACAAATAATTTCAACCACAATTATACAATCGGCCGTGTGGTGACGGCAGAGTAGAATACAATTGTCACCGTTTTGATACTGGACTGATGACGTTATAACATGAAGATTTGCATATATATGCGTCAGGATTAAAGGCGTTAACATCCACGGCGAAAGATAGGTGTAGGATTTTGATTTTGTTGACTAACAAAATGTAAAATTGATCATGCTTACTGGAACTTTTGGTTGCCAAAAGTTTATTAGGTACCTCTTGTGAATCAAATATTTTGACGCAGATATCTCCACGTGTTGTTTTTAGAACTGCTTTTGAAATAAGGTTGTCTGTAGTTGTAACTAAATAGCTTGATATAAATTCAAACTCATCGCTTTTTTTAAGGAAAAAGGGGACGCCATGAAAACGGAAACGTTTGAGAAATTGTTCTGGCTTAAAAACATAATTTAGATAAGGTTAATTCCATTTTTAGTAGGTATTCCTTTTTATCTCTTGCGTTTTCTCCTGTTCTGACCTCTCCGCTGCCCCGTTTCCTGTAAAACTTTGGACCTGGCAAAATTTCGGTTCCCCAATATGGAGTGAAAAATTAATTTCGTCTTTTGATACCAAAAGTTCCGTAATGAGGGAATAGAAGCAATGGATGAGCATCTAAGTTTTGATATGAAAGATATAATAAAATAAATACTGGTAAATGGAAGAGAACGCCATAATATTCAGGTCCAACAAGAAACGAATTATATAAACATCCATAGTTCGTTGCCCACAACACATAAAATGGTTTAGATGCAGAGAGAAGAGGAGAGGTTTCCATATTAGTAGACAGACCTCAGCCTTGTGTATGATGTTTTTGATAAATTTGTTTTTTCATAACAGTGGACCAGACATATTATTATGATAACATCTCACCATCACAAATTGTTATTTTGAGGTTGTAGGTGATTATCTCTATATTTACTGCACCAATTTGAAAAATTCTTTCACTATTGGGAAGCTACACTATCCTGGAATAACATAGGCTATATAATATTTTCGAAAAAATTTGGGACACTTACTAAGACTTCAATAATGTACCCCCAAAAATATTCTTTTCATCACGTGCGCTGCACAAACTGTTGATAATGGAATAAAATAACGTATTACGATTTTATAGAGCTTATCATTATTTACAAAAATTGTCGCGACTGTGCATGTCTAACTTTTATAGTTTAGCCACAATAAGTGGTTTTTTATTTTAAAAATTTAATAAAAATTCGTTGCTAGAAAGGGCTCTTTATTTGTATCTTGGTATTGATCATTATCAAAATAAAAAACTTCATATTCAAAACTGGTGCAATATCTTTACATAACCTTTTGAATTTTTTAATTTGTACATTCCATTCGAAAGATTTCTCGAGATTAAAAATGTTAGTATTGGAAAATCAATACTAATACGAGTATTTTGCGAGAAATGTTCTGCATGTCTCCTTGGATAACCTCCTTGGTCGAGTGGTCTGTATGCCGGTCTCAAGGCGTCGCCATCTCAAGAGGTTCTGGGTGCGATCCCCGGCGGGGGCAAATGTTTGGGTGATCAATTTTCAGGCATTTGTTCTCCAGTCTTGGATGTTTATATATATTCAGGACATTGATATGTATTTATCTTTTAAATCTATATATCCGTCATCTAGTATCCGTAACACAAGCAGCATTATTTGCTTAAAATGGGGCAAGTTGGTAGGTGTGAATGTGTAAAGATATTTATTTCATTATTTCATATCTCACAACTACCAGCCCTCTTAGCATGATCACCGCACTAAAATATATATCAGGTTTTTATCACGTTTAACTGGTAAAATTCTATAGAATTTGACAATTAGTTATGATTAAACGTGAAAAATTGGCATAGTCAACAGTGCGGCGTCTTGGCATGCCGTAATCACCTTCGGGACGTCCAATCGTAGTCTAAAAAAGAACCCAGAAACACCTCATGCACCCCCTGAACGTACGTCCTCTACGAAGGAGACGATTTAGCCGCAAAGCGCGCCTCTATGACCAACATTTACTGCCAGAGCCGGGGACTCCAATGTTCGGGTTGCAGCGTAAATGCACCAACATCCAACATATAAAAAAATTCTTGAGAATATTTTGAAAAACTAGGGATCTGTATGAAGATTTAATACTCATTGTAAAACCTACCTATACCGCCCAACGAAGTGGGCACAGGTCAGCTAGTTATTTATAATCATGTAATAATGGATTTATTAATTTTTACTCTTCACGGTCCAGAATAACTTGCGGGATGCCTTGGGAGGACTTATTTTTCTCCTAGTACGTCCATCGCAACACAATTAATTCTCGTTGTAAAGAATGTCCCAATGTTCCGTTTTAATTATACAGCGGCACCTTAAAATTTGGACCACCGGCTGTAAATGTGTAAATCACGTACCCTGGGTCACGTGCGGGTGGTCGACAGTTTTAATAAAAAAACTTATTTAAATTCACAGCGACATGCTGGGTTTCATTGTTGGGCCGGAGCTTGCCTTCTGCGCTGTCTTAAAACTTCTGAATCGTGAAAGCGTATGCAAAAGTATTGGGAACAAAATATGCAAATCTTAGTGCGTAGAATATCAAGCGAGACTTTTTGGTTAAAAAGATTTAAATTGACAGTGATGTAATTCTAAATCATATCTTTCATATAGCGATAATCTCGGTTAAGCTCCAGGTTATCTGCCAGTGTTTTTGCCGTATTTGTTTTTTAATGACCCCAGAAAATCGCCAATCAACTAACAGTTAATCGCCAATCAACAACTAACAAAACATGGATTGGCTTTACTCTTGGAAATGACTCTGAATACCATTGCAAGCTTGGACGGAAAAGGTATTTCTTTCATATTAAAAATAAATATAGGCAATTTACGTTACAGAAAACCTGTAGTTATGTTATTATTCAAAAGCTGATTACTCTCTGTGAAGCACGTACGCCGTACTAAGCATTTATATTTTTAGAGGTATATCTGGTATTTATTTCTACTACTACGAGTAATCGTGTTTCTAATCAATATGATTTATAAGTGAATCCTTAAATATCTTGCATGTGAATTATATTGTTATAGCTTGAGTAATAACAATACTGCTCGGTGCATTCTTAAGTTTTTATTGTATTGTAGATCATATTTACTACGTATATTGTGTCGCACTTCTTATTATAAGAAAATAAAACCGATTTAAAAAAAAACTAAACAAAAAAGTACTAAAAATATTCATTCCTGACCTCGTAAATACGTAAGTAACTTAGATGTTGGTACAAATAAAATTCTTTGCATGATTTAATAATTTAAAGATTCTTTTTTAAATCGTTCAAGGCGTCTTTGAGTAATCGGGGAACATACATAAAAAAACATAAAAACTTTCGTCGAAATGATAACCTCCTTCTTTTTTGAAGTCGGTTAAAACATTTGCATTTAACGCGGTCTTCAAATAATAATACAAGTATATCACTATTGCATGACCACAATCAAATATTGGGTCCTTACCTATGAAATTGGTGTTTTTTTTCTCTCTTAGTATTTTGTCTGTAACTATTAAGATTCAGAGTATTTTTAGAAAATAATGACCTCGTCTAAAAATACACTATATTTTTGAGCTCTTTTGATTTGTTTTGATAATTTGTTGTAAGTTTAATTGTGTTAAAATTGAACACGGAGACAACTCTTTTTAAGTGCCTCCCGAATACATCATTTTATTTGCATTCACTTAAAAACGATAAATAATTTTTATGAAGTGTGATATTACACATATTACTAAAGCTTGTCTTATGATAGATGCCAAATATTATTATCTTTGGATTTGTCGTTGTGAAGAAAACTGAAAAAAATTTAGTATGGCATTATCCATACTAATTTTTTTTTGCATTTTTCCTCGCAGAATTCTCCAAATCTCCATACAAAACACCAATTTCATAGGTAAGGACCTAATATAATTGACTATTGTTGCAAATCAATGAAATAGATAAATGCATAAATCCTATCAACGAGATCAGATCAGAGCAATAAATCGATTAATTCAAAACAACTCGGCTAATGGCCGCGCTTTATCACAGCAAATTGAATTAATTTCTGTTTGATCTCCGTGATAAATCACACTTTATGTAACCGACCATTTTGGTAATTTATTGGGATATTGGAATTTGATTATTTCATCTCAAAATTCTTCATATTTAGGTACCTTAAGTATTGATTTATGAACAAGACGACAGTTTTGCGTATGTGGCTATTTTTGTCACATAACAAAATAAAATGTCTTTACCTATTCTCAACACTATCGTGCTATCAGGTTCCAATTTAAAAATGCGGATTACTGGGTAGAAACCGTTGCAATAGCGAGAGATACCAAAGGCTTAACGTGCCTTCTGAACCACGGAACATCACAAATTTTGGTCACCCATCCCAGGACTGAACATGGCGAAAGTAGTTTTGTTTTCAATATCGAAATAACCGAAAAGTGCAATTCACTATGCCGCCGAGCTCCCCCGCACTTACTAGATGGATTTTGTTCTGCTTGCGCACTACGTGGATAGCACCTTGAAATATTCCTCCATTTACCTCCGAAACCTCTTCTTTGTTGTATGAACGACGTGTTTCACACTCACAACAAATATAGCAAGAATGGAATTGCCACAGTCTTGAACAATTTAATTCAACATTATAAGGTATTACTATAAATTAGAGCAAACCCTTCTCCCCTCCACGCCAGATAATAATTTTCTCTCCTTGAAAATCTTGATTAAGAATGGTTCTACAAGAATTTACGGCGATTATACACGATGAGACGAGGCTTGATGTCGAGTTTCTGTAATATAGAAACATGTAGACAATTCCACGAAACTAAGCATTTATCTCCTACGCCACTTTATGAACCTCGCACTCGGCGTCCACTCGTTGTCCACAGGTGGGCGCCGCGTTGTCAACCAGTGGGCTCGTGCGATCAGCGAGTGGACATCGCGTTGTCCGCATTAATGTAAAAACAACATACGATTCACTCGGATGTGGTCTTAAGGAACACAGTGCTCCTTGGACTCTGCCTACCCCTTTGGGGATTGCAGGCGGGATTGTATGTATATATGATTCACTCGGAACCGGTGGGCTCGTGCGATCAGCGAGTGGACATCGCGTTGTCCGCATTGATGTAAAAACAACATACGATTCACTCGGATGTGGTCTTAAGGAACACAGTGCTCCTTGGACTCTGCCTGCCCCTTCGGGGATTGCAGGCGGGATTGTATGTATGATTCACTCGGAACCGGCCCGTTGCAAGCTTGCTCATCACTCGGTATCCGTGCGTGGTAAGTCCGGGGGGCGAGGCGCTCCGGAGCTGAATAAATAGTGAACGTTTTCCCATAGTATTCCATACAGAGAATACTAACCGCTCGAGCCGAGGCGGTGTAATGCTGCTGATTGAGTGCCGAGTGGCTCTAATGCGCTATGAGCATAATTGAATGAATTGAGACAGGCTATGTTCCTATTTAAGTATGAGCTAAGGTGGCGATGCGGCGGCGCACGTACGGGGGTACGCTGGAGTACGCTGGGGTACTCCTTCGACCCCGCTTCTGCTTTGCCCCTATCAGCATTCAGTCCCAGAACCTCTCAAGAGTTCGAACGTCTTGAAACTTTCATATAAACCACTCCACCACGAAGCTTCGAGTAAAAATATAACCTTTCTCCTTTGTGGGCAGATTGTCTAAAATCATGCATTATTGTAAATATAACGAATAATTCAATTATTTTAATGTAAGATGTAATCACTTAATTCATAATCCAATAAAACCTAATAAAGTAAGCAATCTGAAAGCAAAAGCTCTCAAGCAACCAATATTAACAAGATTTAAAACTGTCCTTAACATTTATATTGGCCTGAAATAAATTTCCGTAAAGATTATTTTAATTCAGACATCTTTACCAGCTTACTTTGAAAGTAAGAACATAATAGTTAATCAGAATTCCGTGTACCGTTATTGAGACTGCTATGAAATCATTTCGTTACAGAAGTCTTCATATAAATTATTTTCGAATTTACAATTTTAAGCTCTCAAGGTCCATTAAGATGTTATTCGTTGAAGAATTTTATGAATTTGCAAAATTGCTTCTTAATCCAAAACGACAGGATTCAATCATGAATGGATGTCAGTCGACGAATGATTTATGAGAAGAAGGCTTCTATTATTGACTGATTTCTCGCCAGAAGTTATTACGTAATTGGGAACAGTAATTGACTTCAAAAGTGAAATTGAAACGATCATTATTTATTATTACTCAAAATTATGTTGTTCTAAGTTGTTTTGTAAATTGCTTTTGAAAACAAGAAGAATTTTAAAGTAGGTCAAAGTGTAAAAGCTTATATTTTTAACATCGGTTAAAACCAGTTCCATCATTATAATTAAAGAACTGTACAAAATCATTACTTTTAAAAACAATTGATTTAATTTGATTTGATTGAAATATAATTTTAAATATTAAACAACCTTGAAAATTCAAGGTTTTAATGGTATTTGTTAATAATAATAATAATAATGAAATAAAATAACAATACGTGTGCGTACTGCGTGCGTGCAGAAGGCCACTCGTAAAGCGACAAGTGGAAGGTTAATTAAGTTAAACTAATTCTTTACTGAGGAGGTCCTCCGTTTGCGGGTTCGCAGAGGGCATAAAGGCGCTCTTCCGACGACGCATTAAGAAGAGCTTAATTTGGAGGCAAGGGCTTGGTTGTCCGCCAGGTTGATATTTCTGATGGTGTCAAATGCCAATCATCCTCTAAAGTTAAAACAAATAAAGAACCTTAGATAATTCAGTACACATTAAAACGTAACTAAAATTGTACATAAAACCTATACAAAATAACAATAAAACATCGTGCAAACAATAAAATCACTTGGTAACTACAAATAAAAACACGCAGTTAAAGTTTAAGCGTAGTCAAAAGCGCTCTGCCTTAACTAGCTCAAATAATAGCTAATGCTTTAAAAAAAAATGCCAATCATCCTCGATGGGAGAGGACTTAGTGGGTGGGGCGGCCACCATCGGAGGTGGGGGTGCCGCCCTTTAAGAGCCTCATTCTGGGGTAGATACCTACCGGGACGGATGGCGTCGAGGAGGAGACAGAAGGGAATTTCACCGCACTAGGTGGCGGACGAGAGAAGAGCTGAACCCGGGGGCGGAGAGTATATGTTGCCACGATATAGGCAGAAGGTGTGGGTGAATCACAAGTGCGGGAGCACTCTTTTCTGGCGTGAGGTACTAGGCACTTAACGCACTAAGAAGGGGCGTAGCATTGGCCGCCGCATGCCTATATAGAGGACAGCGGTAGCACTGCCCCGACACGCCTCTCTTACTCTCTCCCTCTGCGCCGACCCCAGAGAGGCCCCACACGGTCATGATGACCATAGCTAGGGGATAAACCTTGATAGCCCTGGCTGGCCTTAATGATGCACGCCTCTGGGGACGGCCTTAACCTTACGCTCTTCCGAGAAGGCGTAGGTGTGGTAGGGGAAGCTGTAGTTGTTGGTAAGGATTTTCATCGCCACTCCCGTATTGATGGCCTTTGTACATAGGATGCTCTTTACAGAGGGTGGACACTCTTGGCCACTGTGCTATATCGCGTACAAAGATGAGCGGGGGGATTTTCGAGGAGGGAACCATTAAAAACGATTTACGTAAACCCTTGGGATAAACCCAAATGCAATGGGATCGGGACTACCAGATTGACAGATCTCGTTCTCCGGTGACGCTGGCTGGTTTGCTCTGAGATTATGATAACGAAAAATTGATCTTACATCATTCCTACGGACACATACGTCTTTCATCTATAGAGGTAGTCAGAAGTTACATTTTTGATCGCAGACCTGGCCATTCTCAATATTTTCAACATGTGTCAACACTATGATGAAAATACTTTTTAATTCAGTAGTCATTGCAAAACCATTCTGCAATTTATCAGAAATCCTCGAAAATTAATTAAATTAATTCAATATTGTTTTGTTCTTCAGTGAAACTTCTACAGCTTCGGTATCTGAGTATTCGCTCACTTAATTTAAACAAAACAAGCCTTTTGTTCAACTTTAACTCAAGTATTACGTAGGCATTTGACAATCTATACATATAATAAAACTGTAGAGGTCAAATGTCTGTACATAGAAAAACATGCTTAAAACCAAGTCTGGGTAATGTAAAAAATATACTAAAAAATGTATTTTTTCAAATTTTTTGTTTCTCTGTTTGTTTGTACGGGCTAATCTCCGAAATGGCTGGGCCGATTTTAATGAAATTTTGCATGGTGACACCTTATATCCCTGGTCAACATCTTAGATACTTTTTTCCCGTAAATTGAGGTGTTCCCATGGGATAGTTAAAAAACCATACTCAGTGCAACAACTAGTCAGTAATAAAAAACTTTTTGATATATCTGCTTGCGTTTTTTGTGATTTGATTCATATTTTATCATACTTGATCATGATAAAATATAGATATAAAATTCCATTCCGGAATATAAAATGGGACCAAGATTTTCTTTTTCTTCTTTACGAATGTTATCGATACAACAACATCTAAGGTTATCAAAAATACCAAATAAGCTCGTATCACATTTCCTTCATTCTCAAAAAGAACCTTCCCATGTTGAAGTAATTTCATTCAGCCCAAATCGAGATCAAACACAACTAAGAATCAACTAAGAATTCAAATTCTGGTCCTCTTGCAGGAAAATTATAAATCTATTTACTAGGGCGAAAATATAAAAAAATTACAAAATCGTATTTAAAACTTCCCACAAGACGCCCAATAATTTGTTAGTATACTTTATAACCCAGTAAAGTCGAAAGTAGTAGAAATATAATATATCTGAGACATTTATTATTGTGTTGAATTATTTTTTTATAATTTTTGACATTTTACGTCCAAAATGGACAAACTTGCTTCTAATATAAAATGTAACAACTATTGACACAGTTTATACAATAAAGAGCTTTCCTATGTTTGCAAATTGAAATATTTAACTGCAGAGACAAAGTTATTAATGCGGCATTCTTGGTAAGATTATTAAACAAAACTAATTATTGAGTGTTGAAATTCGCGCGTCTTTCAACACTGCAAACCCACACTTACTACCTTATCTTACCACAATCACTGATAAAGTATGGGTGTGTAATGCTGCACCTCTGTCTAACTCCTACGGAGCGTGATAATATGCGTGATATGTATGTGAGCATTATGCTAGATGCTCTAGAATACAAGTACTAAACAAAACTGCAAGAATGATAGACATGTTTTGATTCGGAGGTCATGTCGCTAGTAGCTAACTACGAATAAGCAACTGAATTATTGAATAGAAAAAAAATCTACTGAGTTGTATATACACAAGGTGTAGGCTTCGTTTCTATCATTGCGGCCGTTTGCTGTGAACAATTTGGTGATTTCGTATCCAAAAAAAATGTTTTACGTGTGGTAGAACAATGTCCTCTGACCAATTTGCATCGAAATGACCATAGAGTCGACAAAACATCAGTGAAGGGTCTTTTAAAGTGAACTGTTTGTTTGGTTACCTCATACACTTTAATGTAAAAATGTTTTCGCAGCCAAAGTCACAAGCGACAGTTATAGAAGTCCCCGATTAATTCAGGGAAAGTTGCGAAACGAAATACAGGATCCAGTCGTGTTTGCACTCCAAACACGGCCATCCTTAAGGATATCAAATATGGCGGCATAGGGTTGTCATCGGTCTATGAGACAAACAAAGATGTTGACGCGTAGAGGTGCAGTTGTTTATGGAAATGGAGAACAAATATTCAGGGGACGTCTTCGATATCATGCCTTTAGCCCTCAACTAAACAAATACCTACATAGAGCAAATTGATTTACGGAACCCAAAATGCATAAATAGCTAAAGTGAGGTAAGAACATCGAAATGTATTTGTATTTTAACAAAGGCTTTACGATGTTGGCTTTCAATCTGTGTGCAACCATAAATTCAAATATCCGTAAAACAGTCTTAAATGCAAGTCTTGTCAATTGTTCTCGCGTCATCGATGACGTAATTGATCACGGGGATCACGATGTCGTGTTGATTCGAACAGTTACGTTTCAATTTTGAGCATAAAGCCACCTTGGGCAGGTTGAACAAAGGATATGCTTTTTGAGACCACCTCAGTCCGGATTGCAATTATAATTTAAAATATACATACAATCACGCCTGCAATCCCCGTAGGGGTAGGCCAAGAAATACTGTGTTCCTTAAGACCACAAAAATTGGGTTTGGTCAGATGAAAATTCGTGAAAGAGTAGTTACAAGTGGCTAGCTTATCGCCTACACAATCACAGACCCAGTACCCAATACGCCCTTAGTCGCCTTTTACGACATGCTAGGCAAGAAAGGCAGTTGGTACATTCTTTTTGTGTCCCGGACCAACACGGGACTGTCCCTGACCAACACGGGACTTAAGATGTTGACAAGGGATATAAGGTATCACCATGAAATTTTTTATAGAAATCGGTCCCGCCATTTCGGAGATTAGCCCGTACAGACAGACAAACAGACAGAGAAACAAGATTTTTTTTTCTATTTTTCCTATTTTTACATCCCCTGACTTGATTTTTAGCTTTTTTTTCTATCTATAGACATTCGACTTTTACAGTTTTATTATATGTATTGATGATGATATTGACGCTCGAACTGTACAATTTATATTTAGTCGTATGTCGTATGCAACATCTGTCCTGGCTGTTGATATTGCACCTCTGCATACCGCTTCGGGATATAGGCGTTATAATATATGTATGTTTCATTAAATCAATAATAAATAAATCGTATCTATATCATTTACGAGTTGCTCTACATGTGCACAAGCAGTTTCGAAATCACAATTTCAGGCACAGTTGACTCAGCATAATCCGAACACTGCAATTATAGCGGTAACCGGTTTCAGCTGATTTATAAGATCAAACGTTGTCCATCGTCCATTCACAATCGCATTCGGATATATGTGTTTTATGTTTTAAGTGTCTTAACTTTTGATTTACGACGTGAGCAACATGTCTGGTACCTATGAGATTCTATTAATAAATTGACGTGTCAATAATTATTTTTACTCGAGAATTTCTGCATTTTCAGTTACCAACGTGATTTAAACGTTATTTGTATGCATAATATGTGCAGCGCAGTGTTATAATTACTTGTAAACAAATAATATAAAAAAACAGAGCATGTCTATTAATTTATATGCAATCACTTAGAATAAATATCACAGTAACGTCCGAAAAAATATGAGTATAAAAAAACATTTTAAAAGGGACAATCCTGTAACAATCCTGCGAAGTGAAAATGATAATAATAAATCAGAATACAAATAGGAGCAGTATCGTTTCATTGGGTTCTTCCAGTTTATTGTGTTTGCATTAGAGTGAAATTGAATACAATAACACTAAGTGACATTATGATAAATGATATTTTAATAGGCATTGTCATGAATTAAATTCAATTTTATAGGACTAACATAAAATTGTGATACAGAAAGAACTTCTCTTTGTGTGTGGATTTGAATAACAGATTGACAAACTTAGAAGTGATTCATTTAATTCCGCAAATTTTTAAAACTACTATCTAAACCATAATGGGAACCGCTCCGCCCTTAGGGCAGATTCGACCAATCGTTTCAGCTCAGTTTGGCATTACTATTCCCGTATTACTAATCTCAATTTGGTCGAATTCGCCCTTAGTAGAATAATTCCCTTTATCGAATATTACTCCTGTGATATGTGGTGTACTTATCACAATTCGATGAAATTCTAAATTAATTACTTCCAAAATGCAATGATGCAATGATACGTTTGACCTGCTTAAAGCCCCCTTAATAATTGTGTGCTACAAGTACAAGTTACTGATATGGAACAATATTGATAGATACTAGCACTATTGAGCTTAATGCGCGTAAAAATGGATGGAGCTTTATTTTAATTTAAACTAGTTTTGCTGCTAACGCCCGCAGATTAGTTATCAATACGTTATTATTCAAAGCTTAGTCTACAAATCCTACTTGTTAAGTAAACGTAAAACTTTCCTTTTAAAAGATTAAATTCACTGATACCTTCCAAGTAGAATATAAATCCCGCATCTAAAACAGCAGTTTAAGTAGTTTTAAGCCTGGGTCGGATGAAGAAATATTTAAAATGGCTCCCTTTAAGCTTCTCCATCCTTGCCACGTGTAAAAATGATATTTTATGTATTTTCCTTATAAAAACAAGCTATCATTCAGCTGCTGAATAATGATCAACAAAATTACCAGCTATCAATACTTCGACATTAATGTTATATGGAAATCATCTGTCGACAACCAACATACACGTGGAAATGTCCACATTGAGGGAAATGATGATACGTTAATTTTTGATTGATTCAATAAAATAAAATTAAATAAAAAAACTACCGTTTTGTAAAACTTATTGTTTTTTTTTACCCTTTTTCAATGAGTATTTCGATGCTTGGTAAATTTAATACCTATATTACGCAATATAGTCATAAACATATGTAAGACAAACTGTATTCAAAATACCCTGTACTTGAGTTTAATTCTACAAATCGCAGTATTCTTTGAAATTCCTCTACATATTTTTCAAAATAAACGGTATCTTAATAGATGATACTCGTTAAGGCCTTCAGAAAAGATCGGCAGGGAACTCAATTCTCAGACAATCTCATTGCTTTTACTAGCAACAATAGGTGTAATAGTTACAATCTATAGCTGCGCTAGGCTTCGCTCGTAATGCCTTCATATAAAGTCTAATCTTTTTAAAATTGCAGTATCTTAGTATAACTATTAAGCAAATGAAGTCTCCAACTTAAGTGGCTCTTGAAGACATTAGCGAATACTTAAAATAATTCAAACTCACCTTAAAAATGGTTTTGTTAAGGTATAAGTATTACTGAACTTTTAATTACATTTACTAGGTTTATAAGCGTTCTGTAGCCAATTACCCTTTTCCAGATAATTATTACAGCATTTTCTTTGACTTCGCATTTCGAGTTTAACTTTTTTGAAGAGGTTTTACTCAAACGCCTCTTGACTAGGCAGAAACAAACACTCTGCCTTAACACAGAGTATCTTAAATTATACAAAAAATTACATAGCAATCTTTAAGGGTAAAAAGTAAAATAGTGACGAATAAAAACGTGCTGGCACAAATTGAAGCAAAAGAGTAAGTAAAAAGTAGTTTGTACCATAGCACAGTTTCCGCTCAACGCGCAACAAACTCGTGAAATATTTATTCGTTGCTTTCCATTAGCGAGATCGCGACTCAACAATTTTTTTTAAAATATGAATTGAATTTGTTTACATGCAGCCGTGCGTGCTTTTTTACAGCGTGCTGCGATTACTACGTACTCTGTACATTATTACGAGTATCATTATTAGTCATCGATAATAGGTATATTCGCTTAATCTTGTGGCGGGGTGAAGCCAGGGATAAATGAAAGGCGCTGGGTCGTCACTTATTGGGGTATATTTTATAGCAAAATAAGGCACTTTAGAACAAGGTAATTTTACAAGGTTAATACAAAAACACGCAACAAATAATAAACAGATAAGTATAAAGGGCTACTTACAATACCTAGTGCCTTTACAACAAATATATAGTAATAATAAAGCTGCCCAGCTACTTGAGCTGCTCGAATATGTTAATTTAAATAACATATCTTTTGGTTGCAAGTTGGAGACCAAAAAAAATGACAACACCGACAGACAGTGAATGAAAAGGCAGAACCAAAGAGAAAACGGCCAGAGAGGTGCGCAGTAACAGCTAAGAGTCGCTAACAGTGGTATAGCGCCTCGTTACAATCTATTCTAAATTCAACCAAGTTCTGTTAAAATAATATGTTCTTCGATTTTTGTTCTACTACTCAGTAGACAGAACAAAATGGATTTTCAATTCCGTATTGAGCTACTGCTAAACTTTCTTTACTTTTTATTATAAAGTAAACTAACAACGATTCGCTTTATCATATCCCTCAAGCAAACCGGCAAGGAATGGAATATTTTGCCCACTTGCGAGATTCCAGAAAAATATATTATCGGTCTTTTTAAAAGCGTATAGGCACTTTTTGACTCTTGCTCCACCTTACGTTGGAGAATTTTAATATGGAAAAAAGACTCATATTATGACTGTTAAAAATTCCAACCTAAGGTGGAATACTTGTTCACTCTGGTTTCAATCACAGGAAGATTATTCCATTAACTCAGGAAATCTTCACTACTAATTTACTGTAAATTAAATGTAATAGTTGGCATAACAAAAGTGGGTTATGCCAACACAATCAACGAGTTAATAACGAAAATACACCGATAAAATAAAGTAAAAGTAGCTAATCAATCAGTTTAGGCTTCGACAGTTCCCTTCTTGTTAACAAGATTGTTATTTCGTTAAAGTTTCACCTAGATTAATTACTAGGACGGACGGATTCATTTTTAGAAAAAAAGTATCAGTTGGCTTGCTACAGATTTGTGTACAGGCGGAGGCTATTACGTAAATAACCCTTTTTTTAATTCCACGTAAGTATAAAGTCTAATGATACATGCCAAAAATTATTATCTCTGGATTTGTCGTTGTGAAGACATTTAAAAAAATGTTAATATGGAAAATGCAAACTTCCCTAAAATCTCAATACAAAACGGTAATTTCATAGGTAAAGACCTCAATTTAGGGGAAATGTGTGAGTAGCATGTAGTTCCAGTAACCTGTCGCCATTTCATCCATCCTGAGCTAATTCTTTTCTTGACGTCTCGATCCATTCCCCGTTTTTCTGCAAGATTGAACCTAGATATCGGAATTCCGAGCAGACTGGCAAATGCGATCCGTCGAGAGTAACCGGACAGGGGTGCGAAAGACCGCCAAAAAACGCAGCACGTATACTCGGTCTTTGTTCTGCTGATTTTAAGGCCCACGCTCTCCAGTCTCTGTACCCACCTATCCAGCCTGTCTTGAATGAAGTGAAGAGGGATCCTCTTCATGTAGAAGGACAATGTCGTCAGCAAACAGCATGCACCAAGGACGAGGCCGTCCTGTAAATCCTACGTCATAACATCCATAATTAAGAGGAAGATGTAGGGGTTTGACGCCGATCCCTGGTGCAAGCCAACCGCCACTCGAAACTCATCTTTAGTCCCCGCAGCCGACCAAACATAGGTACAGTCAGCGTCAAATAGTTAGTGACACTCAGGATGTTCAATTAAATAGACACTACCAAGAAGTCAATAATATCGGTACAAATAAAGCTCCCATATTGTTGACAACACAAAAGTGTTTCCTTAATGTATTATAAATATGGAAGCTCTTTTGTGTATTTAAGAATATGGAAACTTTATTTGTACCGATATTATTGACTTTTTGGTAGCGTCTATTAATAATTGAACACCCTGAGTGTCACTAACTATTTGACGCTGACAGTACTAGCTTTAACGTACATCGCTCGAATTAGCTTCACATACTCACCAGGCACACATTTATCTTTGAAAATCCACCACAAAACCTCACACGGTCGTATGTCTTCTCCAAATCCACGAATACCATAATGTAAGCACCTCCGTGCTGGTCTGTACTTTTCACACAACTGTCGCAGAGAAAATATGGCATCGGTGATTCCACGACCAGGCATAATAAACCCAAATTGGTTTTGTGTTAACCGACATTCATCTCTCAATAGCTTCTCAATCACTTTTTTCCATACTTTCAAACTGTGTGACATGAGCTTTATCCCTCCATAGTTATTGCATTCTTATACATCCCCTTTACTTTAATAAAAAGGCACCAGTGATCTATGGCACCATTTAGCTGGAATGACCTCTTCTTGCAACAACTTATTAAATAAAAAAAGTCAGCCACCTATCATCACACAAAGATTTACCCTCACCTGGGATCAAACCCAGAACCTCTCGAGATCACGACCACTAACACCGGCATACAGACCACTCGACCTCGGAGGTCACCAATGCGAAAGTATTAAAAAATATAATAGTGTTAAATGTATCAGGGTATATTATTTGTCAGACCTCCATTATGGGTTGACTCGGAACACTTTCTCCCAAAGGTCAGGTTTGCTAAAGACAAACAGAGAGACTAATTTGTACCGGGACACGTTTTGTTCACATCAATATTTGCGTCTGATTGTGGATTGACCAGTATTGGCGTCAGACGATGAAAACAATTGGGTAATACATTAGTCCAAGACAAAATCATCGCTTTATTAGTATTTGACCTGGTTCTTATTCGGAGTACTTTTGCTGGTCTGTTCTTTAACTATAAAAGTCGAATATCGTTTAGGACTCTTACAAATCCGCCCTATCCTTATAAATCCGTAATGTGTACATTTTTTGTAATGGACATTAAAGCTTAAGTAATTTAAAAAAATGTTTAAAAAGGAATCATAGATGTTATATGAGAAATGAAACACACAAGACACTTAATCTGGCTTGCGCGCTGCACATCCTAAACTTCTTCCCTGGGTGAGGAGCTCTGGTTACTTGCCAACAGAAACAAAACACCACAAAATTTTATTGTTGTTTGTCTGTGAGTTTTTTTGACAGAAAAGCCTTTATAATAGTCCCCCAGGGCAGATTTGGGCGATGTGGGAATCTCCCGTATCTCCCCACTCAAAAACAGGAGGATGTTCCTTACCCTCTACTAATTAGCCTAATAGGTAGCTCATCGCACACGTATCGACGCACCAAATCACGCACGTTCGAAAGCACCAAATTTGAACCTTGGTCCGTGGAGCACCAAAAATGTAAAAAGGGTGTTGCAGTTCTTTTGTAAAAGGGGTGTTGCAGTTCTTGTGTAGAAGGGGTGTTGCAGTTCTTGTGTAAAAGGACGTTGCAGTTCAAGATGGAGATGGAGTTAAATACCGTGCAGGATCTATAGAATATAAGCCTTGACTAAAGAATACAAGTCGCAAATATCCAAGAACAGTCAATGACATTCGAATCACACTCGTCATCGCCTATATGCGTCCCACTGCTGGGACAGGCCTTCTTCATGGAGAAACACATGAGGAGTACCATGTCTGTTTTTGCCCAGACTTGAGACGTCCTCTGCTGGATTTACGCCTATCCTAAGCTTTTCAAACCAATCAGACCTAAACTCCCCCACAATACTGCAAGTTAAATAACTATACAGCGTGTATCACAAACTCCTGTACTCGCTGACGATATAAAACTTTAAACGATCTCTTAAACACCCAACGGGCTCTTGACTCGAGAAAAATCTTATCTTTCAGCTGAATAGGCATCACACTGCCAGAGGCTTGCCTCTTAACGACCCAATTAAGGCCACTACTTGAGCGCTGTTGAATTAAATATAGTTTTGAAAAGACATAAAATATTTGTAGTCTAGTGTTTTGTAAAACGTAAGTCCGGAGGAGACAACTAGATTGTACGGTAAATAGGTAGTGATATTTTTTCTGGCTTCCAATGAAATCAAGTAGCTTAACTAGACATATTTTGTCATGATGATCCCTAATAGTTATAGCTATGATATAGTCTGAAGGGGCGGGTGAACCAACTTTTTTATTCATATTGGTCGGGTCAACAGACTTCTACACGATCCATTTACATCAACCCAATCAAGGATTCAATATGTAAAGGAAAGGAACATCTCGGATTCTTACAATTTTTTTACCTTTGAAGGTAAAAATATCAATACCAGTATACTTTGAAGAAATATCTCAGCAAGAAACCTATATGCATGGATCATACACAGATGTATGAAAAGGTCTAAAATGTTGAATTACTAATATTATGTTTCTGATTTTTTTCTCCTTTTTTATGAGGGTATACACCTAATACGTGGGCCGGGGCCATTAGTATTATTATACTATAGAGACGAAGAAATATTCTAACTAAAAAGGCCCAAGTATTCTCAAGGGAACATAATATTCCAAATATTTTTAAAACCTTCGAACGACAAATTATGAAACAAAAGTTCTATATCGCAACCACGGTAGACTGAAATGCTCTTCAAAACAGACGGCAACGGAAATGAAGGACTCAGGTCCGGTCTACTTCCGGCCGCCATGTTGAAATGTCGTGATGGGGTCCAATTCTCAAATATAGGAAATAGCGACAGAAATAAGCAATTTTAAGTAAAATGCAAAGTACAAAGTATTGGTTCTTAAAAACTGTTTATACGTCTCCCTAGGAGAAGCTCGTATAGCGGTTAGATTTAACGCTTATATTAGGTCCCTACCTATAAAATTGGTGTTTTGTATGGAGATTTTGGGGAATTCTACATTTTCCATACTAAAATTTTTTCAGTTTTCTTCACAACGATAAATCCAAAGATAATAATATTTGGCATCTATCATAAGACAAGCTTTGGTAATATGTGTAATATTACACTTCATAAAAATTATTTATCTTTTTAAGTGAATGCAAATAAAATGATGTATTCGGGAGGCACTTAAAAAGAGTTGTCTCCGTGTCCAATTTTAACACAATTAAACATACAACAAATTATCAAAACAAATCAAAAGAGTTCAAAAATTTAGTCTATTTTTAGACGAGGTAATTATTTTTTAGGAATACTCTGAATCTTAATAGTTACAGACAAAATACTAAGAGAGAAAAAAAACACCAATTTCATAGGTAAGGACCCAATATTTATTGAAAAGAAATCAACAAATTTTATTTCAAAAATACAACATTTTTTTGTAACATAAGTTGGCAGAGCCGTTAACACCGACATATTTTCACCTAAAATCTAAATATTAAAAATAACATCAAAAAAGAGAAGAGTTGAATGCCTCGACATTCTAAATGCGAAGCGTTTAGTTTAGTAGCGTTTCAGCGATGACTATGTAACTGTTGATTAATTGATATTATTTTCTGCTTCTGTCGTGGCTTCACTTTCTATTATAAAAAATATCGCTTGTATTTTTAGAATTGACCCCTTCAACCATTACCTGGGAGATTTACTTGACGTTTTAAATATGTATCTTGCAAACATCAATCGTCTTCACAATTAGTAAGTAAATAATTATAGTTGTAAAATATTATAATTGGTTATAAAAAATATGTTGTGTTCTGGCAGATCAACATAACACTCTTCCTCGCTCCCCCAACCATAAAATTATTCAGAAAATTATAAAAAGTAGGCAAGTAATACGCAGCTATCAAATGGTTCAACACGGGCGTTGCTATCTTAACAGCTGCACGTTGTTTCTAGATAATATCATCCTGTCAATGTGCGAAAATGGCCATTAATCAGTGACAGCTCTGAGCGTTCGCTTATCATGTGTTTACGCAGGTTTACGCTCTGTATCCAATTTGAAGCGCATCAAAAGTCGAGTTGTTAAACGAGCCTACTCGTGTTGAAGGTGTTGTATGTGTTATGTTTTTAAATAACTTAACACATATCATCACGCCCCTTTCCTGGAAGGGTGGGCAGAAAAATTAACCCCCAAATTTCACCAGATATATTAAGTCCCCATGTAACAGCGGCGAGCTTGTTGCCATGCACCGGGCACAATGTGAGGCAAGCGATATTCAGAAACAACTGTACTGAAGTTTTATTCAAACAAACTAGTGGTATAGGCGGTGCGACCGAACCCGCGAATCTCGCGGCCTCTCGAACGAGTAGTGCGTTCCAACTCGGCTACCGCAGCCTTTTACATACTTATATCAAATCACTAACTAGCGCGGTCTTCGCTGCCTGGTTATAAAATATAAAATAACGTCCTCCCCATAGGCAGAGATCGCTTTCTAGTGCTGAAGAGAGCCATGCTTGAGTTTCTGTAATACCGGTCTGGGTATTTTACGATACACTTTTGTCACTCCTAAATAATGTCAAGTATTCATTAGCTACTAGGGGGATGTATTTTAAGAAAAATAGGCATTAATAAAAAATGACAGTTAAGTCCTCAGCCTATAGACGTCCCACTGCTGGGCACAGGCCTTCCTCATGGAGAAACACATGAGGAGTATAGGCCGTAACACCACCACGCTGTTCCAATGCGGTTGGTGGGTAGATACGGTCGCAATAGCGACCGAGACCAATGGCGAAGGTAGCTTTGTTTTTCGATCGAAAGCCAAAGCGTACGTTACAAGGACAAAAATGTGTCATTACAAGAAAATACAAATGAAGTAATTGTTACATTTAAACACCCACAACAGAAATGAGATGTGAACGAATCAACAGAACGGTGACAAAGACCTGCTTTAGTCAGAATCAACAACGTTCGGCGAACCGTAATCAAATTGTATCGAAGTGCCGTCAAACGCTGAATTTTCTGGGTTTGAAATTGGATTCGGTTCATGTCGTGAGTAAATTCTCTTTGGGTACTTGTCGGCGTAACACCACCACGCTGTTCCAATGCGGTTGGTGGGTAGATACGGTCGCAATAGCGACCGAGACCAATGGCGAAGGTAGCTTTGTTTTTCGATCGAAAGCCAAAGCGTACGTTACAAGGACAAAAATGTGTCATTACAAGAAAATACAAATGAAGTAATTGTTACATTTAAACACCCACAACAGAAATGAGATGTGAACGAATCAACAGAACGGTGACAAAGACCTGCTTTAGTCAGAATCAACAACGTTCGGCGAACCGTAATCAAATTGTATCGAAGTGCCGTCAAACGCTGAATTTTCTGGGTTTGAAATTGGATTCGGTTCATGTCGTGAGTAAATTCTCTTTGGGTACTTGTCGGCATTATCGTTACTACGATGGGCGCCCTGATGGAGATTCGGTACAGATTCTTCATGGGTTCCTCTCCCTAACGTTTTTTAGACAAGACACAAATTGTGGATGGATAGTGTGATGTATGATGAGGAATGGAAAAGGAAAACGCGTTGCGTTGACCTCAAACAATACTGGGAAAAGGCAGTTGAAAGACAAAAAAAACACCAGAAAAATTACTCCTGAAGTACCTGTAGATAGGTAATAATTAACTACAGGAACAAACGCACGCCAAAAAATATTACCCACTTGAACCTTGTCGGCATGCGTAGCACTTTTTCATGCGTCTATTAAATGAGAAATCCCAAGAGCTTATAGTATAGAATGGTACTAAGATCTTTCATAATAATATAGTTATTATGGATGGTATGCCTATTTTTGACAAAATTTCTGTCTACGCGCTTATCAGATACATCGGTGATTGCCTTACTTTTTATAAGTGTATAACTGTGCATAACTATTGTTAAATATCAATTTCTTTTTATTTTCATATATATATGTATATACATATATATATATAAATTAATTACAGCGAATAAGAGCTGACGAAGTTTTTGATCGTGCGTCATTAGCGCGTTTGTTAATAAAATATTTTACCAATGCGTATCAGTTTTGTTCTATGTGCGTTCATAAACATCACGTTAGAACAACACAGCAAACAACAATCCAAATAGGTCTGGATATAACTGCATGGCTACAAAAATCACTTAAATTGCTCATGTTGTGACAAAAATGTTTAAAACTGTGATAACGAATGGTAAAGGAATAGCCGTACGATTAAGAGGAGCATGTAAGTAGAACAAGAAAAGAAAATTGTTCAGAACACACATCGTGGTATTAGCGGTAGCATGCCTTGAAGCTGTAATATTGGGTCCTTACCTGTGAAATTGGTGTTTTTTTTCTCTCTTAGTATTTTGTCTGTAACTATTAAGATTCAGAGTATTCCTAAAAAATAATTACCTCGTCTAAAAATAGACTATATTTTTAAGCTCTTTTGATTTGTTTTGATAATTTTTTGTAAGTTAAAATTAGACACGGAGACAACTCTTTCTAAGAGCGTCCCGAATACATCATTTTATTTGCATTCACTTAAAAAAGATAAATAATTTTTATGAAGTGTGATATTACACATATTACTAAAACTTGTCTAATGATAGATGCCAAATATTATTTATTATCTTTGGATTTGTTGTTGTGAAGAAAACTAAAAAAAAAATTTTAGTATGGAAAATGCAGAATTCCCCAAAATCTCCATACAAAACACCAATTTCATAGGTAAGGACCTAATATAAACGCAACAATCAAAAGACAATGGAGTCGAATCAATATCAGTGTTTTTTATTGTTGAGGAGGGAAAATACCTACAAAAATTCCCCGATATACCCATTTCTGTTCTTCCGTGGAAGTGGGAGCGGTCTCCGAAGCAATTCTACGAATCGTTCTAAGGGCGTCCTAGTCACTAGATCGGGCTTTACGCCCACAGGATATTTTTCAGGAATATTCGGAAAACGCTCAGTCGTGGCAGCCGGTCGAATGCTAACGTGGACTTATAGTTCGGTCCACGAAAGATGACGACATATAAGACAAAATATTATTTCAATTTGATTAAAATAATATTTTATGACGACCAACATAATTATATTAACTACTACAGAATTAAGCAGTGCAAGAGTAGCAAGAGATATTAATATCACTTTACAAAATTTCCAGCACACCAAAGAACAATTACAAAGTTTTACATTGGACCACGGTCATTCCGGAAATGTTCCGCGTTTTGCGCGGAAAATTTCCCCTTTTCGCTGATAATGCGGTAATGCGATCCAGGTACTTCATGGAATCTACCAATTTGGTTTTATTACGCCTTTATTCACGGTTTAATTTCGTTACAAACGACTGAACTATATTAAGACCACACTGAAAGACTAAATTAGCTTCTGCATACTGTTCCCAATGCTTTATTCGGAGTACACAGGTGTTCTATGCGCTAGTTCTAGTTCTATTTGAGGTGTGTAGGTGCAACAATATATTGCAGAGGCGTGACTGCGGTCATTAGATTTGGTTCTAGTGAACAGATTACATCTCAATTAATCAAATTGGCTCCTGTTTTGCGGTCAATGAGCAAAGTACCAGCTGTTCAAGGAATTTGTCCGCAGACTTAATAAATTTCAGTCGAAATTTTACACAGCTTTATAAATAAGGCGATTTTTTTCTTTCTTACAGTATGTTCAGGTAAATTTAAGACGATGCTATAAATAATAGAGCTAATTTTACATTGATCAATTTGACCTTGCGTGGCGTAAGTTTTACATACACAATAACACATACATACACTTCTTTTTCCCCAGTGGGGTAAGAAGAGATTACAGTTCTCCACTAGCTACAATCCTGGCACACATCTTTCGCTTCCTCTACTCTCATCATTACGAACTTCATACATGTCCTTCGGCTTGCGATGGATTTAACCTGGCCATTTTTCAGTACGTCGCTGATTTGGTCAAGGTACGTTCGTTTGGCCACTAGGGATCGAACCCCGAACCTCTCGAGATGGCGACGCCTTGAGACCGGCGTACAGACCACTTGACCACAGAGATCGTCAAATGTTTTAAAAGTGTCCAAAAAGGCCACCAGCCACCACCATCAATTTTTTATACCATCAGCTCTTTAGCATGATGAAAAGAATAGTGGAAGCGAGATATAACATAAGCAGCTTATAGCGAAGTTTTCCTTCCACTATTAATTTAAAGATATCAAGAGCGTACGAGTAGATTTCTGCCGCCTACCACCTTAACCGTTAGCAATTTATGTTTCAATGTTTTAAAGAGAAGTATTCTCGTAGAAGCGATCACGAGCCAATCTAAACACTTTTCATTTGAAATCCGGAATATTTCCATTGCCCTAGCAATATCACCGAGAGAGCTTTATGTACCTATTTGGATTTTATACAATAACCTTTGAGAGCTAACCGCTTTTGTAAAAGATTCAGAAAACCTGCTTCGTTTGTTATTGTTACGTATTTTGTTCTTTTGTGTAGTTTATCTAACCTAACCAAATATTGTATTTGTGTCGCGAAATGCTTTGCGCTATTGAAACTTCATCTCTTTTCTTTACTAACGTCAATATAAAAGTATCCCATTTCCATCCAATCATAGAGCAAAGGGCTTGTGTAGGAAAAGAATATTTTGTTTGTTCAATGATTGTACGATCGGCCAAATAAGTGGAGATCCACCTTAAAGTACGAAATCATTATCGCGTCATCAAACTTTATGTTAGTTTAACATTTACTTTAATGAATGGTTGTTATTACCTGTTATATCTATTAGGTCCTACTGCCGGGTACAAGCCTTCCAACAATAACACATGAGGATTATGGGCCATAACACTGTAACGAGGCGCTATACCAGTATTAGCGACTCTTTGCTGTTATTGCGTCTTCTCTAGCCATTTTCTCTTTGTATCTGTTTTTTAATTCACTGTCTGTTGTCTCTATCTTTCGATCCAAAGAAATATTAAGTATTATAATTAATGTATATGTGCAGTTTTGATGATTATTTAAATTAGTTTAATGCCTTGATTATATGAAAGCAGTCTTTAAAAAAGTGCCTAGATAACCTTACCAAAGGCACTATTGATAATAATAATAATAAATATCCTCAGACATTCACACCTATCAACTAGCCCCATTTTAAGCAACTAATGCTGCTTGTGTTATACTAGATGATGGATTAATATACTTCATAGATAAATACATATAAATTTCCTGAATATATAAAAATATATATAAACATCCAAGACTGGTTAACAAATGCCTGAAAAGTCATCACCCAAACATTTGCCCCCACCGGCGATCGAACCCAGAACTCCTCGAGATAGTGACGCCTTGAGACCGGCGCTACAGACCACTCGACCACGGAGGTCGTCAAGGTGCCTTAGTTTTGATAAATAAAATATATAATTATAAGTGACGACCCAGCGCCTTTTATTTATCTCCGAGTTCACCCCGTCAGAACACCATGCTGTCCCAATGGAGATTTAGTAGTAACGGTTGAAAGAGGTTGAAATAACCGGGACCAACGGCTTAACGTGCCTTCGGACCACGGCAAAAGTGGTTCTGTTTTCGAAATCGAAAGTCAAAGCGTACAAACCACTACGCCACTGAGCTCCTCACTGAATGGTTGACTAAAATATTGTCATTACCAATTCCTATAACTACAAACTTCACTCTGCGTGCCACCACTATGGCTTTTATTTCATAAGTCTGCTTTAAGTTAAGCAACTCAGCTTCTTGTTAAGTGATTTTTACTGAGTAAAAGCCTGGGTGGAGAGCTCTTTAAACTTTCTATATTATTGTAATAATTTCATAGTAAACACAAAGCTCCTCTAGAATAAAGCTGACTTATCAACTGCACTAGCAAACACAAAACTATAAGTTTGGAAGGTTTCCTCGGCCTATATACGACTTACTGCTGGGCAGGCCTTCCTCATGGAGAAACACATGAGAAGTATGGGCCATAACACCACCAATTAGTTGCAATAACCGGGGCCAACAGCTTCACGTGACTTCCAAAGCACGAAGGAGTTCGAGATTTCACAGTTTTTGGTCACTCATCCAAGGCCATGGATGACCATGGCGAAGGTAGTTTTGTTTTCGATATCGAAAGCCAAAGAGTGCTACTGAGCTCCTCTACTATTTTTAAACCTATCCAATAAATAAAACCTTAATTTGTTACCAATGCGATATTTAATTGAGACCGATATCGATATTGTTTTTTTTATTATACCGCTAATATAGCAATCAAGCATACGGCACACCTAGCCTATGTCCCCCTTATCTTAACTGTTGGAAAAGAAACGAATCACGGAATCTCTATACCTTCCACTTTTTATTGCAGTGAATCAAAGCGAGACGGGACGAGAATTTCCGAATTGAATCTATGAACCGACAGTTGAGAATAAGGGAAACCCCCAAAGTGTCTGAATAGCTCTTTTTTTTCTAATGTCTAGCTTTTGTTATGCTAGCTAGATGAAGGAGAGCGCTATTGACTACGTTCGCACATCATCAGCTTGAGGTATTTATTTATTATTTAATTGTTGTTATAATTATGGACCCAAAATGTCTGAATAGGTCGGGAGAATTGTTTCGGCTGAACACTGGTCGTTCCCGCGATAGGGTTCGAATGAGTATATTGGGGAGTTTTTGTAGGTTGTACCGGTTTTTCTGGTGAGATCCACACACGGGTGAACACGACCCGTTTCCTTCCAGCCAACGGTAGGTATAGTCCTTAAACAGATCCTCCTCGACAAAAAAGTTATTCTGGTGAAAGTGGGTACTGTAGCTTATGGTTACTGTAGCTTCAATCTTTTGCACGCTTTTCTTCTACAACCCTATGCTATAACAGTCTTTTAGGGGAAGCTTCGGGATTATTCCACAACTCAAGAGTACGGAGAAGGAAATTCCACTAGAAGCAAACGGTACGAGATGATCAAATAACTGCTGTGAACACACTCCATTGTAAAAGTGATAGAAGTCGACTCCAAAAATATGTAACTACTTTGACAGTAAATGACTCATATTAGAAGAATTTGGACGATAAAAATGCGTGGACAGATTGACACGTCTTTATGTTACATATTGTGCTGACTCGTAATGTGGGATGTTGCCAGTCGCTTTTTAATTAATTAGTTTTTATCTTAATTGCTTAGCGAATTTCAACACCGTTCATTGTTTCAAGTGCTCATATATTCTTCCTGATTATAATGCTAAAAATCTATATTCATAATATCTATGTTCACCCACTTGATTGTACTAGCCTAACATTTTTAAAAAACAAGAATTGTAAAAAATGTGAAAAAAAGAGCAACCCTCGAGTTTCTGGCTCGCACTTCTCGGGGATGTCTGCGTTCCGAGCGAGTGGTAGATTCACTTATTCATAAATTGACGTTTTTAAGTGTTTGTATATCAAGCCTATAAAATAAAGATATTTTTGATTCTGATTTTGATTTTGAATAAAGATTGTCACTTCCAAAATGTGTATACATGTTTTTATACTCGACTGTACATACACGCAAAGGCGAAAGCTTCTGGAATATATATGACGATATAATGTTGTACAAACACACTTGTGTAACATAGCATATCCATCACGCCTCTCCCCGACAGAGGTGATAACACCCACACTTCACCTGATATGATATGTCTGGGACACGAAGGACTAATTCTTACATACTTAGCACCAGCTATTAAACACAACCGACACAAATATAAACAAAACACCGTGGAAACTTTATTACGAGCATTTGACTCATAATTTATAATTTAGTTCTTTATTATTTTTAGATGTAGAAGGAACCTGCCAATTTCTTTAAGAAGATTAAAGTTTTGTATCTAACAGACATGTAACCGCCTCTCTGTTCTAGTGGTTCACACCACTGGGTGATGATCCGGAGGTCCGGGTTCGATTTTCCATGGGGGCAGAAGATTTTCTGCTCAGTTTGGTTGGTGGTAGGGCTTTTAAGCCCACCTGGCTAGCTACCACTAATTTCCTTCCCAAATTTTTTGCCGTCATAACAATGTTTTAAGCATTGTTGTGTTCCGGCAATCAGAGCCAGTTCCTCAGATGTTGAGGATTACAGGTGAAGCTCGCTTCCACCTTCGGCCTTATCGCCACTTACCATCAGGTGAGTTTCTCACCATCTTTATTACTTAATCAAGGCTGAATTGATTGTTTGATTTCTTTTGTTTTTCTAATGGAAAATAAGAAATGTTATTTTTAATAAAATTCTTGAAAACTACTTTAAGAATGTTACGCAATTAGATGTTGATGGGTAAAGTGACGTCTAGAGTTTCGTTTCCATGATTATGACTTGTATTAATATAAAATACAGATTTGAAATTACTTTGAACAGTTAAACATAATGATTACTTAATCATGGCAGCCAGCGTACCGTGTCAGTGTAATGTGGAGTGGAACGTATCGAAATGAATTTTTCTTTCGACAGTAACCTCAAACTCAGATATCACGCTCTTCTTTATAAAATAACGCCTGAAAATGTAGTGAAAGCCAGAATATCCATAACTTAAGGTTTGTACTTTTTAGCCATAAAAGTAATATTACATATCCTATTTAAATGGAATTATGATATAAATAAATTCATTCATAATTCATTTCTAGAGTCTTTGTTAACATCAAAATCTGCGACAAACAAAAAGTAATGTTTTTTAAATCCTAAATTCCTCTTTGGCTCTTGTGGCCCATTCGCCTGCACAATTAGACTCCATTTGACAAAATTATGTTTTTGTTTAACACTACATAAAGTAACACTTTCTTGTATTAGTAAGTATCGGTAATAGATATTTATATTAATAGTAGCTGTTTCCCGCGACTTCATTCGCAGTTACTATGGTTTTTTCAGTATCCCACGGGAACCCTTCAATTTTCCGGAATAAAAAGTATCCAAGATGTTGCCCAGGGATATAAGGTATCAGCATGCAAAATTTCATTGAAATCGGTGCAGCCATTTCGGAGATTAGCCCGTACAAACAGACCAACAAACAAAAAAAGACAGAGAAACAAAAAATCATTTTTTTAAATATTTTCCCTCTTTTTACATCCCCCTGACTTGATTTTAAGCATTTTATTCTATGTACAGACATTCAACCTCTACAGTTTTATTATATGTATAGATTGATTAAATCTATACTGTCTTTAGATGAGTTTCGAATCAAAATTACCGAAATAATGGCAGAATAATTCTACATAATCCGTGTCTTTACACAGAACTTTATATTGGGTGTCTCAAGACCCCTTTAACAGGGTCCAAGGATGCTGTAACCATTCGCACGTCCGATTCACTCGCCTTACCCATCCGAATCTATTGCCTTGCCTCCATTTTTCTTTATCGTCTAAGATATTAATACAAAGATGTTTCATCGCTTCTGCGACTTTTGGCGGAAATTTTTGTATTATTGTCAGGGTTCCAAAATTTTACGGCATTACTCGTCATAATGTGGATACGAATCCCATATTAATGAAAATGAATGAACTAAAAAGGAAATTCGTAAAAAATATTTTTTTTTTTAAATAAATCTATGTCAAAATAACCATAACACAAAACATTACATGATCACGCCTCATAACACAAACCTAGGTAAAGAATATAAGTAAGAAAAAGTAAGGAATAATTTTAAGAAATAATTAATTTTAATAATATTCTTTATGTTCCAATTATTTCCTTTTATTAATTGCTGTGTAATAAAATGCAAATGATGACAAACGTGTTCATCCTAAGTCGGTGTCAGATCAACGTCTTAGGAATATTCCAACATGGATTCTGGGTCCACCTACACGAGACTGCGACTGAGATAAAATCCGCTTTATAGGTACGCACTTAATCTTAAGGATCTGGAGACATTCAGCTAGTAGTTTTGATAAGATGAAATTGGAGTTTCTTATGTCAATATTAATGAGGAGCTCGGTAGCTCAAACTCTCAAACTCAAAGTCATTTAATCAAATTGGGATCATCAAAAACACTTTTGACAAGTCAAAACAAAATAAATTATAAGTTAGTATCCTAAAATTGACTATATCAATTTTTTTCGGCCTGTTCACTACCGGGAGGCCTTGTCTAGAGAAGATACAGGCATGAAACTCTGCAAGGGTTCCGTCCTCCCTTTACATCAATATGTTCTACAACCTAATAAAATTTACGTGTATTATATAATACTCTTAGTCACAAATGTCGAAATTGAATTGGAAGGAAAATGCTCCAAAAGCGACGTATCAATATATACAAGTGATTGTAATAGTTACACTGAATAGTTAATTAATTGTCATGTCTATTCTGAACACTCTCCTGGCCAAAACAAAAAAAAATTATATCTTATATGAATGGATACAATAATAATACCTATGATTCACAAAAAAGTTTTGTGTTAATATAATAGAATAGTGATAAACACGCTTTGGCCATCTTCATTGAAGAAAGCCACCTTCGCCATGGTCAAGCCTTGGATGAGTCACCAAAACTTTGTGATTTCGAACTCCTCCGTGCTTCGGAAGCCGTTGGTCCCGGTCGCTATTGCAACCGATTCTACCCACCGACCGCATTGGGCCAGCGTGGTGGTATATATGTGGGATTGGCTTCTGAACGAGTATGAGTGTGAGATATAAGTAAGGTTTCTGAACGTAGCTGTACGAAAGAGACAAGTAGATGACAGAGCAAGACAGATGATGTATGCAGGCGGAAAGGGAAAGAGTGGGAGACGACGGATGAACGACGAACAGGACGCAACACAAAATGTGCTATCATGTTAAAATTTAAAATAAAGACAAAATTAGTGAACACAAGCTTTTATTTAAATTCCTCGACCCCACATATATATAGATATACTACTCCTTATGCGTTTCACCATTAGGAAGGCCGATATTGCGTCTCGCGATTTGTGTCCCTTTTTGCCTGAAGGTCTATATGATGTTTCTTCCAAAATTCCATCTATCAGTACAGGAATCTGGAAGGAAGGACTGAATAGAAAGAAAGGAAGTGGATTATTAGCTGATGACTTAAAGAAACTAAGTCACGCTGCGCGCTGTCCCAATGCAAAAATGGATGCCAATGAATAACACAATAGCAACCAGGATTACGGGCTTTCGAGCCAGAACAGGAAGGATGTTTTGGTCACTCATCCATATACCAAAAATTCCGTTGTAGTTTTTATATTGACATCAAAACGCTCAAACCAATAAACTTGCCATCAAACTATCATTTCATAATAGTTAATAATTGTACACTTAATCATCATAAAAAGGTATTACATGTATTATTTATTACGTAATAATTAATAGAGCAACGATATTTGGTACCCATGGCAACGATAGTACTTGTCTCAAGTCGTTGCTAACTACCTACTTAAGCGTGTTAATTACATTTTTTGTATTGTGTGTCTTCGAGGAAATAACGCTTTATATATGTAGTAAACTTTTTCGTTAATTACCTTTAGGGGCTTAGTACAGCTTAATAGATCAAGCAGTGGCAACTAATGAATGAGTGGGAGGGAAGCTTCATTTGTAACATGTTTGTGTAAGTATTTATAACTTTTAAATTTTTTTACCACCGTAATAACTTCAACAGTAGGTATCCCCGAAAGGGTGGCAGAACAATTAATACCTATATTTCAACATTATGTTAAGGACAACATACATAACATATGGAATGTTACTTAGAGCAGGAGGCGCCAGGGCGGTTTGGTTTCAATACTAAAAATCTGTGTTTGGAATAAAAAAACATTCTTTTTTACCCAATCAATCTCCCGTACCCGTTTTATTTTCAAAATTGTATCCGATTCATAATTTAATAGATACATGGGAGGACCCTCTTTTTAAATCCATATTCATATTTTTTAACTGGCGACGAAATAATTTGAGCTATCATCAATAAAAATGTCATAAGGTCGGATAAATATTTTTATTGCTACCGGAATAAATTATTTACTGCAAGCAATTATTCAACTTCTTCATGTCGATGGAATCTAAATTGAGGCTGCCGAAAATCCAACCACAGTAATAGGACCATTGGTTGCCGTGTGCAGCTGGTGTGGCTCGCAGGGCATATATAAAAAATGTTCCATCGACTGCAGAAACGCAGCACAATACTCCATATTAGCACCATCCAGAAATATCCTCCAGAACAGGTTCACCCCAACTGAAAGAGAAGAGCAGTTATTGTATGTTTGCGAGATTACTTTGTTATAGATCAACCAACGTACGCTTTCAAATACCACTACAGATCTATCTATGTTTCAGCTATTGATGAATTTCAATATATCTCAGCATTACAGTGTAGTTCTAAACCAATGTTGAGTAAATTCTGTCTTTTCATCGATAATTAAACCCTTTGTGTCTGTATTTTCAATCACGTTAAATTGATAACCATAATTCCTGTAAACGCTAGTGTTCTCTTCCTCGAAATCGAATCTGAATACCTTGTATTCCCGAATAAATAAATAACGTAATTCAATCACTCAATTCTCTGATATCTATAAACAGCATAAGAAGAAATAAGCTGTTAATAATTGGTTAATAACTTGAGAATCTATAACCACTGATTTAATTTCAATATCAAGGTAAAGTTTTCTGTCCGTTACTTCTTTTTCATAACGTTCTCAATGTCAAAGTCGACATGGATTCATGCCGTGCTAGTATTCATCAAGTTTCAATATACGACAATTGGACCGTGGAATGCAGGATATCTGCACAACGAAATGTAATTACTGCGTGTGAATACCGTGATAGTCAATAGCAATCACGATATAGACATTACTGAAGCGTATTCCTAAGATAGATATTACGGGCTGAAGCTCTCTGTTCGTGGGAATCTATGCCTTTCCTCTATACATAGGCAACAATGATTTGACGATATTGCCTTGTTAATGCAATCAAATCACTCTGAGAAGGGTAGAATCAGACATATAGTTCATGGACAGTTTTACCTGAACGAATGAATTTTTTATTCAAGCATTGATATTTCTGGGATAAGGTACCCAGTAATATCAGTGCTTGAATAAAAACTTAACAAATTAAGGTCATTAAGGGTCCGATCAAATGTGTTCAATTTCCGTTTCGGTCAAGTTTCGGCAAAAAACATTTCGGTTTCGGTGGAAAACCTGCCGAAACTAAGACCAAAGCCGAAACTGCTTTCGGGAGTTTTCGAGTTGTGATCGGTTATGTTCGTCGCGTTGAACTCCAACCAATCATCAGCGACGGAGATATTTTGTCGCGTACACGTTGTCAATCATGTCGTGACAGTTTGCAGTTCGTGTGTTGTGTCCTTGTTTGTTAGCTACTGGAATATTTAACGTACAATAAAATATATATGAAAATTTTAACCTCTCTACTCTCGTCAGCAATATGCGAGCAAAAGAAATTGCTGCTTATAATCTTAATACTTTTTCACCCTCACATAGAGCATTTCTAAGAAAAATAATCAACCTTTGTGCCAATATCATAAGACCGAAACTGGTATAATAGCATTTACATTATGAAAAAAACATTACGCTCGCGAATCGCTGTAATCATCTAAATAGAATGAGAAGGTCCAATCAGTATGTGTAAATCTTATCTGTTTGAATACGTGAACAAATATGTAGAGAACTTATAAAGAAATTTCGTATTTACTCGCATACATTTCCGTAATTTGATGGAGTAATGTTTGAATACGGTCGGAATTACAAGAATGACTACATTTGTGCAAACATAGGTACATTTAATATTAGACACTACTAAAAGCCTTGTTTACAAATTCCAAATTATTCAGCAACTGATTGAGCCCCATGAGGATCCCCGAAGAAGTCCCGAATTCACCGATATATTTATTATCTACTTCATAAATTTTTGATACTCAATAATGTGCCAGGAATAGGCTAGTTGACTCATATCAAAAATAATGAAAATAATGTGTATGTCCTTGTACTCAATACTATGTTAATGAACATAGCATTTAGTACAAGGATCACAAATATACCAATTTTGATAAATATAAGTAGGGGATTCATAATTTTGAAGCACATTTTTAACGCTTCTTAAAATGTTTTATATTTTTATTAAGTGTTTTTATTTCCTTTAGACAGTATTTATCTTCTACAATAGAAATGTTTTATGGCTCTATTGAAATATGCGGTAAACAAACAGGTTAATAAGTTGCAGCATAGGTTTAATACTCCATAATGACGAGCTCTGTAATGATTTAAATGATTTTCATAATCATTATTAAGCTATTGCATAGCTTCTATCGCGGGCCTTGAGCGCGGGGACCGAATCCAGAAATTCCGTAACGAAAAAGCCTCACGCTCCCCACTTCGATGCGCAAGGAGGTGTGGCTTGAAGGCCGTGCATCGTCTAACGTCGTTTCAGTTCGACAGTCTGCGACACGGCGTTAAGATAATAAAACCCACATGTATTGTAAAATAATAAAAAATATTTTAAGCAATATTATCTTTTTTTATTTATTTAATAATAGAAAAATTTGTTTTCTTATCGGTCACCACGCTCAAAAAGTGTAACTTGAATTAATATCAAAGAAAAAGAAATACTGCATGAATAAAATAAATAAATAAAATTATAATTGCATAAGTTGATACAAAATGCTATGCAATAGCTTTACCGCGGCAGTCCCCGAGTGCCACACGTCTTTTTTCATAATCATTATAATGAAAAAAAGACGACTTCTTTGCCTATTATTTGTCGTATATATTAAGAAACGGAACGGAATCTAGCTGTACGGTTAAAATTTCATATACAACTTACATGTAGAATATAAAAAATAGACAAATAGGCAATTAGTCTCTTACATCGAAGCATTATATTACTTCTATGGATATGACAAAAGGTAGAGGTCCTGTCAAATATTTCTGCCACAATAGAAGATAAGTCCCAGTTTGTGCCATATCGGTTCATATGGCTTAGAATGGTTTTAAAGTTTTTAGTTAAATGTTAAATATGGGGGTTTTGAATGATTTGTTGACATCATTCTTACAATTTGTTGTGAAAGCAAATTATTATTTTTAAATTCCGGGTCAAACACTGTGTCTCGAATTTCAAAGTCGAATTAAATGAAGAGTCAAATATTCGAAATTGGTGAATATTTGACCCCCAAAAATACATCGCTATACTTTCTATGGATTAGGATGATAAATATATTTTTCGAAGCCCAAGTGATCCCAGCACAGATAAATCAATGAGACGAGGGTCACTCTGCTGCGTCAGATTGACGATAAATTCATATACCTACACAGCATTGTACAATTAGGAAATTCCATAGTAACTCAAAGAAATTTAAAAAATAGTCAAACAATTTTAAAGAATTAAAAAAATAACAAGCCATTTGTAAAATTTTAAGTACTGTTTTAGAATTATTAAAAAGTGGAAGCGATGTAACCATAGATTTAGGACTTACCTGCAAAGCTTATAGCGGTTTCTTACTATCACTATTATTTTTATAATGCTATAAGTGGTGGAGGTAAGGCGGTCTTAACAATAATTATAACAATTTGATCTTTAAAATCCTTGTATCAAAGATCAAACGGAACGTGGCCTTGGCCTGACAAAATTCATCACGCAAATTACACGGGCTTTAAAAATACAATGAAAACTAATTCCAACTGAAACTCATTTTCATTAAAGAACACCTACGAAATGTTGTTACTGTTAACGCCAAAACAACACGTAGATGTTAGCCATAGAGCTTAAAATAGATTAAATTAAGGCGTCTAACGAACTCCGCCTCACCTTGCCTACATAATTTATCAGCTGCTTGATACTTATTTACATCATAAAGGAGATATAAAACTTTCAAGGTCATCCACATTATAAGATAAATATTCAGGATATTCAGAATATCGGAGACTTGTAAAAAACCATTCGAATTTTATTAAAACTAAGTAGAATTAATTCAGCGATTTCCTATTTCGTCAAGAGTAGAGCGGTTGTCACAATCAAACTCTGCAGAACTAAAACACTGTTTGTGTGTTACGTTCTTAAGCTCCACTATAACAATTTATGAATTGTATTTGATGAATGATATTTGTAATACGCAGATGGTATTAAGAAGAACGCTGTACATTGTTGCAAAAGTTGCGAAAATAAAATATTTATCAAACATGTGATAACATATTGGATGAAAACATGGACTATCATTCATTGTCACCTCAATTAGTATCCTGATATTCTTCTATCCAGATATATTTTCTTGAACAAATAATAAAATTGGGACCGCCTTTGTCTGTACTTTAATAAATTAATGTAGGGGTCTTCATCAACAGAGTCCTAAATAACAGCTTCTTAGCAGACAGACTCTTGGACACCCAACTGGCGTAGGCACCTGCACCTTATAATAAATTGTACCTAAATACCATTACTTTATGTAATGTAGTGCTCCTGCGGTAGGAAATGAACCAGAGAATATTAACAAAACATTTTATTGGGAGCAGAGGGGTCATCTCTAACAAGTGTCAACATAATGCTGTCTGGGCACGATACCCGCTTACCATCAGCTGGACTTAAGCTTCCTACTCTGTCTATTCTATAACGGAGACACCCTTGTTCTATAAAAAACTGAACTCTGCGTTGTCATGGAATGTAACATACAATATTCAATGGCAACAGCGGAAATTTTAATTCATAAAAAAGGTTTTTTCCCGAGGAAAATAATATTGGCAAAATCTTTTTATCTAGCGAAAAGGCAATGAAAGCTAGTAGTTATAAATTTTATTCAGGCCTTCAATCTTATAAAGTTTAAAGCTAATATACTACCTACAACTGCAAACATAGCATTAGTTCAATGTATTAGTTGGTCCTCTTTTTTACCCCTTCCCTCTTAATCGCTTTCAGTTTCATCGCATCAATCACATCTGTTCCTTTCTCTTTAAACGCACCAATACCGGGCACATTATATTGCGCCTGCCTTAATTCTGATTGAGTTGATTCCGCCCAATTTGTTGAACCCCTGGCTTTCATGCTAGTGACAGCTTATGGCCTCGATGAGATGGGTCGCACGATATATGAACATAGTAAATCATGCTTTGATCTTACTCCCTAGAAAATAAAGTCGGTTTTCAAACAGGAAATTATTTATTTCTGATTTATTTGAACACTATCGCGTTGTGTGAATTGTTGAGTACTTTATATTTCTATTTTATTTACAAACATTAAAAAATTTTTTGGGTTGTATTAATTCAATTCAATGCCTTGTTACAACTATCAATCTTCATTTTTAACGTTACAAATAAAAATCATTTTCATAATAGGTATGAAAACTTTCAACAATATGTGAAAATACCCACAATTTTCTTGATAATTTTGCTTGCTTGTTTTTAAAATTAATGTGTTATTTATGGATTTGCTTACAAATGCTTGATATTAATTCGTGAACGTAAATATATAATTCAATTATGTGATGTTGAATGAAATAAGTGCGCCCTTGAAAATTAAACTTATCATGTATGTATTACATGATCGAAACTCTTGTTTCTCAGTAAGTGAATTTGTAATTCTTTTGAGAAATAAATGATCTTTAACCATAAATAAATACATTTATTTTGTGTATTTACAAAACCCACTCAAACAGATTTTGGGATTTTGTGTTCAAATTTCTTTTATTTTATAATCAAAGATTTCGCTAAAAAATTTTATTACTACTTAAAAAAAACTAATATTGCTTTATCTAAAATAATTACTTATTGAGTGAATAGCTTAATTTATATCACATTTTGTCTTTTATTTAACTAATATAATATATGGCTCTTCTAAGTCTAATCTATCTGTCGTTTTCGTTCAAAATACTGTCAAAAATTTTTTCCTCGTCTTCAGAGATGCCTTCGTCATGGCCATTCAAAAGCTCATCTATTACTGCTTCTTCTTTTGGTTCCACATCTCCATTCATGGTTTTTGGTTCTTGCGCTAATTCAACGAGTGGCGAAGATACGTCTTCAACATTTCCATTGCTAGCTTCAGATATCTCTTGAAAACTGTTTTCAAATTCTGACGTTTCAGTGTTCTGTTCCTCTTCAACTTCAGGTATTTCTAGAAGATGTCCATTCATTTGCTTTGACTCAGACTCTTTTTCAACATTCTGCTCATTCTCTACCTTTTCAGTTGTATTTACGCCCACTGCAGGTTCTTCAATTTTCTTTAGTGGTTCAGATGTACCATTAAATAACTCCTCTACTTTCTTTGTTTTATCCATGAGTTTTTGATACTCTGTTCTTTGGTCATTACTTTCCTCAAGTTTTAAACGTGTCAAGCTATCAAGAACAAAGTCTTCTGATTCTCGGAGAGTAGGTTGGATTGGGAATTTATCTCTGTAAGAAAGTTTTTTTTCTAAATTGAATTATATATTTTTAAATAATGGCTGGTGGTAGAACACGCGCTGAACCGAAAAAATGTTTGTATAATATATGCTTAAAATTAATTGCACAAATTATTACAAAAACCTTTTTGATGAAATGAAAATACCTAAATTGAAAGCGCATTATAAAAATATATTAGATTTAAGTTTATCTCCGTAAAGTTGTGTAGAAAAGTCGCAGGCACATATAATATTTGTCATAAGAAATGTTTTTTTACCTGTGTTTATCTTCAAATTTGCTTGGCACCATGAAGCAGTTAGACTCTCTGTAGATTATCCGGCGCTTGCTCACCCAAGGCCACTGCAAACTCCAAAAATGACTCTAGAACAAACAAAATTTATAAATACTTTGACATGTGAATTCTTTTTAATAATTTAACCACGATTCTTGGGATCCCTACATCGAATGTCTGAAGATATTTATTATTCCACACAAAAAAAGCATTAATGAGTACTATCTGGAAAAAGAGTGATATAATAGTTGGATTAAACTTCCTAAAAGATTTTAATTATACTCTGGTTCATATAAAATGTCGTTTTAAAGACACTGCTGCTTTAAAAAAAATTGCCCTTTGTGCTTCACCCCCGCTAACGGATAAATGGATGTGAAATTCAATGAAGCCTTGAAAATTTAATGAAAATACCAACTCGAATTACATACAAACATAACAGGTGGCGAGCCTGTAGTCATGAATCGGGTGCAATGTGAGACGAGCTTTATTCACAAACAACTGTATTTAAGTTTTATTCAAACTCAGTGGTACCAATAATTTTGATATTTAAACAATCAAAATACTCTTCATTTCCTGTATCAATAACCGCTTACATTCGTATATCTCATGGAACTGTTGCATTAATAATAAAATATTGAAATAGACTTCTAACTCAAATAAACAATTACTACAAACCAATGCAACTAAGACTCAAATCCCCTGTCGCCGTGCGAGACAAGGAGTAAAACCGCAGAGCTTGTAGCACCGCTATTCAAATCCTAACCTTGCATTGAATTTCGCATTACATGTAATACATTGCTTAATTTCAATACAGATATTCAATTTAAGCAGGAAGAGAAACATCAATGTATAGTTAACAGTTAAGGAAGTGTTTACATTGCTGCTGCTTCAAACTGTAGAATATTTAGAAACTCCATCTTCGTGGTAACGGTAACATTTGTTAAGGACAGAAGTGTTTAAGCTGGTTATACTTAGGCCCCGAATATTAAAGCTAAATTGTTTAGGTGTTATTAAACTAGGATTATAATGTCCATCTCCAACAGTTCCATTAGGGGCACAGCTTAATAGAAAATTTACGTTTCATTAGTTTCTATACAAGATCTGACTGTGCTAGTTTAAGGATTTTGATTTCAGCAGTTCGTGTAAAACTTTTTCCGTTTCTTCCTTTCAATTATTTCAAGTGCTTTTTTAATAATTTTCGAATTCTGATTAACAAGCCATTATAATCAAGGAAGCAAGATATTACACAAAAACACACGGTAAATGAATTTCAAAATTTCCAAATCAATTTCAGGTCTATTATACACAACAAGTAAATGAATACAATCCAATTCTTCCAAACCACATAAAGTGGAGTAAAGATTTGTGATGACAAAGGCATCTACTTGTTTTTGTCCTGAATTTGTTCATGTTTGTATTGCAAGGAGTCTAGCAATCGAGAGGTGAATCTAAGTAAATGTTAAATATATGGGTATGTTGATTGTTAACAACGTGCTGTTTGGTATAAAAGTTACGTGTAAATGCAACACTTATAAGTAATAAAAATATTTTAAGCAACAACAACTAATCATCAGGCAGGCAAATCGGATTGTTAATCAAATCTAACAATGAGTGAAAGTTTTTCTAACCAGGAACAATTTCTCGTTAGCGTATTATACTTTCTAACAAATCCATTCTCATCTTCTACCATTTCTAATCCACCCTACTAACCGACTGTAGAAACTTCTTCCATTACTTTATCGTAAAGATTTAATTCAGATTATGCTGCCCACGATACTCATCAATCAAGTAACAGACATAATACAAACTCTGCCGAACCGGGTTTACCTTGAGGAAAAATATTGGGGCCACGGTAACAGCGGGGCATGACATACAGTACGTGGACAAGCTTCAAGGAACCGATGACTGTGGAAGCGGGATAAGGATATTTCATTTCAAGTACATAATGCTTCCACGATAAGAGCTTCCACGCGAGTGAAGTTATGAAATGGTTCCAAAAAAGTATTCTCAGCATCGGATTCCTTGAAGCGTAATGTCACAAACTTGACACATGCAAGTATTCTACCTATTGTTCTTCATCATCATCCTCGGCCTATTAACAACAACTGCTGAACATGGTCACTCTTCCATCGAGTACGCCATTTACTTTGATTTTTGGCTAAACTAATCCAACTTAAAGACCAAAACGAAATCCTTTACTAAATATTATTATGTACAAAAAGCTATTTTCATCTAAAACCAATTCACAGAAATCCGCAAAATTTTGATAGGTTCGTGTACATCATGAAATACAATTTGAGGGGTTTTCATTAAAATACAATCCCTATATAGAGCACTTCGTGGAATAATCGATTACTTATTTATTTGAAAACACTGTGCGAATATTAGCTTTGGTGTAAATTTAATATGATTCATTGGAAAAAATCTAATATATTTTACTTGAAAGTGTTACAAAATATTACATATATTATTATATTACCTTAATATAAAATCTAAATTACAGTCTACAAAATATACTTTATCTAGTTTATTATATAATTATCTAACCTCTTTCTTTTGATGGTGAAAAATGTGGGACTCCACGGGAACCCCGGCAACATTCGGACCCTACAACAACTTTCTAAGTTTCAGACGTGTTATCGACAGCTCTGCTCGATACGTCTCTGTTGTTAGTTTTTCTAAGTTTGTACGCTTGGATTTATCTCGATTATTGTAGACGAAATTCAAAAATTGTCTGAAGAAATTTGTCTTATCAATTATTTGAAAAAGTGAAAAAGGTAAGTCTAGATTCTAGAGCTAATTTATAATGTTTTACAATAACAAATACGAGTACTTGAACTTTTCTGCTTATTGATAATTTGGTTTAACCATGTACTAAGAAATAATCATTAAAAGAATACTACAAACCAACTCTTCCCTTGGATGTCGTAAAACACGACTAATTGACTTAGAACTGCACAACCATCCATTAGCTAATAGCGGTGACGGGCTCACCACCTGTCACGCTGAGTGCAGTCACTGCTTAGTGAAGCGCGGACTCGGACTGCTTTTGCGGTGTTATTGCCTAGACTTAGGGGATAATAGTCGTGATTATGTGTATGTTTGTATGTACGTACTAAGAGAGCTCGAAATATATAATTATCATTGTTCATCAGTAGTTATAGTGAAAAATGATATTAAAATTATGATAACTAATCCTGTTCAATAAATATAAAAAATCACGTTTGTACGATTCCCAATATTCAGTCTATCAGTTTTTTTCTTTAGACGGTAACGCAAACTCAATTGCGTTAGCTCGCTTAATGACATTTCTTGAGCTGACTCTTCTATATTTGATACAACGATGATGAGCACATTAATAAATGAAAGTTACGTGCAGCTTAATTACAAAATATCTGATTTGAATAACTACAGGATGAAATTGAAATCATTCGTCAAAATTTTACAGGACATTTTAAACAGTATAATAATCGGTATAATAACAATGAAAATTGTAATGAAACATTATGTAAGAAAATACAATAACGCAATTATTAGTTGCAGCTTTCGCGCTGTGTTATTCAATAAAACACCTGTACATTTGTTAACAAAAGTGTGTATCAAATTAATTATTTTTTTTATATAAATTTTACATGAAATTTCTTATGGTGTATGTTTTTAAATGTATATTTACCAGTTTCGAGTAAAAGCAACAGAAAGTTTTGATTCTTTTTTCACAACTTTTTTTTCTCCCTCACAAATATAATGTTTAATAGCACTAGAACTCCCCATTAAAATTTTTCAATTATTTTCGATTTCACCCTGTAGCTGCACATTAAGAGATAGAAAATCTCACCAGTGAGAACTATCGTCTGAAGACAGATCTTGATAGTTACTTCGGGCTACTTTATTGATGTTTTGTGTTTGATGGAGCATAATCAGCTAAATAATGATGTAAAAATATCACAAATTACTCTCTGGCAGCCTCTTTTGGTAGAAATAACCGTCATGGCGGCGCATGTATAGACATAACTTTAAAATAATTATTCCTATAGAGAATAAATCAAATGGTTTATTGCATTCCTTATGAAAATTAAGCTTGTCAATATTTATTATGTATCAATAAGGAACTTGTTAGGCACAGCAATTTCTAAGAGGAACATTATTATAAAAGTAAACACTTAATTATTACAACAAAACTAAAACTTGCTCATGGACTATTTATTGTATTGGAATATTTATTATAATATTTATTAGACTGTCCAGATTTGGACAACTTAAACATAAATGTTCTTCTAAGAAATTGCTGCTGCCTAACAAGGTCCTTATTGATACATATAAAAATACTGTCAGCTTCAATTTACATAAGGAATGCAATAAACAATTTGAAATTGAAAATGTTTTTGATAGACAGGGTATACTCGTACTATAGTGTTATAGATTTTCTGAGTAATTGACTAATGTAATAAATGTGTTCCTACATAGCTAGTTTTACTATTATAATATTTAATGTAAAGAATGATTTATTTTTCATATTTTATCAATACATTAGTTCAACATCAGTGATAAAATCGCCAATAATAATAATAATAGCGATTAAGAGATATAATGTTAATAGACACTTTTTTTATTATATGTGAGTATTGCATACCAAATAGTTAAATATACAATTTATTATAATAACATCAATGTAGTCACCTATATTTGCAATAAATGATTATGATTATTATGATTACGTAATATTTTTGCTAGACAATCAAGTAAATAGATGCCACTAAAAGCTTTATTTCAAACTGTATTCGGAGTTGTGTTACCCGGGTTTTATTACGAATCCACTGATGAAACAGACAGGGTCGGGACCTTTGAACTAGAATAAAAAGGTCGTCTCCAGATATTAAGTTATTGTTTTCACACGTTCAAAAGTTTCGTTACAGCTGATTGTGTTTGGCTTCATCTCGTTTTACTTTATCCCGAGCTTTATCCTGCCCACAGCCACTTAGCTCCTGTGCTACAGTTTGGTTTACTTAATAAGTTTTCGTATTGTGTGTAACTTAACGTGTCTAGAGTCATCGAACCAGTTTCGTTATTATAATATATAATAATGTATACATAATAAGTTTTATTAGATAACCTGTATGCATTAAAACTTTGAGATACCAAATCTCCAATTTTCGAACATTTTACCTGTCTGTTTGAGCGCGCATCGCAGAAACTACGTGGCGTATTATGATGAAATGAAAACGTCTCAACGGCTACAAAACGAGACACAACAGAATCATATTTATTATCTTTGCGAACGCCGGCGCTCGCTTGATCCGGCCCTCCTAGCATGTTTACCGAACGCCGGCGTTCGCCCTCTTAGCATGACCACCGCAATGTGATATTTATCGAGGTTTAATCACGTTCAACTGTCAGAGAAGTATGGAATTTGACAGTAGAGCGTGAAAAAACCGTGATAAATATCACTATCACGTGCTTATGCGCCTTAGGCTGAACGAGTTAAGATAACTTTTACTATCAGAAAACGTGCGTTAAATCAATATGTCACGCCAACGACTTCACGGGCACAGCTTGTGATAAAGTGTAATTAAAATCTAATAATTTGAGGTTTTACAGTAAAACATTATTCTTAAGTTTAGTAAAAAAGCTCACCACTATTATAAGCTGCTTTCCAGTTAAACCAACGAGGAAAGACATCTGGAGGAAATAATGGTTGTAAATAGACGAGGATACTTATTAGAAGGAGAGAGCAGAGAGGCAGCGCGAAAACAACGCGACCCTCGTCATACGGGAAAGAAGGACTGGGAGAAGAAGGCTAGCTTACAGCCAAAATCTTCCCAAGTGAACTAGACCAGTGGACGTCGGGAGCCAACTGTCCATCCAATGTTTTAGAAGGCGCGCGCGCGTGTTTCCGCGCGTCCCTCATCCGTGAGAAGAGACGGGGTCTCAATATGGTATGCGCTTGACTCCCGGCGAGATGTCGAGACTAGACCACTGGGGGTTTTAGTAGGTAGTCGCGGTACTACACCGTGGAGTCCCATATACCCCTGCAGTCCTTTCCCAACTACTGCGTAAATGCATTGTCCTTGTCCTGCATGAACGTAAAGTGTTTGACTAAACTCACCACTCGTGCGTGCACCTGCCGCTTCCTAGCTTTCTCTTCTTCCCTCCTCCTTTCTTCATCGCTGTCATACCCGTCTTCCTGGGAAATCAAACAATACCTTTTTTAGTATCATGTTTTCAATGCGTAATTAATAAATGTTCAGCTCACTGTCAAGCATATTTACTGGTAATGTTAGAGAGATCGGTAACTATTTGCAATCGCTGCTTGTCTAAAGAGCGGTCGTACTATCGACATAAAGTGTCTTCATACTAAACACTAAGGGTGGTTTCATAGGTACGCAGGCCACTAGCGCCGGTCACGCGCGCGCTTAAAATTACGAGGAGCAACTAATATCGTTTCACAGCCACACGCGCTCTTATACGTCAAAATGTATGGACATCTTGAAGGAGCTATGGACCAATAGCGGCGGCAATAGTCCCTTAATCTCACACACCTGTGCTGTGACGGGTTGGCTGGCGAGATCTCTATCAGAGATACTCGTAAGTCCTCCCTCTTCTAACATGTAGCTGTGTTTTTGGTGCAGTAAAGAGTTTAATAATTATAAAGTAGAATGAAGAGATAAATGTAATCTGACTGCAGAATAGACCTTAATCATTATCTTTAAGAAAATTCAGGACAAAAAAAGGCCTGGTCAAAACTACCCGAAATCGCCGAGCATATATTATAGGGAGACTGTAATAAAAGTAGATGAGGCGAAAGAAACTTGCAAGAAATTTGTAAGTGGAAAGGAGCTTCTCAAGAGGAATCTCTGCCATAGGGGTATATGGGAGAAGGACGTGATTGTGTACCTATGTATGTGTATGTAAGTGATTTTCCTTATCCTAACATGACGCTAACGGTAGTACTGTAGAATTATTATAAATAGAATGTCAGCCCCATTCATACACAGGAGGGGTGTGTGTATATTCGCTAAGAGCAAAACTACTTCGCATTGACATTTGTAATGAGTTTCCCAACTGCGTTAATGAGATTGCATTATTAACGACTTGTGCGAATTAAATTGTATTTAAATTGCTTTTCCTCAGTGAATCAAGTAGGAGCACCTACGTTTCGATTCGGTAATGAATACAAGTAGAAAATAAAACAGTAATTTGTAGGGTACATGTTCTCCATATAATTTATTCTGTTCCAATTTATTACGCAGTTACGGATCGATTTCATTGAGTTGCTTTTACTAAATGCGTGAAATCGGAGCGAGAAATGTTTACTGAGTTGTCATGAGAGATTATCTCTCGGATAATATTTTGTATTGCCTCAACCGTATTATAAACACGTCTATTACATTAATCGGTACCCCCCACATTGTTTTTGGCACAACGCTAAAAATGCAAGGATTTTCCATACAAACAATGTGCCTTTTCCGATACAACCATCCCTTTGTTTTTAATTTGTTCTTTACCTTAAACAAACCTTTCTCGGAAAAGCGTTACCCTAAAATTTTCAATTATTAATTATAATAACCTTTCCAATCTATTTCCAATAATACCCTTTCTCGGTAGTAAACATTTGTTGAATCTGTATAGATATTATAACTCAGCAGTAAAAATGTTTTCAACCAAAATTAATGTAAATTGAAGCTTAAAATGAAATCATATGTAGCTCTAAAATGTATTAAAATAATCGGAAAATCAGGAAATAATTTGTTACAATTTACATAACACAACCACAAAACTATTAAAATCAAAGCATCTAGCATGTAAATCCCTCAAATGGGTTGACAGAATTGTTTACATGTCTGTTCTCTTGATACATATCAGAAGTTTTAAGTGCTTCAGCAGATTCTCTGAATTGACGACACCTTGGGATGCAAACCACTCGGCCAAGGACGGGGGTCCTCGAAATATCGACATATTAGCTTCATAAAGGGTACCTTTTGTGCACTTAACCATCCTTCTGTCACCCTAAAATCGACCGATAGCTCGCTCGACCTCTTTCAAAGATGACCCTGGCTTACTTAATTCGACAGAAGTTAGGACAGTTTAAGCTATAGGCCCTTTTCACGGGAGATTAATAGGGAGCGATGACTGGTACTTTCTAATAGGCGATATTGCATTTCGAGAACTTTATTGAAGTCGAGAACTTTATTAGAAAAATCTTATGGTACATGGTACGCTTGGAGTTTGACTTATATTTACTTTTTTTTTTGGAACTCTAGCCGATCGGCGTTAATAATCGTCTGTCAACGTTTCACTTTTGTATATTTACAATTTTTTCAACGGTATAAATATTAGGTCCTTACCTATGAAATTGGTGTTTTGTATGGAGATTTTGGGGATGTCTGCATTTTACATACTAACATTTTATCAGTTTTCTTCACAACGACAAATCCAGAGATAATAATATTTGGCATGTATCATTAGACAAGCTTTAGCAATATGTGTGTGAACACGCTTGATAAAAATTATTCATCGTTTTTATGTTAATGCAAATCAAATGATGTATTCGGGAGGCAGTTAAAAATAATTGTCTTTGTGACTAATTTTCACACAATTAAACTTACAAAAAATTATTAAATTAAATAATACGAGCTCAAATATATGGTCTATTTTTAGAAGAGACAATTATTTTATAAGAATGTTCTGAAACTTAATAGTTACGGACAAATTGTTAAGACAGAATAAATACACCAATTTCTTAGGTAAGGACCCAATATTTGACGGACGGTTTGAAGGACTGCTTTTGCCTAGTCTCTGACTAACCCTTAGGCGATTATAGTTGTGATTTTATGTATGTATGTATAAATATTTGAACGAAAAAAAAAATAAAGAAACATAATAACCAATTAAACTTTAAACCATCCATGATTGAAGAACAGATTCATCCAAGTCAAGGGGGTGTAAAAAGAAGGAATATACCAATAAAATATTTCATAAAATTTTTTCTTTCTCTGTTCTCTGTCTGTTGGTACGAGCTAATTTTTGAAATAGCTGGACCGAATACAATGAAATTTTGCATGGTGATTCCTTTTATCCCTGGTTAACATCTTAGATACTTTTTATTCTGGAAAATTAAAGGCTACCCGTGGGATAGTTAAAAACCATAGTAACCGCGACCGAAGTCGCGGGCAATACCAAGTCTTTGTATATTTATTTTGTTTTTGTTGTCTGAATAGCTGAATGATCCTAACTTGGCCTAAACACAACAACACAATTTTTGCGCGATAAACAAAGCATAAACAAATACACTTCATTAAGTTGTAAACAAAATAATTTTGTTAATTATGTTTCTTTTACGGAAGAGAAATTTTCAGGACTGTATCCATTGCTAATTAATACCCTTAAATCTACATATATTAAGTATAAAGAAAAAACAGAAATTGTTTATTCTCAATAGCCAAGTCCTGCTGGGGCCACACAGTATTTTTTCTTCGTACAGACATTCGACCACTACAGTTTTGTTATAGGTATGTATGTATATATTATTATATAACTATCAAAAAAAATTGTTAGTGACGATTGAGGATAGAGGAGCGGTGATAATTACGTTACTTTTATTTTTAATGACTATTACATCTAATATAATACATACAGATACATAACATAAACATTAAAGCAATAAAGCTTAAGATATTATATGTTTGCACAATCCCAAATCTTATGAAGTTTTTCGATTCATTTGAGTGGTCTAATACATTTGGATGTATTCAATTGGTTAATCGCATAATGATATCTATAGGCGGAAATATAAGCAAAAAAATCAATCAACATTACAATAATACATTTGCGCACTTTATTTATTTTATTGTTTGAGTAATAAGAGACATAACGTACCAATCAAATAACAGCATATAACTCGCTATTCACTCAGATTTTATCGGATTACGAGCAAAAGGTGAAATAAAGGGGAGAAAATGAGTCTTTTATTCGCTCTTACGCCTTCACAATAAAGATAAAATTTGCGCAGAGAATATTCTAAACACAAAGAAACTCTGTTTACATCGATCCGTGCCGAGAGCTGGCGCTAAATTACATTACAAATGTTGATTTCTTTTTTATTTTAAAAGCCCACACGAAATTACGTGATCTTGTGATTTAAGGATTAGATTAGATTCATTTATGTCATTTTATCTCAATAACACATTAAAAAAAATTAAAAATATATATTTTGAAGTTACTATGACCGCTTCGATATAAACAAACAACAATTATTTTAAATTTTATCAGATCAATGATCGTATTTAAAAATATATCAGGACCGGCATCACCAAATGCAGATAGTCGAGTAGGTATTGAAATATCTGTCAAATTATTTATTGGGAATTTATCCCAGGTCAATTAAGTAAAGTTATCTGAAGAACACATCCACTGCAAGCGTTAGTTTATCCCGAATTCAGGGAATGCGGTTATACATGCCGTTTCGGTTCGGGGAAACTGTGGGATATATGGGATTCCTGGCTGTCTGGCAATTCCCGCCCTAACTACGGTCATTGGTAAGAGCATAGTGCATAGTCTTAACAACACGCTGAAGCGTAACTCTCGGGAGTAATGCTACTGGGACTACTAAAACTAATAGGTACTTCCACAACAATATCTATATTCATATAATAAAACTGTAGAGGTCGTATGTCTGTAGATAGGAAAAAATACTTAAAACCATGTTAGGGGATGTGGAAAGAGGGGTTTTTTGTTACCCTATCTTTTTGTCTGTTTATCTGTTTGTACGGGCTAATCTCCGAAATGGCTGGACCGATTTCAATTAAATTTTGCATGGTGTTACCTTATATACCTGGTCAACATCTTAAATACTTATTATTCCGGAAAATTAAAGGGTTCCCGTGGGATAGTTAAAAAACTATTGACCGCGGACGAAGTCGCGGTATAAGATATAAATATATTTATTATATGTATAGATTAGAGCCAATCACGAACCCCTATTCAGATTGAGCCCAATGGAAAATGACTAACCCACATTTGACCAGCGTGGTAGTGTTACGGGCCACACTTCTCATGTGTTTCTCCATGAGGAAGGCCTATGCCCAGCAGTGGGACGGATAAAGGTCAGCCTTTATCCTCAGGGACGACGATATTACTGACTTCTCAATAGCCACAATTGAAATATTATTATTCGCGAACACCAGTGTTCGTGTAGCCCTCAAGGGTTTTATATACTGTATTCAATCTACTAAAGTACCGTTGAATGCGAATAGACCTTACAGTCTTTATTTCCGAATAGAACCGGATCAAAGGCCGGAAGCAAAGCTTAAGCTAACGACGTCCTGTCGCCATCTCAAAGTAAATGGAAACTAGTTTTGGGAGTTACTCGCTGTCTTTGTTATATATAGTAGACTAGAAAGAGATAGATTAATGTCTAATTGAGACTCGACCTAAAGCAATCGCTTGTGAATCCTGGGAATGAATTTACAGGGTTGCCAGAAAATTTTCGTTCTATGTAAACTTTTTAAATTTAATAACACGGTCTGACTAATACAAAAAATTATCACATCGATAGAAATTCAAAAGTTTACGACTACATTAGACAAAACCTTTTTCTTATAAAATCATCAACAGAATAATATTTAAATTACTATAAGACTGCATGAGGAATTATATTCGAAAGAGTAGATAAAAGTTCGGCTTTTTGCGGGCATGTCAATTTCGGTGAGTTTGAATACATCAAAGGGACTTATCACGTTAACCACGGTCGGAACGTTGTTTGAATTTTGGGAGTTACTCGCTGTCTTTGTTATATATAGTAGACTAGAAAGAGATAGATTAATGTCTAATTGAGACTCGACCTAAAGCAATCGCTTGTGAATCCTGGGAATGAATTTACAGGGTTGCCAGAAAATTTTCGTTCTATGTAAACTTTTTAAATTTAATAACACGGTCTGACTAATACAAAAAATTATCACATCGATAGAAATTCAAAAGTTTACGACTACATTAGACAAAACCTTTTTCTTATAAAATCATCAACAGAATAATATTTAAATTACTATAAGACTGCATGAGGAATTATATTCGAAAGAGTAGATAAAAGTTCGGCTTTTTGCGGGCATGTCAATTTCGGTGAGTTTGAATACATCAAAGGGACTTATCACGTTAACCACGGTCGGAACGTTGTTTGAATAACGTTTTTGAAACGTTTTGAACAATTCTACGTATTGCGTTATTTGCGTTTAGTTCGGAACGAAAACCGAAATGGTAAACTTTTTGGTGGTGCGGCGAGTCGCGCCCGCTACTGGTTACAAATATGGACTCTATGGACACAATATATTCACGGTATAATTAGAACGGTTTAATAACGCTTTAGGAACGAAATCGGTATATTTTTGTTGTTCTTCGTTCGAACATAAATTAAACTTAATGTTTTCCAGGTGTTTAGGCTGATAGCGGTTCAAAAAAAATACTGGTATTCAACCCTTGACGAAAATTATATTTTTATCAGGTATCAATATTTCCGTTAGTTGGCATACTGTGTGTGTATAATGCACGGGATATAAATTTCATTATAATATATGCATTTAATATGTACCTATAATAGCTATGTACGTGTGTAATATTTTCAATTCAGTTTTCATAAGTGACAACCCTAATCTCAAGCTATAGTCTGCTATCGACTTCAATTGCGAGTTGTGTATTAAGGCGTAAGCCACAAGGAAGGAATTGCATTAGTTGCAAATTAAACTTTATAATGACTGCAGTATACAACATTCTCTCTTGAAAGTATGTAGGTTTAGAGAACACTCGTTACTAAAAACAGCACTACAAGATGTTGGTTATGATTTGCATGAATATGCAGACGACTACATTATGACTACTATAAACCAGTTGCGATATTATGAACTAAAGAAACTGCAGTTTTAACTATTCCGAACTATTCCTCTGCTCAATAGGTCTATTCCTCTTTGCCTTATAGACTGAAAATTGTCTTTTAGAAAACAATTTATTTTTCATGTCTTTGTTCTGAATTGTAAGAGAATGTACCTGTCTAGTAGGCTTATGTGCTCCCATACATCGTGGCAAAGACATTATAATGATTATATTATATTTTGACTACTTTACATTAAAAAAATCGAAATCGATCCGACAACCGTAAGTATGACGTCGTCTTCAGGCTTTATTTCGTCCCACTGCTGGGCACAGGCCTTCCTCATGTAGAAACACATGAATTAGTATGGGCCGTAACACCACAAAGCTGGCCCAATGCGGGTGGTTGGGGTTCGTGGGTAAAAACGGTTGCAATAGTGACCGGGACCAACGCCCTAATGTGCCTTGCAAAGTACGGAAGAGTTCGAGATCGCAAAATTTTGGTCACCCATCCAAGGACTGACCATGGCAAAGGTAGTTTTGTTTTTGATACTGAAAGTTAAAGTGTGCAAACCACTACGCTATAGTGCCACCGAGCTTCTCATGTCAGGTATAACGAAAGTTTATGAAAAGCCGTAGGTACACAATACCAATTTCGCGGCCAGTTTACGTGGAAAATAGGACCTTATATCTCCGACCTTTTTTGTTAAGCCCTTCATAAACAGGACAAGGGTTTAAGAATTATAACTGTAGATCTTAACTCGCCCGTTTCTTAGATCAAAACACAAAAAGCGGCCCTTTTTGTGTTTTGATCTAAGAAACGGGCGAGTTAAGTTCTACAGTGGAGAGAGAGGTGATGCAGTTTCGTAGGTTTAATATTGCGGTTTTTGTGATTTTAACGTTATAGCCTGGCGCATAACTATTTTGGACAAAATAAAAGGGACATTCCATGTACCTGTTGATTTGTTCATTTTGAAGTGTTAAATATTAAGTCCTTACCTATGAAATTGGTGTTTTGTATGGAGATTTTGGGGAATTCTGCATTTTCCATACTAAAATTTTTTCAGCGTTCTTCACAATGACAAATCCAAAGATTATAATATTTGGCATCTATCATTAGACAAGCTTTAGTAATATGTGTAATATCCCACTTCATAAAAATTATTTATCGTTTTTAAGTGAATGCAAATAAAATGATGTATTCGGGAGGCACTTAAAAAGAGTTGTCTCCGTGTCCAATTTTAACACAATTAAACTTACAACAAATTATCAAAACAAATCAAAAGAGCTCAAAAATATAGTCTATTTTTAGACGAGGTAATTATTTTTTAGGAATACTCTGAATCTTAATAGTTACAGACAAAAAAAACACTAATTTCATAGGTAAGGACCCAATATTATCATCACCCTGCTATCCCGAAGGGGGTAGATATAAGGCCCTTTTTTTAAACTACACCTCTGACATGGCGTTCAGAGCCTTTATCTACGGGTATTTTTTTTAACTCATTCATTCTATTTGTACTTCTAGGCCCCATTTACACAGGCCAGCCTGTTGCCATGAATAGGGCACAGTACATACAAGGGGAACGCCACATGTATCTACAATCGTTAATAAACTAGATTAAAAAACTGACAACGCAAAACTGTCAATTAGTCGGTTTAACCGTTACGGTGTATTATAATTAAGAAAAAATGACAATTGGTTGAATATTGCACCGCTGGATAAGTTGTCAAGGAGTCTCAATATGTGCGAAAACAACAGAAACATTTTTTTAAGGACGTTGCACAGCTACGCTGGTCGCCGCTGGCGAGATTTTTATACATTTTGACGTGAGACTGGGAAACAATGTTTCTATCTCGTGCTAACGTATGCGCGCGCGCTTGGCCAGCGCTGGCAGCCAGCGTACCAATGAATCATCCCTTAGACAAAAAAATCTCAAAATTTAATTGCTATTATACTTACCACAGGATCTTCGTAGCAATAGTACGCATTCTCTTCGTCTTCAGGTCTGTAAAAAACATAAATTCATTATAGTCTTGTTTTAATAAAAAATGTCATCTTGTAAGAGGCACCAAATTGTAGTGTCCCTTAAGAAATGAAAGGAACTTATTTTATTAATTATGTTAATATGACTTTAATGGTGGCTTTATTATGTCTGATTTACTCCGTTAGCTGTAATAAAGTATAATAACGATAGAAACCCTAAAGGTATACATTTTGCACTCTAAAATTGAACGGGAAACAAAGGACTCCTGGAGAGGCCTCTCACAGTTAAGGGTATAAAAATTAGAGGCCTCCAGGAGACTTCCCAACAGACAAGGGGTGCCTATTTTAAAAGACCTAGAAAAACTGGATGTTTTTCAACATAAAATTTAAAAAATAAAATTTCTTTATTTTATAGATACAAAAAATAAACAGATATTTCTTTTATATCTCTCAATGTTTGGTGAACCAGCTCAAATTTTACCCGGGTTAACCATAGAGACTCATGTCAGTATTATTAGACACCCATTAATGTTATTACGGTCGATGATATGATAGATATATGACGATATCAGACAGAAATGTTTCTACCGAGGCTTGAGTAACAGAACCTATCATAATTAGAGGTAGTAGGTATATACGTCCAACTGCTGAGCACAGGCCTTCCTCATGGAGAAACTGATGAGGTGTATGCGCCGTAACATCACCAAGCTAGCCCAATGCGGGTTGCTATCGTCCCCTCCGAAGCAAGGAGGAGCTAAAATTCATAAATTTTTGGTCACCCTTCCACGGCCTGACCATGGCGAAAGTAGTTTTGCTTTCGATCGAAAGCCAAAGCGTACTAACCACTTTGCTTTCGAACTCCTCCGAGTAATTAATAAGGCGAAACCTCATCTATCAATCTTCGGTCCGACTCACTGTGGGCGACAAATGGGCAATACTTTTTAGTAGTTCATTTTGTTTTTATAACTCATTAAGGATTTTACGGCTCGCCTTTATATTTAAAAACGTGTTTTGCCCCCGGTGTCAGATACTTTCAATACTATCACAGAGAAAAAATCGCCCATGGAGCGACGTTTTAATTAAGAGAAGATTTTGTCTTTGTACAGCTTTGTCAAAGCGATCACTAACGACATTAGTATCTACCTTCAGCTTAAGACGAGATTTACTGGCAAAATTTGTGTTAATTAACAGTCTTCATTTCCATAATCATATTATGTATGAATGATTTAATTAAACCATATTAGAAACGGCTTCGCTAGCGGCCGTAGACACCGGGATAACGCTCAACATTTATCATATTTCTCTTTCAGACTTGTATCACTTGTCTAAAAGCATATATACTATAATAGTTATCGTCAAAGTTGAATAAAAATTAACGGCATAAGCGAGGATAAGATAAAGAGCTCAGTGACGTACTTGTTGACGTTGCTCTTACTCTTTGCCTATCGATATTGAGAACATTTCTTTTTATTGCATATGAGCTTAAAGCGGCGACGCGACGGGCTGAGCGGGACGACGGGCGACCTGTCACGCTGAGTGCAGTCACTGCTGCTGAAGCGCGGACTGTGGTAATGGAGTGCTTTAGCGGTCTTTACTAATCCTTAGGGGATAATAGTCGTGATTATATATATGTATGAAAAATGACAAAATTTGGTGCATACCTACAGTAGTTTGCACGAGCGGACGCTTTGGTAGGGTCAAGATCCTCCTTGCATCAGAAGGCATATAAAAGTGAAGTTCTTTTACTATTGCGACTGTTTTATCCATGCTTGGGCTAAGCCATCTTATGTGTCTCAGTTATGTACACTTGTATAGGCTGGTGACGTAAAATATTGGGTCCTTACCTATAAAATTGGTGTTTTTTTTCTTTCTTAGTATTTTGTCTGTAACTATTAAGATTCTGAATCTTAATAGTTATTATTGTTTTTTTTTTTCGTAAAAAAGAGTTGAATAAAAGGACTGAAAAAAGTAACATATTACCTATATATTGGGTCCTTACCTATGAAATTGGTGTTTTTATTCTGTCTTAGTATTTTGTCTGTAACTATTAAGATTCAGAGTATTCCTAAAAAATAATTACCTCGTCTAAAAATAGACTATATTTTTGAGCTCTTTTGATTTGTTTTGATAATTTGTTGTAAGTTTAATTGTGTTAAAATTGGACACGGAGACAACTCTTTTTAAGTGCCTCCCGAATACATCATTTTATTTGCATTCACTTAAAAATGATAAATAATTTTTATGAAGTGTGATATTACACATATTACTCAAGCTTGTCTAATGATAGATGCCAAATATTATTATGTTTGGATTTGTCGTTGTGAAGAAAACTGAAAAAAAAATTGTATGGAAAATGCAGAATTCCCCAAAATCTCCATACAAAACAGCAATTTCATAGGTAAGGATCTAATAATAATCCTACAATAAGATACATTGAAACACATGAGAAGTATTGGATCGTAATACCGCCACGCTGGCCCAATGCGGGTTGGCGGGTAGAAATGGTTGTAATAGCAAACGGGGCCAACGATTTCGTGCCTTCCGAAGAACGGGAGGAGTTCGAGATCACAATGTTTTGGGTATAAAAATACTTCTGTTGGCGAGAGCATAAAAAGCGGAGTTAAAAATATTGGGCTTTACTCTCGCAAGGCTAATAAAACAATAGTCAATCAAATCAAATCAATCAAAAATATCTTTATTTTATAGGCTTGATATACAAACACTTAAAAACGTCAATTTATGAATAAGTGAATCTACCACTCGCTCGGAACGCAGACATCCCCGAGAAGAGCGAGCCAGAAACTCGAGGGTTGCTCTTTTTTTCACATTTTTTACAATTCTTGTTTTTTATAAATGTTAGGCTAGTACAATCAAATGGGTGAACATAGATATTATGAACATAGATTTTTAGCATTATAATCAGGAAGAATATATGAGCACTTGAAACAATGAACGATGTTGAAATTCGCTAAGCAATTAAGATAAAAACTAATCAATTAAAAAGCGACTGGCAATATCCCACATTACGAGTCAGCACAATATGTAACAAAGACGTGTCAATCTGTCCACGCATTTTTATCGTCCAAATATTCCTGAACTGTATAGTAACCCTTTTTTATTAAATTTTGTTTGACACATAGTTTGAATTTGTGTAAAGGCAGTTCAGTTAAATTTGGTGGTATTTTATTATAAATGTGTATACATTTCCCCATAAATGACCGACTTGTCTTATGAAGTCTAAAGTTTGGAACAGCGAGTTTATTTTTATTCCTAGTGTTGACATTATGAACATCACATTGTTTTTTAAAAATGTGTAAATATTTCTGAACATATAAAATATTATCAAAGATATATTGGGATGCAACAGTAATAGAAAAACATGTCAAACGTATATAAAAAACAGATATTCTACAAAATTCTAAAACAAATAATAGACAAATCATCAAAGTGTTCTACGGCCGCAGACCAGTCCGCAACAACTTCCATTATTTCAAGGACATATATATCTAGGTCGGCATTAAACAAAATTTTAATATATTATTTAATAATCAAAAGATACGTTCTTTTATTCCGAGCTAAAATAAGTTGAAACCGAGCAAGCAATTACATCCTTGTTTTACTGATATGTCAAAAACTACAATTGTTCGCGCGGTATAGCTCCGCCAAATCGCCTACGAACTAAAATTTTTATTATGGCGGTGGCCTTTTTCAACCTATGGTATCTATCAAAGTAGCTACCTTCTTAGGAGCGCTGTGATTTGGGAGCGCATATAAGCCGGGATTAAGTTTCTGTTCAACGGTGATATTTTTTATCAGTGAATAGAGTTTTCCGGTGGACACCATCTGATGGTTCGTCGATAAGCCCTAAGCTTAGACCTAGATATAGGGGATATGTTAATTTCCCCAGCCATGATTTTCGGCTTACTGATTAGATTTTTTCGGATTCTTTCTATCGAATTAGATAGATGCTGGTGACTTGATTATTCGAGATCGTCCGCACATTCCAAGTCCGCCCCAGTCTGCTGATTTGTATTGCCCACGCCTCTCTAGTTACTAGGCCACAGATTAATTTGTTCCGTACAAGGCAGTTGGGTCTGGGCGAGGCAATATTCAGTATTTGTATATTCTCTCATAAGTTCTGACTTCTACGTACTGACTCTGTGTGATTGATCACCGTATTTAATTAAAGTTGTTATCAATAGGCACATATTATTATGACAAATCAGATTCAACAAATTTTAATTTTATACAACATACAACATTTAAGAGATACAATAGTTAAGAATTGGTTATTGAATTCAACGATATTTGGAAAGGAAAATAATATTATGAAATGTAGTAATATTATTCAGCCGTCATCACCCACCACAGAAGAACAGCAAACCACTCAAGAGCAAATATCCCCAGACATTCACTTATATGTATATATCGCAGTAAGATAGATAAAACTGTAATAATTAGTAAATTGATATCCCAAAGATTATAATTATGAACCGCAACATGGTAATATCTTATAGAAATTGATAAGAGGTTAAATATTTAGAATAACAAAAACATATTTTCATGCTCCATAAAAATTCTAATTCAAAATAAATATTTATTATAATCACTATTAGAAGAATATTGTTTTATTATTAATAATAAAAAATCTATAAACTGCGCCTTACATCCTGTGTGATTTTCATGATGTTAAATGACATGTAAATAGAATAATATATAGAAATTTGCAAGGAACATTCCTACTGTACCTACGTTACGTCAAATACAATCAATGGACTTGACGTAAATAGTAATTTTATTTTCTTGGAACTTGGATGGGCGTCTTTTATTATGTTAAAATCAATTACCCAAGAAACAAGATTTACTGATGAAAACAGTCATGATTAATATTTATTAGGAAGTCCCTGAAAAGAGACAAAATGCTTCAAGAAACTGAAATATTATCTATAAACTAACTAGGATAAGATAATTATTGAGATAACAACTCTGATGGACGAAACGTTATTACAAAATCAAATCCTAAACAACAATATTTTCAATAATACAAACTACTATTTTTGTAATTCAAGTACCTACCATGGGTAGGTATCCATGGGTTCAACTTGAAAGCTTATGTATAATGCCTATCATATAACACATCATCACGTCTCTATCCCCGAAGGGGTAGACAGAGGTTTTAAGCACCCATATTTCGCCTGATATGTTAAGTCCATGTAATAGGTGGCGAGCCTGTTTCGAGCATATTTCTGATTGCCTGCAATGAATACGTAATAATTAATAGACATCTACTTACGCAGTCACAGTTATTTTAAGGTGAATCCCAGACTCGATTATGATGTCATGCGCCTCTTGGATGGTCAGAGTAGAGGTATCGATGTCGTTGATGCGTTTTAACCTGTCGCCAGGTCGAATGCCGGCCTTAGCCGCTCTGCTGTCGGCCTTTACCTGAAATAAAAGATTTTTTTTTATATATTTGATTACACTTTCCCGCAATCAAAGAAATTTATTGAATCTATTTTTTTGAACAAATCTGCTATTTACGATAACCTTCTGAACCATATAGTTCCTTTTACTCTAGCCATATTTTCTCTTTTAGGAACGTTTCATAGTTACGCTGGCTGCCGGTAGCGACCAACAGCGCCTCCGCGTGCGAGATTTCCATACATTTTGAAGCGCGCGCGTTCGGAAACAATGTTACTAGACCGTATTCTAGCGTTTCAATAAAATAATAAAAAAATACTATTGTACCTATACGTATAACACGTTAAAATTATTTATATAGTTTTTTTTTATTTGTCAAATTAAAGAAAGTAACTACATACATACATAAGTCACGCCTTTTTCCCACAGGGGTAGGCAGAGATTACATCCTTCCACTTGCTACGGTCCCTGCATATTTCTTTCGCTTCATCAACTCTCATTATATTCCTCATACATGCTCGGCGATTTCGGGTACTTTTGACCTGGCCCTTCTCTAGAACGTCTTTAATTTGGTCGAGAAACGTTCGCCTGGGTCTGCCTCGTATCGTATCTCCACTCACACCCGATTCATATATCCCTTCTATCAATCTATTTTCATCCATCCTTTCCACATGTCCAAACCATCTTAGCATACCTTTCTCTATTCTTGTCACTACATCCTCTTTAAAACTACACTTCCTTCTTATCACATCATTGTATATCCTGTCACTCAATTTTACTCCAGCCATGCTTCTCAAAGCTCTCATTTCTACCGCATTTATTCTACTTTCGTGTCTCTTCTCCCTTACCCAACATTCACTCCCGTACATCAGTGTTGGGATCAGCACACCGTTGTGCACTGTAACAATTTTTTCTTAAATATCGTATTTTAAATAATAATAACCTCATTAATTGGTGACCCCTATTACTGAAATTGAGTAAAAAATGTCCCCGCATATTATTTTGAAATTATATTTGTGAAAATTACATAAAATGGCAGAAAGCAAAACCGTAGGGTTGGAATTCCCTACTTTTTGGACATACAATCAAGAAATATCTGTATTAAACATAGAAACTCACAATCTTAATACCCGGCTCCACCAAAAAATAGCTAGCTTAGAAAATCAAACTAGTGCTATGTCGACTTTTCTAAGTAGAGATCGTTCGTTCTTCACGATCATCAAGCCGAGAAACATCGTCTGATCGAACATCTAATCGCTCCTATAAAAAATTCAACCCAAACAGCAAATATTGTTTTACCGATTTGATGCAGAGATAAATGTGTACCTCCATCTACTTGAGTCAGTAAGGGAAACGCCAACGCACAGCGGAATTAGCGGCGAACTCTGCTGTGAAAACCAATGCATCTCGCAAATCTCGCCTTTTTGTTTTGGAAAAGAAGACCGGTTTACGATTGCTAGTAGACAGTGGAGCAGACGTCTTTATTATACCCGCAACGTCAAAGGATAGATTGGACAAATCTATCAAGTTATTTGCAGCGAACGAAACAGAGATTGTCACACGCGGCGTTAAAATTTTGTCTGTCGACTTAGGACTTCGTCGTCAATTCCAACGGCTGTTTGTAATATTTGTAAAATAATACAGTTTGATGAATAAGTGAATGCCACAGTTTTCATAATTTCTTCTATCCGAATGTTTACACGAAAATCAGACATGGAATTGAATTCAGTTTTCATCAACGCATTGTTAGAGGATTAACTAAAACCGTAGACTACATTACACTATTTTTCACGTAAACGAATTTAATTAAAACAGAGGACAATGAAACAACGTTTGAAAACACTATCTACTTGCTTATTAATACAACTTTTTAGACGAACACACTAAAAATATACTTTCGCCTTAATTTCGGTGTAATTTCCTTCGTATCTTCGAACATAAACATTCATGGTCGTAACTCCGGTAAATTACTGTACGTTGTTATCAATCTACAAAGAGCTATAGGGAGTCATTTAACCTTAATTGTTAGACTAACAATAGAATACAAAGTACACATAATTATTTGAAGGACATTTTTTCATATAAGAAAAGAAGTTTTAGGCCCTTCAACACGGCAGCGTAAGCGTATCATCTCGTCCAACTCGTCCAACAAGAGCAATACGAGCACGTACATTTTCAAACAAACCTGCACGCGAGCTGGTGTTGCAGCGAATCGTATTAAATACATAATTATCATTATGATAGACGTAACGTACTGGCGTAAAAGAAGTGTTCAGGTGTCTTAGCAGCCTGCGATCACGGAGGTCGCATTCCTGTGAAAAAAAGAAAAAAATACCCGCGCGGCGCACAAGAAAAAACAAAGGGTTTAGCGCCCTTCAACTATGGAGGACGTGATTTTTATTTCAATGATTGTAATACTGTTTCGGAATGGATCTTGTTGCGTGAAATCAGTGTAGTTTTTTCTAAAAAGTGTCTGTGTTGACAAGCAATATGGAGGATTATTGAAATAACCGTCAAGTGGTGTAAAAACGATCGGATTTTTATCGTGGTAATTCACCTCATCGAAGTAACACCACAGCGTCTGCCATCGATCGTTTGACGCCAAACTCCCAAGATGCATTAAAATGTATTACACTAGCATTTCAATGTAATCATACTGAAGACATGACATAATTACGAAAGACATGGCAGTTATGAGCTCAGTTCCCTTTGCCGTCCATGTATATGGAGAATTTTACCAAAAAAAGGGATTTTTGACGCCATTCAACTATCACGGGTGTGATTTTTATATCAGTGATTGTAATATTTATCGGAGTGGATCTTGTTGCATAAAATCAGTGTAGTTTTGTGTAATAAGGATCATTGAAATAACTGTCGAGTGGTGTGAAAAACGATAAGATTTTTATCGTGGTAATCCACCTCATTGAAGTAACACCACAGTGAAAAAAAACAACAATCGGCAATCCATTCGCTCACGACACAAGCCACAATTTTAAATGAGACCCAAAACGATACACCTACGCAACGATCGTTTGTAGAACAATACAAGTCTCGAACTCTCGTACGCGTAGCGTAGTAACGAACGACACGCTTACGATACGCCTACGTGTGGGCCTCATTCTACATATTACGAAGAACAATCAAATGATTTTACCTCGCTTCATAATATACTTTTTTAATAATAGTATGCAGTGATATAGTGACAGCGAAAACCAATTTTAAATAGATGATATGCCATTAAATGACAGAGCATGACGGAACAACGGAACAGGAACTGACAGATAAGTTATGATTAAGGATATTGACAGTCAGGTAGAAAAGCCCTTAAAACAGTAGTTACATTATATGCAGCATAATCCACTTAATGCGGTAGTAGTCGGTAGCAATAATTCGAAATTAAAGAAGCTCCAGTTTGTTAGTTAACTTAAAAAATTGTCGATCCACGAATTTGCACCCTATTTTGGAAACATCGAATGCTCATTGAGATAATTTGTAATTTTGAGGATCTTGCGTAGTAGCTCATATGCATTAGCTGTGAACATTGGAAACAGTTATACTTTTACCATGGTATGACCTAGGATATGTGATCAAATTTTTGAGATCTCGTGCTCCTCTGCGCTTCGGAAGGCACTTTAAGACATTACTCCCGGTGGCCAATGCAACCGTTACTATTCATAATTGTGACAGCGTGACGTGACGTGACGGATGAGAACTATGGGCATAAGCCAATAAAGGGCCTGTCCCAAGCAGTTGAAATATTATAGGCTGGTGATGAAGCTTTAAATGGTCGACGTAAGATTTTTCATCCTATTTTGGAAATAGCAAGTACGTAACATAATTATCTTATAAGTGTGAGCACACTCCACACTTGTGTCTTGTGAAGTAAGCACAGCTGGCCGGGTGCGCCAGCAAAATCGCTTCTCCTTGTTCTAGACTCGGAGTTTCTATGATTTACGACATTCACCTCAAAACTGGAGTTGGTTTTAATAACGATCTTGACTTCACTTTGGCTTTTAACAAATAATACACATTCTCGTACAAACACAGGTACCTACACATATTGACAAAAATTTTTAGGTTAGATTTTTTTCTTCTACACCTCAATAGCCTTTTACTTCTGGACAAGAACACTGCCAAATCGATCCAAAGATTTTCTGGAAAAGATCGATGTGAGCGATAAGACCACCTGTTGTACTAACTGTATAATTTTTTATAATATTAACACGTAACTATATATTGTTGTCTATACAATAAAGTTTTTTTTTTTTCTTCATTTCATTTTTAATAGTCTGTGTAGGCAGGAATACCTTTACATGTCACTACTACCATTTATTGTTATTTATTTATGTATAGTAACAAAAATTGTCGACAATATATTAGACACTTGGTTATTAAGTAAGTAAGTAAGTAAGTATTTATTGTGTATAAAAACAAGGTCACAAAAAACAGGTTAAAGGGCTTAAGTTATTAAGGATCTGAGACTTAAATAAATAAATTAATCCGAGTCAGCGTCGACTGTGTGTAACAACGAGTTAAGGTCAATGGCTCATTAGAGCCACCTGGCACCCGATCAGCTCCGCCTTGACTCGTTGTCTACCGGCGGACACCGCATTGTCAACCAGTGAGCGTCACGCTCATCGAGTTATCATCGCGATGTCCGCAAATAAATGAGTAAAAACAAGGAACCAGCTACTCGGAAACTGCACGCGGTATGCATGCCAGCAACGGGTGGGCATCGAGTGGACCACCTGCGGTCCACGCGTGGACTACTCGCCGCCAGACGATACGGTAACGATACGGAGTTGATGTATGAGCGCATGTCCATATTGATAGAAATTCATATAAAGAATACTTACCGCTCGAGGCGAGGCGTGGGTCGGGTGCCGAGTGGTTATAATGAGCTTATGCCCTATAAGATAACAGTGTTTGAATACAGACTACGTGAGGTAGGTCCAACTGCGTAATGCGGAATACGATTCATTTTTAAACTAAAACAAGTATTTAATTTGTTACTCAAATGCAGTAATATGCAGTAATAACTTAGGTTAAATTATAAAGATGTTTACTCGAACAAAATACATAGCATGCTAAATACGGTACCACCTGTTACCGCCACACAAACGATAAAGGTTGAAATATATTCGTCTTTTAAAAGGAGATCAAGAGCTTAAAACCTTCCGTAGCGAGTAAATCCGCTTAAATTGTCTAAACACATATTCGAATAGCTGGTAGCTTAAGCTACCTAACAGATGTTGAATATAACGTTCTAAAATTATAATAACAGCTCCCACCTTGTTCAAAATAATTTGTTTGAATAACAAGCTACCTCAAAAACAGCACAACACGTCAAAACCAAAATAGTTAATTTAATTACCTAAAGTTTTTTTTTTATAATTAGCCTAGCAAATGACTTAACACCATCTGATGGTAAGCAGTAGATAAGTCTATTTGCGAAGGATGCTAGGGCAGCACCAAAGGATGCAGGCCTAGCGACCTCCACCTTGCTGGCTCACAAAATGCCTTCTCAGGCCTCTTTTGAAGGAACCCATGCTGTAGGAAGGAGGTAACACGTGTGCCGGTAGAGAATTCAATGCTCTGGATGTACGAGCAAAGTATGATTCCCTAAACCTTTTAGTGCGCGCGGGCAAAGAGGTTACCGTATATGCGTGGCTCCTCAAGTTGAGAACTAAGCAAAGGCATTACGTTTAATCTGGTATCAACTGTACTGTATCCAACTTCTATAGCGGCGCCGATCAAACAGGATTTACTAATAATACTTTCACACACGAAAATATACGTCGGATTTTAATTAACTCCCGTCAAGTGAAACGAGGTTTTAATGAACAAGCGAATATGATTGACGGCGAAATATGGGGTTTGGGAATAACTGATGTATAATGAGACCACGTCGTGAGTATCAAATGAAAGAATAATAAAGGTACCGAAGCATACTATTATTATGCGGATATTGGTAAAGCCCGCATGACATAATAATATCATCTATGAAACAGACTTTCTATAAAAAGTTGCGATAAAGATTGCTTCGCAGGGGTGCAATAATTATTAATTTAATATACATAGGCCATACCCTTAAATCACTGTCTATTAAAAAACCACATCATTAAAATGTGGCGCAGTTTTAAAGAATTAATATACTTAAAGAAAGACGGAAAGTAAAATAAAATAAGTTTGTGTATCAAATGACATTATAGGCCGATGTCTATAACTTACAAATGAACTCTAATTTAGAAAAAAAAACACTGTCGATGGGGATACCGATGTAAAATAAACCCAGGATGATGTCACTTATTGTTTAATTTAAAACTTAAGCCACAAAATAGTGTCTAAAAATTCACGAGTATTTAGGTTCTTTCTAAAATACTGTTATATGAGCTTATACTTGTATTACAAGCTTTTATCTTATATAATTTTATCATGATAGTTAACTATTAATATAATTTATTTAGGCGTCAACCGCTACAGACGCTGACTCTGTTACGAATGAATAAGAGACCAAAAGCAATGAAAAAAGAGACAGAAGGTTAGTTTAAAAACAGAAACAAAGAGAAAATGGCTAGAGAAGAGCACAATAACAGGAAAGAGTCGCTAATACTGATATAGCACCTCATTACAACACGTACTCTGACTGCAGTTTCTTTCACTTTAGGAATCACTGAAAATATTGGTACTATTTGGTACATTATACAAACATTTTGAGCTCACAACAGCTCTCAAATAGATGTTTGCCTCTCTAAAGATTAGGAGGACACATTGGCTCTACAGAGCTGTAGTGTGGAATAGATAAAGCAGAAGACTTTCTGTCAAGTTTATTTAATAAACGACTCTCTCACGTACGCAATAATGTATAAACTTGCTTGCACGGCGCACAACTTTTAGAATTTTATTCGCCTTATGATAAGCTAGTCACGCGTGAGTAGGCTAATATGTACCAAATCATTAGGCAGTAGAGCTTATTTTCGTGTGAACATTTCAGTCACCTTTCTTGAGAAATGTAGTTATAATCGATTATTGTGTTATAATGAAAATGCATCGCACAATGCACGAGAAAGGTATAATGTAATGGTATAAGAAATATTTGCCTTACGGGCTTAGACAAATATTTCTTATATAAACTATGATTGTAATATCTATACAAATAACTTGCGCCTTCTAAAAGATTTGTCCAACCACCCTATTGGCTAGCACAAAGAAAAACTATCTTTATTTTGACATGTAAAATATACAAATTGTTTTATTAAAATCAGTATGAAAATATCACTAGAATTTGGAGGTTGTATTAAGCCAAAAAGAAACATTTTATGACTGTCACTAGCCTATCTATTTGTTTTAGTTCTCGATAAAAAGCAATTCATTATGTCGCAGTAAGATACTTATAATCGTAATATAGTTATTACCCTAGGATTATACTTATATATCGGAATATACATATAATACAGTTATAATACAATTCATATTAGTATTGTAAATAAATTACTAGATTAAGTTTTGTGAAATAATCGTAGGAGTGTAACGCGGGTCAATCTAATCGTACATTGAATTGCAAAAAAATGGGTTTTATTTATTTATTTAAAGAAGAAACCAACAGCGTTTTACATATAATTAGTATACACATATAAATTTAGGTAAAGCCAATTACAGGTTTCTATATATAAACATAAAAATTATACAATAAATAAATGCACAGAAATAAACTTCCATCATTAAAATTATAGTATATACTAACTGCATAAAAGAATATTATACTATATTATATATACTGTATAAAAAAAAATCCTATTAATTACGGTTCTATAAATAGACATAGGCATTGGTTTGTACACGACCAATCAAGGTCAATGAACCACGCAAATATTAGGTTGGGGAAAAAGTCTTTTCGTCTTGTAATAAAATCTCTTTGGCTATACTATTTGTATCTGGCTGGTATCATTGAAAGTTTAAATTTTAAAGAACATAATTCCAAATTCAAATTAGGAAAATGTGTGATTTTCATTTGTTTTTCGTACCGCCAAGATGAGTGAATCTAATGAAGAAATTCGATACATTTTAAAATTTTACTACAAAAAAGGTAAAAATGCAACGCAAGCCGCGAAAAAAATTTGCGATGTTTATGGACCTAGTGCAGTGTCTGTGAGAGTAGCACAAATTTGGTTTAAGCGTTTTCAATCCGGAAATTTTGATGTCAAAGATGCACGTCGCTCCGGTCGCTCTATTACAGATAAAATGGATGCCATTTTTGAAAAAGTGGAGCAAGATCGGCATGTCAGTAGTTACGACGTAGCTGAAGAACTGGGAATTGACCACAAAACAGTTTTGGCGCATTTGAAAAAAACTGGGTACACAAAAAAGCTCGACATTTGGGTACCTCACGAGCTCACTGAAAGAAACCTAATGAACCGTGTACTCATTTGTGATTCTTTATTACGACGTAATGAAATCGAACCATTTTTGAAGAAGCTGATAACTGGTGATGAAAAGTGGATCACGTACGACAAGAACATGCGAAAAAGGTCGTGGTCAAAGGCAGGTCAGGCTTCACAGACTGTGGCGAAACCCGGGTTAACTCGCAACAAGGTGATGCTGTGTGTGTGGTGGGATTGGAAGGGCATTATTCATTATGAGCTGTTACCACCAGGCAGGACCATCGATTCTGAACTCTACTGCGAACAACTGATGAGATTAAAGCAAGAAGTTGAGAGAAAGCGGCCGGAATTAATCAACAGAAGGGGTGTGGTTTTTCATCATGATAACGCTAGACCTCACACATCTTTAGCCACTCAGCAAAAATTAAGAGAGTTTGGCTGGGAGGTGTTAATGCATCCGCCGTATAGTCCTGACCTTGCACCTTCAGATTTCCACCTGTTTCGGTCTCTTCAGAATTCTTTAGGCAGTGTCAGGTTAACATCACGAGAGGACTGCCAAAACCACTTGTCGCGGTATTTTGACCAGAAGTCCCAAAATTTCTATAGCAATGGGATCATGTCCCTATCTACAAGATGGCAAAAAGTTATCGAACAAAATGGTACCTACATACTTTAGTTAAATGTAAATAAACTATATTAAAAAATGTTTTGAATTTTCTTAAAAAATGCGAAGAAACTTTTTCCCCAACCTATTAAAATAAAATTTGCTACTCAGAGATGCATGAATGATGCATGAATGCATGAATGATGATGATGCATTATTTGCAATTCAATGTACGAGAAGATTTTAGAAAATCATATTTCTTATAAAATACTGAGGATTTGCTATAGTACAACTATGTTCCGGTATATAATTATATTCCTAGAGATGTAACTATATTACGCCTATTTCTGTCATCCTGCGACACATATATTGAATAAATATTATTATTGTTTTTTTTTGCAAGAAAGAGTTGAATAAAAGGACTGAAAAAAGTAACATATTGCCTATATATTTTCTTTAGAAGTCGCATGAACAATGTTTTTAACACTTTCACGAATCTCGAGACCTCAGAAATTAAAGAATAACATATCAGCTACGCACCTATGCCCGCTACGGACTACGGCTACGCATGCGCTACAGTTACGTCTAAATTACTACGAAAGCTACAGAAATTATAATTATGTCAGAGTAAATAAAGTTCGTTTGTGTTGACTCTATAAACTGTTAACCATTTGAATACGGCAAGGATATCCTATACGACGGATAACTAATTATAATACGTGTTATACAAAACAAAACACTTGTAATACCTAATTTTTTTACAGATTATGTGTAACAGAGATCTCATATCAATTATAACATCGTTGAAACCTGTTCATGCTCATTATTTCATCATGAAGAGTGCATTTCTGATATTGTTGAACTGCTAATATAATATCAGAATTGTTGTTGACATAATTACTTCATTTAGTACAATCAGTAGCACGTCAAAGTGTACAGGTGCAACGAAAACAGTTTTTATTTCATAGAGAATAGGTCTGAATATCAATGCGTGTCAAGTCGATCGATTTAATACCAAGTGATTTAATCACAGATGACTCCGTTTATTAATATCACGAACGCAATAACAATTAGATCATCGCAGATCTATCGAATGTTATATTTTATTATTACAGCACAGATTCCTATATCGTCACTCAATATCTGATAATCGACGACTTATATAACTGACAATCGAATTACCCGCTGACAGATGAATGTACGCTATGGATAATTATCTATATAATTGCTCATCTGTAAACTCTGATATTGGGCTGAAATCCACCACATAACAATCTTCTTAATAAACATCATTATGATATTATCACAACCAGAAAATTACGTTGTACATTTTATTATAATTAATTTTACGTGTCTCAGAACGAAAGATTTTAAACATATTAATATGTGTTAGCACACTTGTTTCCCGGTAGAAAACGCAGATTACAGCTCTACCCTCACTATGATTCTTTGTTTGTTCATGGGGAGGAACCCGTCTTCGGATCTTACCTACGATAAGGTAGGCGCATGAGGGACTTAAAGACTACGGACGGCGCACGGGCCGGTCATTGTGGAGATCATTAGGGGAGGCCTATGTACAGCAGTGGGCGTCTCTAGGCTGATGGACGGGCACATCCATCACAGCATCAAACCATCTTTCTTCTGCTTTGTTCCCAATTTTATTTGGGGTCGGCACAACATGCCGTGCTCATTCACTTTCTTCTATCGTTCGCCATATCACACTCACTCCCATCCTCATCCTATCATAATTCACAGTTTTTACTCATAATACTTTCATACTTTGGCATGTAAATTTGGCATAATGTTGTTAGGCATTATATAACTTAAGCATAATTTTCGTTTGGCACAATACTTATTTCCCTTAATTATAATTTAGACTAATGTAATTATCCATACTATTATTCCGCATAATGGTGTACGGAATAATGTAAAGTCGATTAAGTACGACGACGAGCGAAGCGAGGAGGAGTGTTAGGTAGAACCGTGCCCTTAATGTACCAGAATCGATATTTTTTATTGATTATTATATCTAAAATATTGTGCGAATAGTTAAGAAATTATGCCTTGAGATGGTTGTGCCATTTGGAATTATGCGTAAATAATTATGCATAATTTTTGATGCCAAAATATAATATTCAGTGTATATTCCATTATGCCAATTCATATTATGCTTGAAAATTTTATGCAAACAGATAGGGAACCTCCACAGAATTATCTATCTTTCTTCGATTTGAGCTAGGGAGAGGACTCTCTAAACTCCCATCCAATTTCATGTCCATAACTTTCCTGGTAACACGATTCTTGGGACATGACCATACCAGGAAAGTCGCTCTTCTCTCGTTTTAGCAGCAATAGGATTACTTTCAGAGTTCCTCTAATGCATTCCTTATTCACTCAGTCCATCCTTCTCCCTTATTCTAAACTGTTGGTTCACGGATTCATTTCGAAAAGTCACGTCCTGACTCTTCGTCGCAATAAAAAGTATCAGGAATAGAGATTCTGTGATTCGTTTAGTTTCCGACAGTTTAGAATAAGGCAGCAGGTCACTCCACACATCCATCTAAACATACATCGCAACATCAAATATACTTACGTAAGTGACTCTTAGCGGAGTCTTGTAGTATGAGCCTCCAGCGAGGTCGAACCCCCAGATGGAGTCCTCAAAGCTGACCCTCTCGTGGATGCCCTCGTTGCGGGACTCCCAGGTCGGCTTCTGCAGCTCGCCGGCCAGCAGCGCCGCCTCCTCGGCCTTGAGCTTCGTGTGACGCATCGACACCGCCATATCTGGAGGCATTACTGGAAGAAGAAATAGGTCTACAGTCGCAGAGCTGGGAGCAAAATATTTTAAACAACAAGGGTTTGACAAAATAAAATGACTCCATTTCATCTGATGTATAGTAAAAATAAAGTCAAGAAAAGTAGCTGATGCAATAAAAGGTTATCGCATCAGACACTCCGCGTAGTGGACTTGCGTAGTACCTACACCTCATTTGTTATATTAGGTCCTTACCTATGAAATTGGTGTTTTGTATGGAGATTTTGGGGAAATCTGCATTTTCCATACTAACATTTTATCAGTTTTCTTCACAACGACAAATCCAGAGATAATAATATTTGGCATGTATCATTAGACAAGCTTTAGTAATATGTGTAATATGTGTATGTAATATCACACTTCATAAAAATTATTTATCGTTTTTAAGTGAATGCAAATAAAATTATGTATTCGGGAGGCACTTAAAAAGAGTTGTCTCCGTGTCCAATTTTAACACAATTAAACTTACAACAAATTATCAAAACAAATCAAAAGAGCTCAAAAATATAGTCTATTTTTAGACGAGGTAATTATTTTTTAAGAATACTCTGAATCTTAATAGTTACAGACAAAATACTAAGACAGAATAAAAACACTAATTTCATAGGTAAGGACCCAATAGTAGTGTAGTACCTACACCTCATTTATTATAGTTGAAGGGAGAAGGATACTTCGTAAATTAGTTTCCATTTTAGATGTTTAAACTATCGTGAAATATGTACCTACAATCGGTGGCTGAGATGGTGAGCGCGAAAAAAAAGCTGTTTTAAAAAAGCTTATTAAACTTTAAACATGTAAAGGACGTTTCATAGGTACGCTGGCCGCTAGCGCTGGCCAAGAGCGCCGGCGAGATTTCCATATATTTTGACGTATAAGCGCGCGCGTGTGGCTGTGAAACTATGTCAGTAGCTCCGTGTAATTGTGAACGCGCGCGTGTGGCCGACGCTGGTGACTAGCGTAGCTATGAATCCACACTGAGACTTGGCCAGATTACTTACCAAACAGAATACTAAGAATATTAAAATGAGACTAGAAAACTAATAAGAAATGCCTGCTAGCAGATAAACAATACGAGAGCTGAGTTTGTACTATCGTGTTTCCCTACGGTGAATAAAGCTGATATTGTAAACCAATTTTCCTAGATTAGGTTCTTTTTATAAAGATTATTCTGTGAGATATCTTTCCCTCTGCAAAGTGGATTACCAATCCAATGTCCAATTCCTAATTACCTATTAAACGCATGAACAAATAGCAGCTCCTGTACTGAGATAGCGAAAGTAATTTGCAGATACAGATTCTCATCCATTAGCCATTGGACTTGCAACCTTAGCATATTGTTACACAGAACACATTGCTATAATTCCCGTCTGACATTTAAAATAAATAACCATAACTGTCAAAAATGAATCTGGATGATTGCATTGACGAGAAGCCAAGAATTCCAATTGTCATTGTCGCTGCAATCGGACATTCCGCACTGATTGACTCCAAGAAAAAATATTCTGAAAGAAAGTTTTTTCTCAAGGGTGAGTCGTCGTAGATGCTAACAGTAGAGTTGTTTTGAAAAGCGACTTTAAAAAAGTCAGAAAGTAAAATCAGTGATTTCTAATTTAAATAAAATTCTATTATTGAACAATTCCTTTTTAAATGAGGCTTTCTTTAAGAAACAACAGTGGGCAGTCCACCTGCTTGCCAATTGAGTACCTAAAAATATTGAAAAAAATCAAATGTAAGATCCAATAATTCCTAAATATTTATACAAACAAAATCAAAATAAAATCAGCAGTTGTTGGGGTATCTAGTATTAAATTACATATTACAAAAGTTATTACAAAAGTAATATATTACTTCATATATCCGGCAAAAGTTCTGTAATATCTTTCGTAAAGTATAGCGCGATACAATGTATGTTGTTTTAGTATTCATCTGGCTATAAAGAAGCCATAAAGACTTTTGATTCCGTATTTGTTCCGTAATATTATTAAATTTAAAATAGTGCATAGTAATGGTCTAATAATTCCTTCGACAGACTCCGAGTCGGTCCCACGGAACACAAGGTAGGAAAATCCCAGTTTTACTTGACGAATCCCACAAACGCCTACCGCCTAGCCAGTGGTAGGTGGTGCCCATAAACGGATTTCTATATCGAAAAAAATGGTTGTTCAATAGAAAAAGAATAAACACGGGGTAAATCGAACGTTTTTCTATTCAAACCTTGCCAGTTTAAAAAGACTATTCAGGTAATCCGTATTTATAACTGGCCAAAACGACAAGCTTGTACTGTTTTAACAAATGGAGTGAAAAGAGTCAGACTGTCATCTACTTTTCGGTATCAGGGATTAACACTGTACCATTCATGAACATGAAAATGTCATTGATGCAGCTGTTGCATTTTATGACTAGATTTGGCTACGCTTCTATTACCATAACATAAAGTCCTAATTCAAATGATGCAAATGTATTCATTAATTGCAATATCTGTAATCATAATGAAAGAGACAAACATGACAAAGCAATTCAATCGCAATTATGTATGATTCAATTGAGTACAGGCCAAGAATTTCGCATTCGTCTGTCACAGACCAAATACCTGTGTCAGACACGATTTGCACTGATTTATGATTCATTGCACGTTAGCTTTGTTTCTCATATCGCTTATATTACTAACACTAAATACTACTTATTGTCTATTCCATAACTCTAGTTAAGACGACTTTTTTTGCCTATTAAGGGCGAATTCGACCAAATTGAGATTAGTAACACGGGAATAGTAATACCACACTGAGCTGCAACGATTGGTCGAATCTTCCCTGTGTCAAACGAGACATTGACCCATCCGTGCGCGAAAAACTGCGTACTCCGTTAAAATAATATTATTCGCGTGTAGCCAAACATGAAAAAACTAGGATAGATAATCGGCTCCGCCCTTAGGGCAGATTCGACCAATCGTTTCAGCTCATTTTGGTATTACTATTCCCGTGTTACTAATCTCAATTTGGTCGAATTCGCCCTAAGTGTCGTTTATACTGACGGCAGAGTAGAATACAATTGTCACCTCCCCAAATCTCTCCCGCGGGTGTCGTACAAGGCGACTCAGGATAAATCAGTGATTAGGAATGGGCAGCAGCGTTCCTCTTATACCACCAAGGCTAGCAATGTACTGCGACTTTTGTGCCCGATAAATGGCAATAGGCTCGCCACCTATTACATGGTACTTGACATAGTATACGTGGGTGCTAGGTCACCTCTGCCTACCCCTTCGGGAACGCGTGATTTATGTATGTATGTATATTTAGAAACGGAACTGGCTGGCTGTACGGTTCAAATTTCATATCCAACCTACGTACATACATAAACATATAATCACGACTATTATCCCTTAAGGGTTAGTTAGAGACTAAAGCAGTCCATTGTCATAGTCCGCGCTTTACCAAGCAGTGACTGCACTCAGCGTGACAGGTGGTGAGCCCGTCGCCGCTATAAGCTACATATGGGATGGTTGTGCAATTCTAAGTTCATTAGTTGCATTTTACGACACCCATGGGAAGAGATGGGTTGGAAGAATTATTTTAATGATCTGCTACCACACTAAATTCTATGCAACCTGCGTGCAGAATAAAAAAAAAACGAAAAAAAAAAGAATAACCTTTCTGATGATTGATTTAATCATGTCATGTTAAGATGGATGTGTGGAGTGACGAAGATTGATAGAGTGAAGAATGAGTATATCAGGGGATGCCTGAAAGTTGCTCCAGTGATAGAGAAGTTGAGAGAAAAGCGGCTGTCGTGGTGTGGACATGTTTTAAGGAGAGAGAATGAGCATGTAACGAGCAGAGTTATGAATATGAGAGTGGATGGTAATGCAGGGAGAGGAAGACCAAAGAAGAGATGGATAGATTGTGTGAATGAGGACATGGCTAGAATGGGAGTGAATGTTGATATGGCGTGTGATAGGGGAGAGTGGAGGAGAAAGACTCGTTGCGCCGACCCCAAATGAAATTGGGAAAAAGGGCAGGATAATGATGATTTAACCTCAGAACTGATAATCCTCTTTTGCACGAGACACAATTATTTTTTATTGTGTCTACAAACCTATCAGGTGATGAGTTAATTTATTTACTCTTATGAGAGTCCCGTTAAGCCAATCGATCTTTAAATCTTATCGCTAACTACCAGGAGGCCTCGCTAAGAAGATTACTGTGTCTATACTAACTAACTATGTCGTCAAATATACTTATTTTGTATAAAGCTGACAAAAAATGTATCGTCAGTATGTAGGTTTATTTTTCAGCACAAAGTTCAATTGAACAGTAGTCATTCATTGTACAAAATTTCAATTTAAAAACATTTTTGAAAATCGATTCATTTTTAGAAGTGAAGCAGAAGTGTTCTTTCAACCTATTTTATATATACTTATATTCCAAAATGTATTCGTGATTAAGTATTAATATAATATCTTATTACATAACTTATTACAAGATTAGTACAAACACCTAATGTTCATAATGTAACAGAACTCAAGGCAATTATGCAATGTTATCTTAAGTAGAAGATCCATACAATTGAACGTCATAAAAGATTAATAGGTACAGGTAGGTAATTTGTAAATTTGTACACTTTAAAGTTGCTTCAACGTAAAAAGCTATTTACTTTTATTGTATCTAATATTAAGTTTTAAATGCGTCCTAAAGCGAGCGACAGTTTGCATACAAACCAGCTAATGGGATGCCATTTTGCCTGGCCGTTATAGGCCCGTATTACAGAACCAAACTCAAGCGTAGATCTCGGCTTGAGCGCAGTTAAAAAGGGATGGCGCTGTGTGGGATCAATAGCGCCATCTCTCTCTTACAGTGCTCAAGCAGAGATCTACGCTTGAGTTTAGTTCCGTAATACGGGCCATACAGATGCTCACAACATACCGTTCCAACCCTCTAAACCTTAGAGAAAGTAAATACTTTCACATCTACATTTTATTATCATGATGTTCAACAATTTGATACGATGAAGGTAGCAATGTCAACTCATCATGACCGCTGCATAGCGAGTAACTCGCGTCCTAAATGTAAATAAATCAGACGAGTTATGACTGGTTATGGCTCATAGAAATACGTAGGCAGAACTCGGGGTTTTGGGGGAGGGGTGTCTGCCTACCCCACTGAAAGAGTCTGAATGTATGTCTGTTCCACAGAAGAGCTATTTGTTCCCCAGTGCGACTAAAATTAGGCGCTGAGTTAGTAGTAGTTAGTAGTAGTGCGTAGGCAGAACTCGGGGTCTAGGGGGTCACTGTGGTGAATCGTAAATGTATGTATGTCTATTCCACAGAAGGGCTTTTTGTTCCCCAGTGCGCCTAAAATTAGGCGCTGAGTTAGTTTCACCTATAGCTAGCCCTTATAAAATTATGATGCAGATAAATGTATGGCAATTCAGAAAATAGCCAGTTAAAAGCAAAACAAATGTTGCAGTCCGGAATTAAAAAAGATATTAATAATTAACTGGTAGCTATTTATCACCGGTGCAACCGTCACCGTTGGTTTAAAAATCACTAAGTGATTGGTGTTGTCATTCGAAATTTCAAAATTAAGTAGGTATATGTATTTTTTATTTATAATAATTTTTATGTCTCGCGATTGTTTTGCAAACTACAATTTTAATGAAAAACACATAAAGTTTTTTACCTTATAGAAAATTCTATTGAAACTTTTCTGCGGTAGAGAGTATTTTGAGCACAAAGAGTAGTTATACAATTCCAGTTATGGTACCTATTTGCACACAAGTTGCTCTTAACGACCAACGTCATTTTCTAGCAGTTAGCCATTAGCGACAACTTAATAGCGCTGCAGTAAAGATATGCACATCAATTGAGAACTATATTCTAAAAATCTATTCTCATGTGTCTAAATAGATCTTTATACTCTAACCTCTCAATTGCTACAAAGTAAAACACAAAATAATATATTTTATCCGAGAACGCCGGCGTTCGCGTGGCCTTCGAGGGGTTCAATAATTAACGTTATTTGTTAGCTTAAAAGTTTTCTACAAAATCTTTTTTTATTTTAAACAGCTGTAGTATTTTAACAGACACATGCAGTCTGAATCCGGATAATAGGACAGTCTACACATACATAAAAACATACATATCATCACACCTCTTTCCCCGAAGTGGTTGGCAGAGGTGTTAAACACCCACATTTCGCCAGATATTTTAGGTCCCCATGTCACAGGTGGTGAGCCTGTTGCCATGTACCGGGCACAATATGAGGTAAGCGATATTCACAATGTACATAAGTTTTATTCAAACTCAGTGGTACAGGCGGTGGAATGTATCGCGCGTTTCCCGCGGCCTCTCGAACGAGTAGTGCCCCGTCCGTCCCAACTCGGCTACCGCTGCCTTCAGTCTACTAGTTTGTAAATCACGTGAGAACTATTATTTAAATAATTTATCATCCAAACAATTTAATGTTTCTTTCTTACTAAGGCATTTTTCCTTGGTTTTTCAGGCACCTGCTCTGGTTTTTTTAAGTCCCGGTAATGAATCGATTCAATACGAATAAGAGCGTTTGTGGCTATAAAAGAAGCGGTAAAGTTAATAAAAATATTCCGGCGCTTACGTTCCCAGAAGGTAACGTAGGAAGGTAGGAACTTCTCGATCAAAGCAAAGTAGGACTGGTATTGCTCAGTTTTTGAAAGAGATTCAAAAAGACAAATTGTTGTAGTACAAACCTACCAAATCAAATACATTATTGATCTCCTAATCAGGTATAGTTCCCAGGTATTTGAAGTCTTAAATCTTATAATTCTTTTAATTCTTCTAATTCTTATAATTCTCTAATTCTTATAATTCTAATTTCTTATAATTCTTTTGGCCAAGCCACCTTTTTTATGGCCTCATCTTCAACACTACACGTCCAGTTTATCACCACAGCGATCCGTCAACTTCCAAGCCGGCCATCTCCATTATCTCACAGAATATTCGTGATAAATTTCATTATAATAACTGGACAATCTTTAACAACATTTTCCAGGGAAATATGGTTATTTTTTATATCAATCCAATTATGGTAATGGTTACGCTAAGGCTTCCCTTTAGAAAAATTCAACAGAATATTTGAATATTAATCAAAAAATTGTAGTCATATATATTGCAGTTTAGAAAATACTGGAAAGGCCTTACTTGATTGCGATCGTGGAGCTCGGTGGCGTAGTGGTTAGTACGCTTTGGTTTTCGATATCGAAAACAAAGCTACCATCGCCATAGTCAGGCAGTGGATGGTTGACCAAAACTTTGAGATCTCGAACTCCTCCGTGCACTTTAAGCCGTTGATCCCGGTTGCTATGCAGCCGTTTTCTACCCACCAACCCGCATTGGGCTAGGGTGGTGGTTTTACGGCCCATACTCTTCAAGTGTTTGTGTCCATGACGAAAGCCTGTGCCCAGCAGTGGAACGTACATAAGCTGAGGCCGATAGTGGAGTTCTTAAAATAAAAGTTTCAGTAAATTGACAAGATAAATTACTTATTTTGAAAGCAGTAACTCATCATCAACAAGAAGCAAAGTACATAATCTTTGAAACCTCTTGAGCGGATATCATAAATACGCGAGAGTTTAAATAAGGTCAAATGCAGAATTCCTTTGAGAGACGATCAATGTAAAGGTCGGGTCATACTTCAGACTGAAAACACAAACAATTTTTTCTTACAAGGATTCATTAATTTTATAAGGCTGATTAGGTATTACATTTTATGCTACATTTTTGTACTACATCAAACAGGTTTTTATAGGACCGGGCAACTGTTATAGAGACCAACAAAATTAATGGCAAAGTATGTAAACACACTATGCCGAAAATACGCGACGAAAGTTCGGCGTGATTACAACTGCAATGCTATTTGAATTACCAACGACCAGTGCCGACGACACACTAAGCCGAAATTTATCGCGTATAGCGTACAGCCGAACTTCGGTCAAGCGTAAGTTCAACGGTAATTCGGCAGCAAGCAACACATTATATGCAACAAAAGTTCGGTTCGATCGCCGACGAAGATCCGGGGGCGGGCAGTTGCACAAAGTTGCGCAACTGAATTTCCGCCACGTAAGTTCTGCAAGTTAGGAAATTTTGGTCGCGTACCTTCAGTATAGTGTGTATAGACAAAAAGTTTAGGGTGTTATACACTTCTGCCTTAAATAATACCTACCTAATACAATAATATTAAATTAATATCATCTTAAATCATAGTGAAATGCCCACTGCTGGGTTTACACCTTTCCCAAGGATATAGAGATCCTATTGATCTTGCGCTGCTCGCATTCAGAGACGACCTGCGACCTTCGCCAGATAAATAAGTATATTCATTTAATTATATTTGAGTGTTACACTGAATATCTTGCCATCAGTACCTAAACGGGCACATATTATAATGACTTCCCGGATTGCTGTCCATCAATCTAAGTCCAATAAGATTTATTGAGCTACCGCCGTTTCCTTCATTGTTTTTTTTCTATTAAACCTAATTGACTTCTTTATACAAAATGGGTGGTTAATATTGGGTCCTTACCTATGAAATTGGTGTTTTTTTTCTCTCTTAGTATTTTATCTGTAACTATTAAGATTCAGAGTATTCCTAAAAAATTATTACCTCGTCTAAAAATAGACTATATTTTTGAGCTCTTTTGATTTGTTTTGATAATTTGTTGTAAGTTTAATTGTGTTAAAATTGGACACGGAGACAACTCTTTTTAAGTGCCTCCCAAATACATCATTTTGTTTGCATTCAATTAAAAACGATAAATAATTTTTATGAAGTGTGATATTACACATATTACTAAAGCTTGTCTAATGATAGATGCCAAATATTATTATCTTTGGATTTGTCGTTGTGAAGAAACCTGAAAAAAAATTTGTATGGAAAATGTAGAATTCCCCAAAATCTCCATACAAAACACCAATTTCATAGGTAAGGACCTAATATATCCTGCGAAATGCGACAGACAGCACTCAGTTAAATTAAATCTGTTCGGTCCTTTGTTGATACATTATTTCACTTAGTTATATCTGAACGCAGTAGGTAAATATGGGTAAAGAAAAATTTCCCCAATTCCCACAATTATTATTATAGACATAGGGTTTTCCTAAAGTCTTCTACACTACATACACTGAACGTCACCCTGCGCGTCTGCACGTGACAGCCTCATGAGCCAAGAAAGTTCGCGGTTGATCAAGAAGAATGTTAATTTAATTCAACTGTCAAGGTAGATATTTAATCAAAGTTTAAGCATCTGTTTTCCTTTCATTACTGTAACAGGACAACCGCTGAAATCCTCGACTAGAAACCGTCCAATTGAATTCGCAACCGACTTATACGATCCCACCCTCCTCTAACCCGCAGTGCGAGCATAGAATTCTCGACAAGCTAAATTTGACAGTGAAAATCGACAAAACTGACATTTTACGACAATTTATCGATGTCGGCAGCATAGACCTTGATTTATCGATCTGTAGACAAGGATCGACAAAGTTATCGAATTTATCGAGATAGTCCGACAAAACTTAGCATCGACATAATGAATAGATAAAATATCGTTTAATTTGTCGAATTTTTATCGTGTCTTCAATCCACCTCGATAAAGTTATGTCGACAAATTTTATTGATCATTATGATAAATTTCGGCTTTATTCATTAGTTTAGATGGGAGTAGTCTTTGTATTTTACCATAAAATGTATCTGTAAATGTATCTACTATAGTTACGTAATGATTTTGTAAACCTTTTATTTGCTGTTCCAGGCTTTATGTTATTGTTGATTTTGGAATGGAATATAAAAATTCTTCAATTACTGTCAGTTTTGTATGGTGTTTTTATTATTAATTTCCCTTTTGACATTGTTGGCTTGATTTGTTTCTTTTCTACTTATTTCATTTCTAATTAGCATTCGCTATTTTCAACAGAGGTAAAATAAATAAAAAAGGAAGGTCTAGTCAAGCTAAAATATTAAGAATACATGGACAAAGTTTTTATTTTTAATATGTCCTATTTAAGAAAATAAGAATGAATGAAGAACGAATAATCGACATTATTTGACACTTGTTATCGAGTCGACAAAATTATCAATTCTTTGTTGATCCGACCTCTATGCTAGGTTATCGACTCGATTCGGTAAATTATAAGCGTTTGCCGATCGACAAATTTGTCGACTGTCAATTTCTATGCTCGCACTGCTGTGCCCTTAAAAAAAGGAGTAAAAAAAAGGACTTTTGTAGGCTGACAGTGTGGGCTAGTAGTACAATACTTTTTGGTCGCACCTGTTAGCTACTCGACGGCGTAAGTACTCAAAAGTACACTGTTAAAACCCAAGGTGATTACTAAAATGAAACACCGTGTCCAACCAAGGTGAATACAAATTTTAATAAACATTAGATTGACCATCTAGAGCCGTGAAAGTAAACATTAGCGCGATGTAAAGGATAGGTGGCGCCATCTAGTGATACAAAAAGAAACTAATTTGAACAAAGACACGTTTTAACATGTTTTAAGTAAATTATTACACATTGTTTATCATGCATTTTGTTATATATTTTATTTACATTTATTTTAGAAATTTATTTAATGTTTTAATTTAATTTCCAATTGATACAAAATATAAAACAATATTATTATTATTATTTATTTATTTATTTATTATATATAAAAACTACTAAGAGTTTGTACATAGCTACACTGTCAATGTGAACTGACCAATATTTTGACGGATCCTATGTATTCTCATCTCATACTAAATCTGATCAAACCCAAAATTAACTTCTCAAAATTGGACGACACTCAGAAAAACAACTTAAGCTTGTTAAGGCAAAGTCCTTCGATGTAGATAAAAATATAAGAATCCAAAAATCATGGACCAATTTATTTTGAACTGTGCAAATTTGCCTTAAAAAGTTTTTAAAACGTTTAACGTTTTAAAGTTTTTAAGTTTTTAGTTTTTTAAATAATATTGTACTATTTTATACAACATTAAAATACTATGTAAATATCATTTTAAATTAATTTAATTAAAATAGAAAAATCAAGCAGATATTTCGAAAACAACATTTAATAACGATTTTAAGGTTTTTGGTTAAATATTCTTCGATTACATTTTATTCTCCTTCTATTCGCATTCTGAATTTTGCATGACGTGAATTTTATTTGCCGTATATTAAATTTCTATTTAAGTACATACATTTCATTTAAGTACATACTACATATTACATGTCACAATCAGCTGAAAGGAAGCAAGTTGTAATCACATAACCAAAAATTTTAGAGTTCAAGCTAAGTGAATACAATACTTATTGAAAAAAGTGATTCCTTTATGACTGGAAAATTGTCTGTCTAAACGAAGTGATTTATTCAAAAACTAAAATGTACAAAAATACCCACATACAACTGGATTTAACTATTGTCCATTGAATGTGGTGGCTTCCGTTGATCTCTACGCGCTCATTCTACTTTCACGGAAATGGGGAAATGACAAGAATAAATATGTTTCTCAAGTCACAGTACAGCAGTTTTCTTTAGGAACACAAATGTAACGTAAAGTTAGTATCTGAGTTTCGTTTTCATACGTATGCATTTTATATATCGACAATTTTTTACCATAAGAAACTTACCTTTCAAGGAAATGTCCTCTATAGTTCTTAGCCTATGCATGACAAGTTCAGCCTCCCTCTATGGGGATAAATATAGTCGTAAACACGGGTGTAGGTCAGGCCGCGAATGGGTGTCCAAAACTTTGTGATCTCGAATTCCTGCGTGATTCGGAAATCACGTTAAGCCGTTGGTGCCGGTCGCAATTGCAACCGTTTTTACCCACCAACCCGCATGGGCTAGCGTGGTGGTGTTACGGCCCATACTCATGTGTTCTCCATTATGAAAGCCTGTTCCGATCAGTGGGACGTATATAGTCTGAGGACGAATGAAATATAATGAAAAAAGGCACTTTCAAACTATGGAGTTTGTTTGCAACCAGAAGTCAAAACGTATGCAAATGCTCGTACTTCCTTATCTACCTTTGTTTAATGAGGGATAAGTGTATGAAGTTTATCATCTTAACAAAGGCTCTAATCCATGGAAAATAAACGTAAAGGGATATTACCTTCATAAACATCTCGTAACAAATTACCCACTTAGTTTATCTCCCTCACACTCATCAGAGCAGAGCTCTAAGCACTCTACTTCACTAACACATCTTACACCCAAATATATAAAATACATACACAGAACAAGTGATAATCTTTACACAAAGCCGTCACTAATTTCCTGAATAGAATTAGTGAAGAGATTTAGTTGGACCAGCCTACGTGTGCTCACTAGTGATGTAGAATTTTCTGTTCAAGAAGACTGTTAAATATATCGAGGTCAATGCGAATTTAATTAATGTAACAGTTATATTATAGCATTAGAGAAACTTTCAAGAAAAATGATAATAACTCCACATTAGTAGGACACATTTATCATGTAAATTATTTTACTAGTTGTGACCGAATCAAATACGAAAATAAACATGGTACTACTTTCAAATAAACTGCCAAGGAAAAGATTAGAGTTAACTTTAAATTTTTCCTTATCGAATTTTGACAGTTCGTCATAAATCTTTTAAGCCTAATTACGCCTAGGATAAAACTATCCGGAATACGAGAAAAGAAAGAATATCTTGATCATAAAAAGGTTGCACATATATGGATCGCTCTAAAAATATATCGATAAAACTAAATGCTTTTTCCCAGCCCTACGCATACAGTCCGTTCGTCATTTATTAACGGTACGTGCCTACGCTCCGCACGGCCTAACCCTGCACAAATATTGACCCTACTACCCATTAAACATACGTTACTGACCCAGTTTTATTAAGCCTTTACAATTAATACCCAGTTCTATACAAATTTATTATAAAAACTGTTTTCGCAGATGTTTTTGACCTGCCATGTTATTTATTTCAAATGTCATACATTTTGATATTTAACACAGTATTAAAAGGTGGAATAATCTAACGGACTCGTCCCTGTAGCAGATATATAAATAAATAAATAATTAAATCTGTATTTCACAAGCAATGTTCATTTTCAATGACTAATTAACATCAGCGAGAAAAGAATTAACGATGTCCAAATATTCAAATTATAAAAAGGGGTTTCTAACTTACCCTATCCCTTTGAGTATACCTACTGGCTGAGTTTATCTAAATCTTAAGATTAAAGTTTTCTTCTTATCTAAATAATGCCCATATTTTTATAAAGTTTCATTTGAACCAACCGTAAACTAGACTAGACCTACTGACATTTACCATGAATATTCATTTAACGTATACACGTAATACCATAATAACTAACACATTTTGCCCGATATATTTTATTAGTAGGGGTTCAATACTGTAGTTAAATAATCTATCTTCAGAGTAAAAGTACTTCAGTTAACTATTCTCAATGGCACAGCCAGGAATAGAACCAGTAACTTCTTGAAAGACAAGTGCAATTTTACTATCAGCTATCGTTATATTAATCTTTATATCTAAGAAATTTAATGTACAACAATGATATTGATAGACAATATAATAAAAATTATTTATATAAGAACTTCGTAATACCTTTCTAAGAACTTTCATGATTAGATACATTAACATGTAACCTTTAGAAAAGTTTACCAATGAACGATTAGATATCAGAAGTACCTATGTGAATATAATCTTTATATAATAAAGATTTACTCGTTTCGAAGTGAGAAGTTCTGAGAATGAAGTTCGTAGTTTTTTACTAACGAAGTTTTTCAGTGTACAATGTAAGATCACGTAGGTATTGAATATAGATGGAACTTTTGAATTTTGTTAGATCAACTGAATTTCTTTATCAGGAATCATTCTTATTTATACTACCATAACGTTTAAATTAGAGGCTACTTAAAGAAAATTACATTAAAAGTGGTAGCTACTGAGAAACGCCGTAGTATGAATTTAGTAAACTATATCTACGACAATAAATAGAAAGACTAATGGACTTAGAACTGCACGACCATCCAATAACTAATAGCGACGACGGGCTCACTACCTATCACGCTGAATGCCATAACTGCTTTGTTCCGCGGACTATGGCAATGGACTGCGTGGTCTTTGACTAACCCTTAAGGGAAAATAGTCGTGATTATATGTATGTATGTAATTTAAGGAGAAAAAACATCTGCGATTATCGTAAAGTTTAGGTAGGGGGAGGTGCCATGAAAGGTACAAAACTCAATCTTGGTGTGAATCAGAATGACGGATGTACCACAACAAAAAACAGATTAATATCTTACTCATAAATAAATTTTTTTGCACTTTGCATCACTAGTTAATTTAAATACGACTACATTGGGTAGCTTACTTGTTTTATACTTCTACACATCACATCACATCTACTTGACACATCTTCGCTGATATTCTTATATAGAAGAAATGTAAAAACCCCCAGACCAAAAATTTTATAAAATCAAACAATTGTTGTCTCGTCGGGGGTCCGCTAAGTACCTTGGTATGCCCTTATTTGTAAGGTATAGAGCGATCCCCCGACGAGACAAAAATTTTTTGATTTATTTATTTTTTAGTCGGGGCTTTTTTAAATTTCAAATAAAATTTTTATACTGCATGCTTTTTCAATGATGTACAAGTTTCGACCTATATTTGATACCCCACTCTGGTATATTTATAAACATTAGGCTTGTTATCGTCACTTTCATTCCTCATATCTTTCAAATAGCTAAACCGATTTCGATATAACTTGCTGTATCGTGATGTATAAGTTATGACCATTCATTTGATACCCAACAAAGGTATATTTGTAAACATTAGATTTTCAATTGTCACTTTCACTGCTCATATTTTTTAAATCCGATTTTTATGAAACATAGCTAAGAACACTCGAGTAACTCATCTTTCGAACAAAAGAAACAGCAGTGAGCATAGAACTTCAACAGTCACCATATTTGATCGACAAAAGCATCCGTCCTTTTCACTCCTTAGGGTTATCTGTCAAATTTATTGAATTTTTAGACAATAGGCTAGTTGACCCTATGTTTTATTGGGCCCCAAATGATTCATTACTGTTAGCCATCGCCATAAAAAATAATATAATTTTTTTAAGCCTTTATCACAATAAATTTTAATTTATCAATTACGTTTTGGCATAACTGTCAAAAACGTCTTCGGTCATCATGGTCTATGAATGATCTGTGTCGTACAGTCACGATTATTGTAAACAATTCAAAACGCATGCGTGATACAGTTTGACAAAGCCGATAGACATGCTTGATTGGTTGCGCCTGGCGTGTGACGGAATTTCATTGTTTACATGAATTGTTACATAACTAATGTCACGAACATGGTGGATAGCGTTTTTGGCAGATAAAAGAAAAAGTTAAAATAAAATATGTTAAAATTGAATTTCTACAGCAATCCCCTATTAAAATTTATTGAACTTGGTATATTTCGGACCCTTGTACTATGTAATATATGAATTAAACATTATTTTCATTACTATCATATGAGTCAACTAGCCTATTGTCGATCCTAGACGTCAAATTTGGTCCACAACTCCCGGCGGGTATCCAATGAGGAATTCACCACCTCCTCCCGCATGGGAAGGTAAAGAGTCCGCCTTCAAAGGCTCGAAAAAAAAATGACAAATTTGGCTTATCGAAAGTTCTATGCTCGTAGCGCAGAATCGAAATCGGTTCATGCGTTTGGGAGCTACAATGCCACAGACAGACTGACAGACAGACAGACAGACAGACACACACACACACACACACACACACGCACGCACACACACACTTCCAACTTATAACACCCCTCTTTTGCGTCGGGGGTTAATAAATAACAAATAACAAGTAGTAATGTATTCATGTTTACAACCACGTCGAAACGACTTTCGTGATATAAACTAGTTATAAAGGAACTGTTTGAAGGCTATGAATATTTAGGTGAAATGCAACGGAGATGCAGCTTTATTAGATTATCATATCAAGAACAAAACAGTCTTGGATTCTATAGTCTGTAAACTCAAGTTTTTGTAAATGCAAGTTATTAGTTTCTTTAGGCTGCCTGTCGATTGGCGGGGCGAGGGAGCATAGCGGAGAATTCAATCAATACTATTGGTTAACCAAGAGACTGTAGCAGCAAAGCGGATATTTGATGCAATACTATTGGTGAATTTTGACACAGCTCCAGCTCAGCTTCTCCTCTCCGGTCTAGTGAACAGGCAACATTATGGATACATATTCGAAGTTATGTGATGACCACACTCCTTATATATTTTAACTGCTATACAAGCAAGGCCTATGTCTAGCCATCAGAAAAGTGATACCCAAGAAATAAGAGTCGACTGTACTAAATATTACGATAAATCGATGAGCGATAGATCCCTTACGTTTTTCGGTTATTGTGTCCTGAGCCTATATGAAACACATAACAAACACATGAGCATGGGCCGTAACATTACCACGTTGGCCCAATGCGTTAGTGGGTAGAAACGGTTTCAAATAGCGACAGGGCCCTACGGCTAATCGTGCCTTCCGGAGTACAGAAGATTTCGAGATCTCAATGTTTTGGTCACCGATCCCAGGCCTGAAGGTAGCTTTGTTTTCGATATCGAAAGCCAAAGCGTACTAACCACTACGCCACCGAGCTCCCCCAAGTTTTTAATTAATATAATTATGTATGGGCTCCGTCCCCAAGACCAATGAAACTGTTGAACTATGGGTATATATGAGAACCCCATGCATTTGGGGAACGTCACCATAGTAAAAAAATATCATTTTGCCAAGGTCTATCAGTTGAGATAGGTTTCATTTCTGTTGTAAACTGACTGAGATTGAAGAGCGTGGGTGGGGAGCGGGGGAGGGGGTTATTGTAACCAATTACCTTTATTTGCATCCACTGTATACTCATAAATAGATAAATGAGAGGGTATTATGAATTATTCGTCAATATTAAGTCGTCTAAATATTTGTTGAACTATGGGTATACCATAAGAACCCCATGCATTTGGCGATCGTCGCCATAGTAAAAAAGTTACATTTTGACAAGGTCTATCAGTTGAGATACGTTTTTCTTCTGTTGGTGTTGGGGACGGTTTTACCCTTTGTCCTTAAGATTGAAAAATTTATAGTCTTTAATTTTAAGACGGGGTCCTGTTTCCGAATAGGCATAGGCAGGTATGTATATAAAAAATTCTTCATTTGATAAACAATTTCTTTTTTTTCGCTTCAATTTAGCTGCCAAAAAATATTGTTATAACGGCCAGATGAAGCTACATGACCCCATCAGGTATGTACTAGATGAAATGAAAATTACAGAAAAACAATTGTTCAAGGCAAGAAGAAAGCTCCGGGGATCTGGTTTCACCTCCATTACGCGTGAAACAGGAGACACGACGCATTCTCACACTGAAGTAATTTAAGAAATACCTTTGTTCCTACGGCCTTTGTTTCGATACAATAAAAAAAACCTTTTGTAGAACAATTGGACGTGTCGACGCGTGATAATTTGCTGTAAGATTGTTTGTAGAATTAAATTTCTTTCTTTGATCAGTATCGGTCAAAGAATACATTTCTGAATTATAATGACGATAATTAAATTTTGGTAGTTACCAGAGACTCTGGTAAACATGATTGGGAATAATATGACCGAATTAAAATGAAAAAATGTTGTCGACATGGGGTCTGTTCTGTTCCAAAAATAATCATAATAAGAAACGATTTTAATTAAGCCTCAATGACTAACTTTGTTATTTTCATGATGAAAATATATAGAAATCTTATTAACAAATAATTTAGACAATAAGTTTTTTGAATTTAGAAATCATAATCACAAATCATTCGTATATATTTATTATTCAATTATAATTTATAAAAATTTGTTGATCCTAGTTCTTTTAGGCAATTTGAAACTAATGACAATTTGGATACCATGCTTCCTATTATGAGTATAAGTAAATCAGATTTAAAGAGGCTTAACATTTAACATTCGTAATGTTTCAAACACACTTTATGACTGCCTTAAATATTCGGTATTTATGCATAGAAAAACGTCCAGTACTTAATTTATGTTTTGCCGTATCTCACTTTTATTTGTCCCACTTGCACATCACTCATTTAAAAAAACAAATTAATCTAATATAAAGGTATTATTACGCACACTGTAATCCCCATTCCTAGAAACTTCAGCAAACTGTGAAAATTGGTTTTTATTTTGACAATGCGTTGATAGATATTATTTTTATTTAGATGATATTTTCACCACTCCGGGTGATTGCAGTTGGTGCCGAAATGGTTGATTTGACTTTACACAACACATCTAACCTTAACCAACGGTTAAAGTCAATTGGGAGTTACAATTGAAAATAGATCCTATGACAACTAAACTACTAACCTCTTTTCCGAGACCTCAACCTCCAACAACCCTGAGGCCAACCTTCAACTCTTGAGCACTACACTCAACCTACTCGTCGCAATATGGAGAGTTAGACTGATCGATCTCATTATCGATTTTAGGGTGCGTAGGCGCAGCGGCTGGCATCAATTGCGTGACACGTGCTTATTGCCTCAGCTGACATTACGTCGGATTAAGGTATTCAATGTCTATTACATAGTAAGAAATAAAACGGGTTTTTTCTTCTCTGCGTCATATCAAAATTTAGCTGACAGGTAGTTCTTTATGATGCCTTTAATTTAGCAATCTTTTATACCTGAAAGTGTCGCTATAATTTGCACAACGAGCACACAAATTTCCCAAACGAGCAGTAGATCCCAGCTGTTCTCTCGAGGCTCTGTTACGGGAATACCGTTAGCTAAGTCCCATTTTTAATTTTAAGTGGAATTTTAAATCAAGTTGTTAAAGTGTTTTGCACCTAAGCAATCTAGGGAATTCTATAATCTATACTTATAATAAAACTGTAGAGGTCGAATGTCTGTACATAGAAAAATGCTTAAAACCAAATCAGGGGACGTAAAAAGAGGGAAAAGACCAAAACACGTTTTATTATATTTTTATTTTTAGTTTCTCTGTCTGTTTTTCTGTTTGTACGGGCTAATCCGAAACGGCTGGACCTATTTCAATGAAATTTTGCATGGTGATACCTTATATCTCTGGTCAACATCTAAGGTACTTTTTGAATAAACGCGGACGAAGTCGCGGGCAACAGCTAGTTTGAAAAATCCTCTGTCTTCATTTATTTTCTTTAATATACTGTAACAGACCAATAAATAAATACACAATTTATCTACCTGTCTTGTGCAGAAGTGTGCACAGTATGTTGTAGTCTGTTCCCTATTTAATTTAATTCTATGCTTGTCACATTGCAGAACAATCACAACCTATACTCCAGCAGCGCTCCCGCTTGACACTTACGATTAACCCTTTATACCGTCACGTGCAAAAATGTATACATATTGGATCGTTACCTATGAAATTGGTGTTTTTATTCTGTCTTAGCAATTTGTCCGTAACTATTAAGTTTCAGATCATTCTTATAAAATATTTGCCTCTTCTAAAAATAGACCATATATTTGAGCTCGTATTATTTAATTTGATAATTTTTGTAAGTTTAATTGTGTTAAAATTAGACACAACGACAATTATTTTTAACTGCCTCCCGAATACATCATTTGATTTGCATTAACATAAAAACGATGAATAATTTTTATCAAGCGTGTTCACACACATATTGCTAAAGCTTGTCTAATGATACATGCCAAATATTATCTCTGGATTTGTCGTTGTGAAGAAAACTGATAAAATGTTAGTATGTAAAATGCAGACATCCCCAAAATCTCCATACAAAACACCAATTTCATAGGTAAGGACCTAATATTTTCTGTAAAAAAATAATTCATAATATAACCATCCGTCAGCAAATCGACTAATTTTGGAATATTAGAACGCGACAATATGCAGAGCTCTTGTTCCTGTAGCTGATTCACTCACGTTCTAAGTGCCGTTTCATTTCTCCTATTTCCGTATTGCCTATATTGTTAAGTATGAGAGGCAGAAAACGGAAAATGACAATTATCGTCCAATTTCCTCACTTCGCGTGCATCCTATTCAAGTACCTACGATCTATTATAGAGCGTCACTGGCACACTCCTGCTTATAATTGCGAGTTTTATTGTAGGATTGTCCCATTTATCTGAAAGATTCTTAAAGCCGGCATATCGAGTTCTGCCCAAGCTTCGGGAAACTAATCGATCGATCTTCGATCGAGAGAGCATCGGTCGATGGTAAAATCGATATCGATAATTCTATCGATAAAAAAAATCGATATAATTATCGATGGTGAAATGGATAAGTCGATGTCGATCGTTAGATTCTACCAGAGCAATTGATCGATGGTCGATCGTCAATCGATCAACAGTAGAATGGATAAGATAAGCTAAGGAACTTTAGTGTTAAAAAACGGCCGAACGTAGACTCTTTTGCGTTTGCGTTTCTGTAACAATAGTACGAGTAACGTCGTACAGCACATAACAACGCGTCCTCTTCTAAATACATTTTGAAAGAAACTGATGATGGAATATAGCCGGGATTGGTTGCGATCGATTGGTTAGTCGAACGGTATCCCTCTATCAATTAAAGCTACCAGACCAGTCGAACAACTGCAATCGACGTTGGTCGATGCCTTCGATCGTCGATCGATCGATTGGTTTGGTAACACCCTTTAGCCGGGAGTAAATTGAATGTTGACATTTCCTAGAAAACCATGAGCAAAAGTAGCTACCACCTACAACTAAATACCAGTTCGTGTTATAATGAACCAACGTAACATTCTATTTTAAATATCGATAGATTTATTGTAATGACTCATGTGTGATCAGTTTCTATACTTTTCTACCTACTAGCAAAATAGAGAATGAATTTATCACATCTACGAATTCAGCACTAATGAAATTCTTTAGTCACAACTGCACTGAAGAACATTTTATTCTTTTTACGTGCAGTTTCATATAAAGCTCTCCTGGGCGATATATGAGATCCTTTATTGATAAAGGACCATCCAATAGCTTATAGCGGCGACGGGCTCACCAGCTGTCACGCTTGCTGAAGCGCGGACTATGGTAATGGACTCTGACTAACCCTTGTGGAATAATAGGTGTGATTATATGTATGTATGTTTTTTTAGAAGTTTATGTAACTGCCACATAATATAGGTTATTAAAACACGAGCATGGTTTTAAAAAATGAGCCTCGGCGAGTTTTTTAATAGTATCACGCGAGTGTTTTAATAAAGAGTTATGTGCAGTTACATACACTACTTTATCTACACTCATTATGTATTTAAAGAAATAAAACAAAACATTTAATTAATTTTATTTATTGTTGGATGTCTGGAAAACATGTGCCATAGTTTTGTGCGTTTTTAAGAAAAATAAGTGTTGGATAATGAGTCCAACCTGTTGGATAAAGGTCATTATGTTACAGTTTCCATTTTAAATTTTCGTTTTTATCTTCTGTGTTAAAAAGTATGTCATTATGAATTCGAGTCTGAGTTCATAATTCGAACATTATAACATGAGTGCAAATAAAATAAATTAATGCATTAATGAGGCTGAGACTATTAATATAGTCAAAGTCAAATAATTTATTCAGTTTAGGCATTTACATACTCTTATGAATGTCAAATTATGCCAACCGTTCACTATAGCTGAAAATCGATAGCCAAACACCGTTTGTTACATATTATAGTAAATGATGGATCACGACCAGGAAAATTATTTCCAAACGAAACGGTTTACTCTCACGCCTCGTACGTTGCTTCCATCTGTCATTCTACTTTAACCTATCCATCTTGTTCATCCGTTATCTGTAGTACCATTGAATATTCTTGTACAGTAATATACAGACATACATATAATCACGACTATTATCCCCTAAGGGTTAGTCAGAGACTAGGCAAAAGCACCGCAAAAGCAGTACACTGCCATAGTCCACGCTTCACCAAGCTCTGGCTGCACTCAGCCTGACAGGTGGTAAGCCCGTCGCCGCTATAAGATTTTGGATGATTGTGCAGTTCTAAGTCCATTACTCGCCTTTTACGACATCCAAAAGGAAAAGATGGGTTGGTAGTATTCTTTAAATGAGCCGCTACCACACGACTCCAGTAACACAGACTACAGTAATATATGTGTAATTAATTCAGTACATTGGAAAATTACCAAACATTTACAAGTTACGCAATGCCTACCAAAAAGACTACAGCTAGGACAACCTAAAGTATTTATCTTTATACGGATCAAAACACATAGTCGGTAATGAGGTATAACGGCTGAAAAGTGAATTACTCGTAACGTAGGCTCAAAATCGACGTGCAATATAGTGGACTGTGCACGAAATTTCTCTGCGGAATCTATCAGAAATCAGGTGAATCTCGGTCGTAAACTTTGGTTCGTAAACTTTCTAACTTGCTCACAAGCATGTCGGCGACTTGCTCAAATCCATCCTCCATCCTCAGACCATATACTGGTGGGCACAGACCTTCCGCGTGGAGAAATACACGAGTATTGACCGTAACACCACCACGCTGGCCCGATGTGGGTTGGTGTGAAGAGTGTAGAAACAGACGCAATAGCGACCGTTACTGGCGGCTTAACGTGCCTTCCGAATCACGGAGGAGTTGGAGATCACAAAGGTTTGGTCACCCATCCAAGGCCGAACCATGGCGAAGGTAGCTTTGTTTTCGATATCGGAAGCCAAAGCGTACTAACTACTACGCCACCGAGCTTCTCTTGTTTGCTCGAATACTGCCTCGTTACTTTAATGCTCGTTCTCGCAACCGTTACAGTCGCTCGTTCGTTGATCTGTAAAAAACATAAGTGAATATTGAAAGAAGCCAATGACAGACATAATGATTGTGTCACACGGCGAGCAAACGGAATCCAGGGCGAGATGAATGGAGGCGACGACAGATGCTGCTATTATAGCTCGTCTCAGCCGATTTGTCGTGACGTTGATGGGTAGGCTGAACGCACGCTGCACGACTTTATGTCTACTGTGGATTACGTCGTCAGTCCTCTTTACTAAATATAATGCTATTCATAATCCTTAAAATATAATATAACGGATATGAAAATCAGTAGGTATATTTTATATAAAATAATATACATAAAATTAATGAGAACCAGGAAAAGCTCGGTGTTGTACGCAATAGAAATATTTATTACCAAAATTCTCTAATTGCGTAGTATAAAGATTAAGAAATTACGACATTAATAACGAATATACGAAAAATACTGCCTTAGTATTTATCGATGTATTGTGAATATAAGTGTTAATATATTTTAAACTAACTTTTGCCCGCAACTTCGTCCGCGTATAATAGTTACTTTGAGATAGTGTGATGTGTCCTATAGCCTTCCTCAACACTGAAAGATTTTATCAAATTAGAACAGTAGCCTCAATTTGTCAAATTGAAAATTTATTGCTACACTATTATTTGAAGCAAAGTTCATAGTGGCGTAATTTTGTCATTCATTTTTTGGGAGACGTTATTTTTTTTTAACATTCACCCGCACGGCACCCCGGAATATCGGGATAAAAGGTAGCCTAGGTCCTTCATCAGGCTCAAGACTATCGGTGTACCAAATTTCGGTTAAATTGGTTCAGTAGTTTTGACGTGAAAGCGAGACAGACAGAGTTACTTTCGCATTTATAATATTTATTAGTATGGAAGTAAGGATTTCACGCCGTACCGCTTATGTCCAACCTAACATGTGAAACCGTATTCAGGAATTTAATTGCCTCTCGATCGCTTGCGGCTGCTGTAATCCATTACTGGTTCGTATGCATAATAATTGATGTAATTACAAACAAAACATCGATCGAAGACAATGTATATGATACATTATAATAATTTACTGTTCTCGCAAACATTTTGCAATCTCAAGGTGCTCGTATTAAAATGTTTTTTGATCTATAAATTAATCATCTCGTAATATCTTCTGCAATTAAATTGGATGAAACAATGCATCCAAGACTTTAAGACATTTGAACTCATTATAAATGCCGAAGCCTTAAGGCACACAGTTAAGATCGGATTCTTTTCCTAGTGCTATGGCCTTTAAATCTAATGTTTTTTCTGACTTTTTTCAAACTTTCCTACATACTTATAATATTTCATTCATTGATTGATTACACCCACATGTTGTTTTCATTGAAATACGGAATGTATGCTGGGTGGGTGTGTGTTTACTATAGGAATCAAGGATACAATAATAATTTCTTATTCATCATTTATTTGGCATGAGTTTTCACGAGTGATCTAATAATAACAAATATATACACAGAATTATCTATGATAAATTGACCCATCTCATTGAGAGGTATAACCGAGCGCACAATACGAAACGAAAATAAAACAATCATTCAGCACCATGTTATATGTATATCTCATAAGAATAATTAATCAAATAAAAACGAACCAATAATTAATGAGTATTAATAGGCCCTGCAAAAGATGAAGGTAGCGACGAACCAGGAGAGGCAACGGGAAGTCGCCAGATGCGGGCAGCACAGAACCGAACGATATGGCATTGAGCGGGGTATGACACTCGAGTTGGGACGACCTCCGTGGTCGAGCGGTCTGTACGCCGGTCTCAAGGCGCCGCCATCTAGAAAGGTCCTCGGTTCGATCCCCAGTGGAGGCAAGTGTTTGGGTGATGAATTTTCAGAAATTTGTTCTCCAGTCTTGGATGTTTATTATATATGTATAATATTATATGTATTCTGAATAATAATGTGTATTTATCTATTAAATATATTTGTCCGTCTTCTAGTGTCCGTAACACAATTTAGTTGCTTAAAATGGGACTAGTTGATAGGTGTGAATGTCTGACGATATTTATTTATTTATACGTATGAAAAATAACTCTACATCAATGAGTTAAAAGTTCAGCATAGATTTAGGTTTTTTTAAGAGTTATCTGTAACGGGTGGATGTTGATGTATAATAAACTGAAGATGTTATCACTGATGTTATATAATTCAAAAGGCACAAAATAGTGCCTTCGTAAAGATATTTAAATGTATTTTTTTTGGCGCTCGTATTCACAAACTTAATATACCTTATTCTAGAGCCTCACTTTACAGTGGCACTACCTGGTCGTAATTTTTAGTTAGTTTTTTTTAGTTAGGTTCAACTCGAATATTTTCATCATAATTCATAGTGGCTTTTGACACAATTTTTTTTTCAGACAATTTCTTCCATCACATCGGCGATGCTATGAACCTGTTTTCACTGTAAACAAAAACACGATAAAAAGAAATAATGCCCTTGTTTATTAGGGTTAACAGGACATTAAAATTTTTGCAAGGGTAACTCAGTAACATTTTAAGGGTCATTTTGTAGATAAATATCAATACACACCCGTCCTTAATAAGAAAAGGGACCAGCACAGATTTCCCGATATTTTGACATAATAGTAAATATATTTTCATGAAAACGAAGGACCTTCTCAATTTGCCATAAACAAATAATAATTCGGCAGTAGCCGGATAGATTGAATTGCCCTTAAATCATTTTTCTGTAGTGGTCAATTTAGTGTGGCGAAATAGGTGTTTATTGCTTTATTTATTTCCATTTGTGACTTATTCTTAGTACTGAAAACATACCTTGCCCTTAGTATGACTAGCAGAACACGATATCATAAAATACTAAAACATTTATACACTTTGGGTGGTTAGAAATACTTTGTATATTTCCGCCAACATGAAATTTTCCTTTACTCTTGGCAAGCCGTGGCGATCATAACTGCTTTATTCGCTGCTATCATTGGGTTATGCTAGGCCTGCTGATCATTATTCCACCGGCTGCCACGTCTGGGGATCTCCCGAATATACCCGGGAATCCCCCATTGGCGCAAACCCCGACCTAGTGCCTGACTAGGTCGGGAAGCCCTGGGAACGGCTCGGAGAATTGCTTCGGCAGACCCCGGGTCGCCCCCACGGAAGGGCAAGGAGGTATATCGGGGAGTTTTAGTGGGTATTCTCGGCCGATGCCGAGCGAGTCCCACACACGCCTTCCGCCTCGCCAGCGGTTGGTAGGTCCGTAAATGGATTTTGTCCTCGAAAAAAAAAAAAGGCCTGCTGATCATTAAAATAGAAGGACATATTAGAGCTAGCTAGTTAACACTAGAACACGGAGACAAGATAAGTTTAAACTATTTATGGCTATGAAATGTCAAACACGTAAAAACAGAGACTATTATAGTTTTACCGACCGTGTTCCGGAGGGAGATAAATATAGTTTGGGCATGTAATTATCATGCAATTACAGATCTAAGTGAAAGCCAAACTCCCTTACAAGAACATAACGACATTTTTCTCACTTGACATTTCCGTATTACTATCCTCTCTTTATACCCTCTATGAATAGAAAGAGAGGATAATCTATCCATAGTGGTAGAAAGAGAGGATTGTGGACAGAGGTTAGACTTATAATTTCATGGTAATTATTATGTGTATTGCACAGATAGAGTATCGTTGCAGTTTTTATTTTCTTCTTGGCGATATTCCGATGTTTCGCGTTGGTTGCCTATGAAAACGCTCTCGCTCTTCGAGAGAAAACCCATTATAGTGAAAATACATTTTACAACCTAAGTGGACACAGTGGGGAGTTTATTTATAGACATCCCAGGGCTGTTTTTACAATGTTTCAGGGCAGGCGTTAACTTAACATTTCAGCGTCATTTCCCTGACGTACACTTAATTTTATTTTGGGTTGCTGTACTCTGTATTCACGTCTATCATTGTTCATATCAACACTCGCACCTTCTTTGTCCTTGTTCGCATTATCCACATCAAGGCAACAACTTGGTGGATAGAAACTGCGACCAATACCGACGGAAGGCACGCAACCCTTCAAACACGGAGGAACACAAGATCAAGAGGTTTTGAACTATATACGCGTAGTAAATACGTTCGTATTTAGCGCGATCGGGGCCCTGTACGGCACAGACCTTCCTCATGGAAACACCCACTTGAGTAGTACGGGCCGTAACACCACCACGCTGGCCCAATTCGGGTTGCTGGGTAGAAACGGTTGCAGTAGCTATGGAGCCAACGTTCACGCCAAGAGTTTAAGATCACAAAGTTTTGGTCACCCATCCAAGGCCTGACCAAAGCGAAGGTAGCTTATTTTTCGATATCGAAAACCAAAGCGTACGAACCACTACGCCATCGAGCTCAAGGTATTAAGACACCGAAAACAAGCCATGGCAAAAGATCGTTCGTTTTCAAGTCGAAAACCAATGAGAATGAATCATTGTTACTAAGTTACTGGAACACCGATCAATCCAATAAGTTACATTTACACATTAATCTACATAATATTTATTACTATATTTTGGCTTTGACAGTACATCAAGTCCAAGAGGAAATGCTTCGCATTTAAACAATTGTTATTTGTCTGTAAAGTGGGCGTATATACCTAAGCGAGTTGGCTTCAAACTTGGTATTATATCAAACTTTGATACCTGAAATTACGACTGATACTCTTCGTACTCTCGTAATGACAAATGAAAAACATTATACATAATGCTGAACAAATTATGGGGGCGTGTCATTTATTAAAAAAAAACTTCCTGTTTGGCCCTGATTCATAACGAAATTTAATACGCCTCGTGGTTCCATTATTATTTGGTATAGTCAGCTTCATAAAGATCTTAGTGTCAAGAGTGCACTTTTTCAAATTTATATACGTTGTCAGGCATCTTATTGTTGTAACCGTCCAGAGTGTTCAATATAATCTGAACTACACAATTCCAATATTATGTTATATGTTAAGATGACCAATTATATATTCGCGAATAAAGAGTTCAATGGTATCTATGCACCCAAAGTGATCAAAAATATCTTGGTGTTAAAGAAAAGTAAACACTAATCTGAAGCATTACGTGCGATTTTTAAATTGTTTATTTTCTCTTCCTATCGTTCCTTTTGATTTCGTGTTTGACGTACTAAACCTGTCTTTTGTTTGGAACAGAGTCTTGACATGCTGACGTGCTTCCAGTTACGTACGTAAGTACTGTAAGTTGTCTATAGGACAATCAAAATCAAAAATATATATATTCAATAGGCTAAGCTTAGCACTCTTAAAATCGTCAACATTTTACTTAGTCATATGCAACAACATTTTACAAAATCCTGGTGTACCGGAAAATCAATGTTGTCTATTGGTAAAGAGGACTTTAAATATTATAAGTCTTTATTTAAGCAGCGTAAATTCGTTTTATATTTAGAAAAGAAAACGGTAAAGGACGATAGGAAATATTAAATAACATCGTTCTGTAGATATTGGATCCAAATGGAACCTAATCCATAGGCTATATAGCACAAAAGAGTCCGAAATTGTTTAGTTTTTACGCCAGCTGCGAGAATTTAAGGAGAACACGACAAGAATATGAAATTTTGGCTCAAAAGTGTAGTCTCAGAGCGGAGAAAACTATGTGTGAGATACCAAATATTATTAAATTTTGTAGTAAATTTTGAACAGTAGAATAATGGACTATTTACAAAATCTTTTTTAAAAATGTGGATCCACACATAAACATGTATATGAGTACCTACCCCAAATGTGTTTTATGTCAAAATCTTTGTTTACGTAATGTGTGTTCTTTTCATTTTACAGTTTTGACAAATTTTGTCTAATGAAAACAAATAAATTACAAATAAATAACTTCAGACATTCACACCTATCAACAAGCCCCATTTTAAGCAACTAATGCTGCTTGTGTTACGGAGACTAGATGACGGATAAATATACATAAAAATATATATACATATAAATATTCAAAAAATATACAAAACATATATAATCCAAAACTGGAGAACAATTCCCGTTTTCCTCACATTGAACCCAGAACCTCTCGAGATGGCGACGCCTTGAGACCGATACAAGACCACTCGGCCACCGAGGTCGTCCCAAATCTCTGATGTTGTCACAATTTCTAGCGAACCTAAGCCTGTGAACTCTGTGCTCACGGACTGCGTATATTGGCAGCGAGAAGCTTCCTCCTGACCGTCCATAGACTAATATGCACATTTCTTACTTCTTTGAGGTTGTTCTTAAGATCCACATACGAAGATTTGCAATTTCTCAATGCGCGACTCACAAGAAAACGATCATCCCGTGGTTGTGTACATGGTTTTCTTCCAGAACCAGGCCTTCTCTCGACGGAACCAGTCTCCTGATATCGCTGCCAGGTCCTTTGGACCAGGTCCGTCGAGCGACTAACATTTAGCCTCCTAGCCACGAAGCATTGGCTGCAACCCTCTTTAAGCAGCGCGATAATTTTGGTAGCTTTTACCACTTTATCTACTAAAGCTTTGACAGTCAAGGATATGAAATTAATCGCTGAAATTGAATAAAAGTTATGAAAGTCGATGAACTTCTGGAACTTTGCGCCAAAAATGTAGGATAAAAAGGGTTTTTTTTTGTTAAAATGAGCATCAAATGAAAATATGAATTTAGAATGTACTTTTTTAAATACCACGACATTTTTAAAACCGGCCAGTAACGTGTAAAAACGATTGAAACCTTTTTTGTATTGTATCTTTTTAAAGATCAAATCAATCAAAACCGGCCGTTTCTTTTGCAAATGAGTGTATAACTACGGGACCACGTGAGCGTAAAAGAATGTTTTTGATATAACTTTAATACGGCGTTTTCCTTTCAAATGTGTAAATAACAACTAAAATCTTAAAATAAATCTGTAAAACGTAACAATAGACAGGTGTGTCAAGTGCCACGGGACATTTTGTATCTCTGATAACTTTAATAGGGGAAGTAATTGGGCAGCTATTTAATTATATGGTCAGCAACAAAAAGGTCAGCCGAAGAATCATTTGGTCAGCAAACAAATAATATATTTTGTCTTCAATATAATTATTTGGGCGGCAGAATAATTTGTTAGTCGGCAGAATAATATTTGGTCTCCAGAATTATTAATTGGGCAGCATAATAATTATTAGGGCAGCTATATATAAGTTACCGAGAAATTTATAAAATCTAGGAAAAGGATCAATGAAGGATCAAGGATCAATTCATAGGAAATGTATTCTGATAGATATTAATTAGGTTAAGGTTATTTTTTTTGGACCCATAAAACAATATTTGTGTCATCAAAACATAATATATTAAACAGTTTGGCAGCAGAGAAAACATTTATTCAGCTGACAAATTAGAAATCTCTGCTGCCCATAAGTTGCTGACCAATTGTATTTTTTCGCTGACCAAAATTCGAATATTTTGCTGAATATAATTCAGTTTATATAAAATAATAGATACTTTGAAATTGTTTTTTATTTAGTTTGTACACAGACTAGTCGCTTTCCGCGGTTTCACCCGTGCGGTGCCTGTTCCCATTGGAATATCGGATAAAAAGGAGCCTACGTCTTAAGACTGTGTACCAACATTCGATTAAATCGGTTCTGTAGTTTTGACGTGAAAGCAAGACCGACAGATAAATAGACAGACAGTTACTTTCGCATTTATAATATTACTATGGTTTGGCAACAGGCTTGCCACCATTGGGGACTTAACTATCTGGCGAAATGTGGGTTGACCTCTGCCTACCCCTTCGGGGAACCTTTTTGTTTACACCTATTTGGAAAGTTACGTCCGTCCGATTTTAAATCGGCGAAGTAAAAAAGTGTTTCCGTCATTTGTTAAGGAAGCAGTTGCGTGGTGGTTTGTGTACTCATATTTGACGAGCTCCGTGGTCGAGTGGTCTATATGCCGGTCTCAAGGCGTCGCCATCTCGTGAGGTTCTGGGTTCGATCCTCGGTGGGGGCATGTTGGGGTGATGAATTTTCAGGCATTTGTTCTTCAGTCTTGGATGTTGATATATATTTATATATATTCAGGATATTTATAGGTATATATTTATCTATTTATCCGTCATCTAGTGTCCGTAACACAAGCACCATTAGTTGCTTAAAATGGGGCTAGTTGATAGGAGTGAATGTTTGAAGATATTTATTTATTTATTTTATTTATTGGCTATTGTAAATTTAAAAAACCTACTTTTGCCATGGTCAGTCCTAGGACAAAACTTTTTGATCACGACTTCCTCTGTGCCTCAGAAGGCACGTTCAGCCGTTGGTCCCAGTCGCAATTGCAACCGTTTCTACCCAAGAAACGGGGACGGTCGACCTCATGTGTTTAACCAAGTAACAAGACCTGAACCCAGCAGTAGCAATGTATTGGGTCCTTACCTATGAAATTGGTGTTTTTATTCTGTCTTAGGAATTTGTCCGTAACTATTAAGTTTCAGAACATTCTTATAAAATAATTGCCTCTTCTAAAAATAGACCATATATTTGAGCTCGTATTATTTAATTTGATAATTTTTTGTAAGTTTAATTGTGTTAAAATTAGACACAAAGACAATTATTTTTAACTGCCTCCTGAATACATCATTTGATTTGCATAGCATAAAAACGATAAATAATTTTTATCAAGCGTGTTCACACACATATTGCTAAAGCTTGTCTAATGATACATGCCAAATATTATTATCTCTGGATTTGTCGTTGTGAAGAAAACTGATAAAATGTTAGTATGTAAAATGCAGACATCCCCAAAATCTCCATACAAAACACCAATTTCATAGGTAAGGACCTAATATATATAGGCTGGTTACGTTTGGTTGGGTACGGCAAATAGAAAAGAAAGAAGAAAGAAAAATATATTTATTTCCATCAAACTGTAAAACTAAGTTTGAAACAAAAGAACTTATGCTTAGTGTTCATTAAAAAAAAGCCCCACAACTGCATGGAATGGGAGACCCAATTCAGCATTACGCGAGAACAAAATGTTCTGACGCTGATTTTCAATAGGCAAATGTTTTCTTGTTATAAATAAATATGTTCAAACATTCACACCTATCAACTAGCCCCATTCTAAGCAACTAATACTGCTTGTGTTATATAATACTCAGAAAATACACAACACATATATAAACATCCAAGACTGGAGAACAAATGCCTGTATTCATCACACAAACATTTGCCCCCACCGGGGATTGAACCCAGAACATCTCGAGATGGCGACGACTTGAGACCGAAGTACAAACCACTCGAGGTCGTCAAAAAAGTCGGTGTTAGAATGGGGGGACTTATATACCCCGCAAGTAGCGCACCCCGAGTAATCCCGTAGGTCGCCAATGTCAAACAAAAAAAATTTTGTGGGGGACTAAAAACCCAGTACAGAATCCCCCATAAGCGTGTAGTGGGCACCATCTAGCAGAGAAATGCACATTTTACGAGGAAAAATAAAAGTTTAAGGCTCAATTATTAAAAAAATAATGCCACAAACAAAATTGTTTCTGTTACAACAACTCCCGCCGGAACTCGAACTCAGAACATCTGCTTTAAGAATCCGAGCCACTGGCCTCTACACTGACACGTATCAAAATACGCTCCTGACATACAATTTGTACGAAGCAAAATAATAGGAATAACGATGACATCGCTTGCGCACATCAAAGCCATCATCCAGTGCTGCACGTTTATCGATATCGACATTTTGAGGACACCAGATAGAATTGCAATTAAACGTTTGATTGATTATTTTATTATATCCTAGAATATCCTAGATACTAAACAATATGACTGTATTCGAATTGCCGATCTTATTTTATTTCAATTATTATTTATTAAGCTAATAAAATATATTTAGCAGCAGACAGTACATTTAATTAAGCTCCACTTTTTTGTTCTTCTGTTTTTCTCAAACGGAATAATTCATAAAAAGATATAGGTAACTTTACTTAGTTTACGGTAAGAGATTGTATAGCAATTAGCATGCTTACCTACATAAATTTAGGTTAGTCTTGCTTCCACCTTCGGCCTTATCGTCACTTATCATCAGTTGAGATTAAGGCCAAAAACTTGCCTGTCACATTCATCCTCAGTCTATACACGTCCCACTGCCGGGCAGGCCTCCTCATGGAGAAACACATGAAATGTATGGGCCGTAATATCACCATGCTGGACCAATGCGGGTTGATGGGTAGAAACGGTTGCAATAGCTAACTGGGCCAACAGTTTAACGTGCCTTCCGAGGCACGGAGGAGCTCGAGATCACAATGTTTTGGACACCCATATACGGCCCGACCATGCCGAAGGTAGCTTTGTTTTCGAAATCGGAATCGAAAGCAAAAGCATACTAACCACTACGCCACCGAGCTCTTCCTATCATATTATTAAAAACAAACATGAACATTCTCCCGTAGGAGTAGGCGCTACTAGACAGGGATTACTTCTCTCCACTTGTTATTTTAACGGTATATTCTTAAAAGATATCATGTGTCATTTATTAAAACCACTTGCCTCGTTTGAATTATCGATAAAATAATTACAACACAACACGGACATCTCAAGAGTGCCTATCCGCATTGGCACGTCGTTGCTCAAGTCCAATTTATAAATGTGTTTGATGTCTTATAAGTACAAGTAAATACAGTCCGTCCTTCTTGGCTGTTTACTGACGCGAACACTTCATCCTTGACTTGCTTAGCTTACAGATTATTTATGAACTAAATAAAGAAATTAATTCATGATATTTATTTTAGTTCTTCAAATAAATTTTGTTTGTGGTGTAGGAGTGAGCAAATAGAAAATCATTCTCGGAAACCGCTCAAATAGTAATTTAAAAACCGTCTAGACGAACGTGGGCTTATTAAATATAAGCCAAACTGTAAAAAAATATGCAAACAGACTGTAAGTTTGTCTCATAAAACGTGTACTTTGTGTTAGCCTTAGAGTATACACTCATCCTCGGAGTCAACACCAACAGAACTTGGGAAAAACGGTTTCTATAAAAACCGAGACCGGCGGGAGGTCAACAGCCAAAATACTGTAACATTTAACCCTACAAAATACATAATGGTGTACAACTCAAACAAAAGTCATCTTTTGCCACACTAAGGGAAGTTTCAAAGCTACGCTGTATAAAAGCGCCGCGCTGGAGAGATTTCCATACAGTTTGACAGACCGGCAAAGATTCATGGCGTCTGGGCGACGACTCCAGACAGAGACGGATCGCGGATGAGGCTCGTCCCACGCTCGATAGACCGATGCAGAGTGCACGGCCACGGCCATACGCGCCCCGCGCACGAGGCTCTTCCAACAGTGGTCAAGCCATCTTGTCATTAGAGAACGCATCGCCGCAGCTGCGGCTCTAGTGGTATTTTTTACAAATTATAATGGAAATCTTTGGTTACAGATCACACATAAAAACGATACCTATGATGCCAGGATACGAATAAAAATTAAATTTAAGGATGGAACTATTCCACTAAACTGTTTGATTTGCTCTAGAACCAAAAAAATTTCATAATAGGGGTTCATTTTCCAGCCAGTAACACCGACCGATGAAACGATGTGACAATCTCGTGTAGTTTAAAGCGCGCTTGTGGTCAGAGCTGGTGGCCAGCGGAACTATGAAACCGCCCCTAATATTCTATACTCCCAATTTCCTTATACCTTTGTAAAAAGAAAACAAGAAATTCTTAAAAATTTTGAAGAATACAAAGAAACATCCGCGCTTTCTTGGGATTTAAGTATAAGGCGAGTAGGGTCAAACGTCACCTGGGGCGCTGACTTGCCAAACTTTTGCCATTTGCGAACGTACCGTTTTACTAGCGAACACCTTCGGCCGAATAATAAATAAATGGGGCCTTTAACTACTCAATTCATAGGAGCGACACATGATGAGGTTGGCTGGTACTGTTACTCGTAACCAGCAACTATTGTACCTGTCTAAACTCCTTTCTTTCTTAACATCAAGCGAGAGGGAAGATATTTTTTTTTGTTCTTTTCATAAAGTCCTCAGACTATATTCGTCCTACTCGACTCCTGCGCTTACATAAATTACGCGGTTAGGCTTGATTCGACCTTGGGCCTTATCGGCACATATCATCAGTTGAGATTAAGGCCAAAAGCTTGCCTCTCATATTCGTCCTCAGACTATATACGTCCCACTGCTGCTCAGAGGCCTTAGGTACTCATGGGGAAACACATGAGGAGTATTGGGCCGCAACACCACCGTGTTGGCCCAATGGCAATGTGGGTTGGTAGGGAGAATCGGTTGCAATAGCGACCGGGACCAACGACTTAACGTGCCTTCGAGATCACAAAGTTTTGGTCACCCATCCAAGGCCTGACCATAGCGAAGGTAGCTTTGTTTCGATATCGAAAACGATATCTCAATGCTTTTGCATACATACCTCTTCAACGGTTCAAACTCATTTTAATGTAATACTTTATACAGTTTGACACAATCATCCGTGTAGACTTAAATGCAATAAATTCGTCAACCAGCACAATATGCCAATCAATTTGATTCGTGACAGGCCGACACGCCTGTTTTGTTCACACGCCAACGCGGGTGACATTCAATATACATATTTTCATAGTGACACAGATAACATCACGGAAAACAAAATTAATGTTATAACCCAGCTGTTGCCCGCAACGTCGTCCGCGGTTACTATAGTTTTTTAACTATCCTACGAGAACCTTTGAATTTTCCGGAATGAAAATTATGCAAGATGTCGAAATTTTATTAAAATCGGTCCTGCCATTTTGGAAATGCGTACAAACAGACAAACAGAAAAAAAGAAATGGTTTTTTTTTTGTATTTTTCCCTCTTTTTACTTCCCCCTGACTGGATTTTAAGCATTTTTTTTCTATATACAGACATTCGAACTCTACAGTTTTATTATATGTATAGATATAATAACGGAACTGTGAATCACAGTTTGGTGCCTTTGGATGTGTGACTAAAAAATAGCCATCTCAAGATCAGTCACCAGCATGGTGGTGTTATTTTAATCAGTACAGGGGGGGAAAAAATCGTACCATAGAAAAAAATACATACATATGATCACGACTATTACTCCCTAAGGTTTAGTTTGAGACTGGGTAAACACACCGCAAAAGCAGTCAATTGCATAGTCCGCGCTTCATCAAGCAGTGACTGCACATGTGCCAGGTGGTGAGCCCGTCGCCGCCATAGGCTATTGGATGGTTTATGCAGTTCTAATGAAATGAAATTAAATTAAATTAAATTAAATGAACCTATTAACAGTAGGGTAATTGATGTTACATAGCCCCTTGGTGATGTATTCCACCTGCTCACGTCAGGCGTGCAAATATTATTTACATCTCTCATGTTCGGTAAGTAGGTCCTTAATACCCCCAGATGCGGGTTGTAAGTGATCAATTACCGCCCTAGGTTAATAATGTAGCTAGAAACGCCCTAGGGCGGTAAGTAATAAAAAAAAACTCTTTCAAAAAGTTCGCGTACATCTAACCATCTTACTGGCACTAGACATCATGCATTCAGCCCAATGACAAAAGAGGTCGCTTCGCTATTTTCATCAATTTTGAATATCGAACGGCGAAGCTAAATTTAGTTCTTGAAAATAAATTTATTTATTCTTGTGACAAAAGAGGTCGCTTCGCTATATTCATCAATTTTGAATATCGAACGGCGAAGCTAAATTTAATTCTTGAAAATAAATTTATTTATTCTTGTAATGCCTTTTTTCCACTTACCTCACAATCGAGATGTAAAGCAGAGTAGTTAGCTCGGGTGTAGGCATCAATTGCACCCTCGAACTATAAGCGCCCTCGCTGCGCTCGTGCGCCTAAATATCTCGGGCTGCAATTGATGCCTTACAGCCCTTGGCTACTAATCTACTATAATTATTAATATATTATATTTCTGATCATGCATTGATATTATTAACCGATTTACCTACATTTTAATTTTTTACATACTTCTTCCCTAGTTATGAACAGTTAAAGTCAAGGTATTCTTTTACACTATACAAACATTTATCTAGTAACCATTTCGATAATGTTTTCTTAAAGATGTTACCATGTATTAATTTAATTCTTGTGGGTAACTTATTAAATAAAGTAACTAAACTAAGTCCATTAGGTCTTTTACGACACCCAAGGAAAAAGGTGGTATTGGTAACCACACGACTCTTACACGACGACACGACTAAATAAAAATCCGTATCAATATTTGATATTTTTATTGTTGTGAGTTCACACAGTTTAAAACAACAAAACAACGCTAATAAACACTCATTGTTAACGTTGTTAATGATAGAGCTCTTATTAAGACTGCTCGCTTTCAATAGTGTTTAATTAAGAAATAATTAATCTATATTTAAATGAGAATCACCATTAATTTGCTGCAGTCTCGCTCACCTGCGCCGGTGCCAGAAGATCGCCTATAAACGGATTACTTTCAGGTGATATATTGTTTGGCTATAGGTTTGGGATACACTGAGTCACGAATAAATTGTACACTTAAATGTATTAATTACCTCTTTGATCAAGAGGCAATCAATCATCTCTGTTCGACCTATAATTAAACGTAAACAGACAATATAAACAGGTGGACATAAGATATGGCGATGGTCGTAGGAATGCGGGCAACGCAACAAGGTCCAATCGTTGTGGACATCCTTGGAAGAAATCCAGGTGGGTACTGTAAAAAACATGATTCAAAATTCTTAAACTATTAGGTCCTTACCTATGAAATTGGTGTTTTGTATGGAGCATGTCTGCATTTTACATACTAACATTTTTTGAGTTTTCTTTACAACGACAATTCCAAAGATAATAATATTTGGCATATATCATTAGACAAGCTTTAGCAATATGTGTGTGAACACGCTTGATAAAAATTATTCATCGTTTTTATGTTAATGCAAATCAAATGATGTATTCGGGAGGCAGTTAAAAATAATTGTCTTTGTGTCTAATTATAACACAATTAAAGTTTCAAAAAATTATCAAATTAAATAGTACGAGCTCAAATATATGGTGTATTTTTAGAAGAGGCAATTATTTTATAAGAATGTTCTGAAACTTAATAGTTACGGACAAATTGCTAAGACAGAATAAAAACACCAATTTCATAGGTAAGGACCCAATATTACAAAGAAAACACTAGTATAAACGCTAGTAAACTGCTACAAGGAATTTTTTTTTGCACATAATAGTGCTTGCCTCACACTGTGTCCGGCAGTGGCGGAGCGTCCGAACAACCCGATTCCTAACAGCCGTACCAAACGAACGAGCATAAAAAAATACCTAACTAAAAACAAATTTTTCTTGTTTCAATTCTATAGTGCAAGTACAAAACTATTTTATAAACAAATATAAAATCATATAACAGTAAAACACGCGCGCGAAACAATACGCAACATAGGTACATACAAAGAACTAGCGAAGTTCCAATCACTCACACATCATCGCTCCCGCTCTCTAGATTCCTTCAATTAACTCGTAAAATCTCGAGTTATAGACGCCTGCGATACAACACGCACACAGACAAGCGTTCTCTTGTCACGTCTGTGTAGGTCTCTCATAGGCGCACGCAACAGAAAAATAGTACCTAAAGATTGCCTAACATGCCGGCTTTTTGCGGCCTACGAGCCTATCCATCGATACACTACGACACACGCACACATTAGTAATAAACTCTCACGTACGTTTCGCGGAAAGCCAAAAGTAAAGTACAGTCAAAAGTAAATATTTTAAATCTTATTACAATAGCCATAAGGGCGGAATTTCTTTCGTGAAACGCACTCAATATAGCGGCCGTGCGGAGCTCCGAAAGCTGCTACGGACCGGCTTGTATCGTCCTTCTCTTTCTAACGCAGCCAGCTTTTGTATAATGCATCCCTTTCTTTCTAGCTGCTCAGAAATGGCGGTTTATGCCGATACCGAGCCGAGTTGTAGTTATTTCTCTGTCTTGCTTAGCCGGTGTTTGTATATTGACATTTCATTCTGATAGGTTAGTTTATTCTGTTTTGAAAATCGCTTGCACTCACGTAAACTTAACGTAATTAATTAGTTTTATTGTATTTTTAGCAGTAATTCAGTGAAATAGTAAAATTTAACTAACCTGTGTGTTGTTGTTTTAAAGGTGTATTGTGATATTGTGAATTGTGTCCCTCCGCAGGGATTTAATTGGTAGGTTTTAGTTTTTAATTAATTTTGGTTTATTCTCTCTCGGCACAATAATGGCCGCCTCGATGCACATAGATTGTTGTCTTACCGATTTCTTGCTAAGTGAAGGAAAGTAGGTTTCAAAGTTGTCCTTTGAAAATAAAAAATATGTCATACAGTTAGGTCGAGCTCGTCCAAACATGTCAATAGATTACAAGCGTAGAGACGGTTTTTTCAAGCATTTCCACAGTTCTCTTTATGATAAATAAGTTGGCTTACAGGCAGTCGTTTATTAAAAAAATGTTTTGTTTTCCGTGTCTTTTGTTTTCTGATTCAAGCAACGTTTGGAATCGAAGGGTTTTTTGATGTTAATAATTTATCAAACTCTGCTATAAAAAAGTTTTCAAAGTGATAAACATACGTAGTTGTTTATCGTTGCATGAATTTGGAAATAGTATAATAGAAAACTATTTTAACAATAATTTTGAGGCTCATAACCGCAAAGTCGAACGTAATCGAAATCTGTTAATAACGCTTCGACACAGTTGTTCTCTTAGGTAAACAAGATTAGCGTTTCGCGGGCACGACGAAAGTGTAAATGCGGAGAATCGTGGTATTGTTAAAGTATTGTAAATGGTATGTGTTTTCTTTGTTTATCGCACACTGTAGACCCGTCCACACACACAAACACATGCACTACATACACAGACCAAATTACCCACATTTTGTGGGTCCTAATTTTTCCTGCGGCTTGCCTAACTTTTTTTTTCACGCCAGGCCACTGGTGTCCGGTATATGTATACGAACAGGCTTGCCTCCGCTCACAGCTGGACAAATATGTATATGTGGCGGCATTTATCTTTGGTGTTGAGTGGGCGTGACCGTTACGTGGAGGTGATAGCCAATAGCTGCGCATTGGAGTACAGACGTGGCACGATTGAGGAAGACGGAATTAGACTGGAAAAACCATATGCTGCCTCCCATTATGAATAAGAAAAGATGCTGAGCGTCAATCGGCTAACGGTCAACACCAAAGTACTTGTACGTGAAACGTTTATAGCTATCTGTCTTTTAACCGAAATAGACTGAAAGAGTCTTACTCGAAATCTATATGAATTAGATAACTGTCACCCGAATCATCTTACATGAAAAGACCTTTAATATTTTTTTTATATATTCTGCTTTATAGTTAAACACCTCTTGTGCTAACCAGCATCATAACGCTCACCCAGGACATTTTGGTGATGGCAGGGAGGGTTATTAAAGAAGGGGAAGCACAAAAGATCCCAATGTATCGCAGTGCTCTGAGTGATCCCAGGCCCATCAAAAGATAAGGTTGTATATCGGTATAAGCGACTCTTTGCTCTTATTGCGCTCTTTTCTGGCCATTTTCTCTTTAATTTTGTTTTTAAATTAAGCACTGTCTGTTACCATTTCATGTTTTAGTCTCCAATTTTTCATTCCTATCAGAGTCAGCGTCTTGACCGGTTTTCTCAACGCCTATAAATATAATTGTTTTTAATTACATTATAATTAATATATACAACGATAATTTTCATATATCTTTACCATGGCACTATTGTAAGTAGCCCTACCTTTTAAAATATTCTTTAAGTTTTAGTCCAGTGATTTCGGTGTCCTTTACATTTTATAAATTGTTCCAGTTGTGGCTTTGATTTTGAATATTATATTAAATGCTTGTGGCTTCCAGCGGTTTCACCCACGCGGTACCCGTTACCATGAGAATATCGGAATAGAAAGTAGCCTATGTCCTTCCTCAGGCTCTAGACTAAACTTCGATTAAGTCGGTTCAATAGTTTAGACGTGAAAGGCAGACAGTTAAGTTAAGGCAGACAGTTAAGAAAGGCAGTTACTTTCGCGTTTATAATATTAGTATGGATAAAATCAGTGACAACACCTTCAAGCCGTAAAACACCGCTCCCTCAGTGTACCACCTCCTTAATTTTATTTTAGTCCCGGACCATTTCCCCGCCTACTAGCAGTGACACATCGCTGCAGTACACTTTAAATTAAATTACACTTTATACACTATCACCTTACTAATAGCGCTTTTAATTAACTGGCATCATTATTATTTTGACAAATAGGTACAGTCACCGCCAAAAATATGTACTACACTTTTGACAGTGAATGACTCTTATTGGAAGGAAATTAAGATTGTCACCTCTAAAATCTGTTTAAATATTTTTGCACTCAGATGGATTGATTGTGTGAATGAGGATATGGCTAGAATGGGAGTGAATGTTGATATGGCGTGTGATAGTGGAGAGTGGAGGAAAGACTCGTTGCGGGGACCCCAAATTAAATTGGGATAAGGGCAGGCTAATTATGATGATGATGTATATTGAGTTTTAGAGTAGAGACATTGTAGAGATGGGCTAACAGAAAGTAGACTGGCAAAAACGACTTCTGAATAGGGGTGCAGATATGCACTGTGGGTGCTACTCTTTCACGATTTTTCATCTGACCAAACCCAATTTATGTATGGTTAAATGTGGTCTTAAGGAACACAGTGCTCCTTGAACTCTGCCTACCCCTTCGGGGATTACAGGCGTGATTTTATGTATGTGCACATATGGAACGAGAAAGATCTAGGTGATCATTTTTTTTAAAGAACCTAAAATCGCCGACCATACGAGGCCTGAAATGAAAGTAGAGGAAGGGAAAAGGGAAAATAATATATTATAATAATAATAAATATATAATGTACGTTGCAATAAAGAACTAATCTCTGTGCCAATCCTATGGGAGAAAGGCGTCAGGAAAAGTAACTTGTTGAGGAGTATTTAATACGCTTTGGCTTTTGATATTGAAAACAAAGCAATCTTCGCTAAGGTCAGGCCTTGGATGGGTGGCCAAAACTTTGAAATCTCTAATTTCTCCGTGCTTCGGAAGGCACGTTAAGCCGTTGGTCCCGGTCGCTATTGCGACATTTTCTACCTATCATCCGCATTTGGCCACCGTGGTGGTGTTACGGCCCATACTCCTCCTGTATTTCTCCATGAGGAAGACCTGTGCCAAATAGTGGGACTGTAGACTGAGAACAAGAGGGAAAGTTCTCATTTTACATCAAAATCCCCGCGAACGGCGCCATCACAGCGAGTCAGAACCGACGATATGTGAGACTCTGGAGCATGCGTGATTACTATTTATGTACCCTAGCGTGATCACTATTTATGTACTCGACTAGGGTACATAAATAGTAATCACCATACCCTCAAATATATTCGCGACTCTGATTCAGACGAGGCACTTTGCCTAAACACGCCATGATTGACGTGATGGGTGACCAAATATTATATTCTTGACTGTGCTTCAGAGAGTATTGCCACTTGAGTTCTGTAATACTTCTGAAAATTTTTATATAATCTTTACAGTGTAATTTCCTTGACCTCCCTTTGATAGAATATCTTTTTTGTGAAAAAATATTAGTTAATTAAGTATAAACATGGTCTTTATTCTTCGACAAAGTTTTTTTCCTTTGGAAACTTTAAAAGAAACAAGGAGTTTTTATTATAATATTTTAAAAGTTATGATAATTGAATCTTTAGCTTTTACAAAATTATAAGTAGGATTTAACGAACGAAGATCTGACATACTATTAGCAGTAATAATACATGAAACTTGCTTAGGGTGTGCACTGAACTTATTATGCCAAATATCATTAAAATTCACAGCCCTTCACGAACGCTTCGAGAGCTTCAACCACCTATTAATTTAGTAGAAAATTTCATTTCTCTGCCGTTCGAAAGTGGCTCCCAAATCATGTTAGACTGCGTCCTATATTGCCCTCTACGTTCAAGCTCGCCTGGTAGCTACAAAGAAAGACATTCTACTTACAACACTACTTACATAAATTAATCATCTTATAACATAAAAAATTTATATACATTTACGTAGCAAAAGTAGATGTCTTAATTATTTTTCATTGACTTCCAATAACATTTCAATAATAATAATACAACATAGTACAAAATTATAATACAACGCAATACAACCAACAAAAACTTCCAACCTACAATTCCTTGCGCCTAATTCGTGTATTATTTCAAAAAATTTGAAACTTTACATGAAACATATCACTAACAAATAAGTATTTAGTAAAGTAACAAACACATAGATTTACATTATTCAAAGATAACAAAAAGACATGCCCCTAGCATGTGTTTTGCATGAATAAAAAAACCTGTAGGTAATGGAAAACATCGATACCTAAGCAAGCGGTCCGTTATTATGAGTATTTTAATAACACCAGTGATCTAATAATCATTACCATTATTCTCTTAGCATCTAAATCAAGGATTGATTAAATTTTACGTAAGACCAAATAAAACGATAATGTAGTCGTAAGCGTCTACGTAACCTTTTCATAACTTTTCATGAGTTTCTTCGCGATACATAACAAAAGTTACAAATATTAATTTAATAATATAATACCAGTTTGCTAATGAAGTTAAGAAAGGTAATAACAAATATTAGGTAACCATAGCATTTCTTTGCTTATTTACTAGTTTAAGATACATTATTATCAATATTAATTAGTCGACATCGAAAAAACCGTATTTAGTAATTAATTAGTGAAATATTATCTTACGTCGAGCAGTGGGCGTTTCTAGGCTGATCATTATCAGAATCACGAGAGAAAATGTTAAGGGCGATCCATTGTTCAAATCGTAGAAATCATGTAGGTATCAAGATGTTTATGAGCGAATCTCTTAGTATCACTGCTTGGTATTTATACATTAGTAAAAATATATGTTTCGTATTAAATCCTCACAACCAACTTGTATTGTTTTTAAAATTTAAATTACTTTCGCAAATTTTACATAAAGATATACATTTTTAACCTATTTTGAAAATTTTCTCTGTAACGGGTCAACAATAATTTAAAAAGCGCTGAATATGCAAGAAACCATTTGCCCACGACAGTGGCAGCTCTAAGAACAGCACTTTCAGAAGAATGGGACAATATTCCGCAAGATCTTTTAATAACCCTTATAAAATCTATGCGGAACCGATTAGAATCCATAATAAGGGCACGTGGAGGTAATACACCTTATTAAAACACTTGCATAAAGTTTGTGTTTATAATAAAAACCAAGTTCAATAAAAAAAAATTCCTTAAATTTCTGTTTTTCTTCAAAAAAGTCTTAAGGTCCTTTCCAGTACTTAAACTTAAGGATATGACCCTACGCTGTTTTAAAGTTCACGAACCAATCTAGAGGTTTCAATTTAAATCTGTATAGAAAGTTTGCATACTTGGTTAAAATATTTAATTTAAAGTCGTCTATTACTTTGATGCAGTTTATGTGTCCGTCAGTGTATGTTAATGTATATATGTGATAAATAGAAACATACCTGAGTCATGATTACGAAGTCTGATTACTACGCACAAACACACATAATCATGACGACTCAATCCCCGAAGGGGTAGGCAGAGGTATTAACACTCACATTTCGCCTGCTACGTTTATGTCTGATTACGGGTCAATTAAATACTTAGTGAATGACCCTCAGCTAATTTAGCTATTTTCTGCGAGTATAAGAAATATTAACTATTTATAATACTAGCTTTTGCCCGCGACTTCGTCCGCGTAGAATATTTACTTTGAGGTAGTGTGATGGTTTGTAGCTTATAGCCTTCCTCAATAAATAGGCTGTTCAACACTGTAAGATTTTTTCAAATTGGAACAGTAGCCTCTATTGGTAATATTGAAAATTTTCCTACTCTATATTAGAACCAAAGCATTCACCCGCATGCACCCTTTCTCATGGGAATATGGGATAAAAGGTAGCCTATATCCTTTCTCAGGCTCTAGACTATCTGTGTACCAAATTTCGGTAAAATTGGTTTAGTAGTTTTGACGTGAAAGCGAGACAGACAGAGTTACTTTCGCATTTATAATATTAGTATGGACTATGGATATATAGTACAAAGAAATACAAACATATTAGGTCCTTACCTATGAAATTGGTGTTTTGTATGGAGATTTTGGGGAATTCTGCATTTTCCATACTAAATTTTTTTCAGTTTTCTTCACAACGACAAATCCAAAGATATTTGGCATCTATCATTAGACAAGCTTTGGTAATATGTGTAATATCACACTTCATAAAAATTATTTATCGTTTTTAAGTGAATGCAAATAAAATGATGTATTCGGGAGGCACTTAAAAAGAGTTGTCTTCGTGTCCGATTTTAACACAATTAAACTTACAACAAATTATCAAAACAAATCAAAAGAGCTCAAAAATATAGTCTTTTTTTAGACGAGGTAATTATTTTTTAGGAATACTCTGAATCTTAATAGTTACAGACAAAATACTAAGGGAGAAAAAAAACACCAATTTCATAGGTAAGGACCCAATATTATCACACCTACATCTCCGAAGTAGTAGGCAGCGGTGCATTACACTGGTCGTCCCAGGTTAGGTTAGTGCCCTTTCAAGAATGAAGCGTAACCGTAATTCATGCGATTTACAGGCAGGCACAAATGTACGATGTAATTGATTTAACAAACTACCCAGTCTATTTTAAGCGGCATAATTGTTCGAAGATCGACGAGGACTATAAATACCTTGCGCTTTGTTTGCCCCTACTACTTATTCATTTAAAATTGCAACTCTAAAGAACATATTTTTTTATATTAGGTCCTTACCTATGAAATTGGTGTTTTGTATGGAGATTTTGGGGATGTCTGCATTTTACATACTAACATTTTATCAGTTTTCTTCACAACGACAATTCCAAAGATAATAATATTTGGCATGTATCATTAGACAAGCTTTAGCAATATGTGTGTGAACACGCTTGATAAAAATTATTCATCGTTTTTATGTTAATGCAAATCAAATGATGTATTCGGGAGGCAGTTAAAAATAATTGTCTTTGTGTCTAATTTTAACACAATTAAACTTACAAAAAATTTTCAAATTAAATAATACGAGCTCAAATATATGGTCTATTTTTAGAAGAGGCAATTATTTTATAAGAATGTTCTGAAACTTAATAGTTACGGAAAAATTGCTAAGACAGAATAAAAACACCAATTTCATAAGTAAGGACCCAATATTTAATCGGAAAGAGCGGCCAAGAGGGAAAGATTACCTGTCAAACGCAAAAAAAAGTGGTGTATGTTTGATTTGTGCAGCGTTTGGAAAACGCATTTTCTCACCTTTGGGCTGAATGGATTTTGAAAATAGAACTTACGACTCTTTCAAGGTTATAAGTACCTTTGATCGCTTTCCTGGTTATGGAAATGAAAAAAAATTTACTCTGCTATAAATAATTATTCTTTCTCGGTCTATAGTATAAACTTCCCACTGTTGGGCACAGGCCTTCCTACGTTGAGAGACACAAGAGATGTATGAATGAGCCGGTACACCACCACGGTGCCGCTGGCCCAATGCGGGTTTGTTAGTAAACGGTTATAATAGCGACCGGGACCAACGGCTTTTCGTGCCTCCCTAAGCACGGAGGAACTTGAATCACAAAATTTTGGAAACCCATCCATGTACCGACCAATACGAAAGTATCTTTGTTTTTAATATCGCATGAGCTGGGGTGAATTAGGACTATACCAGACAAACGCGGCATGCGGTGGCGGTCAATGATAGCTTACCGCGGGCCGCAGCTTCTGCCGCCACTTATTTCACACAAGTGCGGTAAGGCCGCGCGGCCTAGCGTCTACAGGGTTGCCAAAAGATTTTCAGTTTCTAAACGAAATTCAAGATTAACCAAATTCTCGTCTTACATTTTACGAGATTTTAAGTAAGAAGACAGATTAAAAATCGTCTTATCCCTGAGACATCACATTTTTAGCTGTAAATGTCGAACTTTTGGAAGAAATTTACTCCAGAATTACAGCAACAGTATCCCTGATGTTGAATGTAATTAACGTAAACATAATTATAAATCCTATTTTGTTGTTTACCTATAGACAGATAATTAAAAATATGTATTACTGTCAGTTCAAACTTTTCACATAAATTGGCACCGAGCGCAAAGAATTACTACCCCAATTTAAATAGTACGGTCTACGAGCACGATAAACTAATTTATTTTTTTAGTGTTTAAAAAGATTGTAATAATATTGAAAAATTTAAATCGTTCTCAATTTACGTTCTTGCTGTTTCATTCTAAAAAATAGTTTTTATGGCTGGGTATAAATTGATAACCCTAGCGCGATCGCCGAGCGTAGGAACGAAAAGTAGTAACAAAGATGGATGTCAAAGTGACGCGGCCGCGTTCTGAGGCTTTAGTGTAAGTTTTTGAGTATAAAATACGTTACTATTGTAGTTGCGTTAAGAGTCCAATTTGTATAGGAAACGTGAATAGCGCCTCTAGCGGAACGTAACGCATACTAAGATTCCCATAAAAATTGAGCTCTTAACGCAACTACAATAGTAACGTATTTTATACTAAAAACTTACACTAAGGCCTCTGGCCGCGCTACAGGACGCGCCTGTGTGTGAAATTTTAATGATACCCAGACATTCATATAAGACAACTGGCCGTCTGGTAAATGCCTTAGTCTGGTGATGAAAAGTACCTATTGCTTAAGTAAGGTTAATTTAAGTTTGTCATTTTAAGTAAGAGTTCCGTGGTACGAGCAAATGTTTGCATGGTGACTGTTTGGCGAGCGGCCAACCAATGCGAGAATAGCCCCGTACCGCCCTTCGATGTTTATTGACAGGTAGGGCAATAAAGAGTTGTATTGATGTGACAGCTGATGCACGTCAAACAATTTAATGATAATGGAATAATATCGTAAATATTATCACCAACGCCTATCCCTGGGGTTGGAAAGAATACTCACACTTTGATCTTGAGCCTGTTGCCACGCATCGGACATAATGTTAAGGGGTCTCCAGCTGCCCTATTCTGTACCGTAATGTTCACAAATCAATAATGATTTAATGCAACGTCAAATGTATCCATTGATAATTTCAAAAAAGTGTTCGAAATCACAGAAATCCAATTCATATCCATAGAAATTTGGTTAGAGAGTAGGGCAGCTGAGTTGTATAACACCATCAACATAGTGTATCAAGTTATATATAGTTATAGTTTCAACACACAGTACATTTTTTTATAAGTAAGCGACATTGATAATAAGCTAGTTGACCCTTTTTTTATAAGGCCCCAAATGATTAATTACTGATAGCCATCACCATAAAAAATAATACAATATTTTTCAATACTTATAACACAATAAATTTTAAATGGTTCATCATGGTGTCATGGTTCTTTATAAAGTTTATTTCTTTCTTTCTTTCTTAATGTCAAAAACGCCTTCGGTCCTGATGGTTTATGAATTATCTGTGCCGTAGCGTCACAATTTTTGTAAACAATTCAATACGCATGCGTGACATAGCCGACAGCTAAGCTTGATTGGTTGAGACTGACGTTTGAGGGATTTAGACCATGCGTAGTAATTGTTTACATGAAGCATTACTCAACAAATTTCACGAATATGGTGGATAGCGTTTTTGACAGATGAAAAAGGAAGTAAAAATAAAACATGTTTAAATTGAATTTCTACAGCAATCCCTTATTTATATTTATTGAACTTGGTATATTTCGGACCCTTGTACTAAATACTATGTGAATGACACATTATTTTCAATACTTTTGATATGAGTCAACTAGCCTATTATAATAAATTGTGCAGAAGGTTTATACCGACGTGACGCCCTCTTTACTTCTGCCCTCTTTACTGCCCCCTTTACTGCCAATTTTCTATTTTTTTTATTGATTCACATAGAATTAGAAGCAAATTTTTTTAATGTTTTCCAAATCTTTTAAGTTCTCCATAATACTAAATAGTTTAACGTACTTAATAGCAATCATCTTCATTTAGTTATAATTTATATTTCACCTTTTTATAACCCTAGAACTATTTTCTACTATAATCTAATAGTTAATAATATCCTAAACATATATCTCCTTACTCCAGTAGTCACGTTTGAGTTGTAGAGAACTTGTATTCAATAGTTTCTTTATGACAAAAGTTTCAGGACCAATATATTTGTGATTGGCGAAGATGAGCTATATAACGTAGTTACGGTCAGCAATAAAAAACGGACACTCTTTATTCATTTATGGTGACGGAAACAGAAAAAACTCAGCTATCTTATATAAAAAAAAATTCTAGTCTAATTGTTTTATTTTTATTTTGATATGATACATACATATGTACCTACATATTATCACAGTTCTATTCCCGAAGAAGTAGGCAGAGGAGTTAACAATCTCATTAACTAAAATAAAAGAAGATTAATGAGACGTATGTTCTGACGGAGACAGGTGAGAATTTAAAATGAAACGGATAAAATTATTGTTACCGTTAAAAATAAATTAGTTCTATCAAGTTTTCGCTATATGGTGAAGTTTTTTACAAGCTTTTATTTAACTTGAAATGTAACATACATTATTGTGTGTACGGGTGGAATCTTACAACTAGATTTTAAGGCACTTTCCCTCAACCGATTGAGCTGAAAATTTGCATGCATATGTAAATCGGATGACAATACAAAATTATTATGACTTGGAGCTGATCTGATGATGCAGCTGGAAGGTGGCCATAGGTACTCAGTTATTAAACAACACAACCCCATCGAGTTTGTGCTCGTTTTATTCGTCTTGACACTTTTGTGTTATATGGTAACCAGGGTCTGATGATGTAGATGGAAGGTGGCCATAGGATCTTAATAATTAAACAACATTCTCATCGAGTTTGGGCGCGTTTGATTCGTCTTGACGAGTACTTTTGTGTCATATGGTAACTAGGGTCTGATGATGGAGATGAAGGTAGCCATCGGAACTCAGTAATTAAACAACATAACCACATCGAGTTTTGGCTCGTTTAATTCGTCTTGATAAGTATTTTATTGTTAAATGGTAACCAAGCATTCGTGGCCTTAAGCAGGGTTAAAACTTTAGAAGATCTTCTCATTGAATAGAATCAAGAATAATGCGATAGTCAAAACTAAAAAGTAACAAATAAAAATATGAATAAAAAAACCTTTAAAACTCTTTAAAAACAAAGAAAAAAATAAACTTTCACACTAAAACTTTTACTGTTAACTTATAACGTCATTTTCACATTTAACACATTTGACACAATTTATATGTTATAAAAGCTTCTAGCGAAATTTAAGTACTCGTTCTCAATTTTAAAATTTTAAAAGGCAGCAAGTAAATACGAGTACTTAAATCTCGGGACATCTATGACTGTATATAGGAAGTGTAAAAAATCTAGGAAAAAATCAATGAAGGATCAAATATCTGCTGCCCATAAGTTGCTGCTCAATGAGTTATTTTGCTGACTAATTTAGAAATATTTGCTAACCCATGCTGACCAATGATTTATTTTAGCTGACCAATTGTATTTTTTGCTGCCCAAAAGAAAAATTTTGAATTGTTTTGAAATGTATTCGAAAGTATCCGAAAGATACCTAAAGTATCCGAAAATATCCGTAAGTATTCGAATATATTGAATTCTCTGAAATAAACATAGATAATAATTTATCACGCTCAATCAACATTAAAGAAATTATTACTCACTAGTGAATAATAGCAATGAAAAAGTCACAGCGTGAATAACAGTTGTTCATAACATAAAGCGGCTCTAATTTGTGCCTGATTGCACAAATTAGAGCCGCTTTATGTTATGAACAAGTGTGTAGAAAAATAGTTTAAAGTATGTTCCACTTTTAGCCTATGCACCGATTGTTACGGTCCACTAATCATGTCAATATCACATACATACAAACAATAATAATGAGTCGTAGTGAAATGCGATTTGAATGGAATTTTTTGTTAAAAGTGGTAAACTCGTGTGGTAGCGGCTCATTAAAAGAATACTACCAACCTATCTCTTCCCTTGGGTGTCGTAAAAGGCGACTAATGGACTTAGAACTGCACAATTATCAAATAGCATATAGCGGCGACGGGCTCACCACCTGTCACGCTGAGTGCAGTCACTGCTGGTGAAGCGAGGACTGCTTTTGCGGAGCTTTTGCCTAGTCTCTAATCCTTAGGGGATAATAGTCGTGATTATTTGTCTGTATGTATGGTTACGCAATTTTATGGTTGACTTTACCTACTTTTCTTGTTTAGTTTCCAACATTCGTTTTTCGTTTATCTAACGCCAGTCATTTTTTCATTCTCCGCATAAATATTTGATCTTACAATCTTACACACGTAGCTGGATGAGTTACAATGATGAATGTTGCAATTTGCTATTCACGTCTTTATTTGTATTTTATGGAAATATTGTAAATGGAATGTAAATAAAAAATGGCTTACTATTGTATTGTATCATGAGGGTGATTCTCATTGCCCGCTGACTCGCATTACCCCATTCACCCATAACTTTAATAAGGGCTGATGTGACATGACACTCATGTTAAAAGTGAATAGGCTAGTTGACTCATATCAAAAGTTATGAAAATGTTTAATTCACATAGTATTTAGTACAAGGGTCCGAAATATACAAGTTCAATAAATGTTAAATTAATGGATTGCTTTAGAAATTTAATTTAAACATGTTTTTAACTTTTACTTTACGTCTGCCAAGAACGCTATCCGCCATGTTCGTGCAATTGATGAAGTAACGCGTCATGTAAACAATTACTACGCATGGTCAAAATCCGTCCAACGCCAGTCGCAACCAATCAAGCATGTCTGTCGGCTGTGTCAGCTTGAGTCACGCATGCGTATTGATTGTTTTCCAAAATCGTGACCCCGCGCCACAGATAATTCATAGACCATCATGGTCGATAGCGTTTTTGCCTATCAAGCAAAAACGTAATTTGAAATTTATTGTGATAAAGGCCTATATATTATTTTTTTATGTGGTTAGCAGTAATGAATCATTTGGGGTTCAATAAAAAAAGGGTCAACTAGCCTATTGTCACAGTTATACATTTAAATATAAATTAGGGTGCAGCATATATACAATTATCTGATAAGAATCCTAGGTTAATACAATAAAAATATTTAGCACGAGTATAAATATTGGGTCATATTGGGCCAATTTCATAGGTAAGGACCTAATAATAGCTTTTTTCGCTTAAAAATATAGCAAGATAAAAAATGGCACAGAATATAACAAATACTTACTGTACGGGAAGTCCCCAAAACGCCAAACACCTAACGCCGGACACGTGCATTATTTAAACTAATATAACCTGGTCGAATCGAATTACAGGTGTAAAGGAAGTGGGGGGTACACAGGTACATTTTGACTTGACGCGAACACTCGTCAAGCTGGTTTATATGCTGAGAGATTACGACTGTCCGGTATTACAGGACTTCCCCCTTTGCCTTGTAACGAGGCGCCATAGCTATATTAGCGCCTCGTTGCTGTCGTTGCGCTCTTCTCTGGCCATTTATCTCTTGGTTTCCGTTTTTAAATTTGCTGTCTGTCTCTTTTTATTTGTTTTGTTCTCGAAGTTCATTCTTACCAGAGTCAGTGCGTAGAGCGGTTGACTCCCTTCTAACAATAATTGTAATATATTAATAAAGTGATGATAAATTTTTATAAGCTTAAACTAAAAGTTACAACAAAACACATGATCAGTTCCTGATAAATAACAAAGACTATAAGTTTCTTTAAGGCACTATTGTAAGTAGCCCTACCCTTTTTATATTGGGTCCTTACCTATGAAATTGGTGTTTTTATTCTGTCTTAGTATTTTGTCTGTAACTATTAAGATTCAGAGTATTCCTTAAAAATAATTACCTCGTCTAAAAATAGACTATATTTTTGAGCTCTTTTGATTTGTTTTGATAATTTGTTGTAAGTTTAATTGTGTTAAAATTAGACACGGAGACAACTCTTTTTAAGTGCCTCCCGAATACATCATTTTATTTGCATTCACTTGAAAACGATAAATAATTTTGATGAAGTGTGATATTACACATATTATTAAAGCTTATCTGATTATAGATGCCAAATATTATTATCTTTGGATTTGTCGTTGTGAAAAAAACTAAAAAAATTTTAGTATGGAAAATGCAGAATTCCCCAAAATTTCCATACAAAACACCAATTTCATAGGTAAGGACCTAATAATGTATTTAGTGTTAAATGTGAAATTGTTTTGTGTTCACTGTAATTTACCTTTTTTTATATAATTGTTTCAGTTGTGCCTTAATTCTTCAATATAAAATTTACCATACCTAAGTAACGACCCAACTGTATTTCCTTTATCCCCGGCTTCACCCCGTCACAGCCTTGCCTTGCAAATGTCTTTTTTAAAAACTTTTTAGCTAAAGCGATAACAACAAAACTTATCCTATGTATTAAAAATTTTAGCACTTCTTTTAAGTAAGAAATTTGTGTATATAATCAATTTTTCGTTTTCCTGGTAAAAACTGCAGAGCTGCTGGCTGTACTTTGAAACAAATTCAATTCTATATCAGTTTACAAACTCAGTAAAGGTCTTTGTAATTATATTTAATTGCGAAAAGAGAAAATATTACAAAGTTTCTAGTGATCGGGAATAGAGTTTATTAAACTATCATCTATTCGATTCAAAAGAATTATAAAGTAGGAAGAAAGAATAAAAAAATATTTTCACTTAGAGTAGGCAGCTATGCCTAATTATGGACTTTGTCTAAAATAAACGTTTTTATTACATTATTATAACATAAAGTGATACTACTAGAGGTCAGTAGCTGGCATAATGGTTAGTACGATTTGGCTTTCGATATTGAAAACGAAGTTACCTTCACTATGCTTTGGATGGGTGACCAAACCTTTGTGATCTCCAACTCATCCGTGCTTCGGAAAGCACGTTAAGCCGTTGGTCCCTGTCGCCATTGCAACCGTTTCTACCCACCAACGCACATTGGGTCAGCGTGGTGTTGTTACGGCCCATACTCCTCATGTGATTCTCCACAAGGAAGGCCTGTGCCCAGCAGTGGGACGTATATAGGTTGAGGACGATACTTAATGAATGCAAAGTTAAAAATGTTGTCCACAAAAAAGTTGAAGAACCGATTACGTATACCAAAAGAATTAAGTCACAAAACCATTCATGCATACTAAACATCGATATAGTCGTCAACAATCGAAAGCTGTCTGCTATTCGAGTAATAAATAAAACCTCAGTAACTTATCAGACAAACTACCGAGCCATAAAACCTAACTTAAGCTCTAAGCGGACGCCCTAAATTACATATATGTGATTTCGATAGGCTCTCCCTAATTTAGGGCCTTTTTATAGGCATTTAAACGTAAACTTCGCCCATTCTGTGGAGGCGCCCCACAGAGAACGGAAATTCAAAGTAATATCCGTGGTCTGCGGTCCAATGTCTGCCATTTTGAAAGCGGGGCGATAGCGAAACGGAACCGGAGCGGTTAATGGCTCCTTTTGTTACCAAAGCTCGGATATAACAGAAGGACTTTTTTGGTTTGTAATGGTTCTGTACAGCATGACTACCACCTTTGACTAGTCAAATGGTTAGAAAATAAGTCGCAATAGCAACATCTATAGTTTTCGAACACCCGTGTTCGGTGACCGGCAAGGGACTAAAGCTAATATTCTTATAATTATATATCTAGTATTTTAGACCAAGAAGCGATGAATTGAATTCGTTAAGAATAATATGAATACTCAGCTTATCATACATACATACATAAGGCACGCCTTTTTCCCACAGGGGTAGGCAGAGATTACATCCTTCGACTTGCTACGATACTTACATATTTCTTTCGCTTCATCAACTCTCATTATATTCCTCATACATGCTCGGCGATTTCGGGTACTTTTGACCTGGCCCTTCTCTAGAACGTCTTTAATTTGGTCGAGAAACGTTCACCTAGGTCTGCCTCGTCCCGTATCTACTCACACCCGTTTCATATATCCCTTTAGTCAATCTATTTTCATCCATCCTTTCCACATGTCCAAACCATCTTAGCATTCCTTTCTCTATTCTTGTCACTACATCCTCTTTCAAACCACGCTTCCTTCTTATCACATTATTATATATCCTATCACTTAATTTTATTCCAGCCATGCTTCTCAAAGCTCTCATTTCTACTGCATTTATTCTACTGTCGTGTCTTTTCTCGCATACCCAAGGAAGAGCAAAACATCATGTACCGTTAGAAAAGTTCATTTAAATATTTATAAACTTATTTAATCAGATTTTCATACCAAAATTTTCATTTAAAATCAATGAGTTTAAAATAAAGTTTTAAGTATCTTTAGTTATATAATTTTCAGCGATATCCTACGGGAGAAACGAAGCTCCTCGTAGTACAGAGTTTAACAAAAATTCTCAATATCGCTCTCACACTGTCTCCATAACATGACAACAGGTTCGACCCTTTGTTATATATGAACTTAAACTTGTCATATCGGCAAAACATGGATTAACACCTGTTTATGTTCAGGGATACAGGTATATTTTATACATGAATTATGTTACGTCACACTCGTTTTTATTCCGATTAAATGTATCCTTTATTATCTTTAATTACAATTACATTTTTCACTCTGACGTCAACGTCTAAAACACTGCGAAACATCTCTTCAAAACATTTTCCCAAATGTTGAATATCTCAATTATTACCTTGCTTGACCTGGTCGTCCTCACACGTAAACATTCGAGTCACATCGACAGTCCAATTAAAATAGAAGACGGCATACTTGATGCAGTAATAAAGGCATGTTACATATGCAACGAGCATGCATAGCAATGAGGAGCTCGGTGGCGAAGAGGTTAGTACGCTTTGGCTTTCGATATTGAAAACAAAGCTACCTTTGCTATGGTCAGGCCTTAGATGGGTGACCAAATTTTGTGATATCGAACTGTTCCGTGCCACGGAAGACACATTAAGCCCTTAGTCCCTGTCGCTTTTGCATAAGGGTCAGCGTGACAGTGCGCGCGCCTAGCCAGCGCCGGCGCCGGCCGCCAGAGCGCTGACCACGCGCGCGCTGTTACGTTTCATTGGCATTGTATCGAAATTTTGACGTGTAAGTTCGCGCGCATGCCGGCCGGCCGCCGCGGCTGCGTTGCTCTGAAATGAAACATTTCCATTTTTCCACAGGTGTAGGCAGAAATTACTAGCTATATAGACATAATGGCTGAATATTGTTACAAAAGCCCACACCCTGTAACGTTGTCTTTTTTATGTTAAAATATAAATAAAAAAAATAAGCAGTTATTTTTTAATAACATAAAGAATTAATATTTTTTTTAAATCCGTTTGTCGCGCAGGACCGGTCGCTGTGGAGATTATTGGGTGAGGCCGATGTCCAGCTGATAAATAGATTGCATGGCTCCGTGCACTTCAAATTAAGAAAATACTGAAAAATTATTACCTACTTGCAGAACTACTCCAGTGTGAAACTAAATTAAGACTTGTGTTAATTTGACAAAAAAAAAGAATATAAAAAATTACGTAATTTATATTTACTTTTTAACCATTAACAAAATATACCTACAATCTACATAGTATGAGAAAGGTCAAAATTATTGTGTACCTAATACTTCCTAATGGATGTAATGTTAAATAGCTTAGAACATATAAAGGGCAGCTTGCACAACGTTTAATACAATTTAAGTTCTACTAAGCCCATTTAAAATGGTTAAACTAAATTAGCCGGTTGTACAACGAAAATTTAGTTACCTAATGCATTTAACGAACTGTCAAACTGAAATAACCCTCTACTGTAAATAGGTTCAGACGGCTAATTGCATTTGAATAACATTTTGCAAATGGTAATTTAAACTGGATGTACGGAAACTTAAACTTTAAAGTTGAGTACCAATTGGTATTAGTAATAGTAGCCGAGCTGGGAGCAGCGGTAGCCGAGTTGGAACAGGCCGCACTTCTAGTAAGAGGGATCGCGGGATCGCACCTGTACCACTGATTTTGAATAAAAAACTTAAGTCACCAGAAGTATTTTCAAACCAATACGACCTTGAAAATTTTAAAAAGAGAGCGTATTGCTTGCTTTGAAACCTAAATATTGTCTACGATATTGTTCCCGTTTCAATTGTAGGAACGCTTATATTTTTATATTCGGTCTAGTTTGATATTGTGTCTAGCTAGCATAATCTTGCGCGGTCTAGCTAGAATACTCGTAGAATGAATATATTAGGTTGGGGAAAAAGTCTTTTCGCATTATAGTATATAAACTTGTAATAAAATCTCTTTGGCTATACTATTTGTATCTGGCTGGTTTTGGTATCATTGAAAGTTTAAATTTTAAAGAACATAATTCCAAATTCAAATTAGGAAAATGTGTGATTTTCATTTGTTTTTCGTACCGCCAAGATGAGTGAATCTAATGAAGAAATTAGATACATTTTAAAATTTTACTACAAAAAGGGTGAAAATGCAACGCAAGCCGCGAAAAAAATTTGCGATGTTTATGGACCTAGTGCAGTGTCTGTGAGAGTAGCACAAATTTGGTTTAAGCGTTTTCAATCCGGAAATTTTGATGTCAAAGATGCACGTCGCTCTGGTCGCCCTATTACAGATAAAATGGATGCCATTTTTGAAAAAGTGGAGCAAGATCGGCATGTCACTAGTTACGACGTAGCTGTAGAACTGGGAATTGACCACAAAACAGTTTTGGCGCATTTGAAAAAAAAACTGGGTACACAAAAAAGCTCGACATTTGGGTACCTCATGAGCTCACTAAAAGAAACCTAATGAACCGTGTACTTTTGTGATTCTTTATTACGACGTAATGAAACCGAACCATTTTTGAAGAAGCTGATAACTGGTGATGAAAAGTGGATCACGTACGACAAGAACGTGCGAAAAAGGTCGTGGTCAAAGGCCGGTCAGGCTTCACAGACTGTGGCGAAACCCGGGTTAACTCGCAACAAGGTGATGCTGTGTGTGTGGTGGGATTGGAAGGGCATTATTCATTATGAGCTGTTACCACCAGGCAGGACCATCGATTCTGAACTCTACTGCGAACAACTGATGAGATTAAAGCAAGAAGTTGAGAGAAAGCGAACGGAATTAATCAACAGAAGGGGTGTGGTTTTTCATCATGATAACGCTAGACCTCACACATCTTTAGCCACTCAGCAAAAATTAAGAGAGTTTGGCTGGGAGGTGTTAATGCATCCGCCGTATAGTCCTGACCTTGCACCTTCAGATTTCCACCTGTTTCGCTCTCTTCAGAATTCTTTAGGCAGTGTCAGGTTAACATCACGAGAGGACTGCCAAAACCACTTGTCGCGGTATTTTGACCAGATGTCCCAAAATTTCTATAGCAATGGGATCATGTCCCTACCTACAAGATGGCAAAAAGTTTTCGAACAAAATGGTACCTACATACTTTAGTTTAATGTAAATAAACTATATTTTCTTAATGAATGAATGAATTTGAAAAAATGAAAAATGAATTTTCTTAAAAAATGCGAAGAAACTTTTTCCCTGACCTATTATTACGATAGGAAAAATAAACAAAGAAAAACATTCCTTATTTAAATTAGAGTAACGTCGACATCTTTTTGTACGTGGTCATCGCGATATGGTTAGTTTCAGACATAACATTGTTAAAATGTTACTTTCGCATTTTTATTTTTAGTATTGCTAATACATATTAAGTAGGTATAGACGTTATAAGATAGAAATATACAGATTTTCCTAATTGTGATAAATTATTCGAAACCTTCTAACTGAAATATTCCGATTAATGTTACCTGCTAAATGAGCACTTGTAGGGTGTCCCCAAATTACCATTTAGTAGGAAATTTGTCTCTACCTCTGAACTTCAGAGGTTGTGCTGAATATCGAGTAATTAGGTTACCGTGAGAATTGTAATTACATGTGAAGTATGCATAGTATAGTCAACCATAAAATTTCTTTACCACTTTTGACAAAAACTTCCATGCAAATTGAATTTCACTAAAACACATTGTTAAAGTTCGTATATCGTATTGTCATGATTGGTGGACCGTAATTCAAACAGTACACGGGTTTAAACTTTAAACTATTTTTTCAAAGCACTAAATAATAATTTCTACTAAGATAATACAAAAGTCACACAAAAAGCTAAAATCTGATTAAATGCAAAAATAGACCATGTTGTTGTGTGGCATGCCAACGACATTCGCTCTAAAGGTGGTGAAGCAATTTTATGGTCGACTATACCTTCATATTTGTATCATAAAGCAAAAGGACCGAAATAATCGAGACCAATTAATAGATGGTTAAACCATCTTCCATTCCAAAAAGGTAGGTAAATAAGTAAGAACAGTCATGTCAGGACAATCATGCTAAGTTATTAGAACTAAAATAATAATTGAACTCTCCTTTAAACATTTTTCTTTTAAACACCTGCAGTGTGTGTTCCCACAGAGCTTGTTCCCCAAGAATAAGTTTCGAACTAGGTATACGACAATTGTATTTTCACCATACATTTACGTCAGTTCTATTCTAAAATAAGTACCTATCCTGTTTGCCGATAGAAACACTGGCAGTAAATATGTATAGAAAAAAACAAATGCGTTAGTCGTATAAATTGTTTATATCTGTATACAACTGTATGCAACACAGATCACTGAGAGCCGCTTCGCTTCTTAATAGATTGATAAATTATGAACAATTTAGTACGGTAACCAGTGTCGCCTCTCGCACACAAATAAGCGTATGCTCTCATTGTCACCACATATAACGCTGGTATGCGACTCGTAGTTCAATTCCATAGGTCGACATAAAAAAGAAAGATCTAAGTAATGATCTTTACATTGAAATATATGCTTTATTATTTGATATTAAGCATTAGTTTGCCCGTCAATATTTACATACCACGTAGATATTTTGCCGTTACGATTTGCACAATTTTGTGCAGAATATTTGCACAGTACTGTCAGATAAAAAAAATTGAAAATTAAAATTTTTACTTAAAACTTTTGTATAAAAAATTACATAAAAATGTAAAATCAAAAATTAATTAATAAAAATACGACATCCGTTTTAAAATCTTTATTAATTCTGACTAAAGTACGTTTAAAAAATGCTTGGTGTTCCTGCTGCATATTAATATACCGGTAGTAGAACCCTTCAGTAAAATGCACTTTTCTTGCTTTTTTCTATAATATGTAAGAAACATATTATTGAAAAATAAAACAAATTGGGTCTGTAATTAAAAAATTATTTATTATCTCAAAAGTAATCATCATTATAATATCTGACATGGTTTAAAATGCGCGTATGTTGCGTTATAGCAGTTTTTCAAGGGAAGGCATAAAATAAGCAAAATAAGTATTAGTTAATAATTAACTATTAATTATTTTGACTTATAACATTTTATAGCGCCACTACTGGTAACATTTAAATTGTGCTGTATTAGTGATGTGACAATGATCGATAATTATGAAAGGTGACATTGACATCTAGTAAAACAATAATCACCTGATTTGAAAATATCGTGCTCGATTTATTAGGGACTAGCTATTGCCCGCGACTTCGTCTGCGTGGAATAGTGTAGTAGCAGTAGATAGCATTTATTTATTTATTTAAAAAAATATATGACGCAGTAAGCGGACAGGACAGGGCAGCCGAGCTTGTTACAATTCGAATAGTCATTCAAACTAGAATACTAACGCAACAGAATAACATCACACTAGAATAACAACGCCAATCACTTGTCAGGATCTAGGCCACAAAAGTATCAGTTACGTCATTAAAAATGTAAACACGCTCCCCCTGAATGAGTGCCTTATCCCGTTTAACTAGAAAACACACCTCCCTTCTAACCACCAGAGGTTCCTTGTCGCCCTACCTATCTTTATCTAATCAACCTTCAACTTGGATCACACTCGTTAATCCAAGCTGGACCTTCACACACACAGTCATTGATTCACTCACCAAGCACACAATCACTAAAGTCCTCATCTACGAACTCACTAGACTACCAACGCCTCACTTAGCCTATAAACACTGCCACTACACAAACGGATACTAGATAATCAGTTACAGCTAAACAGAACTAGCTTGACGGCGAGCGGCCTGACGCCACCCGACCTTACTCAACGACGTCTACCCACAGAATGACCGATTCTTTAGTGAAGCCTGGATCACCACTGATGCTCTGATACCATTTTATAATAGTCTGACGATGAGGTGAGCATGTGTTTCTCGTTTATCGAACATAACGGTATGCTTTTGGCGAATAATAACTAAAGGGTAAGCGCAAAACTTCTGAGCGCTGGTGGATATTGTGCTTTTGATTTTACTCCAGAATCATCTTTTTTTATAACACGCATTACTATGTCATGAATCTGCAAGAAAAATTTATTATTTTTTTTGTTCAACTAATAATGTGTATGATATTAAGCTGGGGTTTGGCGACTTACCGATGCACTCCTTCAACCGCCACGTACGATGAGGGCAGGGCTAATTAACGCGATGGTTCGTCGGCGCACCTGGAGGAGTATGTAGCCAGCAAAGGTATCACACACAGGGTCCACAGGTTGCTAGTCCACGCTAACTTCCAAGGGGAAAGAGTCTCAGAACTAGATGATGATTTCTGTTATTAAGTTATAGAGGATGATTTAGAGCTAGGCACTCGCGTCGATCGTTGGTTTCGAACCGGTAGAACGTAATTTAAGTAGAGGGCACCACAAGCGCACGTAGTGTTGCCATGCCCAAAATCAGTGTTGGCTTCTGGAGCTACTCAATAAGCGCCTCACCCAGACACGAAAAATATACATCTTCCAAAAGTGTTGTTGTAATTGAAAATAAACTAAATAGAAAAATACATATCTGTTCCAGTATGGAACATAATGCAACTCTTTTTTAAATTGAACATGGTTAATGAAGTATATTTAACGCCGACTGTTGAAATACAAACAATCTATACACTGTGTTGATTAAAACTATGATTTTTGATCAGACGCCTTAAATAGTTGACAAAACAGGAAAATCCAAAAAAAATGTGACAATCATACATAATATACCGGTAAATTTATATTTTCTAGAGTGTGCACATCTTCGGTACGCATCGTAAAGTTGTTTTTGAACTCGTCAAAGACTTCCTGAATTTTAATTATTTTCTTTTTTAATCTACGATTTTGAGCCTGTATTTTTATCTGTAATCTTTGTTGCTTGATTATATTATCTTTGTTTGAAATAAAAATAATACTTGTAATTTTTCTTTTTCTTGGTGTTGGTGCATTTGAATCGTCCGGGGAATATGAATCTGTTGACTGAAATGACATAGACTTCACTTAGAATTATGTGGGAAACTCGTATAATCCAACAATTACCTCTATTATGAAATAATAAAATATTATGATAAATTATTCTATAAGATAATGAATTGCAATGACTGATTAAAAAAGTTGTGAATTCGTCAATCAAAGAAATCGATTAAATCAGTAATATTTTATTTATTATTGTGAGTAGTTTCATACTCATGGCTATTACTGACTGGCGCAACATATTATTATCCTAACTTGCCATTCTTCGCCTTTTTCATTTAGTTGGACTTGTAGGTGATGTCGATCATTTTGATTGTGATGCCTGAAAATAAGAGATAAATAATTACTAACCAAAGTAAAAAAACTTAGCAATATTTTTTTATGAAAATACGTAGGTACTTGTAAAGGTTCAGAATACAAATTAACAATTTCTTTGGATTTCTTTCTTTCTTTTTTCATCAAATTTTAGGAAACGCCTTCCAGTTATTTTTTATTTTGAATACATCAGCTGAGAAATGTTCTGAGCAAATCGTGCTCAATTTGGTAGAGAAATAAACAGATAAATACGAACTTACCGATTAAAATAAATTTAGAAAGTTTCCTGCAGGTCAAAACAGCACAAAAAGGCATATTCACGTAAATAATCCGCAAAATAACAGCTTGATGGTTCGAGAATGACTGAAAAGTGTCAAATCGTGAAATCACTGATTCCATAAATTATAATATTCTCCCATAAATATGGGAAATCAAAAATACAATAAGTCCGAAGCAAAATTACAATATCAAAATACTAATATTATAAATGCGAAAGTAACTCTGTTTGTCTGTATGTCTTGCTTTCACGTCAAAACTACTGAACCGATTCAATTGAAATTTGGTACACAGATAATCTAGAGCCTGAGAAAGGACAAAGGTTACTTTTTATCCCGATATTCCCATGAAAACGGGTACCACGCGGGTGTAGCCATGGTTATCAATATCTACTCGACCGAGTATTATGTGACATATTCCGTCAAAATGTAATTTCATTCCGAATTTTAAAATTTGTCGGCATTGTAATAATGACACAACAGAGATTTATCACCATGATAAAAATTAATCAGATGACACTGACAAGAATGTTTTTTCATTATTTTAATAATTAGAGGTTTTAGTTCAACTACTAACAAACAACGTTTTGCTAAAAAGAGAAATGTCGTGTTGAGCACATTGTGAAAAAACTGGAAAAATTACGTTAGTATTATGTATATCTATGGGAAAAATCAATGCAGTGTTAACACACAAAAAATTTTTGTAAACTTTTATCGGCGTTAAATCATAATCATTTAATTTATTATTTCTTCTTTAGTCAATGCAGGCAGATAGAATATTATCAGTACCTAGTAACTAGTTTTACAATCAAAAGTGAAGAAATTGTCGATTATTTTAATGGCTCTTCATTCACAGTTGAATGCCTAAGTATAGCGCGCACACAAGTAAGCCCCGCCAAAGTGATTACCAGCTCAAAGTCCAAAGTATTAAATGTGATGAAAACGGTCATTAATATAGGGAGCCTCAACTTCCCAATCAATCCGTGTTTCCCAAAAATCCGGAGATTATCTCCGATCTCTGCGATGTTCGTTTGTATTGGAAATTGAAAAAGTGTGCCAATTAATCTTCAATCCAAATTTTTTGGGGTTCGCCCATCAATGGACTCGTTAAGACTTTTATGAGGGTTCCTTTGTCACGCTTAATTCTACGCTTTTATCGCCCTAACTACCTTCGCATATAGGGTCGTCTGTAAACATCAGGTATTGAGGCATTTGCAGAGATTTTAATTAAAAAACTTTTACAGTGGCTGGTTTTTATACTGTTGATGCGCTCAACAATTATTGTTCGTGATGGGGTGATCGTGAAGTCAATGAAGAAAAGTAATTTCTTTTACTTTTCTTCATTGACTTCATCATTATTGTTCTTATTACTCGAATTTTGAGTAATAATACTTACTTAGATAATAATATTAAAATAATATTGTCGTACCTTTGAAATACAATTCATAAAAAAGACGTCTCAAAATGAGATCGTCAATGAGGAGGAAAACTGACTTATGATCCCGCTAGATGGCGCATGAACGACTTACTTACTTGTTTAGCTGTCATAATATGACAAATCCTATGGAGTTTTTAATTTTTGTAAACATCTAATTATATTTCTGTTTATTACAAAGATTGGCGTGGCTTGCGTTGTTATGTGAATATAGAGGAATCTGTGTATTTCCTAAGGACCCAAATCAAAGAAAGAGTTTGAAAATACTTAAATTTAAAAATCATAAGGTTTTACTGAAGTAAAATTAGAAACTCCTGCATCTCTTGCAGTTCTTGCAGACTAACTCTATAACAAGATACCCAGTATTGCCCAGATCTGTACAAAAGACCTTTCAACCTCACGACTTGGTATTTATAGTGTTAAACCGAAAATGCTATTATTTGAATGTATTGTAAATGAGTAATGTGATATTTTGCATGAACTACATAATGATAACTAGAATATGAATTGTTATTGTGAATATGATAGATAAGTGATGTATAGAAGCAGCGAATCGGCATTCATGTCTTCGAATTCAACAGAGGGCCAGCAAAGATACGCATAGTCTTTATCATACCAAAACACTATCTAAAGTTCTTATTTCAACCATATGCCTCTAACTTAAAAGAAAAAAAGTTATATATTTACACAGAAAATCACAAAAAGTCGACTGAAACAAAACATAACCTAAAATATTTAAGTTACCTATTCTTTCTACCGGTACAGCTGGTTTTTTTTAAATATTTCGGACCCTTGTATTAAATACTATGTGAATAAACCATTATTTTCTTAACTTTTGATATTAGTTAACTTGCCTATTCTTTCAAGATCGTACCATGCTGGACCAAAGCGGCAAGGTGTACCCACATACCCACTATAGTACGTCTCAATCCAGGTTGCCAAAAAAGTAAACAAAACAATGGTGATTTTTCATCTCTAAAATGTTTTGTGATGACTGTAGGTAATTGAAATCAATTGAAACGGACAACAATTGTTACCGTTAATTATATTTACGTGCCAATGTCCATGTAAAAAGTGTGATTATAGAATAACAAATTCGGTAAGTCGGCTTTTTTGTTAACCTTTTTGACAACTTGGATTGAGACGTACCGTTCAAACACGAAAAATCAAAATCGACTTCTTGAGTCTCTTTTATATAATACGTAATAAACAAGCTCTCCGAAGCAATAAACACCGCCTGTGGCCTGGAAAGACTAATAACATTCCTAATAAGTATAATAAGAAATATCTAGTGAATTATTACAGTAATTAGGGAGCCCTGCCCACCAGCCTTACCTTCCTACATATAAGATGTTACAATCAAATAACAGTAAAATGTTCAAACTGTGTAAGTAGGTAAAAGTAACCCTTAAACATTAGTTTTGTTTTATTATAAGTTTTGAATCTATGCAAAGGCGGTTCTTTGATTTCACTAGGGATCTTGTTATAAGTAGCGTATACTTAATGCCATAAACGAACTACTAAATTTCTGCAGCCTGTAGGATGGCAACAGAAGTTTCCCCATATAATATATCTGCAAACATTCACACCTATCAACTAGCCCCATTTTAAGCAACTAATAATGCTTGCGTCAAGGACACTAGAAGACGGTTGAATTTAATTAATAGATAAATGCAAATAAATATCCTGAATATATACAAACATCTGAGAAAGCTGGAGAAAAAATGCCTGAAAATTCATCACAAACATTCGCCCCCACCGGGGATCGAACCCAGAACCTCTCGAGATGGCGACGCCTTGAGACCGGCATACAGACCACTCGACCACGGAGGTCGTCAATATTCCTTGTGTTCCTATTGTAAATGTTACTTTTCTTTGTAAAGCACCTTAGGTAATTTGTAATCATGATACTTGATGAGGAAGTTAAATTTATTTTAGTTCTATTTCCATTTATATACGTGTTCTAATCCAGTTACTTGACTGCAATCCATACTATATTAGGTACTTACTAAGTAAATGACGCCGTGGCTTTGCTTTGATCAATGTATCGTATCAATCAGGCCTATGCCTATTAGATTAAGACGTAGTACATTATACGCACATTAACATACAGATTTAGGGAACATTAAATAATTGCACTACACAGTTTCATAGATCTACAATAGGAATAGGTATAAAAAAATTGTCTTGCATTGTTCATGCCGGCGTTCGCGTGGACCTCAAGAGACTGATATTTGTATAGAAAACTGATTTAACTTTAGCTACGAGTATCTCTGTTTATTGGTTCAAAATTTAGTTGGCACAGAGTAATTTGTTGTATCTACCTTGCTATCTTCTACTTTCACAGAACATACCTATATAAAAATTGACAGCCAGCAGCCAGTCGATAGTACCAATCACCCTTCGAGATTACACTATTTAGGTACTTGTAGTAGAACGTTTAGGTGCTGCCATCATAACACTATTCCCAAAGCCTTAAAACAAAATTAAAAAATAAAAAGAAGACAACCGTGACACTGCGGGTAGGGAGTTTTTGGCGCCATTCAACTATGACGGACGTGATTTTTTATTTCAGTGATTGTATTATTTTTTCAGAGTGGATTTTGTTGCGTAAAATCAGTGTAGTTTTATGTAATAAGTGTTAATAATGATGAGCAATGTGGAGGATCAATGATAAAAAGCTTAAAGTGGTGTGTAAAACAATGAGATTTTTATCGTGGAAATCCACCTCATCGCTGCCATCGATCGTTTGACGCCAAACTCTCCCAAGATGCATTGAAATGTATTACACTAGCATTTCAATGCAAATATTGATGACATAAAAATACCGAAGACATGGCTATCTGGGCTGTAGTTTCCCTTGCCTTCCCTTTTATAGGGAGAATCTTACAAAAAAAAACGCTGCGGGCAGACTCGAGTGAGTCAGACCGTAGAGTAGACTCAACTTCATACACGTTATGCCCCCAAGCACCCATCGACACCAATTTTGTATCCTTCTTCTTTTTCTTGTCCTTTTCCCACTCTAGGTGGGGTCGGCAAAATATGTCTTCACGTTTGATTATTATTATGGGATTTGTTTCACACGAGAAATTATCTCGTGTGAATCACGTCACATAATAATAATCGAACCGTCACAGGTAAGTTTGTTTGTTTTTGCATTATCCTTTATCATTAAACGTAAATAATAATTATTAAGATATCTTTTCGTAACAGAATTAATCATCCACGCACCAGCCAGCCTGCTGCTCTTGGCAGCCGTCCAAAACTACGACATCTGCCATAAACTTTGAAGATCCAATGCCTATTCAATAGTTACAACGTACTGTTTATCGTACTAACAGCAGCTTATCCGTGAACTGTTAGACAATAATCTTAGTAAATATCGTTCACTGTGTAATACTTTTGAGGCTTTATAAGAAACTTTAATAAATACTTCTCTACAGGTGCGAGTGTTTCACTAGGGTCACAACATGCATGAATATCAATATGACGGATACACATGACACTTAACTGCATTTCCTATTTTCTTTTAACAATAATGTGGCACCTTTTAGACCCTTAATTTAAAATTATGGCACCTTAGACTATTTAGAAAACATAAAGGAACCATACTGATCTCATCATTTTGACATGTCAATTCAAAACTTATAATAATAGCACCTCTCTAAAACCACATCATTAAACCGCCTGGTCGTCGTCTTAAATACTTTTGTGTTATTTCAATTCAACATTTTATGACTTAACGCCTGCCCTGTTGTTAGAAGCAAAGTTCATAGTAAAATTGTCCTTAATTATGCTCTGATAAGCGATACTGTAAATTTTTAAATAATTAAGTTTTAGTTATAACTTTATCCCGAAATCATCATAATGTACAAATGACGCATCCAGCATGGATCCTAAATATTTACTAGTCTAAGATGATACTATAATACTAACCTAAACAGCGCCATATAAGTGCTAGGAAAGGGTACCTAAATCTCGTCTTTTTGATATTCATATAATTGTTTAATTTAGCCATTTTGTCGATGATAGCGAGCAGTTGGGCCGGTATAGAAACGTACCCCGACAAAACGCCGCAACAAAAACGCCGCACGAAAAAACAGCGTTGACAAAACGCCGCAAGACAAAAGGTCGCAAATCGAAAGGGCCGCAGACAAAATAACGCGCACAAAAACTTCGCATACAAAAACGCCGCATATTTAATGAATGTTCCCTATTTTTTATTTCCGTTACAATTGTTAAAAACGTGGATTTTCAAAAGTTAATTTTTTGTACCAATTTAAATAATTTAATTTGTTTGTCTGTCTTGGCAAATCGAACGGTATGACCGGGGGTGTGCATTTCGATTATTGTTTGATTATTGGTAGGTTCAGGTTATTTTTTTTTTATGACCAAGCAGAGTGGACTTTCTAACACTGCGGCTAGATAGCGCTCAGCCTAATGGATAAATGGCAAGTCTGCGGCGTTTTTGTATGCGTTATTTTTGCTGCGGTGTTTTTTAGTGCGGCGTTATGTTATGCGGCATTTTGTCTACGGTGTTTTTGTGTGCGGCGTTTTTGCTGCGGCGTTTTGTCGGGGAACCATCTATTGTGACCAGCCTCCTATGTAAGTTCTATTTAAGGCCCTACAGTAGCTCCATCAACTGGGCACTGTCTAAGAAAGATAAGATGTTCCCAGTTTGGATTGTTTTTATTTCATCTGGGTCAAGGGTGTGTTTCCCCAGGTGTCTGCTTCTTTTGTCAATCAGCGGTTCACAGTAGCACAAGAGGTGCATTGGTATTTCACGCTCTCGTTCGAAAAATCTGCAAGTGTCAGTGTCCTTTAGCTTCATGTTGTAAAGGTGTCTGTTTTACTTTGCAGTGACCAGTCAGTCCTAATCATTACGCTCACGCAGAGCTTTAATGTGGGTGTTTGACACCTCTACCTACCCCTTCGGGGAAAGAGGCGTGATGATATATTATGTTATCTCTTTAGCGTGTGGGGTTTACTAAAGGGTGCAGAAAAAGGCCATATTTTTGTAGTTTCCGAGGAAATTACGGAAACAAAGTTGTTCTCATGCGTAATTTTCTTTCGCTACCTAATTTGTCGATTATAGCAAGCGCTAGGCTCGGTGCAAAAGTAGAATATTATTAATATACGTATTAAAATCATCACGTCATCGTCAGTAGCCTATAACATCCCACCGGTGGACACACAACGGCGGATCCATGGGGGGGTCATGGGGGTCATGACCCCCCCCTGAGCCGGTTCCAGGACTTAGGTGGACCACTAATTGAACATAATGATTTTATTTATATATTTTGTTACCATACAGATTTAATTTAATAACATACCTGCAATATTTCAATCAATCAATCAACCTATTGGCATCCACTGCTGGACATAGGCCTCCCCCAATGATCTCCAAAACTCATTGTCCTGCGCCGCCTGCATCCAGCGACTTCCTGTGATCTTCACCAGATCGTCGGTCCACCTTGTTGGCGGCCTCCCTACGTTGCGCCTCCCAGTACGTGGTCGCCACTCGAGAACCTTTCCGCCCCAACGGACGTCAGTTCTACGAGCAATGTGCCCTGCCCTGCCCACTGCCACTTAAGGTTCGCAATTTTGTGGGCTATGTCGGTGACCTTGGTTCTCCTGCGAATCTCCTCGTTTCTGATTCGATCACTCCAAGCATAGCCCTCTCTATTGTTCTTTGAGTGACCTGAGCCTATTTATGAGACCCATTGTAAGCGGCCACGTCTCAGTACCGTAAGTCATCACTGGCAACACGCACAAGTTGAAGACTTTTGTCTTAAGACACTGCGGTAGATGAGCCGAGAATACGCTGCGTAGCTTCCCGAACGCTGCCCAGCCGAGTTGGATTCGTCGATTGACCTCTTTCTGGAAATTGGACCTACCTCGTTGGACTACTTGACCCAGGTATACATACTCGACAACAATTTCCAGTGTAGAGCTTCCAACCTTCACAGGAGTAGGACCTTCAGGTCTTCTAGGGTCTCAGCCATGACCACGATATCATCAGCAAAACGAAGGTGAGTCATGTACTCACCGTTTATGTTAACGCCATGTCCTTCCCAGTCTAGAAGCTTAAACACGTCCTCCAATTTCGGCGATATGACGTCGTCGCCCTGTCTCAGATCTCGCTGGAGTGGAATTGGTTTTGAGTTCTGGTCCTGAAGACGAACAGACATAGTGGCGTTTTCGTAAAATGACTACAACACTTGGCTGTATCGATAGTCTATTCGGCACCTCTGGAGCGACTGTAGCACGGCCCAGGTTTCGACAGAATCACAGTTCTTTCTCATAGTCCACAAAAGCTAAGCACAATGGCAGGTTATACTCTTCGGTCTTCTGTATGACCTGCCGCAGCGTATGTATGCGGTCTATGGTACTTAAGCCTTTTCGGAATCCGGCTTGTTCGGGAGGCTGGAAGTCGTCAAGCCTGCGCGCGAGATGATTCGTTAGGATGGCTAAGGAGCTGTAGTACTTCAATTGGGCCCTGTCACCTTCGTCAAGAATGTAGAACAGTGACACCATGCCCACATGCCATGCTTTTGGCGTTTTTCCCTCGAGTATGATGGTATCATTTAATCAAATTGGTATCACCAAATACATATTTGACAAGTCAAAACAAAATAAATTATAATTATCCTAAAATTGATCCTCTGAAATTTGGCGTCTGAAGAGCTTTCAGGATCGCTTTTCCACCGGCATTTAAAAGTTCTGCTGTAATTCCATCATCACCCGGTGCCTTGTTGTTCTTAAGCTCTTTTAGAGCCTAACTAATCTCGTACAGGCTGACGTCCGGGATGTCTTCGGTGTAGTGTTGGGTTCATTTGGCTCTAGGGTCTGTAGCCTCAGTGACAGGAGCGCTCGATGTCGCATAAAGCTGTCTATAGAAATTTTCAATCTCCGCCAAAAGCTCGGGTCGGGATGCAATAGTTCTGCCGTCCTCTGTCTTCAACATCATCAGCAGACTCTGTCCGAGCCACAGATCTCTTGCGAAAACATTGGAGCTTTTTTCCCGCTCGATGGTTTCTTTAATACGTTCAGCATTAAATCGGCGTATGTCGCGAGTCAGTGACTTCGAGATCTGTTTGTTGAGCTGCCGACATAGAAGAGTATTATCTGATGACCGCAGAACCATCTCGTTCATCAACTTTCCGCCATCAGCTTTAGTGTTGGCTCGTAGATTTTCTTTCCTCTTTTGGTACGTCTAGGCTTATAGAAGTTTTCACCCACCGTACTGACAGTTTCCACGAACCTATCATTATATGTGTCCACGTCTGTGCAGTCCTCCAGGCAATTGAAGCGATTTTGCAGTTCGAGTTGAAAGTGTATACCGCGATGTGATACCTCTCAGATTTCAAGATCAGATTTAATGTGCCTCTTACCATTCGGTGATCGCTCCTCTTGTTTAACGAATTGATCACTGAGACATTATTAAATATCTGAGTCTTAGTCGACCATCGGGACTTTTCCAGGTCCATTTTCGTTTCAGCCGTTTTGTAAAGAAAGAGTTCATCGTGTGGAGTCCCTCCCTCTCCATGTAGTCGGCTAGCATTTGACCACGGTAGTTCCGGGTTTCAAATCCAAATGGCCTCACTTTCAGCTCATCGTCGCTGCGTTTACCCAGCCTTGCGTTGAAATCTCCCATGACAACGCAATAGTGAGTCCTGGAAGCATGTTTATGTATACCTTCAATATTTAATTAATTAAATATAATATAATTACTTTGTATGATGGCAAACGTTTGGGAACGAACGCATCGAAAATTTCAATTTTACCTTATTATTATTATTTTACAAGTTATTATGTGTTAAGTTTTTCAAGTGTAGAATAAAGAATAAATACTTTAAAGTACGGTACTTTACGTACATAAATAAAATACCTACTTTTTACTTGTATCTATTGTTATCAAAATTAAATTATAAGTTCTGAACTTGTTCACGACTATGTGACCCCCTCCTGGCGCCAAAGCTGGATCCGCCCTTGTGGACACAGTCCTTCCTAAATGAAAAAAAAATTGATTTGATTGCAAAATTATTTTTATTGTCAAGTTTACATATTTCCAATCGATGCATCTTTTGGCGGGTGTGGTTCATTAAAGGGTGCAGGTAGGTAGAAATAAACTCTTATATTTGCTCTCTGCCGCAGTTTCCAAGATAATATGGAACCATGTTTTCTTCTATTTCTATTTTATATTTTATTTGCCATTTTGTTCGAGCGTTAGGCTCGATGAAGAAAAAAAAAGTATTTATACGGGCAAGAGCATGTAAATACTTTTGACAATAAATGACTTCTAATACGAGGGAGTAAAGGCGATTATTGTTCAAGTGCATACATGTTCATACTTGTGACTGTACATACATGGGTAATTATCAATCTTCATTAAAAGTCGTAGAAAAAACCTTTATTTTTTGGTTTTCGACAGTTTCCGAAAAATAAGTACCCTTAAAGATCAGGGATCAAATCATCTTGTCAGTAGCCCTATCAGTACATGCCTTCCTTGACATGAAGCTAGATTTTGTCCACGCCGTCGTCAGTTTCATCTGGTATCGCCTCTTATATATCTCCTGACCTGCTTTGCTTTTGACCTGCGGTAAGACTCAACATGACTGATTTTTAAAGCACGCCTATTTTCTGTACATTGACAATAAAACTACACACAAAAGGAGATAAAATACGTTTATTTTCTTAAAATTTGTCAAATAATCAGACACGGATATCCGGAACAACCAATATCTCTCGGAAAGGGAACAGTCCCACTATTTTATATAATAGTATGCCATATACACAACAAAAATTATATATAATATATATAATCATGTATCGCGTTAACTAGTTTACATTATTTAGACACAAAGGACCTATCAGCATTTTAAATGCTTTTTAATCTATATTTAACCAATCGTCGCTCAACCCGTGCTAGAACCACGTTCAGATTATACAAGAAATTATTTTTATACAAACCTTTATACATGCTCCTTTACATTATATTATTATATTGCATACACGGTTGTTCCTTTAACACGGAGACTTATACATATAATATAATTTATTCACTCCAAAGACTAATTTCTGTTATCTGTAGATACGCCTTGACAGCTGTCAAAACATAGTTGAAATTCGAGGACTAGCTTACCTGTGCTATCAATAAAAAAGAAAATACATGTGATAAAATAAAAATACCTAAACCCTAAATGCTCGTAGCCTAAACTTTACAGAATATTACAGCCAAATAATTCTCCATTTCAAAATTCGGAGTATTGCGATAGAAATAAGGAATCCTGAGGGAATGCTTTAGGATACTATACAAATGCACCTTCCCAATCTTTATTACAATAACTTTAATATATCCACATTTTTTTGGACAACTCAAAAAGTGTGATTACCGAATATAAAACCAAAAATCTATGCCAGTCTTCAAACTTCAACCTGTTTACATTATATTGTCATTCTATAATATACAAGCTTGTAACGAAAAGAATTATTAATATAGTCTATGGGGGCAGACACTCACGGGAGCGAGTGTGCCGGCCGTAATTCATAAAGGAGCAGAACCAAAATTCATTCATTTAAAAGCCTCTCACTAAAAATAAATTCACAAATATAATATTTAAATGCTAGAATACATGCTAAGTGCTTCATGGTCACTGAACTGTCATAGTCTATCCCTAGAGCAGGTGGAAAAACTGGTTTAGGATTATTCCAGTGGTTGTCTATACTAGTTACAATGAAAGTAATTTAAATTTAAATCTAAATAAATATTTTTAACTAACACGACCATATTTTATGTTTCCTGAAATATTTTTCAATTACTTATAGTAAAAACACATTATTATATTACTTTTAAAAAAGCATCTATAAGAACTTGAAATTAGTTATCGTTCACTCTATAGTGCGGAATCCATACCAACATTCCCCCTGCTCTAGAACTAAGACTACATTAAAGAGGCGTTACTTGACGCTATTAGTTTACAATATTATAATATTATTGTATTTTATAGATATATATAGTATTTTTTGTACACCTAAACCAATAAAATGTAAGTGAAAATGGATATCTAAACTAAATCACAAGGTTTAAAACATCTAACTTCAGCTGGTTTACAGAACGCTTAAGTGAATATTAATATATCTACATACTTCAAACAAAAAACTTTATGTTAAGACCACTAAAGAATCAATTACACGACCGGCAACTTAAGTGCAAAAAATATTATTCGAGCTTTATAAGTCTGTTCAGTAAGCCAGCCGATTTCGTGTCTAACGAATTTGATCGATACATCATTTATAAATAAAGCTTAAACTCCAACTTACCAACTAATAACATACCCTTAAGGCGTGTGCTAAGTTCCATAAATATAGATAAGAGCAACTTTTTAACAGAAAAATTACTGCAAGTTAGAAGTTACTTTTTCAATGTGAAATATGAAAATCACAATCATGAGCAGAGTTAACAAATAAACCAAAAACAACTTTGCTCCCGTTTAAAAAAAATTTTAATTATGTAAGTGGTCAAATTAAAAATATAATAATTCACATTAGTTGTCTACAGAGATAAAGGATAATGAAACTACTTTAAAGGCATGGGCGACATGATGCAATGTAATTAAAACAAGAATATACAGTAGAGTTGCTTTATTAATTTACAAAAGCATCTCTACCATATAAACCTTAAAAACATTTGTTATAAAGAGTTTACATTCGAAATTAGCTTATTCCACTTATAAAACAAAACAAAAGAAGATTGAATATGACAAAACGCAGAATTCGATAGCTACGCAGAATTTTATTAAATAGTAAAAGAAAAGTGCGCCTGCAATAAATATCTATAACAATTTGTATTATCTTTATTTAAATAAGGAAACTTTAAAGCTGCGATTTCTTACAGCTCAGACACAATGAGATTTTAGTCAAAAATATAATTTTCTGTATTTGTTTGTAACTATTTGCCAGCATCTCCTTGCATAACTACAAGGCATTCACTTTTCCGCTACTGTGCCGGAATATAAAAATAGAAACAAGTTTACAAATAGTAATAAGTGTACCTATAGTCTTATGAATATAACAATAAGGTAGATTATCGTGAACAAAAATTAATTGAATTTACCAAGTTGGTCATTACTGCATTATTTTAATATTTAAATTAGTAGGAAAACTCCCTAAGTTTTGATTTCCCAAAAAACATGTAAAAATGCATTAATAAACCATAATTTTCTTTTTTATTGTATAGGATAGCTGGCAATACAGTCAAGACTACGTATGGCTCTAAATAAATAACTATCGAATAGCAATAACTGATGTCTGAGATATAAGTAATTCACAAACTCACAATTCTTAAGCAATTCTATACACCTATAATATACTGATTTATGTGGCAAAATAAAGGAACTATTATTTGCAAATACTATTACAAGTGTAAAATGAAAAACTACTGTCGTATACCATTATATACAGTTTATAATAGCAATATTGCATGACTCAACTTAGTTTTGGACGATTTGTGTTTAAATGTCATTTTGATGAAAATATATCATAATATTAAGTTGGTACCACTATTCTCCGTATCTAGTTCATGAATCTGCTGTCCTCATTAGGTGGAATCTTTACTAGAATTTTTGCCTAAGATTTATTTGTAAGCAGCCACGACCTAAAAAATTCTAATATATCCCTATCTAAATAATATCCCAGAAGGGGTATACAACAGAGGTATGAAAGAAGTTTTGAGAATAAGATTTCGTTTACAGCGTCTAAATATTACGATATCTTCATTTATCTAAAATGACATTCAATCCAAAAACTATGTTATAAATAAATCCCAATTTTGAAGGCAGCATTCAAATTCCTCCCCTTCTTCTACAACCTAATCACTCGAGTTAAGCATGTCACTATCTCTCTCCGGCGAGTGCAATAGAACAAAACAATTTTTTGTTGTTTTTATATTAACTTATGCTTTATAATGGGATAATTGTATGTTACAATTAGTAACAGAGGTAGTGCGAGAGTTTAACACTGATCCATCAGGATTATCTAAACATTAAATGTACCGAAAAATTTAGTTTTCAGAAAACGCTCAACAGGACTATAATAAATTTTGGTTAAATATTTTTTTATGTAAATTTTCCTATAAATGTCAAATAGCAAGAGGGTATCATAAATTGTACTCCAATTATATAAATTCATTTTACCCAGTTATGAAAATATCAATCAAAATACGATAGGACCCAATATTGTCGTGGCCGTTTAGATGATACGTAAAGTTCTTTTCGAATATCGACATCAATGCGATTAGTATACCCATACTTTTAATACGCACTTACTTTGAATAAGACAAATGTTTATTTTGTACACTATAGGTATAAAATAAAGATCTTAATAGCGCATTATTGTTAGCGCAGATATTAATGCTCTTGCTACAAGTACTGTGTTGAAAAGATAACTATCCTTATCAAAACACACGCAGGTATCAAGGTGTTATAACTGAGACCAGATATTCGGATGCATATTTACCTAAAGGTAAGATATGTTATATTTCGTGGAAAGCACTTTTTTTCTAGAAAATTAATAAATATTTTGTAATGATTAAAAAAGTAGAACCGAATTCAAGAAACGTTTTTATATTATTTTTTATATTTTACATATAATTATTTTTTTTTTTAAAACCATCTTTTCTCTTACACGCTTGAATGGTAGTTTAAAATTTAACGTTGTCTAAAAATGCATATAATTAGTTATGCAATCCCAAAATACCGGGATTTTATTTTTAGTAAAAATATTAGCCATAAATGTACTTCAGGTAAATATGCATCCGAATATTCGATATCTAGTTATAACTTATTTTGTAATTTATATACTTGAAGGAAGGTTTGAAATCATTTGCCACGATTAGAATCGGAAGATGATTTATTATTTTTGGCAATAAGCATGTAACGACCGGTTCTTCTCATTGGTCATATAGCCCCATCAAGTGTTGAGTCTTTTGAAACCTGTTTAGCGTATTTCTTGTCAAACATACTTTTTAGTAAATTTTTGTTCCCTAAAAATTTGTAAAAAAAAAAAAAAAAATTGTATGGCCTATTTTGAGTTATTTTTAGATAATTATAATTTTTTGATCACATACCGAAACAATGTAAGTAGTGGTGTGGTGGTAGTATAAAGTACCTAACGGTTATCAGTTAGATAGGATGTTTATTCTTTTAAAAAATACCTTACTTCTGTATAATTCAATGTTATCAGTAAAATAATAAATGACTTCATTAATATTTGTTTGCTGTTTGGGGATCAATTTCTAGTTTTCTAATATGTTTGCTTTAATTTTATTCAAATTTTATAAAGATTAAAGTAAATGTGATATCCTTTGCCCCATGATGAAGTTACGGAAGCTTTTGGTTTCGCATGGGATCTTGACTTCAATAACTTATGGGACTTGATGTCAAAAATTACACGACCAAAGATATTGAAAATAAAGTGTCTATTTCTAGGTACATTAATATTATTATTCCTTTCAAGTTTCATTTAAATTTAGATAACATACGATTATATCAAGTCGATATAGCTCTTCGACTGTATAGAGATATCAGTCGAAATTTCTAGTCGAATCGAAATCATATTTCGATTTGACTTTTCAGGTGTCATAATCACCCAATTTTATACACAAGCAAATATTTTTGGTCTACTGATCTATTTATTATCTGTGAAAGTGCACAGCATAAAATCATCTCAATAACCCTGCAACATAAAACTAGTGAGTTAAGTAGTCTAATGAAATAAGTAACAATGATTGGCTACATACTTTTATTTTTTTTAACTTAAATTAAATTTATTCATTGCACTTATCATTCCATCATAAAAATGTTAGGGCCAGCTTCAAAAACCACCAGTAAAATTTTATATTTTTGTTGCTGGCCACACATAGTCACTGCAAGCGTACAATTCAAAAAATAAATTTGTCAAAGCGACATTTGTACGTCAAACGGTCAGTTTGACGCGCGCTACCGAGTCCATAAAGCTCGTGGGAATCTAAAAAAATAAAAACGACCAAAATAAAATAGATCCTACTGCATTACTTAGCGTAAACTTAAAGTACCACTCAATATAAAACTGTATACTTATCTCGAACTAGTCTCATTTCGTATCGGTCCGATACTCCCGCATTGTCCTGTCGGTACTCTAGTCCATAGTCACCCTTATCCAATTATTGCTAAAACTACACGGTCGCGTTTGTACACCCTCTGGTTCTGCATGGCGATTATATTATAACAAAATCATACAAAGAACACATTTTTAAGCCAAATCCTTACATAATTTTTGTTAATAAGAAAATCAATACTTTCTTCTCTGTAATACAAATATGTTTACAGTAACAGTTTTAGTCAAACTTTTTATATATATCAATGTAAATTATTATAACAAATGTGTCTTTTAATGCTGTAATAAATTTTATCACGTCTCAAATACATAGGAAAAGTCAGAAGTAACAAACAGCTTACACTTCATAATCAGGTCTGTCGAATTCATGCTTGAAATCACAAAAACAATTATTTAGATACATATAATAATAATGCAATTGATACTTGAAAAGAAAACTGATCTATTGAGCCACCAAAGAAACATAAAAATTTTACATTCATTTTAGGACATATAAATATAATTCAACCAATTAGAAAACTTTACATTTACAAAGCCATATTCTATGACTAACCAAACACTTGTAATCTGAAAAAATCACAAGAAACAGAGGGTATACACGATAGAGCGCATCGTGCGCTTTACCTCGAGGCGTGTGTGGCGTGCGTAGCGTGCTTTATATGCGTCACGCGTGTCGCGTTGGTCACGCGTGTCACGCTCGGCACGGTCACGCGTGTCGCGTTCACCACGCGTGTCACGCGCTTGTGCGAGGCGTGCGTATTTTTTGCGGGCCGTCAATATGCGCGTCGGTCTTCTATGTCGGACATCTGAAATAAAAGTGTAGTTAATAAATTGGTTTCCTACAGCCTCCTCGATGCGATATGTGTAAGAAGTGCATATGCTTGCACCTCATACTGGGACCACACTGAATGCTGCCAACCTATGCATAATATGCACAGTACCTATAGTACGTCTCAATCCAAGTTGCCAAAAAGGTAAACAAAACAAAGGTAATGTTTCATCTCTAAAATGTTTTGTGATGACTGTAGGCAATTGAAATCAATTGGAACTGACAACAATTGTTACGGTTAATTATATTTACACGCCAATGTCCATGATTATGAAAAAGTGTGATTATTGAAAAAAAGTGTGATTATTGAATAACAAATTCGGTAAGTCGGCTTTTTGTTTACCTTTTTGGCAACTTGGATTGAAACGTACTATAGTAAATTATACCCTGTCTTAACTGTCAAGCCGGAACCATAGATTTAGGATTTTGTTCGCTACGCCAAAAGATACATAAAGCTTCAGAGCGAGATCTCCTAATTGAATACAAACCACCCGAGAAAAAAAAGAGAAATCGAATGAATGACAGATATGATATGTTTTCCTAAATAGTAAGAGGCCATAGCGTCCCCGTTTGTTCTCCGAGACGAACAAATTTGATGAATGTCTTAGTTTTTTTTTGTCATGTATTCAAGCCGCTTATGTGAATCTTGTACATCCTAAATCTATGGCCATATGGTACACAATCTTTGCGACAGAAAAAGATGAGCTAGATCTCTAGATACAGTATGTATGTATACATGCAGGCAAGGTCGCCTTATAATTATACGACCATATTGAAATAACATCAGAGAGAAAGAAGATAACTAACTACTTTTCACGTACCTACTTCACTGAAACAGCTTTAAACGCCAATTGTCGCCCTGGAGGTTTCGGGGGGAATTACAGTGAGCAAATTGATTACCCTTTTATTTGTATCAAGATTGAAGAGCGCCAGCGCCAACATTGGCCAATGCCACTCCATAAGTTGGGCGAATCATTTGATTCTAAATTTAAATATATTTGAAAAATTCACTGCAATTTATTACCTTAGTAATTTCTTAGGTCGTACGTGAATTTAGAAGAAATAGTTAGGAAAAAGAAAATTAATTTAAAAGACAAATATTTTTTTTTCTTTCGGTCATTCATGCTGAGACAAACAAAAAACGCGTTAAGGTATGGTACTAAGGTGTAAGTTAGACAGCGCTGATGTTGTTTTGTTACATCATGATGTAGTGTCACGGTCACGAGACGGTTATTTTAGGTTCGTTTGTGTTCGTGAGGCTAATAGGCTAGTTGACTCTTTTTTATGATTCATTACTGTTAGCCATCAAAAATTATATTAAAAAAAATTTAATTAAAATCTTAAATTACGTTTTTGCTTATATGTTACAAACGCCTTTGGCCATGATGGTCTATGTTTTATCTTTGCCGTAAGGTCACGATTTTGGTACACAATTCAATTCGCATGCGTGACACAGGCTGACACAGCCAACAGACATGCTTGATTGGTTGCGATGGCGTTTGACGGATTTTGACCATTCGTAGTAAATGTTTACATGACGCGTTACTTCATTAATTTCACGAACATGGTGAATAGCGATTTTGGCAAAAGAAAAAAAGTAAAAATAAAACATGTTTAAATTGAATTTCTTTAGCAATTCCTTTAAAGAAACACGAAAAAAAAGTTTGAATTTAATGATATCCGACTGTCAGTCACCATCAGAGTATATAATATGTATATGTAGTAAGTTTAAGTTTATATACGAAGTATATGTGTATGGTATATCATTATCTATGTTTATTTGTATGTATCCTATACCGGGTTCGGTTCCCGGTTGAAGCATGCGATTTTTAATAATTCTATGAATGCAGTTCCACTTAATTTAAAAAATAAAATTATGTCTTCTTTAAATTATGTTTTCTGTAAAACATCCTACTTTCAATATTTAATATACTTTCCCTCCATGTGGCATGGCCGTGGGACACCGGTATAGTTACCTAATTATGACTGTTTTATTTAATTATGTCTCTTATGTTTGCTTTCGTTTCTTATTTGCTTCTATTCGTACTACCTTACTATAACTCTCTGTTTAGCCTAATGATTGACTGGTAGATAGCGACGATAGATGTTAAGGTCGCCGTATGTATATAATATGCGACGACCTCCGTGGTCGAGTGGTCTGCCGGTATGCCGGTCTCAAGGCGCATTTGAAGAGGTTCTAAGTTCGATCCCCGCTGGGGGCAAATGTGGGGGTATATATATATTTATATATATTCAGAATATTTATATGTATTTATCTATCAAATATATTTATCCGTCATCTTGTATCCGTAACACAAGCAGCATGTTGCATAAAATGGGGCTATAGGAGTGAATCTTTAAAGATATTTATATATATATATATATATATATATATATATAAAAATAAATAAATATCTTCTTCTATATATTATATTCTTCTATATATTGCTCATGAGTTTCTTCATGAAAAGCCTTACTCTCGGAATCCGGCCGCTTGTATCAATATAACCACAGTCAATACTCTGTGGTTGTACATGCCGCAAGCGCTCGCGGTAATTAACCTTAATTTTGAATATACTTTTTATTTAAATATAAATTTTTTTCAATTTGTAAACTTGACTTTTTGAGTGCAAGGTTTGGCCTATGAAATAAAGTTATTTTTGTTTGTTTGTTGTTAACTTTTGATATGAGTCAAGTAGGCAAGGTTCAAGGATATAGTTGTACTCACGTTGTGGTGGCGGGCGCGCTTGGCCAGCGGCTCGTGGTCCTCGGCCGGCTCCTCGATCACGAGCTCGCCGCCCAGCGCGCCGCACTCCTCCCCGCCGCCGCCGTACCCGCCCCTGATACAAACGTTTCTTATTTATTTAACAACTTATTGTACACAGAAACTTAACAACGAAACGACAAATTACAAAGACAGTACAAAGGGTGTGGCCTATTCCTAACAGAAATGTCTACCAGCCCACCTTCGATAGGAGATATGGCAAGAAACGAAAATGTTGTATGTACTCGATGAATAAATATAAAACTTAAATATAATATGTAGTAAATTTGATAAATATAAAATATAATACTTATAATACAAACATACATACCAAATATAAATTTATATACATAGATGTATATAAATATATAAATATAATATATACTTATTTATTTACCCACAATTTTATGGACCAGCAAACCAAAATTTCAATCGGCTCAATATAAGACACGCTTTCTTAAGTGGCTACTTGCTTACAATTATAAATAAATAAAATAAATAATAATAGTTTATTGCATTTGAGACATACAAACATACATTATGAACAAAATTACAGTGCAGTCACAAAAATAGCAGAAATATTACATTTAGACAGAGGTCCCCAAACTAGGTTAAGCCTGTATATTGGCGAACCATAAACATTGTTTAATTTACTGCATCGAATAATGTTAAAATAAATAAATAATATTGAAACCTTTACTATATAAACTAATTTTTAAGTAAATAATATAAAACATGAAATTATTATTAGATACCAATCATCAACATAGGATTTCAATTATGCGAATGGAATTTACGCCATCAGTTCATTATTGAAATTCTTACTTTGAAAAGAAAGGAAAATAAACTCAGCATGTTGTGTCCTCCTTTTTGATACATACATATAATCACGACTATAATCCCCTAAGGGTTAGACAGGGACTAGGCAAAAACACCGCAAAAGCAGTCCAATGCCATAGTCCGCGCTTCACCAAGCAGTGACTGTACCTAACGTGACAGGTGGTGAGCCCGTCGCCGCTATAAGCTTTTGGATGTTGTGCAGTTCTAACTCCATTAGTCCTTTTTGTTGCGAATGAAAAAAAATCAATGCATAGTAAAAAAAGTAGTAATAGAAGTTTCATGTGCATTGGTGTCGCTTCTTTCAATACACGAGTTCTCACACACTTGTAACGGGTTGACTGGCAGAAATCTCTAATAAGGATAAGTCCTTCCTTGCATAATTTTGTTTATAACTGTATTTTCTTAATTCTTTGGTGCAATAAAGAGTTTTAAATTGCCCTTGCAAACTTTTACTACATATTAAAATAGGTCGTGCTCAAAAAATAAAGAGGTCTATTCAAAACGCAACAAAGCTAGAACTTACGCATAATAAGGCGAATGCTGGTGAATGACCAGGCCGGACGCGTCCTCCTCCTGTATGGAGACCAGATTGCCGCCCGTCGTTGTGCCCACTACATATTTCTCTGAAATACATCAACAACAAATTAATAATAATAATAATATCTTCAAACATTCACACCTATCAGCTAGCCCCATTTTAAGCAACTAATGCTGCTTGTGTTACGGACACTAGATGACGGACAAATATATATTTAATATATAAATATCCTAAATATATATAAACATCCAAGACTGGAGAATAAATGCCTGAAATTCATCACTCAAACATTTTCCCCACCGGGGATCGAGCCCAGAATCTCTTGAGATGGCGACGCCTTGAGACCGGCATACAGACTACTCGACCAGGGAGGTCGTCAAATCAAAAGTCAAATTAGGAAGCATTTTTCGTTTAATTTACGAAGTTCATTTGTTTTTTAGTAAATAAAGGGAATTGGCCAATACACTGGAGCATATACCATTCATGACCATGCTAGGATCGTTCTTACTTGTAAAAAGTGGGAACTACATAATTGTATTTATGAATAACCCTTCAACTGAGGCGGCCGTTTCGCGCGATGAGGCACATCTGTGTCGCAATTCTTCTTGGATCTTCTCTTCTTTAACCACGCGTTAATAACGCGTACTTTTAGGATTACGACATCTCATAAATTAGCTTATATAAAACTTGTGTCGTCATACAAGCTAACAGCAGCAAGCTATCATTAATTAAACTATTAGTTCTTTTAAAATAAATAGCCGACTATCGCATCGGACTCCCGGAGTCCGGAACATATATGGGACAACGGACGAAGAGATAATAGAGGTTACCCCTAAATCTATGGCACATTGACCAGGTTTCATGGATACAGTCATGCTCTAAGCGTAATAAATAATATAGCTTTATCTACACTCATGTTAAAATTTTCGAATTATGAACTTAGACTCGAACTCATAATGACATACTTTATAACACAGATGATAAAAACGAAAATTTTAAAATGGAAACTGTAACATAATGACCATTATGCAACAGGTTGAACTCATTATGCAACACTTATTTTTCTTAAAAACGCACAAAACTATGGCAAATGTTTTCAAGACAGCCAACAATAAATAAAATTAATAAAAAAAAATTATTTATTTCTTTGAATACATAATGAGTGTAGATAATAGTAGATTATGGTACAAGTGTGTAATGTTGGTGATTACCGCTGAGGCGCATTGAGGCCCGAGCCGTCAGGCGAGGGTCTTAAGGAGCCGAGGACGGTAATCATCAATACACACGTGTATCATACAACGTTTTTCAACACACTTCTGAATAATAGATATTTTTCCTTTGAGTTTTCTGGTAGTAAACTTTCCATAACGTTCTGGGCTTCACATCTTATATCGGGCGGTGTACAACATAAATAATTTTCTCATAAATTGTATTTGCAGACATCTTAATTAATAACTAACTAAATAACTTCAAAAGAGAAAACGAGACGAGTTGTGAAAAATGTTTCGTAATGGCGGGAAAAATTAATCAGTTTTCCTATGCGCGCGCATCGGCCATAGACTAATAAATTTCGTAATGGCGGGAAAAATTAATTAGTTTTCCTATGCGCGCGCATCGGCCATAGACTAAAAAATGAGGTTTCTTTTTTTTGGGCTTTTCGCGGATAGCTTTTTAGCGCAAATGTAACCGTAACTCAACCAATAATATTAAAAAAAACTATTACTCACTTGTGAATAATAGTAATGAAAAAGTCACAGTTTGATTATAGGTGTCATTATGTGCCTAATTGCCATGGGATTAGAGCCACTTTATAAGGAAGTGTGTTGAAAAGTAGTTTATATAACTGCACATAACTGGGTATTATGTGACAGGAACATAAACTACTATTATATCATACCTTCTCTCTCGCCGCCAGCACCGTTGGTGACGACGGTAATCTGGTGGCCCGCCATCACCAGCCCGCTACTACCCGACGAGTACGCGAGCCCGTGACCTAGGCAAACATAAATAACTATAATATTGGTAAAACAAAAACATTATTTTAAGCACAAAAACACGATTTAAAAAATGCAGGATATAATAAATTTCATTTTTCATTTTGCAGCAAATCGTATAAAAAAAGGAAAAAAAATACTTCTGAAATTTTTAATTTACATTACATTTAACAAAGGGAAGTAATTAATTGGGCTGTCATTTAATTATTTCGTCAGCAACAAAAAGGTCAGCCGAAAAATCATTTTGGCATCAAACAAATATTTTGCCAGCAATATAATTATTTGGGCGGCAAAACAATTATTTGATCAGCAGAATAATGAATTTGTGAGCAGAATAATTCATTATACAGCAAAATATATTTTACCGGAAATGTATAAAATCTAGGAAAAGGATCAATTCCTAGGAGGATAATTTTCTGAGTTATTGCCCAATTAGTTATTTTGCTGACAAAGTAGAAATATCTGCAACCCATAAGTTGATGCCCCAATCCTTATTTTGTTGACCAATTGTATTTTTTGCTGGCCAAAATTCGAAAATTTTCGCTAACCGTTTAAATAATACCCATTTACAAATAGCTTTCAGATTTAAAATCTCTGAAAGGTACTATCTCAAGCGGCATAAGCTGCTAATTTAAGATAGTTGTTGTTAGAAATGATGTTAGGAGATATTCATTGTGCGTTACCTGGCGAGCCGGGCGCACTTTGACTGACGCCGGAGCGTTGCGGGAACAAATACTGCGCCGACTGCCCGCCCAGCCGCTGCTGACCCGACTGAAATACAAGCATTTATATAAAATGAAAAAATACATGTTACTTGTAATTATTTACCAAACAGATTTATATGTAGAAAGGATGTAGGTATAGATGGAGTAAAAAGAGGAAAGAGGTGTACAGACGTACTTCTAATTAATTAAACAATTAGTTTTAGAATTATATAATTCTAGTCTTAATACGAGTACATAAAATTATATTAGTTCATACAGGCAGGAATTAGGGATAATATCTGATTATTGGAAAAGGTAAGGCAAAGTAGTATTTTGTAAGTAGTTCGTAAAGGATGTAAAGATGGCAGTAACAGGTTCAAGATAGGAAATTGGCACATCGTCTTTTGAGGAAGTAGAAGGCTGGCAGACATTAAGGAGGTATGAGACAGAAAGCAGGGCAAATAATGGGGAGGCATGAGAAATAGCTATAAGGAGCTGTAAGCTGGGTAAGTATCAGAGCAGGAAGTAGGGTAAGTTTCAGAGCAGGGAGTAGGGTAAGTAACAAAGCAGTAATTAGGGTAAGTATCAGGGCAGGCAGTAGCGTGAGTATAAAGACAGGTAGGACAGCTACAAGGAGCAGGGAGGTAACAAGGGCACGAAAGGTTATAAAGGTGAAAGGGCCTGTGAAAAGGCTAGTCTCGTACCTGGTGGTCGTGGTCGTCGGCGGTGAGCAGGTCGGGCGTGGGCTCGCGCGACAACTCCTCGGGCGTCACCAGCCCCGACACGCCCACCTGCGACGGCGACGTGGGCGCGCTCCTGACACACACGCACTCATTACTCACTGCCCACCTTCACGTACACATTATTGGGGACTATTGGGAATTTCATTCATATTATTTGGGGACTTTCAAGGCAAAAGAGAACAGGCATTATCGTCAATTAAGATCAAGCATCATTAACCGTTCCGAAGACCACATTGGGGGTAAATACAGGGGATTTTAAAGGTAACAAGATGTATTTGGGTCTGCGTATTCCACCTTAGGCCAAAACGTCGCTTTTTACCTCGCGAGCTCACAGTAAAATTTTCTAGAACCAGCCCCGACCGATACACAGACAAAATTGGGGAGAATGGGGATTACGTCACAGCATCTCACACACAATTGGGGATTTTATTGCAATAATTTGGGGATTATCAAAGCAAGAGTGAAGAGGCTTTATCGTGGTTAAATGATAACGGTTACAAAGACATTATTGGGGAAAATTGTGGATTATTACTGGGGACTTATGAATAATATTATATTATTTATTAAATTATATAAGTCTTTTTAAAGCAAGAGACAAGGAGCTGAATTTGGGTCTGCATGACGTCGCTTTCCATCTCACGAGTTCATAGTTACTTTTTCTACGATTAGAGGCTTAACATTTCCCATTTGATAGGCAGTAATGTAAAGGGTGGAGTAAATGCAGCTCCTCAGGGGCATAGATAAATTAAGTTCAGGGGTCATTAGCCCCGTACTGTACTGGCCACCGTGCAATGACCGCCGTTATAGAGACATTGAGTAAAAATTGAATTTTCAACTCAACAGTGAATAGAGAATCTATTCTTGTCTCCGTGGACTACAACGATGCCATTAGACGAGCTCAAACGCACTCAAATCATTATTACGTATTTGCTCCAATAAATAAACAGTAGCGTAATGTTAAGGGAGGACATAATGGACAGCTCCTCGGGAGTCACTAGCCCCGACACTCCTGCGACGGCTCTCTTACACACACAATGCTGTACTGCCCACCTCACTTCAATCCTTTTGTATTGTTAGCCACCGTAACAAAAAATATTGGGAATTATTAATCTGTGTCCATTGTTCACTTTCTTTTCATCTACGATTTACGCATTAATCCAAACATCGTATTTTGTAATATTTATTTTTTGTTGTATAATAGTTAACCGCGTGATAAAATCAAATACAGAAGTCGCGGGCAACAACTAATAAATAATCTAAAACATTATCTGTAGCAAGTCACATTTCTACATTGTCGCGAAACCTCTGTGGTTTATGTCAATGTATTATTTTCAACTTTATGTATTATTTTGTAAACTATAAATGAAAAAAAAAAAACATGCAGTCTTGTCGTTTGCAGTCATCTCATTTAGCACAAATACTTAATATGTTCGTAAAATATATATGCGGAATAAGCCACGTTGGACCCTTATTGTTCATTTAAATATAGGGTTTTATCCCCAAAAGAGTAGCAGGACGTTTCAACAACCACATTTTGCCTTATATAATTAGTCTCCAAAAAGGAGCGATTTCATTGACTCTACAATCAAGAGTTAGGAAAATGACGAATCAGAAATGTTCTACACATTAAAAATGAACAATCAGGAATGTTCGTACGTCAGGAATATAACTAGTTAGGAAAGTTTCGAAAAAGGTATATGAATATGACTAATTGGGAATATGACGAATCAGGGACAAATCTTTACATACTCCTTAATAATTAATCGTATTTCAACATCATATGGAATGTAAACAAGTCATCACACACTACACGCGCGTATTGCTAATAATGTGATTACGTTGCTCCATAATCATATCATTACTTTGTAATGTTTCTTTATATCACTCGCGGTGTTTGGTTGTAATCAACTACTGTTATATGATTAAATAAACCGGAAAAGCTGTGTTATAACTCTATTTTATAGTATAACATTACTTTTGAATTTAATCTAAGTCATAGATGAAATGAGCAGTCTATAGTGGAGCGAACGTTCCTAGAAGGTGCCTAAATAACCTTACTTTTTGAAACCTAGTTCTAAAGCAGCGACAGACGAGTTGGGAAAATTGCACTAGTCGTGAAAGAGATCGCCAGTTTAAATACAAACACTGAATTTAAATAAAAACTCCGAGTAACATTTTATTAGTAACATTTTGTTGGTGTATGGCACTCGCCGTTACAAGGGCGTAAACATATCAGGCCTTAAGTGGGTGTTGTCACCTCTGCCTATCCCCTTGGGATATAGCCATGATGTTGTGTGTTATGCGTGTGCGCGTGTGTAGGTATATGTATGAGTGTGTGTTCTAGAATTAGTAATACCTGGAAGAGAGTCCGAAAGGCGCTCGGAACTGCACTCCTCGCGGGCGCCGAGGACGGAAGGCTAGTTCGATGAGCTTGCCTTCGCTCTGGGGGTCGATGCGCCAGAAGCTGCCTTTACCCGGCTCTTCCTGGCTGCGCGGCACTTTGATAAAGTATCTGAAATTATAAAGCGGTTAAATTAAGAAATATAAACAACTAATGACCTTCGATAAACTATACATTTTCTCAGAACTAGAACGGTTTTGTGTATTCCTAACCTTTGCTTCATTCTAACTATGGCTTTAAATATAGAATAATAACAAAGATATGCTATATTTTAACAATAACAGTAACAATTACAATGGTAATTTAAAACCAAACTAAGATTGGCCCATCTCCATCTCTGGATAGAATATTAAAACCTTACATGGATGGATGTTAATCCACATTTACAGATTTTGGTCGAAAGATCAGTCTTGATTAGAAAAAATACCTTTATTTTTGTCATTACAAAAGCTTATAATTTAATGCATTGAAAGCTTCATCATGCTTTTAAAGGCTTACTAGAAGTCCTTCGTCGAATAATTAAATATGGTACTCGATGGTTATACGAGATAATTGCATACAACATGTTTATTGCCTACTAAGCAAGGAGCACTCACCTGTTAAGTGAGAGATTGTGACGTATCGAGTTCTGCCAGCCTTTGTCCGCGGTGCGATAATAGGGATAGTGTTTGGTGATGTAGCTGTAGATGCCGCTAAGCGTCAGCTGTTTGTCAATCGCGGAGGCCACAGCTTGCACTATGAGCTGCGCGTAACTGTATGGTGGCTTGGCGTCATCCCGACCTTCGCGAGACTCGCGCTCGCGGACGTCACGGCTGCTATAACCTGAGTCGGAGGTAGTTGACGACACCTGCAACACGTATGACATATCCTTTAAAAAGAGCTTTCATGGCATACTTCGACGACCTCCGTGGTAGAGTGGTCTGTATACCGGTCTCAAGGCGTCGCCATCTCGAGAGGTTCTGGGTTCGATCCCCGGTGGGGGCAAATGCTTGGTTGATGAATTTTCAGGCATTTGTTCTCCAGTCTTAGATGTTTATATATATTCAGGATATTTATATGTATTTATCTATCAAATATATATTTATACGCCATCTAGTGTCCATAACATAAGCAGCATTAGTTGCTTAAAATGGGGCTAGTTGGTTGGTGTAAATGTTTGAAGATATTCATTTATTAGTATATATTTATTATTTGGATAGTTCTAAAACGCTAAGAGGTGAGCAATGTGGCATAGTGAATCGGAGACTGATTAAAATTCAAACAAAGCACGTCTAAAGCACGTCTGGCCGTTAGTCCCGGTCTATATTTCAATGATTTCTACCCACCAATTCAAATTGGGACAACGTAATGGTGTACATCTCGCATGTCTCCATGTAGAAAAGTCTGTAAGCAGCATTGGAATCTATATATTTTGCACCAATAACTCATCTACATTAAGTTTTCTTTGAAATAAATCTCTCTCTCTTTTACCGCAGTGCCGTAGCATGCCACCAAGCCGAGGTGGTTGTGCCGTCGCCCTGACGAGCCGGCTCCTCGCGGCGAAGTCGATATTTTTTTTTTATATGACAGGTAAACTCTTGGCCTTCATCGCACCTAATGGTAAGTGACGATAAGGCCAAAGGAAGCGAGCTTCACCTGTAATCCTCAACAACTGAGGAACGGGCTATCTTACCTCTGATTGCCGGAACACAACAATGCTTATAACATTGCTATTATGGCGACAAATTTAGGTAAGACGGTGGTAGCTTAGCCAGGCGGGCTTAGAAGCCCTACCACTAACCAAACCGAGCAGAAATCCTCCTGCCCCCGTGGGGAATCGAACCCCGGACCTCCCGATCTATACCCGGTGGTGTCTACCACTAACCAGAGAGGCAGTTATATATGTATGCGGTATATATTAGGTCCTCACGTATGAAATTGGTGTTTTGTATGGAGATTTTGGGGATCTATCATTAGACAAGCATTAGTAATATGTGTAATATCACACTTCATAAGAATTATTTATCGTTTTTAAGTGAATGCAAATAAAATGATGTATTCGGGAGGCACTTAAAAAGAGTTGTCTCCGTGTCCAATTTTAACACAATTAAACTTACAACAAATTATCAAAAGAGCTCAAAAATATAGTCTATTTTTAGACGAGGTAATTATTTTTTAGGAATACTCTGAATCTTAATAGTTACAGACAAAATACTAAGAGAGAAAAAATACACCAATTTCATAGGTAAGGACCCAATATATGTCCTCTCCACAATAAATGTCCTATTCAAACAAGACTATCTTTTTTATCTTACCGCAGTGCCGTTGGAGCTCGGCCGCTGATCCGCGAGGCTGGCGTAATGCGCCACTAAACCGAGGTCTGCGTGCCGTCGCCCTGACGAGCCGGCTCCTCGCGGCGACGTCGGACAACTGTTCGCCGCACTTATTGTACCTGGAATGTTGACCAATTGGATTAAAGCAGGTGCAAAATTGAATCAGTATCAGTCAATATCAAAGATCGCTAAACAATATATTAATTGAAAAAATTAAGTCCTTTTCAATAAAACGAGTAGGTGCGTTTTCACTTAATGTGATCTAGTTTCTGAGCGAGTCAAAAGATTCATAAGTTCTCTTCAACTTACACTCAGACACCAGTTATCTATCTAAACATATAATAAAACTGTAGAGGTCGAATGTCTGTATATAGAAAAAAAATGCTTAAAACCAAGTCAGGGGGATGTAAAAAGAGGGAAAATACCAAAAAAAATTTTTATAATTATTTTTTTTCTCTGTCTGTTTGCCTGTTTGTACGGGATAATCTCCAAAATGTCTGGACCTATTTCAATTAAATTTTGAATTGTGATACCTTATATCCCGGAGAGTTAAAAAAACCATAGTAACCGCGGGCGAAGTTCTTGAAATTTCAAAATTGTTTATAGTCGAAAGCTATAAATATTCCAAGAAATTCCAAAAGTTTTATGCCACTAGGAATTCTATAGCTTTTTATACATGCTTATATCAAATTAATATAATGTAATAATTCACGAATTCATATTTAGCAGTGTAATATGTATCAGTGAATGTTCATGACATCGCAAAAACCCCAAATTACATTAGCTATTATTGAAATTAGCAACTCATTTTAATTACATTAAAGTTAGAATGAAGAATTATGAATAGAAGGATCACTGCCACTGAACAATGCCAAATTCGTAAAATAAGATTCGGCACATCTATTAATTAATTATTTATAATAAAATTCATTTTTTTTACATTCTCTGGCCAAAGGCTGCCTAATAATGCCGCCTGTGTTGCATTGCATTTTGTACTGTATTTTTTGTATATTGTAGCAATAAAGAGTCTATCTACCCCATAGACATTAACATTTCCGTCTTACACAGCATATTGATAGATGTCTATTAGGACCCTTTCGGGTACAGCAAAAAGTTCCACAATATGGCGAGGTTTATCCCTAAAGCACGTTATAAAAAGTAACATAAACCCTCTTACCCGTAGGTGAAGGTGCTGGACTCCGTGCGTCGTTGTCCATGGGGATGGCGATGCGCAGGGGCACGAGGGGAGCGCCAGAGCTGTTCCCCGCGCCGCTCTCCTCCACCAGGGACTGGAACTCCAGCCGGATGTTCGTCGAAGGGAAGCGAAGCGTGCATCTGGAATAAGCGGGCCACATAATATTAATAAAAAAAAATAAAAGAAAGACTTTTTATGAATATATTATTAGTTTTATATGTATTCCTGGAACTTACACTAAGTTGAAAACGTATAAGTGCAATAAGTGCTATTGAATTTCGAAAAGGCTTTAATTCATCGAAAAACAATTGAAAACCTAATAAAGTCAACCAAGTATTAGTCCCGTGTTGGTCCGGGACACTAAAAGAATGTACCAACTGCTTTGCTTGCCTAGCATGTCGTAAAAGGCGACTAAGGGCGTATTGGGTACTGGGTCTGTGATTGTGTAGGCGATGAGCTAGCCACTTGTTACTACTCTTTCAAGATTTTTCATCTGACCAAACCTAATTTTTGTATGGCTAAACGTGGTCTTAAGGAACACAGTGCCCCTTGGACTCTGTCTACCCCTTCGGGGATTACAGGCGTGATTTTATGTTATGTAAGTATTATTAAAACATTAATAATTATGCCAGCACGATTTCTTTACAAATGCAAGAAAAAGGACCAAGGAGACCACACACGGCAGCTATATGTATATTTTTACATGTTCATATTCTTAGGCTAAGATGAATGAAAGCAGTATCGTATGTGATATTTAACAAAATTGAAAGCTATACATACCGAGATGTAATTTAGATTAATGTATATTATTTATACCTGCCGTCTGTTAACTTCTCTATGGTTTTATTTCCTTCGTGTATCAAGAAGTGACAGAAAGAAAAGGTCCTCTGTCTATCCCGACTATGTAACAGGTGGTTAGCTTGCCTACACTCAGCGAGAGGATTCCCCTAGGGAAAAAACGCTCATTATAAATGTAGTAACAGAAATCATTCATATAAATCACTATTGGCGCCCACCGCGGGGCCAGCCACATGCTGCGGTCATCGTCAACGCCACAAATCGACATCTATCGTCCCGCCAGATTATTGAAAACATACAATAAAACTTGCCACGTCGATTCCGAGAAAAGTTATTTACTCGACCCCCTGCTGTGCGGGAAACTATAATGTGACTAAGTGCAAATCTATCACCCTGATTTATTTTTTAGTTACTCGTTTAATTGTAGTCTTTACATTCTTATAAAAAATACGAACAAATACCGAAAGAAAATTAATATGGCTACAGCTATGACATGGCTGGCTTTAATAGAGCTACAGAAGCTATGAGTGATTTTGAAAATGTTTTGTCTGTCTGTATGTTTTTTAATAAATAAATATAATAAAGACATTTATCTTAAAAATTCAAGTTTCATTCAAACACTTAAAAAGCTTTAAAAGCCACAATATAGGCACATGGCGCTTACAGTCAGGCCATTTTTATAGATTATGCTATTGCCACTGATTTTAAATTCTTAAGTACATTTGTTTTTTATTATTATATAATACCCGAACATATCTTTTCCGAGGGGACAGCGTACTCTGGCAAACTTGTTATCGACATATTTTATCAACGGGAGCTTTTCATATAACTTGTACCGATCAATGGACCCGCTCCGAGCGCAAGGCTGTTCAAACTTAAATCTGATCCCGAGAATTGAACAGTGATACGATTTGCGATATTTCTGTCAAAACCCTTTGTAAAGCAGGAAGCAGGTATAAGATAATGGGTATATTATCTTTTACATTTTACACTGGGAAACTAGGTATGAAGCTTTAACATCAGTCTGTAAACAGTAGATTGGAAACTGTACTTTATTTTTATTATTTTACGTAAAAAAATATATTATCTTTAAAATATTAAGACTGAACATCAATAACGATATGATGCCAAAATGTTTTCTATACTAATATTATAAAGAAGTAATGGTTGTGAGTTTGTGACGTTGTAGGGAGTAACTTCTGGACTTACTGAACCGATTTAAAAAACTATTTCATTGTTGGGAAGCTACACTATCCCGGAGTGACATAGGCTATATTTTATTTTCGAAATAATTAGGGGTCCTTACTAAATCTCCAATAATGTTCCCCAAGGTGTCAAAAACTTTACAAAAATACTTTATTTCGCGTGCGCTGCAAAAATTATTGATGGTGGAATCAAATGTTTTGAATGATTTAATTCGGACATTGCATTCGAAAAATATTGCGAGTTTTAAAAAGTTAGTATTGGAAAATCTATAGGTAATACGAGAATTATCAAGAGGAATGCTTTGTATGTCTCAAAAACTACCAGCCCTCTTATCATGAACACCGCACTAAGATAAATATCGGGTTTATCGAACGGCTCATCGAAGCATCGTGATGGGAGAGCGTGGCGACAGCGGTTTGAGATGTCAAGACAGGGGCTCTGGAACTCTCACCTCCTTAATGGAACTCTCACCAAACCTGGAGGAGTGGATGGGCCGGCAGCATGGACACCGTACCATGTCCCTTAAGTAACTGCACCAGTTAAAATGACATCAACTAGTGCAGTTACTTACGGGACATGGTACGTTTGGTAGCTACTTACATGCACAGAACATGCTTCAGTCCTTTAGACTGAAGAGATTGAGACAAATCTCGCACTGCTAACACTGGTAAGGGCCAAAGTCAGCCGTGCGACGTCTTGGGATACGGTAGTCTCCTTTTGTGACGCAGTCATGGTCCAAAAAAGAACGCATAACGACCGCGGAAGGATAGCCTGACCGTTCGTCCTCTTCGAAGGAGGCGGCTTAGCCGCAGTGCGCGCCTCTGTGACCATCTTTCGCTGCCAGAGCCAGGGAATCAGGTATTCAGCCCCTTTACTTATTATACAGTCCCAGGGAGCTGTAACTGGCTGTAAGCCTCGCGAAGCCTGTCTTACATCTCAGTTTCACGTGTGGCAGCGATTTAGGTGGATAGAGTTCGAGCTACTGGGCGTTTAGTGGGTAGGGTCGTTCCAAAAACTGTTGAACGAAGGAGCCTCACATAAACCTTGTGAAAAACTAAGGGGTCTGCATGAAAATTTAATACCTTATGTTAGGCCTACTTATATCGCCCAACGAAGTGGGCACGGGTCGGCTAGTATGAAATAAAGTCAAAGCTTCGGCTTTAAAAGCCCTTAAATAGACACTGAGGGGCGATTTAGATTTCCTAGAAGCTTAGGGCATTCCACCCCAGGCATGTATTGTCTAGTGCTAGCCAATCGATAACACCCAGCAAAGCTAACCTAACAAGTAACAGTTTATAAAAATCTTGTTTTGATTCTGAAATAGCGCGACTGATATTGCCAGAAGTTTAGACAATCGTTTAATGAAGACAATATAGTTTCCCAATTTCGTTAGTTATTCCACTCTTGTACACAAATATACCTACTTAAAACTAACTCTTGCTCGCGACTTCGTCCGCGTGGAATAGTTATGTACATTAAAATCGAAGAGACAACGAAAAAGACAAACAAAACAAAGACAACAGAAAGTAAGTTAATAAAATCGTGGTAAAAAAAAATCCACCGAATTCAGAACCTACTCCTTTTTAACCGACTTCAAAAAAGGAGGAGTTTCTATGTTCGTGGGTATTTTTTTTTGAGTATGTTCACCGATTACTTCGACGGCTGAATCGATTTCTATGATTCAAGCGTATAGCGCGTAGCGTTCGTAGCGTGCATTATAGCAGGTTTGATCGGAAGTTGGTCCCATTTTTTGAAATTTAGAAATTGGTTCAAATCTTCTGACACCAACTTCATAAATTGTTAAATTTAAATATCGTTTTTTTTCATTTCCATCTTCTGGCAATTTCCAACTTCTTAAACCGACTTCATAAATTGTTAAAATTATATATGTTTTTTCAATTTTATTTTAATTAATTGTACCAACAGCAAAGTTACTTAAGTTACGAAGGCAGAAATTATTTATTACCTTTGAGTCCTCTTTTGTTTTTTTGAAGTCAGTAAAAATTAAACCTTACAGCAATTATTTCATAGAAAGGACTGCTCTCATTCTTCAAATGTAGTCAAATATATTCATTTGAAAAATCTATGGCTGGTGGAAGTGGAAGTATAGTTCCTATTTCCTGAGTTAATAATAATTTACCTATGAAATTGCCGTTTGTTTCTCTCTTAGTATTTTGTCTATTAAGCTTTAGAATATTCTTATAAAATTATAACCTCCTCTAAAAATAGACCATATTTTTGAGCTATTTCGAATTGTTTTGATAATTTGTTATATGTTAAATTGTGTTCAAATTAGAAACGAAGACAACTCTTTTTAAGTGCCTCCCGAATACATCAATTGATTTGCATTCACTTAAAAACGATAAATAATTTTTATGAAGGGTGATATCACACATATTGCTAAAGCTTATGTAATGATACATGCCAAAAATTATTATCTCTGGATTTGTCGTTGTGAAGAAATCTGAAAAAATGTTAGTGTGGAAAATGCCGTTTTCCCCACAAAAACTCCATACAAAAAATCGCAATTTCATAGGCAAAGACTTATTATAACAACAAACAATTTCCTCATTTGTAATCTTTCTAAAAGGTTTCTATTACGTATTACAGGATCACCATCACATCCACCACCACCACCATTGGTCGAATCTGGTGTAATAACGGAGCCCAGCCGTTTTTTGGCCGAGTACGCATATAACAGTTGAAGAATTTTTGGTGCTACTACACCAGTATAGCTAATCGAAATATGGTCGAATTCGGCCTAAGAGTAATAAATATCCTCGCAGTAGACTGTTTCCTGTGCCTAACTATTATTAATATACATTGCTATTCGGTTTGTTCCCAATTGATCCATTAGTTTGGGGTCGCCCGGTTCAAATGGCCACTGCGACGTGTCGGGTATCTACTACGTGTGATGATCAATCGTATATTTTACTATTGATATGATAACACTTTGCAATGCTATTCAGCGATACGCAAATGTTCGTAAACAGAACAGAGGGGATAGCATGTTGTAGGGACGTGCGAGCCAATCAGTCGCAAAGACGATCATAAAGTCTCTCTCAAAGATATTTTTGTTTATTTATTGCTTATATCTTTACAAAAATACGTGGAACATTCCCTACACTAAAGGTCTAGAATAATATCGGTCGGAATGGCCAATGACAATGGATTTAAAAAGAAAATGTGTCACCACTGGGGATGGATTGCTAATGAACGTTATTTTAGGGAACCGCGCGCGCCAATATGAAGGGGAGGAACGCGGGGAGGTAAATCTGTCATGAATTTTCGTTAATTATATTCTTTATTCCTCTATATATATTCTTTACTCTCTTATATTATTATACCTACTATTGATTAGAATTTCAATCATTTTTATCCCAAAGTTTTGCACGTTTATTCCGGTCGTGTTTGCCATAATATTATACTATGTGAAGGACATGAACTGAAAACTGTAACATTACATTCAAATCAAATCAAATATTTACTGCATTTCATGTGGTAAATACAAGTTTTTGGTATAATAGTAAAGACATGCTGTCACACAAAACGACGAAATATTTGTTACAGAGCGAAAACATTGCGACCTGTTGGTCGCAATGTTTCGCTATTTTATTGCGTTTTATTATCAAGCATTGTAAATTCTACTCTACGACTTGCATGCTAGATTCCACATTTGACTGCTGCTTTGCGTGTCGTAAGTAGTAGCAAAAACGACCTACAGAGGTAAATAATAAGGGTGTTTGTTTGACTGGTGTGGTGTATCGATCGTGTTGGCGCGAAATGCGTCCTTCACCCCATGCCCTTTTAGCCCGAACGGAGCAGATAGGAAGCGACGCGGAGCGATGTTTTGGCTGTTTTGATGCTATTTTCTGCGTGGCTAACAAACTTCCTAAAAGCAGTCTGCTAACTGCACCTTAACATATTTCGTACGAAACGAAGTATGTATTTTGTTCAACATATGTGTATTAGTTTCTATACTTAATACAAAATAGGTACGTGTCAGAATGAAATTAATGCTAGAATATTTTACCTCTCAATAGAGATAGACCGAAACCGCTATCAGAACAATTAATTTGGCGTTGTCGGTAACAACCTGGTCACCGCCCATAAATAACAGACTAGTGGAAAGCCAGTAAACGAATACACACACTTACATTCTATCACTTAAGTTTCATTCACATACCATAAAGTTTGGTAACTATTAACTAAATAAAATGTAGTTGGTTTTCACAGTAATTAAAAAAAAATACGTAACTCAAAACTGTGTAGGATTGCTACTGAAATCGAACCTTTTAATAAGACCTGAAAAAAAGAAGAATGAAATGAGAATAAATTTTACGCTCACAAAAAAAGCCATGCTTGAAGAAGCAAATGTCGTTTCTTATATTAATTTATTTTGCATTTAATTTATATTAATTCTGTATTTCCATCTCAACATGATTTAAATAGGATAGGTGTTTTAATAGGATAGGTGATAGGTTGGCTGGCAGAGATCTCTATTAGAGATAAGTCCTCCTTTGCTTACTTTTTTTATTTACTTTAATTTTGTTTATTGGTGCAATAAAGAGTTAATAAATTGATAAAATTATGTTTTCATTTAAAACCCTATATAGTGCAGGATAATAAGCAGTGTAGCCTGTAATAGTTGGTTGGCGTTGACAATTACACATTTGGGATAAAGCTTGTTAAGAATTGAGCCCATAGAAAACATTGTCCTTTGACGAAATTTATATTCCATGGAGCAAAGCAAACGAATGAAAATGTAAACACAATTTGTAAATTGGTAATTTGGTACAAATATATGATATTAAGGCCCTACATATCATAAGTGGGTAGGGTTGGTAAACTATTATAAAAATAATAATGAAAAAAATAACAATAGAACAGATAATCTCCTAGTAATCACACAGTTATACAAGTAATTATTCAATATTACATGTTATAATAGCTTTCATAATTGTGTGGGAAAAGATGGTCAGTTTTCCGAGTGTCAGGCTTTAACCTTTAACCACCGTAAGTACCGACATGGGGCCTGAGAGGCCGTATAATAAAATAAATACAACATTGAGTTTTTAAGAAAATATGAATATTCATCAAAACAGAAGTTTTATTGTTAATTTAATATGTATAAATGAAGTAAAAAGTAAAACTAATTAGGTAATTGTTTTAACTTTAAAATTATATATTTTTAAATCTTGAGCTCTCGATACCTAAAAATGGCGCTTGCCTCACAGGCACCTTAATTTTATATTACTTTGGAAATTTTGATAGGAGTAATGTTAAGATTTTTTGATCTAATTACCTGGAAGCACCTGGTTAGATGCTGCTCCAGTTGAACTAAATAGAGACGTATTTTTTACGCGGTGGCAAAATGCAATGTACCACTACAGCTCTTATATCATCAGGGTTCATAAAATGCATTTCTCTAAATTGATACCTTTTAGTCAAAATGCCAACTGATAAAACATGACTGACAATAATATGCTAACATATTTATCATAATTTAACTACCTTTTATCCTGTATTTAAATAGCTTAAACAGTGGGCGGACTGATACAAATACACCTCTGCTCCCTCCCTCCCTCTTCGGGACTACAGCCGTTGGTTTATACGCAAATTTATATTAATATTTTTAAAGAACAGAAATACACACACAAAATAATATAGCGATATACGAAATACAAATTCACAATTTCATTTGGGTGAGAGTCAGCCCTAGAAAACAGTTATTGAATTTTCAACCCTCTACCGGCGCTATTAATGACATAATTATAATACACTTCGTGTCGTCATATCGTTGTGTACCGCGCAGGCAGACAGTTTACTCGCCGGTTCAAAAATAAACCCTATTTAGTATGTGATTAATGTATTAACTCCTGCGTATTACCTAACTGTATTAGTAAACGCAATGGATTTCATTTAGCACATATTAGACATATATTGATTCACTAAGAATTACAGACAATTGTTATGTAATGTAAGCTCAACGGACTAAATATAAATATCAAATAGAATTCATTACTCTCGCGTCGCGTCACATGAGAAGGAAGTGGCTTCCAAAAATGGAAAAGTGATAATAAGTCTAATCAAATGGGCAGTACTAATTACATAATGTTGTATGACTCACGATGTGGTAGTGTTTAAATTGTCTCATTAAAAACAAAGCTATGAGCACGTTAGCTTTTCAATCTATGACAATATGTCATATTAATACACTAAACAATACATTTATAATAACATTTATTTTTTTAAGAAGTGTTAAAATTGTCTCATTAACAACAAAGCTATGAGCACGGTCACTTTTCAATCTATGAAAATATGTCATATTGATACACTAAACAATACATTAATAATAACATTTATTTTATTAAATATGATTTTGTGACAATACTCTCAATAAAAAAACACTCACAGCTTATCCAGCCTACAGGCACGTAGCGTACCATGAACCAATTAAAAAATAAATGCATATTTATGGTTTAAAAGCTCAAAGTGGGCGATGAAATTCATGCCGCTTTATAAATCCCCAATAAATCTGCATAAAAACCGTGAAAGCCATTTGCACCTATGTAAAATTAAATATCCAATCTAGGGCATGTCGGCTAGCTTTATCAATTAATAGTTGAAAGCCTAAATGGACGTTGACGTCGGCCTCTAAAATAGACCCTCGAGTATAAATTCTACCATTTCGTGACCGCATTTCCAATATACTGCTACTAGACAATTTTCAGGGCTATAATGAACAAAATCTAGGCCTGTCGTAATTTCCCCGTCTCGAAAAACCTTAACAAGTTTCTCGGTAGACACACAAAAACAGCCACAAAGATATACCTATAACCGCGTTATTTTGAGAAGATCGATCGTCAAATGGGTGAGGAACATCTCTATTACTTAATAATGCGTGGGTTTGACACGAATAAGCATTGATGTATAATTAAAACAAACAAGGCATTACGTCGGTCTATTTCAACTTAAATTAACGCTGAATATAGTAAACAGATAACAACATTTGTAATATTGATTTCTCCTCCCACAAATATTTCAATAAATACCTACTATTAACTATTTAAATTAGACCTAGACATGAACGATAGAAAGAGTTTACGTTTTTCAATTTGAACTACTTATTTCGCAATGATTTTTGTTTCTTTACAATAATTTACTTCGATACAATGCAAAAGAATCCGAAAGTAGGACTTTTATTTGATAACACTTTTATGTAGGTACCTACGATAATATTTGATGGTGTAATTACCTTTTTTTTAAATCTCATATTACCTATCACAGTATCATGATGTATAACTCGAAGATGACGAAAAAATCATTACCTGAAAACAAAGGAAAAAAAAATTAACACACTTGCAACAATTTAATTGTATCGAACCTTATAAAGATCCAATTAAATAACGACTATAAATAGTAAGTGAAAAATCAATAGGTAATTAAAACTTACAAACACCTATTGCTAACGTAAAAATTAAATGGGTGTTATTTTTAAACGATTAGCAAAATATTCGAATTATGGTCAACAAAAAAAATACAATTGATCAGCTAAAATAACTAATTGGTCAGCAACTTACGGGCAACAAATATTTCAAAATTGGTAAGCAAAATAACTAATTAGTCAGCAATATATGGGCAGCAGATATTTCTAATTTGTCATCAAAATAACTAATTGGACACCAACTTAAATGTTTTCTCTACTGCCAAATTGTTTAATATATTGTGATTTGATGACACAAATATTGTTTTTAAGGGTCATAAAAAAAACCTTATATCTATTAGAATACATTTCCTAGGAAATGAACCTTGATTGATCCTTTCCTACTTTTTATACATATGGGGTAACATATATTGCTACCCAAATAATTATTTTACAGCCCAAATTATTATTTTGCCGCCCAAATAATTATATTGCTGACAAAATATATGTTTGCTGCTTAAATGATTTTTCGGCAGACTTTTTTGTTGCTGACCAAATAATTAAATGGCTGCCCAATTAATTACTTCGCAAATTAAATCCTTGTGCAAATGGGATAAAAATATCGACGACGATATCAAAAGGGTATAAGGGTACATCACTTGGGAAAACAAGAATAGCTATATTGCGGAGTGTTTTCTTCCGAAATTTTCTAAAAGATATTTCCACGTCGCAGAGAATAAATATCCCACAAGGGTTACTATCTCAATGTGTCTGACTAAAATTAAACGTTAACCTCTCAACGGCCGCAAAACGAGACACAATTGAGACATACTATATTGTTCGCGAACGCCGGCGTTCACGAGGCCCTCAGTTAACGTTAAAAGTAACCAATTATATCGATAATTATATTACATACTTGAGTGTATGTGCGATACGAAGAAATATCCGTCTACATTTAGCAGTGGTTGCACACAATTTAACTATCTAATAAGATCAGTCAAATAACACACCGGAGTTGACTGGAGGTATTATATAACTCGGTCGTTGCCAAATAATGTTTATTTGCTTAGTTTTTTACTAGTAAATCAGAAAGATTTCCGGTTTTGCTGGATGAACGCAAGACAACGCTAGACAATATTATTATACTAGAGTGGATTGATAATTTTCAATGAATTTTAATTTAATCTACGTCATTGCAAAAAACAATGACGACCTGTTCTTACTAACCAAACAACAACAAAATATATTATTTTTGGTTTAAATAACCTGTAACCGAAAAATTTATTACATCCACAATTTATGATAACTGTATGAATAATCTTGAATAATTGCATTATCGATATAGTCTTTATAAAACAAATTTAGATAGCAGTGATTTATAAAAAGATGTTATGGATAAGCAGTTCTTAGGGCGAATTTCTTACACGAAAACATAATATTGATATAGACAACATAAAAGAGACCTCCAACAGACGGTCTAAATATATAAACTATTTGGATACCACTCCACCCTATTCCCTTGTGTGAAGCGCCAATATCCTGTGGAAGTACCGACCTACCCAACACCCGGCCTGTGTTTACAGAGCCTCGGGACATGCCGGCCTAGCAACAGGAAGGGGGAAGGGGGCGCTACGTCACTTCGGTCGTCGCCCCACCAAGGTCGTGCCACCCGAAGACAGGCCACCCCTAATATTACACACTGTACTAAACTTTGCGTGTACATAGAAAAATTTACAGCTAAATTGATCAGTAATTCCACGGTTTCTAAAAAAAGCAACTTGGCTGCTATCTAATGCATGATTAAAATGGTGCATGGGCTGAAGATGCAAAGCAAAAAATTTAAGATTTCAATATACAACAAAAGTATAGACTATGATACAACTTCCGTATTCTTGCCGCCCATAACATAACTAAGTTCGCTAAGTTTGTGACGATCGAACACATGCCACTCAGACACTTTATACACGGTGTCCAAGAAATTGTACTACATACTGCAGGAGGTGATAGCTGGGATCAACACCTACCAAAATAACATACGTTCAGCGAAATTTTGTGGTTTTAGAGTTATACAAAATTTTCCGAAATATAGAAAAATCTTTACCTTGAAACAGATAGCATATCTCAGTGACATATTTCTTTTATACTTTGTATTTTTTTAAATAAATTTATTCGTGAATAGTTGCTCTACTCAATACTCATTGATGATCTTTTGCCCATCAAAAACATGTTTTTTTTTTCAAAATGATTTTCTTAACTTTAACCTACAGTGGTGGAAAAATATGTATGTGAGTTTTTTGAACAACATGCTTAAAAACTTGCTGGTTTAATGGTGCAGCAGCAGTCCATGTTGCCTGCAATATGTCGTACTATGTCTTCGACACCGTTTATATTGTTCAAAGTCAAATCATTTATACAGTTTTGTTTAAAAACACTTCTGGGGAGTTGAGAACGTAAAAATCTGTGCCAAAAATATGGCATGAGAAGAACGACCAAGAATTCAGCAAGTCAACTTTCCGTATCTATTCTGTGAGTTCAATCCTAACATTTACATTGTTTACGAAATCGGGGATGTCATAAGCTATAACTACAACATATTTCAGGGGTAGGCTATCACAAGTTCAGACATTTCTTCACGGAAGAGTAATCTAGCACTCCGGTTGAACAAGTCACGATAGATCGAAGCGAGCGAAGGATCGTTTTCTATCAGGTGGTCTCTTTCCCAGTATAAGGATACATATTTGTAGCTATTTAATTGTTCGTATAATTATTTGTTGTTTGTACACTCGATTGATTGTTAGATCTATTTTTAGATATCCGGCTAATATTTAAGTAGACCATGATAATAGGTATGGTGCACGATTGACTTACTTTTGTATGAAAACATCTCGAACTTACATTATACTCATAAATTGCAATGTATTTACAAGTTTTCCTTCTTCTTTGATATATTTTGGGAACGTTCAAACTCACAACAAAAGTTTCTGATACGATTGCCATAGCTTCATTATAGGCTGTGATAATCGCATGCTACAATATCGTATTTCTATTACATTTCTTTATCCAATGATCCTAACTGAAAATTTTAAACTTTTCGTGGGAAGCATTAGAAAAATTCTCATGTAATAAACACAAGAATTTGGCCGTGTAATATGTTTATTTACAATGTTAATATTTTAGGTATTTTTGTTTCTTGTACCAATGCATAAACCTCTTTGTGTTTACTTTGGATTTGGCACATGTTTTGGTATTATTCAGTTCTATATGACATGTTGTGTATTTCCTAAAACTACGGCACACTATACTGGCGTCATTGCCATATTTATCAAATCAGTAAACCATTTAGGCAAAATAAAGTTTTTTCTCCTTCTCTACCTGAGCTTCTCTTCTTCCAACAATCGCAATCGCACTATGACCATGTTCTTATCCGATAACCTCGTTAGTGATAAACCATTGAAACAATATTATTTCTAGTACATAGTAATAACTAATACACACAATTTATTATCAGACGATTGTTAGACACTGAAAAGAGTTGATGACTCCGGGACGACGCGCGCGTACCGCTGACACGTCACAAAGGTCACGTCACGACCTCATTTTATTTTTATTCTGAGAGCAACATCACATAAGAAAATCCAATAAAATCCTAAGAATATAGGTACTGTCTATGGACGACGCGGACGTGGAATATACCCAATTACGCACATAATATGATTGTACAAACCAAGAAAAAAAAAATCTAAGATTAAAACTTACTTGGTACCCCAGGTTCCCCATTCTTCCCCTAGATACAAAAACTAACTGATAGAATGAAACTAGTCCAATAAAAATAATTTTGTATATAGCAATACAACCAACTTAAAAGCCTAGGTTTGCATAGAGGTCAAACAGCAAATTAACGAGGCATTTATAACTTGACTAACAATTTTATGGGTAGTTAGAAAACCCTATAACCTTTATAACATGAAGAGTTAGTTCTCTGAATTAAATTCTAAAGTTAAATCTAAATAGGTTAACTTAAAACTTTAACACGGCTTCTTAAAGCCCAATTGCACGATCGAGAGTTAGCCCCTAACCCAGGGTTTGCCCATATATTTGCCCCAGGGTTAGGTGCTAACTCTCGACCGCGCAATTGGGCCTAAGGGTTCTAAAAGAATGTCCCCATCCGCCAACAACCGTGAGACATCTAGGAATGTTTACCATGCTATACAGAAGTTTATGTAGCTTGTTTGCCGTACCCAATATCTGCATACGGTGGACAGATCCTATTTTATTGTACGACTTCCTCTAAATTACATTGAGGATGTTCTGTTTGTTTAGTAAAAGTCGCCATAGCAATATTGCTATTGCATTTATTGAAGATAATGCAAATGTTATTTTATTTGTGCTATTTTAAACGTCACGATTAGATTGTTTATAAACATGATTTAAAAAAAACAGCAGTGCTATGAAGTAAGATTTTGACAGAACTTAATTTTCAAACCAAACCATAACAATAAAAAAAATGCCCTTTTCAATTTTCTAAACACATTTTACTAGTAAGCTCCAAAATTCCATCACATAGTACCACTAAATGCAAAGTCGAGAAAGTTTGCTACGACACATCACTAAAAAATAATGTTTCCGGACTTCCAACAGCTACAACAGGAAGCACAATGTACGTTGCCAACCTGTGAAATACGATACAAAGTCACTGTTTGTATCGCATTTCGAAATAGAAACTAGTAAAAAAAGGTACCCATGTACAGAGCACACTACAAAGTCTCTTCAGAAAATTCTCCCCCTAAGACCTAAATATCCAAAACATTAGAAAGCAAGCAAAGCAAATTTTATTCGAGGACGCATAAAATTCGCACGTTAGATGATATCACCTATTAGTCATTGTCACATATTTAGATTTAAAACTCGATTTCGTCATTTTGACAATTTTACTATGGCTCTCATGTGAAAAATTTACAAAATAGAAATTTAAACTAGGTTTAAAATTTCCTGCATAATATAGCCCTTATGAGGGTATAACGAAAAGTCGAAAAAGTCCCAATCACTTGTGGGTGGAGTCTAGTTTATCTCCGTGCCTACCCGAGCTGGTTCAAACTCCACGTAAAACAATAAGGCCCAATTGCACGATCGAGAGTTAGAGCCTAACCCAGGGTTTGCCCATATATTCGCCCCAGGGTTAGGTGCTAACTCTCGAACGCGCAATTGGACCTAATAGAGCTATGTGATTAGAGTCAGTCGCAAGGTGCATAAAATTAATTTTATGACATAATTCAATTTAATAAAAAGTGATAATATATATTTTTTTAAGTTCATGCATTGTATATAATACAGTAAAATTTATAGGAAAATATTAATTTTAATACTCTCGTTATTGCTGGTTCGATTCGACTACGTTTAGCTAGACTCATTAAACCAATAGCACGGGATGGGGCTTCATCATGAAATGTCTATCGAAGTATAAACTAAAATTGTTGTTAATTAAGACCGCAATGAAAGTCGTAAATCATGAAGCAAACATTTTCACTGCAATTTCGTTTCGATGCGGAACAGGTAGATTGAGGCCGTTAATTTCTAAAAACAAATAACATGTAAATAAAATATACAGAAATAACGTTCTAAAGAAATGTCTTATCTAAATCGACTTAAAATTTTCGTCTGGTCTGCATAATTAATTTATGTATGAAGAACCAATTTCAAGAACCTCTTTACGTAATAATTTTCCCTACTTATCGAAACCGCTATTATTCGCGTATTTTTACGATGACACACTTCGCTTCCAGAGTCGGCATACATTCTTCTGTTTAACTTATGGATGTACTATATCTATTTCCACAACAATACATCCGTAGGCGCTCTTCGATGATACCTACGCTTTTTTGACACTCCCCGGCCCGGGTGCGGAAGTGTAAACACAGAGGAAAAAGTTGTTGGAACAAGTCACTGCGTACAATTAACGGACGTCTCCAAAGGTGTAAGCTGTGGAAACACTTATTTGACGGCCATCTTAGATGGTCCAAAGCCTCGGATAGGACTTAAATTGGCGCTCCAAGAAGGCAACTGCGCGACGGCTCTCACATGTGAAAATTCCACCAACAGAAACGTCGTCTCTCAGAAGACCTTTCCGTGTGTGAAATCTCGTTAATAACGATAATAAAATAATTAAAACATAAGCGGTGCAACGAAAGAGAGCCGAAAAATCTTGAGTTTTTGACATTTTACAATTTAGGTTGTTCATCTTTTGGATCGTTTATATCTAATACATATAATATCATCATTAATCATCTATCTGTGGTGCGTGCGACAACATTTCACCAGAATAAAGTTTTTTTATACGTATAAACAACAAGTTTTTAAAATACAAATTGAACTATATACTTATATTAATTACATCGCAATTACTTCACAATATAATTATCTCGAAGAGATTCCACACACGTAACCGCTTTTAATAATAATTAAGAACAATTTTGTACTTTGTATTTTGTTCATAATTCATTTATAGCATTTTTGCTACATTTTCTAACAGTTTGTACATGAGTTATACGTAATCGTCATGAAACTACAGGATGAGATATATACATAGAATCAAAGTTGTGTTTTTCTTATTTACGGTTTAGATTAATACGACAATATTTTTAATACAAATTGATAACAAGTGATATCAACATTCTCGTAATGCATGGCACAAACAATGCTCATTGATAAAACTCGTATCAACTTTTTTATAAGTCATTCTTATCGCAAGCATTCATTATGGGTGAGTTTTTTGATCCGTAGTAATAGTCACCCAATAGCGTCAATGAATACACCAAAATTGATGACGTCAGCTTGACAAATTGTTAAATTTGGGATAAAAATTCGAAGCAATATACATCAGCTGTGCCGCCAGCCCCTATTTTACAAATCCCAGAATCCTGTTGTGGTTAAATTGTCTATGATTATTTAACTTTAGTTAATTTTTTAAAATTCGACTATTGGACAAGTTGTCATATCACGACATCATACGTTTTCGCCATTGGTCCATATTTTAACCTACTGTCAACCTGACCACGGATCAAAAAACTGATTCTTAAGAATGCTGCTGGATACAAAACTTTAAATTACTTCTTACTGGAGTACTTTTTATTCACCTCTCTTTCTTCCTATTGATAGTTATCATTAAGATTTTATATATTTAAAAACATGTAATTAACAATGAGAAATATTATCAATCATCATCATAATATGTATAGTTTACAGAAAATCAGGTTTACACATATAATTGTAAATCTTATATACAAGTATATTATTATATAAAACCTTTTATAGTAAACAATTTCAAATACCAAAGTATTATCAAAAGAACCAATACAAAAATTCGCTGATACCTACAAGGATAAGCATAATCATTATGAGTCGCAAGAGATTGTCACCATGCGAACTATGTTACGTCCAATATGCAACATCGAAAGGTATTATGAAAACAAAAATACGATACAGCCGACGAACGACCTTCACCTAACGATCGTAGCGCGTGTTCGTACAGATCAAAAATACAATTTCAGTAAATACACTACAATATTCACGTGGATTCACGTTATTTATAAAGTTAGATTTCAAGGACAATGTCGTTAAATCAAACTTTTGTCCCAATCGACATAGGTCAAAAAACAATCGTATGAAATTATTATTCGGTTGTTACGATTTTCCGTTATGTCTCAATAATTAACGATTATAGGCGATGACGTGTGTGATAATGATAAGATCTATTAGAGCAACAAAAGCAAAAATAACAACATTACCAGATTATAGCGAAGCCAAAAGGAATGGCGGAATTTTCTCAGAACAATACTTGTCGGCTTGTACGCACTTCACGCCTAAATTACTGCACGGAACTAACTGAATGCAGTTTTCACCGATGTGTTGCTACCTCATAATGTACGACCAAATATTCGGATTCGGTTGAGTTTCGGTTAAAAACGGGTAAACCGAAACCCGTTTCGGTTTCGGTGAAAAACCTACCGAAACTATCCGAAACCGAAACTGCATTCGGAAGTTCTCGCGCCGTGATCGGTTATGTTCGAAGCGTGATTATGATTTCATTCAATCATCAACAACGAAGACATTTTGGTCGCGTCCATATTGTTAATCATATCGTGACAGAGTTAGGTTTGTTGTGACTTTTCGTGATTTCTCATTTTGAATTCGGTATGGCGCTTAAAACATACATAAAATCACAACTATTATCCCCTAAGGGTAACTCACAGACTAGGCACCGCAAAAGCAGTCCATTGCCATAGTCCGTGCTTCACCAAGCAGTGACTGCACTCAGCGTGACAGGTAGTGAGCCCGTCGCCGCTATAATCTGTTGTATGGTTGTGCAGTTCTTAGTCCATTAGTCTCCTTTTATGACACCCAAGGGAAGAGATGGGTTGGTAATATTATTATAATGAGTCACACGGCTCAAAAGTCAAAACATCAAAAATAGTTCAATATAACAACCTAAGTCATAGATTTTAGCAGAATCAAGAAAAAAATTACATTTTCCTTATTTTTCCTAGTCAGGAAAGAAACTGAGCCCGTTGCCGAAATTCGGTTTCGGTCGTAAAAACCAGTTTCGTTCGGACACTAGTTGCTAGGTAAGTATAGATAGCGGATGGACTTAAGACTAACAGAATATGAATACGAGAAGAATGGAAGAGGATATTGAGTTGGCGAGTGGCAAGAGAATAAAAGAGGAAGAAATGTTCTGCCGACCCTGCATAAAGGCAAGTTATCTCAACGATGCGTGTGCAAAAAATGGTAATTGTCATGGTATCATTTTATTTTTGTTACTATTTATTCGGCCTACCCATTTGGAATATCAATATTGAACGTACGTAAATAAACAAACCCCAGATGTATTTAGATCATATGCAGGAGTTAAATTATACAAATCACGACTATTTTACACGGCTATGATAATAATTTACCTGTAAATATGTGTCTAGGTTACAAAGCAGCTCAAAACAGGATAACGACCTTAGTATACCAGTTTTATAGTGCCTACGGACTTAGTTATGTACAAAATTGGCAAACCAATATCAGATTTACTAGCGCACATTTCTACTTCTGAAAAGATTAATTGAACGGAATATTGAGATAACAGAAAAAAGGCCATAATTATGTAATAGTGGCTTTTGTCGACATAAAATTGACATTCGCTGTAAAGCACACAGAATTTTTTCAGCAGCAAGGTTCACAGGTTTGGATCAATCTGAATACGTTAGCTCACTGAGGTTTAGTTAGTTGAATTGAAATAGATGCAGTATCAATACAAAACCAACGTGTAAAACACGTTGGAACATGATTTTTTAAATTCTTTACCCATCTACAGGCAAACATGGAGCAAATTGCTTTGCTTAAAAAATCCAAGGCAGGACGCAGGATGCTTGAACCATGGTGAATATATTTATGTATATGTATATAGCGCACAGCTATCAAAGCAAGACGAAAACCACGAGACATTCCAACGGCACGTAATTATGCCCGCTATGAAAAGCCCTTGGAGTGGAAAATCCACACAGTGACGCCCTCCAAAAGGCACTTTACATTAAGGTTGCCAAAGTTCACCGTGTAGCATTGTTTGTTTTATTACTGCCAGACTTTAATTGAAAATCAGAAAAATATTTACAACGCAGTCGAATTTCCTTCAGCTCTTCTAAAGCGACGAGAAAATCTGTTACTCAATCGTATTTACTAATAAATAGATTTAGATAGCAAGTAAAAAAAATTGTTTTTCGAGGATATCAAGCACGAATGTTATTATCTATATAATATACATTGTAGTACACGGTATATAAAAGCTGCGTATAAAACTATGCCAGTGGAAATTAAATGATGACTTCATACAGATTTTAGAGAACTGCTAAGAATAAACAAGACTTTCAGTACAAGTTAGTTCGGCAGAGTATAATCATAAACAATTTTTTTTCACCTACCTATTAGGTCCCACTGCCGCGCACATGCCTTCCTGAAAGACGGAGAAACACATGAGGCGTATGGGTCGTAACCTGGTTCTAACACGACGACGCCGCTGGATATAACGGAAACAAGAAATGCTCAATTAACCACATAATTCTTCAAAGGTCAACGCAAGGGATGACTAGGCCGCTAGGATGACTAATCTCAAGATGAACAAAAACAATTTTTCGTACTTTTCTACCGACACAGCCCTATAAAATTGGTCCTTTCGATACGGACGCCACGGTTACAACGCAGACGTTAAACAGAAAACACCTTTTGAAATAGCATAATGATGCTATCCACTTTATATATTGAGCCGCAATGACTGGTGAAGTTTGTAAAGAAAAGCTCTTCACATAGCATGTGTCAGGTATAACTTAGTTATTTTTCAAAAGAATTAACTTTGCTAGGGACTACTTCTGAGTGTATTCGTGAAATATATTTTTTTAATATAAATTGTTAGCATATTGTCGTTTTAAGAGTTCTTTTGAAAATGAAGATGTATGTGGTTCTATAACTAGAATACAAACCTCCACCACAATTGCTTTATTTCTGATATTTCAGATACCCTACTCATGAAAAGTTACCCACATCTAGGTAATAAATATTTTCCCCTTTCCCCAAACAGATATTGTCGCTATAAAGCGAAAACATACCTACTACAACCACATATTTATTATACTTTATATAACATGCTCATCGTGTCTCGTAACGTAACAGTAAATTATAGCAAAATTAAAAGAGATAAGAGAGAATCCTGTATAATTTAAGAACGATTATAATTATAATACCTAGACTACAGCAAGCAACACAAACATAATTTATCCCCGAAGGTAATGAAAAGGTAAGAGTTAATTATTATATTCACTCCTTTTACTAACCATTAAACAAATGTAATATTTTTGCAATATTTTTTATTAAAAATACTAGTCTTTCTTGGTGAATTCACAGGCGCCGTTCTCCATTGAAAAACACGGATTGCTTGAAACGTATGCAAGGGCAACAACCGAACCAAACGGCACAAGGTGTCCTCTGAAGCACGGCTGAACTCGAGATCACGAAGCTTGTGGTAACCCATTCAAAGTTCAATCATTGTGAAAAGCTTTGCTTCCAATATCGAGCTTACATTTTTCAACATTCAACCAAAGCTTCCATTACTTACCACAATGCCAGAGAGCTACTTCACTATTATTAAATCAGCTTTATTAATATAATTCCAAATACACCAATTTCAATTGCACAGACAACGCTAGTGACGAAATTATATTAAGATACAAGATATTCAGAACAAAAGCTATGAAAACCACACGTGTAATGGATTGTTAAGTTTATCACGAATAAAGACAAAATAAGACTAACCTACAGAGAGATTAGGCATAGAAATAATAATTCCCTTCAATAGCCAAACGTTGCCAATGTGGTATAAACCAAAATAAACGGCATTAAAATTTAATGAAATATTTATGCTTTATTATTTTTTATTTGGTTTTGCTGAGTTTTGATTAACTTGGCTGTGAGGATCCCATTCGTACTGCAGTTCATTCGCCATTCGTCTTTAAATTCTGCGTGAAACGTATAAAAAAAATGTTTATTGGTTTTAATACAGCGCAGCGTAGTAGTACTCCCAAGAGAAAAGCTTGGGTGACCACGGAAGACCAGCGTCGGATGTTTGCGACAACTGAGTGGCTCGCCATTTAGTGTCACAATTACTATTAAGGTTAGTACTAAGGTTGATTCTGTTTCTGTGTCACTAATAAATCATTTTGTATTTCCAGCGCGACGCCATGATAAGGCGCTGGGCGAGTCCCCCAGACGCCTACCACAATAATTCGCCAGATTCGCAACGCAACAGGAAGAAATATAGGCGTAGCTACATAAAATTCTTATCTTTCTAGTTGTAGAATGATTACATAAAAAAAAGTATGTCATCATTTCCACTATGGTGGAAATATTGAGTGCTGAACATTCTGTTGTTGACCCACAAAATTCTGCAATACTAACAGCCACCGATACGCAAGCCCTTCTCCTTTCTTATTATTCTTTTGCTTAGTTAATTAAACTACCCACACATCTGGTGTTTACATGGGGAACCAAATCGAATGATAATTGCCACAGCGACCTAACGCAAACACCCGACGCCATACACCAATTTAAATTACATTCTTTCGTTTCCCGTCCCCATTACATTACTATGAACAATATTTGCACACAATATAGCGTTTGCCGCTGACGTATGAATGGACGGAAGGCCGCCCATATAAAAACTACTACAAGAGTATTCAATCAGAAGTGACGTCACATTTGAGTCAGACGGTCCGTGTCCTGTCTGAAGACCTTGAAAGTGACACTAGAGACGAGACCTTCCGAGAATCTTAGACGTCTATAGAACTTAAGAGGCTTGTGGAAGGGATGACATAAATTCAACATTTTAATGTACCACGGAAGCGGTGAAGCTTGTAGCCTACCAGACAGTTAGCGGTTTATGTGGATTATGGATAGCAATAAGAGTTACACTTGCAGTTCACCAACCCTATAAGTTCAACGACAGGCATTCTCAAGCATGAATTATATTGTATGTAGCTATCTGGACATCTTTATCACTAGCTTACCACAACACCGCAACGTTACCATAAATACTGCCAATAAAGTGGATTTTTTATTAATGGAAATATAAAACAATGCGTAAGCAATTAATAGGCAGACAGACTTACCACTAAACAGACACGTCCATATTCGAGAATCGATAGAGATAGGCAGTGTGTTTAAAGCTGTGTTAATTTGGAAAAGTCGAAATAAGCAATAATTAATACAGCCCCGATACTGTTTATTGGCAGCATTATAATATGAAGAGGTTGTATTAATTTTAATTATTTTGGTCAAGGTTGTGGAATTATGGAATCCGCAACATTAAGGTAATAAGAGTAGAAGTCGGTTAAAAATGAAAGTAGTATAGAAGATTTACTGATTTCGTCAAGAAATCAATAATAACGGAAATAAAAACGTTTCACATAGAACTGCCCATTTACATTCCATTAGCGCAGACACACGTAGCCCGCGTCATGTCAATTTCTACACGGCCTCAGTATAATAAGTGGCAAGCCTAGTGATTATGCCACTAGGCTCATTTCCATTTCAGATTCGAAATTCCATGGTAAAAGTAGGAAGTATAACACTTCCATAAATATAAAATACTAGCTGATCCGTGCCCACTTTATTGGGCGGTAAACTTGAAATTATGTCTGCCATTCAGTTAGTACTGAGTCGTCGTCGTTACCAGTCGATTATGTCCCACTGCAATAAACAGGTCTTCCTTTGTTTTCATGCAGATCCCTAACATTTCAAAATATTCTTAAGCAGGTTTTGCGCTGGTGTTTATACGCATACTCTAAGAGTATGAGCACTGAGCAGGGCCATAGAGTTATGTGAGGCTTCCCCAATCAACAGTTCTCGGAACGACCCTACCCACTAAACTTCCAGTGGCGCGAACTCAGTCCGCCTTAAATCACTGCCACACGTGGAGCTACGATGTGAACGGACTTAATTATTAATATATTATACTCTTTATTGCAATTAAAAACAAATACATAAAACAGGTTGTTAACATATGTTTGCAAGGGCGGACATATCGGACTTTGTGAGGCTTAGAACTGCCTGCAACTGTATAATCGAGTGACAGTGCTGCATACCGAACATCCGAGTCCGCGGCCATGGCTGCGAAAGTTGGGCATAGAGACCCGTCTTCTTCGAAGAGGATGTGTGTTTCTGCGTTCTCTTCTTAAACCATGACCTCGTCACAAAATAAGACTACGCCGTTCCAGGACGTCACACTGATAACTATGAACAGTATTAATCAGTGCAAGGTTCGTCCCAACCCCTCCTGTCTGAAGGACCGCGTCGTTCGGGCGCTCATGCCTGACACGTCTCAAGCACGTGTCTCCTCCTCGTGGCCACACTCATGGGCACCTAGGGCTTGGCTCTCTGTGCATATACTTCCAAACGCACCATGTCCCGTAAGTAACTGCACCAGGTGAAATGACAGGTACCCATGGTGCCGGCCCATCTACCCCTCCGGGCACGATGAGAATCCCGTTAGGATTCAGAACCCCTGTCTAGCATCTCCAGCCGCTATTGCCACGCCTTCAGAATGTTCCGCTTAATCGATCGGGGGAAGTACTCCCTCGCGTTTAAAACTACCGCACCTCACCAAAACACCTTCAACATCGCTAGCGCGTCGAAATCCCCAGGTGGGGTTCCGGGAAGAACTCTAATGCTATAAAATTTTAATTCATAGTCCAACAGAATTTGATCAAAAGCTTAAAGTACACAAGAAACAAAATTTTTAAATGTAGAAAATATGTTTACTTTTAATGTAAATTAATGCTAAGCTTTATTTGACATAGCAACGACAAAATTTGCAGAACTCGCTGAGGCAATACAACAGAAACTGGTCACATAATTGACGTCATACACTCGCTTGAAACATGTATCCTAGTATAGTAGGTCATACAATCAACGAATGGACGACGACTGCATAAAGTCGTCGTCCATTCCTACCTACAATGCCAAAAAAGACATTGAAACAAGTTGATCGAAAGGCTGAGAAAACTCGGCCGGTAGCTGACTTACCAGACAGCAAAGATTGATAATAGGGTCTGTTGCCAACCAGAATATATACAGGACAAACACAACATTGTAATAACAGACACAAGGTATAAAATCCTTCAGCTGCTACCGAAACTTTATGGGAGATTGTTGAGAAAAACAAACTTAAAGCGAAAGAGCTAAGAGTAATGACGGGGAATTACGGCAAAAGCATCATACACTTTGTCAAAGCGATGACTTGATTGAATAACATGGTAAAAGGGTTCCTGTTTTTCATAAGGGTTGCCTGTAATAGGTAGAGAGTAACAATATTGCTACGGATTAAGTAGTTGGTCTGTATATAGTCAAAAAATATAGTCTACATAGAATTATAGAGGTAATTTTGATTTTGTTTTCAGTTATTTTGTGCAACCATATGGATTTCAAAATAAAACCATAACATATAAATAAACATATAACTACATTATTAAAATAGGTAAACCAAAATTAAAAACCCACTGCTTCTAATGCCAAATAAAAAATAAAAAAGCATGAGAATTAAGAAAAACAAAAACCATGTCAACATTTTTTAACATACCACTAAGCAGGTTCTGACGACAAATTAATGTATACAGACATAGACGGCTATCCCATAGCGGAGGCCCATTAACGTGAGCGCATGGCGTCATGTTGTCTCAGCGGAGCACTGACCCCGGGAAAGGACGCTTCGCAACGCAGAGAAAGGATGTTGGCAACAACGTGGTCGCATACCACGCAAGCAAGTTTCGATGTCCGAGCAATAACGCACACGAATAGCCATAGCCACAAGCACGTCGATTCTGCTTGTTCAAGCCAAACGCTGAGTCATACCTAAGTAGTTTTTGCTATGTTTGCAAGACAGACCATAGGCCTTAAGGTCATTGAGTCTTAACAAAAACAATATACACGTGTTTAGCAAAATACACTGTCAGTCGGTATACTCTTAATTCAGAACTTAATATTGCCAAAGTAGCATTATATTAAGCACAAGTAAATACATAGCAACGCGTGAAGATATTATGCTACGGTTACGATAGGAAATAGTAAAAATTTTAAACGCCAAAGTAAAACTTTCTGTATACATCATTAAAATTCTCTTCTTGATTAAGCTTAGATAGGCCACTATAAATTTAAACTGCAGAATAATATTTTTAACAGCGTTATATTGCTTACATTTACTCTACTATGAAAACTCACCATATTATTATAGCGCCTTGATTCAAGATAGATAAGAGTATTCTATGAGAATTGGAAAACCAATGACGTCTGTTTGTTTTGCAAGATTTCGAACTACTTCGTGATTTGCTAACAAATCGCAAATACCGTACGGCTCATTGTACGATACTGGTGAATCCTTGGAATACAAATTTCATTTGCAAGAATGTGAAAGTAAACAGTAATAATAATATAGTTGTGTTCTAATTGATCAATAAGAAATAAAGATGGGAAATTAAGGGGTAAAAGAGCTAACTAACAATTCATTCACGAGACAAAGCGCACTGCTGAGCACATGCTATTTACGTGTAAAACAACGAAGGAGTTTAGGTTATAATAATAATAATACAAAATGCGGATTAGAAAAGTTAAACAGTTAGCTCACCAGGAGTCAAGTACAGCAGAAAATATATAAACAGAATCAGAAATCTTTGGTTGTCCAGATAGAAGATAAAGAACAAAAAATATGTACTTGGAAAGACAATTCCGGATGATATTATGCTGTCACTAAACTCCGTCTTCTTAATGTGGCGCAAGTAAATATTCCTTTGTGGCGGCCGATCCCTTTGTAAACAAATTGGACACCGTGCAAACCAGAAATAGGTCGTCGCGTCGAGACGTTGCCTGACGGACGATCTTGTATTTTTGGCAATGCAACATGCCAGTGCCGGCGCAGCTCGATTCGTAAAAAATTGTAACAGAAATAGTTACTTCACCAATTGCCACAACAGACTGAGATTACTTGAGGTAATCTGGGCGGATTGTCAATAAATATATTGAACTCTCTGGATAACAACTATTCGTAAATAAGAAATGAGCAAATAGATAGATAGGTTTTACGGAATCCGTTCAATAAAAGATGCTTTCACAAGAGTCTAAATGTTTTAATAAAATAATCAGCAGTATAAATAATAATAACAGTCACTCAACGATTTGTAGGTTCAAAACTTCCCACATCGCTGTCCTCTGTGTTGTCTGGTTCGTTAGTCATTAGTAAATCTTTATATGTAGCGTGTTCGGCGGCTACTGTTTTATTGTTCCATATTTCGGTCACGATTCAGACTGCTTTCTGACTATTACTTACAATCGATTGCAAGGAAGGCAGAACTTTCGCAGACATTGACTGCAATTTGCTTAAGCGGCATACCGTGATCAAATCATACTTTTTTGAAAAGCTAACACTATACCTCGACAGACCAAGGTGCAAGATATTGGTAAGCGTATCGTAAGGCTTAAGTGGCAGTGGGCAGGACACTTGGACGACAGGTGGAGTAAGTCCTTAACCGAGTGGTGGCCGAGGCAGGGAAAAAGAAGACGAGGTCGTCCCATCATGCGTTGGGTCGACGATATCGAACGAGCCTCAGGAAAGACCTGGATGCGGATTGCGCAGGACCGAAGGAATTGGCACAACAGAGAGGAGGCTTATGCCCTGCAGTGGGCGATAACTAGCTGATAAGTAAGTATACCTACGACCTCTGGGTGGGATGACTTGGTTTTGTCAAGTAGATTCTGGCACTTTGCTGTAGATCAAATGTGACTTCTGTCACTGGACTGGAGTTTAAAAAGATTGTATGTGATGTTAAGTAACAAAAATATTTACTCGCGGTTAATGATTTTATATATCTTCCCGTATAAATATGAAGTTTTAAAAACATTGCCTTAGAATATGTTATTAAAATAATTTTTTAACCAAAAAGATATAGTTACAGTTTCACACACAATCATTGCAATGTACAGGAAACCGAATATAAAAATACAAAGACTGTTTGTATACTAATTTGTCTTCAATTTCCAGGAAAAGATAAACAATCAAATATACTATTTGATAGGTATTATAAACACGAAAAGATAACAAACAAATCAGGTTAAAAAAATTAAGATAAAATAAAATTCAACAGTTAAGTCATAAAAAAACTTCTAAGGTAAACAAACCATAGCAAGCGTGATTTACGAGTTTTGCTTTACGGAATTATGAAAGTCTGCTAAAATTGCTAAATGAATGCCCTATTATACACTTTGTCCATAAAAGGACACTTAGGAAAGGACAATTACTTCTATATAAATACTATTAACTTAGATTACGCAAAGAATTACATTGTATTTAATCGATGTAACAGAACATAATTTATACTATGTTTATACAGACAATCCTGAGTTGTCTACCAATAGCATTTATTTCAAATACTACGTGCTACCTAGGTCGTGGGATTACTTTGCAACATTTTAACAGACACAAATTATTTTGTCCACAATATGCACGAGTAGAAACACTGAGAAATTTTACAGTACCTAACTAAGCCAAGCCTTAAAATTAATTAAAATTAATTACAATTCTTAAAATTAATCGAATATTTACGGTAACTTGGATGTCCCTAGGTCCCCCGAGGGACCAAGCAAGCTCCATAAATACTTTTTTAGATATTCAATTTGTCAAACAAGAGGTTAATACCGTCAAATTTAAGTCACGATAATATTTGCGCGTATGTTTGAGGGACTGAAACCACAGTGGTAATATTCGAAGACAATCTCTATTTCTAGAAACCACAGATAAAACTCAATTGTAAAACAGTCAAAGCTGAGGTCCTACAAGTGCTGTCAAAAAAGCCTTCTTTCCTGACAAACATGAGAGTGAAAAATAATAACAAAATTAAATTGGACTGACATAATATAGAAGATGAGATGTGATGGTTATAGATAAGTCCGCATTCGAAGAATTTTTCTTATACATGCTCTCTTTAGAGGCTGCATATGGAAATAAAAAAATACAGATTCAAACAGAAATGAATCAAAATAGAATAATCTGTCTTATGTTTGACAGATTTTTCTTTTTTATCTACTGCGATATAAATAGGCATATTTGTGCTGCGATTGAATGAAACTATGCTGGAGCTGGCATGAGTGTAACTACAGTTTTGTCGTCCACTGTAATAGCACCCACGTGTTCTAATAAATAATGTCTAGAATTAGCTTATCATTACTGGTACCCGCAGCTGCTGATTTCCTGTAAAACACTATGATTTATTTATTTATATTTGCATATCCGCATCAAGATTCTTTTAAGAAAAAATACATTTTGGATTTTTTTAGTCATGGTGGCAGAGGTTAATATTGCACTGTCGTTACTAACACATCTTGACCCTCCGCGCGAGGGTAAGTAATGAGATCATTCTATAAAGATATTATGTACTTGAAAGTTTGCTCATATAGTTGTTAGAAATACTTTTCTCTCTCCTAAAAAAATGTTTCAATTATCGACTCTAATCTTCTTCAAAATATAATAATTCTAAGTTCGACCTTGCCTCCGGTAAAGCGGCATAAATCAGCGGGTTTGCATTGGTGCGCCTACGCAAGTCTAGGGCTGATGAACTATAAAGAGAAATGAATACATAATAAATAATATGCCTCAAAGGTAGCAATTTTATTACATTTAATATTAATGAATATTAACATCCAAAGCGCATTACATTGATCCTCCAATCGCATATTTTTAAGTCAAATACCTAACTGAAAACATTGATTGATGAAATCGAAATAATTTTAATGACACAGCCTTATTCTTCTACATGGAATCCTGTTTCTCACTCCAAACGTATGTCTGCAAGCCCTATTTTGTCTAAAGCAAATATGCGCCCGCGACCACATTCTACAAGTCGCGTTGGAGCATCGCACTCGACTAGATACAAAGATAGTACACGATCAAACAAACAATAAATTAGATTACCAAACTCTTAACAAGACAGGAGATACAATAACTAGACCATAATTTAAGATAATTATATAACTTGATATCAATTATTTTATAATATGAATTATCAGAGAGGCAAGTAATTGCAGCAAAACCTCCTAATAAACCTAACCAAAACTCATCATCACTCATCAGTAACCCAAAAAAAATTGGCACATATTATTACGCTATTAAAATTGTATACATACATACATACATATAATCACGACTATTATCCCCTAAGGGTTAGTCCGAGACTAGGCAAAAGCACCGCAAAAGCAGTCCATTGCCATAGTCCGCGCTTCACCAGCAGTGACTGCACTCAGCGTGACAGGCGGTGAGCCCGTCGCCGCTATAAGCTGTTGGATGGTTGTGCAGTTCTAAGTCCATTTAGCCTTTTAGGACACCCAAGGGAAGAGATGGGTTGCGCTACCACACGACAAAATTGCACAAAAGGAAAAAAAAGCTAATTTATATTTTACATCAAACAAGTTCTGAAACTAAGTAAAACAGCAAATTTATTATTATCATTATCCCTAAATAAGAGGGTATTTTTTAAATATTGGCGAAAAAATGTAAAGAAATATTAGAATAGCTCGAAATACAATCTTAATTGGTATATACGAGTATAACAATTACATTAAAATAGAAAATACGCTGGCCCGCAGGCATTTCTTCCATATCAATTATTTCCACCACGATATCGAACTATATCGAAAGATTTAATATTGCACGCAATAAAATGTTTTCCAATCAATGAGTATCTATATGAGTATTTATAACTCATTCACGGATCCATGAAGAAACATACTATTCTTGGTAGTAGCTACATTAGAAAAATATAGCATCGGAAAAGGGTGTTTAGAGCAAGGATATAAAGGAGGCTGACAAACAGAATATCAAGAGTTTAATGAAACGTGAGTCCCAAGCTTGACAAGGCATTTTACCAAAAATCTCCATAGAGACAAGACGAATCAAACGTGTGATACTCTACTGTCAAAGACTTAAAAATTTGCTTTAGTCTTGCTAGAAAATTATATATAGGTTAATGTTGCTACCCTCAAGGTGTGCCCAGTACATGACAACAGGTTGGCTCCCAGTTACGTTAGGACTTAAACATATCGCACATCTGCCTACCATTCGAGAATAGATAAGGAACAGTACAGTAAAGCTTAAAATAAATGGCTCCGTATCTATCGTTTTTCTTATTCACATAAAATATAATATCGACAACGCTAATACCTATAGAAGCTAAACGATATGCTCATTATCTATCTCTGATGCCAATACATCATAGGGTAGTCAAGTCAACTGACGAGAACTGTTTACTTACAGTCATCATCAACCGAGACGCTATTGTGACTCGAAGCGCCATCTTATCGCAAATATCAGTGACTATCTGGCACATAGATACGTGTAGTCCTTGTCTACCTTACGATACTAGATAAGAAAAAGTAAAAGCTGAAATATAGTTTATCTCCAAGGCAACGATGATGCAAAGACGAAATATACGAATAATAAACACTATTGCAATGGAGTCATTCTGCAAAACTAGATATAAAAAAAAAATTACCGACTACTTTTATTGAACCTGTGTATTTATTGCAGAACATTTAAAATTTATCAATTTTATAAGCACTTATTTAAGACAAAAATGTTCCAATTTCTATTGTAATATTTTATTTTATTATATTTAGTGTAATATTATATTATATTATATTAAGTTTATATCTAAGTGAATTTAAATTTCAATTTCATTGTTTCTCCAATTTCAAGTTGTTGTCTCCAATTTCAAGTTGGCTGGTAGAGAAAAGAACGATATTAGACTAGTCGTTAAGTCCGCAATTAATACATCACTTTGTAATGGACATTTAAGAAAAAAAAATAGTGCCCTATATTCAAGTTAATGGGCAACAAACACAGCCTCAAAGAAAAAATCCTAAAATACATCACATAAGTCTCGGTGGATCCTTGCAGGTGTTTTAATTATCGCACCATTGAAAGTCCCAGTGTTCGCCTAAGTGACTATACAACGTCCTCTAATTACCTTCGCAACTCGCAAGCGAGACGCAATGCGCTGTACAGGAGACAAAAAAACTCAGACTGAAGCCGTGAAGCGGCTACTCGCTCAGAGGCTGTAGTGTATGTTTTTAGTATAAAATACGTTACTATTGTAGTTGCGTTAAGAGTCCAATTTGTATAGGAAACGTGAATAGCGCCTCTAGCGGAACGTAACGCATACTAAGTTTCCCATACAAATTGAGCTCTTAACGCAACTAAAATAGTAACGTATTTTATACAAAAAAACTTACACTAAGGCCTCTGGTGACATATCAGTGACGACAAAAGTGAGTTTCTATCGCTAGGGTTACCATGCAATTACGCTTGAAATCAAAGACAATAAGTGAACATTTTGCAGATCGAAAACCACGTAACTACTTCAAGCCTCAACCATAAAACTAGATAATCTTTATTTCGAACACGCGGCAGATTCAAAGTGAAAATGGTAAACAATTTGATAACAACAACGTTTAAAAGGTAACTTCAAATCGTTACTTGTAGAAGAAACTTACTTCAGTATATATGTGTCTATCTATTCTGAGACTGAAACTACAGACAATGTGTGTCAACCCTATCTAGAGCTGAATACTCAGACATGAGTGTATGAGGAAGTTAGCGTTCATTGTGGCTTGTGAATCAATGACATGGTACTCTGCAGACAGTCTTCTATAAAACAGAGAGAAATGTGATACAATGTATCTGTATGACAATAGCTTTGAAATAGAATATATTTGTAATTTGTTATAATTGTGAATTAAACCGACACACGAATTTGTCAAATATTGAGACACTTTCATTTGCTTATGACAAAGACAAACAAAAAAACGTGATAAAAATACATTAGACCAAACCTAGGTATCAGAGTGAACTCTGTAGTATCGCTCACATCAATTATCTAATAAACTGCGAATAGTGGCTTCTCACTTTCTGATGTTACTGATTCACAAAGTTTTAAGGTCGTTTTAAGAGGTTTTGTTAGAAAAAGTTTTTTCGTTTTTAAATTTACACAATTACCACTATTATTTTTAAAAATAACCTAGTAATGCGGTGCCATCTGAATAGTATTAGGTAACCAATTTTCCTTATGTTATTAAACATACACCATTCGGATAAACTTAATTTACTGAATTTGTCTAAGGATTGTGGGAGTCTAAGAACTCTTGCTTGGAAATATTCACATTGTCATTGATGTTATTGAAGTTATTTTTGCATCATATTCCTAACAGTAAAATATCTGGGTAAAAATAAGCATAATGGCATTCTAGACACGCTATAAACACTTAGCTCAATGGTCGCCAAACCTGTACAGTAGTTTTAATATACTTAGACAACGCTTACAGAGCAAAAAAAGCCATATACTCCTAACACAAAGTCCAATTTACTGGAGATTAAATTAATATTAGGTAACCTTCAAATTTTATGCGACATCGAGTTGTGCCGTCAAAACAAATAGCGAATTCGGAATATCAAATATGTTCGAGGAAAAATGAACACTTTTATAGTTCATAAAGGAGTAATACGATTTAGATTGTACTGTAAACAAAGTAAAAACACGCAAAATTACTATCCTTATAACTTTCGAAAACTGTAATTGGAAACTAGATAGATAACACAATTGTTTACACCTATCTGGTGGGCTAAACTATTTTTTTTTACAATAATATTACATAAAAATAATAATAACATCCTAATACGAGTAGGAATGAGAAAAATTCCAGCAATCCCATCAATAGAGGGTATGTTAAATGTCTACAAATTCAAGACTTCTCAAAATTTTATTTATTTTGCAATATTAAAAAATCTTGAAAATAAGTCTGCAAAAATATCTATTTAGTACATGACCATAACTTAGCATAATAACAAACGCAATATATTTGGACGTTGATCCAGCGTTAATACATAATGTATAGAAAATAAAAAATATGATAAATACTTTAAATAAAGTCATCACATTTATTTTAGACCGAGGAAGTTCTTTGCATGTCATTGAAGTCTTGAATTTAAAAGACGTTGAAACAAGAAATTTTAATGTATTTCAAAGATATCGTATCGTGTCCTAACATTGTTATCTAATAACATGTTTACAAACAGAAGCACCTTGCGTAACGCGCTTGGCAGCGCCAGGGCCGCAAAAGCATGCGTTTACTATGTACTCGCCGATGCGCCCGCGCACTGAGCGCATGACTCGGAGGGTTACCAAACATTGAATTGGCCCCATTGGCCAGAATATAGTTTTTAGTGGTTAATTATGGAAAAGTTAAACATAAAATATCTTCTAGCATTAAGTATTATGATTTTTTTACTAACGATATCTGTTTGAATTTTTTTTTAAATACACATTGCGTTTAAGATTTAAAGCATTATGTCAAAGAACCATATTATACAGCCTAGCTATTACACACACGAAAAGAATTTGATATTAATAATACAATGTTATTATCTTTGTTTAACAATACTGCCTACTTATTGAAAGAGTTACATGGCTGTTAAAAAAGTGGAAAAGTGTGGGAGCCCTAATGACACAGCGAAAACGGGGCACGCGACTATTTTAGATTATTTTACGTTTAATTTCGGTACTCTGATTCATGCCGGCTGCAATACTTCGCTAACGCCTCCTCTTTCTGCTGCCTCCACAGATTAAATACCAGTGTCACTCACAACACAACAAACATTAGGAGTTGCGTCAGAATTGTTCTTACTTATGACGTGGTTACACGCGACTCATATTGCATAGGTAGTTTTAAACTCTAATAAAAACTAAGTATATTCTTGATACTACTCAAAATGCAGCAACCATATTATCTGGATGTTTTCTATTATTGTTTAGAGAACGAGCGTGACTACGGCGTCTTTTCGGTCGGTCTATAAAGATTTTAACTCCATTTATAAGGCTACCTTAGTCCCGTATAAATTGGAAGAGTTTTCTGGACTTAGTGCAGTGTTATATCGTCTCAAGTCAAGACAAAGTCAATGTATACCTAAGGAAACTCAGTTTATCAGTGCTAAGGAGTCACAACACACTACTTTGAGGAAATTTTGCTCACACACATTCCCCATGTCGCCGCCTCGTCCGGAATCTTGTGATCTACACTGTGTATTAACTATAAGTGCTAGAGCTACCTAAAATTAGGATTTTAAATATTGATTGTTGAATTGTAAATATTTACAATTTTTATAAATACATGAAGTAGGAATCTATTTTCGGTTATAAGTCTTGACAATTTTACATTTATTTAACATTATTAGTGCAAAAAGCGATTCTTCCTGAAACTGAAATGAGGAAAACTGATGATATTATCAATTTACCAAAATTAACGACATCCTACCGACACTCGGAGATCATTGACATTAGGAAACAGAAGTCTTTACCAAAACAGAAAACCTTATCAGATATCTGCGATCAATATCATGATGCCCTTCATCGAACATAATCTTCAATCGCTAGCTACAAAAGCAGGTGCCATTGCGACATTTATTGAAAAGCAATAGGTGGGTTTATTGTATTTCAAATAAAAGGTATGGCACAGTAGAAATGAGAACGTTTGAAATATATAATATAGGTTATGGTAACATGATGACATAGCAGCATCTTAGCGTATAGCTACGTTAAATAAGGCTCCACGCAGGTGCGTATGCGTTTTTTATCACTGAATGTTTGGTTTTCCATTTACTCAAGTCACTAGTGACTCACACACTTTCTTTCATTTCTAGAAGCCGCACTAGCCCGCAGCGTCTGAATCGTTATAAACTCATTCTCCTGTTATCGGTACTAATTTTACATACTAAATAGCTTGAGAATGCATTACAAAATTAATTGCTCTTATTTAGAACTGTTTTAGAATATGATAACAGTGATACACTTTGACGACTGATTTTCAATTTCACAAGTTTACCATTTTTTAATTAGGGGATTGATCTGGTTGTGTCGGTTTTTCGGAAAATTTTGCGACATAAAATATATGTAATTTTTACGCGATGACCACGAGAACGTTTACGAGTAACGCACAAAGATTGAGTGGAGATCTTACTAGATAAGAAGTGAGTGATAATATCGTCGACATAAATACATTCCTTCATTGTATTCTTTAATCAATATTTGTATTTTATTTTGAAGTTCCTCTGGATACATTACAATTATAAATGAATACACTAAGTTTCTATTTAAAGAAGCAGGATCCAGTATTTTTTTCGTACTTTGTAAAGCCAATAACTTAGATACAATTTTATCATGCTTTAGAAACATGATTATGAAACTGCAATGTTTACCCAAAATAAATCATAATGGCTTACAAGTGTGCTTATAACTTTATGAGGTTGACAGGTTTTTCAGGACCAATGACCAGAACACCTGCAAACTCCTCTGAGCGTAAGGACCGGGGGAGAGCAAGGCCGTCCGCGACACGACACTAGCCAGAACATGTGTGACACAGATACAACATCTAAACATGGCGACTGGCTCAATGGCTTATTAGGCGAGTACATGTTAACACTGAGCCATAGTCAATAAGACAAACTGTGAAAGATTTATTCTCAATGTATTGAAGAATACGTCATCTTTCATCCTACAGCAATGATAGAAAATGTGAAAGGAAAGAAAAATATAAATTCGATATTTAGATTAGATCAAGAATTATAGATAGATATAATTTAACGTAAACTACTTCGTAAAGAGCTCTTAGTGCATTATTTACCTTATCTAATCCAACCTTTTTCCTTTGATTTTTAAGATAAAGAATTTCAATAGTAAAGATACTGCACTACAAAATATACTGTGGTATGTATTACCAGTAGAATATAAATAGCACATTAAATCAAACTGGTTTAGAAACAAATATTTATAACAAAGTACCTACTCTATTGAGAATGAGTTCTATGTACAAGTATGAAAATTTTTACTAGAACTATAATGTTAAACATAGTGTTAATAAATTCCACACCAACTCACAAACTATTTTTGTGAGAGAGAAAATATATTTTTTTTTTAAATTTTATGTCTTAAGTGTAGTTTATCATAAAAAAGTTAAAAACCTACAGTATTTGGTTTGTTACAAATTAACTACCAATTTGAAATATCTTTAACATTATATACATAGTTAAATTTATTATTATCTTTATCAGTTGAGTGAGTTCTCAGAACATAAATGTATAAGGTATAGGTTTAGTTAAACCTACAACAGTAGCAAATATTTAAATAATATTATTAATTACAAATAAAATAAATAATAATAATAATAAATATCCTCAGACATTCACACCTATCAACTAGTCCCATTTTAAGCAACTAAATGCTGCCTGTGTTACGGATACTAGATGAGGGACAAATATAATTAATAGATAAATACATATAATTATTGAGAATATACATAATATAATACATATATAATGAACATCCAAGACTGGAGAACAAATGTCTGAAAATTCATCACTTGCCTCCACTGGGGATTGAACCCAGGACCTCTCGAGATGGCGACGCCTTGAGACCGGCGTACAGACCACTCGGCCACTCGTCCAAATGAATCATCAATTCATCACTGATGGCATAGATGTTTACAATGACAGTGTAAAGAATATTACAAGAAATACAGCAAGTTTATAACAGCTGTATCATTACAACTCAGCACAATTGAAATGCTAATTGTGCTCATATTTACCATCATAATTTAAAATATATATATATATTATAGGAGACTTGGTAAATAAAAAAAGGAGCTATTCATTGATTAATTGTTTCATTATCTATTTATGTATTTTGTATGGAATAATAAATATTTCTTAATAAATTACTAGAATATCATACAAAAAATGCAGTTCAAGTTTATAATAAAATTATTTTTGTTGTTTGTCACATAAATACTAGAAACAAACATAACAGGAAAATAAATGTTTACAGCTATCTTGATTAGAAGTTGAATTGCAAATGGTTGAATGACCCAAGCACACTGCACCAGACTTGTGTTTATTATGTTAATCACAAAATAATAAGTAATTAGTATTTATAACTTAGAGATCATTGAGGGCAATATGTGACACATATCACAATTACATGGGCAAATCTTTAGTATATTAGAGTATAATCAACTTTGCTATTTACTGCAAATCATAAAAAATTTTAAAATATTATATGCCATTATTATACATAAAATATTGCAAAACTAGAAAGTTTAATTAAGTAGGTACATCTTATTACCTACTCATGTTGTAGGACGTAATGATGAATGTTATATGTAAATCTACAGTAAATCTAGACTATTATTAGATAGGTTTCACCCTTTAAATCCTGGATGGCATCTCAGGATGCCAAAAACAATAGATTAAACTTTTGTGCCTGGAGTCTAGTTTCTGAAGAGTTATGAGATATGTTGAGGGCCATAATTAATGTTTTATACTCTTCCTGTTTTGCACCCTTACATATAGTATGTCTCAATCCAAGTTGCCAAAAAGGTAAAAAAAAAGGCGACTTACCGTATTTGTTATTCAATAATCACACTTTTTACATGGACATTGGCACGTAAATTGATTTCAATTACCTACAGTAATCACAAAACATTTTAGAGATGAAACATTACCTTTGTTTTGTTTACTTTTTTGGCAACTTTGATTGAGATGGACTATACCTAGTTCAATATTGGTATTAATGGATCTTCTCTTAGAGGTTTACAGAACTTAATCTTAGGGAGTGTAGCCTCCTAATTTCCAAGTGACAATTGTAATACTTTTAACATCTTAAAAAATATTATCCCCTGGGCAGACTGAAGACATAATTAATTTCCTATTGTCCCCAAAAATCAGATGATGAGTTATTTTGCTTCAAAATTACTCAAATTAAAATAATTTTATGGCTGTAATATCTTTACAATCAATCAAGAAATTACATCAGCCACATATTTTTCAGCTGTACAAGTTTTAATAAGTGCAACTCGCTTAGTCATAAAATAAATAATTCCAAATAAATTTATATTTTTTTAAAGAAAATACTTAAATATTCCTTAAAGGTCCTTGCTATGAAATATTTGGATGATCTAACAGTTTGTGCCATATTTAACATCTCAACGGTCTATGACTACAGATCAAAAACGCACCCTAAGTAGATTTATTAGTTGATCTCAGTAATGCTCAAGTATACAGAAAATAAGATTATTAACCAGTTGTAATACTCATTCATTGATTTGTATTACAGAATGTTGCATCATCCAAAAGTGATTTGTTTTGGTCAGTTATCTTTCATATAATGAGATATATACAATAAATTTTAAGTTTAATTCTGTGTATACCTTTTTCTAGTATGTGTTTACTTCATGGGAGCATTAGTCTATTGAGGAATTAAAATAGGGTTTATAAAATATAACCATGTGGCATTTTTTTTGTCATAACTTGTTATTGTCTTGTTATAGTCTTCAACTTGATATAGTCAACATATTATTTTAATAATAAATACAGGCCATTATTTACCTATAACCTTTTATATTGGTTTTAATGCTTATTAGCCGTAAATAAGCTAAATACATGACCGAAGTATTTTTTTAATTTAAATCAATGCCATTTCAACATTATGTTGTTGATACAACTGTCAGAAACGCATACTCTCATAACCATAAAAAAAAACTAAAAAGCCAAAACATACTTCAAGTCTTTGCAAACAAAAGATGTTTATATTGTGTCTAGTTTTTTGACCATTGAGAGGTTAAGCACAAATACTTTTTGGTCTTTTATAATCCCAATTGTCAAAATCGGTTCCACTATTTACAGAGATAATAAACGAACCTGACGAAACAAAGTCTATAGGATGCAGTAATTGAGAAATCAAGTTATGGAAATATAGTTTAAAATATAAATTTAAAATACATTTTCAGAACTCAATTGCTCACTCATTACTTTCAAATCGTCAACATAATTATTACCTATATATGTTTCTGCATTATGTAGTTTTAATCCTAAGCAAAATATCCCTATCCTCATTATGAAACCAATTCAATGAGTGTTTTTATGTGTTTTTATGTAATAATACCTTTATTCTAATTGTAAAATTAGAATATAGGTATATAAGTAAACACTAACATATTAAATATGATTCATATGATATATCACCTAAGCTATCTTGCAGGTAAAATGTTTCTTTAAAATAAACAGAGCTGTATCAATAAATAACTAGAACTGGCAATTACAAGCATGACTGATAAAAAAGTGAAGTGATAAAAAACCTCTCATGATTGCATTTGTTTTTAAAAGTTTGTATAATACATACATATTCTTATCATTGTTTAAAAAACAATGTAGTGGAGTAAATCAACTATTTTTATTAAGTTTACAATATTTGTTCTTTCAATGTATAACCACATGTGTCAACATAATATATTGTAATCACACTACCAATTTCTAGCATTAACTAAGCACAGGTGGGTAGGTGATAAACAAATAAGTTTGTTTACAAACATAGCTAATGGGAACGCGTAAATAAATGTAAATGGCCGCGGCACACCTTATCTATGACGCTGCGTGTTTACCTAACGACTAACTCACCTTTTGGGTAGAAGCATCGCTGCGGAGCCCTTCCTCTGGAACACGCCGTCCACCAGCACCCCATTCTTGCTATTGCACGTCAAGTAAAACTCCGGGTAGTCATAAAACAGCTCCAAGTGCCGGCGAGATATGAAACTTGAATGTCCCATGTTAACATCCACTTGACCGCGGCTCGAGTTCCGGCCTATGACCACTCGCTTCTGCCGGATTATGTACTCGAACTCCCGGCCGTCAAGACGCGCGATCGCGATTGGGGCCGGTTCCTGTGCCCACTGCACTTTCGAAGGCGACGGCGGCGCCGACTTCAGGGACAGGAGCGCCCATGCGTCGCTCTCAGAGCTTCGCGTGAACTGAGTCTGGGCCATTTCAGGCACGCGCGAACGATATCACCAACGCTGTCCACTCGCGGGGCGTGTACGACTTGCACGAGGGCACATCACAAACCCGCCGCAAAAACCGTCTTCTCCGCGTCGCGACCCGGATATCCGGAGCTTGCCGTATTAGTGCCTCTACTCTGCTCTATAATTTGAGGTTACTGACGGGACGCACATGCGCAAAGTTTCGACTTGTGCGGTAAACAAGAATTATATAAACCACCACACCACCACGTGATAAAACTGTATACATATACCTAGTCCGGAACTACGGATCGATACTATCCTGCACGACGATTCCGTCTATGAACGAAATATTAACGTTTCGGGTGTTGCACAACAAAATTTTTGCAATTGGACCGAAATTAGACACTAAAGTAAACACGAGGCGAGAACAAAAATAACCAAAAACGTCAGTTCGGCATACGCAGTTTACAAGTTCGGTGCGCCATCTACACAAAATACAAACAACTTTTTTTTGTAAAAAAAACTTAATGGCTCTAACCTCTTGACTATCAATCAAGCAAGTGAGAGTTGCTGTTTTGATTTTTGTTTCAATGATTTGTAGTCTTTCCGACGGTAGAAAGAGACCTACTTTGCATGAAATTGAAAAACATTCGCTGTCCAGAAATGTTCTGTATCTCTGTTTCACTTTTATTGCTGGCAACAAAAACTTCAGCTTAAAAAAACACTACAAAAACATACAATATTTCACAATTTATATCTATGCATATACCACGATTTAACCTCACATTGCACCAAAATTATTAAGACACTGGAAATTGCCTCCTCTACAGGTAGACTGATGTCTGCGGATAGGCTGATGCATCAACAAATGGACAGCCATGAAAAGCGTCCACGTCTGAAGGCCTATCATTCTATGTTGTTGCTCGGTGGATGCAACACGTGCACTTTCCAAGAGTTTTCTACTTAATATATCACCAGAAATACAAAAATTTCGATAGTACTCTTGTTAGTGATTTTCACAAGTAAATAAAAAAGAAAGAACGAAAAGAAACAAAAAGCATTCACATTCCGACAAAAACACTAACTCATCGTCGCCAGACGTGTGGACTGACGCGCAGTAGAGCTGATTTCCTTTGTTCCATGCCACAAAAACCGACAACCGATTTGTGCCAGACGCCTGCACGGACGCTAAATACCTACCACAGACGACCAAATCCACTCCTCTACACGTCGGTGGACGCGCATCTGTAGACGCCACTTCTACGTGTAAAGGAGGCACTAACAAAAGGCTAGATGGGATTGAAATATTTGTCTCTTTCTTTTACACTAAATACAGTGATGTCATCCATCCATATCCCATCGCATATAATGTACTGAATAACTTGATTCAATACATTATATGCAATAAAATCACCAGTGTTATTCTTGCAAACGTTTTTAATTTATAGAATAAGACTGTGTACATAGTTTGAAAAGAGGAATATTCAATTCTTTGTTCTAGTTAAAATCATGTGGCTGTGTCCCATTCATTTTGAAAGGTATCTTTTTACCTCAGAATCATTAGATTAAAGAACAAACTGTATAGGCTATTTGACAGTATCAATTATGGTGTTTTTATTGGCATCCCGGTGAATCAGGGATTTTAAATGCAATTTCCATGATTATATAAAAAAAATATTGAATATTTTTGTCAAAATCACGTAAATAAATTCACGTCTTTTGAGGTTAATACCAAGCGATCGTAAACGGAAGTTAAACGACGAATGACGTCAATACATAAAAATTACTTAAGTACAATTTTACGCGTTAATAATAACATGTTTATTCACATTTAAATAACTGAACTATCCTTAATGTCTCTAGGATTTCGACGTAGCTAGCTAAAACCACTTTTTTCGCACTTGAACCACTTTTGGAACAGTAATAAATTGATTAATATCGTCACACGATGCCATATTGCTGGAGCAAGCGTTTTGGCCACGAAATTTAAACAGTGTATTTTGAAATGATTTTTTTCAATTAAATACTGAAAATAAATATTACTTTAGAATCCTCATACTTCACCAAACAATGTGAGATAGTTTTCAAAACATATACAAGAGTATAGCACAGAAAATAAGGGGAACGCTTACGATACAAACAAATAAATTAACTTACATACAATTTTATTTCATATTTGGCTATATACTCATTTGGTTAATATTTTAATTAAAGGGGTGTTAGTGTAGAGAAGCAGGGCCTCCATATTAATGAGTCGAGGTATTTATTTAGGGAATCAACCTTATTTTCAAATTTAGCTAAATTATGACATTTCAATCTGTTAAATCACTAAACTGACAGTTAAACTCATCATCGACATCGGCTGACGCATCCGCAGAAGGACATGTTGGTGCTTGGCGGACACAACACGGAGTTGGAGTGCGTAACTCCAAATGTTTTCTATGTAATTCAGCTCCAGGAATATGTAAGTTTACCATTAATTTTCATGTAAATCATTTTCACAATAAAGTAAAAAACGAAAGAACAAAAATTACAAAAACCATTCTCTTCTTTGTGCTCCCCTTGTCATCCCTATAAAGGTATATTAAAAAAAATTGCGAGTTTTTGGCGCCATTCAACTATGGCGGACGTGATTTTTATTTCAGTGATTGTAATATTGTTTCAGAGTTGATCTCGTTGCGTAAAATCAGTGTAGTTTTGTGTAGTAAGTGTCAATAATGATGAGCAATATGGAGGATCATTGAAATAATCGTCAAGTGGTGTGAAAAACGATGGGATTTTTTTCGTGGAAATCCACCTCATCGAAGTAACACCTCAGTGTCTGCCATCCATCGTTTGACGCCAACCTCCCTAGACGCATTGAAATGTATTACACTTGCATTTCAATGCAAATACTGAAGAAATATATACCGAAGACTTAGTTGCATGGGCTTCGTTCCCTTTGCCTTCCCTACATGGGAGAATTTTATAAAACAAAAACAACAAAAAAAATTGCATGAAGTATTGGCCTTTTGATTGAGCTTTTGCGCCAGTTTTATTCTGAAAAGCCATAATTTATGTAAATGTCATTCTCATTTTTATGTCATTGTCAGTCGTTTGTTGTCAAATTTTACAGGATTTGTATGTACAAATTCTGATAGGTAAATATTTTTGTAAATGCGGATTTTATCTGATTAGATCGAGGGTAAAGACCTACGTGATATTATTGCCTATAAACTATTTAAATTTGTCGTAAAGGTAAGAATTCTGAGATGTTTATAGCGCGAAATTCAAATACAATCTAATGGTGTTCATATTTTTGATAAATTTAAGAACATTGATTATATTGCTATTGACATAAATGAGAAATGTTAATTTGATTTTTGTAGTTTTGTGACTTAAAATCTTTTATAATTACTATCAACTAGTGACTTCCCGCGGTTTCACCCGCCTTGTACCCGTTCCCAGGAGAATATCTGGATAAAAAGAAGCTTATGTCCTTTTTCAGGCTCTATCCTATCTGTGTACCAAATTTCGATTAAATCGGTTTAGTAGTTTTGACGGGAAAGTGAGACTGACAGATAGACAAAGTTATTTCAATAAAAAATCTTGAATAATAATCAAAGATTTATGAATTTATATACTACAATAAAATACAAACCAAAACAATTTAATATGATTTGAAACCTTTTATTTCGAACTAGACAATTTACACAGTATAATGTTATTTGTATTTTTATATTCTATAATGACATAAATTAAAATAAAATAAATAAATAATTTTCATATTACTAAATTTTTTTCTGATTTAATCATCAAGCTGGGTCAAACTAGCTACACCACGGTTAATCCAATGTTTTTGTGGTATATCACTGTTTAACGTAATATACATAACAAAGTTGCTTGAATGTCCAGTAGTGGCCAATACTCCTTTTCTCTCACTTGTCTTATAAATAGGACAGAAGTAACATGGTGGAGGATTGAAATGAGAAATAAGTGCTGGCTGGAACCAGATTATAGGAATTGTATCAAAAAGGATCTTGGGAAAAGATTCATCTAATTGCATGGTTGTTCGGTTCCATCTCGCCCCCTCAAGGAATAAACCCTGTTAAGAAAAATATTATTATAATTTAACTGCATCACATTATTGGCATCGCTTAAATATTTTGGCACAGTATAAAGGTGTTTCTTATATTATCTTATAACTAAAGCCGAAAGGAAATGTATAAAAATCATAGTATGGATTTAAAAAACACAAAGAATAAATATTCTGTTTACAAAAACATTTCCATAAAATGAGCAGAAATATTCTAAAGCAATTAAAAATATCACTCAAAATAAAATAAAATTGTCTGAATAAGCTTAACACATGCAAAATTTTAATGTAGTAGCAAAAAGGTATTTTTAAAGTTGAACTTTTAACTGTTCTCAGCTTTTGCAGACTCATTGTGATGTTATATTTATTGTATTGTAATGGCAGTGTGCTGATTGATTTGCAAAGCAATTCAAAAGAATTCCATGAACAGTTAAAAAATACACTTTATTTTCACCCCTGTGCTAACTCACCCACACAAACACACTATGTTCCTGTCCTTGTCTATCCACTGCCTGTGTTTGCTGCTTGTAATTAATATAAATATGTTACTAATTCATTGAAATTGTCAGGAAAAATAAATATATACCTTATTGTGTTTCATTTTAAAATAATAATTCATAAACTTCTGTTTTTCAACTTAGCAGCATTATCTACTGATTGAAATTGTAGTTGAAAACAAAAAAACTGTAGCAGTATATAACATAAATATGGCAATATTTATAAAGTTTAAATTTATTATTTAACTCTTAATTTTTCATTGCTTTTATTATATTTTATGTTTTAAAATTGTATATGAAAGGGAATGATGAATGTCTTTTCATGGACAACAATATTCATGACTATTACCTTACAATAAACTCCAAACTCGGGTTCCACTTCACATTCTGATTCCAAACTTGTGATGGTGAACTCGAAGTGCACCTGGTCAATCGGTATCTTGTTGTGGCGCGAGTAGTTCTGCAGCACTCCCGTCAAAAATGACTGTGTGAAGTAGAACCCTGAGATCCAAAACACCATGGGAGGACCTTCTTCTATCCAGTCTTCTAAGAACTTAAGCCTAAAAAAATATTTAGGCAATGAGGAAAATAATACCTGATGTTACTTTTTCAGACTACAATGACCGAACAAGTTCTAGACGAGAAGACGTGGCCTAAAGAAGCGGAATCAGCCATCAACGATATCCGCAAGCATGTCAAGTCAGCCGACATATCACAGTTGCTCAAAAGCAGCAATCAACGCATCTACATCAACCTGACCACGCTAGAAGATGCGACCTACTGCGTCGAAATGTCTGCCGCGGGCTTCCGAGTCGTTGGAAGGAAGTACGACGACACTGCCCTCTCTTCTATAGAGAATATGAACTACGAGACTCCTTACGCTTTACTGAATAGCATCAGCCAAAAATACAGAGAGTCCTTCGGCGGTGAACTTATGAACAGACTGCTGGACCTAGCCAAAAATTCTGAAGGTTGAATAATGAGCTTAATCTTTATAACGTATTGGCAAATCGTGTAGATATGATTTAGCCTTCTACTGTGTCAAAAAAAACGTCAGTATTCCTCAGTGCTATAATTAATTTCAGTTAGATTAATGGTAAAGCTAATGCCACTTGTCACGAGAATAGATGAAGTTGCTGTTTGTTCGCACAGAGTTCTGCTATGCCGCCACAATCTTTATTTAGGAGAATTTGACCAATGTGGGCTATTTCTATAATTGGGAGAACAATTTTTTGGGGTCCATCGAGGCCGCAAACCTCGCACCTCGTGCCGTGTGGCAATTATTAATTTAGAATTAACTTTAAACTAGTTTAAAGTATCGTTATCTGTATCTTCTAAACTTTTTATGACTGTCAAAGCTACTGTGTAGTTGTTTGTATTTTGTATTTCATGGTTGTAGCTTATGACAGCATTTTACAGTACAAGAACAGACTGAGTACAAAATTGTATTTATATTGGTATTACACGTGTGAATACATGCTGTAGTTAATGTGTTGTGATAATAAATTAATTTACTGAAAATGTTGGTGTTGTAGTGGCAACACTATTATGTTAGCAACACTAGATGTAATGTCAAGCAAGTGACACATTCTTAATTGTCAATTGTATGTAACTTACCTGTTGTTCAAATATAAAATTAAATCTAAAGTTATCAAGTTGATCTCTTATTCTTTGCTCCTTTTAAATATCAATTATAACATGGCGCAGTCTCAGGAACCAAATATGGAGAGATCGAGGAGCACTGTGCAGGTAAAGTTGCCACCAAATTTAAGTTTAACCGGTTCTGATGCGAGCACGGAATGGCGGTTTTGGCTAACCTTGTTCGAGGATTATCTTACGGTAACCAACAATATTAATGCCTCGGATGCAATCAAATTATCCCTGCTTCGGAATATGATGGGTCCAGAGGCGTCCAAAATTGTAACTTCGTTACCAGAGAGTTGTAAAAAGTATGACGAGGTTATTGCTGCAATTAATAAATATGTTAATCCAAGAACGAATATTGTTTTTGAGAGGTTTAAATTTAGAGAATACAAACAAAAAGAGGGTCAACCATTTGACCAGTTTTTAACAGAATGTCGACATTTAATCAAATCTTGTCAATATAAAGATGCCGACGAGATGATGCTAGACCACATAGTATGTGCGATTTATGACAAAGGGACCCAAGAAGCACTATTAAGATTGGATGACCTGACCCTGGCTAAGGTCATACACTTTTGTCAGGTTAAAGAAAACGCCGTAAAACAGGCTTCACAAATGGGTGGTGCCACCACAAATGTGTGTGCATCTTCAACTTCCCGTAGTCAACAAAAAACTAGTAGTCAACAGAAGTCTTTTAAGTGTAGACGGTGCCAACGGCAACATGGGCCGAGAGAGTGTCCTGCGTATGGTAAAATTTGTAAAAACTGTGGCATTAAAAATCATTTTGCAGTCAGCTGTATGGTAAACAAAAAGAAGAAGATAAAACAAGTGCAGTGTAATGATATGAGTTCAGAAAGTGAAAATAGTTTCCGTTGCGAAGCAGTGTTATCGAAGTATAATAGTAAGTCTGAATGGTTTGAAAATATAAGTATTGAAAATTTGTCTGTGAAATGTAAATTAGACACAGGTGCGGATGTAAGTATAATGCCCTTAGAATTATTTAATAAAATCAATGAAAAACAAAAATTAAAATTAATAAAAACAAATATTAAATTAGAATCTTTTCAAGGAAGTAAAGTTTCACCAATTGGAATGATAAATCTAAGTTGTAAATATAAAAATAAAGAGTGCTATGAAAATTTTGTAGTGGTTGATTGCAAATCTATGTTATTGGGATTGCCAGGTTGTGTAGCATTAAATTTAATACAAAGAGTTCATACAGTCAGTTCATGTACTAATAAAGAAAAAGAAAATTTTATTCAGCAAAATATTGATGTGTTTAAAGGAATTGGTAAAGTGCCTGGTATCTTTGACATTGTGACTAGAAATATAGAAAAACAGATTTGCCATCCCTCACCAAGGATTCCTAATAAAATGTTAAATTCATTGAAATGTGAGTTAGAAAGATTAGAGTGTAGAAAATCTATCAAAAAAGTAGAAAATATTAATTATAATGCATGTATAAACAGATTTGTCATTGTAGAAAGGTCTAATGGCAAGGTCAGATTATGCCTTGATCCATCGGATTTAAATAGGTATATTGTAAAGAAACCCAAAGTTTTACCTACATTAGATGAGTTGATATGTAAGTTACAGGGTAATGAATATTTTTCGGTGCTAGATTTAAGTGAAGGCTTCCATCATCTAAAACTAAGTGAAGCATCTTCATGGAAGTGCTGCTTTGCTACACCTTTTGGAGTGTACAGGTACTTAGTTCTCCCTTATGGTCTCATGCATGCACCAGAACTCTTTCAGGAAGTACTTGAAACACACTTTAGTATGATTCCAAGTGTAATTTGTTGGGCTGACGATATTTTAGTGATGGGTACTAACTTGAAGGAACATGATAGAGCTATGGAAAGTGTAATTAATAAAGCTCGTGAGTTGGGAATAATATTCAATAAAGATAAGTTTCAATTTAGACAAAAAGAAGTTAAGTATGTTGGCCAAATTTTTAGTAAGAAAGGCATGTCTTTAGATAAAAGTAGAGCTGAGTCTTTAATAAAGTTAAATGCCCCAACATCTAAAGAGCAGCTAAAAAGTATGATAGGTTCATTTAGTTATATAAGGCGTTATGTGCCGGATATGGGTGACCTCATGGCCCCACTATGTAAGTTATTGCGTAAAGATGTAGAATTTACTTGGCTGCCTATTCATAATGATGCTTTTGAAAAACTTAAATGTAGAGTAAGTAATGCTCCAGCTCTTGCACCATTTGACCCAAATAAAAAAGTAATTTTACAGTGTGATGCATCCAAGTATGGTCTTGGTTGCTGTATGTTTCAATATGATAACAACAAAGTTTTAAGAGTGATAGCTTGTGCATCTCGCACCATGAATGATACGGAATTGAATTATGGACAGACTGAAAAAGAACTGTTAGCAATTTACTTTGGATGTAAAAAATTTCATAAATATATCTATGGAACAGAAGTTGATGTTCAGTCTGATCATAAACCAATAATACCAATTATGTCAAAACATGTAAGCAAATTGGGATCACCAAGATTAAAAAGACTAAGATTAAAATTGTTAATATATAACCTAAATGTTTATTATGTCCCTGGTAAATTGATACATTTTGCTGACATGTTATCAAGAAATAGTTTAAGTGTAACAGAGTATGATAATGAGATGTTACAGATGGTACATACTGTGAGTAAATACTTGCCCATGACATCTGAAAGAAAAACAATATTTAGAAATGCTACTTGTAATGATAAAATCTTGAGTCAAATTTGTAATTATTATTACCATGGCTGGCCAAAATCAGTGTCAAAAGAACTTGAACATTTTGAAAAATTTAAAGATTTGATTTATATGCAAGATGGGTTATTATTTTTAGAAGATAGAATTGTTGTACCAAAATCTCTGAAGACTTATGTAATGGAAGTAGTACATAAAGGACATTTTGGAAATTTTAAAACATTTTCTAGAGCTAAGCAATTTTTCTATTGGGAAAATATGAAGTATGATATTTATGATTATGTAAAACGTTGTAGAACTTGTGAGAAATACAGTCCTAATAATTTAAAAGAGCCGCTTTTGCCCCATGATGTACCTAAAGAAAGATTTTTAAAAGTAGGTTCAGATATCTTAGATTTTAATGGTAATTGTTTCTTAGTGATAATAGATTATTTTTCACATTGGATTGAATTGTTACCTTTGAAGAGTAAGACTTCAAAATCTGTAATTGAGGCTATGCAAAGAGTGTTTACACGTTTTGGATATCCGTTAGAAATTATTGCTGACAATGTTCCATTTGCATCTTATGAGTGTACATGTTATTTTGTGTCTAAAGATATAAATTTGATTACCTCCACTCCTAGATATCCACAAAGTAATGGCATGGCTGAGAAGGCAGTACATATTTGTAAAATGATTTTAAAGAAATATAAGGAGGAAGGTAAAAATTATTTGGAAGGTGTAATGGAATATAATAATTCACCACTTACTACCTTAAATGTTTCTCCATCACAGATTTTGAATAGCCGAAGTGTGAGAATGGTTCCATGTAATTTAAGCATGTTAAAACCTCAAATACAAGCAAATGTATATAGTAAACTTTTGTTAAAGCAGTCTATTACAAAAAAGTTTTATGATAAGAAAGCTAGGAGACATAATGTAAATTTTGAAGTTGGAGACAATGTTGTTTATAAAGATGGCAATGTTTGGCAAAAGGCTAAAATAGTTAAGAAATGTAATCAACCTAGATCTTTCATAATTGTAAAACAGGGGGGAGGAAAATTAAGAAGAAATAGTTCACAGTTAAAGAAATCATTTACTCAAAATAATTGTAAAGATATGTCATACAGTTCGGATCAAATGTCACCTGAATATTTTCAACTAAGTAATTCTGCTTTATGTAATGAAAATTTAGTTCCTAATGTAAATTTAAACAATCATTCAGATCAAAGACATGTAATTGTTAGAACTCAAAAAGATGTTGTTCCTCAAAATACTGGTACTCAAAACTTAGGTTATACTAGAAGCGGCAGAGCTATTAAGCCTATTGAAAAGTTGAATTTGTAGGGTCAATATCTTTAGGGGGGAGGTGTTGTAGTGGCAACACTATTATGTTAGCAACACTAGATGTAATGTCAAGCAAGTGACACATTCTTAATTGTCAATTGTATGTAACTTACCTGTTGTTCAAATATAAAATTAAATCTAAAGTTATCAAGTTGATCTCTTATTCTTTGCTCCTTTTAAATATCAATTATAACAGTTGGTTTATCAATTATCAACGAAACTACCGACTAAGGCCCAATTGCACGATCGAGAGTTAGCGCTTAACCCAGGGTTTAACGCTTAACCCTTAACCAAAAAAAGGTAAAAATAAAACATGTTTAAACTGAATTTCTACAGCAATCCCTCATTTATCTGAAATGAACTTAGACCTACTACCTACTAGACTTATATTATCTGCCAGCCATGTTCGTGAAATTGGTGAAGTAACGCGTCATGTAAACAATAAAGCCAGTCGCAACCAATCGAGCATGTCTGTCGGCTGTGTCAGCCTGTGTCACGCATGCGTATTGATTGTTTTCCAAAATCGTGAAGGCGTTTTTGACTATCACGCATAAAAGTTATTTAAAATGTATTGTGTTAGAGGGCTCAAAAAATTGTATTATTTTTTATGGTGATGAATAACAGTAGTGATTCATCATTTAGTCTATTGTTGTTTCTCGTGGATCGACTGCTTTCCAATATATCCCTGCTATGGTGCTGTAATTATACTTCCTGTATATTCTGAACTTTGAAAATAGATCAAAAGAAGCCGCTGAATGCAGGCAACGCAAGACCGGTCGTTGTAGAGATCCTTGACAGAGACCATTGCCCAGAGGTGCCCAGAGGTCCTGGTTCTAATGATGATGCATTAATAGACTGATAGGAACACTTTGATTCAATCACTGCACACTAACGAGATATCGGGTCGCGAGCTTCTATGATTCGATCAGTGAGCTCTGCTGACTCTCGGTGTCGGAGAGAGATAACAAACTCATATTTTATAAAAATACTTAGGGGTCGTTCGTAACCTGGGTCGCGAAAAATGATCGGCGTGGTCTATGATACATGGTCTAAGTACAAACCTGGCCAAAAAGTCTGCGACGTAAGAGCCGAGCGGTTTCATTGATGGATAGGATTTCGAGATCCAAACTCCAGGCACAATGCCCTTAATGAACGCGTTATTGCACTGTTCCAGTTCGGCGCTCATTATGGCTAGACCCTGCGCTGCCATGTGCACGCCGTGTAGTGTTCTTCGGACTACCGCTAACAGTCGGTTGTATCTAATCAGCTCCTGTGCGAAGAAAGGTAGGTAATATACCTAATACAATATGTGTCACCCAGCACATTTTATGTAACAACCCACAAACAAAACAGTCTTGTGAATTGGAATATGGTTTACAATGACCAAGTTCCATACGTTAGATAGGTAAATGACAATTTGATGGTTAAGCTAGAACCCCTAAGCAAGACTCGATACTTTTGCAACTAAGAAATTATAAAAGTACCTAAGTAATTATGAATATATTACACTAACAGTTGTAAAACTTGAATGACTACAAAATTCACGTGGCTCGGTCATTTGCAAGAGATCAGATATTTACTAAAAAGCAGGGCCCTTATAATTTCCTAGAAAGCTACAATGAGCTAGAAAGATATGAGTCATGACTTTCGTTTGATCCATGACTTCTGGGCTTTTTTTAAAATTATGTTAACCGTCTACTTATAAGAAGACATATCGTCCCTGTTTCTGAAAAAAAAACAATCTTCACTTATAATTACAATCTTTGCATGTGCCTTTTTTAGCAATAAAATGAACATACCTGCCTACCTAGAACATACCAAATACCTGTGTTTTTAAATGTTACCTGCTTGAGTACAGTGTTCATGCTGTTGTAATACTGGACGGGGTACTTGATGCTGACTTCGAAGACGTCGAATTGTGGCGGTAGGCGGGACATCATGTCGCGGGTGAGCTCAACCACCCCCTCTCCGCCGCCTTCCCCGCCGCCGCCTCCGGCCACGATGGACGTCTGGGTGAGTAAGCACCCGAACAGAAGCTGGGGGACAAAGGAACTTTATGTAATTCTTGGAAATATAGACAGATAGTAGATAAAGCATTAGCGATTTCTGACTGCAGTTGGCTTATAGCTCTTAACACCTTAGGATAGAGTCGAGAACCGTTATTTATTTAATATTACCTATGCCAATGTCCTTAATTTAATTAATTAGTTGGAACTAGAGGACGTAACTTTGTAATTTTTGGCTTTACAGCTTTCAGTAGGTAGGTACTTAGCATTTTAGTCATCCTTTTGTGATAGAAATACTGAAAAACCATTGCCTCACCGCAGCCGTTTCCTTGTTATCTTTGGTGATGTCCGCGTTGTCATGTAGACCAAACACCTCAGGCTTGGCGATGAGGGGCAGGGCCTTGATGTGCTCTAGCACGGAGTTGTAGTCCATGCTTGGCGGCATGCGGTAGTTACCACTCGGAGAGAATGAGTACCTAGCAGAATAAATGTCGTTTATATTAATGATCAATATTCTGAACGTTTTCTTCAATTACGTATACATCCTGATGGTTATTGATGGATACTGATGGTAGGCACAGCCAGGAAGGTCAGCAAAACGTAACAAACATATTATACGGAATTCGTACCTACCCACACAATCACACTGATCCAGTGACCTAAAGTGCGGCCCGAATTTTAGAAGCTCCAATCTCTTGGTAATCAAGAATTTGGTAACTTACCAAACCATGGCGTATATTTTTGTGCTTCCAATAACGTTACTAAAAAAGCTCTCCATCAACTTCGCTATAATGAACTCCTCAGGCGAGGTGTAAGTGAATAACAATATATTGCCAATAACAACAAACATAACATATCATTACGCCTCTTTCCCCGAAGGAGTAGGCAGAGGTGTTAAACACCCATATTAATAAGAATGCCAATATAAATTTAATAATTAAAAAATTATTGTGGTCAATGTGCTTTTTTGAAACGCTTTGCAAACCTGCGTCAAAGTTTTTGTCCAGTTAAACAAAAAAAGCAAGTAGTTTAATATCTCACTCTGATTCAGTGGTGACGTCCTCGTTGTAGAAGATAGAGAGGAGTGACATGATGAGCCTGCGGTCTTTGTCGTCGGTGACCCGCCCGCCGTAGTTACATTCGCCCGCCAGGTAGTTCAGCGCCTCAAACGGCGTCTCTGTATACTCCGTCAGGAACATCTAACATGGAACATTTAAATAGATTCTAGGGTGTACCTTACATCAAACCCAAGGCTAAACAGCATGAGGTAAACTTATAGCTACGTTGCGTAGATATTGAGGATTCCCAAATGAAGTGAATCTAATGTAGGTGTTATGGAGAGTTTCTAAATACAACCGATTTTTATTTTTACCTATAAACATTATGCATAACCTCACCTAAAAATAAACAACAAAAATAAATTTTTCCATATGTCTAGCAGCTACAGCAGAATGGCCTTTCTCTGCCAATAAAAATTGCCATTCTTACACATATAGGTAACCTGAACAAAGATTAGAAATTGACTTTACCTGCAGCTGCATGATACAGATTCTGAGATCGCTCTCATTAAACTCGTACTGTATGTTCCACCCGAGTGGTCCAAACGCGCGTCGCTCCTGCACTATGCTGTGGAAGAAGCAAAGAGCGAACAGCAAACGACGCCACTCTTCTGTGCGGGGACACGAGATGTAGAACTCGGGGTCGCAGATAGGGTCAGATATGTACGACCGGTAGATGTTGTTCTTTAAACCTTTTGGCGCTTCGTTTGTCATTTTTACCCCTGAAAAGAACGAAGTTTAACATTAAGAAACATTGGCAACAGGCTCGCCACCTGTTACATGGGGACCTAACACATCTGACGAAATGTGGGTGTTTAACACCTCTGCCCATCCCTTCGGGGAAAGAGGCGTGATGATAATTATGTTATGTTATGTATAACATTAAGTCTTTTGAAGACCTGGATGAGTGAGATGTAGGTTAGTATCTTTACAAAACACATATATCTTTTTTAGGTATATTTTGAGCGAGGCAGTCGATATCTAGGAAAGATTCAGACCATTCTGGGGAACCGTGACTGCAAAACTGTGACTGATAGGAACGCAACGCCCTAGGTACTAGAGTAGGAAGTGAGCTAGCTAACGAAAGTTGTGGTGCGTGGCGATGGGCATGATCACCCGGCGCAGATTCGCTCCAGCTCGTCCATCTATGACTCCATCACGCAGTTCTGCAGCACCACAAGGTTCCACTAATTGGACTGCGCGTTCTATACGTACCTTCTATAAAAACCATTTACCATTCTGTAAAACCGTGACTGGAAACGCCCTACTAGGGTAGGAGGTGAGCCAGCACCGGAAGTTGTGATGCGTGGCGATTGGCACGATCACCTCCGCGCAGATTCGCTCCAGCTCGCCCATCCACGACTCCATCACGTGGCAGTTCTGCAGCACCACCCAGCCGCCGGTCTGGATGGCTTGCTTGATCATGTTCGCCGCTATTGGACCCTGGGCGATGAAGCAGAAATTAAAATATACTTATCTTCAGTGATATTTCTTAAGTGACGACAAAAACTCGGTTCAGCTCAGAATTTCTAATATGTGCTACCTATTTTAGATAAGTACATTTAGCAATTAGAAATGTTGGCATAACTAACACTGGGCTAACGAAGTGTAATTATTAGATTTATGTAGTTTGCCAAACACCGTAAATAGATTCTAAGGTAAGCAAGTAGTTACTAAACTTTAAGATTCAGCTTGACAGACTTTGGACTCTACAATATTTTACAAGGAATTTTAATGTTTTCTATCCATTCTCATCCAACTAACCTGACCCTGTCCCAGCGAAATGGTCTCGAAGCTGATGACCTTCTTCTCCATGGAGAACTTGACAAGGCCTGACATGGGGTCGGAGCCAGGGGAGAGGATGAATATGAGCGGCGAGCAGCAGTTGCTGTCGTTGTACGAGCGTTCGAGGTCAAAAGGCGGCGGCTCGATGTAGGTGCGGCCCATCTCCTCGATCACGTATTGCTGGACTAGCGGTATTAGCTTGTCTGGCCGTATGCACCTAATAGAAGAATTTAGTATCACGTCTAGCATAAAAGCGCGATAAGCGAAAACGTTCATATAAACATTTAAGCTAGATTGCTAAATAAGTAGTAAGTTACATAAAATAGAAAAAAAAATTATGGAAATTGGGTTAAGCAAAGAGCGATAAGCGAACGATATTAATTGTCATTCTTGTATATTGTTATACCTCAGTATGATTAGTTTCGGAATGCCCCGTATGTTTTCGTAGGGTGGCGGAAGCGAATTCTCATGGGGTGCCGCTAAGTCGTAGAAATCCTTCCAAGCCTGAATGTTCTTCTCAAAGTTTTCTTTGAAACCGCGTAATCTGTTGCAACCAAAGGGATATTCATTAGCAATTACCTTTAAGAGTTACAGGAGAACCTCTCAATAATCAACAATAGAAACTAATGCGTGGTTAGGTAAGATGGTTAAAAAATGTAAAAGTCCATACCCGTTAAGATTAGACGAGCGCACGATCTCAGACCAGGATTTCTCAGACAGCCAGGATGCTGCAGGGTTTTCGAAGGGGTTCTCTAGAGCTACGCCGCCAGTCAGCAGGAACGCAACCATTTCGTCATCAATCAAGCCCTAATAAAGCAACACTTTGTCAACTGATAAGAACAATATCCTGAACCGAGGCTTTATAGCTTACTCATTAAAGGAAATAAAGTACCGCTAATTCAGTAACACTTTTTTTGAACCTAAAAAAGTAGGCCTCAAACAAAACCTAGTTAGAGATTTTAATATATTCATCGGAACAAGTGAAAGAATTTGTATATTTGGGATCTGTGTTTACGAGAGATGGAAAGTGTGACAGTGACATAGAGAGACGAGTGAAAGCTGGTAACATGGTGAATGGGGCACTTTCATTTGGGATCGGCGCTACCAGTGTTTCTCCTCCACTCTCCCCTATTACAAGCCATATTAACGTTCACTCCCATTCTAGCCATGTCTTTATTCACACAAACTATCCATCTCTTCTTCGGTCCCAACACTGATGTACGGGAGTGAATGTCTTGAAGACATGAAATGAGAGCTTTGAGAAACTGGCTAGAGTAAAATTGAGTGGTGGGATATACAATGATGTGATAAGAAGGAAGTGTGGTTTGAAAGAGGAAGTGGTGACAAGAATGGAGAAAGGAATGCTGAGACGGTTTGGACATGTGGTAAGGATGGATGAAAATAGATTGACTAAAAGGATTTATGAATCGGGTGTGAGTACGGCACGAGGCAAAGACAAAGAGACAGATCAAAGTAAAGACGTTCTTGAGAAGAGCCAGGTCAAAAGTACCCGTAAGCGCCGAGCATGTATAAGGACTGTAATGAGAGTTCATGAAGCGAAACAAATATGCAAGGATCGTAGCAAGCGGAAAGATGTTATCTCTGTCTACCCCTGTGGGAAAAAGGCGTGACTTTATGTATGTATGTAATGACTGATTAATCACGACGTGTTCAATATTTAAACAAACCTTTGGTCTAAGTATACCCAGAGTTAACACCAAAGAAAATATTAATTTATCCTTCTCGAATAAACTTCGGCAGACATTCTCGTAGATGCTCTTGGTGAAGTAAGCGTTGAGTCCAGCAAGACGCTCGTCCAGGTCATCGCTCTTAGGGGAATTGATGATTGCTTGGTTGTAGAGATTTATAAACCTGTAGTTGAATAAAGGGTAAAATATAAACAAGGAGTTCTCTTTTTTGTATTACTTCACTTTACCAGATAAGTAAGAGTAGAGTCAGATGTACGCATGGATAGTTTGTGTAGACAATTAAACCACATGAAGACCAAATTATTAAACTATTCTTAATTCGAGATAAGTACTTTAGTCGTAAATAAATAAATCTTCAGACATTCACTAACACCTGTCAACTAGCACCATTTTAAGCCATTAATGCTGCTTGTGTTACGGATACTAGCTGACGGATAATTATATACGTAAATAAACCAAAAGTAGATTTATAAACATGCAAATAGTATATACTGACCAATTTAGTGAATACTGGTACATGGGGTCGATCATAGAGAGATCCGAGATACAAAAGAAGAGCACGCTACTGTGTTTAGAGACCGGCACATATAGAAGACGAGCCTCGTCAATCTCACGTTCGGTGATAGAGGCGGCCGCTTGCTTTGCCTGAATTTCTATTGAAAGAACCTTCGACGAAGAAAGTATCCGATTTGCAGATTCATCCTCTAGGATATTACCAGCTGACGATAGTACCTGTAGCATAATGTCTAATTAGTCTTTTTGAGTCCCGCTGCTGAGCACCTACCTATATCTTGAAGCTACCTATGCATTTTATACTTATCGAAATTTTCATGATTTGACAGCATTGACAGGAAATCATCATATGAGACTTACGTCAAAAAAATTGTGATTGGAGAAATTATATGGGACACATTTCTTATCTCACTTTTCTTATCTCATAAGTAATGATGTAATTTTGAGAACTTACTTTTGATTGTTATGTTTACTATGAGAAAGCTTTACAATTACCGCTCACATAAATTTAATACAAGTAGCCATGCTTTCAGCAATCATCATATTCACTCACCTCTAAAATTTGGTCCTCAATCTCTTTGAGTGTCCTCTTATTGTTAGCTCCCTCGACAATGAGCTGGTTCTTCTTAAGTTCGAGCTCAGGCCGATCCTGTGCCACCACGATACCCAGCAGCTGATCTTGAAGACCTTGCGGCGTGATCATGAAATTCAGCATTGTAACCTATGAGACCAGAAAAGACATTAAATACCAGGGATTTATATTAATTAAAAAAACAGCTACGAAGGAAAAAGCAGTCAGGAAATGGCTCCATTATCAGCTGCAACCGAATGAATGATTGAACAAAATACCTATAAAATGCGTAGGTAGTTTATGTAAAAAGTAGATAACCATACCTTTACAGCTATTTCTGGTAAATAATGAGGATTGCTCAGCCTAGTCGTGATGTAAAACCGAAAGTTGTAGTTGTACTCGAGAATATTATCACCGAGCTTTAAGCAGTCGATACCACCGGACCTAGTAAACATATTTGACATTTATCTTTTATATTAGTTGGAATTCAAAAATAGATTTTTAGACAGATCCTTAACACGAAGTCATAAGATATTATATACAGTAGTACATCGTCATCTACCTATATGGAGAAACATGAGTGATTAAAATAACCAGACCTTCTTTTACGGAGAAGCCATCAGTCGTAAAACAGCTATCCCAATGCGGATTGGTTCCAAGCACAATGCAACAATAAGTCCTAAAAGCACGGTCATATTTGGCCGCTAAAAGGTGCAAGAGTTACCTAAAGATATTCCTTAACAGTACAGGCTCCAACACAGCGTCCAACTGTTCGCGAATGTTCTCCAGCATGACTGGAATTCCCAGTTGAATGGCGTTCTCTAGCACCCGCACGTAGTTCCCGTCCGTCAACTTTATCACCTTCAGTTGATTTTCCCGTTCCATATTTTTTATCCATTTGTTTGCTTGTTCTAATCTCGTAATATTCAAGAAGAACATAGATAAGGGTATATGGTAACTGTTAAAATGCTGTGCGTAATGTGAGCCATTACACTATTGTCGAAAACTTAACTGAAGTGTTAAGTTAAAATTGTGTCGCTTAAATTGTTTTGAAAATATTTTCGTATAAAAAGTTTAGTTTTGTATAACAATAAAAATTACTAATCATCCATCTCATCATATACCATACCTATTTATACTAAAGTTCTGATAAAAGCAATTATAGAAAAGCTCATGCGTAATTTAAAATATTATTATTCCTAAAACTGGTGCATATTCTAACCTTGTGGATCAATCATCAGCGGCCAACGGCGCGAGTTATAAACTATGATACCGTTCTCGATAGAGAAAGCATCGACAGGTAACCCAGCTATGTTCCACGCGCGAATTATTACGGCCTCACCAAGCGTCGTTACCAGCGAGAATACCTCGGAGCATGGAATATCTTAAACAATAACAAAAGTAAGTACTTCAATAAAATTAAAGTGGTCTTTGTTCGTCCTTTCGTCTCCATGCGTCGCCATCTCGAGAGGTGTCCCCGGTAGGGGGAAATGTTTGGGCGATGAATCCAGGTATTTGTTCTCCAGTCTTGGATGTTTTTATATTGGGTCCTTACCTATGAAATTGGTGTTTTTTTCTCTCTTAGTATTTTGTCTGTAACTATTTTAGTATGGAAAATGCAGAATTCCTCAAAATCTCCATACAAAACACCAATTTCATAGGTAAGGACCTAATATATTTAGGATGTATATATATTTCTTTTAAATATATTTATCCGTCATGTAGTGTCCATAACACAAGCAGCATTAGTTGCTTAAAATGGGGCTAGTTGGTAAATGTCTGAAGACATTTATTTTATTTATTTGTTCCAGTGCCCTGGACCACTTTGCGGTAGATCTATGACCTATAAAGTGACAAAAAGAGAATTTGGTTTCCCAGCTCTTTGCGGAAACATCTTGATATCCATTCATGATACTAAGTTCTTCATAAAATGTATCTTCTCAACATTTCACAAAGTCCAAAAATGTTTTAAAAAAGCTCTTACTCAGTTCAGATGTTCGTGCGTTCCATATCTGTATAATTTCCCTCCTGTAGTTCACGGTGTAAGGTCCCAAGTATGCAATGAAGCCAGCAGACAGAAGTACATCGCCTGTAAATAAAAGGCTCATTAAATTTAATACCCTAAAAGCAAAAGCAAGCAATAATATTTTAAACCTGGAAATAAACCTCACGCATCGATAAGAGTCTTAAGAATGTGTTTTTTTAAGCTAAATATAATTTTCTGCAGTTAAAATTTTCAAGTGTACACGCACCTATAATATTCCCTAGGAGTTCTTGCAACTGCTCAGCCAGTTCAGTCCAGCGCAACTTTTCTCCGCCAAGTCCGCCGATCAGCTGTTCGGCTCGGGAGAGCTTCGTGGAGCATAATTCGATTTCGTCCTCCAGCCCCTTCTTCTTGCGAGTCATCTCAGCAAACTCATCATTTAGGGCCTATTTTGATGGTAATGTTAAATACCAAATTCAAGCCTAAAGTTAAAGTTTTTTTTTTGACGGTTTTCCGAATGACGGTTATTACTCTACTTAAATACTATTTGTTAATATTTTAATCAAACCAGTAAATTTCCGAGAAATAGGGTCAGATTTTAGGTAAAAATTTTTTGATGGGACCTAGAATGTGAAGATTTATTTTTAAATATGGTTTATCTGTAGAATATATTTTATCTTATTGCCCACCTGTAGCTTATCCAATACGCTCTGCAGCTGTGCCCTCTTTGCGTTGAGGGTGTTCATCTGCTGCTGCAGCTCACTTTCTGCTTCTGCTAGAGCGGCTTTCTTAGGCGCTACGACCTGTACAAAACTAGTAGCGTAAATAAGTTGCAATATTCTTAGGACATACTTCACTAAAAGTTTTCAAAAACCATCATTGCTAGGCTTCGTTGTCTTTCTATACCGACAAGAAAACACAGAAGTTCACTTGGAGAAATTTAACAAATTAGGGCTAATGACGTTTGTAACATTGTGTTGTGAATAGACTTACCTTGATGACTCTGTCGTAGACATCCATGGCTCGCACCCAACGACACAAGCCCTCACAAGCGGATGACACCTTCGAAATGACTGCTGGGTCGAACTCTCGGTCGGGGATAAATCTTGAAAATTACAATACACACCTAGTTACATCTAAACAAATTAAAAAGTACTTAGTCATAAAAACTAGACTAACAGCAGATATCACAATACATATTTTTAATCATTAGTATTCTGACCTACCGACATATGAAACCATAAATATGGTTCGACTACCTCTTTGACAAGTATGTAATGAATGACAATTCAGCAAAGAACGGCTTCATACTTTGCATTGTTTTCCTCATTAGGTATATCATTTCGTCTGACATGTTTAAGCCCCCATGCAACAAGAGGCAAGTCTGTTGCCATTCCAACATTTAGATATGGAATTTGGTACAATTACAGAGTCATAGTCGGCCGGCATACGTTATTAGAGAAGTAATTCTAAATTGTAAGTATTTTTTAACGGGGTAAAACCATGTACCCAACCCACCGATCTCTTCCATTGGGTGTCGTAAAAGGCGACTGATAGACTAAGAACTCCATCCAAAAGCTTTTAGCGGCGACGAGCTCATCACCGGTTACGCTGAGTGCTGTCACTGCTTGATGAAGCGCGGACTATGGCAATGGACTGCTTTTGCGGTGCCTTTGCCTAGTCCCTGACTAACCCTTAGGGGATAATAGTCGTAATTATATGTTTGTAAAACCATATACAGCCAGGATATAAAAAGGATTATTTGAGTTGACAGCCTACTTTTTATGAATAAATATCTTTACATAGTTAAGTAGCTAATGGGAATGAATGATTTAACCAACTTGTCCCTGATTCTTTTTATTGCGGCCGCGGGTATGTTGTCCTTGTCATAATTCTTCAAGCTCTCCAGGAACTTCATGTCTCCGAGCATCTTCTGCGATGGACCCCAGAAGTCCTCGTAGGGTTTGCCTGTTAAAAAATTTTGGATTACTTGCAAAGCAAATGAACACAGGCAGGCGATAAATGCAACAGAAAAAATTGCATCACCTGGAATTATAAACAGTCATAAATACGTATCACTCACCATTAGCATCCATTTTCCTATCGCCCTTAACGCTCTTCATAACACACACGGCTTCCATGACAAGTTTAACTCCAGCGGGTGGGTTTTTCATAGACTTCACTAAGGTGATGTCAGCCGGTTTTAAAGTATCGAGAGCTCGTAAAGCAGCCTCTAGTGCCGGAACAGCTTCAGCCAAATCTGATTCACAATCATCTTTGATGGCTTGGGCTGCTGCTGCAGCTTCGTTGGCAAGAGCTTCATCTGCGCCAACAATCTAAACGAGAAAACATTTTAAAACCTCAAGATACAGACATTTCACCCTTTAGATTTGATGGCTATTATAATTCCCCACCTCCTTCTGCTTTTCCACAACGACCGTGTCCTGCTCGATCTTGATCATAAGTTTCTCGGTCTTGTCTGATGTTTCCACCAACAAAGGCTGGAGGTCTCGAAGGTTCTGTTGCATGACGGCTACTTGTCCCGCCGCAAAATCCAACTGCTCCAACCCCGTCTCATATCTTGTACACAATAAATTAACTCTTGATTATTGGATTGAATATTGGTTGATTAGATGTGGTGCAATGGAAAGGAGCTGCTTGAACTTAAAGCTAAAAGACAGAGTAAAAAATACAGAAATTCGAAAAATAACCAAGGTAAATGATGCTTTTCTTTTCGCTTCGAGATTAAAATGGCGGTGGGCTGGTCATGTAGCGAGATATAGGGATAATCGCTGGACAATAACTATCACAAACTGGAAAGGACCACATGGCAAGAGAGGTAGAGGACGACCGTGCGCTCGATGGCAAGATGAGATTGCTGACACTGCAGGAAGAGACTGGTTGCTCACTGCCAAGGACAGAAATAAATGGAACTCTTTGGAGGAGGCTTTTACCCTAAGGGGATCCACATCGTAAATGTTTTCAAATAATCTATTTTAAATAACCTAATCTAATTATTATGAAACCAATTTGCAAGAATATTTTATATGAATTTAACTTAATTATTTTATTGAATGATTTTAAATCTTAAATCAAATTTAGGAAACGAAATTTGTAAATTTTATGTATTTTTACTAATGTGGAATGAAATAAAGCTTTATTATTATTATTATTATTATTATAGATGTGGTGTTTATTAAGCTTTAGAATTAGATGTCGCTCCTAAATGAAACAACATGTCAAGTATCAAAGGTCAGTAACATCCTTACCGTATTCTGGCCTTGGTGATTTGGTCAACTTTCATCGCGTAAAGGTTCTGAAAAGCTTTTATCAGCTCCAAGTAACTTGTTGGAGTGACGTAGACCTTTCTCTTCTGATCTGCATAAAATCTAAAAAGTGATAATTTATTTGTCATTACATTTTCCTAAAAACTTTCCCCAGATTTAAGAATAGGCATAGTGAATACAAACCGATCGCTAAGTTGCACAACAGACACGTGAAACAGTTGGCAAATCTCGACGCACGCCGTTCGTAAATCGTCGTTCACGTTTTGCATCTGAGCAATGAACATGGACGCCACTCGTTCCAAAGCCTCGGGGGGCCAAGCTGTGAACCTAGACATTCATTATTGTTTACAACAACTCTACAATTTATTCTTAACAAATTGACATAATACTTATTATATTAAGCCTCACCAATCAATTGTGCAACAGTTGATGAGAGAGGGAAACATGCGCAGACGGTTGCGGAATGAGTCCCCGATGGGAGACATTGCCATCACAATGCGGAGGTTGGACTTCACTCGCTCCACGTAGAATCCAAACATCGCTAGTGGAGTCGTTTCGATTTTTTTGCCCTGTAATTTGCCACAGATGATGTAAACAGTGATGTGAAAAATTACGTAATAATCAGCGTCAGATAAATTTTAAAAACTTAGTTACTGCCGCTAACACGTGCCGAAATTTTGAATTCCTATGTAATAATGCGTCAATAAGAACATTATATGATATTCTAAGCAAAGTAGAAGGACAAAGTTCACATTATAGTTATGATTGGTGCAACATACAAGAAAATTCAAGAAATTGTACAAACAAAGAATCTACCAACCGATTCCCTCACAGCTGTCTGCATCTTGTCGAGAATTTCGACCTTTTCGTCCATGCCGTAGAGGTTAGGAATGTCACCAGTGTTCAGCAGCATATTGATATCTTCGACCATTCCTTCGTACATAATCTATGAGCAGACATAACAAAGCATATAATAATTATCTATATGATTTTTTATTTTACGGAAAACATTAGATTTCGGTAGAAAACTATTACCCGCTTATAAATTTCCATCACATTAGTCTAAATTGAAAATATTCTATACCTGATTGTCAGCGAAGAGGAATACCAATGGCTTGCCTATGATGCCAGCCTTCATGAGAAGCTTTCGGATATCATCACGCCATTCGTTTTGTCCATAAACGCGAGATATTTCAATCTAAAATTAAATTTCATGATTAAATACAATAATCAAATCTAACATCCCTACTGTAATATTTAAGCTCTTAAATATTTTAAAGTTAGGTAGGTATTTCAGAACACTAATCAGTTCCGTGGCTACTTTTATTCAATTACATTTGTATTTCATGTTGTATGTACCTGTATGACATTCATCTCCAATATACTTGCAGCCAACTTAACTGCGCTACTCCTGCCGCTGCCGCCGACTCCCACCAGCAATAAATTACCTTTAGCGGATACCAATACATACATACATAAATTTAATCACGACTATTATAACCTAAGAGTTAGTCAGGGACTAAACAAAGGCACCGCAAAAGCAGTCCATTGCCATAGTCCGCGTTTCACCAAGCAGTGACTGCACTCAGTGTGACAGGTGGTGAGCCCGTCGCCGCTATAAGCAATTCGATGTTGTGCAGTTCTAAATCCATTAGCGCCTTTTACGACTCCCAAGGGATGGGTGGGTTGAGTACATGATTTTACCCCGTAAAAAAATTACACGGTAGTATTCTTTAGACACAAATCCATAATAATATTATCAATGCGAAAGTAACTCTGTCTGTCTGTCTGTCTCGCTTTCACGTCTAAACTACTAAACCAATTTTACCGAAATTTGGTACACGTGCCATGCGAGTGAATGTTAAAAAATTTAAATAATGCCACTATGAACCTTGCTTCTAATAATAGAGAAGGAGTACATTTTCAATTCCACCAAGTGTTGAATAGCCTATTTATTGAGGAAGGCTATAGGCCTACATATCATCACACTATTATTAAGTAACTAAGTATTCTACGCGGACGAAGTCGCGAGAAAAGCTAGTATTAAATAAATTTTACAAATATTTATTGCAAACAATAATTTGCGTACTATATACTAAATTAAAAGCTGAAGTTTTGGTTACGTGTGGTTTTACATAGATGTGGACAAACTAAGTTAATATATTTCTAATAGAATCAAGTCCAATTATTTTTCTTAATTACTTTCGAAACGGATGTCCCAACTTGTGACAAATATTAGGTCCTTACCTATGAAATTGGTGTTTTTATACTGTCTTAGTATTTCGTCTTTAACTATTAAGATTCAGAGTATTCCTAAAAAATAATTACCTCGTCTAAAAATAGACTATATTTTTGAGCTCTTTTGATTTGTTTTGATAATTTGTTGTAAGTTTAATTGTGTTAAAATTGGACACGGAGACACCATTTTTTTTTAAGTGCCTCCCAAATACATCATTTTATTTGCATTCACTTAAAAACGATAAATAATTTTTATGAAGTGTGATATAATACATATTACTAAAGCTTGTCTAATGATATTATTATCTCTGGATTTGTCGTTGTGAAGAAAACTGATAAAATGTTAGTATGGAAAATGCAGAATTCCTCAAAATCTCCATACAAAACACCAATTTCATAGGTAAGGACCTAATAAAACATAACCAGATAAACCGACATCGATATACCTTTTTGTAATTTATTTTTCTCTTTTTCCCTCTTTGCAGCTTCTATCTTTTCCCGTTCCCTGTCCTTCAATGACTTCAAGGGTGGAAATTATTTATATAAGGTCGTTAATAATATAAGGTCGACAAGACAAAGTCATCAACATAAAGTGAGTAGGTATATTATTACCGTTGTCTTGTAGCAGCACGCGCGTGCATCGCGAAATATGATCCAGCGCATAGCGGAACATGACCAAAGACATTGGCGATGAAGAAACTACATTATACTCTTCCAGGTAATACTCCATTTTAACCGACATGTCGTCCAAGTCCATCACCTGTTACAAGGAATATCCTTTCATATTACAGCATCAGCATTTGTTGGTTAGACACAGCTGTATAATATTAGGTCCTTACCTATGAAATTGGTGTTTTGTATGGAGATTTTGGGGATGCCTGCATTTTACATACTAATATTTTATCAGTTTTCTTCACAACGACAAATCCAGAGATAATAATATTTTGCATGTATCATTAGACAAGCTTTAGCAATATGTGTGTGAACACGCTTGATAATCATCGCTTGATATAAAATTATTCATCGTTTTTATGTTAATGCAAATCAAATGATGTACTCAGGAGGCAGTTAAAAATAATTGTCTTTGTGTCTAATTTTAACACAATTAAACTTACAAAAAATTATCAAATTACATAATACGAGCTCAAATATATGGTTTATTTTTAGAAGACGCAATTATTTTATAAGAATGTTCTGAAACTTAATAGTTACGGAAAAATTGCTAAGACAGAATAAAAACACCAATTTCATAGGTAAGGACCCAATATTAGTAATTTATTAATAGTACTTAGTCGTAATTAATTTTCAGTGTGCCTACCTGGTCATAAATCTTAGGATCTGCATCTGGCTCCATATAATTTCCAAAAAAGATGTTAGCGGCGTGCTTGTTTGAGCACTTCTCATCGTCGCCAACGTAGCCCATTTCCTTCAGCACTTGGTCCATATGGACACGGTAATTACCATACACTGCTTTATATACCAAGTCGAATAGCTTCAATCTGAAAAGTATTATAAGAAGATGTATGAGCATAGTTGAATAAAATATAACCCCAACATTCATTCAGACGAAAGACATTTAATCTGGTACTAAGCAAAGGCACATAAATAAATTTACATTCTATGTAGAGACATCGTTCGCGTGATTTAACTACGAGCGGCGCCCATCTATTGATCGAAATTAATTACTATATTTTACAAACAATATTATTTCATATTTTAGGTATTTCATGAAGTCTGCGTATTTATTTACCTTTTTATACATTAAATAATTTTTTTTATCTAACAATCAGACAATAGTTTTGTCATTCATCAGTTTTGTTTTAATAGACAAGTGAACAAATAAGTATTATAGGTAAAAATCCATCCTCTATTATATAAGCGGCAATACAATCTTCTATAAAAATCCCTACCACTAAATTCATCGTATTCAAGCCGTATAAAATACTACAATTTCAATTTTGGTAATATTTTTCTCAAGAAACAGTTTCAACTTCTCACCTATCAGCATCGTCAATAAGTCGATCATAGAAAACTCTATAAGTCTCATGAACCCACAGAATGACTAGCTTATTGAGCTCCTTCATGTGCGTCGAGGGCACTAGGAGGATTCCTTTAATGACTCGTGCAAAGTCTCGCAAGTTGAACAAATAGTGGCATTTACTGGGAGTTGGCAGAAATTGATTGGTCACGTTTTTGTATACGTCCATCGTCGCTGCTACCACATTCTGGGGGATGAAATTTAAAATTTTGTTATTAAAAGTTACAAAAGACTTCTCCGATAATAAGACAAATAAATAAAAGATAAGACAGACCTTACTTTGCCTCATTAATGTGTCAGTGAATCCCTTTGCGAAATGCCAATCCATAATTGTGCAGAAAATTTTGTTTAGGGTGTTGTCTTCAAATGAGTCTAGCGTAATAAGTAACATGTGGCGCGTCAGACGTGACGAGATAAGATTGGATCCACCACCTGGAGGCAGCATTGCTGACACGAACAGCTACAATCCATAGAAATAGACTACGATAGTCAAAGGCGAAGATACACTAATAGATGGTCAAAATCAGGGATTACTATTACTACTAATAATATTATTTATTAATATTACAGGAATATGGAACATACCACATCAATGACCTCTTGGCGGGCCATCTCTTTAAGATCATACCAATGGCCATGGTCGATCCATTGCCGCAGCAACTCTAGAGGAGGTTGAGCACCCCACTGCTCTTTTTGTGGCATACTTAAGTCATCCACGAATAACACGCACTGAAATCAAATAAAGTAAGTCGTTACCCGGTAGAAGACGCACCCTTGGTTTGATTATCCTTTTTTTGAGCTCGGAATAAACCAACCTTTTTACCCATAGAAGGTCCGAAGACACCTTTGCGTCGCCTATCTACTTTTGACATGATAATATCTTGGGTCTGTAAGGAACACAATATAAAGTGAATTTTTGGCGGCAATGGAATGTATTACACTTGTATTTCGATGCAAATGAAGACTTAATACTACTAAAGACTATTAGACTACATACAATGTATACGACTGAAGGACTCTGTATCCATGGTCATGAACAATAAAAAAAAAACAATATTAAGTTACTGCCTATAATGTATCAAATATTCGAATAAAATATTAATCTTACTTGATTAGCAGTGGTCCTGGCTGAGAAATTGATGGTATTTGTGATGTATCTCTCCTTAGGTAGCGACAGCAAGAAATTGAGGACTAGGGAAGACTTGCCAGTACCGGTAGGACCGACCAGGAGGATTGGTATTTTGGATTTAACCATTTTAGATACGAAGTAGCGGAGGCATGCATTTTCATTTGTCAGAATGATCACTTCGTTCACCTAAGGAATGCAAATAAATATATTCGCAGAGTTCTAAATTAAACTAGGCAAAGAGAACAAAAAAATACTTAGGAAAACCATAACCTACCAAACTTTTGCAATAAAATCAGACACATTTAAATAAGTATATCACCAAGATATATCCAACAAATTTTTATCTAAATGTGCCAAAATTATTCTAGTATCATAAGATTCATAAGAACACACCACTACAAACCTTAGCGTTAGTTGCAATTGGCATCTCTTTTTCTAATTCTGCCCATGGTATCCAGGTTCCATTGTTTCTCTTGTCATACACATAATCAAATACCGTATCCTTGTCTTGAAACAACTGGTTCTTGGTAAGTTTAAAAGACTTGGGTTTTGGGTACGCTGCATTAGCACCATCCAAGAGCTTGCGGAAGAACACATCGAAGGTCTTACGACTGTCACCTAAACAAAGTTGAAAGTGAATAGTGTCCTACATATACAACTTCGTTACTACAGTAGTATTGTATCTGCGCCAGTCGTATCCTACCATACGTAATAATAGTTTTAGATACTATTTTAAAAGGTACCTGTGAGAGTAGCGCAGAGTCCCCACAACAAAGAGAACACGAAGGTGCACTGCAACCACATAGTACTGAACTGTGTTTCTCCCTCCAGAAGGCACGTTAACAGCCGGGTAAACGACTAAAAAAAACATAAACCTTTAAAAACTTTTAGAATCGCAGATAGTTGCACTAAGAGTAAAATAAGCTATTACAATATACACTGAGGCTCGCATGCAGTAAAATTATTTGATTCTCGAATTTGACAAATCTAGCATTAGCCATAGTAAAATCACTATTTAGGACCATATCAAGTTTTTAAATTAACTACAAGTGGGCCAACATATTATACAATCTTCGATCTGCACTGAGTTTGAATAAAACTTAAGTACAGTTCATTGTGAATATCGCTTGCCTCACATTGTGCCCGGTGCATGGCAACAGACTCGCCACGTGTTACATGGGAACCTAACATATCTGGCGATAATGGGTGATTACCTCCTCTACGTACCCCTTCGGGAAAAGAGGCGTGATGATATGTTATATTATACTATGTATCGGGTAGACGGAGATGTAAATACCTCCAATTCGCTTCATATGTGAATGTAACACAGTAACTTAATAAACTAATAAAAATCTAATTTTATTACACTTCACTTGAAGAAGAAGGAATAAAGCCAACTTATTTTGATTTTGCAACGGGCTTTTTTAAGTGAATAGGATAATCAATCATATTATGTTCAGGATATCAGGATAACGCCAAAACGTAGTAAAACTATGGAAATAAGTATTTCTTACATAGAACTGATGAATCTCCCCAACTACGACGAAGTGATGGCACTTTGTTAATTGAAATTCAAAAATAGGTGGAACCAGCCATTCAATTAGTTCCTGAATCAGCTCAAACTGTTCTGGGATCAGTCGCTTGTTCAAATGAGTATTATACGAGGCAAGAAACGCTCGCCAGCCTGAAAATCAAAACAGATTCTTGGGATTAATTTGCTTTATATGTGGTGATGAACAAAATGAATATTTATCTCTTTCGGTTGTTAACAAACTTAGACATCAAATCCATTCTCAATTCGACATGATTCGTTGAAATTTTTTTTTGTATGACCATCAATGTTTTACCCAATTGTTCAGGTTCCATATATATCATGCCGCACCGCGATACCGTGGCTGGTGATGCAAATTCCAAATCCGCTGGTTCGAATATTAAGTTCATCTTGTTTGTCATCTAAAACAATAAGGCTTGGATTTGAAATATGGTCTAGAGCCACTTAAGTATTTAATTTGTTATCTATCATTCTACAAAGCTATATAGCTTTGTATATAATATAAATGATATCTTGCTCAAAATCAAAAGCATTTATTCAGTTTAGATGCGTCTAAGCCCATGCTTATGAATGTCATAAACATTTTACAATATTACGTAGAAGAGAAAAAATACGCCATCCGTTCACAAAAACTACCAGGAGGCCTTGTTCTGAGAAGAACAGGCAAGAAACTCAGCAAGTTTCTAGCCTCCCTTTACATAGCATCGTTTAAAAGAAAAAGTCATAAACTACAACGTGATTGAAGTTTAAAAAAAATAAAGATAGACATCTATTTGTGTAATATTCTACACATCTGCACATAAGTATAATCTAAAAAAAGACGTGTGGCACTCGGGGACTGCCGCGGTAAAGCTATTGCATAGCATTTTGTATCAACTTATGCAATTATAATTATATTTATTTATTTTATTCATGCAGTATTTCTTTTTCTTTGATATTAATTCAAGTTACACTTTTTGAGCGTGGTGACCGATAAGAAAACAAATTTTTCTATTATTAAATAAATAAAAAAAGTTAATATTGTTTAAAATATTTTTTATTATTTTACAATACATGTGGGTTTTATTATCTTAACGCCGTGTCGAAGACTGCCGAACTGAAACGACGTTAGACGACGCACGGCCTTCAAGCCACACCTCCTTGCGCATCGGAGTGGAGAGCGTGAGGTTTTTTCGTTACGGAATTTCTGGATTCGGTCCCCGCGCTCAAGGCCCGCGATAGAAGCTATGCAATAGCTTAAAAAATTATCTACATAACAATAAATAAATATCTTGATTATACTTACTAGTCTAACTAGTTAAACTAGTCTTTCTATATTCTTATAAAGTTATGTACCTGAATAATCTCGCCACTCATAAGGCATAGTTTCTTGTTGTCGTCGAGTACAGTGTTCATGTTCTCGATCCAGACAGCGTCAACGGGTCCATCAAATAAGATCCACTTCCTATCACGCGTGATCGACATAGCATACTCGCGGAAAGCTATCGCGAGCACACCGTCAGACCTGACAGAGAGATATAGACTTTAAGTTAAACAAAAATCGTCTATGTGGCGTATTTTTTTTTTCTCTTTGTTTGTTACCTTAAAATTTGGTTAACAACGATGATTCTAACTATTATGTCGACGGTCTTCAATCAAACAGCAAATATTTAGTATATTTGAGACTAAAAATGTTGTTTTGATGTTCTCATTTCAGAAAATATAACATAACACAATGTACTTATTTCAGAAAATATATCATACCGCCACCGTAGGCAGAGATATTAACAATTACATTTCGCCAGATATGTTAAGTCCCCAATTCAGAAATATAGTTAGGTAAAAGTGATGATATAGTTAAAGCAGTTGATTCTGATGCTATAAATTCGAAACAAACCATACCACTCATGGGAGGCCGGATCAAAACAACCGTAGAGTTGTCCCATCGTGATGGCTTTAGGGTTGAGAATACGGTAAATGGCTCCAAACTCTTTGTGGCGTGGAGGCGGCTTCATCAGCTGCAACGCTCGTAGTGAGTCCGCTAATGATTGGTAGGCTTGAGTCTTGCCTCCCATTGGCGGGCCCACAATCATGAACCCGTGACGCACTAGCATCATTTCGTAAATCTGTTTTAAAATTAATGGTTCATTGTAAATTTTTAATTATCCCAATCATTAAAATTATGTATATCCAAATTAAAGTACGTGACACAAATTTTGGTGATGAAACAAATAGTACCTGTATGATCTTTTCTAGGTACCATTCGGTAGGCTGTAAATTTCTCTTATCCAAATCTTTATTGATGCACCGCAGCAGTTCTGCACGATCTGGTTGCGGGATTTCCACGCCCGGGAACAAGTCTGAGTAGATGCCAGCAAACAGCGGCACATCCTTTAATGAAGCAAGGAGGCAAAAAAAGAAATAGTGATAGAATACATCAAACCTTAAAGTTATATATCCTTTTTTACTCGAGTAGGTATATTATCTAGAAACTGGCAAATTTTAGCATAATGCTTTGAATTTAATACTTATCACTATAGGAACATAGCCTGACAATTAAAACTGCTCTGGGGTGCTAGAAATTTTGTTTTTATTGCAACGGAACACTTTAAAAAATCCTATTTTCGGTAAACGTATTTCTCTATGTTACTATTAATTAGTTTATGTAAACATCTAAAACATCTCAAGATCCCAACAAAACAACGAAAACGAAATGAAATAAACTGATAAGAAAGAAGATTAGACGATATAATAAGCGACATTTATGGCCACTTGCAGGAAGTTTTAAACCTAGTTTAAAAATCAGTTTTTGTCAATTTTACTATGGCTGAATGTCGAAAAATCATTAAATCTACTTTAAAATCTCGAATTAAATTTCCTGCAAGAGGCCCTTAAAAATAAATTTGATGTATAGGATTCGTGTTTTAATTCGTGGTTGAGATCCATCAATCCTCCGCAATATGGCACGGAGTTTTTTTGGTCAGGCAATGTAAAGGATAGCTCAATATTAACGCTCGCATACCTGAGAGAGAAACTTAGGCATATTGACATCTATGATCGCACGCAATACCAGTTGGGCTTCATCCTTTGTAGGATAGTTTTTCTTGAGTGCCCCTGAGGCTAGTAGCACAGACTTTACCGCGCGCATGCCATAATCATAGTGGTTCTGTGACGACAATTGTTCCGAGCACAGCTTATACGCCTGCACTATCTTGCGCGCTAATCTGTGTACAGTAATATATGAGACACAATACTCATACTATTGCAACAACCAAAAAAAATCAATAAATAAAATAAATAACTTCTGACATTCGCGTCAATCAAGATAGATACATACGGTCCAGCACAAACAAAACCGTTGGAGTAGAGAGTGATTTCTCCAATCATGGCATAATCGGGCACCATCATGGCTACTGTGCGGAACAACACCTTGAGGTTATCGGGCAACTCCGTACGACCGGCATACCTTCAAAAAAGCAGAAGAAAATTTCATTGTACAAGACCGAAACAATATTAAAAATTTCAATGAGAACTAAGAACAAACGGTAACTATTATTTTTTTAATTAATATTTATAATCAACCTGACAATTAACTGAAGTATTTGCCGACTACAAAAGCCGAGTTTGCTTTAAAAATAGTATTTTAACTGCTCTATTAATTAATTTTCTGATTCTTACCCAGGATTCATAGTAATAAATACGGAACAAGTTGGATTAAGACTGATCTCTGTTCCCTCAAAGACGAACCGCTTCTCCCGACGCAAGATCGCAAGCTGGATGGATAAGATTTGTTGCGCCACCACTGATAGCACCTCCAAATCGATACGGTTGAACTCATCAAAGCATGCCCATGCTCCAGATTGAGCCAGACCCTAGTATAGCATGTATATATGATAAATAAAATACTGCATAAAAATTTAAGTTAATACTTATTTTAACCAACTTGTTGCGTTATATGATTTATAAGCACCTTGAAGAATTTCCCCAACGCCTTATAATCCAATCCATCTGAGCAGTTAAAGACAACACACTTTTTGGCGACAGCTTTAGCAAGATCTTTAGTGGTTTCCGTTTTACCCGTGCCAGCTGGACCCTCAGGTGCTCCACCTAGATTCAACTTCAAGGCACTCATAAGGGTTCTGGAAAAATCAAAGTTTTTTCTTTTATCTTGATGACTTTAGAAATATGTCATCAATGTTATATTGTGTTTCTGTAACCGCAACAAATAAATTTATTTTTACATAAATATATTACCAAAACGTTTTAATATAAAAAACCATAAACTAGAATTTATCGTTTACAATATACGACATCATGAAATGATCACATTGATATGGCCACGTCATATACCCACATTTTAATAAAAACTGACATTAAGCTACTAGTAGTCCTAACAACCTTCACTACTCGCGAATAACACTTAACACTCGCAACTTAAACATAAATTTGACGTAACATATTACCTAAAGCAGCGATCGGTTAGAGGCGTGGCTACCAATCGACCGATGTTCCCCAGGTACTCAAACCCATATTCCACGTCCGTGGTGATCATAGAGCATGTAACGTGGTCACCACGCCAGTAGTAACGGAGTTGCGAGATCCAGTTGAAGTCTGTAATTTCGCTCACTTTACGAGAGACCATCTCTTCCAGGATTGAACGACCTGTAACCGCGACCGAAAAATTAATTATCAGAGGAAATACGTAAACGTAAATTTCTGGACGCAAAAGGATGGTTAAAGGGCGATAATTGAGCCATCAGTTTTAATCATATTAAAAAATCGAAACAAATACCGTGTACGTCGAGCACAATAAGAGCTTCAACTGTGATCCTGTTACCAGGCTCAAGATCACCCTGCACTAGATACACCAAACCGGTAATCTGTTCTGTGCTTCGATTCACCAGCTCTGGTAGAGTCGACGTCTGAATAGCTTCTATCGCCTGTAAGTATGTAATTTTTTAATATTTTGCATATTTTTCATTATTTTATATTGATATTTCGTTTCTATCGCTTGCCATATCAACAGACACTATAGTTGGGGTTTCATTCACACAACCTGAAAATTTTTCCTTACATTCGCTACATAACCTGCTAATGTAAGCTGCAAGGATCCCAAATAAAATAAAATAAATAAATAAAATACGTGGATGGTCCACGTTTAAAATTCATGACTTCTTATTCACACCGTTACATGCATTCTCTTTTTTAATTTTAAGTCCCCATTTGATAATACAATGAAATGACTAATACACACTATAGAATACGCTTACTTAAGAGGCTGTAAAGGAAATACCTCAGTCGTGTATTGTATACAAGAGCCAGCTTGTACAATCTGCCCGGGCCAGATTAGCACCCACTCCTCGCGTTTAGTGGTGGCATACGCTGTAACAGCTTCTGAGGCCACGTCGCGGAGGCTCACCATCATCTGGTGTTCGAGCTGCTGCAACCAGCGCTCAACCATACCCTAAAAAATAATAATTATATATGATTCAACACATGATGTTAGATTTTATTTAAAGTAATATTCCGTAGTTGGTTCACATGTAATTGTAATTGCAGTAAAGGCTTATTATTAATATTCAGGTCTTTATCTTGAGTTATGGTTTCATTTATGTTAAATAACGCATGAGCAAATATGTTTTCAAAAATTGTAATATTAGGTCCTTACATATGAAATTGGCGTTTTGTATGGAGATTTTGTGGAACTCTGCATTTTCCATACTAACATTTTTTCAGTTTTCTTCACAACGACAAATCCAAAATTAATAATATTTGGCATGTATCATTAGACAAGCTTTAGCTTTATGTGTGATATCACACTTCTTAATAATTATTTATCTTTTTTATGTGAATGCAAATCAAATTATGTATTCGGAAGGCACTGAAAAGGAGTTGTCTCCGTGTCCAATTTTAACACAATAAAACTTACATCGAATTATCAAAACAAATCAAAAAAGTTCGAAAATATGATCTATTTTAGAGGAGGTTATTATTTTTTAAGAATACTCTGAAACTTAATAGTTACGAACAAAATACTAAGAGAGAAGAAAAACACCAATTTCATAGGTAAGGATATATGTGTAAAATGTGTTGAAATAAAATATTCTATATTCCCGCCAACACGAGAATTACCTTAGCTTCAGCAGGTTGTATACTAGTTGATAACTTGACAACTTCTCCTTCATCAGACGCCATTCCCACAATTTCTTTAGCAGCATTAAATTCAAGTGTATAGATACCCTCGAAGCATTTCTTCAAATGAGGCTGCACTCGCATTGGGTCCTTAGTTTCAGAGAGAATCTCCAGCAACTCATCGTTAGACAAGAAGAAGAACCTAGAAAAACATATTTACGTATTAAGCAAAGACGAACTAAAACCTACATGGTTATAGTATTTCCATTAAATAACCTTGGGAAGAACAGCCTCTTCTTTTCCAAGTAATCGTTTAGTCCACGTTGTATATCATCCAACAATGCGTTGTTGTTGCGCAGTTTCTTCAGTAAACCCGGGAAGTCCGTGGCTGGTAGCACCAAAGGTTCCTTCTGCGTAGCGCCCATGATGATGCGCCACTCCTTGTCTACATCACGGAAGTTGCGGGCTTCAGTCGGCATTTGACGCATTATGTCTTCAGACGAGAATATCGGCTCTAAGTACATCCATGTCGCTTGGCACTGTTAAGTTAATAACAAAATGGAACATTTTTATGAAAATGTCCTCAGATAAAGACTATGAGAAATAGTAAGTAAAATCTGTTCTTAGAAACCTTGGTTTCGATTTAAAACAAAATAATAATGGAATTTAATTGTTTTTCCCACTTTCATACCTAACCGGAAATCGAACCTGGTCAACATTTCAGTAGGTTATTATACATTTTTTCGTTGTTATTGTTGAATCAAGCCACATCCATCCATCAGGCTATAGACGTCCACTGCTGGACATAGGCCTCCCCCAATGATCTCCAACGACCGGTCCTGCGCCGCCCGCATCCAGAGACTTCCTGGGGCCATCGCCAGATCGTCGGTCCACCTCGTTGGGGTCTACCCACGTTGCCCCCGCCAATCAAGCCACAAGGAACACATATATTAAATGAAATCCTGTTAGAATTATTTTAAAAAACTTTTTTTTTCTCAATAGTCGTTTCTGAAGCTACTATAGGTAAATAGAGATAAATGTACGCACCTGCAGCCATTGATCTAGAATATCTTGCATACTAATCAGCTTCTCTTCCCAGGCTGCCATGTCAGCCTCGAAAGCTTTCACGTATGGCGAACCACGCATCGTTTGGGACTTCAGTATGTGGTCGTCCAACTGTTGCTGGATGTCATCCAGCCCCGTTAGGATACCCACACCAGTGTCTCTGCGTTAGATATGATCATTACATAACAAAGACCATGTGGTGCTTATAAATTTAACTTTAAAGGAAACCTAGCGATGAAGTGTGATGAATTTGACTCCGCACCATTCCTCCTTCATCTTGTTGAGCGCAGGCTCGTGGGTATACTCCTTCAAGGCATACTCCTCGATCTCCTCTAGCAGTGCAGCATTCACGTGAACTCCTTGTTCACCATGTCGACGAGCATGGCTTCTGTAGAGTGCTCTATATCCGCACCCAATTAAAATCAGAGTAAGATTTATTACAAAAGTCCTACCTGTAAGGCACAACTTCGAATTTGATTCCACACCATTCCTCCTTCATCTTGTTGAGCGCGCGTTCGAGCGTGTACTCCTTCGAAGCGTACTGCTCAATCTCCTCCAGTTGTGCGGCATGCACGTGCACTCCTTGCTCCACCATGTCGGCAAGCGTGGCTTCCGGAGGGTGCTCCACTTCTGCACCCACAAGTGCGCTGATACGAGCCCAGTGTCGATCACGCATACCCTGTCGGCGTCACTCCTCATAAAATAGGTAACTCATATATACCGAGTATTAAAAAGAAATTGTTAAAGTAGGCGTTAATATTTTTTTCCATCTTTATCGGATAAGAAGTGATATATTGTGAGTTTTAAGTTATGTATTTCATTTCATGTAATCAAAGCAAGTGATTTTATGACAAGCTTGTTGTCTCATACGCAAAACGTACATTTAGAACTACTGATGAGATGATCTGCATAATATTCAAAATACGTTTATGACATTATTTGTAGAAGTAGAAGGGTGAATACATGTGTTGGATGATATAACTGGACTAAACGAAGAGTATTTTTAGTAAAACAGAAAGTTCTAGAAAATTACTCAATACAATCTTACCTTATTGCATATAGCGCAGAGCACCGGAAGCAGGACCTTGAACTTCTCAACCTTATTCCGCACCATGTCTGCTATACGCTTAGCACCAGGATACTCGAACATCTGCTTGCCAAGTTTGTAAAGCAGTTTCCACCAAGACTCCACATCTTCAGATATCTGCTCTGCGTCTAAGCCCAGGAAGGGACCGTGATACCTAACGGATTGTGCGTTTTGGTCATTACTGATAGAAATAAATAACTGCTTTAGTAGTTATAGCCACTCTGTTGGGCATAATATAATATAACTCGTAAAGAAAAGAAGCCCATTAGCCAGCTTTGAAGTAAATAATCCAGCGACAAAAATTTTGCGGGAATAAGTCGCAACGGTGTTGAGATAATTAGTTATTTATTTTGTTCTTAAAGGTATTCCATGGCATTGGTGCGTACCTATGCGTTTCATGTCGAATGCTTGCCATGGAATGCAATATTATTCGACTATAAAAAATATTTTTTGGTTCTCAAAAGATTCTTCCCAAACTTCTGTGTGGGTAAGACCACAAAAGGATTACACTTGTCTTGTTCACTTGTTAGATTCTATAATTTTTTTATTCGTACCTTAACTAAATTAGATATTCCGATTATCAGATAGAAATACAAGACTTGCGGACCTCTTAATATTATTGTTGGTATATTGGACTTATGCCAACTATAATATTAAGAGAGAATATTTAAAGTACCATTTTTCATATCCATCGTAGAAGTCGAAGGCTGTGTGCCATAGCTTGTGGAAGGGGTCAATGCCAGCTAGCATGGTCTGCAGGCTGAAGTAGACCGATACCTCCTGGTCTAGAAGCGTCTCCTCATTAATGATGTCTTCTGCTTCATACTTGTCTTCCTGGAAAACGATAATCGCAGCAGATTTGGTTACTAAATGTCTTTGACCTTAACTTACAAGATTTAAACAGCAATGGACACCTAACTAATTTTGCTCTTTTTAGACCACAGCCTCTTACAGCAAAAATAGCGCAAAGCGTTCACTTGACCTTAACAACTTTAGCACTAAAAATATTTATTAAACGGCGAGATGCATTTAGTAATAAATAGATTTGTATTTCCTTACCGTCAAGTTCTTAAATATCTCATCAACTTTTCCCACCACTTCTTTCAAAAGATCCAGGTTGAGTAACGGTGGGTCGAACCGCCGAAACAACTCAAGATCTTTCTCATGACGTTTAAGTTTTTCCTCGAAAATGGTCTTACGGCTGCGCAACTTGTCCTCCGCCATCGTCTTCTTGGTGAATAGTGTCTTGAGAGTCAGATCGATCGTATCTTCCATGTCGAGTGGCCACAGGAACACGCGGGTGTTTAGGTTTACATCTTCAACTGCAATTAAGTCATAGTAGTATTTATGTCAACTGCAGAGTCAGGCACTTGGTCAACTTAAAGGATGTATAAAAATTAAAAGTATTGTCGCATAAAGCAACTTAGCAAGATATTCTCTAAGGACCAATTTCACCATCTCCGTATCACGACGACGCGCGACGGGGTCGCCTAGGTACTAATTAAAAAATGGGAAAAAATTCGTATGGATTATCTAGTCAGTTCATAAGTCAGGAAAATACCGATAGGCGGTGAAACCGACCCAAAGTCTCTTCAAAAACTTACAAGTAAGATGTGCGTGCTGCATAAGGAACAGTACGTATTCGGCGGTAGTTCTGGATTTCTCTCTCAAGTCAAACATGGCGCAATCGCGACACTCCTGAATGTAATTTATCAGGTCAACTAGCTGTGCTGTTGTTTCTGGACTTTCCGACGTACGTGATGCCATTTCTTCGTAGACGTTGCAAATACTGGACAGTTAGAAAACACAAATTAGTAAGGTTAGGTCTTTTAACTCTTTTAACCATTTTAATGGGCACTAAAAAATCATATTTAATAAACACATAAATACGTACGATCTATTCCACTTCCTGTTGACATTTATGAAGTGGTCCACAATATACATTCGCAGGTCATCCACGATGGACCACATGGTGTCGTTAATGGGTCCGCAGTCCAGCATCACCATATTAAGCGGAATGTCACGCCGCAGAAATAGTATCTCATCACGAAGTTTCTCATACATGTAGATACGTGCAGAGAAATCCTAATTGAATATTAACAAATTAAATTACTTTATCTATTAAACGTCAATGTACAAGAAATGTTCCGTCGCTAAATGATAAGTACGTACCATTGTTTTTGGAACCATTTTACTTTTAAAGCATCTATCATAACATGAATATTACTTTTTTCAATTTTGAAGACGAACTTAGCAATAAATTCGTATTGAGAATCGGCATAAATCATATAGAGATTTTATATCTTTGGAAAAAAGAAGATCACTCAAAACTTCAACTGTAAGTTGCTTTCATGTTTATTCGTCTTTTTTATCATTTTCATTTTTTATTAATAAATACCTTGAGATACGGCGGAGGTTCCTGTCCGAAGAAAAGTTGTAGGTCTTGTTTTGCAGTGCCGTCTAGGATGTAATAGAACTCTTCATAACATGAGAGAAATTTAGTAGGGCCAGGTTTGTTGGCACTAAAGTTCTTAATACACTCTGTAATTAGCTCCACCATATATCCTTCTTCAGGGTATACCGTTAGTAAGTACGGGTTCGGACGACTCACGCCTAAATAACGAATATCGAATTAATTTTCTGATAGAAAACTTTCTATGAAATCTACTTTGTCTAAAATATTTTATTAATGAACTGATAAACAATAAAGTAGTGAATAATTTATTAGTTATAGTAAAACACAACTCTTAGATATTACCGGGATACAACATGGTATCAACACTGGGGATCTGGTTGCTGATGGAAGTGATAGCGTGGAACCACTTGACGATCTGATTCCGCATCTGGTCGAGGGCTGGCTCGAAGGTGATGTTGGTGGTGCCAGGGTGTCCTAGCACTTTGATGCGAAACAACGGCCGTTTGATGAACATGTAGTCCCGGTACTCTCCACTATAGTGATTACCCTCCTACAGTCGATACATAACATTTTGAAATTCTCAAATCTTCTACTTAACTACTAATATGAATGTGAAATTTTTCTGGAAATTTATTACCTATGACATACTTGTAAGTAATGTTGTCTGAATAGCAAAAGAAAATTATTGTTCTTCCTTCTTAAGTCGTAAGACGCAGATAACATGAGCATTATCAAGTGTTTCTATTGCATCAAGAAATATAGAACACTTAAGTTTTGGACAATGTGCAAAAAACAAGAAAACCATGGATAGTTTGGTAAAATTTATTACGATTTCATATAATGTTTTGACAACATTAAGCGACACTTACCGCATAATACTTAAAATATTCAGCAAAATGATAAACACTCCTTTCAACCAAGTCACGAATTTGAGATGACATAAGGGAGTGAATACTTCTAAAAATTACAGAAGTTGTTCAAAAGATTAGTTTGCAAAATAATATCAAAAATAGGTAGCACATAATGAGTAAATAAGCTTATTGATTATGTACCTAAAGAACTGTTCAACCTGAAAAGTAGATTCCTTTTTCTTCTTAGCAACATATACTGCCCAATGGTGTCTCATTTTGATCATAGTATCAGCACAATCAATCAACCAGTTTTCCATCAAGTCGGATTTAATATCTGAACACAGCTTGTTGAGCCTCTCAGTGAATTCCGGAATGTATTGTGGGAATGGAACTTCCTCTTGCATTTTGTTCATGTCACAGATAAGCATATTTTGATACCTAAAACCAATTTTACCTTTAAATTATTATATTTAAAAGAAGCCAAATAAGCACACAGAAAAGAAATAAAAAACAGATTAATTCCAAATTCTTCAACAAACAGCTACGGTATAGTACCAAATTAAGTCATTTTTAAACAAGCTAGGCGATCGAAACACTGCCTTACTCAGCGAGGTTGAAAACTTGATGTTTGTAAAAAACAATAGAAACAGATACAAATACGTGTTTTTAAGATAGGTCGTCTAAATATGGTTATAGCAACATAACCAACTATGTAACCAATCTCTCTTATCATAATCTTCAAATATCGTAATCTAAAAAATATAACTTAAGTACCTATATTCATTTTTATACATAAAACATAAACATTCTGAACTACATGAAGAAAAATATTTGGCGCCCAACTTGGGGCTCTGAAACATATTTTACAATGGTTACTTCATTTTGTTCGATTGATACGCATCAATCCATGGAGTTTCTGTATAAAAGAACAAGCTACTGAAACATACTTATCGTTCCATATCCTCCGAAGCTCTATGAGTATAGGGTTACCATGGTAGTATCGGTAGTGCATAGCCTGCTTACATCGCACAAACGAACAGTGCCATGGTACAGGCGCACGAACGCATAACGACGGCCACAGCGGCGGCAGGAAAGCGATGTGTAACCGAGCACACTCTGCGGGATCCTCGAGAATATACGACAGTAAGCACCTAAGATCAAAATGAGATCAAATTTATGACGCGAATTCTTTTCGCGTCTTTAATGTTTCATTATTAATTAATGTCATTAACATTCACAAGCAAAAAGGATTGTTTTGCCACTAATCAGTAATATTTTCTTTATGTGTTTTGACTGTTCATAGAGGTTTTATTAGGTCGCGATACAGTCCATAGATATTAGATCTATTTCACAACATCTAGAGAAAATTTCAGACTTTTCGATGGATTAAATTTTAAAAGAAAAGGGGCAAATCCCGCTTTGTTGCATACAAAATGTTTTTAACACAGCACCTTATTTTTACTTGACTACCATATTTTGCGAGAAGAACTACTATTTCACTAAAGCTCACCTCTTCATTCCCATCATAAAGAATTCCCTGATGTCTGCCTCGCTCTGTCGCACGCATGCCTGGTACGTTAAGATTAGTAATCGCTTCTTGATACTGGCAGTCTGCTTGTCAACTTCAACCTTGGCTCTTTTATACAGGTCAAGTGGGAAATCTGGCAAGTGCTTACCTACTAGAGCCTGAAATATTACGAACTATATGAAACTGGTTCTTGCAAATACATAATTAAAGACAAGAAAAGAACATGAAAAGAAATCCTTGAGAAGGCTTGTATCCAGATGATACAAGTATATGGTTACTTCATTTAAGTTGGGAAATAAAAATCTATTCAAATGAATACAAATGTTATCATATGATAACATTACCCAAATATGATTTTAAGTGTTATTAATGTCTCATGTTAATGTTTTGGCATACTAGTTAGTATATAGGCTATACTACTATGTACTAGCCTATATATATAGGCTAGTTAGATCAACATTATTTACCGTATTCAAATAAAACTTTATCCGTTCTAAATCTTTAGGATGTATATACTTGTAGTGTTCTTCTTCTGTAGTTTTGATCATTTCTGCCTTCTGGTCGTCAGGATCACGAGGAGCTTCAAATTCAAGCTTTTGAAGATGTCTGAAATTCAAATTAATAATGTCTGAATGAGAAGTCAAAATATTTTTCCGCAATCTGTATTTAACTTTGTGAACTTGAAGTTTATCTCAATTAATAGGTAATTAATATTTACGCTAACGTTTCATACACTTGATTAAATTAGAATTCCAAACATAAAAGGTCACAAGAGGTCGCTGGACCGATCCCCGCCGACTGTTCTGTACCACTGATTTCGAAGACAACATAAGTACAGTTTATTGTGAATAGCGATGGCCTCACATGGTACATTTGGGTCTGATGCATTGCAAGAGGCTCCATTTACATTGTGACTTAACATATAAGGCGAAATATTCTCGTCTGCGCCTTCCCCTTCGGCGATATTAGGTTACTATTAAGAATAATTTTGACACGCAGTTTTAGTAATTAATATAAGCAATGAAGAAAAGGCCTTAATTGTTAAGAATTACTTTCTTAGAGCCTCCTTTGCCGCAATTTCAGCGTCAATCTTTTCCTGTCTTCTTTTTTCAATTCTTCGTCGCTTTGCTTCAGCCTCTGCCTTTTTCTTCCGATCATACTCACCAGAAACTAAATCTTCTAGAAGAACCAGTCCTATAATCATACAAATAAGGTTTATATCAAGACAACACGTCGTGTAAAAAATAATCTATTAGGTTCTTTATATTTTGGTTGTGTTGTTTGGTACAAGAACGTGCTTAATAAAACATAACCTGATAAACCGACATCGATATACCTTTTTGCAATTTATTTTTCTCTTTTTCCCTCTTTGCAGCTTCTATCTTTTCCCGTTCCCTTTCCTTCAATGACTTCAAGGGTGGAAATTGCAGTTCACCATTGGGTCCAATAGGACCGTATAAAATTGGAGGCTTTCGTTTCTTCGGCGGCATATTAATTAAGCGCATTGCTTTAGTTTTTGAGGTATAACAGTTGCCTGAAAATTGAGGTTTTGCAGGTAATGAGAGTATTGTAATTATAAATTTTATCCTATAGTTATGGCTGATCAATATTACTGATCTTAGATATTTTTAGTGGTGGTATGGTATAGCTGACCATATACACAGCAGCAGTTGTCTCTTTGAGTGAGACAATAAAAAAATAACTGAAACGCTACAGCCATCCAGATTTAAGAGATGAACCATTATACAAAACCTGAATAAGTTAATATTCAAGAAATCCGAACAATGGCTGAGCACCAGTTGCCAGTGGCTGTTGAAAAAAGCCAAATGTTTTACGGCAATGAAAGAATTGACAGTATGGTATTATTTTTGGTTACCTTCTCGTAGTGCCGTATTATCCATAAGGCACTTTAGGACAGAGGCCCGCTATGACCAGGGGCCCAGCAATCCCGATTAAAAAATAAAAAAAAACATATGTTATAGAGTATTTTTATGCCACAAAACTCAAACCACCTCAAAATTTCCATCCACCTCAAATTTATTCATTTTCGTAACGTTGGCATTATTGCTTTGGTTTATACATGACAGTATGAAAAAGGGGGGGCCCAAAACGAAATGTGCCTTGGGGCCCCGAGATGGTTAATCCGGCCCTGCCTTCTCATTGTACCTACTCGAACTTCGTTTATAAGTAATTTTTAAAGCAGTGTCTACTGAGCCAGGCATTAGAAATCTTGCAAGCCATGCAACAAACCTCAAGCTTACTCAAGGTCTTTTATGCGCATGAAACAGTAATATTTAGCTTTATAAATCAAGAAATAATCTTAATGCATATTTAGGAGAAACTATTAGGCCATTTCAGGTTTTAATGCTAACCTATGGAGTCCACTGGCTTGGCGTGATCGTAGCTGTCTCTGTAGGGAACACCTCGCGTCCAGGACTTCCTTTGCATAAGTGGAGGAAACTCGCTGCAATCGCCATGTCCTTCGCCTAAGCAATGACCAAGATTAACTTAGCTCTTTTTTTCAGCATTGTTCTTGTATTTTAAATAGATATTAGGTCCTTACCTATGAAATTGGTGTTTTGTATGGAGATTTTGGGGAATTCTGCATTTTCTATACTAACATTTTATCAGTTTTCTTCACAACGACAAATCCAGAGATAATAATATTTGGCATGTATCATTAGACAAGCTTTAGTAATATGTGTTATATCACACTTCATAAAAATTATTTATCGTTTTTAAGTGAATGCAAATAAAATGATGTATTCGGGAGGCACTTAAAAAGAGTTGTCTCCGTGTCCAATTTTAACACAATTAAACTTACAACAAATTATCAAAACAAATCAAAGGAGCTCAAAAATATAGTCTATTTTTAGACGAGGTAATTATTTTTTAGGAATACTCTGAATCTTAATAGTTACAGACAAAATACTAAGACAGAATAAAAACACCAATTTCATAGGTAAGGACCCAATATTTTCGCTCTAGATTAAGAATAGCCATGATAGGAAAATGCCACGACACGTGCAAGAGGTATACCGTTTCGATAGTCACCTGTACCACAGTGAACGAATGTAAATATCGTTTTCTTAACATATACAGGTGCGGTACGAGGTTCGACCTCACATAGGGACTTTAACATATTGGACAAAAAGTGTACGTTAACATCGGTGTTTTCCCCTTTTTCCCAAATTAAATGGGTTGGGTGCAACTTTTTTTTATTCTTCAATTCTCTTCAATTACTCGTTAGTTCAACATCCAGGTCTTTTCTCCTCACATCAGAATTCACACGAACCATCCATCGCTTCATGGCCTTCCTCTCATTCTAGGTCCATCCACATCCAGAATTCTGTTGTGTGGATAACAATATATTAGTAATTAAATGAGAAATTTACCAACCTTCAGGGTAGTAGTTCCTCGCCGCCCTCAGCAGGACGCTATCTCGTTCCAACTCGTCGTCGTAGCCGGCGCGCGTCTGACTCGCCAGCGTGGGCTGCGTACGGGGCCCGCCCGTAAACCGTGGCGGGCAGGGCTTCGCCCCACTCAGGTTACTAGCGCCACCTCGTGGACGCTTGCGCGCGCCACCGCTTGCCATGATTACTGGGAATATTAATTTTTAATTTATTTATACGCTCGGACTGCAGACTATTCAGTAGGTATATAAGATCTGTCCGTCATGGTGTAATATTGGTTTGAATTAATAGTGGTTATGGATTTTCTATAGTGCCCGATAACGGCGGCTTACCCCCTATAACGTGGAACCAATTTTACTGGAAAAGTGTGGGTGTGTATTGTGTAATGCACCTCTGACTACTCCTTCGGGAATATAGGCGCACCTAATGTGCAGGTATGTAACTGACATGCTTCCAACAAAATTAGCCTTAAATTATTATCACAAGGAAATGGTCGTTAATTACTGAAACAGAGTTCATAAATCTTTGTCACCAAGAATCTTTGTCAGCAAGAAACAAGGAGTATTGATTCGGATTGGTGAGTAGAAAGAAACAGTTGCAATAGCGACCGGGAATCGGGAATATTTAACACGCCTTCGGAAGGAATGACCATCGCGAAAGTAGTTATTTAGTATCGAAAACCAATGCGCACTTTATTTGCTTCGAATTTGAACTGTTGCTTTAAATGTTATCGGGTGTGGCGTTAATTATTGGGACAAGATTTCCTGTAAACTACAGTACAGTACCTAATGCAGTGTAGGCATTACCCATTAGTACCTATGCCTTGTTTACAGTCAGCACTTCAAGTAGTTTAACTACGAAATACTTACGATTTGTATAGTACCTACGTGGTACCTACCTATAGATAAAAGCATGACGAATACTAGGTGCTAAGTTAATAACTTTAGCAAGTGTTTGGATCCAACTACGTATAAAGAAAAAACTTAAAAATATAGCAAAAGATTGTATGATTATTACAAATAATTTAATATTATAATAACACATAAATTTCCTGATTCAAAATTATGATAAGTAAATAATAAACAAACTTTTCATCGTTCATTACACATAAATTCAGCTGCAATAAAATGATTTAAACAATAGCTTATTCATTATTTTTTCCCTTACCTTAATATATTTCTTCATACATCACAATTTACAAAAAAAAATATAGCAAGTTGATTTTATTTCAAGAAATATTAAAAACATTCAATTCCACTTGTTGGAAAATGCCTTGGTGACAGTAAGTGACGCGTTGCTATGGTACCATTAATTTTTTATTTCCGCCATTGCCGTGTTGCCGCCGCCGGTATCAAAACAACTGCTATGAAAAAAGGTTGTTTGTTTATTACCATGATAACCAATCTGACTGAACAATGAAGATTTAAACCCACAATATACCTACCCTTAGTGGTGGGGAAATGCTTTAAGGACAGACTGACTAACCTGGTCGCTGGTTTAATTCTCTTTCCTGATGATGTGGGTAGCAGTCGAGCGTCCTCGCCTTCCTCAGCATTCAGTTGATTATTAACAATTTAACGGTTTTGCGCGACACGCACTAAGATAAGTTCACGCGGCACGAACCGTGATGATTTTCGAGATGATTTTCCAGATAACTACTCTTGGGAAACGACGTGTAGCCGAGACCGCTGATGTACCGTGAGAGAGTGACCGATGGAATGCTAAAAGTCAGTCAATCTGTAGGAATGAATGGGAAACGGGTAGGATGGGGGCTTGTGCAAAATACATTCACAGATTATAAATATGATGTCCCGTCCTAACCGTGTTGTTTACTCATCATATTCCCCCCCAAAGAGCGGCTTAGCTCTTTTGAGTTGGATACGTAAATTATAGAGTTGTTTGTTACAAAAAATATGTGTATGTAAGTTAGCAAAAATATATGGATATAAGTTTAGGGTTGACATCTCAGAGTAAACAGAACTGGAGTAGCCTTTGTCTAACATTCCCCTCTGCCAAATGCACAAGCATCGGATGCTTGCACGTTTAATAAAACTAGTTGAGCCGCCATTTTGACAGCCATAACATTGTATACGTTGCGGCGAACAGAGCTCCCGCAAAAATGCCTGCCTGTGCTGTTTTTTGTTGTAAAAATAAATAGAAAACATCGAGTATGCTAAAAGATGGTGTCACCTTTTAACTGTAATTATAATTTTTAAGATTTCATGATTATTTACTTCATTATTTCATGTTTTAGAATTCTACGATTTCAAATTTCGAGCGCTAGTCTCGTGGGGAGTGCGGCTGTGACGTTGTCAAAACGCACACCCCACGTGACTATTTTAAGCGTGTGTGTGCGTAATATTTAAATTTGTGTGTCGAATTATGCATGTGTGCATTTGTAAGAACGGCTGGCTTTGCGTGTAATGGTAACCTCACCCCCCGCAAGAAATGGCAGAAAAAAATGTTTGAGAAATTGACTAATGGCTACTCCAGTTCTGTTTACTCTGAGGTTGACATGCATGATATAATGTAGCATGCATATAAAATTACTTGTATAGTGTTTATAATCATACATATAGGTTAAATAATACATATATAAGATACTAATAAATTGTAAGCATGAGCAACTTCTAGTCAGATACAAGCGGGCAAAGCTTTACCACGGGCCTAAGCAGAGTTCCAATAGCCGTTTTGAGCTCTACCACCCTAACAACACCGTCGTTACCCGGGCAAATCCTTATAACGCGGGCTTTGCGCCATTGGAGCGGAGGAGATGTGTCTTTAATGAGCACCAAGTCACCAACGCGGATGCTCGACTCCTTGGCCAGCCACTTCGATCGCTGTGTCAATGTGTGCAGATACTCAGTATGCCAGCGCTTCCAAAAATGCTGCGTTATTTGACGAGTTAGTTGCCAGCGCTTCAATGGGCTAACATGGCTGTCAGTTATGTCTTGTTCCGGTAAAGACAAGAGCGGTTGACCAATTAAAAAATGACCTGGGGTTAAGGCCTCCAAGTCGTTAGGGTCGCTAGTAAGAGGACACAAGGGGCGAGAGTTAAGAGCTGCTTCCACCTTCGCGAAGACAGTCGCCAACTCCTCGAACAGCAAAATACGGTCCCCGATAACACGGTTTAAAATGAGCTTGGCGGACCTTACTGCGCTCTCCCACAAGCCGCCCATGTGGGGGCTGGCAGGCGGATTCAGGTGCCAACTAACATGATAGTTGGTTAAGTGCCGCTGAAAACTGCTTGCTGACATTTGAAGAAAGTTGCTCGTATCCTTGAGATAATTGCGTGCACCGACAAAATTGGTGCCGCAGTCGCTGAAAATATCCGTTGGCAAGCCTCGACGCGAGACGAAACGGTCCAAGCAGGCAATAAAAGCTTCAGTGGTTAGTTCGGAAACGATCTCCAAGTGGACGCACTTGGCAGAAAAACACACAAATAGGCACATGTATGACCGATAAGCTTTAGCGTTGCGAACCTTTGACTGTTTTAACCAAAATGGACCGGCGAAATCTACCCCGACCCGCTGAAAAGGACGACATGGCGTAACGCGACTGGACGGCAAGTCCCCCATGAAGGGTTCGATAGATCTTGGCCGCAGACGATAGCAACGATGACATTTAAAAATGACATGCTTTATGACACGCCGAGCCGATACAATCCAGAACTTTCGATGGAGTAAAGCCTGCATGGTACCTAAGCCAGGATGAGAATATAGTCGGTGATAATGATCGATGATGAGATGCGTAACAAAATGATTTTTGGGCAACAGCATAGGATGCTTCGCCGCATAATTTAGGCTAGACTTTACCAGCCTACCACCAACCCGTAACAGACCCGCCTGATCTACAAAGGGACTTAAACGCAGTAAACTGCCTTTTAAGCGCTTGCCTGTTTGTAAGAGTTGTAAGGCGTCAGCGAAAGCCGCAGACTGCACCAGCCTGACAATTGAGACGAGACTACCATTTAGCTCCGATAGTGACAGCGTGCCAGTACGGCGTTGCCTTTTGCTTCTGGAGTTAAAGATGAAACGTTTACACCATGCTACGACACGGTGTAATTTTGAAAAGGTGCTGTAACGATCAAAACAGAACGGCGGTGCGGTAACCTGTGCCACCGCAGCTAAGGTCAAGGGCTTCAGGTTTGGTAAATCAGCCTCGCTAAGCAACGGCACTTTTTCAGGCCATGACGCAGCGTCAGCTGCGAGCCATGCTGGAGACCACCACAAGGCGTGATTTACCAAATCTGATGGTGAAATCCCCCGACTAGCGCAATCGGCGGGATTTGCTGATGTTGGAACATGTTTCCACGATACATTAGGTAAAAGCATCTGGATCTGCGAGACTCTGTTACCCTCATAGGTTTGAAGCTTGTGCGGAGACAAGCTTAACCATGAGAGAACGATACTGGAGTCCGTCCAGGCAAAAGAATAGTTAATGGCTACCTTGCTTTGCAGCAGGCTAAGAGTATGCTTCATTAGCCGGGCAAGCAAGAATGCGCCGTTAAGCTCTAATTTAGGAACAGTCAATTTTTGTTTTAATGGAGCTACGCGGGATTTGGCAGAAATAAGCTGCACCAAAACGCTTCCGTCGTAGGCTTTCACGCGAAGATAAATACAAGCTGAGTACCCTTGCTCGGACGCATCACTGAAACCATGAACTTGAACATCTACTGGTTGATCAGGAAGAATACGTCGCTGAATAGAAATACGATTTAGATTGCGGAAGTCCACCAGGAAGATTTGCCATTCCTTCGCTAAAACGGAAGGCAATGGGTCATCCCATCCAGCGTCCAATAACCAAAGCCTTTGCATGAAAAGCTTGGCGTAAAATGTTGTAGGAGTTAAGAATCCACACGGATCATAAAGTTTGGCGATGTTAGACAAGACACCACGCTTCGTCATGATACTTCCCATCTCAGAAACCCGATAAATGAAGTTATCAGCCCTAGAGCTCCATTCGATTCCTAAAATTTTAAAAACATTGTCGCCGTCCTCGAACCTGTACGGAGATTCGCAATGATCAGTCGGGCAGGATGACAGAAACTCCTCGCTGCTGCTCGACCACTTGCGAAGTAGGAATCCCCCTTGGGCGAGAACCGTGACAAGATCTTGCTGTAACTGCAAAGCTGACTCGATACTAGAGGACCCACTCACCACATCATCCACAAAAGTATCCTCTAGTAGGACTTTAGCAGCATCGGGGTATCGCTCCATGTTGAGATGGGCGAGTTCATGGATGACGCGAATCGCCTGAAAGGCTGAACTGGAGACACCATAGGTTACAGTGGTCAGTTCGTACTGTTTGACAGGAAGATCTTGTGATTCGCGCCACAGAATGGTCTGGTACTTGCAATCATCTTTGTGAACCCTAATCTGGCGGTACATTTGCCTAATGTCACCAGTAAAGACAATTTTATGGAGCCTAAATCGCAGGATGATGTCCTCTACGTTTTTCTGCAACTTAGGCCCGCTCATGAGAACTTGATTAAGCGACACACCGTTGGAGCTAGAAGACGAGGCGTCGAAAACAGCTCGCAGCTTAGTGGTGGTGCTCTGTTCTTTAAGAACGCCGTGATGTGGGATGTAATAGTGATCGCTCGAAACAGGAGAGATGATTTCACGCATGTGACCAGCTTCTAAATAATCTCGCATGAAGGCTATGTACAGCTCTCGAAGCCTACTGTCGCGAAGAAGTCGGCGCTCCAGGTGAAAAAACCTCTTGACAGCTGAAAAATATGTCTCACCTAATGGCTTGTGATCGACCTTGAAAGGCAAGCGCACAACAAAACGACCGGTTTTATCCCTGCAATGGGTCTCAACAAAATGACGTTCGCATCGAACATCTTCAGGATCTTGTATAACCTGCATAGGTAGCTCTTCTGCTTCCCAAAAACGACTAAGAGCTTCGTTGAGCTCGAAAGTGCATGTCATTGCCACAGCACAATTGGCATGAGCTGATGCTGCTGGTGCCTCACCCATGATGACCCAGCCAAAAACAGAAGAGTACGCTGTAGGCATGTCTTTACCTATATTAAATTGATTACCGTCGAAGATCTGGCTGTATAGCCCAACACCTAGAAGAAGTTCAATTCTACCAGGAGTGAAAAAATATTTGTCTGCAAGTGTCAAATGGTTGCATCTATTTAAAACCGACTTATGTATGGAAACTGACGGAAGGTTGCTGGTGATACCCTTAAGAACAATGAAATCAGATTCCAAAATATTATCAGCTCTATCCACAGGCTTAAGACTGCTATGGACCACCCCATTTGTTGAGTGACTAATTGCCATACCTAGTCCATATAGGGTCCCAGACTTAGTGCGAGGCAATCTAAGCCGCTGTGCTAAGCACTCAGTCATTACGCACACCTGTGAGCCACTATCTATCAATGCACGAGCGACATGATATTGACCATCCACATCCCGTATGTGCACGAGGGCTGTACCTAAGACCATGGTAGAGGTACCATCAGTGCCACACAAAGATTGGCCTTGCGCCGGGCTATCAACCGCTTGAACAGCCACAGGTGGGGGTGTAACCGGTGTGTGAGTATTACCTAAATGCAATTTAGTATGATGCCTACCACGGCATATCTGACATACACTACGTGATATGCACTTGGATACATGATGAGAACGCAGACAATTGAAACATAGCTTATGTTGAGAAATAAAATTTTTCCTGTCCATAGGATTCATATTATCAAATTTTTGACATTTGTAAATAAGATGATTTTCATTGCAGCAAGGGCAAATAGAATTATAATTGTGTGTTAAGTTATTGGAGTTGACAACATTAAATGAATTGCTGGGTGTTGACTTTGATGTGGAACTTGAAAGGTTTTCCAAAATTCTCAGCTGATTTTCTAAGAACACCATTAATTGCTCAAAAGTTGGAATAGAATTCATGAATATTGTTGACTCGAATTTACTACGCATGTCTGTAGATAGTTTTTTTAATATAATGTGCAACAGTAAGAAACACCATGAACTGAGATTAAAATCTATAGCAATTAAGGCCTGTGTATTTTCCTTAATAGTGAAGACAAACTTACTAAGGGACTTAACATTCACTTGTGTCAAGTTAGGTAAGCTCAAGATTGCATCTATATGCCTATCTGCTATGATTCTTTTGTTTTGATACCGGTCACTCAACAATTTGTATGCCACTGTGTAATTGCCCGCAGTGATGCTGAGATGCTTTACTAAAGATAAGGGTTCCTTGTCCAAAACGCTTAATAAATAATGCATTTTTTCCACTTCACTAAGATTTGAGTTGTTATGAATTAAACTATTGAAAATTGAAATGAAATTGGGCCACTCAACACATGCACCACTAAATCTTGACAAACAAATCTTAGGCAAGTGAAAATCATGGCTAACTTTACGCTCGGGAATTGCGGAGGTATCGCAATGTTGTGGGTTTAGGCTCGAATGCAACACTTGTGTAGAATAATATTGCTCCTGGAATTCGTTATAGCTACGATCTAAGCTAGCCCGCTCCTTGTCGTCAAGTGCACTATCAGTCATTAATGCGGCAAATACGTTGTCCATTTGCTCGCGATGCCTATCGATATCTTTGTATCTGACAAGAAACTGATCAAATAGCCGATCCTCCCGGACACGTTCCTTTGGGGCGTTGCATCTTGTTGCTATATCATACAACTCCCGCATACGCTTCAGCAATACATTAAACCGAACAATATTTTGTCCACCTTTAGACATTTTGTGTGATATTTAGATGTTAGGATTAAAATAAAACAGATGTAAACAAACGCGTAAAAGTGACGTTAAAGTGACACTGACAGTTATTTAGTGACAGCAAGACCGAACCATAGACTATATTAGAGAATCATTCAACAATGCTGCCAACCGAATAAATATTTTAAAATGGCGGAAACGATGAATGAATGAACAAACACGGTATGATGGCGGCTAACAAATAAGTTGAGGGTAGTTAAAATGCACAAGTATTTAAGTTGATTTTACGGATTTTAATGATGAAGTATGGATATTTGGAACGAAGGACCAAGGGAAATGGTGGGGAAATGCTTTAAGGACAGACTGACTAACCTGGTCGCTGGTTTAATTCTCTTTCCTGATGATGTGGGTAGCAGTCGAGCGTCCTCGCCTTCCTCAGCATTCAGTTGATTATTAACAATTTAACGGTTTTGCGCGACACGCACTAAGATAAGTTCACGCGGCACGAACCGTGATGATTTTCGAGATGATTTTCCAGATAACTACTCTTGGGAAACGACGTGTAGCCGAGACCGCTGATGTACCGTGAGAGAGTGACCGATGGAATGCTAAAAGTCAGTCAATCTGTAGGAATGAATGGGAAACGGGTAGGATGGGGGCTTGTGCAAAATACATTCACAGATTATAAATATGATGTCCCGTCCTAACCGTGTTGTTTACTCATCACTTAGAATAAATAATCTAAGTACCTACCTAACAAAAATTTATACTTTTTTAGCCCAGACCAGGAGTATTTTTCAGTTTAGTTGGATCATCATCATCAGCCGTTTTACGTCCACTGTTGGACATAGGCTTCGTCCAAAGACTCACAACAATCGATCCTGCGATGGTCCAGCGGCTTCCCGCGACTTTTACCAGAGGGTCGGTCCACCTAGTGGAGGGCCTATCAGCGCTGCGCATCCCAGCAGTGCGGGGTCGCCGCTCAAGAACTTTTCCGCACCAACGGGCGTCAGTTCTGTGCCCTGCACACTGTCACTTAAGGTTCGCAATCCTTTGAGCCATGTCAGTGACCTTAGTTCTCCTGCGGATCTGCTCGTTCCGGATTCGATCGCGTAGAGAAACACCGAGCTCTCTCTATTGCTCTTTGGGTAACTTTAAGCCTTCATAAAAACGCCATTGTTCGGGTGCCATAGGTTACCACTGACAGTAGGCACGTATTAAAGACTTTCTTGAGACATTGCGGAAGAAAAGCCGAGTAAATGTTACGTAGCTTCCCGAACGCTGCCCAGCCAAGTTGTATTCGTCGGTTGACCTTTTTGGAAGTTGGATTTACTTACCAAGTGTTAGGTATGTTAGTCAGGACTAATTAAAAAGTTCGTGTTTAACATTTATGACTTGCTTTACCTAGGCAAGAGACTATGCACGGCCGGGTATGCCGAGGGCTGACAACGAGCCGAACAAAGTAGCAGGCATCGAGAACTGCTGCTGCCTCACGCGCACCAGTAAAGGTCTGAACCGCTGGAAATACGATGACGGCTTACCTTTTGCCTACGAGATACAGAACTTTTTTTTTTACTATACAGGGTTACAGGTTAAGTCGACCTATTCCCGTTAAGAGCACGTAGTTTACATCATTCCTGACTACTTTCACTATGAAACACCCTGTCCGAAATTTAACCGTTATTGAGATATTTGAATTTAATTGATTTTTAGAAAAAAATTCCGATTTTCAGCTATCTGCTTTGATATCATAAAATGTGGAAGTGTTATCATTACTATTATTGGTTTTTATGTTGTACAATAAGATGCTTTATGACCTCAATAACTGGTATTGTACGTAAAATAACGAAATAGGTTGTTGTAAACGATTAAAACTTAAAAATTAATATTGAAATTCAGAAAATCTAATTTTCTTTTAACGATAGCTAAAAAAAATAATATGTGGCGTGTTTTGCAGATGTGCTTAATAATATCTACGTTTCATCAGCTATCCAACGAGGTATAACAATCAAGGTTTTATCAAAAATTTCTAGACAAAACTTACGTTTCCTAGGCTATCGGGGAGAAAAAATTAAACAATAGACGAGTACAAAATACTAATTTATTAATCTAGAAATTACAAAAAAGTGATTATGTTTAGATCACAGTAAGTGTTCGACGTGTCCGCCCCTTTTCTGAACACATCTCCGCAGTCTTTTACGTAGTCCACTTTTCACTACACCAGTAGTTAAATTTCTTCTGATTTCATTTGCTGCATTAATTATTTTTTCTCTTAATACTTCAACGGATGAAATTGGGTTGGGCTCATTGTATACGAGACTCTTCATGTGCCCCCATACATAAAAATCCATGGGGGTAAGGTCCGGACATCTAGCTGGCCAGGGTAAAGGCCCGCCTCGTCCAATCCATTTATTCGGATAAGCCATGTCCAGCCATTGTCTGACACTTCTTCTGTAGTGTGCTGGGCAATTTCATCCGTTGAAGTATTAAGAGAAAAAATAATTAATGCAGCAAATGAAATCAGAAGAAATTTAACTACTGGTGTAGTGAAAAGTGGACTACGTAAAAGACTGCGGAGATGTGTTCAGAAAAGGGGCGGACACGTCGAACACTTACTGTGATCTAAACATAATCACTTTTTTGTAATTTCTAGATTAATAAATTAGTATTTTGTTCTCGTCTATTGTTTAATTTTTTCTCCCCGATAGCCTAGGAAACGTAAGTTTTGTCTAGAAATTTTTGATAAAACCTTGATTGTTATACCTCGTTGGATAGCTGATGAAACGTAGATATTATTAAGCACATCTGCAAAACACGCCACATATTATTTTTTTTAGCTATCGTTAAAAGAAAACTAGATTTTCTGAATTTCAATATTAATTTTTAAGTTTTAATCGTTTACAACAACCTATTTCGTTATTTTACGTACAATACCAGTTATTGAGGTCATAAAGCATCTTATTGTACAACATAAAAACCAATAATAGTAATGATAACACTTCCACATTTTATGATATCAAAGCAGATAGCTGAAAATCGGAATTTTTTTCTAAAAATCAATTAAATTCAAATATCTCAATAACGGTTAAATTTCGGACAGGGTGTTTCATAGTGAAAGTAGTCAGGAATGATGTAAACTACGCGCTCTTAACGGGAATAGGTCGACTTAACCTGTAACCCTGTATATATATTTATTGAGGCTTTGACCGCTAAAGGCCAGCCGCTTTTGCGATCAAAGCCTCAATAAATATGGGTAAGAGTAAAGAGGATGCCGGTTCGATCCAATCACCCCCAAACAACTGAGTTTGAATAAAACCTTAAGTAGATACAGTTTATTTGTGAATATTTCTTGTCTCAAACTGTGCCAGGTGCATGACCACAGGCTTGCCTCCTGTTGCATTGGAACTTGAAACATCAGGCGAAATGAGTATGTGATGTGGATAGACCCTCTGCCTATCCCTTCCTAATAATAATCTTATTAGATGATATAACTATACATATAATGAAACTGTAGAGGTCGAATGTCGGTACATAGAAAAAAGTCGTGGGCAACATCTAGTAATAAATAAAACCTTTTTTATCTGAGAACAACTACAACAAGTGGTTGAAGATCTCAGAGTAAACAGAACTGGAGTATCCTTTGTCTAACATTCCCCTCTGCCAAATGCACAAGCATCGGATGTTTGCACGTTTAATAAAACTAGTTGAGCCGCCATTTTTGACAGCCATAACATTTTAAACGTTGCGGCGAACAGAGCTCCCGCAGAAATGCCTGCCTGTGCTGTTTTTTGTTGTAAAAATAAATAGAAAACATCGAGTATGCTAAAAGATGGTGTCACCTTTTATTTGTAATTATAATTTTTAAGATTTCATGATTATTTACTTCATTATTTCTTGTTTTAGAATTCTACGATTTCAAATTTCGAGCGCTAGTCTCGTGGGGAGTGCGGCTGTGACGTTGTCAAAACGCACACCCCACGTGACTATTTTAAGCGTGTGTGTGCGTGAAATTTAAATTTGTGCGTCGAATTATGCATGTGTGCATTTGTAAAAACGTTGTGCGTTGTGCTGGCTTTGAGTGTAGTGGTAACCTCACCCCCCGCAAGAAATGGCAGAAAAAAATGTTTGAGAAATTGACTAATGGCTACTCCAGTTCTGTTTACTCTGAGTTGAAGATAGAATACGCTGTTGTTTGAAAAAAAAATAAGAGAATATTAACCACGATTTACCAAGCAACGAAGGTATAATCGGTTTGTACATGAACATTTAGTTGAGACAAAAGCGGCTGTCGTGGTGTGGACATGTTTTGAGGAGAGAGAATGAGCATGTAACGAGAAGAGTTATGAATATGAGAGTGGATGGTAATGCAGGGAGAGGAAGACCAAAGAATAGATGGATAAATTGTGTGAATGAGGACATGGCTAAAATGGGAGTGAATGTTGATATGACGTGTGATAGGGGAGAGTGAAGGAGAAACACTCGTTGCGCCGACCCCAAATGAAATTGGGAAAAGGGCAGGATAATGATGATGACATGAACATGGTACATTACCAGAGCACGTTTTAATTTTCCTTCAATCACCCAGCAACCCGTACCCCATTTACCTACAGCGTGGTGGTGTTATGGCCCATACTCCTCATGTGTTTCTTCACGAGGAAGGCCTGTGCCCAGAAGGGACGTATTATAAGTAATTTACAATCTTATATCTTATAGGTAAGTCATTTACTATCTTAGTGTATACATTTATAACATGTATCTAGATGTTCATACTGGTGACTGTACAGGTTGTTTGTTTTTAGGTTAGGACTCTTGTCCCCACCTCAATAGTTCGAAGACTAATATCTCCTTATACATACACATACATGCATAAATCACGCCTGTAATCCCCGAAGGGGTAGGCAGAGTCCAAGGAGCACCTTTAGATGTTGACACCTTGTGTTCCTTAAGACCACATTTAACCATACAAAAATTGGGTTTGGTCAGATGAAAAATCGTGAAAGAGTAGTAACAAGTGACTAGCTCATCGCCTACATAATCACAGACCCAGTACCCAATACGCTCTTAGTCGCCTTTTACGACATGCTAGGCAAAAAAAGCAGTTGGTTCATTCTTTTTGTGTCCCGGACCAACACGGGTCCCTATAATCTGTCAAAAAGAGACATAGTTTCTCCACTTTACGGCTGCCATGCTAAGCAAGTGGAGAAATAGTCCCCTGTCTACCACACAGCGAAAGACATAAATTATCTCCACTGGGGCCGTGCTAGCTATAGTAGAGAAACCCTTTTGTCTCTTGTCAAATTGACATAAGCGGTGGAGAGAGTTGTCTGTCACCGTGCCGTGCTAGGCCTGCAGGGCATTCATTTTAAGTGGTAAGCTGACCAAGCTCCTACGATTAATATGTAAGTTGTAACCTTTATTATCTCTAGTTCAAGGTAGAATATTATTGAAATTAATGAAACACAAGAGTATATACATTCATTTTTATTTCATTAAATAAGAAAAATACAATAGGATTCATTTATAAGGGTAAAAAATACTTTACAAAATGTCTAATCCTTAATTTATGAGCAAAAAGGCCACAAAAAATGCATACTTATAATTTAAATAGAATCACAAAAGCTTCAGAAATGTTTAAAACTGTAGTCATAGAGTCGTCTTATTGTAATAAAACCTGCAAGGTAAGCATGACCTCTTGGGCTAGCTACACACACAAAATTGACAATAATGTTAGTTGATAAATGGTTTCGTTTATTGACTAACATTATTTTGCATTCACAATATTATTGCATGTGTGCAGTTAGCCTAAAACCTTACTAAACAGGTAGTGCAAGCGAAACGCCGCTATACGCTTTGTATATTGCAACTCGCTTCTACAACGGCTTTGAGAATGCTTTTGTAGCACACATAATATGCACAATGCTATATAACAAACCACTTAAATTAATATTTTGTGACTTTATAATTAAGATCTTCAATGTTTGTAAATATTTTATATCAAAAAGTCCATAATTCAACGACATAAGATGTGTTGCTTATAATTTGTGTAAATCAGAATATTAAGATTCTATAAAATATACACCTACCTATTCCTATAAAAACTATATAATTGACAATGCAGGCTCACAATAACACCTATTATATTGGAAATGAAATGAAAAACAAATAAAAAATCATTAAAATAAATAGATTAGGTATGAAGCATTGTGATAATGAGAACGCTTAGTTTCTTCCACATTATAATAAAAATTATCAGAATCACTATTTAATAGCACACGTGGATTTTTTTTATAAGTATACAAAAAAAACACCTTTTTAAAAAAACAAAATAATCCTAACGGGGCCTAACAACTTCTAATGGCGGCAATTCACCGTTAGAATTGGTTGGAAACGCGTGTAAGCGAAGCGTGTACCCACCCTATCAGGCTAAATACGAACATATTTACCACAACCGAATCTCAGTTGAAATACGGCTCAGCCACACTACACAAGGCGACACGAGGGAACTCGTAACAGCTCGTACTCGCGGTACGAGAGTATGGAGTGTAGTTGGGCCATAACGTTTTGGACGGACATTTGGTTGTGGTAAATACGAACGTATTTAGCGCGATCGGGGGCCGGGTTCGGTTGTATTCTTCAATGGATTTTTCCAGGCATTCTCGTCCCAGATTTTTGGCATGAAACAGCTGATATTTTTCTTTAAATTACACTTTTGGTCCCATATTAAGTTTTAATATTATTATGGTTAAAAACTCAGCGATAAAAAGCCAACTAGTACCTGTTACTAACACTGATTTAAAACATGATTCTAAAAATATTATCATTATTACCTAAACTCTGTTTATTGCACATAAACAAAAAAGTAGTAAGTACATAAAAAACAGAAGTATACAAGGGTGGACTTATCTCTAATAGGGATATCTTCCAGTCGACCCGTCACAGGTGTGTGAGATCTCGTGTTCTGAGAGAAACGACACCAGTGTACAAGACGAAACAGAATATGCAAAAATATATATAAACAGATTATTAACATTATAGAAGTTTAAAAACTTTGGCATAGTCAAAAAGCGCCTTCAAAACACCATATTACAGTGCCAGAAACTTATCTGACCCGGTCGCGGAGGTCGCTGTTGTTGAATTTAGTCGCGAAAAACAACTGTCAAACAATAAAATAACTTGAGTTTGACAATGCAATCATAATGATGACACTTAGTTCCGATTTTGGCCACCGGATCAGATAAATTTGTGTGTGGCACTGGCATATACAAATACTATGAAAATAATTCTACAATAGCAACATTTTCGACCTTATTGCAGTTATTAAAAATCCAAAAAACTTCATAAATTGGACTTTTATTGATACATACATATAATCACGATTATTATCCCTTGAGGGTTAGTCAGAGACTAGGTAAATGCACCGCAAAAGCAGTCCACTGCCATAGTCCGCGCTTCACCAAGCAGTGACTGTTTGATCAAATGCAATCGCTGGGAACTTTACATAAACTTCGTAAAACTTCTTTAGCAAGAAACTGTAACAGTTTTATTGAGAACTGTTTAGGGACGAGTATAAACAGGCAGTAGGTACTTGTTTTCAATTGTATATTGGTTAGCCTCGTAGGTAAATAAATGCATTTTTAATGAATATTTACGTTACTAAGTAATTATGACTATTTTTCCAATCCATCCAAAACCATTTCAATAAAGTCTAATTTTACCTAATACTGTTATACTTAATAAAAAATACGTCGAACGGGCCAAAAATTAAGAGGATTAATGGAAAATATTTAAATAATTGAGAAAAGAATACAAAGATTTATAATTTTATTCTGTTTCTCTACGAGGAAGGCCTGTCCTGCCCATCAGTGGGGCGTATAAAGACAGAGGACGACACGTGAATTATCCAGATAATAAATTAAATATTAATTATTATTTTATAAATTATAAAATCATTGACAACCTTTCGTCTGACAAACGCGCTCTTATTGCATTAGAAACAGTATTAAAAACCTCAGTTGAATCCAACTGACCTAAGTAAATAATATTAATGATTCATATTATAGTTATTGCTCACTGGGGAAAAATTATGTCACGAATAAAACTAGAATGGGCAAATGACAAACTGGACACACTAATTATATACGGGTGTTTTTTATACGGTTAGAATTTTGCTAACCGTATAAAAAACTCGAATTCGAATTTTGGTCAGCAAAAAAGTACAATTGGTCAACTAAAATACCTTATGGGCACTTAAATATTTCTAAATTGGTCAGTAAAATAATTAATTGGGCAGCAGATATTTCTAATTCATCAGCATAATAACTAATTGGGCAGCCACTCAAATGTTTTCTCTGCTGCCGAATTGTTTATATTATATATTTTGATGACACAAAAAGTTTTTAAGGGTCATAAAAAAGTAACCTTAAACTAATATCTATTAAAATACATTCCCTAGGATTTGGTCCTTGATCCTTGAGTGCTCCTTTTCCTAGATTTTATACATTTCCGGTAACATATATACCGCTGCACAAATAATTATTTTTAAGCTCAACTAATTATATTGCTGCCAAATATTTTTTTTCTGCCCAATTACTTCTCATTAAACCAAACCTAATCACAGTCACGCTACTATAGTAAAATTTTGCCATTTTAAATTGGGAGCATTTTATTTTGTCTTTCCTTCATGGTATAGAAGACATATCGTATTGTTTTCGTGTATATGTAAATTATCTCACATCATGTTAGATAACCTGTATAAATTGTCATAACAACCAAGTCGCACAACAATAATTACTTAAAATATTACTTATTTCCTATGATACACTTTATTTGTATATAAAAGTTTATAAATTTTTTGTAAAGTAAAAGAATCTCAATAAATAAGGGGCTTTACGTGATAATGGAAGACACAAACACGGTAAAAATATATTATTAATATAAAGAATTTTATTTTATAAAGTACAATCAAGAGGTTGATTTATCATAACTTTATAGAAGATTGCTCTCAAATTACCCTAACCGCTGTAATAGAGAATCATTATGTACTGTATGTCATACTATAAAAAGTTGACAAAATGCCCTAATAGATTTTGAACATTGTAAAAAAGTGTAAAAATGTTTTTTTTTTTGCATATGTCTGGCAAGCTCTTGGCCTTCATCTCACCTGATGGAAGTTACGATAAGGCCGAAGGTGGAAGTTAGCTTCACCTGTATTCCTCAACTACTGAGGAACTGGCTATCTTACCTCTAATTGCCGGAACAAAACAATGCTTATAACGTTGTTATTATGGCGATAGAATTAGGTAAGACGATGGTAGCTAGCTAGGCGGGCTTAGAAGCCCTACCACCAACCAAACCGAGCAGAACCTCTGCTCCCGTGGGGAATCGAACCCCGAAACTTCCGATCAACACCGATAAATAGTTATCACAAATAAATAACACAAACATGAAGTGGTCTTATTTGTCAGCGATCTTCTTTAAAATCTTCAACTTTTAAGGGCGCTTGCATGTAACGTTTTTTTACGCACTGAAGAAACGCTTTTTAATTGCGAATCATTGGCGCTTGTCATACGGTAAGATTTCACTGGATATTCCTTAGCGGAACGTTTCAGATGCGTTCAACTCGCGTCTCTTAAGCGCGTTCAATAAGTGGCGCGCAAAGGCCCTTAAATCAAACTTACTTAAACTAAATCATAAAGCACCGCATCCTACCTCTCCTAGATATTAATTCTAGTCTGATCTAATTAATTAGCGGTTAGAACCACTTTTTCTCCCCCTGTTCAGCACCTTTCTGGTTTAGATAGTTGTTAGAGCCCTTCCAGCTAAAAGAGCTGTCGGTTTCGCCGTCACTGCTCCTAGGTTTTTCATTATCCTTAACAAAGGAGTCTCTATACGACTTGGGTCGGTTGTCGAAGAGCGAGTGGCTCAATCGAGACGCGTCGAAGTGTGTGAAGTCCGCATTTGATGGTCTACGTACGTCTCTGAGGTACTTCCAAGTGTGCCCAGCGACGTTGTCCGAATCAGAGCCGGAAGGCTCGTTCCGAGGGCAGTACAGCCATTCTAGATAGAAATTGCACTTTTTGAAAATCTATATAGGATATTCAAACTAAAAATGCTGTTATCTGAACCTTAAAGAACATTTCTTATTTTAAATAGGTTGCAAGTACCTATATGCAAGTTTGACAATCTAATGTTACATACCAAATCTTTTTAAATTCAATTCTATTGCTTAATTTTAAGGTATTATTTTAGTGTTTTGAATCTATGGAAATTCTAGCAAGGCGTCAATTTTACTATTTAATTTAAAAATAAAAAATAAACATTTGTCAAAATAGTCATCTTTTTAACAAGTCTCATTCATTTTAACATATCTTTAAAACAAAGTTAGAAGATGCCATACCGCCATTGGAGACTTTCGCGATGGCCGCCAGAAGGAAGTCCTTGTCTTTGGCTTGCAACTGCAGCATGTGCCGCAACAGTTCCACAGTCGACTGCTGCGCGCGCGCTCGCGCCCGGGAATAGTAAACGCTTACACTGTTGGCAATATAGTTCAACAATGACAACCATAGCGACAAGCAGGTAATGATCATTAATGCATCACTATAGTCCATCCATTTTGATCTGAGACAAATGGTAAACAAACCATAAAACCTTTATGATGTCATTACTTCATTGCCGAAAGGTTTTGTCAAAAAAATATGACTATTCAATATTTTATTTATACAGACTTTTAAAATTAAGATAATTAAGCAATTACTGGTCACCTTCAATCATTTTCGGCATTTTTCATTAATGTTATATTTTTTAAATGTAAGTTTAGATTAGTAAGTTAATATTTGCTATTAAAAAAGACCTAAAACGAATGGTGCTCTCAAACTTTTATGCATTTAAAATACTTCCAAATTAAGATGAAAAATCATGACATTTTCATGACACCTGAAACTAACATTATCATAATACATTACCTCATTGTTTTATTTTCATTCTTATTTGTATCATTTTGATGATACCAATATAGCTTATGTTTAAATACACTTTATACATAATACACTGCAAAACTTGAGGTACTTCATTTCATAAATAAATAAAGTTTATATTCAATGACGATATTCGTATAATGATAATAAGTATGGCTACACCTTTTCCAATTTTATTAGAAATTATTAGAGTCCATATTTTTTTGTCCCAGAATTGGATAAAAAGTTTGAGAACCACAAATTCTTTGTTTACATTTTGTCTCAGATTAAAATGGACAGACTATAGTTGGGCAGCTGTAGAGCGAGGTCCTAAAGAATAACTTTAAAAGTATGTTAACAACTGGCGAAAAAACAAAACTTATTATTTAATACAATAGCACCGTAGTACATATTGCCATGCTACTGTATCGCGCAATCCCGCCTTTTATATCGGAGACTTATCGCTGCACAAGCACCTCTAGCGGCGAATTAATACGCGATTGCCAATTCTAATGGCATGCGGTTACGAATTTTTATATTGCTTGTTTCACTTTATACGAAGGCTCTATAGTGCTTGTTTCACTGTTCTTCGATAGAGTTTTTAGTTCCTTTCTTTCGGCAAATTTGATGTGATATGTAAAAAAGGGCCTCAGGGTAATTTAAAAATTCACTCTAACGAATGACGCTATTTATATCATTAAAATATGCACCAAATCCTGTGCTAACAATTTTTTGCGGAATCAGAATAAAAAGTAGCCTTTTAACAGTTATCAAAGCTAATAATATTAGAATAGGCCACAAAACACCTGCTCACTAAGGTCCGTATTACAAAACCAAACTTAAGCGCAGAGCTTGAGCACGACTAGTGCATTAGTAACTTTAGCACAGTTAGAAAGAGATCGTGCAATTCCCCATCTAGCGCCATCCCTCTCTATCCCCTTGAAATTTTCAATTTTCAACTTGGTGCTATAACATCGGCCTTTTTTCTTTTTAAAGGACATTTGCCTATACAGATATGTCAGTCCTATACAGACTTAGTATGATGTAAACTATACTAGGCATCTATTAACAGTATTACTATAGTCGCGGCGGGTACATAAAGTCATGCAACATTTTGACACCTCCAGATGTTGGATGAGCCAAAATGCTATGAAAAATGCCAACGTCCATGTTGACCACAACTAAATCTTCAAATAAACTCCGCCTCTGTGCCTGGTATCGGACACACTCCACCAACAAGTGATGGACATCTTCAATCACTCCGCAAGTATCACAGTTTGGGAGTCATGGGATATCCAAACTTGTTGAATGGATAGTGCCCTGATCGAAGTCTGTTCTTTAATATAATATACTGCCTATGAACCAAAATGTTCGAAGAGGCTCGCATTGTATCGTTATGTACCATATACCTTTTTCATTAGTGTTTATTCCGCTATAACGATAAACAAATACTGACCCTAGAGCGAGCAGCAGAAAGGCGATAGGCCCAGGCCTGGTCAAGAAAGCGAGGACCGCACGCAGTACTGGGCGGTCGTCCAAGCGCAGCAAGCCTTCGGTCAGCACGCCGCTCACTTGCGAGTACTGCATGAACGGCCCGCAGAACTTTGACGACGAACTGAAAGGGTTTCATTTTGAACCTATAATACACATTCATATTATCACGCCTCTATCTCCAAATTGTGACAGGTGTGACCCACATTTCGCCCTTTAATGACAGGTAAGCTCTTCGCCTTCATCTCACCTGATGGTAAGTGACGATAAGGCCGAAGGTGGAAGCGAGCTTCACCTGTAATCCTCAAGAATTGAGAATCTGGCACACTTACCTCTGATTTACGGAACACAACAATGCTTATAACATTGTTATTATGGCGACAAATTTAGGTAAGACGGTGGTAGCTAGCCAAGCGGGTTTAGAAGCCTTACCAAACCGAGCAGAAAAACCCATGCCTCCGTGGGGAATCCAACCCCCGACCTCCCGATCTACACTCGGTGGTGACAACCACTAGACCAGAGAGGCGGTCAAGTGATATGTTAAGTCTGATATGTTAACCCCCGAATACAGAAACGTTACAAAAATTTTGAGCACTGCTTCTAAAGTTAAGTAGACAATACCTATCAGAATTTGTATAGAAAAACGTTAATTTTGACAATACTTAAATGTTAAGTAGGACTCAAACTTTGAGTAGCGTTTCTGTATTCGGGGATTAGTCTGATATGTTAAGTCCCCATGTAGCGCCGGGCAAGCCTTCGGTCAGCACGCCGCTCACTAGTACTTAATTATTTATATTTATGCTTGCGAGTATTGCATGTACAGCCCGCAAAACTTTTTAACGAAAGGGTCACATCATTAGCAAGTATATCGCTAAAGCATATCACGCCTCTATCCCCGAAGGATGGAAAGGCCGCTAACACCCACATTTCGTCTATTTAAGACCCCATGTACGAGAGTCCAGTTAAGAAAGCCAGTACCGCACGTACCAGCACGCCGCTTACTTTCGAGTACTGCACGAACGGTCCTCAGAACTTGGACGACGAACTGAGAGGGTTTCAGCATCAGCTTGTAAAATGTGCTCAAAAATTTGCGGAAACGGATGTATGAGAGGCGACTACTTTCGCCATGTTCAGTCCTTGGATGAGTTGTCAAAACTTTGTGATCTCTAGTTGCTTCTTGCTTCGGATTGCTTCTTATGCCCTTGGTCATGTTGCTTACTTTGCAACCCTTTCTACCCACCAATTCTACCCAACTAAGCGCAAAAGAGGTATCTCAATGAAAGCGTGTTTTGAGATATTTGAAGTTATGTAAAAATAACTTTATTTTACATTATATATTGTCTTTTTTGCTTAATAAAATGAATTGATATATTATATTGTGTCTACTTGTTATCACAATAGAAATTCTGCTGATTACCCACATAATATTGATATACCTCTAATACTCAGTAATTTAAGGTTTTAACCTTAAACTGAGAAAAATATTTTTTTAGGGTTTTTTTCATATGTTTTAAACAGGATAGCGCTAAAAGGCATACGCCCAGTTGCAGAAACGAACTTTAAATTTTAATGTCAGCATTATCTCTAATGCTCCATTAAATTGATTTATTGAAGTGTCAAAAGAACACTTTAGCTTAGTTTTACGTTGCACAAAACGACATTAGCACCCTGTCAATGCTAAAGAGACATTAGCTAGAACTGTTTTGTGTGACAACCTTAACTTTAATGAACTTTAAAGTTTTAATGTCTCATTAACAAATGCCGTCCTTAAAAAATCTTTGTGCAACTGAGTGTTAGTCCATTAGATGCGTATTTTTAAAAGCTATCCGATGGCGTAAAAATCAAATTTATGATTTTTTTTGAGATATCGCTTTTGCGCTTAGTAGGGCAGAATTGAGCCAGTGGTATATTCAGGAAGGCCTGCGCCCAGCAGTGGGATTAAATTTGGGGGTTAACATATCTGCCTGCCTCTTAGCAATAGAGGCGTTATGATAAGAATGTTCTTTAAGTGGATGTAAAGAACATTTAAAATATTTGAAAACTACGTATCGATGTGCAACTTACCAAAAAATAAAACATCATGTTCATTTCAAAATAGGTACTATTACCCCTCATAAATAATATTCGCTAACTCTGGCAGTCAGGAACACGACAAAAGAAATTAAAAAGAAATACTAACCTTATAAACAACAATCCGATGCCAAACAGTGTGGTGAATAGAGACAAAGTGACCAGCATATAGAACACCGTCTGGGTTTGCGCGGCTCTCCAGACCTATAATAAAAAAAATATTTTATATTTTCAAACAGTTTTTCAGAATCCATAATATTTTGACATACAAATAAATTATTGGATTGAATGGGACAATAAACAATATGATTCTGTACGTATTATTGATTTAAATGAATGTTATGAAAGCATGCAATAGATTGGCTATAGGTTTATTTACCTTTAAACAAATTAAATTAACATTATTTACAGAAAGGGCTACAAAAAAGTATAACATTATTAAACATGAAAGATTTCTTCCTCTCTCCTATTGTTTTGAATAATTTGTGCTGTGCCCGCCAGGGTCCATAATTGTTCCTAATCCTAAAAACTACCATCATACATTATGGAATGCAATAAATATTAAGTATTGAGTATTTTGGTCGAATAAAAAATTAAAACAATTACCTTAGTTGCAGGTTGACAAGCTCTGAGCGCGCACTCCCGTTTAACGTAAAACAGCAGAAGGAACTTGATCGTTACGGCTACTACCAATAAGGGCGAAAACAGCATGCCGACCCACAATACCGCTTGGTTGTAAATCACCGTGAACGAGTTATACGCAATATTAAACTCTGGTGCCTTCATGCTTGGGTTCAATCTGGAATGAGGAATTTATAGAAATATGTTAAGAGGAACAGCGAAGGCTTAGCATGACAATCAGCGGCCTTGCCTTAAAAAGTTTGCTACATTTTTTGTGCTAGATAAACTTATGTAACGTCTTGTTGTACAAAAAATTAATGTGGAAAAAATCAACCCTATTTAAAAGAAATGAATAATAATACATTATATAACAAGAGAGCAAAGTCGTATTTTACGGCGAGGGCGCTAGTTTGAATAACGAGCGAAGGATTCAAACGTAGAATCCAGAGCGTTGCGAGGGAGTCCAAGAAAAACGCCCGAGGTTAATTTTTTCTCATTTCACTCATTCCACTTATTTCATAGTTAGTTATTGCATACATACCAGCCAGTAAATCATACAATTCGTGTCCGATTTCTATGAATGATGCATGTTCTAAATTTAAATCTCTCGCTAAAAAGTTCTTAACAAAACGACTCTTTTCGAATAGAAGGGATGAAAAACAATTAAGACAGAGATTGTATTGTATAATTTCGCTCATTTTCGGAGGTTAATGATAAGTGCAGTTATTAGAATAACTAACTGTTAACTACTGATGTGAGTAGTACAGTAATGCAAAAGCGTGGAAACTGATGAAAAAAAGGAACAAAAAATATATAAAACTCACTTAAAAAGCCAAGCTCTACAGATTTCAACGGCTGGTACGAGCAGCAGCGATATGAGCGCATCGAGCAACACCAGTCGGTACGCTTCCTGCCCCAACGAAGTCTCCCAACACTACCATTAATTAAGGATTTAAATAAGCATACATTTTTTTTCGCCTTTGGAACGATTAATGACATAAATTTTTAATTTAAAAGCAATAAAAAGGTAAATTAAAGGAAAGAATTTATGAAATAACCGAATTGATTTGAAAATTACCAATCATAATTGGTGCACTACTAAAAAGATCCTTATTGCCCTGTAATAATTTACAATTAATAGGGAAAGTGAATGTTTATTTGTACCTACACATAATTTTTCCATATAGGTACATGACTTAGGGCGTTATTTCAACTGTTAGCAAAATTCTTCGCATTTTGGTCAGCAAAAAATACAGTTGATCAGCTAAAATAACTAATTAATCAGCAACTTACAGGCAGCAAATATTTCAAAATTTGGTCAGCAACATAACTTATTGGGCAGCAACTTAAAGGTTTTCTCTGCTGCCAAATATATTTTGTTTTGATGACACAAGTGTTGTTGTATCTATCAGAATACATTTCCTAGAAATTTATCCTTGATCTTTCATTGATCCTTTTCCTAGTTTTACATTTCCGGTATTATATATATTGCTGCTCAACTAATTATTTTGCTGTCCAAATAATTATTATAATAATTATTTTGGCGGCAAAATAATTATGCTATGCTGACAACATATTTATTTGCTGCCCAAATGATTTTTCGACTGGCCTTTTTGTTGCTAACCAAATAATTAAATGGCTGCCCAATTAATTACTTCCCCATAAGTTACAATAGTCTGTACGCTCATAAGACTACCACAAACTATTACCTCAACCATTTTTGCACTTTATACGTAACACGTTAAGGTTGGAAGTCTATTGGACAACTTCGTCCTAGTGCTATTAACTATGCAACAACAAGTAGGTATAGTGCAAATATACATTTTTACAGTTTTAGTAGCAAACTTTAGTCTCTCCATAAACTCTATATTTGAGTGCGTGTCAATCCATTGAATACATTGTTCTTTATGCACGTTCTATCTAATGTGTGCCCATGTGCATGTTATGTCTTTGTGTGCTTGTGCGTGTGTGTGGGAGAGACTTTATGAACTTACTGCTCGCTAAAATGTGTGGGAGAGACTTTATGAACTTACTGCTCGCTAAAATGTGTGGGAGAGACTTTATGAACTTACTGCTCGCTAAAATGTGTGGGAGAGACTTTATGAACTTACTGCTCGCTTGGATGTCGCCCAATAGGCTAGCAGCAAACCGAGAGTCGTAGCATCCAGTAGCCATGTGCGTGCCAGAGTTACGTACAGCGCCGTACGCACTTCGTAATACTCCAATCTAGATGTAAGATAGGTATTTTTATCCAATCGATACAGAGTGAAGACCATGTTATGAAAATTTTGAGTTTCATTACATAAAGCCACATCATCATTCTAACAATGGAAATTTAAAAAATATTATTGATATTTTATACGTTCCGTACGCTTTTTCTATATTGTAAAATAAGCAAACATCGCATGCCTGTACCCTGGATGATTGACCAAAAGGCTGATACCTCGTAGTGTGACAATTGACGTATACAGCAAAACGAACACAGAATTGCAAAGAAAGGCGTACATTGAAAGTTGCGGCTAAAAGTAATTCGTTCATTTAACATGTTTGATCAAATTAACAAATTGTAATTATTTATTATAACTTTATTGTCCATAACAATAAAAATTTATATATGGCGGACATAACAACTAACATAGTTATTTACCAGTAATAGTCTAAGCAGAGAGTTCGTAGAGTTTTTTCAAATTCGTTGTACGGTCGCGGTCAGAAAATGTTTATCAGTTTTCAAATAAGATTCTTTATCACTCTGTTTTCAATAAAATCAATGACATATCAAGTTACTAATTACCCTTTGAAAATTAATAAACAATATGAAGTATGGAAAAGACAAATAAAGAAATGACAGTTATCAAAAATGATTGTTTGATGACAAAATTTTATAAAGATGGTTTGAGTTTATTTTAAAAAAATATTTATAATTAAAAAACTGAAATATTAAAGGAATGTTTTCTTTAAAAAGTTATCGATACACGTCTAAATGTCGTCGATGGATTCTCTTGTTATTAAAAAATATAGGTATAATATTTGGGTATATTCTATGATTAATCAAATTGATACGAAATTAATAGCCATTTCGTGATTTCGACTTTTTTGACTTCAATGCAAGCAATTTTGATACTTAGGGTGGTAAACATTATCTGACCGCGACTGTATCTGTAAATACCTATACTACAAATTATAGACAATTTTTCTAATTACTTACTTAACGATTAGTCCAAACACCAAAGGACAAACAGCCAGTATGACTGCTAGGATCATAGACACGACTAGTTCCCATCGCTGCATCCTCGTCTCTGAGACCAGTAGGTACCAAAGACCGTATTCTAAAGCGGCAATCGACCCTATGACGAGAGCCGTAACGGTTGTATTGGTAAAACGCTGCCAGGTGCGTATCCAGAATGAATCAGGGTCTTTATTTTTGAATTGTTCGTTGAGTAGTTCCTGAAAATTTTACCATAAATATGAAGCATAAAATCCAGAATGCAAAAGAAATCTGTAATAAATTAATAGTTGATGCGTCCATAAACTATCAGGTGACCGAAAAACATTAGAATGAAGTGAAGTGAGTCAAATTATATTTATTATTAGGGAGAAAAATATAACTTCACTCTTTTAGGTCCATGTAAATATACCTTAATTACATATCTAACTAAAAATAAACCTTAAGCATATGTCGATAAGATCCAACCTTAAACTCGTGGTATATGCTGGCTGCGTTGAGTTGCGCCGCGCGTTGCGTCACGATACCGAAGTCCCAGCCGCAGAACACTTTGTTCGCGTACACGTGGCACAGACCACCCGAGATCTCGATGAAGTTACGACGGTAGGAGTAAGCAGTCCTGTACAAGCAAACATTTTTAATAAAATCGTACAAATTTTAAAAAATAACAATAGCATAAAATAAATGTAACAAAGTTTCCAGTAAAGATAATTACGACTTATAAAATTGGTTATAAGCAATAAGTTTTAATATTTAACATATGATTATGAATATGTTTCACTGATTTTCCTATATTTAAGTTAAGTGACAGCGCATCAAACTAACAGAAAACTACTAGAATATTATAATAGATTTTGAAAATTTGACATAAAAAAGAAACACAATTGAGGGAATTTGATAGTGCCGGTATAAAATACATACACACATATAATCCCCTAAGGGTTAGTCAGAGACCAGGCAAAAGCACCGCAAAAGCAGTCCACTGCCATAGTCCGAGCTTCCAAGCAGTGACTGCACTCAGCGTGACAGGTGGTGAGCCCGTCGCCGCTATAAGCTATTGGATGGTTGTGCAGTTCAAAGTCCATTAGTTGCCTTTTACGACACCCAAGGGAAGAGATGGGTTGGTGGTATTCTTTTAATGAGCCGCTACCACAGGACAATAAAATAAATATTAATATGCTTACCTATAGCACAGCACAGCGAAGAAGGCAATATACAGAGTGACCATGGTAAAGAAATACGCGTAGGACATATCGTAGCTGAGAAGGGCGCCTACGTTACCAAAGTCGTAGTGACCGTAGAACAACAGGGATTTTTCGAAACTACCCTGGAACAGACCAAAAACTTACTGTTACTCTTAAGGTCTGTTACGGTCCTAACACGGTCGTGGTAGACTAGACCATTCTGTCATCGACCGACAGTGTCGTTAATAAATGAATATTATAGGAGACATACAATTCTAGAGAATAATTTTAAACGTACCTTTCCCGCAATAAAATCCAGGAATCCACTGCTACCCAGTGCGGAGTAATTCCCTGGATTGTATAGAGTCTGTGGTATGACCACGAAAGCCAGTAAGAGCACACTAAGCCCTAGATTGAGCGCGAACATCCAGCGAAGGAAGTAGAAGTAGGATCCCACAGCCGAACCGAAATGACCCTCGACGTTACGAATCGCTTCGTACCAAAACTCTACGGAGAATACTAAGTCACGAAGACGGTCTTTAACCTGTAAATGAAAATTAAGAATCTTAGTCTTTTTATTATTCAAACTTAATTGACTACTTACTAACTTAAAATATTAATAGGTATTTAAATATATTTATTATTAACAAACTTAACCCTTTCATTTTATACCTAAATCTGCATTTCAAATAGTCAATCCGTCACCTTGGGACGGCCGCCATATTGGATTTAGATCACGTGATATTTTTTTTCGTATCCCATTCAACAAATCCTTTCATTTAATACCCATATCATGAGGGTGCATTACAAATAGCTAATCCGCTATCTTGGATGTCCGCCATGTTGGAATCAAGTTACGTGACTATTTTTTTTCATATTCCTGACAGCAAATCCTTTCATTACATTCATTTCTGGCAACGCTGAGGTCGCACAGCCAGGTTCAAGAATTGCTATACTTAGTAAATAAAAAATTGCGTGATATGTCCAAGATTAATACAGGATACGGTATTATCTTATTCTAAATTGTGATTTGATTTAATGTTATTTTATAGTTTATTTAAAGTAAGATTATAATTGAATGGTGTGCACAGTTGTAATTGGTTGCAAGCTTACATAATTTGTTTATGTATAAAATACTCAGAGTAAACAGAACTGGAGTAGCCATTAGTCAATTTCTCAAACATTTTTTTCTGCCATTTCTTGCGGGGGGTGAGGTTACCACTACACTCAAAGCCAGCCGTTTTTACAAATGCACACATGCATAATTCGACACACAAATTTAAATTTCACGCACACACACACGCTTAAAATAGTCACGTGGGGTGTGCGTTTTGACAACGTCACAGCCGCACTCCCAACGAGACTAGCGCTCGAAATTTGAAATCGTAGAATTCTAAAACATGAAATAATGAAGTAAATAATCATGAAATCTTAAAAATTATAATGATAAATAAAAGGTGACACCATCTTTTAGCATACTCGATGTCTTTTTCTTTTTACAACAAAAAACAGCACAGGCAGGCATTTGTGCGGGAGCTCTTCGCCGCAACGTTTACAATGTTATGGCTGTCAAAATGGCGGCTCAACTAGTTTTATTAAACGTGCAAGCATCCGATGCTTGTGCATTTGGCAGAGGGGAATGTAAGACAAAGGCTACTCCAGTTCTGTTTACTCTGAGATAAAATATCATTATGTTTTGTGGTATGTTAACTGTAATTGTGTCTAAGTAAATGAAAAAAAAAATTGATACCCATATCATGGGGGTGCAATTCAAACAGCCTGTACGCCTCATCTTGGACGTCCGCCATATTGGATTTCAGTCACGTGACTATTTTTTCATATTCCTGACAGCAAACCCTTTCATTTGATATCCATATCATTGAGGTGGATTTCAAACAGCCAGTTCGCCATCTTGGGGAGGCCGCCATATTGGATTTGTAATGACGTTTCTTAGCTAGTCACGTATTGTCATCAGAACTCAGAGCGTGTGCAAAATTTCATCCTAATCGAAGACCGGGAAGTGGGTCAAAATTGAGGCCCAACGAGTCAGTTACATACATACAAACAATAGGTGAAGTGTATAAAAGCGTGTTAAAAATACAAAATCAAGGCTTATATAATTAAACCGTCCATTTATTATGATTGATTATACAACCATTATTGATATAATTATAATGTATTCGTTATTCATTTTGTTCAATAATATAAACTCATTTGCAAAAAAAAACGGGCACCTTAGCAATGAACCATTTCAAATGTTAATATTGTTCTGCTTGATAATTATGGTAGTTTTATCCTCACAATTTGGTAAATTAATAAGAAAATAATCGTTTTCATCAGTATTTCATAAAATTTTGATACAATTTATGGGAAATAATGCTAAACCTCACTAGTAGTGTATGTTCGCTAGTAGTGCATATGCTCATGAAGTAAAAATATATGTTTTTTTGTTTGTTTTTCTTTAATAAAGTAAAAGCAGATAAATGTTTAGTATCGAGTGTGACCCCTAAAATCACAGCTTGAATTCGTCTGGGCATGCTAGCGAGTATATCCCGGATACTTGCTTGCGGAATACGTACCCACTCCGCAGTAATCACATTCTTCAGCTCTCTGATGGTCTGCGGAGCCGGTTGTACTGATCTCACACGCCGTTTCAGAACGTCCCAGACATGCTCTATGGGATTGAGGTCGGGACTTCGAGCTGGCCAATCCAAACGACGAATGCCGACCGACGCGAGCATTGTCGTCCATAAAAATCGAGTCTTCGTCTAGAGCGGCCAATGCGGGTTGTGAGTGCGAATGAGGAATTAGAACTTCCGTTATGTATCGATGCCCAGTCAGTGAGCTGTTTTAAATGAAGACTAACTCTGTACGATGCATTGAATTTATTCCTGCCCAAAACATAACAGAGTCCCCACCATAAGGTGTGATTTCTACGAAACATGCCTCTGCAAAGCGTTCTCCTTGTCTTCTTAGCACTCGCCGACGTCGATCTTCACCGAACAGAGATATCCAGACTTCATCAGAGAACAAAACCCTATCCCAATCTTCTTGAGTCCATGATTCACAATTTTTAGCGAACCCAAGCCTGTGAACTCGGTGCTCACGGAGTAATTAGGGGCTGCGGGCCGGGCGGTGACTATTGGCAGCGAGAAGCCCTCCTGACCGTCCATAGATTAATATGCACATTTCTTACTTCTTGGGGGTTGTTCTTAAGATCCACATTCGAAGATTTGCGATTTCTCAATGCGCGACTCACAAGAAAACGATCATCTCGTGGTTGTGTACGTGGTTTTCTTCCAGAACCAGGCCTTCTCTCGGCGGAACCAGTCTCCTGATATCGCTGCTAGGTCCTTTGAACCGTCGAGCGACTAACATTTAGCCTCCTAGCCACGAAGCATTGGCTGCAACCCTCTTCAAGCAGCGCGATAATGTTGGTAGCTTTTACCACTTTTTCTACCATTTTTGATACAGCCAAAGAGCAATAAATAAAGCTTTGACAGTCAAGGATATGAAATTAATCGATGAAAATTTAATAAAAGTTATGAAAGTCGATGTTAACTTCTGGAACATCGCGCCAAAAATGTAGGATAAAAAGGGGTCTCTGTAAAAATGAGCATCAAATTTGAATTTAGAACGTACTTTTTAAATACCACGGCATTTTTTTAATCGGACAGTAACGTGTACAAGCGATTGAAACCTTTTTTTTATTGTATCTTTTTAAAGATGAATGAAAATCAAAACCGTCCGTTTTTTTGCAGTATATATAAGTGTATATTATAATAATACTGGGATGTATGTAAAAAAGACGGAAAATACCAAAAAATGTTTTTTTTTATTTCTCTGTCTGTTTGTACGGGCTAATCTCCGAAATCACAAAGCATATTTCAATGAAATTCTGCGGACGAAGTCGCGGGCAACAGCTATTTCAGAATATGTTAAGACATTAAGACAAAGTAAAACACTTTTAAACACACACTGGTAAAGTATGGGTGTGTAATGCACCTCTGACTAACCTTCGGGGTACCGGTACTTCAGTCGTTTGAAGCAGGAGATGGGGCGGAATTAGGAGCGCAAGCTGACCGACGCCAACAGCTTCGCGCGAACGTGCCTCTCATCGTCAACCCTTGGGGCAGATCCCTTAGGTAGTTGTCCCACCGCCGGCGAGTAAACGACTAACAATCGGCTATTTTCTCGCTCAAGAAACGTACAAATATATAGATATGCATTCCGTGTAAACAAAAGAGATGCATATACAAATAGTTGATCGCTGACTCTTCACACTGCAGACGAGAGCTCGCTTCACTAGTTTGTCGCTGAGCGACAATAGCTATGAAAGATAATACTCGCTCAGAGAGAATTTTTTGGGTGGTGGGCTGTGAAATATAATAATAGCCCAACCACAAAACTGTCGGAACTACACACTCACTTCCCGCTGGTCGCTAACTCGATGAATGTGGCATTTCCTTACCCTTTTGAATGCGAAACTGAGCCGGTACTTCAGTCGCTTGAAGCAGGAGATAGGGCGGCGTCGCGAGCGCAGGCTGACCGACGCCGACAGCTTCGCGCGAACGTGCCTCTTCATCGTCAACCCTTGTGGCAGATCCCTTAACGCCTCCCTAGATGAATGTCGTATTTCATTAGCACAAGTAATTATTCACTAATCGAATGATAAACTATGGTACCGATTTATTGGTTTCATACCTGAGAATGTTTGTCGGGCCGGGAAAAAATCCAAACGTTTTTGGTTGGTGGTTGGCCTCCAATAGCACATTGTGCTCACAATTTGAAAATTTTTCTGTGCCCAAAAAAGTTAGAAAGTATTCTCAAACCTTCGCAACTCTTCGGACTGAAGGTTGTCCTCCATGAGTCGTTCGTGCTGCTCCATCTCGCGCACGATGAGGTCGGCTTGCGTGTCCGTGTCGGGGGAGTCCGGCAAATCCGCCGCTGCCTCCAAAAGCGCATTGTGCTCACAATTTGACCGCCTCAAACGTAAAGTGTCTGTGGAAATTTACCGTGATTTTCTATAAATTTTATTTCTCGTTATCAACAAACACTTGACAGTTGCGATTTGCTTAACTGATGTAAGAAGATGGCGGTTTTCAAGAGTAATTTTGTGCTCCATGACTTCTAATCGCAATTTGAATTAATAGTAGTGAAAGGGAAAAATTAAATATACTTAGTTCGTATGCAATTTCTAATCTTCATCTTTTTTGGCACCTATACAAAAGTAAGGTTTCGTGTAAGTATAGTCTTGGGTAATCTATCTTGGGACGTCCTGTATATGATAAAGAAAAACCTTATTACAAAACAATATTTATCATTGAGATGGGCTAAATGATAAATATAGTTTTGTAATAAGGTTTTTCTTTATTCACGGGTCAATATTGATACTAAAAATATAAATGTTAACGAGACAATACACCTACTCGTTGTTGCGGTAATATGCAATAACATACCGTTCAGCTCGTGCATATCCATAGTCTTGCTTTCCACAAAATTTTTGCACAGAAACATAAGAAAATCTATTTTATTATCACGTAGGTAAGCATTATACCCAACAAAAGCTAATATACCACTGAGACCGAGCACTTGATTCACACTGGTAAAACTAATTAAGCCAATACTAAGTTAATTTGAGGTCGTTAAGAATAATTCTACAAGATATTTCTTGATTGAGAAATTACCTTCTTCATGATCTTGTATCCTACTTGTATAATTATTTAATCACTTACCGCTTTATTAATGAACTAAGAATAACATTATGCCTAGCTTTTAAATAAAAATAGCTTATAAAAAAAAAAAAAAAAAAAGATACTATTATATATTTCAGCGCCAATGTCTACACTGAAATATACAAGATAAATATTATATTGAGGCAAGTTTATTATAGTTATAATAAACTTAATTTATTAATATGACCAATAACCGGCGTCTCTATATGAGGATGACTTTAACTCTACGGCAAGCCAAAGGACCCGCCTTGCTGGCACATGTTATATTAGTCGTTAACGCTCTCATACGGGATAGGGAAGAATCTGCACGGTGAGAGAGAAGCAGGAATTACGGGCTAACTTTATACAATATGTTTTGATAACATTGGTAGCAATACGCTTACAGGGAGTTCATGGCATGAGTTATGCTATCGAATAGTCTTGCAAGTAGCCCTATGAACTATCAAAGAATGAAACAACGTCTAAGCAAGAATCGGTTAAGGTGAAAATTGCTTCGGCAGACCCCGGGTCACTCCCACGGAAGGGCAAGGAGGTATATCGGGGAGTTCTAGTGGGTATTCTCGGCCGACGCCGAGCGAGTCCCTTTTGTCCTCCATTTTGTCCTCGGAAAAAAAAGGTACTGTAGCAAACTCTGCCACTACACGCGCGTAGACTTAGGGTTAACAAAAGAAAATAATTTAAATTTAAATTATGGAAGAACAATAGAGAGCACTTAGGAATAAAACAGTGTATGTCAGACTGCAAGACGATACGAATGTACTTGTATGTGGATAATACCAAATATAGTGAGATAAAAGAGAAGATCTTTTATTAGTAGTTAACGAAGATTCCCCCTAGAACTAGAAGATCCCATGTCTACTGTACTTATTCTTAACTAAACATCTATTTGGTAATATATCCAGTGAATAATCGTCATAATCATCTTTCAGCCCAAAGATGCTCACTGCGCCCCCCAAGGAACTTCACAATGCACGTAGCCGCCACTTAAGAAAGGTCGTTTTTCATTCATTCATTCATTTCAGAAAGTCTAAATGACACATTGCTGGTAGAACTAACGTTCAAGGAGGATTTTGTCCAACCCACTGCCACTTAAGGTAAGCAATCCTGTGAGCTATATCGGTAGCTTTATTTCTCCTGCAGATCCGCATGAGAAATATAGTTACCGCAGCTCTTTCCCGAATTCGATCACGCGGAGAAACTCCAAGCAAACTGTCCCCATATAATTGAACAATATTTACAGCAATCATTTAAGACTCCATACATACTGTAGGACAACTGCCGCGACGGCATGAAGTTGACGGCGACCTGCCGCGCAGCACTGTTCCGCAGCGTAAACGTGCGCCGAACGCTCTTCGAACGTTCTTCAACCTCAATATCATTTTCGTCCTCCATTGTCGTCTTTAACTGAAACAAAACAAAAATCATTTCATTTCTCACAACTGCGAAAGGATAAACTATAGAAAAAAATGCATCAAAATCGGTCAGTCAATCGTGAGATAATCGCGAACAAACACATACATACAGGTCAAACTGAGAACCTCCTTTTTTTGATGTTGGTTAAAGGGGCAGAAAAACAATAGAACATTTTAATTTGGTTCCTTTATCTGATGAACAAAGAAAATATTGATGAGCAGTCGCAACACAAAATTACAAACTCTATAAGGATGCAATTCTTACCATACACAATTAATGAATCCAGTCATGCAGTCATACTTTGTTGAAATAAAATGCTGTAAAAATTACCTACATGATGTCTGTTGAAATAAAAGGTAGTACAATGACAATCTGACACAGTACTAAAAACTTTATTAATAAACTAAGAATAACTTTATGCCTAGTTTTAACTAAAAGTACTGCTTAGCAATATTACACATAACACCCAACGTCATAAGGCATTATATTGCTAAGCTATATTTTTGGTTCAACTAAGCATAAAGTTATTCTTAGTTTCTTAATAAAGCAGCTTGAGTATTCTTAAATGATGTTCCATATTGTATAACTTATTGAGATTTTAGTGGGGCAGTGACTTACGAAAATAACAATAGGTTTTTCTATTGTGTCTTATTTACTGCTATTGTTGTTGAGAGGGTAAGTGTGAAGTTACTAGTTGAAATGTAACTTAGTGAAATTTATTCTAAATATAGCATGATTACATTTTATCTAATATGCTCATACTGTTACATAGAAATGTTATGCTATAATTATGTTATTATTCTTCTAATAACCTTCTGTTTTCTGTAAAATATACACGCAGTACCCACTCCCATGGGAATATAAAGTATCATATGTCCTTTCTCAGGCTCTAGACTATCTGTGTACCAAATTTCGATTAAAATGTCTCAGTTGTTTTCACATGAATATGAGACCGACAGACAGACAGATAGTGTTACTTTCGCATTTATAATATTGGTATGGATTTAATATTTTAAATATTTTTTTATTACATAAATAAAATATTTAATAACAGTAAAAAAATGCAAACTGTTTAAAAAACAACAAAATATATGATTTGTGGCAGTTTTTATAAATTTAAAAGATAAATAAAAAATCATCAAAAACCGAAACATCCCAAATCTAGAAATATAAATCAATTTTATTGATTTAACTTTGGGCCTTTAACTGCTAAATCTACCAAATGGAGAAATGGAGCAAGTCTGAGCAAATAGACAATAAATCGCCAAAAACTTTTTTTATACACAATGTGATTATTGTATTGTTGCTGTTTATCAACAATAAGTCTATGAACTATTGATGAAAAACAATGCCTATTATCCATTATAGTTACAATTTATTTATTACATTGTAAATGCAAACAATATGATCAAACTGGTTTAGTATAATGTATAGCACACTGAAGAATAGTATCTGCGTAAAAGAATAAATAAAAATCAGTATGATTTAGTGTCTTATGAGTAATAAAATAAAAATCTGTGTTTGATTGTTACAATTTAAAGTAGAAAATTGGATTATTCTACAATAATATTACTATCTTTATCATTTATAGTATGTGAGTGAGCGCTAAGGGAGCCTGAACATTCTGAAAAATGAAGAGCCAACGTAATAACAATGATGTAAAGGTAATTTTCATCAAGGAAAACGTGAAACAATTAAACAGGTCAAAATTTTATCTAACAACACAACTAATTAGAAAAATAGTTAACTTAAAAATTTTCATTGCGTCTGTGTAACAAATTTGTAGTGTACTTACATAAAAATGTGTATGTACTAATTAAATTTTTTAGAATGATAAATCACCAAAAATGTAAACATTTCTGTTGACTGTTTTATGTCAATGTCAAAGCAACTTGTGTTGTAAAATTCTGCCATGTAGGGAAGGCAAAGGGAACGAAACCTATAGAGCCAACTCTTCAGTATTTTATATTTCTTCAGTACTTTGCATTGAAATGCTAGTGTAATGCATTTCAATACATCTTGGGAGAGTTTGGAGTCAAGCATCGATTGCTTGACGCCAAAATCTCCCAGACACTGTGATGTTACTTTTTTTGTTACGTTGTTACGTGGTGTTACGTTTTTCACGTGTGTTTGTCCCAGCGGAAAAAGTTATAATTTCATATATTGATTTTTACAGATACTCAGTGTATAACAACGTGTAAATGTGTATGGTATATAAAAATTTATTTAAACAGCAATTGGGTAGTTATTAATCAAAAACTGACGCAACTTATTTACATAATGAAAATAAAAGAAAAATAGGTGGTTCAAAAATTAGTATATGACGTGAAGTAATTGTGTATTTATAAATAAATTTGCGCGACATTAATCTGCGAAGATATTAAAGTTTCCGCTACGACAACGTTTTTCCACGAGCAAGATTTCATATAAATCTCTTTAATGGAGAGCTGTCGATTTTTCTGTACATTGTTATGAATTTTTTTATAATATCTGTCTAAGCAGCTTTTGGAAAAAAACATATTGTTCAGGAGATTTAAATATAAACGTAACATTTATTAGGTTCTAGCACTTAAAGTATGCATTCTAGAGTATATTTTATAACGTTTATATATCTTGGAAGAATTTTTACCATTATGCCGAGTACCATTGATGTACCCTGAGATGTACTCTTAATAATTAATGCGCTATTGGAGTTTTTAGCGGCATCTAGTAACCAAAAGTGCTCAGAGTAAACAGAACTGGAGTAGCCATTAGTCAATTTCTCAAACATTTTATTCTGCCATTTCTTGCGGGGGGTGAGGTTACCACTACACTCAAAGCCAGCACAACGCACAACGTTTTTACAAATGCACACATGCATAATTCGACACACAAATTTAAATTTCACGCACACACACCTCAGAGTAAACAGAACTTGAGTAGCCATTAGTCAATTTCTCAAACATTTTTTTCTGCCATTTCTTGCGGGGGGTGAGGTTACCACTACACTCAAAGCCAGCCGTTTTTACAAATGCACACCTGCATAATTCGACACACAAATTTAAATTTCACGCACACATACGCTTAAAATAGTCACGTGGGGTGTGCGTTTTGACAACGTCACAGCCGCACTCCCCACGAGACTAGCGCTCGAAATTTGAAATCGTAGAATTCTAAAACATGAAATAATGAAGTAAATAATCATAAAATCTTAAAAATTATAATTACAAATAAAAGGTGACACCATCTTTTAGCATACTCGATGTTTTCTATTTATTTTTACAACAAAAAACAGCACAGGCAGGCATTTTTGCGGGAGCTCTGTTCGCCGCAACGTTTACAATGTTATGGCTGTCAAATTGGCGGCTCAACTAGTTTTATTCAATGTGCAAGCATCCGATGCTTGTGCATTTGGCAGAGGGGAATGTTAGACAAAGGCTACTCCAGTTCTGTTTACTCTGAGACACACACGCTTAAAACAGTCACGTGGGGTGTGCGTTTTGACAACGTCACAGCCGCACTCCCCACGAGACTAGCGCTCGAAATTTGAAATCGTAGAATTCTAAAACATGAAATAATGAAGTAAATAATCATGAAATCTTAAAAATTATAATTACAAATAAAAGGTGACACCATCATTTAGCATACTCGATGTTTTCTATTTATTTTTACAACAAAAAACAGCACAGGCAGGCATTTTTGCGGGAGCTCTGTTCGCCGCAACGTTTACAATGTTATGGCGGTCAAAATGGCGGCTCAACTAGTTTTATTAAACGTGCAAGCATCCGATGCTTGTGCATTTGGCAGAGGGGAATGTTAGACAAAGGCTACTCCAGTTCTGTTTACTCTGAGCGAACGTGATTTTTGTTTCAGTGATTGTAATGTTGTTTCGGAGTGGATCTTGTTGCGTAAAATCAGTGTAGTTTTGTGTAATGAGTATCAATAATGATGAATCAAGTGGTGTGAAAAACGAAGAGATTTTTATCGTGGTAATCCACCTCATCGAAGTAACACCACAGTATCTGCCATCAATTGCTTGACGCCAAAATCTCCCAAGACGCATTGACATGCATCACTGCATTTCAATGTAAACTATTGAAGAAATAAAAATAAGACTTGGCTGTATGGGCTTTGTTCCCTTTGCCTTCACTACATGGGAGAATTTTACAACAACAACAAAAAAAAGTCTTTTCTTTAGACATATCTCTCTAATCTGTGGTATTCTCTCTAATCTGTGGTTCCATTAGCTGATTTTTTTAGTAAATTGCAAAGAGTAAAGTAAAGTATTAAACTGGACTGGTAAATTTTGTGAACTTTTACAACGAAGTAACAGTGAAACTATTGAATTATTACTGAGTAATAATGTATCGTCTATACTGATACGAAAAATCCCATGATAAACTTTATACGGCGGTACCTATCTATAACTTTCACAGTTCGTGTCATTTTACCATTTGTATTTTTTTTTGTTTGTTTAAAACCGCACATTATTAATTTTTCAGGTATTTAAATGAGAGATTCGTCTTGCCATGGCATCTCCTCAAAGCATAACAGTTGATCAAATGAGACAAATTCTAACTGAAATCATTGATGCTTTGGAATCTCCTGATTATTCATCAAAACTGGACGAGGCGAAGGAAGCCGCGGGCAATGAGATGTTGAAAATGATGCAGATCGTGTTTCCTATGGTGGTGCAGATAGAAATGGAGACTATTAAACACCATGGTTTCAGCAACTCCAGAGAAGGTTTCAATAATTTTTTTAACTACTTAAAATTTTATAAAACATCATCACACGTCTATCTTTTTAGGGGTAGGCGGTGATGTCGATGTTCACATTTCTTCTAATATTTCATTGTATAAGCTCAGAGTTTGTAAACAAGATGGCATCGCCTTGGGACTGGCTTACGGACCACCCAGTTTGTAAAGTTTGATAAACAAGTATATTCTCAGTTCTGCCTTGACCACACTGTGATTTTATACCCATTTTTTCAATTTGATTCTATAAAATATGCAACAGTATATTCATTTATATATATAAGCAGATAAAATTGCTTATTTTACGCCTAAAGAATGTGTGGTGTTTAGGATATATTTTATATTTTCTTTACAAACACAATATTATTGTCAGATATATGTGACTATAATAAAGTCAGCTTTATCTGACAATTTTTTAAAGCTAAATGTCAAACTTGCCATATTAATTATTATTACTTATGTTAATTTGATATATTTTTTTTATTGTATAGAGGGTAGGCTGACTTGCCAATAGTGTGGAATCGCACTTTATTACCTGGTATTGCAAATTCATCATTTATTTAATTAAAAAAGGACTAATATTGATAAAATTTATTCTCAAATCAAATTTATAAATATTTGTAAGTCTAAATTAAATAGCTCATGCCATCTACAACTACAACAAATTATGAAACATTAGTAGTTACAAAGTAAACATATTAAGTCATATTTATTTTCAGGAATAGTGCAATTTACACAGATGGTCCGTGAAATGGAAAGCCTTGATGGGGAAGTGGCAAGGTTGCACAGTTTGGTGCGCAGTCACTACTTGCCACCTGTCTCAATCAGTTCCACAGTCGATACATCTCTGTAAATGGATGGTAAGAGCACAGCAAATTATTTTTCATTCCTAGATGAAAGAATTTAACACTTCAAAATTGATTTTTCATTCATCAATCATATGGAGGGCTTCAAACCAAAGCAAAACCCTTACTTTTCAGGAGAGCAAAAAAACTTAATAACTTTTTTGTACTGTTTTGTAGAAAATTGGCATGTGTCTATAAAAGTACTTCCATATTTATGTGAAATGGTTATAATCTTAGCATGTATGTGAAAAACTGAAATATTGCACTTCCATTTGGCCCGACAATATTAGACAAACCATATGCCATAAATTCTCAAAAATTGCTTGTAACAGATGGGCGTATTGTACAAAACTTATGTATGTGATAAGATATTGATAAAAGCATTTGAAAAATAATAATTGTAGTGAAATGTCATATAAAAAATATTTTTTGTAAAAAATAAAATCCATAATGTGAAATGAAAAGCTCACGAGTAACAACGATGGATGTGTGATGACAAGGTTTAAATGTAACATAACTAAAATTATGCATAGTATGGATGTAGTGAATGAAAGAAAGTAAGACTAAAGAAGCGGTGAATATATCGCTGGATATTTTACGTAGAATAGTATAGGGTATTAGGGTAAAGCAGTTTACATAAATGAGATACCTATAGACAACATAAAATCATATAATATCGCCCTGTCGCTCTTTCAATCATCCCGCATTTATTATCTCTTATTGTAGCAGTCCTGTCCATCATCCTTGTTCTGAAAGATGGATACAAGTGTATTGTCCTCAGCCTATATACGTCCCAACACCTTACTAATCTTAAGAGCCCATATTCCTTGTGTTTCTCCATGAGGAAGGCCCGTGCCCAGCAGTGGGACGTATAGAGGCTGATGAAGATACCATCATTCATTAATGCTAATTCCTACCATGTCAAATCAATTCATATTTTTGTCTTCCATATCTATTCTGTATAGCTTAGTAAGCATAAGTGTGATAGAAAAATTCTCCTATCTCATCAGTAGATGGAATCCGTACTAGAGATAGCTTGGTAGGAATAAGTGTACCAGGCGACACGCTATTGTCCTTCACTGTGTCACTTAATCCGGGGTTTGCATCCGGGGTCATCTCTCCTGCAATAACTACTACAGGTATACTCAACTCCATCCCAAAACATAATAATAATTAATCACCTTTTCACCAATCAATGGTCTTACAGTAATAATTCTACCATTCATTCTCTTTGCAGCACTCACAAACCATTTGGAATTTCTATCCAAAACAATACTTACACCATTTCTCTTTCTATTTGCGTTTCTATCACAATGCCGTCTTAAATGTTTCACGCATCCACAACATACGGCTGTTAAAAGCATGAGCGCGCGGCAGAGAATATTGCATTTCTACCATTTTTAGTTTTAAATAAAATGTTGAATTACCTTTATGTGTCACAATTGCGACTCCCCCGATGATACAGCCGTGCACACCCTATGCGCCAGTGATATACGATTTTACTAGCTATCTTAAAATTTCATGGTCAAAGATTTTTTATTATCCTTAATTCGTTGCATTTTATGTCACTGGCTAACGTCGATACCGATGCGCTACCTCTCGCTGCCAACCCTGGTGAGGGCCATGGTTGGCAGCAAGAGAGAATGGAAATCTGCTGCCTCCTGCGAAAACGTGCTCTTGCAGAAGGAGGTAGCGGAGAGGGATCGGGAAGAGGATGGTCTAGCCGCTCCCCTTTGGCGTAGACGGGTGGGCAGGAGAAGGCGGGCGCCATAAGTCTCTTCTTCGACCTACCCCGCGAGCGGCTGCGTGAGTTGGATGGCTTCCATTCCAACGCACGCTGCCACGTCTGGGGATTTCCAAATATACCCGGGAAACCCCCATTGGTGCAAACCCTAATCTAGTGTCTGACTAGGTCAAGAAGCCCTGTCAACGGATCGGAGAATTGCTTCGGTAGACCCCGGGTCACCCCCACGGATGGACAAGGAGGGTTATATCGGAGTGTTTTCGTGGGTATTCTCGGCCGCCGCCGAGCGAGTACCACACACGCATACCGCCTAGTCAGCGGTAGCTTGGTCCGTAAATGGATTTTGTACTCTTAAAAGAAAGATTACCCTTATAACTGTTTCATTAACTTCGTCATTCTAATTTTCAATGTCACTACATGGTATGACATAGAAGAACTCAGCCAGAGATGCTTCCAAATCCGCCTTTATGAAAGCCATACTACTGATTTTATCAATTCAAATTTTGATTACCCAATAGATAACATCAATATTGTCTATAATTATCTATCTTATCTCTAGATCCTTTTTTATGTAGGCTTATATTACGGTTATTTAAGTGCTTTGGAAAAGATACCTACCAGTAGTGAAGAATAAGTTAATCAAATAACATAGTGCAGGCGCAGTTTTTGTTTTGCGTCTGCTCTATGACATTTTATTCAGATAGGTATGTATTCCACAAAAAATCTTCATTTCTTTTTCAATAGTTGGGTAGGTATAAAAATTACTAGCCGGATAAGAGTAAAAAATGTTTCTATTACTTTTTATCAATTATCAATTTCGGTATAAAAGCCATAAGCATTTGCAATGTAAGGGGGCTTGCATCTAACTTCTGCGATAATAATTAATTTATTTATAAACTCATTTGCAAAAAAACGGGCACCTAAGCAATGAACCATTTCAAATGTTAATATTGCTTTGTTTGATAATTATAGGTAGTTTTATCCTCACAATTTGGTAAATTAATAAGAAAATAATCATTTTCATCAGTATTTCATAAAATTTTGATACAATTTATGTGAAATAATGCTAAACGTGACTAGTAGTGTATGTTCGCTAGTAGTGCATATGCTCATGAAGTAAAAATAAAAAAGGTTTTTTGTTTTTTTTTTTTTAATAAAGTAAAAGCAGATAAATGTATAGTATCGAGTGTGACCCCCTCTAGCTAAAATTACAGCTTGAATTCGTCTGGACATGCTAGCGAGTATATCCCGGATACTTGCTTGCTGAATACGTTCCCACTCCGCAGTAATCACATTCTTCAGCTCTCTGATGGTCTGCGGAGCCGATTGTACTGATCTCACACGCCGTTTCAGAACGTCCCAGACATGCTCTATGGGATTGGGGTGGGGACTTCGAGCTGGCCAATCCAAACGGCTAATGCCGACCTCTTGCACATACGCTTTAACATCGCGAGATCGGTGGGCGCATTGTCGTCCATAAAAATCAAGTCTTCGTCTAGAGCAGCCAATGCGGGTTGTGTATGAGAAATTAGACCTTCCGTTATGTATCGATTCCCAGTCAGTGAGCCGTTTTCAATGAAGACTATCTCTGTATGATCCATTGAATTTATTCCTGCCCAAAACATAACAGAGTCCCCACCATAAGGTGTGATTTCTACGATACATGCCTCTGCAAAGCGTTCTCCTTGTCTTCTTAGCACTCGCCGACGTCGATCTTCACCGAACAGAGATATCCTGGCTTCATCAGAGAACAAAACCCTATTCCAATCTTCTTGAGTCCATGATTCACAATTTCTAGCGAACCCAAGCCTGTGAACTCGGTGCTCACGGAGTAATTTGGGGCCGCGGGCCGGGCGGTGACTGCGTATATTGGCAGCGAAAAGCCTCCTCCTGACCGTCCATAGACTAATATGCACATTTCTTACTTCTTGGAGGTTGTTCTTAAGATCCACATACGAAGATTTGCGATTTCTCAATGCGCGACTCACAAGAAAACTATCATCCCGTGGTTGGGTACATTGTTTTCTTCCAGAACCAGGCCTTCTCTCGACGGAACCAGTCTTCTGATATCGCTGCCAGGTCCTTTGGACCGTCGAGCGACTAACATTTAGCCTTGTAGCCACGAAGCATTGGCTGCAACCCTCTTCAAGCAGCGCGATAATTTTGGTAGCTTTTACCACTTTATCTACCATTTTTGATACAGCCAAACAGCAATAAATAAAGCTTTGACAGTCAAGGATATAAAATTAATCGATGAAAATTGAATAAAAGTTATGAAAGTCGATGTTAACTTCTGTAACTTCGCGCCAAAAATGTAGGATAAAAAGGGGTTTTCTGTAAAAATGAGAACGTACTTTTTTAAATTCCACGGCATTTTTAAAACCGGCCAGTAACGTGTACAAACGATTGAAACCTTTTCGTATTGTATCTTTTTAAGTACAATGAAAATCAAAACCGCCCGTTTCTTTTGCAAATGAGTGTATTTTTAGTCACGAAATTAAAGTTTTGTTTTTTTTATTAATGAATAATTGTGTAGCATGACTACCCATTGATTGACTGTCAAATACATCCGGAAATCCGGAACATTGCATTATAAAAAATATTTTAAACACATAATTTTTTTCATTATACGTCTGGATTATGAAGCAATGACTTTTTTCTCTTCAAAAGTATTTAGTGACTTCTAAAAATAATTGGGTTTATAATGGAAGTTATTTTTTATTCTTCATTGTTGCTTCTCTATATTTGATTAAAAATACACTAAGATTGTATACATGTGTTATTTCACACGCCTCTATCCCAAAGGCAGAGAACACCCACATGTTTTAGTCCCGATGTAACAAAATGCGAATTATTATTTGTATAATTTTATAGATTATCTTAACAGTTGTTAATTCACGAATACTGTACCTAATCGTTATCAGCTTCTAACTACTTTAAAGTTACACATGCGATAAAACTTCGTAAGTCACCTTACCTACTGCTTCTGAGTAATTATTTCATATTTTATTTGTTTAGATATTAACGAGTAGTAAGAACTTCAGGCAAGCGATAAAAAACAATTTACGCGGGATCTTTTTAGTGAGTTAATTGCAATTTCGTTCTAACGTTACATAAACAACAAAAAAATCTATAGGTATAATTAATTAACGTAAATAAAGATTATCGTATTTGTCCACAGGTAATGAGGAGAATCTCAAACTTTACAATATGCCTATTAAGAGGAAAAAACACAAACTATTCGTGTGTGCGAGTGTAGTGGCGATATCTATTTATTACTTTTTCGGTATTCATGACTACATCTACTCCAAGAAATTTGAGGATGAATTTGACTACCCACTGAATGTCGATATTCGACCCTTGGTTAGTCAGGTGTTGGCAGGGAAGAAGCCTAGTGTCAGTCCGATCAATTACTATCCATACAGATTCCTAACGAACTCTGGGAAATGCAATACGTTAGAGAAGTTAGATATTTTCATTGTGGTAAAATCTGCCCTTCATAATTTCGGGCACAGATCCGCTATCAGACTGACGTATGGACAAGAAGATGTCATTCCTGGTAGGATAATCAAGTTACTATTTTTCTTGGGTATAGAAGATGATTACCCTAAAAGTGATACTCAAAAACTCGTCGACAAAGAGATGTCGAAGTTCAAGGATATTATACAAATAGATTTCCGTGATAATTACTACAATAACACCATTAAGACTATGATGTCTTTCCGCTGGCTCTACGAGCATTGCTCTACTGCTGATTATTACTTATTCACAGATGATGACATGTATATATCCGTTAACAATCTTCTGGATCACATAAATGACCAGATAATTCCAAAGCAAAAAAGTGATATAGAGACAGGGATTGAAAACCATGTATATCAAGGTTATATGTTCAAATCCACACCTTTGAGATTGAGGACCAGTAAGTGGAGGGTTTCCTTGGAAGAGTACCCTTGGGACAAATGGCCGCCGTACATCACAGCTGGAGCTTACGTCCTCTCAAACAAATCTATGAAAACAATGTATGTTGCTAGTCTATTTGTAAAGCACTTTCGATTTGATGACGTGTACTTGGGTATTGTTGCAAGGAAGGTTGGTGTAAACCCAGAACATTGTTCAAAGTTCCATTTCCATAAGAAGAAGTATGATAAGGAGGGTTACAAAGACGTGATTGCGTCACATGGATATGAAGACCATGACGAGCTGATCACCATATGGAATGAGCAGAATGATAAAAGAAAAATTGAGGAATAGACGACACTTTATTGGGTCTGGTAATGGACAGAATCTAAAATGAGTCTTATCAGAATAAAATAAGTAATCATCATTGTCTCTGCATAAACATGTTTGTATGTTTTAATGTTAATTTGCTGTAGTTTTTATTTAAAACTCAGCATAATATTGGCTTGTATGTGTGAAAGTAGATAATCCATTTTTGGATTTGACCAATTAGTAAATATTTCTTAGCAGCATTATTGGCTCATTCCAATCGTACTTAGTATAGATTAGTTTTGTATGGTTCATTGTATTTGATTTTTTGGTACCAAAGATACTGATATTTGCTCGTCAAATTACTGAAGCATATTGGAATATTTAAAAAAAATATCATAACACCCTTTTAAGAACTCTGCGAACATGTAAAACTATTTTGTGATGTTTGTCTGCTACATTTACATCAAAACCGAAAATAATTTACATATTTCGTTGTGGATTCACTATGTAAGTATCTATGTAATTGTATTTGATCGCGTTACTACTTTGTGTCAATAGAAACTATTACTATATTGTTTTCTCTCTATAGTTTTTATTTAAAAATATTTTTTTACGTGTTAACTATTTAAATTGAATACTTTAGTGTATAAAAATGTTACTATTAGTAACGATACTGAGATTTTTTTATTTTAGCATGGACATGCTTTCTTGATTATGTATAAGATGAAAATTTATATAAAATCATAATAACTCCCAAGAGTAGGCTTTCATAAAATGCTGTAAGTCGGTTCTCTCAACACAATTTATAATTTGTTCAATTTATTTGCGTCTTTTAAAGGTCTAAAAATAAATATTGTATATAGTTTACATTATTTTGCTGTTTTGCTGTGCAAACAATACATACACTTAATGTTCGGTAGGAGAGCCGCCTTTAGTAATTAATTTATTACAAAAAAATACTAGATTAGATATAGGTACGTCGCGTCGTCGTCACAGTACAGATTTTTTTAAGATACCAAGAACAATCTCGCTATTTTTATATTCTTTCTTTTTTTATATTTTTTTTTTATAGGCCGGAAACGCTTTTTTGACTCCTTTGGTGTTAAGAGTGTCAATGGGTGGCTTGTTTGCCTCCTATCCCATAAAAAAACTTAATGCTCAATTTGTATTAAAATAACCTATTACATGAGATTGTATGATTTTGCGGTAGTACTTATTTAATGGTACTTTAAATTCCTTTTTTAATTATTGGCTCCATTTCTAAGAAACAATAAGGGACGATGCATCTTGCACATGATATGATTTCTAAATAAATCCCTAAGTCTATATAAATAAATATATATCATTGTGTTATCACTGCCCTACCTATGTCCCTTGATGTAGCAGCTTACATGACATTTCAACAGATTTTTAGAAAATAAGTTAATATAAAATTCGATTGGTACAGTATAGTCTGTGATGGATATAATTTAAACTCGGTCCAATTTACATCTAGCTAAGTACTTCAGCAGATTACAGATTTTCATACTTAATTTGTTGTCAAAAAAATCATTTTTAAAGGTTTTCATAACGTGTTGGGACTGTGACAATTTGTACCCAATCATCAAGGCTATTTTAAAATAGAAGTACTCTCTTTTCATAACAATACGTTTAATCTGTGAATTACAACAGTTGTAAATATGTCAACAATACAAACAGTATTCAGGAATATTATTAACAATAAAAATTCATAACAATATTGTATTTTTATTTCATTAACAATTTCACACTAAAAATAATTGAAAAGTATTACAAACATCTATAGTAAAGAAAATATTGCACTAATAAAGTCCATACAGAGAGCTACATGCTTAATATATGAGATGTAGCCCAGCTACCAGATGAAATACCTAACAATAGTAGATTAGTAGACAAGGGCTGTAAGGCATCAATTGCAGCCCGAGATATTTAGGCGCACGAGCGCAGCGAGGGCGCTTATAGTTCGAGGGTGCAATTGATGCTTACACCCGAGCTAACTACTCTGCTTTACATCTCGATTGTGAGGTAAGTGGAAAAAAAGGCATTACAAGAATAAATAAATTTATTTTTAAGAACTAAATTTAGCTTCGCCGTTCGATATTCAAAATTGATGAAAATAGCGAAGCGACCTCTTTTGTCACAAGAATAAATAATTTTATTTTCAAGAACTAAATTTAGCTTCGCCGTTCGATATTCAAAATTGATGAAAATAGCGAAGCGACCTCTTTTGTCATTGGACTGAATGCATGATGTCTAGTGCCAGTAAGATGGTTAGATGTACGCGAACTTTTTGAAAAAGTTTTTTTTTAATTACCGCCCTAGGGCGTTTCTAGCTACATTATTAACCTAGGGCGGTAATTGATCACTTACAACCCGCATCTGGGGGTATTAAAGACCTACTTACCGAACATGAGAGATGTAAAAATCCTTTATTCCCGGTCGTCCCCGCTGGATACGAGTGGGAAAACTCTTACGCAGTGGGGACGACCGGGAATAAAGGACAAAAAAGATCTTTTTGGCTGTTGCGTTTCGAATGGGCAGTTATGAGTATTGCTGTTTGTGCTCTTATTCTATAGTAACGATTACGACTAAAATTGTATAAGAAGCTGCCGATAGGTATTGACTTGTTGCCAGAAAAACAAAATTTCTTTAAACTATTGAAATAGTTGGCACATTATTGACTTAAATTAATTAAAATAAGTGAAATAAACATTCATAAAAATTATAAGAAATATAAGCGACCTATTTGAAAAATAAGTCAGATCTATCTACTTTTATTGCACAGTCGAGTTCATTAAAGTTCATTATAATTAGGGATGCATCGATACGCCTTTTTGCCGACATCGATACTCTTATAAATATATCGTCGATACCGATGCTGATACAAACGCTTAGTAAATTAAAATTAAATAAAGGTAAAATAATAATTTTGGCTAAATATTTTAAATTTCCATTAAAATATATAAACAAATAATACGCACATTAGCAGTTAAAAAGCCAATAAAAGTGTAACGATATGGGATACGACTGGGTCAAAGCGGGTGATAACGCGGGGAATCCCCGAGCATAGATCTCGTGCCTCGTTTGCAACTAGATAAAAAAAGACGCACGTTTACGTTACTTTTTTTAAAAAGTAATTTGAAAAGTATCGTATGGGCAACAAAAATATCGCCGATATACAGATATCGGTATCGGATGCATCCCCTATTATAATGTACGCACTAACATAATAATATGAACATAAGATCTTAATAGCTTAACAATGTAGAAATCATAAATACACATTATTACAATAATATCTGAACTGTTTATGTAATTTATTTTGAACTTTATTACTTTGTAAAAAATACGATTACTTATACCATTTTGACCATGCAATTTTAAGATCCAATTATCCTTAATTCGTTGCATTTTATTACGTATTTTTTTTCTAAAAAAGCTGTAACTGACGGACAACTCTAGTCATTCAACGATTTGATATTGACAAAAATTCTTGACCCGACATCAAAATTCTCATAATTTGAATTTATTGGAAACTACTGTCATTTATACAAGAATGTAAACTAGACCTTATTGTTCGAATATATAATTGACTTTGGCAAGCTCAGATATTTTTGAAGGTTTATAAGGCTTAGATATTTTTGTTAAAAATGTTGATCTTATATTATTGCATAATGCACAGTACTTATTATTGGATCCTTTTTAAGGTGTCATATTTTTGATCTAAAGGATTGATTGATTGATTGATTGGATTTTTGATTTTTTTTTTTGATATCTTTGAGCTTTCCATCGCTTATAATATTTTGAATCCTTGACAGGGCCAATATATTAATGAACTCAACTTTACTATCGAAGAAATAGATTTCTGACCTGGTATGGTGGGTCAGAAATAATATAATGTGATTTTGCCGTAGCATTTAAATTCAAGTTAAATTCATCTGTTTACAGGTTTCCTTGGAAACGTACGTAAAAACCAAGGTAAAAACTTACTAAGTGCAATAGACAAATTGTAATCGAAATATTGTCAAAGTGGGTCATAAATCCGCTTGTTGGATAGTACTTCTTAAATGATACAAATCAAGAAGAATGGTCATCTATTCTGGGCTCAATATGGCTCGTAATTATAAAAAAATTAAATGCACACATATAAATGCATATTCATAATTACTAATTTAGCAAGTACAACTTACCGATTGTTATGGCGCCACTTGCAGTACATTGCTTAGAAAACCAATAAGAGCACCGTAATAATTACATGTGTTTTCGCCACATGCTAATTTATACCTGTGACACTATATATTAGTAAGGCACTTTCGGGCTTACACGCGTAAACGAATACCTACTCCCTTTTCACTTAGTAACATCTTTCTTATTGCTACGACATATTGCCTAAAATTATTACGAATTGTTATGACCGTTACAACAAACATTACAACTCTTTCAGAAGTGGACGCAGGTGAATACACCCACATTAGATTTGATCACGCCTATCTCCCGTCAACGAACATGTGCTGTAGATACGATAGCTATGAATAAAAAATGTCTCTGTTTGCTTTGAGCGAGTGAAGTATTATTAAATAATAATAATTATTATTTATGCTTACATAAAATAAAAACTTTTGTAGATATACCTTATGGTGTATTTAAATATAATAAAACCAATCAAATACACCTATACAGTTTAAATATCCTTAAAGGAAGATGATAAGGAACTCCTCACACTTATTCAGCGTTTTTTTTATATAGAACGACGATTTTATATGAGATGCTTAAACTTATACGCGGTTGAAAAGACGCGGTAAGCTGAACAGGCTCCATACAAAACTGGCGTCTTGAAAACGCTGAATAAAGCTAAATAAATGTGAGTGGTCGCTTTAAGTAAGTTTAAAGAGCATCCACAAGCGGGCGAGCGAAACAAATGAGCATCGTTTCCATAGTACTCTTAAATTCTATGATCGTTTCACACCTCTTCTCGTACTTCGTTTCACTCCGCAAACTAAAGAGGCAAGCCACGTCATACTTTCCATGGTTATGATACGTTCGTCAGCCTGCGTTTTAGTTTAGCTACCTACTTAGTTTCGGCATCAATTTCCTTGAAGACATACGTAATCTTCATGATTGCCAGCCAAAGATCTTCATCAGCAATGTCATGGTGGACCGTGAAGCGAATTGTTTTCTCATTGAAATATATGCATTTCAATATCACTCCTTCGTCATTCGCTGTTTTGCAGTCACCCTGTTTGAATTGGTAATGATATTATTTGGGGGGTGTTATTTAAACAATTAAAAATACAATTGGTCAGCTAAAATAACTATATGTTCAGCAACTTATAGGCACTTAAATATTTCTAAATTGGTCAGCAAAATAACTAATTGGGCAGCAACTTCTGAGCAGCGACTCAAATGTTTTCTCTGCTACCAAATTGTATAATTTATGTTTTGATGACACAAATAAATATGGTTTTCAAGGGTCCTAAATAAATAACCTTAACCTAATATCTATCAGAATACATTTCCTAGGAATTGATCCTTTTCCTAGATTTTATCACATAGAATGGTAACATTTATTTGTTTTTGCTGCTCAACTAATTCTTTTGCTGACCAAATAGTTATTTTGTTGACAAATAATTTTTTTGCCGCCCAAATAATATACTGCTGTCAAAATATTTGTTTTGCTGCCCCAATGATTTTTCGGCGACTTTTTTTGCTGAGCAAATAATTATATGGCTGGCATTTACTGGCATAATGGGTGGGTAATGCACCTCTGCTTACTGCTTAGGGGATTTAGGAGTGTAATATGTATGTACTTATGTCAGAAGATATAGGTAGGCATTGTAAGTATAATACTTTTCAGAACGAAATTCATATAAATCATTTCAAAAACTACGTACTCACCCGGTAAGATTATTTTATTATTAGGTCCTTACCTATGAAATTGGTGTTTTGTATAGAGATTTTGGGGAATTCTGCATTTTCCATATAAATTTTTTTCAGTTTACTTCACAACGACAAATCCAAAGATAATAATATTTGGCATCTATCATTAGACAAGCTTTAGTAATATGTGTAATATAACACTTCATAAAAATTATTTATCGTTTTTAAGTGAATGCAAATAAAATGATGTATTCGGGAGACACTTAAAAAGAGTTGTCTCCGTGTCCAATTTTAACACAATTAAACTTACAACAAATTATCAAAACAAATCAAAAGAGCTCAAAAATATAGTCTATTTTTAGACGAGGTAATTATTTTTTAGGAATACTCTGAATCTTAATAGTTACAGACAAAATACTAAGACAGAATAAAAACACCAATTTCATAGGTAAGGACCCAATATTTGGTGAGGTCACAGATTGTATAAAGGTATACTACTGTAAGGTGAATATTATTTGTTTCAAACCCTTTCATAGATTACCTGAGTCTCGGCGTGGCAAACCTGCCCGAGACGCTCGACCACGCGAGGAGCCGTCAGCGGACTGTCCGCCGCGATCCGAACCAGCACTATGTTCGAATGCTGCCCTTCCACGTCCACGCTGAACGACTTCAACAGCAGACCTTGGACCACTACACAGAAGATGACCGTTCTATTACTTCATATAAATAGGTACTTTCAAATAGCTTTTAAAGCGTTATGGCCACAAAGCAAAGAGAATAGAAACGAAATATATTGTTCGCGAACGCCGGCACTCGCGTGGTTCCAGAGTTAAGGTTTGGTGGACAAAAACTTTTGTTTTTGTGCTGTTTTTTTATTGAGAGAAGAAATAACTTCATTGATGAAGGGTTGGGAGAGGTGTAGGTACTCTTTCACCAGTGTGTCGCCTGTCCTAACTTGGCTATCGCTGCCTTCAACATTGCCCCCTGGACTTAACATATCAAGCGCAATATGAGTTTTAATATCTCTACCATAACCTACCCCTTCGGGGTCATAATATGCTGTAAATGTACGATGTAAATAATAGGTCTTTACCTATGAAATTGCCGTTTTTTTCTCTTAGAATTTTGTCTGTAACTATTATTTAAAAAAAATAATAAACTCTAAAAATAGACCATATTTTTGAGCTCTTTTTATTTGTTTTGATAATTTGTTGTATGTTTAATTGTGTTAAAAGTTGGACATGGAGAAAACTCTTTTTAAGTGCCTCCCGAATACATCATTTGATTTGCATTTACTTAATAAAATAATTTTTATGAATTGTGATATCACACATATCGCTAAAGCTTGTCTAATGATGCATGCCAAATATTATTATCTTTGAATTTCTCGTTGTGAAGGAAACTGCAAAAGTGTTAGTATGGAAAATGCAGAGTTCTCCAAAATCTCCATACAAAACGACCCTTTCATAGGTAAAGACCTATTATAATATCAAATGTCCTACACGTTTCAAGGTAAATAAATGAAGAAATATACTCGTAGTTACCCCAGGCAAGTCGTTTGGCACGCTGGTGGTCGAGCCCCAGCCGCGGGAGCACCTCGTCCAGAGCGACGATGGCGGCGGCCGCCAGCACGCCCGCCTGTCGCATCCCGCCACCCAACATCTTTCGGACTTTGCGGGCTCTACACAAGCACAGTGAGGCACGGTAAGTGGTCTTCGTGGTTTTTATGCCGGTCTCAAGGCATCGCCATCTCGAGAGGTTCTGGGTTCGAACCAAGTGGGGGCAAATGTTTGGGTGATGAATTTTCAGGCATTTGTTCTCCAGTTTTGGATGTTTATATTTATTTATATTCAGGATATTTATATGTATTTATCAATTAAATATATTTATCCGACATCTAGTGTCCGTAACACAAGCAGCATTAGTTGCCTAAAATGAGGCAAGTTGATACGTGTGAATGGTTGAAGATATTTATATGTTTTAACCGCTGAAATACTAGAAGCGAGACTCAATAGAAAATATAATATTGTGCTGTGTTGCATTGCCGGCGATCGCGAGTACGAGAGATAGGACAGACGGACGATGCGTCCGATCTTGTCCCCTCGTCTTCAAGCACTGCAACAGTGTAATCTGTTGCAGCACATGCTGTGGTCGGGTCCTAATTGGCCATTATTGTATGTTTAGTTTTAAGAAAATGTAGCTCTTGGTCGGTAAAGCTTTTTCTTTCTTTCTTCCCTCGCCTGGCTACCGCTCCGCTTTGTGTCGATTTTTCGGACGCGAGTCAAAGGATACGAGGCTGTGTCGTTACGAGCAACTGACTCCACTCGTAAATACTCGTGCTGAGCGCGTGGAGGAGGCACCTCGAGGGCATCCAGAGCCGGCATAAGGGTTAAGTAATCTTCCACCTGAGCTATGCGAGGTAGATGAAGGATGTACGAGGACAACTACAACCCTTTTTGCGAGTCTCGTGAAACGAGCCAATCTAATTGGTCTATTTTCTTTGCACACTGCTTAGCTGTAGTAGAAAAGCACCTTAAGGGTCTCCCCAAACTTATCGACGCGGAATCAAAAAAGCCTTTATGTCCACGAAATAAGGATGTTACTTCGCAGCGGCTCGGCTCGGACGAGGCACCGCGGCGTCGGTGACGGCGAAACGAGTAGTATGTCGATCAGCTGATCACATCGGTACAGCGCTGAATTTAGCGGAACGTTTCCGACAGCGTCCGAACAGCGTTGAGCAGTTGAATGATCCGCTCGCATGGCTTCATCTCCGACGGTAGCCGAACGGTTCCGAAGATGGCCGAGTACCGATGAAACTATTAAATGAAACGCCAAAAGGTCCGTACAACTAGTATTTCTGGGTTACGAAAAGACTACCGATTACAACCACAGTCAAAGCGTGGATATGTGGATGTACTTGCTGCAAGCGTTCGCGGCAGTAAATTTTAAGTCTTTTTTGTCAATTTTATTATTAAAATTTACTTTAAGTAAGTATAATAAATGTGACTATGTATGAATGTTGACGATTTTAAGTGCTATGTTTAGCCTATGAAATAAAATTATTTTTGATTTTGATTTTACCAGCCCCTCGCGACGGCTATTCGGATGAAACGAAAGCCGATCGCATGTCATCAGCCATCGCAACAACTGATCGGCGTTTAGCCGAGTAGTGTGGTGATACGCACTCGTCTTAAGCCGATTCCGCGTTGATAAGTTTGGAGAGACCCTAAGGGTAACCAGTCCACAGAAGCGGAGCTTGATTACCCCAAAATAAACCTATAGGATTGCATTAAATATCCGCTTTGCTGCATCGATCTCATGCATTACTTTGGGTTGGCGCTCGCTCCACTATATTGGACAGGCAGCCTTAAAACAGTCCAAAGTTAAGCTACACATCGCCAAATAAGTTATTACACATTACTAATAATAAAAGCAAGATGGTTTTGTTATTAAAACTTCATCATCCCAGAACAACTAGGACATTCATTAATCAGTTACTGGGTAATTGGTTTATTTTATACTCAGAAAATTTTATTACTTATCTGTACCCTTGAACTGAACGAATGTTATCGTTATAAAATGACTAGAGCATAATTATTTAAGAACATTTCTGAACATGCGTTTGCTCAAAATATTGATATCTTTCCACTTGAATCCCCTGAGACCCAAAGAGTACTCTTGAACCTAAGTCAAAAATAATTATAATGCACCTCAACTCCCGCGGGCCAAAAAGGTAAAATAAGGTAAATTTAACTCCTTGTCGGGCAGCGCGAACACCGGTGTTCTCAAACAATAGATGTATCAATTGTGTCTCTTTTTGTTTTGTTTCCGTTGACTAATTAAGAAAATTTTAACACAAATAGGAAGTATTAGGCTACGCTATGTAAGATAATTTTGAAAATGTTTAACATTTTAACTGAAACAAAACAATAATAATAACTTTATCCGTGAAATGCAGGTTAATAGTACATAAGAGGTGTTAGGAAGGAGTATTCGTTTCGTTTCACTACATTTCCACCTTTTACAAGGTATACAAACATTAAATCAAAAAATAATAATCATTGTAATAAAATTATCCAAACACTTAACATAAATGTGACTGATGATAATAGAACATTACAATTAATTAATTAACTTCAATAAAAAATATAAATTGCATTGAATTGTATTAAATTATAACATATTGGCAATGTGAACGTTAGCTTGAGAAAGAACAAAAAAAACATAGATTTAATAAAATATCCAATTAAAAATGACTTTTAAAAGCTTAACTATTGCAAAGTAGTATCGTCCAGATATTCGGCGACTGAATAATATGCCTTATCAAGAAGCAGTGAAGCTAAACGTTTTTTTAACATATTTATAGGAAGGCTTTTGTATCCATCTGGAATGCCTTAATAAACGCCTAATAATGCCTTTATATCACACTGAATATAAATTTCGTATTAGCGTCACGCAAAATAATTAGATAGGTATGTTCATGAAATACTATTCTGAGTCAAACGTCAGAGATAAATTTGAAATCTACCAAAACGGTTTAGGCGCTTTACGCATGGAGCAACTATTGCAGCAACATGGAAACCAGCAGCCAGTTTACATAATAATAATATTTCAATAGGACTGCGCACACAGAGCAACTCTAGTTTCGAATTCTGGTGATTGTCAACAGTTTTCAGTTGCTGTCGATGACTAAGTTAGTTTCTAATTGCCGCAACTAGCAAATGTTAAATAATATTATACCGATTTTTAATGTTGCCGGTTTTCTCAACCGTTGATCACTGCGCGTCGGGCGATTTCACACCCTCCCGGGATAGGGATCTCCCTGTGCCCTGCCAATGCCTGTGTGTGTGCAATGCAGTGTCGCTCCTCAACACGTCACCGGCTACAGACTCGGTTATGAAAGTTGCTCCCAGATGACCATAAAGTTGCGGCCATCCTAAACGTTATAGCAACTATCAACTTTTCAGGAAACATTTAAAAAGTTGATAATTGTCTCAACTTAGGTTGCCCCATGCAAAGCACCATTATATTATATAGCTTTGGAGATCCAAGAGTAATGCCGAGTAACTATATGACTCCCAAGGGGGCATGAGTTAAAAAATGAGTATACATTTCAGGGGATTATATGGTGGGCTAAAGTGGAAAGAAGGAAAAATTGCCATGTTATTTTGGAACACACGACTTACATGACAAGTTATTATCTAAGTATACAATTAATCGATTTGGTTAGTTTTGGTTCTACGACCGGTTTCACCAACGAAAAGAAAACACCTTAGGTACGCAAAATTTTCTTATTCCGAGGCAAGAGCTACACAAGCTCAGCTAAGCAAAAATATTAACGATATTTGCGACTTCAATTATTATTCATCTAAAACCAACTTTATGACCATAACTAGAAGAACCATTTTTCAACATTATCTACAATACAGGAAAACTATTCGTTGTTACGAATTTAAGTAGATAATGCCGCTATGCCGGTTATTGACGATTATATAAATGAATTGTCGTAAAATTGCTAACACAAAGTCTATTTATCAAATCAAGAATGATGTGTGTGAAGCAAATGGATTGGAATGTGGGCAAAAAAAAGAGTCCACTAAGAAAAACCTGTTCTTCATGATTAAATCACTAATGTAAAACAAACTGCTTTTAATATTTTAGGGAATCTGAATGAAAAACAGTAGAATGGTTTTTAGAATTTTCGGAATTTATCAAATAAGTAAGACTAGAGTCAGCCTGCATAGTGCTTTTTCACGCCTCCAAGTTGTAGGAGGGAGGGAATGCATGCTTATCCTGGCAAATTACATTTATAGATGAAATGAGTGACTGAATTGAATCCTTGCGTAGAGGAATACCATCCACAGTGGAACAACGACAACGATGCCCGAACGAATTGTCATGTGATGAAAAGGAGAAGGGAAAACGTGCCTTTGCACATGAAGTTTTTTAAGGCGTCAACGACGCGGATTCTTGATACAAACGCACCCGTTCGCGGCGTGTAGTCAGTGTATATTACACTACAATTTCACCAGTTTTGCAGTGGAAGTTGCCCGTTGCCCTAAACAGTAGAGTGCGCTTCTTAAGGGTCAAGCAAACACCGTCGTTCGCTTAAAATATTATTACTTTGTTTCAATTGTGTCTCGTTTTCTGATCACCGAAAAGTTAAGCCTCGATGTTTGACATACAAATACTACTATGTACCACTTACTGCTCAATGAAGTGGTAAGACCCAACAAGGCAAGAGCCGACCGGGGCGGAGAGACCCTTGCTGAAGCACACCGATACGCTAGCGCAGTCTCGTGCGATTCTAGCAGGGGGCTCCTTAAGATACTCGCACGCATTAAATAGCCGGGCGCCGTCCATGTGAATGGGAATTGAATGCTTCTTGCATAGTTCCGCCAATTCGTCGATCCACTTAAGTGGTAACACCTGGAGGCAATAGTGTGCTTTTACTGTCAAATAGTAAAGCAAGAATGAAAAAGATAATTTTGGATTATTTTAAACAAGAAATCATTCGAAAAATGTTTCGTAGATAGACACATGAATTTGATCGCAGCAATCCTACTGTGTCTGAGCACATGAAAGAAGAATGCATTTTTTAATATTTATAGTTTAATTAAAGTTAAAGGGCGGTATGTATGTCTAAGTGAATTATTTGACATTCTCACCTTCCCTCCGCAATAGTTATGAGTGTTCTCTATGGCCACTAATGAAGTAGTAGGTTCATGAAGATCTGTGCCTCGTATTTTGCTGACAAACTCAGTCAAGTCGAAGGTACCGTCAGACTTATTGCTGATGGTTGTTAGCAACACACCCGCTAAATGAGCTGCACCACCTGCCAGATCGAGATATAAAAATGAGGATCCGTACCGTTTTTAACTTAGAATGCAGATTTATAGAGCTAAAAAATCAAAAGCACACAGTTCAAAAATGATTAAAATTGACGAAGTTATGACCTAGTTCAGTTATGTCTAGTTCACCGACCTAGTTCAGTTATCTCAAGTTAAATTTTTATTTTTCTTTATTTATATTTTGGTATTAATCATTATCAAAATAAATGATTTCATGTTCAAGACCGGTTTAATACCTTTATATAATTCTTTCCATTATTTAATTCGAACATTCCATTCAAAAGATATCGTGAGTTCAAATGGATAATCCATACTTAATATTGGTGTAGTCTGTTGTTGTGATGTCACGCGCTCTCGCGTAAATCGAGTTTAAACGTTAAGGATGGCGTAAGTATAATACTTAATATATTCGTAAATAATGGTCCAAGTTTGATAATTCAAAAAGATATTATTATGTCATAAAGAATAACGTGGGTACTATTTTTATTGAATTTGTTAAAACATTACTGATCCTCATGACATAATAATATATAATGATACAATAATACTAACCAACTTCATATTTAAATATGTGTGTTTTGTCCCCAACTATTGCTTCTGATCCTCTCTTGTTACAGTGCACCATTACTAAAACAAATCTATACATATAATAAAACTGTAGAGGTTGAATGTCTGTACATAGAAAAAAATGCTTAAAATCAAGTCAGGGGCATGTAAAAGAAAAGGGAAAATATCAAAATATATATTAATAAATTTTTTTGTTTTGTCTGTGTGTTTGTCTATTTAATTTTGTATGGGCAAATCTCCATAATGGCTGGACCAATTTCATTGCACTTATGCATGGTAATACCTTATATCCGTGGCCAACATCTTAGATACCTTTTAATCCGGAAAATTAAAGTGTTCCCGAGGGATAGTTAAGAAACCAGTAACTACGAACGAAGTCGCTGACAAAATCTAGTAGTATAATATAATAACAGAGAAGTCTGTAATACTTCAAATAAACATAATGAAATTTTATTTTGTTGCTAAAACAGAGCTACTTATGACTAACAGATGTTTTATATTTCCCACAAATTGTTTTTTACATTAAATAATTAATATCCTGTTAAATTTCTTTGAACCCCATCACAATCATTGCTTTAACATCAAATAAGTACTATCAAAATTAATTTTAAAGATGTTGATGCAAGCTTTAATAGGTCAGATTAATTTTTAAGCTTGTAAACTTGTTTTAAGCTATATTTTACAGTTTTTAAAGAAAGCAAAGAAAATTTATAGTTAGAAAATCAATAATTATATCAGCTTTCATGTTGTTTCCTGTCTCACCTGTCATGCTTACACATTTGCATCACTGCTTGTTTGAGAGTGGACTATGTCAGTGGACTGCTTCTGCGGTGCTTTTGCCTAGTCTCTGACTAACCCTTAGGAGATAATAGTAGTGATTATATGTATGTATGTGTATGTTTAATGTTGTATAAGTTTAAACTTACTTGCTATAAGGTTTGACATAGTCCCAGAAGGCACGAATAGCGCAGCCTGCTTTCCTAATAAATTGGCAATCTTAGTCTCTAGAGCATTCACAGTAGGATCCTCTTGATACACATCATCGCCAATGGCTGATTCAACCATAGCTCGTTTCATGGCCTCTGTAGGTTTTGTAACTGTATCGGACCGTAAATCTACTATGTAAGCCATAGTTGCCAAATATTTCTATTGAAGTTTTATTGAAGCCGGTATCTAACACGGATCAAGAACCAGGCAGGCACAGGTCAAGGGTATCCAATATTAAACTAAAAGTTGAATAAATGAAATCAGACTAATTTATAATACTAGCTTTTTGCATTCTTAATTTAAAGGGCAATAAATCTCAGTATTCTTCGTACAAAAATCAGAAATTCACCTTACCAAGACTCACAGCTCACACTAAAACGTACCGTATTTTTTAAGGTTTTTATACTCTTTGGCTCACACTGGCATAAAATTGACATATTTGACACGTGCAAACGTCAAGTGGATTTTTTTTTGTTGTTGTAAAATTCTCCCATGCAGGGAAGGCAAAGGGAACGGAGCCCATACAGCCAAGTCTTCAGTATACATTTCTTCAATAGTTTGCATTGAAATGCTAGTGTAATGCATTTCAATGCATCTTGGGAGAGTTTGGCGTCAAACGATCGATGGCAGACACTGTGGTGCTACTTGGATAAGGTGAAATCAAAAAATCAAAATCAAAAGCATTTATTCAGTTTAGATGCGTCTTAGCGCATGCTTATGAATGTCATAAACATTTTACAATATTTCGTGAAAAAGAAAAATTACGCCATCCGTTCACAAAACTACCAGGAGGCCTTGTTCTGAGAAGAACGGGCAAGAAACTCAGCAAGTTTCTACCCTCCCTTTACATAGCAACATTTAAAAAATGTCATAAACTACAACGTCATTGAAGTTTAAAAATAAAAAGATAGATATCTAATTTGAGTAATATTCTGCAGTTTACCACATTTTTCATTACAAACATGTACGGTGATAGTCTAAATTATAATCTAAAAAATAGTATCTACATTACAATTATTGCCACGCATTTTTGTCTTCTAGGTAATCATTGACGGTATAGTAACCTTTAGACATTAATTTAGTTTTAATATATGTCTTGAATCTGTGCAAAGGCAATTCGACAATTTCACTAGGGATCTTGTTAAAGTAGCGTATACTAAGGCCCACAAATGAACTATTGATTTTCTGCAGCCTGTAGGACGGCAGAAGAAGCTTTCCCTTATTTCGTGTATTCCTATTGTGAATGTCACTGTTCTTTAAAAGAGAATTAATATTACCACGGTGGATTACCACGATAAAAAACTCATCACTTTTCACACCACTTGACGTTTATTTCGATAATCCTCCATATTGCACATCATCGAGACATCATCACAGACACTTATTACACAAAACTACACTAATTTTACGTAACAATATCCACTCCGTACAATATTACAATCATCGAAATAAAAATCACGTCCGCCATAGTTGAATGCCGCCAAAAAACCTGTAAAATTCTCCCATGTAGGGAAGGCAAAGGGACCGGAGCCCATACAGCCAAGTCTTCAGTAGTTTGCATTGAAATGCTAATGTAATGCATTTCAATGCACCTTGGGACAGTTTGGCGTCAAGCGATCGATGGCAGACACTGTGGTGCTACTTGGTTGAGGTGGATTACTACGATAAAAAACTCATCACTTTTCACACCACTTGACGTTTATTTCGATAATCCTCCATATTGCACATCATCACAGACACTTATTACACAAAACTACACTGATTTTACGTAACAATATCCACTCCGAAACAATATTACAATTATCGAAATAAAAATCACGTCCGCCATAGTTGAATGCCGCCAAAAACTTCCGGATTTTTTTTTGTAAAATTCTCCCGTAGGGAAGGCAAAGGGAACAAACCCCATCCAGCCATGTCTTCGGAATATATTTCTTCAGTGTTTGCATTGAAATGCAAGTGTAATACATTTCAATGCATCTTGGGAGAGCTTAGCGTCAAACGATCGATGGCAGATACTGTACTGCTACTTCGATGAGGTGGATTACCACAATAAAACTCTAAGGACCAAGGATCCACATTTCAAACCTGTCTGAAGAGCTTCCAAACAGATACCAGAAGACCAATAATTGAATGGCGAACCTGAGGGTTAATATTATTTGCTTAGTTTTAATTCAAACTTAACTTAACATTAAATAAATTTAATTTAACTAATAATTGAAAAGCTGATAGATTGACTAGCTGATATTGTGCTGACAGTGTGCTGATGCCTAAACTGACTGACACCCACATCCAACCAACACCATTGCAACGGATGAAGGCAAGTTATAATGCATTTAATATTGGTGAAAAAAAAAGTGAAACCATTTAATTCTGCTTGAAAGAAATTTTTGAAAAAATGGTCTGTTTTAGGTCAAAACTTGCACTCACGTTCTAAGTGACTGTGTTTATGCTATGCTAAAGTACACTGCGGGGGTTAACCAGAATCATCAGTTCATTGTTGATATTGAAGAGGAGGAGGTTTCGACTAAGAAGGCTGTTTATATAAACAACAGGTATTATTTACATATTTGTTTAGTTACTGTTTGATTGATTCTATTGATATGTAGTTAAATTATAAATAAAAAAATTAGTCTGGCGGGAGATACAAATCATCATTGCCATAGATTGGGGGTGAAAAACAATTATGTGTATATCAGTACAAGAATATTACACATATAACTATTTATTATTCTGGTTTTACAACCATATAAGAATTGTAATTGTATTGTAAAATATATAGAATAGATATTAGATATGTAGCTTAGGGCATTTTATAATTAATTTTGTAACCAGTAATACCAAACAATGCTAAGTTTTATTATAATATAGCAAGAAAATGATTTAAATTTAAACCATTTTCTTTTTAAAACAAATTAAGGCAAAGGAGTGTAGCTTTTGATGTTCACAATGATATTGTAATTTTTTTTTTACTATTTTTATATTAAATATTATTTATGATATTAAATTTGTTGCGTTTTTACTTTATAATCCAATACCTACCTATAATACAAAATGTACTAAGTAGTGCTGTACTATTCGTATCGATAACCACAATACTCAGAGTAAAAAGAACTGGAGTAGCCATTAGTCAATTTCTCAAACATTTTTTTCTGCCATTTCTTGCGGGGGGTGAGGTTACCACTACACTCAAAGCCAGCACAACGCACAACGTTTTTACAAATGCACACATGCATAATTCGACACACAAATTTAAATTTCACGCACACACACACACGCTTAAAATAGTCACGTGGGGTGTGCATTTTGACAACGTCACAGCCGCACTCCCCACGAGACTAGCGCTCGAAATTTGAAATCGTAAAATTCTAAAACATGAAATAATGAAGTAAATAATCATGAAATCTTAAAAATTATAATTACAAATAAAAGGTGACACCATCTTTTAGCATACTCGATGTTTTCTATTTATTTTTACAACAAAAAACAGCACAGGCAGGCATTTTTGCGGGAGCTCTGTTCGCCGCAACGTTTACAATGTTATGGCTGTCAAAATGGCGGCTCAACTAGTTTTATTAAACGTGCAAGCATCCGATGCTTGTGCATTTGGCAGAGGGGAATGTTAGACAAAGGCTACTCCAGTTCTGTTTACTCTGAGCCACAATACTATCGATATCGATAAAATCACTGCTGTCGATAATTTGAGAACGTTACCACGATTGGGCGTTTGACGTTTCACGCTTGCCCGCTATTGGCATCTCTTTTTTTTTTTTTTTTTTTTTTTTTTTATTATGGCATCGCTTGCTTTTTGCAATCAGCCAATGTAAAAGTTAGGGAAACAAGCGGTTAAGTAGGATTGGGTAAGGAAAATGGATCAGGAAAGTAAGAATTTCTAGGATATATATAGTAACAATTAAAATATAAAAACAAAATAATAACTAGAATAATATAATACACGAATTTTAAATAAATTATAATTTAATACCATTATTTATAATAAATGATGATATACATTTATAAATGGATAAATCATTGGACGATAGTAATGTGGCAATACAGGTAGGGAATGGAACGTGAAGGGAAGTAAGGTCATTAAAGAAGGAGGAACGATCGTATTTAGCACATGAAAAAAAGATGTGGTCAATGGTACCCACATCCATTCCACAATCACACATTGGATCACTGATTATACCTATTTTAGCAAGATAAGCCGGGGAACAAACGTGGCCTATTCTTAATCGGATTATAATACTAGTTGCTGTTTTACCTATTTGAGCCTTCCAAAACCAAGGCTTACTTAAAATATTAGGTTGAATTTTTGCATAATATTTGCCCTTTACTAAACAACTAGTTTCCCAATTACTATTCCAAGAGTCTGTCATGAATAATTTAGGTAGATTAAGTAAATCATGAACATAAACCTTGTAAGGAAAAACGTCTCCACAATGTACTGCATCTTTAGCAAGTCGATCCGATATCTCATTCCCTACAATGCCGGAATGACTAGGAATCCACGCAAAATTGACAACATAACCCTTTAAAAAACATTTTGCTAAAACAGTACGTGTATCATACACTACAGGGCTGTATGAATGCATTTTAAATGGAAATTTGTCCAATAATTGTAAAGCACTCAAAGAGTCTGTCAATATACGAGGGTGGATTGAAAAGTAGTCGGCCTAACACTGATCCATTTAGTTCTAAAAATCAAATCTACCCACATTATTTAGTCCAATTCAGACCTGTTAATTGTGTGAAGTTTGAAACGTATGAGATAATTAGTTTTAATTTTATAAATTTATTAACAAAGCAATCTGACATCATTTTCGCAAATGGAGCAAATCGAGCAGCGTGCCGTCATTAAGTACCTCCATAAGAAGGGGCTGTCATCAAAAGCCATCCATGATGATATGGTCAGTACATTAGGGGATTGTGCTCTTTCATATTCATCCGTCAAAAAATGGATTGCAGAATTCAAGCGTGGTAGAGAGAGTGTGCAAGACGAACCCCGCTCTGGAAGGCCTTCGACATCCACTACTGACGAAAATGTTAAAAAAATACTCGACTTAGTTATGGGAGACCGCAGATTGAAAATTAGAGAGATAGCCGAGATTATAGGCATCTCTTATGAACGTACTCAAAACATAATAGTCAACGTGTTGGGTTTCCACAAGGTGTCTGCGAGGTGGGTTCCGCGACTGCTTTCAGTTGAGCAAAAAAGGATGCGATTGACTATTGCACGCGACTGTTTGGAGTTATTTGAAGCTGATGAATGTGATTTTTTTAATCGTTTTGTTACTATGGACGAAACATGGGTTCATTACTGTACACCAGAAACAAAACAACAATCAAAACAGTGGAAAAGACATGGTTCACCACCCCCCAAAAAGGCTAAGTCGATTTTGTCGGCAAGTAAGGTGATGGCTTCAGTATTCTGGGACTCGAAGGGTGTGATTATGGTTGATTATCTTGAAAGGGGTCAGACTATAAACTCTGATTATTACTGCACCTTACTACGTCGTTTACGAGAGGAAATAAAAGAAAAACGTCCAGGAATGATCAGAAGAAAAGTCCTGTTTCATCAAGATAACGCTCGTGTTCACACGTCTGTTCAATCAATGGCAGAAATTCACAACTGTGGCTTTGAACTGTTACCGCATCCACCTTATTCACCTGATCTAGCACCGTCAGACTTTTTTCTGTTCCCTAACCTAAAAAAGCACTTGGGAGGTCAAAGATTTTTGACAAACGACGAGGTCAAAGCAGCAGTAGACGCATATTTTGACTCTAAGGAAGAATCATTTTTTTTCAACGGGCTAAATGCTTGGAAGAGAAGGTGGCAAAAGTGCATTGAACTTGATGGTGATTACGTTGAAAAATAAAAATATATTTCAATTATTATATATTTATTTTCTTGGTTAGGCCGATTACTTTTCAATCCACCCTCGTAATTGCTTTTTTAATTTTCATCAGGTGAACATATTCCACTGCTTTGAAAATACCATAACATTCGCCTGTAAACACAGTGGTCTCCGGAGGAAGTTTTATTTTTTGCACAATACCGGAGAAAGAATCGTAAACTCCTATACCAACACAACCAGAAGCAGAGGGCTTGGAAGCATCTGTATATATTTGACAATAATTACTGTAGGTTGAAACCATATTATGTTTAAAAGAAGAAAGAGCACTAGGATTTTCTTTATCGTATAAGTTATAGCGGATAACTGGAGCAGTACTAACAGAGTCAAAACTACAGTCGAAAAGAGGCAGACGATTAGAGAGATGTATAGGAGATTGGAGGTTTTTATATTTAAGATAACTTATAATAAGACATGGCCAAGACTTGTGGATCCAATAAGGGGATGAAGCTATTTCTTCTACTAAAGATTGTAATGTAGAAAAGATTTTATGGTTTGAAAATTGAAGGCTACGAAATAAAAATCGATCAGATAAATACTGACGTCTGATACATAACGGAGGCTCGCAACATTCTGCTTGCAGAACATTTATAGGACTAGACCTCATACAACCTGATATTAACCTTAATGCTTTTGACTGAAGCTTATCGAGTTTCTGCAAGGAACTTAAGTTACAAGGCTCTAGAAGGAATGAACCGTAGTCCAAAACGCTGCGAATCATTGCATTATATATTATTTTTAAGCTTTGTGGATGAGCTCCCCACCAAACTCCAGATAAACATCGTAACATGTTGATTACACGCTCGCATTTAGTAACAATATAATCACAGTGGGATCTACCTGACAGCTTTGAATCTAAAATTACACCTAAAAATTTACACTCAGAATGAACAGGAATTACAGAATTGTTATAAAGAACATCTACTTGGGAATAGGATTTTGAACGAGAAAATATGACTATACGACTTTTTTCAGCAGAAAGATCCAAACCATTATCATCCATCCACGTTTTTAATGATAGAAGAGAAGAAGAGATATGCGATGCAGCAACATCAATAGAGCGGTTAGTGGAATATAGCAACAAATCATCAGCATATTGTAAAATTCTAACATTATTTTCAAGAGAAGCATCCAAATCGTAGGTATAGATATTATACAATAAAGGACTAAGTACAGAACCTTGTGGCAGGCCTTTCCAGACATGTCTTTTAATTTCAAGTTCTGGAGCAAGAGAGATAATTATTTGGCGTTCAAATAAAATATTCATAATGAAATTTGATAGAAATAACGGAACTTTTAACTTATCCAATTTTATTTTTAAAACTGGAAGAAGAACATTATCATACACTGAATTTATATCTAGAAAAGCAGCAACAACAGATTCATTAAAGGTAAAAGCTAGTCGAATGTCTGATATAAGAATACTTAAGCTGTCAATTGTGCTTTTCCCTTTTCGAAATCCAAACTGGGAGTTAGACAAAAGGCCTTCACTCTCCACGAACCATTCCAGTCGATTTTTAATTAAATATTCAGCTAGTTTTAACAGGACAGAAGATAAGGCTATTGGACGAAATGACGAGGCTTCAGTCGGAGGTTTATTTGGTTTTATAATGGGCAACACTATTTGAGATTTCCATGCCAGTGGAACATTACCTGTCATCATGACAGTATTAACCAAATGTAAATAATAATTCAGCATGTCTTCACTAAGATTTGAAAAAAATGCGTAAGGAATACCATCTTCTCCTGGAGCAGAATTTTTAGTATTTTGTACAGCACCTTTTAACACATATAGAGAAAACGGAGCACTTAGGTTTGTTTCGTAATGATCATAATTCGGAACAAATGGGATGGAAGGGAGAATAAAATTATTAGGAACCCAAGGCGGAGCTATTTTATCAGCAAACTGATTAACTATGGTTGGAGAGATACAAGCATGATTTGAAACATTAAAAGCAGACTTGAAGCGTTTAATATTACGCCATACAATAGAGTGCGGGGTATCAGGAGCAATAGAGTGGCAAAATTTGCGCCAGCTTTCGAACTTTTTCCTTTTAAATAATTTCTTAGTTTCATTTGCAATCAAAGCAGCAGCATCGTAGTTCTCAAAGGTCATGTTCTTTCTGTACTTCTTTTCTGCCTCCTTTCTAGCCCTAATAGCCTCAGTACACTCACTATCCCACCAAGGAGGAGATGGTATTTTTGACGACCTTTTACAAACAGGAAAAATATCATGAGCAGACTCATTTAATGTGGTAATTAATGCATTAGCACAGTTATTTTCATTATTACTAATAACATTGGGAAGTGATGACATTTTACTGTCAACTAGATTTTTAAAATGCACCCAATCCTGAGAATTCATGTCAGGTAACCTAAATTTTCTCGTTGACATTCTTTGATATTTAGGGAGATTCATATCAGGAAATGAAATAACTATGGGAAAATGATCACTACCATGCGCAGATGAAAGTGTAAACCACGACAATGATGAAGCTAAATTAGGGGTACATAGAGATAAATCTACAGCACTATTATTTTGACTTGGGTCTGTACATCGAGTTGGAGAACCTGTGTTCAAAATACATAAATTATGGCTGTCTATTATATCCAACAATTCTTCCCCAAAGCTATTAGATATAGAACTTCCCCACACTGTGTGTTGAGAGTTAAAGTCACCAAGTATTAGAAATGGTTTAGGCAGGTTCATAATAATATTATTAAGTTCGTTGAAAATTGAAGTGGAAGGATGAGGAATATAAACTGACACTATACAGATATTATTTACATTTACAGCAATAATTGACAAATCCTCACTATGTGTAGGTAATGAAATAGGAAAATAACATATACTTTTTTCTATGAGTAAGGCTACACCACCATACCCATCAGATCTATCTTCTCTAAGAATATTATACCCAGTTATTCTAAAATTGTAATTATGTTTTAACCAAGTCTCTGACAAGGCAAAGACAAATGGTTTATGTTTGTTCAGTAAATAAATTAGTTCACTTTTTTTATTGAAAATACTTCTACAGTTCCATTGTAATATTTGGTGAAGGGCCATATTGGGAGGATTGAATGGTGCTAACATTAAGTGGGGCATCGTTGGACGGTAATGTTATATTAAAATGAGAAAGCAACCCAAGAAGAGCTGTAACAAAATCATTGGGCACTTGATTATCAGACTTTTCAGTTTGTTGTCTACTTAATACACCATTACTGGATGGTGCCTGAGGGAAAGAATATTCATTTATAATTGCATCATGGGCTGCTTTATCATAACCTTTGGATGAATAGGGCTTATATGCTTTAGGTTTTAAAGTAAAAGTTTTTTTGTATGACGTTGTTCGGTTCATAGGCAAATTTATATTAGATGTTTCTTGCATAGGTGTAGAAATTAAAGCTTGAACATAAGATTTTGTAATTGGTGGGTGTAATTTTGATGCCTCTACATATGAAATAGAGTTCTTAGCCATATAAGACTTAATTTGAGTCTGTCTCACAAACTCTGGACACTTTTTATTAGTTGCAAAATGTAGACCGAAACATGAGCAACAAGAAGCATTTTCCTCGGTTGTATCACACGACTCACCACTGTGGTCTTGGCCACATTTATAACAACGAGGCTTAGATCTACATTGAACTTTAGTATGTCCAAAACGGCAACAATTAAAACATTGAATTGTTGGGTAAATATACAAATCTACAGAGAGAGCGTTGAAGCAACAAAATATACGTTTAGGTAACACCTGACCATCAAAAGTTAAAACCACGGTGTGTGATGGTTTCCATTGTGGAGACCCATCTACAATGGATTTATAATTAAGCCGCCTTACTTTTAAGATTTCTCCACAACCAATTCCAATTCCAACCAACCAACCAACCAATTTCTCTCCATTTCCAATTCCAATGATTTCCTCACAGTCGCAGTCCGATGGGCGTGCTTCTGCACCAAGTTTCCTCCTTCTTTTATTGCATTGTTTGCATATTAAAACATGCACACGGCTCTTACGCTTTAGGGGACGATTAGAAATAGATGTATCGGTTTCCATTCCCGATTCATTCGAGACTACAGTAACATAATTACTAGCAGGGGGAACGAATCCCCCTGGATCAGGGGGATCGTTCATATTTTATAGAAAAGTCAAACTTTGACTTACCAAATAGCTGCTATTATTACACTTAATAAATAAAATACACAAAATAAATAATAAAGACCTAAATTCTACTCAACTGATCACTTAAACCATAAAAATTAAAATTTATCCAAAAACACGCGGTCGCTCACTCAAAAGTTTCCCGCCCTTTTTTCTTGGCATCTCTTCTCTTTAGACAAGCTTTAGACTTAGACATATCTCTCTAATCTGTGCTTTAGACATATCTCTCTAATCTGTGGGTCAAATCATATCTCTAATCTTTTTACTGTGTGTCAAAAATAAAAGAGAATATTAGAGAAAATACCTACCTACGTAAACTAAATTTTGTCTCGTCTCCTCCTCTCAACTCTCGTTTTGTTGTTGTGATATTGTGACCGATTGCAATTCCCTTACAAATGTCTGGTGAAAAGAAGAAAGCTCTTTTTATTTGTTTAGGTAAACGCTACTATAGAGTTTAATCATGAAAATTATTTAAATGTATTATTATGAACAATTAGTATAGTACCTCAGCATATTACATATTTTTAGTTTCCTTTAGATTGAATATTTTTACCGGTCATATTGTAATATTCTTTTCTTATTGTTAGGTAATATTTGTAGATCCCCTATCGCTGAAGGAGTATTTCAGAAAACAGTTAATGATTTAAAAATTGGTGAACAATGGGAGATTGATAGTGCGGCAACTAACCTTGTAACTCTGCTTTCTCATCTCAACTTTTCTTGATTCAGCGTACTTCTAATTTCTCATCTGGAAGTTGTTTAGCATTGAGTCGTATTGATGGAACAGCACTTTTCTTTAGCTGAGTTCTTTTTTTTTAAATCCTTGTCAGTGAAATGCTTTTCAGAAACAAATTTTAACTGGTGGATTTTCTCAACGAGTATATACGCTAGATCTTCTTTTCCTGTCATCATCATCTTTACAACTAAAATTAAAAGTATCGATATCGTTTTTTCATGTGATCAAAACACCTCTATTTTTGTAGAGGTTGTTGTTTTGAATGAAATTAATAATATTACATCCAAATGCATCTTAAAAAGTACATACGAATATTAAATTGATAATCAACTACTCATGCTCATCATACCGATGCTCCTCCAGGGGAAAGCGAGCCATAAAAAACCGCTTTGTGTCGTTTATTCGTGCAGATTTTAAACCACAATTTCACATTTTTTAAACTTCAGTTCTAGATTATGATTCACCTTAAGTTTATGAAACACTCTTTCAGAAGCCAATTTGCAACAACTTTTAATGCCGATCAACACAAATTAATAATAACTTGATTAATTACTTTACGACCATTGCGCTGACAGATGAATGACTTGACATTGACTTTTCATAAAAGAATGAGAAAGGTTGAAGAATAGAATGAGTCAGATATAGTCGCCATTAAAATTCACCCCCGTTTCATATATCGTTTTCTTTGTATGAAGTTGCGACAGACTGTTTGTACGTACCGTCGTGGTGAACGGTCACGGCTTTCGCTTGGAAAACGACGCAGTGTGATATTCTAAAAGACTTATGGTGTTGTGAGGTGCAGTGTCGGTCGCCGTGTCCGTTTAATGTGCAATTTAGTGTCGGTATTAGGTTATAGGTTGTCGGGCCGCGCGGCGTGATTGAGCGGCACGATGGTGGACATGGATAGAAACGACCCGGAGCTTCGATACCTGTCTGTGGACAGGAACAGTTTCAACGATCCAGCAACTCAAGCAGAATGGACACAGAAACGTTTGGTATGGGTACCCCACGATACCCAAGGTTTCGTGGCGGCAGGGATAAAGGGGGATAAAGGAGACGAGGTGGAGGTAGAGATAGCAGAGTCCGGAAAAAGAATCCTGGTTCCTATAGATGATATACAGAAGATGAATCCTCCCAAGTTTGATAAGGTTGAGGATATGGCTGAACTAACTTGTTTGAATGAGGCCTCTGTCCTGCACAACATCAAAGACAGATACTACTCTGGACTGATTTATGTAAGTATCTTCAATATCAATTTTATTGCTAGATAATTCTTTGTTGTTTATTTGGTTGGAGCAATTTGTTTTTTCCTAGAATATGGGTTGAAAAGAATGACTTCTAACCACTTTTTTGGATAAGATAAAGTTTAGTTTTGAAAGACTTATCAGAAAAATACACTGACCTGTTGCTAACTACAAATACAATTATTTTTCCTCTAACATAGCTATTGGTGTAGATGAATCATGCTAAGCCAATTCAAACTTTAAGTACATAATGACAACTATTTATAAATTTGAATTTTTATTCTGTGTTTAGGTGTGCCTTCACACTTTTATACATTAAGCAGAGGTCTTATAATTTTAATTATTTAAAAGTAATGCAACATCTAATTGTAAATAAAATGTATCTTTAGTATAACTATTTCTGTAAACACATGATAAGTATTTAAATACTTATGTATTAATTCCATTTTCATGACTGATATCTTTTTGAAGCTTGGTAATAGTATCTTAACATAAGTATCTTTTCTTTCTTTTATGTGAGATGTTAGAAATATTTAAATTTAGACTATTTATTGTTTTGTATTTCACATAAATCTCTGAGAGATAAGAGGTATCTGTTAGGGATAAGTCTGCCCTTGCAAACTACTGCAAATTTTTTTTTCATATGCAATAAATCATATTTATTAAAACAGGTTAGTTTTATATAGTACCTCAATAATGAATATTGAACAGTCTGGCTTCCTGACAATTTATGGTATTATTTTGTGATATTGTACAAAGCTGGCGTAAAAAGACAAACTATTTGCATGCATAGACTATGAACCCTTCCTCTCTAAATTGATTGTTTATACAAATTATATATGATTTTCAATTTTTCCAAGATTTTATTAAAGAAAATGCTTTAGGATGTGTAGTGCTTTGTATTTACCAACATCTGTTAATTGCAGATCCTACAGGGAGGCCTGGGTCCAGCAGTGCCCATAATTTGTTAATTAATTTGCAAAATATAATTAAATTATTAGTCAATTTCTTCTATAGCTTCATACTACACCCAGTCAGAGTCACATGCATTGATAATGTTTCCAAACTTCCAATATAAATAAGGCAGTGAACGGACGATCAATCATACACTCTGCAAAATAATGCTCGCAGAAAGTTGGTAAGAACAATTACAAAATTTCCATCATATTTTATTTATGACTGTATGAAGTTGATTTGTGAGTATTGGATTGTGTTATTTATTTTTGGACAACCTGAACAGTATTCCTAAATTGAAAATGATATGACACATGCATATTTGGACACACTTAAAATAATATTTCACTATTACTATCTGTTCATATTTAGGTGGCAGTACTAAAATGGATCTCCACTCGGTTTAAATTAATTGCACCTAAATGTTGTAGCAATTATATTTGTTTCTAGTATTATTATAAAGTCTAGATTGCGTATAATACTTTTATATGCCTGGTTCTTGGTTAATTTTGTTAATACCCACAATTATTGAGTAGCTTTGTAACATTTGTTAGTAATTTTACTTTCTATTAGCAAAATCAGTAGTTATGTAGGTATTGATTTTAGATAAGTGAAAAAAATTTCACCAGCCTTAATATCCTGACAGCCAAAAATGCAGTTTATCACCATGAACAATAAAAATTTGTTCAATATTCATCTTAATGTTGACAGTTCACAGTGATACATCATTATGGGCTGAAGATTTACTTATCATTTTATTTAATAAATTATGCTGGTCTGTATGGCCTTTGCTGCGTTTATAAGGCCCATCAATCAAACTCAAGTGTAGAGCAGTACAGCTTGAAAGGGATGAGGATCAAGCACAGGATGAAAAGGGTTTTAGAGATGTACTGATAAAATTTTTCATTTAAATTATAATTCATTGAAGAATAATTGATCTGTTGTGTAGTATAGTGTAGTGTAGAATATTGACTGATGACTCACATACCATTAACTCTTTAACATTGATCAAAATATACTGCAGAGCTTGAGCTTTGAGGATTTCCTGGCTACCTAAAACATGAATTTACATAGTACAGAATTAGACTATTACAATGATTGTGTGAATTTGTTTTATAAAACTCTTAAGAATATTAAGTCATTGTTAGCAAGACTGGGTGTGACCACATGTTAAGTTAAATTTTTTTTGTAAAGTGCTAAGTGCCAGTTTGATTAGTTCCTCCTTTCATCAACCAGAAATAATGAAATAAAATGTTCTTACGTAGGTATTATTCTATTATTCTCTAGATTGTATAGATTCTATGTCATTTGACCTAAGTTCACAGTTGAGGGAACTATATGGGGATTGAGCTATCTTCAAATATTGTGTTAAAACGTTTGGCTTTGGCGTTGTGCTCGAGATGAATGTCAAGGTGAGACGCGCCGACGGCCGAAACGACCGCGGCAGTCATTGACCCCGGGGAGGGGCAGCCCACGCGAATACTGCGTCCAAACTTCACTAACGTACACGCTTTCTTGGTACTCCGTTTAAATTATGACAATATAACTTAATGTAGATATACCTTATTTACTGGTACTGAATTTGTTGCAATAAATCTTTTAATTCTCGCCCGCGTTCGCGCAGGTTCAGCGCGGATGCACGCGATTGTTAGGCCTGATTCATCGCCGTCTGCGCAGCAACCGGACACGGAAATTGTTTTGTTTTATTTCTTCTTTTCTTTCATAAAAAAAACCTGTTCTACATTTGGCTTTTTGCTTCGGGAAACGTATAGTAGGCTTGGATATATTCATCACGATTGGTTGTAATTAAGAGTGGACTCTAGAAGCTTATCCAAGTCAAAACCTTTCAAACTTGTTCTCGACACCGACATCAGAAATTGATGTTAATAACACGAATTGATAGGGTAATTCGTCCGGTTTGCCGACCGCTTCCTCTTTTCGTCCATTTAACTGCCCTCTTTGATAAAACACCAAAAAATAGCAAAACGGTCATACGTAGGTCCTTAAAATTTTTACATATTACAACCTGAATAACTTCACAGTAAATATATGCCTACACAGTTCGTTGGAACGCGGTCATTAACTAGGATATACCTATTTAGTTTGAGGCACGCGGCGAAGGAGTGAAAACGTGCCAAATATTGCAGGAAAAATAGTGACGCCCCGCAACTTACGTAGTAATGAAAAATTAGTTCTATTGTGTTTTTTGGTTTGTTTACTGTTTAAAAAGGTAACTTGCTATCCATAGAGTATGGACAAATAGTTTATTACTCTGATTTACAATAATTTATAAATAAAATGAAGTGGACGAGAAAGGGTACGCCCCTTTTATTAGAAAGTCCTAATCTCGACCGGGTGGTCTATAACAGGCCAGCCCATGTCAATAAGGTTCTGTCTGTTATTCGAAAATGTATGTAAGTAAACTAATTTTTATTTAGCAATATGAACTTCATGTGTACAAATATTTGCGATGGCCAATTTTCGTCCACATGTTTGCTTTATTAAAGTATAAACCTAATACGTCGAAATGGCCTGCGGTCGAAAAATGGACATAAGAATAAAAACATTCCAGTTTTCGACATACTTTTTAAATTTTGAATAAAAAATTATGTTAAATATTTGGAAGTCCTGTGTGAAAGCGGGTTAGAATACTTCCACCCCAATTCTACTTATGGGTGTCGTAAAAGCCGACTAAGAGTCTCATGACCTGGGTGCAATGCTATCTGTCGCCCTTAGGTCACCCGACCGGTGGCGGGTACCCCACCAACAAAAGCATTCCCAAGGAGGGTTGGCGTCAGGCAGGCGGCCGGTCATAAAACTCTTAGCCAAATCCTCGGCAATATGAAAAATGAAGAATACGAGGATGAATGTAAGGGTTAGGGCGTACCCCGTAGGCGAAGCGCAGGGGCAACACCCGGCTCCTGTGAGAAATGAACTAGGGTTGTCGCATCTACCAGGGCGGGTGCGACGTAAGAAGTAAGTCCGGGAAGAGAGATTGAGGTATGCGAGCTGGAATGTAGGGACGATGTCTGGAAGAGGAATGGAGTTAGCGGATGTTTTGAAAAGGCGAAGGATAAATGTGGCATGCTTACAAGAAACGAAGTGGAAAGGAACGAAAGCGAGGGAGATTAGGGAGGGATACAAGTTTTATTATTGTAGGAGCGATGGGAAGCGGAATGGTGTGGTGTTAGATAGAGATGAAAGAATGCGTGACTGATGTGAAGAGAATGAGTGATCGCATTATAGTTGTGTAGGTGATGTTTAAAAATATAATCTTAAATATTGCCAGTGTATACGCGCCATGAGTGGATGCTAGAGAGGAACTACAGATGCCATATTTGCGCTCCGGCAACTGTGCGAAAGCTACAAAAGGGCCCGGAGGAGCCTGCATATGGTATTTGTGGACTTGGAGAAGGCATACGATCGTGTACTCCGAAAGGTTTTGTGGTGGAGTTTAAAAGAGAAAGGAGTGCCTGATAAGTATGTGGAGCTAATCCGAGCAATGTATTTGAAGACCAGAACACACGTCCGTTCAGCTGCTGGGACTACTAGGGAGTTCGGTGTGGCAGTTGGCTTGCACCAGGGATCGGCGTTGAGTCCCTACCTCTTTCTCCTAGTAGTGGATGCTCTGACATCGGTCCTACAAGAAGAAGCTCCCTGGTGCATGCTGTTTGCGGACGACATCGTCCTCGTCGATGAGGAGGGATCTCGGGTTCAGGACAGATTGGAAAATTGGAGGTAGAGATTGGAGAGTGTTGGCCTGAAAATAAGCAGAACCAAAACCGAATATATGTACTGTGATTTCGGCGGTCTCTCAAATCCTTGGCCCGTTGCGCTTGATGGAGAGAATCTTCCAGTCTGTTCGGAGTTTCGTTACCTGGGATCTCTACTTCAGCAGGATGGAGATGTTGAACGAGATGTCAAGCGAAGGATTAGCTTAGGATGGATGAAATGACGGCAGGTTACGGGAACTGCGTGTGACCCCCGTATTTCCCTAAGACTGAAGGGGAAAATTTATAAATCTTTAATAAGACCTGTCATCATGTATGGATCGGAATGTTGGCCTGTAAAGCGGATGGATGAACAAAGATTGCATGTAGCTGAAATGCGAATGTTAAGGTGGATGTGTGGTGTGACGAGAATGGATAGAGTGAGGAATGAATATATTAGGGGAAGTCTGAATGTTGCCCCGATTGCTGATAAACTGAGAGAAAAACGACTTTCTTGGTATGGACATGTAATGAGAAGGGAGAATGATCATGTCACCAGGAAAGTTAAGGACTTGAAAGTGGATGGGCGTGTGGGGAGAGGAAGACCAAAGAAAAGATGGATGGATTGTGTGAATGATGATTTGATGAAGATGGGCGTGTGTTGACTTGACGAGTAATAGAGGAGAGTGAAAGAGGAAGACATGTTGCGCCGACCCCAAATAGAATTGGGAACAGGGCAGGAAACAGAAGAAGAGAAGAAGATTTAGAAGTCAAATAATTTTTATTTTTCAGTATTAATTATCACCAAATATCTAGTACTATTATTGTTACTTTATGCTAAAAATGTTATTTCTGAACATGTGCTTACGATGCATATCTCTATACATCATAAGCACAACATGTTCAGATATATAATAAAGATAGAATATATCTCTAATTTGCCAATTATTATTGTTTATTTGTTCTAAAGAAATGTTGTGATTATCATGTAGAACATTAAGAAATGTATATTTGAGAAGACTATTTCTTGTTATTTTATTTGTTGTCTTTTTATAAGTTTTAATTATTTACACTCTCGATGATAGGTCATATCATATAGTCATATCATGTGGGTGTGTGAATTAAGAAATTAGAACAAAATTAAAATTAGGATAAATGCCTAATGAATATCAAAACATAAAAAAAAGCCTTATCTCTTGTATTTTTTTTTTATTAGATACCAATAATAACTTTGGAACGATGACTGATATTTGTTATCATAATAAACAATTATATTTTAAAATATACCTACTTTTATTAATGAAATCCATACTTAATTGATGCGGTCGAAAATAGGCCACCTGGTGGACGAAAACTGAACTTTGCGGTCGAAAACTGGCAATATTGGCATTTTATTACTTAATTTAAAATATTAAAAAACATATTACTGTCACCACTAAAAAGTTCGCAATAATTATAAATAGACTAATATAGGAATTCATTTCAATAGTTTTTGTATAACATTATCACAAATAAATATTTTATTTTGATTTTCAAAGTTGACAACTTCACTAAGTGGTTGATAACAGGCCTAATGACCCTATATGTTACCGGAAACGTATAAAATCTAGGAAAAGGAACAATGAAGGATCAGGGATCAGTTCCCAGAAAATGTATTCAGATAGATATTAGAGGTTAAGGTTTTTTATGACCCTTAAAAACAATATTTGTGTCATCAAACATAATATTAAACAATTTGGCAGCAGAGAAAATATTTGAGTTGCTGCCCAGTTAGTTAATTTGCTAACAAAATAGAAATATCGGCTGTCCTTAAGTTGCTGCCCAATTAGTTATTATACTGACCAATTTAGAAATATTTGCAGCCCATAAATTGCTGACCAATTAGTTATTTTAGCTGATCAATTGTATTTTTTTGCCAACCAATAGTCGAATATTTCTTAACCGTTCAAATTACACCCTTTTTGAGCAGCATCTTTTTTTTGATAGTATTTGCGTAACAGTAACGACACTGAATACTTTTATTTTTACAAAATCAACAACCTGATGAGAAGCGCTTTTAAACTCACGAAATTGTCTGAAGTGAATCTTATTTATAGAATATTGCAGCAATGTTCCAGTTAATAGTTTAATGATCAATGATGGCCGTGTAGGTACATAAATGCCCGTATCAAATTTCAAATTCCATCAAGTGAACCTTGTCTAAACAATGAACTATCATTGAATGTGACGAAATTCTCATTAACAGTATCTCACACACTTTAATTTTTAACTCTAACCCTGTAATATAGAGCTCATATTCAATTTGTTTCTTTATTGAGGCGGTTTTTTACTATTTACACTTTTGTAGTTTTGTTAAGAGAAGCAGAAGCCTAGATTAGGCCATCTTCATCACGTTGGACTTCGGATTGGAGTTCTTATCTTTTATAGTTACTGTTACTAAATTAGGTAAACTACTTACCTACTTACTTTACCTTATATTAGATAAAGGTCTTTTTGTCTCCGTTCAATTTTCAAATTCCGGTATCTGTCTACCATCCGAGCATGTAACTGAAGTGTTATATAATAAATACCTATATATTAATAACTTCAAACACCTGTCAACTGGTCCCATTTTAAGCAACTAATGCTGCTTGTGTTACAGACACTAGACGACGGATAAATATAGGTATTTATTAGATAATTCATCCTGAAAATTCATCATCATCACCCAAACATTTGCCCCCCCCGGGGATCAAACCCAGAACCTCTCGAGCGACGCCTTGAGACCGGCAAACAGACCACTCGACCACTCGACTACTCGTCAAAATATTACAAAATTGACAACATGCAATAATTTCGATAATAACATGGTTATTACTACCGATCTTACAACAATTTTGATCGTAATGCTGTAATATTGAGCTAATGTATTTTTTCTCCCACAGACATATTCCGGTCTCTTCTGCGTGGTGGTGAACCCGTACAAGAAGCTACCAATCTACACGGAGAAGATCATGGAGCGGTATAAGGGCATCAAGCGGCACGAAGTACCGCCTCACGTGTTCGCTATAACCGACACAGCTTATCGCTCTATGTTACAAGGTAAAATTACATGGTTTTAATGATTTTATACTAACGTGATTTGTTGACTGAGATCTTACGTAAAAAAGAAAATCCAGAATTGGTAATACTTTAATTTTCGATGGGTGTATATAGACCAGCATACGGTTCCCTGATGGTAAATTGTTACCTAGGGTCCAAAGTTCATGGTCTACAAACTGCTACCATGTTTTGATGGAGTGTGCGATGGGTGACTTATTGGCTGCCAATTTTATAATGTGCCATAAATATCCTGTCAAGTTTTTTTAATCCCCCTAAGAAAGACCGGTGCATTAAAAGGCTCACATTAGTTACATGGGACTGCGAAATGTGGGTGCTGATTTTCTTCTGTCTTACCCCTTGGTGAATATAGACGTAATGATATGATATGCTGATAACGGAATTTGTACATTCGAATTCAATTCCAAATGCGATTTATTTATCTAAAATGTCTTATGTAACTTTTTTCTTAGCACAGCAAAAACAGCAGAGTAGTCAGTCTATCAATTAATTTGGACCAAGTAAAGTTCAACTGACTAATTAAACCTTCTATTCTGTGTAGACTGTTATCTCACGTTCGTGCACTATACAGCATATATCTCAGCCAGTAAGGCTTTTGTATTTACGTGAGCGTGAAGCTAAATATATTGCTGTGGTAGAATGTATAAGTAATTTTCACAAATTTTTCCATTAAACCCAGATCCAGACGTAGCTCAGTCAAAAGCAATTTTATACAAAAACAGATTGCTGTGATGGTTGGTTTGAGGAAAATACTTATTAACAGCAAGGAATTATTGTTGTAATAACTTTTTGTTTTAAAGAATGAAGGTTCTTTGATTAAATATGTTGGTTATTATCAGGTATTTTTATGAATAAAAAAAATAAGCTTGTAACCTAGGATGTAGTGTTAAAAATTTAAGATGGAATTGGGACTATTACTGCCAGAATGTCCCGTGTTGGTCCGGACACAAAAAGAATAAACCAACTGCTTTTCTTGCCTAGCATGTCGTAAAAGGCGACTAATTGCGTTTTGGGTATTGGGTCTGTGATTGTGGAGGCGTTGAGCTAGCCACTTGTTACTACTCTTTCACGATTTTTCATCTGACCAAACCCAATTTTTGTATGGCTAAATGTGGTTTTAAGGAATAAAGTGCTCCTTGGACTCTGCCTACCCCCTCGGGGATTGCAGGCGTGATTGTATGTATGTAGTGCCAGAATTGCTGAACTTTTTTTAAACTGATAACTACCACAGTCATAAAGTTCAACGGTTGCGGTCGTTTTATTTTCTCCAAAAACCTGAAATCTACCATAACCTGAAGGGCTTTCTATTCTTGTCTCTTGTCATGATAGTGCCAATTACGTATTCAGTGATATCAGATGTTTCAACTACCTTATTTGCAAAAGTAATTAGTTTTGTCTTCTAAATTGTCTCCAAGATGACCTTTTGTGACATCGTCGGGGCTCGCGCCGCTCGCGTGACTCGCTCGAAGTGTCGAAACGCAAAACAGTTGACAATGTTCGGCGACTTTCAAAGGATTTATATTACGATTGCAATCTCTATTACTTTGTTGCATTAACTAAAGGAGGAAATCCAGAGTACGGTGTTATATTGTTAAATTTATTGTTTTCTGCGAGGGTTTGAAATTGTATCATTTTCTTCACGATCAATTTTATTAGATTTTTTTTTTTTTCCAAAAATCTGTCATGACTCGTGTCAGCTATTTTTTTTTTCATTTTAAATGGCATCTAAATCAAGCGCCTGTCTCGTCGTCAGTTCGTATTCATATGTAGTCATTCAACACTGTATCCTCCGACCATTAGAGAACAATTAGACAAATGGAACCACAAACCGGTCCCTTATCTGACACGACCAGTGATGCGACGACGACGGCTTCTCGTCGAAACTCTGTTAGGACTTTAGTTTCATGTAATAGCACATTGAGCTCGAAGTTTAAGTAAAACTTAACTTTGCTAGGAGCTACAGTTTAGAAACTTATAAAAATAGCCTGAAATGGCTTATAGTAGAATGTTTGCTGTTACGTCTGTTGAACTTTTTTCTCATGCTGTAAAATAATCAAGCATTGAACGTTTCTTTTACACGCGATAAATGTTTTTATATTTATTGTTTTTTGTTTAGATGAACAGAATAAAAATATTTGTTTATTTAAGCTTTTGTGCATTACAGAAAATATTCAAATTTAAAGTCTGTTCGACTAGTTTGACGTGCACTTATTTTTCAAATGGATACATACATGATTAAAAACTCCTCTATGTAAAATTTGAGTCAATGTTTAGGTTCAATTTTGTCAGCAAACATGAAAACTACGGTTTGAAGGTCCATTAGGCGCTACTTAGCAATATGAGCTTCGTAAATGAATACTAGAGGCAGGAAACTCACGACCTGTGTTTACAAACACCGTAGCGGTATTGTAAACAGGTAGTGGCGGGGACCCGTCTGCGGATGTCTATTATCCACTATCCACTATTTACTGGGAACGAGACGCGACTTGATGACAAGTGTTGTTTTGTTAACGACTGATTGTTTTTTAATGGATATGATCTTGGCGTATTTTGTTGGGCTCAGAATTATCTGTAAAAGGTTTTAAATTTGATTCTATGTGGATTATACATTCTTGAATAAGATTTGTCAAATCAATCTTAGTGTTTTGTTCCCATGTTGGACGCTCAAAAATTCTATATAGCGTGATATAATTATGTTTAGAACTTTTGAGAAGAAAAGATTTGCGTATAATTCGTGATTCCACGTATTCATATCTGTTAAGTTCGTCATCAGCCTATATACGTCCCACTGCTGGGACAGGCCTTCCTCATGGAGAAACACATGAGGAGTATGGGCCATAACACCACCACGCTGGCCCAATGCGGGTTGGTGGGTAGAAACGGTCACAAATGCGACCGGGACCAACGGCTTAACGTGCCTTCCGAAGCACGGAGGAGCTCGGGATCACAAAGTCTTGGTCACCCATCCACGGCCTGACCATGGCGAAGGTAGCTTTGTTTTCGATCGAAGCCAAAGCGCACTGACCACTACGCCACCGAGCTCCTCTGTTAAGTTAAATACATATAACACCGAATCTTCTGATCCCCGAACCAGCTTAGAATCCTACGTAATATATAAGCAAGTCTAAGTCCTGGTTTCGAAGTAACCTTATATTTATAAATTTAAAAATATTTTTCAGACCGAGAGGACCAGTCCATCCTATGTACTGGTGAGTCAGGAGCAGGCAAAACAGAGAACACCAAAAAGGTGATTCAGTATTTGGCTTACGTCGCCGCGTCCAAACCCAAAGGATCTGGAGCGGTGAGTATTGATTTATTACTAGGGAAAGATGAATCCTGGATACATTTTTGTTTTATTAGTTACTATTCGTCGAAAGTCTCTTAAGACTACTAAAAACTGTATTTGTCTTGGTGGAGAAAACAGACTATTGTCATATATAGGGAGGATTGACTTTATTACAAAGTTTTAATTCACAATTTTTTTGGTCTTTTTTATAATTTTTTTCAAAATTGTTTGAGTTAAAATGTCTTTGCTTATTATTTAATTAAAGTTAAAATACATTTTATATATTTTATTGGACGTTTAAACATATTTTTCCTTGATCAACAATATTAATGACATATTTACAAACTTTGATTGTAAATTTCATTGCAGATAGTCTTGTCAAATGATGTCAGTATTATAAATCTTCATTTTAAAATGTTCACCTTTAACAAGTGACACTTTAAGATGCAGTAAAGATTGGTATTAAGGGTAAATGCTCATGCGCATAGTTAGCACAAAATGACCATGCTCATGCGGTGTTAATAAGATACTCGTTATAGTAATTGTACGTTGAGGTGAGACCATAAATGAGCCTTATAAGGGCAGACACTCACCTAATTGTTGCTCAGTTACTCACAACGTGTAACGATTTCGTAAGACCGAGTTTGAAATACCGTTTTTGCTTGATTTTTATTGTAATTTTTAGCGCGCCTACTACTGGTTCGATTACCGTAGCAGGGTGAGTCGTATTTAGGTCTTTGAATGTTCTTCGTCTCAAGTACCTAAGACTTATGTATATTTCAAAACTAGTGATACTTTTTGTATCAGAAATTACAACATTTTTTTTTTTACATCTAAATAGTCTTCAAAGTATTTAAATACTCTTGTAGAGGTAAATACTTAGTAAATGTAATGTTTTTATTCATTTGGCTTAGAATCTTGAGATGTAACAAATGGCGATAATCTGCCAGATACTTAGCAATGCTAATTGTAAAACGAGTGATCATAGCTATCGATAGTCTAATTATTTCATCATGGCTCTCAGCTAATGTTTCCAAGTTTTGAGATGCCTTATTTGCTATTATAAAAGTAGCTCGGCGATTGTTTCCTTCTATAGTACGTGAATCAGCGATTATATTTTCATTTAGGGACGTGCATATTTGCTATTATAAACGTAGATTATGCTAGTTACATCATTATGGTACATGGAAGTGAGTCACATCCGTGTGAGTAGTTTACAGAGCTCTCACTAGTGAGCTTTTAGTATGTTCTTTATTTTAAAGGTATACCTAATAGCTAGATAAATATTGGGAGTGTGTGTTTGAGGTCTGTTTATAAATACCTACACACTATTGACAGTTTTGTAAAATCTCAAAAACTGTTAAATCCTTTTATTACACTTTCGAAGTGACCGAGAAATTGAAAAAAATATTGAGAAAATTTTGCTGTTGTGTGAACTTGATAGTTTGCAAAGTTATCTAATCTAATATCTAATCATCAGCTATTCTTTTGCAATTCACTTTTTTGTTTATGCAGGATAACTAGAGAATTCATGTGTTAACAGTTTTTGACTGCTAGAAAGAAATGCAATAGATTAAATCACGTTTATTAAAACAAAACTGAATATTATAAGGTCACCACAACTTGAGACCTAATGTGCAGTAAACTGATTAGTGTAATTTTAGAAAAATATTCTCATCATCGTTAAAAAAATTTTTACTATCCTCGAACAAATGAGATTTTAATCATTTATGCTATGTGGTATGGCTATTTATGTAAAGTTACAGTAGACAACACATTTAGGGGACACCATTAAGTATCGAATAGACCTCAATGAATATTCGATATGAATTATATTTTTTAATTACTGTTACCTCGGATGTGTTGCCGTCAGTGTTGTCCTACATTTGGTGCACCTTGCATGGCGGAGGTGGCATGCAATGTATAGCTCAGTAATGATGTATGGTGCATTTGTATCTATATTATACCTCTGCACTCTATATAGCAAAATGTTCATTAAAGTTTGACCTACAGTTAGATTTTGCTTGAGACTAAATCTTATTTTCTACGCAATAAAATACTCGTCTGATGTCATTTGCAATTTTGCATTAAAAGACTAAAGAGATTTATCGTTCGCGACTTCTACAATATAAAGATAATAATATGAGAAGTCGCGGCAGATAATTAATTAAGTATTATGATGATAAAGAGTGCTTAGGTAAATCAAGGAAACAGAAATTAGAGTAATGAGCATTATGAACACATACATTTCGAGTTTTATTACTTTTTCTCCTACTACAAGCATCTCGCTCGAAAAATTAAAAAACAAAATTTTGCGTTTTGAAGTTCTGCCGAAGAGTTAGGTGCCGTTACCCGTATATGAGGCGTATCACATTAACATCGATATATCTAAATATGGGTATACCGCGTGTAATAGAAGGGTGTAGACAAAATGAAATAATCAAAAGAGTATCCCACCTGGACTCCATACACAAAATATAAGAATTAAATAATAACTTTAATTTAATGTGCAATTTTAATTATATTAATTTATTTATTACGTCATTTTTGAACTACAACACTAGCGGGGTCACGAGTTCACAGCTTCGAATTATGCGTATTATGATGCTCCTTACCTGCTCATGGGAGCCTGGTACTCGCGGCTCTTTAGGCTGCGGCGGCGACGTCAAAGGAGCAGCGGCGCGATAGCGGCGTTTCAATGCCACTATGCCTCGTGCCGGGCGGTCGGTTCAAAGGAACGGGAGTTTGTTAAACGAAAACTTTCGATTCTCTTCTTATCCATTTAGAATAAAGGTGAAAATAGCACAAACACTCACACTTTGCAATCATAATACACGTGTCGTGTCTAGTAGGTACACTACGTAGGTACTGTGTACATAACATCGTACGTAACACACAATAATTTACAAAAGCACTGAACACGTTATTTAGACATTGTTCTATGAAAGATTTCAAATCAAAATTAAATCCTTTCTTGTATTGAGTTATTTTAAAACACAGTATAGGGAGATTTCTCTAATTGAAACGCACTGATGGTATTTATAGCGTATTTACTAACGATGTTACAGTAGTTTTGTTATTAAACTCATAAGGCAGTGATAAACACAAATACACACAATTTGGTAACTCGAAAAAGATGGGAGTCGCGGAGAGTGACACGAGCTGAGCGTGCGATCGCGTTAGTGTTCGTTCTCTCACTGGTGCGCGGGCGACGCTACTCGAGTAGCCGCGCGGCCGGACGGCGCATGCGCGCGTCGGCAACGCGAGGATTAGGGGTCCGCGCTACAACAGATCACAAAAATGGTTCGAAATGCCGACCCTGGTTTTCAAGGCATAGTGCACCGTCAATGAACCTTTCGCGATACAAATCGCGAGCTCCAAGAAGGCTGCCATTGGCTGCCCCAACACTTAAAACCATTTCAAAATATTCATTATTTGTTAAAAACGGTATCTTTTACTTAATAGCAACTTACGACCGCGACGGATAGCAAGCGACTGATGAAATATTCCGCACGCTCGACTACCAGGGCTACAGGAATATTTTGATTTACGATTTTTTTAGGGTTCGATGTATCATAATAAAAAACCACTTATGCGTTTGATTACTCATAGCTCTGCTGTTCTAATATTTTTTAAAATGCAGAAAATAAAAGCAACTTTCATAAGTGTGCTACTTAAATATTCAAAACTAGGAACATAGGGGATAACGTAGGAACCTAAGAAATTAAATAAATAAGTCAACACAACTTCTTACTTTGTTTAATTACCTATTTGAATATTTTGACTTTTGAGTATTATTTAATTAAAACAATCATGATAAAACTGTTGGACACGGATTACCGTCTACCTTCAACGTTAGCTCATCGTAACGCAAAAACATGAAGACTAGAAGAACTTAGCTCAGTAGTCAGCCTAGTCGCACGGATTATTGAAGTTCGCAGGTTCGAATCTCACGAATTTTTATTTTCTAGTGTTTTCTATTAAAATATTTTCAAACATTTACGAACATGTTAAAATTTACTAAACCAAAATGAAATATTAAAAAATATTTAATAATATTTGTACTGAACCAATTAATGTTTATGTTAGATGAAAAAGGATGCCATCGGAAGAAAGGGATAAAAATAGTCTCGATTGCGCGCTATACCACTTCCACCACGTTTGCTTGTTAATGTTTCTGTTGTCCTAGTACCTCATATCTAAATAAGTAGACACTTTTATTAGTTTTGGTTGTTTTTTGGGAACTACTTCCTTACTAACATTATCTGTCTCTGTCTTACACCTAAACTGAATTGATTTAAATGAAATGCTCTCTGTCTACGGTAAAAAAGGGAATTTATTTTATTCCAAATTTGCTAAGTCCTGCTCATGGGTGACTGGTACTCGTAGGCTTCAACACAAGGCGCGCGCGCACTTTAGGCGGAGACATCTAGGAGCGCCGAGCGGTGCGAAAATGGCATTTCAATGCCACTCTCGGGCTAAGCAGCGGCGGCGGCGTCAAAGGAACGGGAGTGTTAAACGAAAACTTTCGATTTTCTAGTTATTCATTCAGAATAAAGGTGAAAATAGCGCAAACATTGAGCACTTTGCAATCATAATACACGTGCTCAGAGTAAACAGGACTGGAGTAGCCATTAGTCAATTTCTCAAACATTTTTTTCTGCCATTTCTTGCGGGGGGTGAGGTTACCACTACACTCAAAGCCAGCCGTTTTTACAAATGCACACATGCATAATTCGACACACAAATTTAAATTTCACGCACACACACGCTTAAAATAGTCACGTGGGGTGTGCGTTTTGACAACGTCACAGCCGCACTCCCCACGAGACTAGCGTTCGAAATTTGAAATCGTAGAATTCTAAAACATGAAATAATGAAGTAAATAATCATGAAATCTTAAAAATTATAATAACAAATAAAAGGTGACACCATCTATTAGCATACTCGATGTTTTTTATTTATTTTTACAACAAAAAACAGCACAGGCAGGCATTTTTGCGGGAGCTCTGTTCGCCGCAACGTTTACAATGTTATGGCTGTCAAAATGGCGGCTCAACTAGTTTTATTAAACGTGCAAGCATCCGATGCTTGTGCATTTGGCAGAGGGGAATGTTAGACAAAGGCTACTCCAGTTCTGTTTACTCTGAGTACACGTGTCGTGTCTAGTGGGTACAAAAAAATAAAAGAAAGGTGTACTAGGAACATACGATCTAAAAGAGGTATAATATGTTCTGCCAGGTCGTTGCCGTCTAACATCTGATTCACCAGTGATGTGACTCCTTTACCTTTAATATCGATAAAATCTTCTAATTTCGATGTCTTATATCTCGACTTCTATTTAACTTATTTTTCTAATATTTTGTAAATAGGGTTCAGGCGGGATACACTTTTGATTTTTTCATTTTGTCTTCACTTGCCGGTTATACACTGTATACAGCGAACTTATTTAAATTGCAAATGTATCTTAAACTGAAGACATAATGCTGATTAACTGAGGCATTGACCTTGCTGAATACACCAAAATGCTATGAGCTGTTTTTATGTTTGTGCTATAATTTTTTTTTATTAATGAGGTGATTTTATTGTGACGCCTTATGAAATACATTTCAACTATGGGTGCTGTAATTTGAAAATTTGTGATACTTATAATGTTAAAAGGTTAAGGTACGTGTTGCTTGATAAGGTTATCGTTAATTTAATGTATATTATGTTTTCAAACAAGTAACTCAAAATTACATTTATCAATTTTATCACAGATTCTCATTTTATCTTATACACGAAGCTGCACTCACTTGCTCTCCTACTACGTGGTTAATGTATAATGGCGAAATGAAAAGGTTGATCACTTTTCAAATATTCATTTATACGTTCCAAGCACATGTTATCTTTTTAAACTGTGTAACGGACGAGACTGTTATGTTGAAAATTATACCTACCTTCCTGTTTGACACTTGAGTTCCAGACGAGTAATTTCCATCAATAAATTTAACTAAAATCTTTATTGATTAGGTCAGTGAACGAAGATTATATTGTTTCGCTCTTAAACTGGCTCTTAATGGTTAAAATTATGAAAATAACAGTGTCAACATTGCCTATTTTGTTGTGTAAATATTTGTCAATGCTGAGAAAATTAAATTTCCACAAAGAGCAATGATTGTCATTTTGGCGGAATATGTCACATGATATTTACTTGGTCGGTAAAGCAGTTATTGATAATAATGAGCAAGTGAAAACAGATCTTCAGGTGATCATCCTTTTTATTTCGCGACTGTACAAAGTTTGACGTATATGGAGACACGGAACTATCAATATTTTATAGTTTTACTATAGATGTATTAATTTCTACTAATTCACAAATATTTACTAGAAATGTAGAACTGGAGCTTTTGTTTCTCCATATACATACCACAAAAATTTTCTTCCCTCTTTCCTATTCACAAACATTGATTTTGCCTCTATAGTGATGTACAGTGAGACAGAACTATAATTTACAAATATTTGTGAATTGTGTAGAATATGTACGGATGTATAATGTTTTGTTTTATTTCCCCTGTACCATGCGACCCGACGGACTGCAGGGCCCGACACCACAATTGATTATAGTAAGTGAAGATCGTGGGCTACTGGGCTAAATGCTTGAACATAGATGGGAACACACGTTACGTGGTACATTGTCCTTGGATTTATTTGTAGTCACATGTTTTTCTTTTATTAAAACACCATTATTACGTCGACTCAAGTTGTTTCTCGCAAAATATTGCTTTCATTGCCAGACAATAAAATTGTTAGCAATGAAACAAATCTGTTAACATTTTTGAATTCACAACTATCAATCAATAATTACGCCTAGATCAATTTGGGGTCTTGGCATATTGTTAAACATAGACTCTACATGCCAAAAAGCTGTAGACGTCAAAGGTTTTTCTAGATTCTCATTTTTCTTGTTCTAATTACAATTTTTTCCCTTCACAAGGTACATTTTTTTACATCCAAGGACAATTTATTGCGTTTTCGGAAACGCTTTTCGTCATAAATGTCAGTGAAATGGGACAGTCATTATCATTAATTCATTATTGCATGATTGCATGGTCTGGGATACGGTTGTCAACTGTTTGAACATCATGTCTAACTGTTCAAAGTTTCCTCAACTAATTTCCTTGTCATCTTAATAAAAAATAATTATATATAACTTGAACTTCAATTCTCTATTCTAATCTATATCATATATAACTATAAATATTGAATATCGTTAAAACACGGATAGATTTTATTGGAATCGATAAAAAGGCGGAGTGATCGATGAAGTAAGGTTCTCGTATATAACGTTTCATTAATCAGCTAAAATGTTTTATTAAACCAAGCAGTTTTCGTTCATTTTTAGAATAGCTAGTTCAAATAGATAGAGACAAATTATAATTTAGTTGTATAGTTGCTCCTAGGGACTCGTAGGTACTATTTGGTGCGTTCATAAATGTAAAACATGTGCTTTATGCTATTGTTTCAAATAAACTGTTAAGATGTATTATTCGATGAAAATTGCATTCTTGTAGATTTTTTTCCATATTAATAATTCACATGGCGGTTCCTTGTTCTCACGACAATAAATCAACAATTGATAATGCGAAATTTCAATTAGTCTTCTAAAAAAGAATTGCGTGTAGTGCATACTCCTCGGTCGGTACACATGTTCTAAAGTACAGATGTACTATATTTCTATTTCTGTTCAATATATTGGTGCATATGCCTACTCCTTATACGCACTAAGGTATCCAACATTTCGTGTTGGTTGAAGTATTAATTTCATGCGAATTTCATAATTTTATGCAATTCTTGTAGTGCTTTGATTTCAGTAAGGTGTGTGTCGAGATTACACTACTTTTTAAGTAAATTTATTATCTTGATCTCTGAAAACGGATAAATGAATGAAAAGTGTATAAATTCAAGATTTTGTCGATTCCGATCGATTTTCGACCTTATGGCATGTACTAAATGGATTATTTTTGCGTAACAAATAGTTTGTTTTCTTGTTTTGATTGAGTGAAATGATTGCTATAATTACTTACTTGGTATTATGGTGAAGAAATGTCTATTAATAAGTCAATATACCTTAGGTTCAACAGAATAAATAGTTCTACATCATGACAAGAATTCTTATTGTAAACAGTAATGTCCATTGAGTAATTATTTTTGTTCAGATAGCGATAACAGTGAGTGTTCTGTATTGATAGGACATTCACGCATAGTTAAATATTTAAAACTAGCAGTGTGTTATCATTAAGCATATTGAAACCTTCATAGCATCCTTTGAGTCCGCAGCCCATATTATACCTAATCCTACATAACTTTTTAAAGTGAATACATCTATTTTGCTTTATTGTTTGAAAAAAATTTTTGGTATTATGGTCTTTTTTAATAAATAATCTTAACATAGATCATTATGTCGAAAATCGAACGTCTTTTACAAAAAGTCCTTTGATTGAACACCTGTCCTTGGGAGTGCCATTTTGTGAAATATTATTTACAAAGAAATTTTTATTAGAAAGTACTTAAAGAGTTTTTTTTAGGCATAAGTCTATTAGTTAGGTAGTTCTGATTAAATTGACAACTAATTTCAAAACTAATTTAGATTCTTAAAAGATATATTTGACAAGTATCATGCGATGGTATTTCGTCTGTATTTCGTTAATAATCTTTATGGTATTTATAATAATGTAAATGATTATTCTAAGAAAGCGGTTATTTCACGTAGTAGAATGGATTTTTTCAATATATTAGTAATTGGTAACTAAAAATTGCTTACTTGGTTGAAACAGCTAATTTAGTGAAAACGTAATGTTTCATAATCGCTAACGTTTCATTCCACGCTGCTATTCCCCATAGAGCAATGGACCTACATTTGAGGTAAAGCTTACAATATCATTAGTAAAGTGACATCATTTTGCTAAATGTTATGCGTGCTTTCGGTACAAGATCCATTATTATCTAACTCGCAGTTTCCTCATTTTCTTTGTACCATTCTCCCATCCTTCAAATGTACTATTAAATATACTATGTACTCAGAAGTGATCATCGTATTAACAATGTATTTGCTTGATGTGTTTGTTTCCATAAAAAGCATTTTTGTTTTCTACTAACCAAAACTGTTAATGAGTGATGTTTGTCCAAATGGGTTTTTAGTATATTCGGTATTAACGACTCAGAAAAATATGTTAAAAACTTATTTTTGACAAAGAGAGTTCAGGTTGTAACAGTTGGCAGTGTTTGATTTAAGTAATACTATGTTTTTGTTATTTATGTATACTTGTATGTTATAGGGTGAATTGGAACAACAATTGCTACAAGCAAATCCCATACTAGAAGCATTCGGTAACGCCAAAACTGTAAAAAACGACAACTCATCAAGATTTGTAAGTAAATAGTTTAGTTTTGTCAATTTCTTGCTAATACTATGTTGATATTCTACATCGACCTTTGTTGTTCTAGGGTAAATTTATAAGGATAAACTTCGACGCTTCCGGCTACATCGCCGGCGCGAACATCGAAACGTACTTGTTAGAAAAGTCTAGAGCGATCAGACAAGCAAAGGATGAGAGGACATTCCATATATTCTATCAGATGCTCGCAGGCACGACGCCGCAGCAGAAAGCTGAGTATATTCTCGAAGACCCAAAGAGCTACCCGTTCTTATCAAATGCCGCACTGCCGGTGCCAGGCATCGATGACGCAGCGGAATTCCAGGCGACCATCAAGTCGATGAATATCATGGGCATGAACATTGAAGATTATAACTCTATCTTTAGGATAGTGTCGGCTGTTCTACTGTTCGGTTCGATGCAATTTAAGCAGGAGCGGAACTCTGATCAGGCTACATTGCCTGATAATACTGTTGCCCAGAAGATCGCACATTTATTAGGTAAGAACTAACCGTTAATTATATATATTAGCCTTTGATATATATTATTATAATATTATTATATTTAATATTATTATAACAATTTTAATCAACTACACTATAGTCATTAGGTCAGCATATTCTTAAAATCGTATTTTTATGGTTTCAGGTCTGTCAGTAACAGAAATGACGAAAGCTTTCCTCAAACCGAGAATCAAAGTCGGGCGTGATTTCGTAACGAAAGCCCAGACTAAAGAACAAGTAGAATTTTCAGTAGAAGCTATAGGAAAAGCGTGTTACGAGCGCTTGTTCAGATGGCTGGTGAACAGAATCAATAGATCCCTTGACAGAACGAAGCGGCAAGGTGCTTCCTTTATTGGCATTCTCGATATGGCTGGTTTTGAAATATTCGACCTCAACTCTTTCGAACAGCTATGTATTAATTACACGAACGAGAAGCTCCAACAGTTATTCAATCACACTATGTTTATCCTTGAGCAAGAAGAGTACCAACGGGAAGGTATTGAGTGGAAATTCATCGATTTCGGATTGGATCTGCAACCTACTATTGACCTTATCGACAAACCCATGGGAATTATGGCACTGTTAGATGAAGAGTGTTGGTTCCCAAAAGCCACCGATAAGACATTTGTTGAGAAATTAGTATCGGCTCATTCGGTCCATCCCAAATTCATGAAGACAGATTTCCGCGGTGTTGCCGACTTTGCAATTATTCATTATGCAGGCAAAGTCGATTACTCGGCATCACAATGGTTGATGAAGAATATGGATCTTCTAAATGAGAACGTAGTGTCTCTTTTACAATCCTCCCAAGACCCATTCGTGTGTCACATATGGAAACATGCCGAAATCGTGGGTATGGCGCAACAGGCGATGACTGACACCCAATTTGGTGCTAGGACAAGGAAAGGAATGTTCCGAACAGTGTCGCAATTATACAAGGAACAACTAACGAAACTGATGGCTACCCTCAGAAATACGAACCCGAATTTCGTGAGATGTATAATTCCAAATCACGAGAAAAAGGCGGGCAAGATCGAAGCACCATTAGTTTTGGACCAGCTTAGATGTAATGGTGTGCTCGAGGGCATTAGGATATGCAGGCAAGGTTTCCCTAACCGAATCCCATTCCAAGAGTTCAGGCAACGTTATGAGCTGCTTACTCCAAACATCATTCCTAAAGGTTTTTTGGACGGCAAGAAGGCTTGCGAGCAGATGATCGAGTCGCTTGAGTTAGACCACAACTTGTACAGGGTCGGACAGTCGAAAATCTTCTTCAGGGCCGGAGTATTGGCCCATTTGGAGAAGAAACGAGACTACAAAATCACAGACCTGATCCAACTTCATATTTAAATATGTGTGTTTTGTCCCCAACTATTGCTTCTGATCCTCTCTTGTTACAGTGCACCATTACTAGGACAAATCTATACATATAATAAAACTGTAGAGGTTGAACATCTGTACATAGAAAAAAATACTTAAAATCAAGTCAGGGGCATGTAAAAAAAAAGGGAAAGTATCAAAATATATATTAATAATTTTTTTTGTTTCTCTGTGTGTTTGTCTATTTAATTTTGTATGGGCTTATACCTTATATCCGTGGCCAACATCTTAGATACCTTTTAATCCGGAAAATTAAAGTGTTCCCGAGGGATAGTTAAGAAACCAGTAACTACGGACGAAGTCGCTGACAAAATCTAGTAGTATAATATAATAACAGAAAAGTCTGTAATACTTCAAATAAACATAATAAATTTTTATTTTGTTGCTAAAACAGAGCTACTTATGACTAACAGATGTTTTATATTTCCCACAAATTGTTTTTTGCATTAAATAATTAATATCCTGTTAAATTTCTTTGAACCCCATCACAATTATTGCTTTAACATCAAATAAGTACTATCAAAATTAATTTTAAAGATGTTGATGCAAGCTTCAATAGGTCAGATTAATTTTGGGGTGCGGGCTGGCAGACCTCCTCGTGGTGCACCCTGGGAGGGGGGCGGGAGTATCCTCAGTTGCGGCTGCTCCCGCCCCTATGCGAACATTCAGCGAAGAGTAGTGGTTGAGTCCTGCTTATTGACTCCCGCAAGTAGTCATTATGACGTGGTATGGCGGCCTCTGTTTTCAAATTCACTCTTGTGAAAAAGTCGGTGGCAAATTTGCCTGGTGCTCTGATGCACATTGTGTTGCTTGGGCCCTAGAAAGGACAAGTAGACTCTGTGTCGTGGTATGACAGACAGTGTTCGCGTTACATCTTCGTTGGTCGCTCTTTGATTGAGGCATACTGCAGCGTTGGTGTTTTCTCGTCGGTGGCTAGTGACCTCTATCCACAAGTTGAGGATCGCGCTCAACGGCTTCATGGCCGCCACCGGCCCTAAGCCTAAGGTTATTTGGGGTGCCGATGGGCTGAATGGCGGGGGGGTGCCCCGTCCCAAGCCCCGTTCTATTCTCTCTTTCTTCCCTTATTTTTCCTGTCCTAGACCTGACCCAAATTAATCTTCTGTTATACTGTTTAATTAATAAATAAATAAATAAATACACCTTCCTTCTTCTCTTCTACCCGTTCCGTTCCCATGTAACTAACTTATCTTTACCCAAATCCGCGCCCTCATTTCTTTTTCCACCCTCTTCCTTTCCATCCTAGTCGATGTTCCGTAGGAGTAGGTAAAAAAAAAAAAAAAAAACATGAAAGCAAGTCCTAAAATAGAACTACCCCAGGAGGGTACCGGCCGCTCAGCGGCAGGAGAATCCCTCCCCGTGCCTTCTGGCTCGGGCAGCCCCACCGTTTCTGGGGGGGGCAAGGCTTGCTCTAGCAGTGGCGTTAGTCTCTGTTTTAGTGGTGGTCGAAGAAGTGCCTCCGTCGTGAGCTTGCCGACGGAGCGCGAAATTACTGGTATGAGAGGACTCTATAAGCAGCGTAAAATCTGCAGCTGCACAGAAACAGCGTAGGGCACGTAAACGCCCCAAGGCCGGCAGCTCTGACTCCGGCACAGACAAGTCACAATCTGGTCGCAGCTCGCCCATTGTGGGTGACGGATTCGCGACCCCAAAGCAGACACCCATCAAACGGAAACCCGGACGTCCACCGACCACAGGGGAGTACGTAGGGTGGGCGAAAGCGAGAGAAAGGTATCGCAGAACCGTGGTAGAGTCTGAGCAGTACGACCTCAGCAACGAGGTACACAAGCTTCTCAAAACTGCGGATAGCTCAAAAGATACAGCCCTTAAAAAGGCCAAAGAGCCTATCGATGTAGCGGTGCTCAACAACGAGACAGCCGACCGTCTGACGGACAGCGCCAAGAAATACCTAGAGGTGGTTACGGTATCGGCTGCCAAGAGCAAGAACATGAAGGGCACGATGCAGCGCGATATAAAGCATGCTGCCCATGCAACGGGTATGATCGTTGACGCACTATGCGCCCGCACCGCTAGCGACGAAAATTTTAAGCTGAGAAACGAAGTAAAGAGGCTCACTACTGATAATGCTCAGCTGTCTTCGGACAACGCGGCACTCAAGAGGGAGATGGAGACTATCAAAGCCGATATGTCCGAGTTGAAAGCCACAGTCCTCGAACTCAAGAGGACACAAGTAGTAGAGACACCGGATGAGATAATGGAAGTAGTTGAAGCTAGTCATTCGTCTAAGACTCTGGAGCCGCTCCCACAACGGCCCAAGAAAACGGCTGGGGTCAAAAGACAGCCTCCACCCATAAAGGGCTCAAACTACAAAGACCCTGTACAACATTCCAAAGGGGAGGTTAAAGATGGTGGCCATGACAGACCAGTGACCATGGCTGAGGTCAGCGAGATGCTAGACTCCAAACTCTCACAGTTAATGGGAAAGCTGGAAGGACAGCGCGGATTATCTCTAGCAGAGCTTACTGCAGACAAGACCCGATCAACCCTGGCACACGAAACCAGGCGAGAGGCCCAGACCGCAAAAACTAGGAAGGCTGCTGGGCCCGAACCCGGCCCTAGCGAAACGGCGGATTCTGCTAACCAACGCACCTTCGCCCAAGTTGTGGAAGGGGCTGCAGGTCCTGCGCATAAATCGCAGGTGGACGAGGATGGCTTTACTCTAGTGCAGTCAAAAAAATCTAAAAAGGCAATAAAGAAGGCCAACGGCGATACTAATGCCAAAAAGGTACCCACGGCCAACTCGAAAAAGAGAAGGAGCAGAAAAAGGAAAAGGGATCCACTAAGGGCCCCTCGTTCCGCAGCAATCGTCCTAACGCTCACCGAGCAAGCTCAAAAGGACGGAGCCAGCTATGCTGGGGTTCTGCAAATGGCCAAGGACGCCATTAACTTAGAGGAGACTGGCGTGACACTTCCTCGTATTCGAGAAGCTGCTACGGGTGCTCGCATCCTAGAGGTCAGTGGCCAAGACGGAAATGCTCAAGCCGATAAACTAGCTGGCAAACTCCGGGAAGTCTTAGGATCGAGCGTCCAGGTTCGACCACCAGCCCTGGCATTGAAAGGATGAGCATGCGTACTCAAATGTTCATCCTTTTCCCCGATAAGCTTGTTTTAAGCTTTATTTTACAGGGAAATATTATATTTGTTTTTAAAGAAAGCAAAGAAAATTTATAGTTAGAAAACCAATAATTATATCAGCTTTCATGTTGTTTCCTGTCTCTCACCTGTCATGCTTACACATTTGCAATCACTGCTTGTTTGAGAGTGGACTATGTCAGTGGACTGCTTCTGCGGTGCTTTTGCCTAGTCTCTGACTAACCCTTAGAAGATAATAGTAGTGATTATATGTATGTATGTGTATGTTTAATGTTGTATAAGCTTAAACTTACTTGCTATAAGGTTTGACATAGTCCCAGAAGGCACGAATAGCGCAGCCTGCTTTCCTAATAAATTGGCAATCTTAGTCTCTAGAGCATTCACAGTAGGATCCTCTTGATACACATCATCACCAATGGCTGATTCAACCATAGCTCGTTTCATGGCCTCTGTAGGTTTTGTAACTGTATCGGACCGTAAATCTACTATGTAAGCCATAGTTGCAAAATATTTCTATTGAAGTTTTATTGAAACCGGTATCTAACACGGATCAAGAACCAGGCAGGCACAGGTCAAGGGTATCCAATATTAAACTTAAAAGTTGAATAAATGAAATCAGACTAATTTATAATACTAGCTTTTTTGCATTCTTAATTTATAGGGCAATAAATCTCAGTATTCTTATCGAAATATTGCAGAATGCAAATAAGAAGACTAGCCTATTAATGAATAGATTTATTAGTTACATGTTATAACACCGATCGACATTGCAGTTACAGCCAAGAGATTTTTAACAGAGAGAGAAGAAACGGAAATACACAGTGATAGATAACCCTTTTTTTTTATACAATGCAAAGGTATTCCAACACCCCCGCTCAATTTCAAGTCTTCTAAACAATATTCAAAATATTTTTCTACTACATTTACAATCTACTTGAAATTGGCAACAATTTTTAAATGGCAACATTATTTTATAGTATAAATTATCTGTGACTCTGACATTGACAATCCAACTGACATATGTCATACATAAACAATTTAGAAATTTTTTAACAAACTAAATATTAAATTATTACTTACAAAATTAACATCTTCTCTCTTAAATAGTTAAACTTAAGTTGACACAATGGTTTTGTCATAATTTCCGCGACATTTTCTTCACTTCTTACATATTTCACAATCACATAACCTTTATCAACAATGTCTTTAACAAAATTATATCGAATGTCTATATGCTTTGAACGTTTCGTGTTTTCACAGTTGTTTATCATCTTGATCGCACTCTGATTGTCCACTAATAACACAGTATCTTTCACTACACAAAACTCACTTGCAAGTCCTTTCAGAAATAAAAGTTCAGTGACACAATTTGATGCTGCAACATACTCTGCCTCTGCTGTCGACAAAGCAACTGACTGCTGCTTTCTGGATGACCATGAGATCAGGTTACCATCATGGTAGGCGGTAAGACCACTCACACTCTTTCGGGTCTTTTTGTCTGCTGCCCAGTCCGCATCTGAAAAAGCTGAAACAATGTTATTGTTCTCTGTCTTCTTATAGGTAAGTACTTTTTCTTTTGTTCCTTTTAGGTATCTCAGGATTCTTTTAGCTGCTGTCCATGCTGTTCGAGTTGGATTCTCCAGGTATCTACTAAGGTAAGATGTAGCATATGTTATATCTGGTCTGCTAATCATAGATATGTAGTTTAAGCTTCCAATTAAATTTCTATAAGGTACTTCAATTGCTTTTTCTGTTTCAGGTACTTCAAAGTTGGTCTCCATTGGTGTTCTGCTGTCCTTACACTCTGTCATGTTAAACTGTTTCAATAATTTTTCAATAAAATTTTCTTGTGATATTATTAGTGTTTTATTTTCATATTTTATTTCAGTTCCTAAGAAATGACTAACTCTTCCCATACTTTTAGCATTAAATTCTTTCTTCAATTTTAAGGTAATTTCTTTGATTTCTTTTTCTTTGCCAATGAGTAAAATATCATCAACAAAAAGTAGTAACCACACATTTTGTCCTATATATAGACAAACATCATACTCTGATCTTTTTAAATAATTTTTCTCACAGAATTCATTGAACTTTCTGTTCCAGCATCTTGGAGATTCTTTGAGTCTATAGGGCTTCTAGTACTTTTTATATTGAAATAGAAACACAATCGTTCACGTCAATTAAATATCTCTTTAATTATTTTCAAATCGACGTCTGTCAACAACTACAAATAATAGACACGGACACGGAGATCGGAGGAGGTCCGTTACACCACTCCCCCTCCTAGTTTCTTCTACAGAAGGAAGGCAGGCTTCAGTCGGTCTATAGACACATTATTTTCCTTGCCCTTGATCAAAATTCTGTAGTATTTACTGTGTCTTGATATAACTTCAAAGGGACCTTCATACGTGGGCTCTAGTGGTTTGCGAACTCTATCTGTTCTGATGAAAACATGTGTGCATGTTTCCATGTCTTTGTACACAAATGTCACTTTTCTTTGGTTATTTTTCATAGTCATTGGTCTCATATTATCCATAACATTGTGTAATTTTTTAAAGAAATCTTCTTGAACTTTATTTGTGGGGCTTTGAAAAAATTTTCCAGGCAGTCGGATAGTTTTTCCATAGACCATTTGAGATATAGAGTATTTTGCGTCTTCTCTCAGTGCTGTACGCATGCCTAATAATATTGTTGGTATGGTTTCACTCCATTTGGTTTTATTGTGTGCTTTGATTGCAGCTTTTAAAGTTCTATGTAATCTCTCAACTTTACCATTTGCTTGAGGATGATACGCTGTAGTATGTTTTAATTGAATGCCACAAATTTGAATGGCACACCAAATCTTGTGATCCAATTATTATAAAATGCTTTAGATACAGTTTCTGCGTAAATATCTGGTAATGGTATAACTTCCATCCAGTTTGTGAATCTGTCAATGCAGGTTAAACAGTATCTATTACCTTCAGATGGTGGAAATGGTCCAACTAAATCAATGTGTACAATATCAAATCTGTTTTCTGGTTCTGGAAATTCCATGTATTGTGGTTTGTTGTGTTTATAAATTTTGTTTTTCTGACATTGAATGCAAGATTGTGCCCATATCTTTGCATCTTGTTTAATATTTTTCCATATAAATCTCGCTGTCAACTGTTTAATAGTGACTTTTACACCAGGGTGATTATGATTATGGATTTGATCAAATATTTGTTTTCTAAAATTTGGTGGTATGTATGGTCTAATTTTATTTGTGGAAATATCACACCAAAGTATATGATTAGTGGGTAATGTATATTCTTTAAGGATCAAAGAACTATTTTCTTTAAGATATTTCAATTCTTGATCATTTTCTTGTTCTTGGGCTATTTTATCATAATCAATTAATTCTACTGCTTCTATTCTAGATAATGTGTCTGCAACAACATTATCTTTTCCACTAATATGCTGAAATTTTGTAGTAAATTCTGAAATAAATTGTAATTGTCGTAGCTGACGTGGTGATGCTTTCTCATTTTTCTGTTTGAATGCAAAAGTTAACGGTTTATGATCCGTGTAAATTGTGAAATCTCTTCCTTCAACATAATGCTTAAAATGTTTGATCGATTCGTATATACTCAACAATTCACGATCGTATGTACTATACATCTTCTGTGCATCGTTTAACTTCTTAGAGTAGAAAGCTATAGGTTGCCAATTATTGTCTTTAAATTGTTGAAGTACTGATCCGATTGCCGTACTAGAAGCATCTGTAAATAAAGCTAATGGAAGATCTGAAATTGGAATTGTTAAAATTGTCGCATTCGCTAGGTCTTTCTTGCATTTTTCAAATGCTTCCATTGTTTCAGCATTCCACGGTACTTTTCTTTTGTCACTTTTTGTTGATCCTTTCAAATAATCATGTAATGAAGCTTGGGAATCAGCAGCATTTTTATATGTCTTCTATAAAAATTTATAAGACCAAGAAATTGTCTGAGGTCACGGTAGGTTTCTGGTAATTTGTAGTCTAATATTGCTTGAATTTTTTGAGGAATTGGTTTTAAACCACCTTCTGATATTAGGTAGCCAAGAAATTCTACTTCTTTGACTCCAAGTACTGATTTGGAAACATTTATTCGTAGCCCATATTGGTCAAGTCTTTGAAACAGTTGTTTTAAGTGCATTTCGTGACATTTTTCGTCGCTAGATGCTACTAAAATATCGTCTAAATAGGCAAATACATATCCAAGGCCTCTTATGACTTCGTTTATGCATCTTTGAAATGTAGATGGCGCATTACGTAAGCCAAAGCTCATTACGTTAAATTCAAATAATCCAAAAGGTGTTGTGATAGCTGTTTTGTGCTTGTGTTCTTCTGCCATTGGGATTTGGTAATATGCCTTTAAAAAATCAATTTTGGAATAAATTGTTGTATTTTTCAAAATGTGTTGGAAATCGTCTACTCTTGGTAAAGGATATCTGTCAGGAATGGTTTGATTATTAAGGCGTCTATAGTCACCAGACGCCTCGCCACAGGGTCTCCATGATCCATCTTTTTTTGGAATCATATGTAAGGGACTTGCCCATTGAGATTTTGATGGTTGGATAATTCCATTATTAAGCATGAATTCAAATTCTTCTTTTGCGATTTGTGTCTTTTTCCCATCTAGTTGTCTTGGTCAAGAAAACACAGGATCGCCTTCTGTTTCAATATAGTGTTTGATATTATGTTTATAATTTCCAGGTATTACTAAATTTGGCGTTGTTATATCGGGAAATTGTTGTAAAATTTTAAAATAAGGTGATGACTTGTCGCTGGTGCTTAGAATTTCATTCTCTGCAATTGATGTGATTTCGGCTTTAATGAATAGTTTTGTGATTCCATCAATGAGTTTTCGAGAATGTAAATCGATTATCAAATTAAAATGTTTCAAAAAATCTGCACCTAATATGCCTCGTTTGATATCTGCCACAATGAATGGCCATGTAAATTGACGGCGTAGTCCAAAATCTACTGACATGATCTTGATACCATATGTTTTGATCTTGGTATTATTTGCAGCATATAATTGAAACGAATTATCTGGCTTGTCAGTTTTAGATGCCGGTATTATGGAAACGTCGGCTCCACTATCAATTAAAAATGGCATGTCAGTTTTGGTATCACATATAAAAATTCTGGGTTTGCGACAAAATATCTTAGCAGTAGAATTCGTCGCTGATTCTACTGCCTTGAGCAGTTTCCCGTATTGAACGTGCATGGGCTTTTGCATTTTTCAGGAAGGCATTTTGATCCAAATCGAAAGTGATAATAGCAATATTTTCCATCCGGATTGTACTTGCGTCTTCGCGACAGACTGAACGTCGTCGATCTGGACGATAGTTGGGTCGCGAGCGCTGATAGTAATGCATTTTTAATGATTCGATTTGTTTTTCAAGAGACATAATTTTTTTAGCCAGATTTATGTTATCGACTGTACTTGTTGATGGTTGAGTTTCATTAGAAAAAATTTCGTTGGCATGAAAATCTTTCATTTTATCGGCCATAATCGATAATTTGTCTAAGTTTTCGTCGCTGACAATCAATATATTTTTCATAAATTTTGGTAATTTGTCAAGCCAAAAGGACCGTAAAATTTTGTCAGAAATATTTTTGTCTGCAAGTTGTCGCATCTGCCTAAGTAGTTGACTAGGCTTGGTGTCTCCTAATTCTAAGCCCGTTAGGAGTGTCTGAATTTGTTTTTCTTCGCTTTCCGAAAATAAATTTATCAATCTTTGTTTTGCCAAACTATACTTATTACTTTCTGTGCTTTCAATTATGTCCCATATGTTTTCTAAATATTCTGGCTCTAATTGCGATGTGAGATAATCAAATTTTGAATTCTCGGCAGAAATTTTGTTGATCCGGAATGTTGTCTTTGAATTTTGTTGATCCGGAATCCGGATTTGGTAAAAGAAGATATGAGGTTTTTTGGGTTGAAAGGACGGAATTTTGATATTTACCTTGTTGATTGTTTCGTTTTCCATGTTTTAAGATCGGGGTCACCAATTTATAGGGCTTCTAGAACTTTTTATATTGAAATAGAAACACAATCGTTCACGTCAATTAAATATCTCTTTAATTATTTTCAAATCGACGTCTGTCAACAACTACAAATAATAGACACGGACACGGAGATCGGAGGAGGTCCGTTACAAGTCCATAAAGAGCTTTTTGTAGTCTAAGTACTTTATTCTCACGTCTTTGTTTTATTCCTTGTGGTATCTTTATGTACACTTCTGATTCAACTTCTCCATTTAAAAATGCTGTAGGTATGTCCAGTTGCTGTATATCCCAATTATTTTGTAGAGCTTGAGATAATCCCATCCTTATGGTTGACATCTTTGCCACTGGAGAGTACACATTCATATCAGTTTCTTGTTGGTACCCTCGTGCAACTAGACGAGCTTTCTTTGACCCATCTCCTTTTGTTTTAAAGATCCATCTTGTGTCTATAGGTTTCTTACCTATTGGTAAGTCACACTCAATCCAAGTGTCTAAGTCTTGTAATGATTTTATCTCCTTTTCTATTGCTGTTTCCCAATCTTTATCTTTCCTAATGGCTTCTTCATAACTTTGAGGTTCTTCTTCTGTTATTAGAGCATATCCTAAGTAAACTTCGTAATCATCATATTTTGGAGGAATTCGTGATTTTCTCTTCTCTTTCTTTTCTTCATATTTTACTTCTGTATCTATTTCTTCTTCATTGCTACTATCTTCTGATATTCCTATGCTCTTTGCTTGAATCTCTGGTAGTCTCTCTTGTAATGGTTCATACTTATAGTCCATTTCATCAAATTTTACATCCCTAGATATCATTACTTCCTTTGTTGAAGGATTCCACAACCTGTATCCTGCACCTCCATATCCAATCATTCTTGTTTCTGTAGCTCTGGGTTCTAATTTTCCTTGTTTAGGTAGGTTTACAACATAAGCTTTACTTCCAAATATCCTCATTCTATTTATGTCATGTTTCCCTAAGTATATACTGGCTGGTGTCTCTCCATAAAGTACTCTGGTTGGTGATCTATTGAGTGTATATGTTGAACACATCAATGCTTCGCCCCATAGGTTTTTAGGTAAGTTACTTTCCAGTAACAGAGCCCTTACTCTATCCATCAAAGTCTTGTTCATCCTCTCTGCGACTCCGTTTTGCTGAGGAGTGTAGCCGCATGTTAGTTCCTGTCTTATTCCATTATCCAAACAGTACTTTTTTAAGTTTCCTTTAAATTCTGTTCCATTATCTGTTCTTATTTTCTGTACATTTATTCCCCTTGTTTTCATTCTTTGTATATATTCTATTAGTTTTCCTCCTGCTTCACTTTTATTTTTCAATAAAGCAACTTCTGTAAAATGGGAGTAATCGTCTATTATTGTAAGAAAATATCTTTCTCCTCTGTATGTCTCCTCTGTGACAGGTCCTCCTATGTCACTATGAATGAGTTCCCCTATTTTGGAAGATCTTGGCTTCCTTGTGTCTGTGAATGGGTTCCTTGTTGCTTTTATGCAGATTTCACATTTGTTATTACTTGCTGGAAGTCCTAATATTCTTAATCCCTGATGGTTCAGATGACTGAATCTTCTATGCCATAAGTTACTTTTGTCTTCTGTAGATGTACTATATGCACTTCCCTCTTTCAGTTTTAGTTCAATAATAAATAAGCCCCCGCTGCATTTCGCTTCCAATATTGCTCCATTTTGTTTTCTAATTCTTGCAATACTTTTCTTAAAAATAAGCTCTAAATTTTTGTCATTTAATTCTTTCACTGATATTAAATTTTGAGCAAGATTGTCTACTACCAGTGCATTAATAGTCACCGAATGTCCTTCTTTTGATATAAGTGTAAGAATACCTTTTTTATTTACTGTTATTATTTCTCCATTTGCAACTTTTATTTTAATATTATTTATATCCTTTACACTGTTCATATACTTTTCGTATTTACTGTTTACCATATTAAATGTAGCCCCTGAGTTGATAGCAAACACTATACTTTCTTCATTAGCTGTTGTTGAAGCACTACCTGCATAGGCGAGTACACTAAAGTTGTTTGTGGCTACTGCAGCTTTTCCATTACCTCTATGACCTCGATATCTTGGTCTGAAACTTCTTCTTCGGTTTCCTCTTCCTCTACCTCTTAACTGATTGAATGGTTGCTTTGGGCATTCTCTAGCAAAATTACCAGTTTCATTACAGTTGAAACACTTTAGTTGACTACCTGTAAAGCTGTAACTGACATCTGTATGACTTGTTTCTGACTTCCTACTATTTTTGTTCTTTAGTTCCGCATCAAGTAATTTATTTTTCACATAGTCTAAGCTTAGTGTAATGTTAGTTGCCTCCATGGCCGTTATAGTAGGCTCATATATTTCTGGTACCGAAAGTAGCAAATGACACACTCTATCGTCCTCAGTGAGTCCATCCATGTCGTTTATCAACGTATCAAATTTATTAAAGTGCTCGTTTAGGTCCTCGTTCCCTTCACATTTTAACGTCAGCAACTTTTTTCTTATGTAAAGTTGTGATAGAGCGCTTTTTCTCATAAATACCTTTTCTAAATTATTTATCATTTCCTTGGCTGTATTTGCTCTCTTCACGTACTCAATGTATTTATCTGGCAAGCCTTGCACGATGAAGTTTCTAGCCTTTACATCTTTTTCTCTGAAATCCTTTTTATTATCAGGTGTTACATCCGTATACAACACATCCTTGCAGTGCTTTTCATCTAACAGACACTGCATTCTGAATAACCAATTGCTGAAATTCTCTCCATTGAAAATAGGAACCGGCGTGGACGACGCCATTTTTTTCACTTACACCTTTTTACTTTATTTAACAATCTATTCTTTGCCAATCTGGCTGACATAGGCTTCTGGGCCCATAACCTATCGAAATATTGCAGAATGCAAATAAGAAGACTAGCCTATTAATGAATAGATTTATTAGTTACATGTTATAACACCGATCGACATTGCAGTTACAGCCAAGAGATTTTTAACAGAGAGAGAAGAAACGGAAATACACAGTGATAGATAACCCCCTTTTTTTTTTATACAATGCAAACGTATTCCAACAATTCTTCGTACAAAAATCAGAAATTCACCTTACCAAGACTCACAGCTCACACTAAAAAATGTATTCTATGCACTAAAACGTACCGCGTTTTTTAAGGTTTTTATACTCTTTGGCTCACACTGGCATAAGCACTGGCATAAAATTGACATATTTGACACGTGCAAACGTCAAGTGGATTGTTTTTTTTTTTTTTTTTTTTGTAAAATTCTCCCGTAGGGAAGGCAAAGGGAACGAAGCCCATACAGCCATGTCTGCAATATATATATCTTCAATAGTTTGCATTGAAATGCTAGTGTAATGCATTTCAATGTATCTTGGGAGAGTTTGGCGTCAAACGATCGATGGCAGACACTGTGGTGCTACTTGGATGAGGTGGATTACCACGAAAAAAAACTCATCACTTTTCACACCACTTGACGTTTATTTCGATAATCCTCCATATTGCACATCATCACAGACACTTATTACACAAAACTACACTGATTTTACGTAAAAATATCCACTCCGTACAATATTACAATCATCGAAATAAAAATCACGTCTGCCATAGTTGAATGCCGCCAAAAACTCCGGATTTTTTTTTGTTATAAAATTCTCCCATGTAGGGAAGGCAAAGGGAACGAAGCCCATACAGCCAAGTCTTCAGTATTCATTTCTTCAGTAGTTTGCATTGAAATGCTAGTGTAATGCATTTCAATGCATCTTGGGAGAGTTTGGCGTCAAACGATCGATGGCAGACACTGTGGTGCTACTTGGATGAGGTGGTTTACCACGATAAAAAAGTCATCACTTTTCACACCACATGACGCTTATTTCGATAATCCTCCACATTGCACATCATCACAGACACTTATTACACAAAACTACACTGATTTTACGTAACAATATCCACTCCGTACAATATTACAATCATCGAAATAAAAATCACGTCCGCCATTAGTCAAATGCCGCCAAAAACTCGGATTTTTTTTGTTGTTGTAAAATTCTCGTTGTTGTTGTTGTTGTAAAATTCTCCCATGTAGGGAAGGCAAAGGGAACGGAGCCCATACAGCCAAGTCTTCAGTATAATTTTCTTCAGTAGTTTGCATTGAAATGCTAGTGTAATGCATTTCAATGCATCTTGCGAGAGTTTGGCGTCAAACGATCGATGGCAGACACTGTGGTGCTACTTGGATGAGGTGGATGACCACGATAAAAAACTCATCACTTTTCACACCACTTGACCTTTATTTCGATAATCCTCCATATTGCACATCATCACCGACACTTATTACACAAAACTACACTGATTTTACGTAACATTATCCACTCCGTACAATATTACATTCATCGAAATAAAAATCACGTCCGCCATAGTTGAATGCCGCCAAAAACTTCTGGATTTTTTTTTTGTAAAATTCTCCCGTAGGGAAGGCAAAGGGAACAAACCCCATCCAGCCATGTCTTCGGAATAAATTTCTTCAGTGTTTGCATTGAAATGCAAGTGTAATACATTTCAATGCATCTTGGGAGAGCTTAGCGTCAAACAACAATCGATGGCAGATACTGTACTGCTACTTCGATGAGGTGGATTACCACAATAAAACTCTAAGGACCAAGGATCCACATTTCAAACCTGTCTGAAGAGCTTCCAAACAGATACCAGAAGACCAATAATTGAATGGCGAACCTGAGGGTTAATATTATTTGCTAAGTTTTAATTCAAACTTAACTTAACATTAAATAAATTTAATTTATCTAATAATTGAAAAGCTGATAGATTGACTAGCTGATATTGTGCTGACAGTGTGCTGATGCCTAAACTGACTGACACCCACATCCAACCAACACCATTGCAACGGATGAAGGCAAGTTATAATGCATTTAATATTGGTGAAAAAAAAAGTGAAACCATTTAATTCTGCTTGAAAGAAATTTTTGAAAAAATGGTCTGTTTTAGGTCAAAACTTGCACTCACGTTCTAAGTGACTGTGTTTATGCTATGCTAAAGTACACTGCGAGGGTTAACCAGAATCATCAGTTCATTGTTGATATTGAAGAGGAGGAGGTTTCGACTAAAAAGGCTGTTTATATAAACAACAGGTATTATTTACATATTTGTTTAGTTACTGTTTGATTGATTCTATTGATATATTGTAAAATTATAAATAAAAAAATCAGTCTGGCGGGAGATACAAATCATCATTGCCATAGATGAGGGGTCAAAAACAATTATGTGTATATCAGTACAAGAATATTACACATATAACTATTTATTATTCTGGTTTTACAACCATATAAGAATTGTAATTGTATTGTAAAATATATAGAATAGATATTAGATATGTAGCTTAGGGCATTTTATAATTAATTTTGTAACCAGTAATACCAAACAATGCTAAGTTTTATTATAATATAGCAAGAAAATGATTTAAATTGTAACCATTTTCTTTTTAAAACAAATTAAGGCAAAGGAGTGTAGCTTTTGATGTTCACAATGATATTGTAATTTTTTTTTTTACTATTTTTATATTAAATATTATTTATGATATTAAATTTGTTGCGTTTTTACTTTATAATCCAATACCTACCTATAATACAAAATGTACTAAGTATATGGCCACAGCCATATACGAGGCTTATGTCAGTTAGTGCTCTGTGAGACGTCAACCAAGTGAATCGGGAGGAAAATAAATTAATTATGGGTAAATGTGCAGTTAAAACGTGCGAATCCAGGTCCCAAAAACATAATAAAACCATGGATGTTACTTTCCACACGTGAGTTTGATTTTTTATGCTCACATTTACGTAAAAACTAATTAAAATGTAAAATGTTTTAAAATTGGTTCAGTGATGCCATTAAAAACTCATTTTTGGTTTCCCATATTTATGGGAGAATGTTGTAATTTATGGAATCAGTGATTTTATGGAATGGAATCAGGTTTTTAAATAGTAACAATGTTGCACATTGCCTAAAAATGCAGTAAGCCGGGATGGGTAGATTAAAAATATCAGATTGCTGCGGAACGAGACAGACTGGCTTCCAACAAAATCGACAATCATTATGTTCGAAGTACTTTGCTGATGAAGACAAAATATGGCGCAAAAGTGGTCATGTTTATTTGTCTCATGAGGCAATTACAATCGTTATTGTAAGTGATGCTTTTATCTATACTTAACAAAGGTAAAGTTTGCAATCTTACGAGTTTATGACGTTGCAGGGAATAATCTCTGGATCTACCGACTCGATTTTTAAAATTAATTTACAAAGAGAAAACTAGGTTATCTGTTCAAATTATCAGCAGTTTTGAATTCTTATTTTTACATTTTACAGTACATCAAGTTATTAAAGTATATTACGACGTATTTACTCGTATGGTCGCCGATGCATGGCAACAGAGTCGCCACCTGTAATTTTGCATAAATAATATGAATACGTAAATCTCTTTTATTTTATTACCATTCATTAGTAACATTTAATTTTGCTTAATGAATTATTTATAAAAATCGTGAGTGTACTCACGACACTTTTTTCTAATACTTATTTACTTCATTTTTAAATAAATATTTGCATTGCTCTCCAGCCCATAATACCTAATTACCAAAACAAGATATCTTTAAGCTTAATTAAATACATCCAATAAGAAATAAAAAATATTGTTATAATTATTTAAAAATAATATATATTATTACACAAAAAATGGGGTAAAATTTCACGAGCAGGGAACACTTCCGCCATTGTACTTTGACATTGAGATATGTCTAATCCTGTCTAATCTGAGCGAGACGGTACAGTCACTACGCTGTAGCTTTTGCGACTTGCGTAAGTGGGATAGATATATGTTTATTTTTTCATTGTTTAGTGGTTTCAAAGCTACGTCGTTGAGTTTCGAAAACGGCTACGCTTTTTTTGACGCAATTTAATGCAGTTTGCAAATCTAGTGTATTGTACATCAATGGTGTCAAAAATAAAAGAGAATATTAGAGAAAATACCTGCCTACGTAAAATAAATTTTGTCTCGTCTCCTCCTCTCAACTCTCGTTTTGTTGTTGTGATATTGTGACCGATTGCAATTCCCTTACAAATGTCTGGTGAAAAGAAGAAAGCTCTTTTTATTTGTTTAGGTAAACGCTACTATAGAGTTTAATCATGAAAATTATTTAAATGTATTATTATGAACAATTAGTATAGTACCTCAGCATATTACATATTTTTAGTTTCCTTTAGATTGAATATTTTTACCGGTCATATTGTAATATTCTTTTCTTATTGTTAGGTAATATTTGTAGATCCCCTATCGCTGAAGGAGTATTTCAGAAAACAGTTAATGATTTAAAAATTGGTGAACAATGGGAGATTGATAGTGCGGCAATTGGAAGCTGGCATGTTGGTAATCCACCAGACTGGAGAGCATTGGATACAATGAAGAAACATAATGTACCATACAATAATTGTGCCAGACAGGTTAAGTTTCTTAAAATATAAGATTTTTTTTTTAATTATGTTCCTGACTGCCTAAAAAAATAACAAAGTTTTAGGGTGTTAACATACACCATAACTGTATAATTATTTACATTAAGCTTATGACTTATGTAGAAATGGCTATTAAAACTCTATCTAAAGTACTACTCTAAGTACAAATTTTTATTGTAAGTATATAATGTATGTTAGTTAACATGAGGGTGTTTTTTTTCCAGATAGTATCAGAGGACTTCAATCATTATGACTATATATTTGGTATGGATGAAGCAAACATGAAGGATTTGCGAAAGCGAGCCACAAAAAATAGCAAAGCAAAGCTTTTATTATTTGGTGACTTTCATCCTGAGGGTGATAGAATTATAAGAGACCCTTATTATGTAAGTCATAGCTATTTAACCCCTTGGCCGTCACAGTGAACACTGGTCTTTTCTCTCATTTTCTGACCTGGTTAAACTAAATAAATTTTTAAACAATGATTAATTAAATTGTGTTACTGTTGTGTTTTTTGTTTTTTATTAAGGGATTTAAAATCAGCTTTGTATAATGTTTTTTTCTACTTTTCAGGACAGTGATGCTAAAGGTTTTGAAAAATGTTATCAGCAGTCAGTAAAATGCTCTAAAGGATTTTTAGAGCATTTAGCTAAGGAGCAATGTGAATAATTAGTGAAAATGAAAATATTTTATTTTTTTAATAAAAAATATGTTTTAGAATAATTATTTTGTTCCAAACCCTAAACCATAGTTTAGTCTTTGGTTTTTTAAGTCCTCATTTCAAAATACTAACAATTTTACTTCTATAAATAATAAATTATAAAACAGAAAGCAGATTAACTTTTAAGTTTGTGTATTATTATAGTCACAGATTATAGAGATATGTCTAAAGACAGATAGGAAACAGACCCAATAGAGGACAAGCGTTAGTGAAACGTCAAACGCCCAATCGTGGTAACGTTCTCAAATTATCGACTCGTGATTTTATCGATATCGATAGTATTGTGGTTATCGATATAAATAGTACAGCACTACTTACATTTTGTATTATTGGTAGGTACTGGATTATAAAATAAAATCGCAACAAATTTTATGTTATAAATTATATTTAATATAAAAACAGTAAAACAAAAAATACAATATCATTGTGAACATCAAAAGCTATGCTCCTTTGCCTTTATTATTTTGAAAAAGAAAATGTTTTAAATTTAAAACATTTCATTCTGATATCAGGCTGGCGGCTCACTAACTTTCCGAAATAACACTGGATTTCGAAAAGCACTCAACTTTAAATGTTTATGCACAATCATCACATTCCTTTCATAGGAAAAGAATCACTTTTGATTGTGGTGGTGTACACAAAAACCGTCATTCTGATGTTCACAAATCTATCAAGTAATAATTACTAATATAATATAAAATGTAATAATTCAGTACTATATAACAAAACTTAGCATTGTCTGGTATTACTGGTTACAAAATTAATTATAAAATTCCCTAAGCTATGTATCTATACATATCTATCCTATATATTTTACAATACAATTTTATTATGAACAATTAAAGTTACTTTTCATTCTTCTTAACTGGTTGTAAAAACAATAAAAAATAAAGTTATATGTGTAATATTCTTGTCCTGATATACACATAATTGTTTTTCACCTCTCTTCTCATGATTTGGATCTCCCGCCATACTCTGAAAAAAACATTTTTTTATAATTTAACTATATATCAATAGAATCAATCAAACAGTAACTAAGCAAATATGTAAATAGTACCTGTTGTTTATATAAACAGCCTTTTAGTCGAAACATTTTGCACGTTCCTCTTCAATATCAACAATGAACTGATGATTCTGATTAACCCCCGCAGTATACTTTAGCATAGCGCATACACAATCACTTAGAACCTGAGTGCAAGTTTTGACCTAAAACAGATTTTTTTAAAAATTTCTTTTAAGCAGAATTAAATGGTTTCACTTTTTATTTCACCAATATTAAAGTGCATTATAACTTGCCTTCATCCGTTGCGATGGTGTTGGTTGGATGTGGGTGTCAGTCAGTTAAGGCATCAGCCTAATATCACCCAGTTGGCAGTCTGCATTATACACTTCAACTATGTTACTCCATCTGGCAGTTTTGCCAGAGAATGAATGACAGATATTTGGTCAAGAAGTTGTTAATGCCTTTTATAAGGGGTTCATAAATAATTTATGCCCACCAATGCTTATTTTATGTCCTGAAAATGTAAAACATAAGTCAAAATAATAACAGGTAATATTAGTACATGTATTACCCAGCTTTTCAATTATTAGTTAAATTAAATTAATCTAATGATAAGTAAAGTTTATATAAAAAGTAAGCAAATAATATTAACCCTCAGGTTCGCCATTCAATAATTGGTCTCATCTGATATCTGTTTGGAAGCTCTTCAGACAGGTTTGAAATGTGGATCCTTGTTCCTTGGTGGTTTGGATATAAGAGCCATTGGAAGCAAACCTGTCTGTGCTACAGCTTCTACAACATCCTGCAAATTTGAAAATATTTAAATTGCAACATAAATATCACACATTTATTTCTGATCAACAATTTTACAAAGTTTCATGTCACAATCACTGAGTGTAAAATGTATAGTATTGATATGTTTTTACCTTACCTTATATATATTTTTCAAAGTGGCAGCAGGGATAGAACCTTCACAATAATAGAAAGCAATAGCTTGCCTCCAAGATGATACTATTCCTCATACCATAAAAACGAAACTATGATCACACAGCATTCACTGCTCTTGCCAAAGTTGTTAAAACCAGTCACTTTATTCTCTGACTCCACATATTTAAGGTGCGCTGCAAATGCCATATCATCAAATACAATAGCACAAGCCCTCTTCATGAGGTCCCATGTCTTCAGACTCTTGTCAACTGAGCTAGAATGTTATTTTTCAGCCCTGGATACATCAGATATGTTTGAGTGAATAAGGGAATACAAGGGAAATCAAGCAAATTTTGGGATAGCTTTGAATAAAATTGGAATTCGGAACAACAAAAACCGTTAACGCAAGTCCAAGGAGTGACATTTTGATTTTGAACACAGATTATTTTTATAATCTAAATCATTCGACTTTAGACTCTATCCTAAGGAAGTATAAGCGTAGCTACTCGCATTCATAAAATGTAACAACTTATGAGCTTTTGTATAAGGGTTATAATTTAAATTACGTGCGCTTACATCGTTTTATCGTCTGATTGCTCCAGACGCTTGACCAATCACACATGAATGGGCGTTTGACATTTCATAATTCACTAAGGCAAAGAGTCTTGTATGGGAGATTCTACGGGCTGATTATAGTTAAATAAAGCCGGGGCGGGTCGCTAGCATAGATATAGAATATACTGACGTAGTGTGTAGACTCCCTTTTTTTCATTCGGATGTATGAACTAGATCCCTTGTCATTCATATTATACAGAAAAAACTCCAAAATTTCTTTTTTTCTGCCATTGCCTAACAAAACGTTAACATAATATTTATACGCTTTATGATGTAGGTATTTTGTAAGATCCATGTTTTATTGGAGACACAAAGGATTAGTTCAATGAAAGAATCACAAACGAGTAGTTTGGATGTATAGATTAGTTCCCTTTGACATTCACATTCAGTAAAATCTTCAAAATACCTCTTTTTATCGGTTCTCATTGGCTACAATATCGATTCTGACAGCATCAACGAGCTCTACCATTGGTCAAAACGGATTTTAACCGTCATAGTAATAAATGTGTGTAATAGAAAGCAGATGCATAGGAGATGTGAGATTTCAGCAGGAGTACATTGATTTTTCAGCAGAATTTGGTTATTTTCAAAAGCCACGAACACTGTGTTTTTTATTGTGACTGTGTCCATTACAGGTATTTTCAAGAAGTGTTATGTTTGAATATTATTTAGTGGTGTATTACCATTAGAAATTTATACGTATTTCGGCTAAAGTCAACGTGAATTCGGGCGTCAACCGGTCCATCCCTCCTACCCGTAATAACCGTTGCTGTTCTGTCAGTCCGTCGGACTATAGTCATTTTGTACGTACCGTCGTGGTGAACGGTCACGGCTTTCGCTTGGAAAACGACGCAGTGTGATATTGTAAAAGACTTATGGTGTTGTGAGGTGCAGTGTCGGTCGCCGTGTCCGTTTAATGTGCAATTTAGTGTCGGTATTAGGTTATAGGTTGTCGGGCCGCGCGGCGTGATTGAGCGGCACGATGGTGGACATGGATAGAAACGACCCGGAGCTTCGATACCTGTCTGTGGACAGGAACAGTTTCAACGATCCAGCAACTCAAGCAGAATGGACACAGAAACGTTTGGTATGGGTACCCCACGATACCCAAGGTTTCGTGGCGGCAGGGATAAAGGGGGATAAAGGAGACGAGGTGGAGGTAGAGATAGCAGAGTCCGGAAAAAGAATCCTGGTTCCTATAGATGATATACAGAAGATGAATCCTCCCAAGTTTGATAAGGTTGAGGATATGGCTGAACTAACTTGTTTGAATGAGGCCTCTGTCCTGCACAACATCAAAGACAGATACTACTCTGGACTGATTTATGTAAGTATCTTCAATATCAATTTTATTGCTAGATAATTCTTTGTTGTTTATTTGGTTGGAGCAATTTGTTTTTTCCTAGAATATGGGTTGAAAAGAATGACTTCTAACCACTTTTTTGGATAAGATAAAGTTTTGACTTATCAGAAAAATACACCGACCTGTTGCTAACTACAAATACAATTATTTTTCCTCTAACATAGCTATTGGTGTAGATGAATCATGCTAAGCCAATACAAACTTTAAGTACATAATGACAACTATTTTTTAAATTTGAATTTTTATTCTGTGTTTAGGTGTGCCTTCACACTTTTATACATTAAGCAGAGGTCTTATAATATTTTTAATTATTTAAAAGTAATGCAACATCTAATTGTAAATACAATCAATCTAATTGTAATCAATCTAATTGTAATTGTATCTTTAGTATAACTATTTCTGTAAACCCATGATAAGTATTACATATACAGATACATAAGTATTTATGTATTAATTCCATTTTCATGACTGATATCTTTTTGAAGCTTGGTAATAGTATCTTAACATAAGTATCTTTTCTTTCTTTTATGTGAGATGTTAGAAATATTTAAATTAAGACTATTTATTGTTTTGTATTTCACATAAATCTCTGAGAGATAAGAGGTATCTGTTAGGGATAAGTCTGCCCTTGCAAACTACTGCAAATTTTTTTTTCATATGCAATAAATCATATTTATTAAAACAGGTTAGTTTTATATAGTACCTCAATAATGAATACTGAACAGTCTGGCTTCCTGACAATTTATGGTATTATTTTGTGATATTGTACAAAGCTGGCGTAAAAAGACAAACTATTTGCATGCATAGACTATGAACCCTTCCTCTCTAAATTGATTGTTTATACAAATTATATATGATTTTCAATTTTTCCAAGATTTTATTAAAGAAAATGCTTTAGGATGTGTAGTGCTTTGTATTTACCAACATCTGTTAATTGGAGATCCTACAGGGAGGCCTGGGTCCAGCAGTGCCCATAATTTGTTAATTAATTTGCAAAATATAATTAAATTATTAGTCAATTTCTTCTATAGCTTCATACTACACCCAGTCAGAGTCACATGCATTGATAATGTTTCCAAACTTCCAATATAAATAAGGCAGTGAACGGACGATCAATCATACACTCTGCAAAATAATGCTCGCAGAAAGTTGGTAAGAACAATTACAAAATTTCCATCATATTTTATTTATGACTGTATGAAGTTGATTTGTGAGTATTGGATTCTAATAAGGACAATGTGTGTTATTTATTTTTGGACAACCTGAACAGTATTCCTAAATTGAAAATGATATGACACATGCATATTTAGACACACTTAAAATAATATTTCACTATTACTATCTGTTCATATTTAGGTGGCAGTACTAAAATGGATCTCCACTCGGTTTAAATTAATTGCACCTAAATGTTGTAGCAATTATATTTGTTTCTAGTATTATTATAAAGTCTAGATTGCGTATAATACTTTTATATGCCTGGTTCTTGGTTAATTTTGTTAATACCCACAATTATTGAGTAGCTTTGTAACATTTGTTAGTAATTTTACTTTCTATTAGCAAAATCAGTAGTTATGTAGGTATTGATTTTAGATAAGTGAAAAAAATTTCACCAGCCTTAATATCCTGACAGCCAAAAATGCAGTTTATCACCATGAACAATAAAATTTGTTCAATATTCATCTTAATGTTGACAGTTCACAGTGATACATCATTATGGGCTGAAGATTTACTTATCATTTTATTTAATAAATTATGCTGGTCTGTATGGCCTTTGCTGCGTTTATAAGGCCCATCAATAAAACTCAAGTGTAGAGCAGTACAGCTTGAAAGGGATGAGAATCAAGCACAGGATGAAAAGGCTTTTAGAGATTACTGATAAAAATTTTCATTTAAATTATAATTCATTGAAGAATAATTGATCTGTTATGCAGTATAGTGTAGTGTAGAATATTGACTGACAAAGTCATTGTAATTCGAGTTATAATTTCACATACCATTAACTCTTTAACATTCATCAAAATATACTGCAGAGCTTGAGCTTTGAGGATTTCCTGGGTTCCTAAAACATGAATTTACATAGTACAGAATTAGACTATTACAATGATTGTGTGAATTTGTTTTATAAAACTCTTAAGAATATTAAGTCATTGTTAGCAAGACTGGGTGTGACCACATGTTAAGTTTAATTTTTTTTGTAAAGTGCTAAGTGCCAGTTTGATTAGTTCCTCCTTTCATCAACCAGAAATAATGAAATAAAATGTTCTTACGTAGGTATTATTCTATTATTCTCTAGATTGTATAGATTCTATGTCATTTGACCTAAGTTCACAGTTGAGGGAACTATATGGGGATTGAGCTATCTTCAAATATTGTGTTAAAACGTTTGGCTTTGGCGTTGTGCTCGAGATGAATGTCAAGGTGAGACGCGCCGACGGCCGAAACGACCGCGGCAGTCATTGACCCCGGGGAGGGGCAGCCCACGCGAATACTGCGTCCAAACTTCACTAACGTACACGCTTTCTTGGTACTCCGTTTAAATTATGACAATATAACTTAATGTAGATATACCTAATGTGTACCGTAAATACATACCAATGTCATAAAAAATCTTAGGAGGTCAAATATTTGCCGCGATTGTTAACTTCGCGACTTGTTTTATTTTGAATTCATTTTAAGTTCTTTACGTTTATAATCAGACAAAATATTTTTATTCATGTTTATATTCAGTTATATTATATCCGTTTTTCCTGTACCTACCTCAGCTTCGTCTTGCCAACATTATTTTTATCAAAATTGATGGGAAAGTAAACAGAGCGACGCAAATTAATTGGTCCAATTGGATTGTTTTGGTGTTAAATTTTATGCTCGTACCGGTTTGGGTCCCCGAAAATAAAATTAGTACCTATACGGTTCTGTTTATAAATAGGATTTGTAATATGTTACCTTGAGACATTTTTAACTAATACTTGCGAAGGACAAAATTACGATCCGCGTGGTGCGTGGGTCGTTTGAAGTAGGTACTAATAGTTGATATCGTTCTATTTTTCCGTGTAGTACTTAATAATATAGAAAGCATGTTATTTTTAGTTATTGTAATAAATATGAAACCCATTATTACTGATTTTTCTTCTACAATTCGAAATTTCCCTCCTAATTCATTTGTAAATATAAAACTATGAAAAGTTGACAACTTACCTCCTACGTTTCGTTCATTAAACTAAATAATGTACAATTTTATTCGTTTTACCATCTTTGTGCTTTTTATTAAAACATTGGCTTCATATTCGATATTTTTACTACAATTTTGAATGAACTCTTTTTTTACACAAAGCTTGATCTTAATTGTTTATTGAATCAATGTCATGTTAGAATCAATCTCGAGTCACGATTAATTTAATAAAGCATGGATAGATAACGATTCATATGTACTCAATCTGTACATACCTTACCATTTTATGGTAGGTATCTAGACTACCTAGTTACTTACGTTGTTTTTTACGTAGGTAAAATAATGTGCTTTATTAAGTTGCTTATTGGAAGCTTTAAACGAATTATCCATTTAATGTGTACCGGAAGATTTACATTAGTTGTTTCAAAAGCAATTTTACTATTCACCCTTTTCCGACTTGCAACTTAACCTCCCTCTCTCCCCTCACAGTCTGGGCCCTTGTGGGGGGCTACTGAAGGGTGCAGACAGATATGAAACTTTCAGACCACTATAGATTGCTGTCAAGCCAGAATCGATGAACGTATATGTAACAGAATCGATGATGAATGTATGGAATTCACTATTTATGCGTGATTAACTACTTTAACCACCTCTGGTCTAGTTAATTCACACCACCGGGTGTTGATCGGTAGATCCAGGTTCCAGGGAGGGCAGAATTTTTTCTGCTCGGTTTGGTTGGTGGAAGGGCTTCCAAGCCCGCCTGGCTAGCTACCGTCTTACCTAAATTTGTCGCCATAATGACAAGCATTTGTTGTGCTCCGGCAATCGGAGGTAAGATATCCAGTTCCTCGATTGTTGAGGAACACAGGTGAAGCTCGCTTCCACCTTCGGCCTTATCGTCACTTACCATCAGGTGAGATGAAGGCAAAGAGCTTACCTGTCATATGTAAAAAAAAATGTTTTATTTATTTCAAATCTCTATCTTTCATAATTCCATCGCTTGCCTTCTATAGACCTGTCTTCCTCTGTGTTCATTTTGCGACTTCTGAGCATTTTGTGAAAGGACATTTTGAGACGAAAGGTTTCCTTATACCTACTGTAGCCAGTCAGCCCGGCGCATGGCAACAGGCTCGCCCCTAAACATATGGAACGAAATGTGGTTCCTATCAACTCTACTTGTTCCTTCGGGGTAAGCGTGATAATAATATTATGTTAGTTTAGTTCTTTCTCGTTCGCCTTTGACTAGCAGTTTGCCTATAACTAAATTATTATTTTTAATCTAGAATGAATTATTCATATTCATAATTATGATATTATAAGTAACAGACTGATATTAGCAGGCATTAGGCTCTTAAAACAATAAAAATGGCATGATTATCGGATCTACTGGTAAAACTATGATACATTGGTCTTAAAAATAGAATGACTAATACTACCCAATATAAGTATACAAAAAGGGTTTTAATACAAGGAAAGCCTTAATTCGAGTATTTCGACTCATGATTTGTACTTAGAAGTTATAATAGGAACGTTAGTTATTAGTACATTATGGTACAAGTGTGTAATGTCCTCGGCTCCTTAAGACCCTCGCCTGACGGCTCGGGCCTCAATGCGCCTCAGCGGTAATCATCAATACACACGTGTATCATACAACGTTTTTCAACACACTTCTGAATAAAATAATACTTAAATAAAAAACCATTTTACATAGTAGAGATATTTTTCCTTTGAGTTTTCTGGTAGTAAACTTTCCATAACGTTCTGTTCACATCTTATATCGGGCGGTGTACAACATAAATCATTTTCTTCATAAATTGTATTTGCAGACATCTTAATTAATAACTAACTAAATAACTTCAAAAGAGAAAACGAGACGAGTTGTGAAAAATGTTTCGTAATGGCGGGAAAAATTAATCAGTTTTCCTATGCGCGCGCATCGGCCATAGACTAATAAATTTCGTAATGACGGGAAAAAATAATTAGTTTTCCTATGCGCGCGCATCGGCCATAGACTAAAAAATGAGGTTTCTTTTTTTTGGGCTTTTCGCGGATAGCTTTTTAGCGCAAATGTAACCGTAACTCAACCAATAATATTAAAAAAAACTATTACTCACTCGTGAATAATAGTAATGAAAAAGTCACAGTTTGATTATAGGTGTCATTATGTGCCTAATTGCCATGGGATTAGAGCCACTTTATAAGGAAGTGTGTTGAAAAAATATTTATAAAACACCACCACCACCATACTATTTAGTATTTACCTAGTCAGTTTTCCATCGTTACATCGGCATCGGTTACACAATTATAATTTGTTTCAATATTGTCTTGAATGAATAAAAAGTATGAAAGTATGAATAAAAATTTGTGACATTTAACTACGAGAACTGTAAGACTTGTGTTTTAATGTTTTATACAATATAAAAGCACAGCCTTTAGGATAAATATTCTTGATAATACCTAACGGAAAAAATCGAATTAAAATTGATGTGTAGCGACTATCGAGGCAAATGTGTCGGTACCTGTAGGCAGAACTATCGTTGGACAGCGTGATTGATTACTCTGTGGTGATACTTTGTCCGCTCGCAATTTCATATTGACCTTATATTTTTAAACTAGTAGTTAATTATGCTACTAACAATAAATTATTTCCTACACTCTCACGTAAATTTTAGCTTAAATTGATTAGCGTAAGTCATGGTTGTTAAATCCTGTCGTGCTGTGTAAATAAATATTATATCAAAAGTGAAGCCATGACCTTTTTAAGGTCATTAGACATTTTTTTATACCTGCCTGGACTTTTGCCTAGATTTTTTTTACTAAAGACTAATAAGATAATACCAATTAGTTATGATAATGCCGAACATGTTCTCAAATGATTATTCCATGGATTTGGTATAAAATTAACGTAATCAAATATTATAATGGGAATAAACAGTTAGTTAACTGGATCAAAGTGATAGTCCACTCGCCTTTTCGGGCAAACACTTAGTCTTAAAAAGGCAACATTTGATTGCCTATTGTAGTAAGCAAATTGGATAAGAATAGTTGATTAACTAAAATGAGACAAATATGGACCTGCTAATGTTGGCGTACTGGTACCGACAGATAAATCTATGTTTGTCTTTAGATGCTTAAATATTTGTTAGTTTTTAATTCGAATAAATTTGCTCGGTACAGAAAAGTACGTAATACTTTCAGATGTAACAAATAAATGTTGATTTTTACAAGCTCTTAATTAATTTGCAATGTATGTATATGTTCGGGTGAAATCTTGTAACTAAATTTTTAAGCAGAAATGTTTAATAGATTGAGCTGAAATTTTGCACGCATGTGTAAATCGGATGGCCATAGGACTCAGTATACAATACCATTTAATCGCCTTAACGAGTACTTTGGTTTAAACACTAAGGGCCGCTTGCAGGAAATTTTAAATCTAGTTTAAATCTCGATTCCCGAAAAAAATTATTAAAGGCCACTTGCACGAAATTTTAAACTTAGTTTTAATCTCGATTTTGTAAATTTTTGACATAAGAGCCATAGTAAAATCTCGATTTAAATTTTCTGCAAGTGGGCCTTAATTGAGTTTTAAATCTCGAATTAGTAATTTTTTGACAATTCTCAAAAGTTAAAAATAAAAAAAATCTTTATAAATGAAGCTTTTATCACGTTGTGAAATAAAAGCGTGTTACATTTTGGTGGAGCATTAAAGAACATATTTTGCAATCACAATGTTGCACACTTTTATTTATCAAATTTTTTTATTTATTTTTAATTGAAATGTAGTTCTTTAGTGGACATTGACATTTTAAATGTAAACCCAAATAGTTTAAAACTTTTAATTTGGAAGGTACGTTTATCGAAAATTACATGTTGAAATTACGATGGTAAGCCTACTTGCATACAAATGATATTTACGAGAGTCGAGTCGATAAAAACGGGCATAGTTACCGGTGTCGACAGACACATGTGTCGGGCGTCTGATGTAGGAGGCTTATTTGTTTGGCATAAGACTGCGACGCAAATGTGTTGAAACATTACACCCGCAATAAGCGTACTGAATATAACCGTCAAGATTAATTTATTTTATATTTTTTCTCTGTCTTATTATTGGCCTGCACAAGCAATAATTATCATCTTATGACTCAAAACATATATGGTGAAATAAATACGTCAGATGCGTTCTATAATCAATCAATAATCACTTAAAACATTTTTTAGTAAATATAATACCTATCCTAAAACTTTCTGCGTGCATTTCCGCAAGAGTGCATAGTTTATGCGGTGACTGTGCCAGAGATAGGTGGTCTCATCTGCATTGCGGCGAATGCTTGCCGCAGAATAAAAAATCAAGCGGCTTCAGTTCCATTTCTTATGACTGCCAAAAATATACTATTTTATCTGCAACATTTCAAAAATTATCTGAGGACGATCCTATAGTCGTGAACTCGTGACGCAACGAAGTGCTCTGCAGATGCATTATGTATTGGGAAGAAATTAATTGGGCAGCCATGTAATTATTTGGGCAGCCAACAAATTTTTTGTCAGCCATATAATTATTTGGGTAGCGAATAAAATTTTTTGGTTGGCAGAATAATTAATTGGGCAGCAAGATAATTATTTGGCAGCAAAATGTTTATTTGAGCTGCAAAATAATACTTTGGGCAGCTATATAATATATCTTATCGGAAATCTAGTAAAAGGATCAATTAAAATGTATTCTGATAGATATTATTAGTTATTAGATGAAGGTTATTTTTATGACCCTTAAAACAAAAAAATGTGTCATTAAACTATTATACAATTTGGCAGAAAAGAAAAAAAACATTTGAGTTGCAGCCCAATTAGTTATTTTGCTGACCAATTTAGAAATATTTACTGCCCATAAGTTGCTGACGAATTGTATTTTTTTGCGGACCAAAATTTTAATATTTTGCTAACCGTTTAAATAACACCCATAAGAATTGTCGTATCGAAGATACTTTCGATGACAAGCAGCACCACTAGCACCCTAATTGGTTTTACATTAAACAAGTTAATTCAAAGTACCTACTCCTTTACCAATTGAATTATCCAAGCAAATTGTTTGGGAATAGACAGACAGATAATTTCATATCAACAATTTGGCCGAACAAAATATTCCTAAAGTTATAATTACGCCTCCAACAAACTCCTCACAGACTTTTTTATTCATAATGTATAAATAGCTCGTTTTAGACGCTCTGTTATTGAAGTGTACTGAGTTTTTGCATGGGCGTGTAAGTTTGTTAATTTAATAATATTGGATTTTATTTTTTTTGCTTAATTTCCACTCATCAATTTCTGTTACGACACATTAGAACACATTTATGCCGACATAAATGCAACGAATTAGGGATGATAGTTTACATGCCAACATGCTTCGCAAGCAAGCTTCTGAATAACGAAAGAATATCCATCATATTATGTGAAAGAAAAACTTATATAAGTTTCTCATATTCAATGCCCATAGAGGCCTCCATAGAACACCCCGTTAGTAAAATACCTTTTTTGACTTTGTGGTACTAAAAAGATCAGAAATCTATGTGGAATATTGAAGGAAAATTGAATTTGTCTTGAAAGTATGATAATAGCCCTGGGTAATAATTTAATGCTGCGCGTGTCGCATAAAAATATATGTATTTCGCAGTATTTGTATGGCATTCAAGGGCTAGAATAACCACCCCACTTGGTTGCTTAGGACCTATAGGGACCTATTTAAATATAAGCCATACTGCCATACCTATCATAAATATTACCTATAATAAATTAGACTTTATAGTATATAAGCATGCCAAGCCTTACCCACTAAATACAATTTCTAATTAAATGCGTATTTCAGCTTCGAGTAATATTACGTAATCATCGGGAATTTGTTAAACAGTACAAGATAACTTGTAATACCTGTTTGTGGTATAAAATGAAAAGACATTAATTTTATAGTGTAGTCAATGCGCCCGTATCTTGGAAGTTGACGTTAGTTTTTTCATGTTTTAATTGGTGTAGGCTGGAGACTACTTCTATCTAAGACCAAAGGTATTAAAGACCACGAGGGATGCTTCTGGTCACAAACAAACAAGCGTTCAAAGAATTATGAATGGTGGCTAGTTCTGAACAAGCATAAATTGTGGTACTCGTAATGTTACATATTGCCACTTCTGACGAATGAATAACAAGATCACCCATTTCACCCCGAAGAGGTAGGCAGAGTTATCTCACACACGCGTCTTGCGAGGTCCCTATGTAACGGGGGAGTGCCTATTTCTATGTAGCAAACAAAACGTAGGGCACCACAATAATCATTCTGTCGGTCTGCGAATAGAAAACATAGCTTTCTCTTTTCACGATAATACAATACGACATTTCGTATAATTATAATTAAATCATAATATGATTTACATATTGGCTTAAATATGTAATAAAAATAATATAAAGCTTACAATCCACTGATACCCATATGCGTGTACCTATATAAGTCATGAGATTGAGTTCGTCGTCGCTTTAACCGATTATTAATTTTATGGTGTCATGTTGTAACGTGTGTTAACATTTATTAATGAATGTCATGTCGCCAGTGCTTCAAATTTATTCTTGAGACATTAATTTTACGTTGGGTTCGTCATGAATTCAATTATTGAAAGCTTTGTATGAAATTTTGAACAGATACAGGAAAACGACGCGACGACGCAATGATTAATTTTCAATATGATACTACAAATTCCTACAAAATTTCTTGTGACGTCTTTTCAACCAGATATCTGATTCCGATAAAAAATATCGTCATAAATTTTGATATTCATAATAAGGTAATATACCTTCATGGTTATATTTTGAGAATCCAATTATTACTTGTTTCGTTGCCTATTGAAATGTCTCATAAGGTTCTGTTTATTTTTAACGTTCGACTATTAAACAGCTGGCCAGTAATCCCTTCAGTAAAGCCTTTCCGAATTATATGAGTGTAGTTTATGTCGTCTAGACGACTGTACAGACATTACCGAGGGTGGTTCTGGGCTCTTTGATGGGGACAGTGTTACGAGTACCTACAATGTTTTGTTTAAAAATACTGCTGTCTTCACGTCCAAGTAGCAAAAGAAAACCTGCGTCTATTAGTATTGTCCAATCTATTATGATCTATTGTTTGGAATATTCGTCATACACGTAATCAAAATACCTGCTATGATATTCGATTGCGAACCTCAATAAATCTCTAGAGTAACCCAATATGTACTTGCCTTTTATAGAACTGAAGGGCTACTATAACCGATATCGACTTGAGCTCAAATTAATGAGATACCAGTCATGATTCTGGATTTATTTGACGCATTATATTTCTTTCGGTAGTTTGATATATTGTGAATAGATAATGGCTACATTATCTATGTTTACTTGAACCTGATTAATTATCTGTATTAAGTAACTCTCAAAGATTTACTTTCTATTAAGTAAGGTTAATCTCGTTACTGACTGTATGGTAACAAAAAAAACTCTACAAGGTTTCAGTCCTTCTTCTTGACAACAATACTGCATTGTTCAATGTGTTAATTCATGTAGCGGTTTTCAGTTCTTCACTACATAAAGGACCGTAGCGTGGTACAAACGTGCAAAAATTAGCGTTTTTTTTTATTTACAATGCATTTTATCTTCTGTAGTATGTCAATAACACAACCCTTCGCTACCGCAAATATTTTTTTCATCGACCTGATGCGGGTGGATGCCCTCATCACGCACAATCTCAGTATCTTGACCTGAACCAATTTGTCACCTAAATCAATCACATCCTTAATGTCCTCATAAAACGTCTCAATTTCAATTGAAGTCCTAGGAAAATAATTCAAAAATTTTTAGCCATTTTACATGTGTTCGAACATTCTTCTATTTGATGCTGCAATTTTTATGCTAAATAATGTACGACTCATAACTTCATCAGGTCTTCAATGCTATTATGGCGATAAATTCATCTTTGTGTTAACTTGCTTATGATAGTCGTAACTCGTAACGACTTTTTTGATATTCTAAAAGTAACATTGAACGAATACGATGGTTGTCACGACGATTTGATTCATCCATTGACATGTATTGTAGTTGATTTAAATGAAGTCACACGCCATTACGAGCTTTATGAACATACTGTTGCTTAAATAATGTATTGACGAATATACTATCGAGTCCATACAAATCCTCGTCCATATGCACAGGCCTTATAAGGGCACGATTTAGTCGCCATATGCCGGATTGAATGTTGGGAAACCTGAGCATTACAGATGGTGTTGCATTAATTAACTGTAAACGGCGTTGGATTGCAATCAATGCCCTTTTAAATCGTAAAATTTTTTTGATCATTCACAGCTAGACACAAATGTTTTTCTAACACTGTCAAAGTAAACGCCTGGAGCACCTTATTGGAAGACTAATTGGATTTTCCCACCAATCTGTCTCCATAGCCGCTGTCTTTCAAATCACACGTCATCGTATAAGGCAACTGTTAATAACTTTTTGCAAGTGTAACATGAAATAGGAGAATTTGAACAATATGTAGTCATTTAGCACAGAACCAGACTGCTTGCGCAACCCTGTAAGGCCTTACATGGTATGAGGCAGGCCGGTCGGCTCGGACCTTCGAGAAGTGGGTCGACATTAATGCCATCTGGTCGGACAGGACACGATGTAACGAAGACGTGGTGTAATCGTACTTTAACGGTACTTGACAATGCCCCCGTCGCGTGTAACACTTGTACTGAATTTTTTTATGAAAGGTTTTGAATATACTCACATGTCTATTCTTAAACACTACGTGTCATGTAGGAGAGCCACGAACCATGTTGTTGTAGGAAAGCCGCTAATGATAGCAAATATTAGAATAAGCTCATCTATTAATGTAGCCTTCTCAAAAAATTTACACAGTAAAATTCTCTTGCTTACAATTTACAGACAGTGTTACAAATTTTTGTTACTCATCTAAACCTATCTGATAACACCTACTTTGATTAATTTGTGAAAAAGAACTTATTAATATATAACTCAATACTTTATTTAAGAAAATAGACATTATGAAGACTAACATTTTTTTTATCTTATTTATGAAAGTCAATAATGTAATTGACGTATATCTGACTGGCAATATTTGCGATTAACTTAGATGTGACTGTTTTACGATAAGTTCATTTAATAACAAATCATCAACAACTTGTAAACGAACGGAAAGGACAATATTTGGCGATATCCGCGCGTAGTAGAGTATGTTGCCGATTGTTGCCATGTCCGAGGTATCGTCTGCATATGAGTCCCGGTAGAGTTTTTGTGAGACGTATGCAAGTATGTTTTTTCTCCAGTTATGGATTGTTTTGGATGGTTGGTTTGTGCTTTATTTATGTAGTATAATTATCATGTATTTCAGCAGTTACCCATTACCCAAAACACGAGTTCATAATTTCCTTTAGATGCTAGTTGATAGGTTTAAGGAAAAAAGTCACATTATCTATAATTTTTTTATGGAACAGAATATTATTGAAAGTACATAATAATTTCTTTGTTTCTGTTTTTCTTGGTATGCGCCTTCATTTACATTACGTGGCAAGAGTTCTTCCTCCTTTGACGGGGTGTCTCATTGACCTTCCTCTATAACGCTTCCCATTTACAGCACAATAGTTATTGTCTGAACACTCGGTGACATCACCTGTGAAGTGAAGTTATGTGTTAATCTCATTCCCATCTATTGTGCACGTTATGCGATACATCCGTATTGCATTCTGTTTTAATTAATTCACTATCACTCTCTCTGACTTTTTACTTGACTATTGCTTGCTCTTTTTTATTTATTTTGTTATTTCAATTGCTCTTACTTACGTATTTTATATCAATTATAATTTTTTACTCTGCTGTTTCATATTATATTGATATTATTATATTTTATTAACATGTTTCCTTTTTTTCAGGTAAGTAACATCGGCGTACCATGACACTAACTAAGGTATTTTATAAGAACTACCTCTTAATTTTAATGTATTAAAAATTCCAATATATTCGATAGTTCTACTCAAAACGAATGTTTAAGATTACAACTTGTTCTTCGAAAACTTGTTCTATCAAAATCTCAACAATATCAATGGAAAGTTACCCTGCATACTCAACGGGCAAGTATTTATTTTATATCATCGGCATAAGATTCTTCAATTACTCCTCGGAACCGGTCCTGTACCGTTGCCTTCGGCGGTCGGATTATGGGTCACAGGTTCCAGACCAGTAGCTATCATTTTATATTACGCCCATCCTTTGATTTAGTTACACTTGGTAGCCTACTCGTATTCATAGACACTTTTCTCGATTACTGGTGAATTTTTCCTTATATATTTTTACCCATTTGGATTGATCACCTGTATACCACCAGCCTACGCCTGAAATAAAAGGACAATGGGAGTTTGGTATTTTGCTTAATTTGGATTAAATAAGAGTTAAGATAAAGGCAGCGGTAGCCAAGGTTGGACGAACGGGGCACTACTCATTCGAGAGGCCGCGGGAATCGCGAGTTCGATCCCGCCGCCTGTGCCACTGAGTTTGAATAAAACTTATGTACAGTTCTTTGTGAATATCGCTTGCCTCACATTGAGCCCGGTGCATGGCAACAGGCTCGCCTCCTGTTACACGGGGCCTTAACTTATCTGGCGAATTGTGGGTGGTAACACCCTTGCCTACCCCTTCGGGGAAAAAGGTGTGATGATATGTTGTATGTTGTTGGATTAAATTAAATATTAAAAATGTTAGGTTTTCTTTGACCACGGTAACTGAAAGATTCACTACAGTGCTGTACTGATATCACGTCTCTTTAAGAGAGAGACGTGATATCAAATTGGTTAAGTGTTTCTGTTTTTATTCCAATTCTAATAAGTTAAATATTCAACCACTTGACCTTTCCCTTTCTTCAAATTCCAAATATTTGTGTAAATTATCTCACTCAATATTGTTCACTTTATTCAGTCACAAGTGTATGTTCCATTCATCAGAAACTTGCTTTCAGACATTTTCCAGAGCATTTGTGTGATTGACCTGTCCTGCGCCCGTTACAGTATGGTTCTCGCCAGGTCATTGTCGTCGGGTATTTGGTTCAGAGGTTGCTTTAATGCTACTTCCGATTTGGTTGACTTGCTCGCTCTTTTGTTTATATTTTTTGCTTCATCTATTTCACTTCGTTGCTTCTGTTCTAAAGAAAAGTTTGTTGAAGTTGCTCTTTTGACTGAAGTGACGAATTAAGATATAGTGTCAGGTTATTTTCTTTGTGAACGACACATAATTTACCTACGTTGATAGGAGTGTAATGCACAAATAAATGATTTTGTAACATGTGACATCAAATCCCGTAAGGTATTAAATAATTGGCAATCGAGCAACGTCAACATCAGCCTACACCTATTGCCCATTAGGAATTCAAATGTATTCAGTCCTACAAAATTATTTTAAATAACTACTCATAGAATCCTATTGGATTTTAGACCTAATACGTACACAATAAGAATGAAACACCTTACAGTTAATCTAACTGGAATTGTAGCAAGGTGCGTCAAGGACATTACCGTCTGGTTGGTTTAACGTTTTTTTTCGACCAGTTCGTGAGTCCTGTGGCCCCCCGCCTCGTCCCTCCTCAGAAGGTTGATAGTGCTCATTCCACGAATATTCAATTGTGGCCAGAATGACAATATGGCAGTTTTTTGTAAACGGATGTGTTGCGAATGTAGATGTTCATGTCTTTTGCTGACTAGTGTTGTGATTGTTAACATTTCCTTTTGGTAGTACTTGTTCATTATAGATTTTAACAAGTATTGGAATAGAACAAACATACAATTACGCAATCCCCGTAGGGGTAGGCAGAGTCCAAGGAACACTGTGTTCCTTAAGACCACATTTAGCCATACAAAAATTGGGTTTGGTCAGATGAAAAATCGTGAAAGAGTAGTAACAAGTGGCTAGCTTATCGCCTACACAATCACAATCCCAGTACCCAATACGCCCTTAGTCGCCTTTTACGACATGCTAGGCAAGAAAGGCAGTTGGTACATTCTTTTAGAATACGTTCGTTCGTTCGTACGTAGGTTCGTTCGTTTTAATAGAATACGTATCTTAATATCTGGGCGACAATGTAAGCTATCGTCCAGGCACCAAAATGGTGCCAACATTTCATTGTCAAGTCAGACGGTAAGCGGTTACACCAAGAGTTCAATCAAATAAAAAATGGCACTGCCTATTTATACTCATGTCGTAAGTAATGTAGTACTCGGTGTAATACAAACCCCACCTTCCTTAACAACTAATCATGGAATGTTATCGGTTAATAATATTAATTGAATCATAGTGATAGATATCCAATAAGTGGACACATTTGTCATCGATGCGAGATATTTTCGAAATAAAAATGAGTAAATTATAACTTAAACGTGCTTGTTATGGTAACTGGTGTGTCAAAGTGTACATAAATATTTCTCCCTAAACCCCTTAGTCATCGACCTAATAACATAATTCCGAGAGTCGTGCTTGGCTCGATTAGGTCGAATCAGCGATTTGAGTTGCGCAAGAGTAGCTATTGGTAATGAATTAACGTCAGTCAAAATAATTTCAGTAGAAACTGTTAAACTAAAAACATTTTTGCGGTAGTGCATCATGCTTTTTGGAAAATAGGTATAGGTAATTAATCCATAACGTCACTTGTACACACAAAGAGCTTTACAATTTATAAAGATGCGGTTAAACGACACTACCACTAGAAAATCATAAATTTTAAAGAACGGATATCTGATGTTGAAAAATGTTATGTTACTACTTACTCGTCATCACTCAGGAGAAGTCAGGACGAAAGCTTCTGTCGCCAAACTTTTTGTATCGAACCTAATACATTTCGATGTCGATCAAAGCAAGGCGCCGCCGCCGCCGCAGTGACAATGCGCCGGCGCATGGCCACGCAATTAATAGGCACGATGTTGCTAAAAACACCCCGCCTATAATTAAAGCACTCTGCTGCGCTTACACGCGTTACCGCCGTTATTTTGGCATTGCGTACGTACAGGTATGGACTTAGGAATAATAAGGATTCGTCGGAATGTTCCTATTATTTATGTGCTGGCAAAATGTTGTTCGCATACGCAATGGAATTTAAAATGATGTAGTGAATTAGAACTTGTATTTAGACTTCTAGAAATATAAGTTTAAAAGGCATATTGAATTCCAAATACTTAGAAGTTATTTCGTCATATGCAAGCATTATATATTTATTGCTTTTTTTGCTGCTGTTTGTTTTATAAAATGAAAATATTTTTAGTAATATTTAAAAGTTAAAACCGTAAATTAATTGCTTTTTTGAATGTTAATTTAATGACTTAGTAAAATAAATAGGTATTCATTGAATGAAATTCGTAAGAGTCAAAGAGTAACACGATCGCCCTCAATACGGGTCTGTAACTAAAGTACATTGACCAGAGTATGTACATACGTGTTCGCTTCGATGTGCGAACGACCGTCCGAAATGCGGCAGGGTTGCCAGTAGTGAGTTTTACAAGAAAGACAAAAGGTTTAAATACGAACGTTTATTGTTTCAAGTGGTAGCTAGTTTATTTGCATGCGCCAGAAATTTTTGGTTCATTAAACTTTACATGAGATAAAAGCTTGTTCATGTTGTGGTTTTTCTGTATGACAAAGGCATAAAGTAATTACGTTTATTATATATTTCTTTTTATATGTTAAAATCGTCGTTATTCTCGTGTTAAAAGTGCAAAGATCCAATAGCTGCAGTTGTTTGTTTCCTGAGAACAATTTTAATCGACAATTTCTTCGTTCTCAGTCTACATACGTTCCATTTCTGGGTACAGGCCCCACTCATGGAGAAACACATGAGGGGTTAGTATGAAACTTATCGAAGCTTTAGCTGATGAGCTTTGCGATGAAAGACACTACTCGTTCTAAAGATCGTTTGGGTTCAATAAAGTCATGGTTTATAACATTTGCTAATCTTGGTAACTGTCTCACTCGACCCTTTTTACTTCTGGATCTCTCGGGATACAGACGTGATGATTATGTTGTGTAAAATCTTAAGTCTAAACCTAGATCTAGAACTTAAATCGCGCAAGTTAATTCATATAGTTTGCGTTGTAGATTAAATTGTCCCAACATCAGGTCTTTACGGAACTAGCACAAAGCCGTATAATTCCATGTGCTGTAATATATTTTTATTAGGGAAGGAATTAATTGGGCAGCCATTAAATTATTTGGTCAGCAACAAAAAGGTCAGCCGAAATATCATTTGGGCAGCAAAATTATTATTTAGTCAACTGAATAATTAATTGGGCAGCAAGATAGTTATTTGTACTTCAAAATGTATAAAATCTAGGAAAAGCTCAATGAAGGATCAAGGATCAATTCCTAGGAAATGTATTCTGATAGACATTAGGTTAAGGTTATTTTTTTATGACCCATAAAAACAATATTTGTGTCATCGAAACATATTAAACAATGTGGCAGCAGAGAAAACCATTTAAGTTGCTGTCCAATTTGTTATTTTGCTGTCAAATTAGAAATATCGGCTGTCCATAAGTAGCTGACCAATTAGTTATATTAGCGGATCGATTGAATTTTTTCACTGAACAAAATTCAAATATTTTGCTAACCGTAAATAACACTCTTTTTATTATAACTTGAGCTTGATAAACATTTCACCGTTCATGGTATTCTTCCATACATTGTTTTAGGCATTGTGTAAGTTAAATATTGTGTAAAGGCTATCACAACCCTGCTTGGCCTGAAGAGTGCATTGTTCGTTGACTCGTGTTAATGGTCACCGCCAAACAATATAGTATTTGCATATCAAATTATTTTTTTCAAACTAAAAGGGAAAGGGTTTCTAGAAGAAGAATTGATGTTAGGAAGTAAGAGGAATTACATGTCTCGAAAAACTTTACTTAATACAGGGTTATCTTTAAAGCAATAACAAAGTAGCAAGAGGTAGCTAAAATCATTAAACTCTACAGATTCAATATTAACCCATTAATTGACAAATATTCCTAAAGGAGCAAAGGGACATGCATTTATTGTTCGCTTGTATGTCAATCAACAGATTCATGCACACAATCTACACACGATCATTTGAGAACTAAGAATAAAAATAGCGCTTGGTGTGGTGACCTATGGCTAGTTTGTCTTTGACATGTAAATTCAATTTTTTAATAAACTATCTAAAGAAATGTTTATTCATGAATATGATGGGGAATCGAGCAAGTGGTCACTTGGCGATTAATATGAGAAAATGGAAGAGGAAAACATGTTGCACCATCAATAACATTGGAAACAGTGCGGGACAATGAAGATGAGAGAATTGTTAGAAAATCTGATGTTTTAATACTTATTCTCAACTTCTAGATTATCCTATTCTCTCGTTCAAATTGAAACGGTCAAACCGTACATTTATTTAAAACTGTATGATTCATTAAGATTCGCACATGTTGCCTCTTGGTCACGGACAAAAACCGGCGAGCGGCCGTTGGTGAGTCACTGATAACGAGGCCATCTTGTAGTCTATTTAGACCCGCGGCTACTATTCTCTAAACGTTTAAATTAATTTTAAGTTTCGCAAAAGCTTAGCGGCTAGTTTTTCTAGCAGCTGGGTTTTAACTGCTCGTTTTGGATGGATAATTAAATCGAAAATATTTCGTAGAGGTCGGTCAGTCTTTAACGCAAAATGTAAGACGGACCGCCCTCTAATCGAAATCGGTAGGTAACAGCATCAGTTATCACTAAGTTATCACTAATTTATTAACAGCTAGTCATTTTAATTCTCTATTATAAATTGTAGATGTTTGATACATCTCTATGAGGCGTTGTTCGTATTTCGGTGACAAACTTTTATCACCTATTTATTCATTAGATTACGACAAAGAGGCTTACAGAGGTTTCCAAGACGCCATAGAAGTTATTAATCACCATCTATAATAATTTTCACAATGGACTACAGTTGACGTTCCTAAAACAGATATCTGCCATTACCATTATACAAATCCAGGATCTCTGTGTTATCAGTCAGGGTCACAGCCCTCGGCACTGAACAACTGGCAGATGCGGGATGATCGAAGTATTTACTAGGGCGATATTCATCGCGTACACTTGTTGAACTCATTATATCGCTAATCCAATGCGGGTTTGTACATATGTTAAAGCTAAGAGCAACAAATGCTTACATATTAGATACAATAGTAGATACTTTCACGACTCTTTCCCACAGGGGTAGGTAGAGATTACGAATCTCCACTTGCTACGATCCTGGCACACATCTTTCGCTTTCTCTACTCTCATCATTACTAACTTTATACATGCCCTTCGGCTTGCGGTGAATTTGACCTGGCTCTATTTCAAAGCGTCGCCGATTTGGTCCAGGTACGTTCGCCTAAGCCGTCCACTTCAAGTTTCCCATTCATATATGCCTTATATACCTGCCTCATGAGTCTAAACCAACTAAGCATCCCTGTATCTATTTTTGTCACTACGTCCTCTTCGTCGCCACACCTTTCTTTTATCTCACTATTTCTATTCCTATCTTTCAGAGAGGCATATTATTACAAACAGGTAAAATTTTTGCTAGGCATCTCTGTATGTGATTAATGACATCAAAAGTTATAGATAGTTATAGTCAAAACTTAGGGACAAATACAATGTTGCAGATACGTTAGTATAATCAAATAAACGTTGAATTTCTCACGAACAAAGTCAAAGTCAATGTCAAATAATTTATTCAGTTTAGGTACATACATACTCTTACCCCTACATATACCTAACACTACACTATATCCTTGTTTTGAGTAGAAGTTCCTTTCCTTTCGCAAAATAGTATCGGAATACAACGGAACTGTTTACATTGCAATACATTACCGAAACAAATTCGTGCCTGCCCACATTTCAGCAAAACAACGTATGTTTATAAATATTTCAAACATCAAAGTTTACGTGCTGGTCGATGGAGCGTTGAAAGCTGTGTTCAGTTACAACTTCTCACGCATTTGAAAAATTAAATAGACATTTGTATTTGTAGTGCAGTTGGCAAGGTAACAGAGGAAGTTCCAGTGAATCAATTCATAGACATATTGCAACGTGAATTCTTAAATGGTTTGTTACAACTTTGGTGCTGAACGTTAGCCAATCGGCGCCCAACATCTCATTTCATCCATATCTTTATAACCTATAAAAGAAGCTACCTACTTGTGTCCAGTATTTTTGTGTAATTGACATTTGAAATAACATGGATATTATATTATCAATTTTTTTCTGTTGCTTTTTAGTCATTCATATTAGAAGGTTTCTTGTTGCTTATTATTGCTATTTAAAAAATATAATGACATTATCATCATTTGACTTCACCTAATTTTATTTCCTTTAGTCCCATTTAAAAGAATAAAACGCTAAAATGAAGCTAATTTACACCGTTCTTGAATTCGATGTGTGATTGTGATGTGTGTGTGTGTTTTGATTTCCAGTCTATTGATTGCATATCGCTAACTTATCGCATATCAATACTAAGATTTCGCTGATAGTTACAATTTTTATCTTACATGTAAACACATGATATGTTATATAACATAATCATCACGATTCTTTCCCCGAAGGGGTAGGCAGAGGTGTTAAACACAAACATTTCGCCAGATATGTTAGGTGGCGAGCTTGTAGCCATTGCTCCGGGCACAATGTGAGGCAAGCGATATTCACAATGAACTGTACAAAGTTTTATTCAAACTCAGTGGTACCTACAGGTGGTGGGACCGAACCCGCGTTCCCCGCGGCCACTAATGTAGGAATTTTATATTCTAAATGCGTTAGAGACTGAGAACAATTTTCAGTATTTTATAATTAAATTGGATTTTTTTTTGAAAACTGCATTGCATCATTTGATAAAGGATATCAAAAGGCTATGCAAAATATTATCAGACTTAAGTTTTCTTTAATTTCAAAGTAACTATCTGTATCTACCGCTGAATAGATATATATTTCCGTTTGGCGCACTACCAGAAATAAAATGCAGTCATCAATAAAATGCCTTTTTCATCTTGGTGGTTTGAGTTCTTGCCAACTGTATTAAGTTGAGATAACTTAAGATATTTTTCTTATTTGTAGGTTTTTACTTTAAATTCTTATTTCATAAAACAAACCAAAATGGAAATCTATTGAACATCAAACTACGATCGCTTCGAGGTTCGATCAAACTTTTTGATTTATAGTATTGTGGCACTTCCTATGTAGGAAGGTCTGTGTTCAGCAGTGGGTGTACATAACATAGACTGGTAACGACTACAAGGCTATCTTCAGTGTCTGTGAAAAGGGAATTACAGCTTCTGGCCATTTCCTCGTAGTAATGTGGAAATCGCATACAAAATGTATGATTGACCTTCGAGGGGGATCCATTACGCATTACTACGGCTATCTAGTCGTTAGACATTCTACAGGCATAGGAAATGCGGTAATTGAATACTAAGTACTATGCATGTTTATACAGGATCTTGTTGCTGATTAGACGAAGTTGTGCAAAGTAATCGAAAAGCTTGGTATGATGGTAATTTATTGGTTACTGATATGGAATTCTTGAAAAGTTGGTTGTTGTTTGTTAATGGTATACGGGAATCAGACAGAACTGCCTCCCTCGCAATCAAGACTAATTGTCCCATATGAGAAATATCTGTTTAGTTAATAATTTACGCTTTATTGTACACTTATTGTGATCTTACCCCTTCGGGAGATTTCTAGGATGCAGGCAGCGCAGAACCGTTGTGGAAATCCTTGGTAAAGGCATGTTCTTCTATAAAAACATTCTGAGAAATGAGCATAGGGCTAATGAATGTTTAGACATTTGAATTTGTTGTAATAACCTAATTGTAATATGCTAAAGACGAATTGCTCACGATTAGCCAATGCAACTTTCTCAATAATGATTAGTTGTAAATCTGAGACAATACTCGAGCCGCATGCGCCGGCGCCGTGACCTCAATCCTGCGTACATAAACAGCAATTATTATAACTATTCCAATTGTGAGCAGTATCCGTATTTAATGCATTTACATATTGATAATAATATTTCTGCGTTACGAGCTATGATTTTTTTTTTTATATTTACACACCTATCAACTAGCCCCATTTTAACCACCAATATGTGTTACGGACACTAGATGACGGATAAATATATTAAATAATATATTTATATTTAATATCATATAAATACCCTAAGTATATATAAATATATATAAACATCCAAGACTGGAGAACAAATGCCTGAAAATTCATCACCCAAACATTTGCCTCCACCGGGGATCGAACCCAGAACCTCTCGAGATGGCGACGCCTTGAGACCGGCATACAGACCACTCGACCACGGAGGTAGTCACGGAGGAAGTCTGATTGGAGGAATTATGTGCAGGTATCTTTTACTTGTGGTTTGCTGAAGACCCAAAACCATGATAATTGTTCCAGAAGGTTGTATAGGTGGTCTGCGGTATTGGACTACAAAAAAGTTGAGCAATCGTGTAATGTAAATATTAATCAATTGATTTATTGACACATGTAGGTATAGAATTATAAAGTGAGCTATTCTGCTTGATGTTTTTGAGGTATCAAATGTAGAAATTAGTTCCGTCAATAGACATTTTCCTTTATGTGACACCCAATTTACTTAGCAAATTCCTAGTATGTGTAGATGAATCAGTGAGAGAGGTATTTCGCTACCTGAGAAAAGTTTCTCTTGTATCTCGTAATATTTTATATCCGGGAAATTTGCTTCTAAAGGTCAGTTTTTTGATCCGTGGTCACCTGACTAGTAGGTTAAAATATGGACCAATGGCGAAAACGTTTGATGTCGTGATATGACAGCTTGTCCAATAGTCGAATTTTCAAATGTAACTAAAGTTGAATAATCATAGACAATTTAACTACAACACGGTGCTGAACTAGTAACATGGCGGCTGGCAGCACAGCTGATTAAATTTGCTTCGAATTTTCATCGCTTTTTTAACAATTTGTCAAGCTGACGTCACACATTTTGGCGGTTCCATTGACGCTATTGGTCTACAGTTTTACTATTGTGGTTACCATGCCTTCGGGTCGAAAAACTCACCCTAAGTCATCATCACTTACAAAATGATGTAACAGATATAATATCGTAGCCCTTATTAATTACATTACATCAACATATCATCAATCATCACCCATTATTTTACTTGAATCCATAAGTCTAAACTCGAATGAAATGGTTATTCTTATAGTTAGTTGTATGATTCGATGAAAATGAGTATATTATAATATATATGTATGCGTAGGTTATTTCTAAGTCGCCGCCATCTTAAACTTTAATGTCTAGACAACTTTATGCAATAATAGTTTAATCACTGAGTCTGAAACATGATAGAGGAGTAATTAATTGGAATTGAAAAGCCACAATCGGTAATACTTTTTGCCTTTGTGGACTGTAGACGGTTGTCCTATTTTTTTTTGTAATTATACTTTGTTTCTACATAAATTCATTCGGCTCATTAGCTGAATGAATCTATGTAGAAATACCTAATATTAGAATAGGATTACTTCCATTAAAATTTGATCGTAAAATGTTTGCTGTATTTACAGACTCAAATTAGGTAGTAACTTAAAATATTTTACAATGCTTATGGTTGCATCAGAAACCTATATAATAAATTATAATTTTCTTCGAATCAAGTTGACCTTTGGAGATTTCGTTGTAAACCATTATTTCCAGTTTTTACTTCAAATCCAGTTTGTTCTAACACAAACTGGAATATTTTCTATACGGTATTTCATGTTATTATTCTTACACAGTTGTGTTGATTGAGGAGGAAACTCACACTGAAATAACGGGGATGATTATCAGAAATAAATACACTGCTGCATGAATTTCCGATTATCCTGTTATTCTAATGTCATTCGGCGAACACAATGACATTAGCACATTTTGAATCGGTTGTTGAACTTGCACCGTTGGCGCTAAGCTTACCTGTGGAGTGGGCGGCCGATTATTAATATTAAATTATGAATCTCATTCATATTGTATAGAAAAAAAATGTCTTCATGATCATAACTTATACCTATCAGATTGACTTCTATTTTTTATCAGTGAAGCTCTGATCCTTTACTTGATTATAATGATTTACCAAATTCTTTAAAGGTTTGTTTGTTGTTGTTTGTTTTGCTGTGAACAAGGCGTACACGAAATCAAAGGACTGACAAAGACTTGTCGATAATGAGATTAACATTTAAGACGTAGATTATAATGTTAATGACATTAACAATGAAGTTGATGAATGTTGTAATCTACGTTAGGTCAAATTAGAAGGCAAAACGATGTTACTCTCCATAGTTATGAGCATCTTGAATTGAAAGTACTTTAAGTATGCAAATATTGTTTTATAATTTAATGTACTGCCGAAAGGCTTCGCGGCATTCCAGCGTGAGTCGCGATGACTCAATGTTAATGAGAACAGAATGTTGACCCAAATGATGCACGGATAATTATTAAATGAATCACCTGGTAAAATTGTGAAAACGCGTAATTTTTGTGCTCTAATAATAATGACGTATTTTATGGTGGTTCGGTAATCTATGGATAAACAACGGGCTCGATCATATTGCAAACTTAAACGATTAACTAACCTTACAAGGGACAATTACGTTTTCACCAAATATTCTGTACTAATTCACCGGGAACAGTGCAAGGCAAGCATGCTTTATTAAAAATAAACGGTTCCTAGCTACTTTCCACGTTATTTTTTTAATTAAATGTATTGAGATATATATATATGTATGTATATAAATATCCAAGACTAGAGAACAATTGCCTGTATTCATCACACAAACATCTGCCCCTACCAGGGATCGAACCCAAAACATCTCGAGATGGCGACACCTTGAGACCGGCGTATAGACCTCTCGACCACGGAGGTCGTCGTAAATTATGTTCAAAAAGAATGGAGGATGTTAGCTATAATGACAAGGAACTCTTTATTTCCAAAATTCAGTTATTCTTGAATTTGACCCTAGTCAATTCATTCAATAAAATTTTCATGTGATTATGCTTAGTTAAACAGCGGCATAAGCAGTGATGATACTCATATTATAAACAAGCACGTATCTAATATTCATTGTTACTCGAATGCACATAAATCTAGTGCAGATTTCGCAATTACTTTGATATATAACAAATCATAGAAACAGAATCACGCAATCACCAGGTCAAATACCAATTGACTTTGCCGCTTTCTAATTCAGAACGACATGTGTGGTCTCGAGGTGGACAGTTAAAATTTTACGATCATTTTAACAGCTTTACATGTGTTATGGGAGATGAAAGATTCTGGATATTGATCTATTTATACGAGAAAAATAAGCAGTATCAAAAGAACTGAGAAGTTAAAAAGAAAATTAATCTAGGATCTAGGTAAAATATTGACACATCGAAGGTGATTTTGATTCATGATTTTCTATACTACACCGCTTGGTGTGGTCATACAATTTATCTAATACAGCTGCATCATATGCAAATATCACGCCATACAAGATATATTCAGATTCATGGAAAATGAAATATTCACGAGAAGGTTTTATCCTTGTACATGACTTTCTTTCTATTAATGGCTTCATTCAAAAAGGCGCCTTGTAATGTTGAGGCAGAGGTGCCTATTGCAACTTCTCTTGAAATAGCTACTTTTAACTTCATAACTCTTTTTCAAAAGAGACCAACTCGATAGCGACCGCACTAACAAAATGAAATCACTGTTGGTAGTATTACAAAAACATTTTATTTTTACCGCAAATGGTATAGTAACAATGCGTCAGACAAGACAGGACATTAGCAGTACGTATCATCACAGATAGTTTTTTCTGACTCATCATTGGCCGCGATTTCCATACTTTCCCGCAAGCGCATGACGCATTCCAATTTTAAGTTAAACTCTTGAAGAACTTGGTAACAATCGTTCTGCTTGCCCGTAAAGATTTGCGGTTAGCGGCTTAAGTTGGCCGTTCTGTGGTAAATCGTCACCGAAAGTTTGTATGTCGATCTGTTTCCAATAACGCACTTGATAGATGCTTCATTGCTGAAAGTATTATCTACATAAACTTGCTCGTAGTTTTGGGTTATTTAAAATACCCCTTTAGTTGTACTACAAAATTGTATTGATTGCAGAGTGCATATATCTGGTAAGATGCCATAAATAAATAGGCCACACAAATCTCTTACCGTAAATTGTAAACTCCCGTAAATTGGTTCTCGTCGTCAGATGGGCACAGTTTTCCCACACCGCGACCAAATTAGGAGATTTTTAAATCATTTGCGATTCTATACATATAAATCTTACATGTCATCTGTAGGTTATTTAGATCTTAAAGCAGTTCCAAGTTCTCTGACCAGTTTACCCTATTGATGTTCCAAACATCCAACATTATTTTGAAAATGAAATCAAAGTAAACTTTAATGTTTGCCCCATTATAGTTTATTATGATAAAGAAAGGTCTAGTAACTCTAGTAAGTCAATTTGTAAGTGCTGGGAAGGGCGCAAGGGCACAGGACCGGTTAAGCGTCAGACTGGAAAATTGGTTCCGACGAGTCAACGTCGAGCTTCGCGCTAGGTGATATTACTATCGGTACCGGTAGTTAAATTGAAACGTGTCCTGCCTTCATTCTAGAGACACGGCCTTTGATGGTCTTTATTAGTAATAGATAGTTCACACACGTAAGAGCTTGCTAAATAACGATTGATTTGATTTGGTTTTTCAGATTTATTTCGTAAGTAAGTTTTTCAGAAAAATTATATTTGTGATAGTTGCTATCCCTGTATAGTCTGGCTACATTTCGATTTTCTTCATCAAACAAGACTGAGGTAATACACCTACTTCAGAAAATTAAATGCAAGAGATCCGTGCTTTTCTTGTTCGAGGAAAAATAAAAGACTATCGTTTTTAAATTTAAACTAATATAAAATTTACTTTGTCTCGTCTCGTCTTTGTAAGAAAGGTGGCGGCCCTGCCGATGCCGACAGGTGTTCATCCCCCTCCATCAGGTGCAACGGCCGAACTCCAGGCGACCCGTTAAATTTTACCGGAATTTAACCGGAATAAACAATGACGTCGTTCACAGTACAATTTATCGATAAACAAATTACGCTATACAAGGTTCTTTTTGCTATTTAATCATTCTTCAAGTTTGTGTATGATTCAAAGATTTCTTATTTGAACACGACATAAACTCAAGCTCAAGTTTTCGTAATATCACGAATACACCTTCAATTGAAATAGAATAGTTGCTGTTAGTTGACGTCATCGGACATGTGTTAGCAATCATCCGGATTACATCAGCAACCACATCTAATCTTAACAGTTTTTCTGACAGATCAGTAGATGTAGAGTTTAGGAAGAATAACCAATTGCTGATAAAGATTTAAAAGTATTTTCGCAGTATTTCAACGAATGTCGTCAACTACGAATTTATGCAATAGGACCAAGGAACCAAATAATAAATCTAAAGAGAGTTATTTTGTGACTTCAGATGAGATTTACTTTGTTTAATGATATGTGGATTTAGTTAAGGACACGTTAAATCATCATTTTACATATTTACAGATGTAGTGCGTTTTAAGACAATCTGTATTTATGAAATATGAATTTCGAGGTGTCAGCTAAGTTGCCTATCGCGGCGGATGGATGCCCATGATACGCAAGCCAGCCTGTATCCTGCCTAGTTGAATGACCGCGGAAACACCGACGGAACGCTCCGATAATGGAAATTATCGATACTAATTGTTTTTAAAATTCTGTAACTTTACCAGCTGATAATCGTCTGGGAATGACACGAAAAACCGTAAATCAGCTTTGAGTTTAAGTGGAATTGACGCTTATCATTATTTAGCATCTTACCGTCTCAATGTCATCATGGTTTCATTTTGTTTTATTGGCATCCATATTTTCAACTTCTGCGGTTTTATTTTCTCAGCGTCAAAAATAATGCCAGCAGTCGAAAAACTGCAACATAGCAAATATATAAAATCATTTTATTGTTGTACTTTTACAAGTTTATGCTTTGGCTGTAAAGTTCATTTAGCATTGACGAATAAAGTCTTTATTCGAATTTCCGAAACAATCGTTAAGTTAAATATTGGCCCCTTCATGGTTAACAAGGATTTAATTTTTTGCTGAAATAAGTTTTGTAAGCATTTACTTGCAAGATTTAACCCAGTTTAAAGAAAATATGGTATTTTTATGTTCCTCAAAAGGCCAACAAGGTGCTTACTACTGCTCTAATTATAGTTTCAAAAACTTTCAACATGGCCTACCTACTTTCAGTGGATTTTATCTTTCCAAAAATGTTTTTATTGCTATAGTCACAATCTCTTTTTTGTGGCAACAGAAACAGTCAAACTTGGATATCAGTTTCTACCTTTGGCAATTTTGTGCGATGTCTCTAAGATTCGATCTTTATTTACATCCACTTCAATCAAAATGTTGATACTCAGAGATTTACTTCTCAATTATGAAAATATTTAATTTAATTTATAATTTTAATTTAATTTTTAATTTTAATTTAATTTTTTAATTTTTAATAAAATATTGAATTTCAATATCTTTAGAAACTGCATCTTCAAACAATGTACGTTGCTTGAATTGACTTTACTACTGGAACAGTAAAAGAATAAATCATGTATGCGTTTGCCAATTCGAGAAGGCCGTGGGTGGCTTGCTATTGTTAGACCGCAATAGTATTTGTAATATTTGTATTTAAACATTGTTTACATTAAGGATTATCGATTATGTCATTATATTAAGTTAAGATGATCTTCAAGTGTATATGACAAATTTGGTATTGTATTATTTCAGTAGCTAAAAATGTAGGATGAGGCCGATAATAGATCTTTATACTCCGATACAAATTATTTAGCATCATGATTTAGTTTCTTTTAACTCATGAGTTGAATTGAAACTTGTCTATCATTAAGTATCGTTTTTAATCAGCATTCTGTATAAGGCTTAAGTATACGTGCAAAGGCCTACCTCACATTTTGATGTTAACAAAACAGTAAATGACCAAATAAGGATGACCTCTAGGAATATATTCTGTAAACGTCTCTTACCCATAAACGTTTCCATGAGTCACCTACGAACAACTTAGCTATGCAAGTCGCTACTTTATTTGCAATGGAATAAGTGCTTTTTTGTAATATAGAGCCGGTATTTAAACATACTTGAAGTGGGCGATAGATAAGGGTAACCCTCGCTGACTACGACGTGTTTGCACAATCACCCTCAAACATCAACAATAAAAAAATGTACAAACTTTATAAATAAAGTTATTTTTCGCAGTTAAACATAATAACTAACTAAAGTAACCTTAAATGTGAAAGTCAACCAATAATCATGTGCTTTTGGGCTTTCAAATTCTACAAAGAAAATTCTAATCTTTTGCACTGTCATACTCTCACTAGTCTTATGAATTCAAGTTCCAAACATATAACATGCATTTCTCTGCTCCTGTAAAGTTTTTCTTCTTATTTTTTTAATAAAAAACTTGTTTATAACAAGCTTTTTCGGGAGTCTTTCGTCCTGTATATCGAGCATTGTCTTTATTATACGTTCGTGTTTACCTTCGCCCAGTGCCATTTCAATTTACGTAAACTTCTGCTTTCCCTGAAACAGGTCCTTCGTATAGTCACACAATAGATGTTCCCTTATTATTTACGTTTTAATTGAAAATGTAACTGCTACTTCTCATATACCTCCTTATACATAAACGCTATTTAAGTATTAAGCAACAGATTTATTAAAACCTAAATAGCTTTTATGAATTAGGGTGATAGTGTTTACAGATGATGTACCAAATTTGTATTTCTAAATAAGACAAAGACTCCTCCTCTTCTCTTCTGTTTTTTATATTTGTTATTTTTCGGAATTATTTTTGTCTATATGATCATATTTTGGTGATACTGTATTGTTGTAGTTTAAATATTTCTAGTTATGTTAATTTAATGATATATTATTATATTTTATATATTTACTAAACACTCCTATTTATGCACAACTGCAATGTTTAACATAATCTTGAAAGTAAACAAAACATTATGAACTCTGATGATGGTGGTTGCCTATAGACTACTTTAGACAATTTTTCTTTCTTCATGGTTTGGGACCCGTTTTCAATTTTCGATCCCTATACTGTCTATAGCCAGACTTTCAATTCTCGTTTTTCAGTGAGTGTTATACACCTGTAATATCACCTCACCTTAGCTTCTTGATGCAATGATCGGTAATTAAAATACGGCCTCGTTCGGCCTTGCCTAGTTTGTTCAGATGCGTGCGCCGGCGTCGGTGACTCAGCATGGCAACATAATGTAATTTGAACCATCATGTAGGTATGTTAATTCATTCGGTAGAAATTGCTCAGTTTCTAATTAAAATCCAGTGGCTATGAGACCCTGGTCCCGACGAATACGTTTCAATTGATCACTTTACCTTAAATAGGCCGAAGGCCGATTGTCTCAAGTATGTTATTGCAGTGAATCAAATTAAGATAAATTATAATTGTTTATTTGATGGAAACAATTGTACTTACAAATGACCAGTGTTTAGAGTAATATTGGTACAAGTAATTATATCTATAACCAATCACAGTTCACCGTTAAATATTTTGTAAATTTTGTATCGCCAAAAAAGCAAAATTATTTGTACTTGTTATTATGATAAGAAATAAAATCTTTCTTACTAAAAGATGATTCTAATTTGGAGCTTACGAGTAATATCTGGATTTGTACCAATATCCAAATTCACAAAAAAAACTAGTCACTTTTATCTGAATCGTATTCTACGTATGAACTATGTATTTGACTATGTTTTGTCTACACTTACTTATCTTGAATAGCTGGTCCATAAAATCATTTCAAGAGCACCAATCAGTAATTGTTCCAATATAATGTCAATCTTACTGTCCCTATCGATTTTGAAAAGTAGTTTTGCTTTGTGATTTTTCCGACGGATTCTTGACCAAATGACATGGGTTGTGTTGCGACACACATTAGAACTTAACTTTTAAAATGTCCATTAATCTTACTTTGTCTTAGAAACATTTTTAGTTTCCTTTGTCTTTAGATTTATCGGTGTTCACTCACTATTCTGTGTTGCGTTAAAAAACAGTTATTAGTCAACGCACAAAATCTTGGTGGTGAAGTGATTTCTATCAATGCCACACAGTTATTGAGATACGATAATATTATCAGTGCAAGGAGCTGTGACATTATGTTACGTTTCTTATGTAACTATGTTATAGTATCTGTTTCAAAATATTACTCCAAATTTTCTGTTCAAATTGTAGTGTTGTTTGATTTTAATAATCTCACGTCACAATATAGAACTTGGCTACGGTACTTTCATAGAAAGCCAATTGTATCAGTCCCAAATAGAATCGTTGGGATCGGGCATTACCCTTGTTCCTCACAAATCTAGATCCACCTTCATTATTAAATGTGTTATTCAAAAATATTATATAAAAAATTTGAAATCCCACGTTTTTAAAAAGTCACTCAAAATTTGGGGGCGCATCTTAGCAACTTACACATACGATCTATGCATGCGTTATATAGGGATTGTAATGGAATACATGGCATGCATAAATCGTAAGTGTAAGTTACAATGTTTTGCTCTTTTTAAAAACGTGGTACTTTTAGATTTTTAAACTAATACTATTATTTTATTCTTTTTAACTACGCACAGTGTCATCTATTGATGGGTGGTTCTACATCAATCAATAGATTGCAATCTATCACAGCGCCATCTTTTAATTGGTGATTTAACACCAATCAATAAATGATACTGGGCGTAGTCTCTCCATATAAAACCTGAAAGTTGAAAGTGCGCGTAGAAAGTTGCAAGTTGCATTGTCACCGGGTTCTTAACTATTCCCAAAGTTTCAACCCGGTACTATAGTCCGGATGTGCCTCAAAATTGAGTTACAAAAATTCAACCGGACAAACAAAGAAACAAAAAGACAAACAAGAAAGTGAGTTAATAAAAAAAGTGGTAAAATGGAAGAAATGACCCCAGACCTTCAATGATGAAACAAAAATTTCATAATAGAAGGTATCAACAATGTCAGACAAGTCCTAATGTAATGCCTATAAGTTTATCCAGTCGTGTTTTAAAAAATCGTAACGGCCTCATAAACCTGCGTGCGCGCCCCTTGTCGAAGGTGAATGCTCATACGGTGAGTCATCAGCTGACGCGGGTTTGGCCAGGGCATTGTGCGCTCACGTTTGGTTACGATACTGGTTGCAATTATGTGACGCACATTGAGAAATTGAAGCTATTATACCACTTTACTCGGTGTGCCATCAATATCAATCGGTAAAATAGCTTTATCAGTTTGAGATCGTTCTAATCTAAGCTAGTGCCGCCTTCGTTTACATTGCTAATAGATTGGGTTTAGTTGGTAACGTCATAACCTCTTAACCACTATTAGACTGTATATAAAGGAAGGATGGAACTGTCCTGAGTTTTCTATGGATAAGGCCTCCTGGTGGTTGTGCGAACGGACGCCGTCCGTAGCTGTTATTACATGTCTAGTTAGATTCTCAAAAATTTGATATTGTCTTTGTACATGTAAACATTACATAAACTTATATCATCACCCTTATATCTCCGAAGGGGAAGTCTCAGGTTTTGAACCCCCATATTTCGCCTGACATGTTAAGGCCCTATGTGTCTAGCCAAAATATAATTCATGTTATTGTCTATAAAATGGATGATACTTCGATGATGTGTTTTCGTTGTGAAACAACAATAGTCCCTTTTTAATGCGGCAGCATATTATATAGCCCAGTCAAAAAAGAAAAAAAATAGGGTCAATTCAACCTTCATTTTGGTGTTCTAAAAGTTGAATAAAGACTAATGTCTAATACCATGAACAATGATAATAAATCATTGAAAAATCATTAACAAAGAATAATTTAGAATATTTATCAAAGTAAAGCATATATTTATACAAAACTAGTCTCACATAATACTTGGCCGAGCAGACATTGTTAACCACGGTTACACCCGCGCGGTACCCGTTTCCATGGGAATATCGGGATAAAAAGTAGCCTATGTCCTTTCTCAGGCTCTAGACTATCCGTGTACCAAATTGCCATTGAATCGGTTCAGTAGTTTTGACTTAGAATCGAATCTTTGTAGTACATAAAAGGTGCATTCTTAAGCAGCTGTTCGGTAATAGTATGACCAAAACTAATTATCCAAGCAACAGGCTGAAGTTGACCATTTGGACACTGGAATGGTATGTCACACCCAAATAAGGAAATCTGTCGTAAGTCATACTGCTTACATTTGAACGATCTCACGTATTGGAATTAAGTGTTAAATAGCTGTTGACGAAGGTTTTTTAACTCATTTAGTTATAATAAAGACAAGATAATATTACATTTCTGCTTTTATACTCCTTAAGATTCAAAATCAAACTAACCGCATTATTAACCCACCTTTCTCAAGACAAGATATCTACACAAATCGGCATAATTAAATGCAACAGAATAAATTTACATAACATAGAATAAAACTCAATAATTAAAGTTCTCGTAACATGATATCGCATAATATTGTTTTTATGTATTCATTTACTGGTCTGGGCTACTGGGACTTCCTGCACGGTAATTTGATAAACAGGTGATAAATTCCTTAAAATAACACCATAACAGGTAAAATTAGCTCCTGGTCTTAATTATAGAATTAGCCGTGGTGACGTAAGGTATGGGGAAAATGGAAACAGTGCATACCGCCAATTCCGGTGATATTCGCCTAAATATTCGAGGAACTATTTTGTTTGGTAGCACATATTATTGCTAACTTGGCGTAGTGTATAATGGAGCCGTAATAGGGTCGGTCTTCATCAAGTCCGTTTACTAACTAATGTTTGTGTTATGTTTCAGAGAGACAATCCAAATAGACTGGTAAAATTATATTAGTAGTCGTTAACGTCAATCTCATGCCCAATTAAAGTGGTATCAGAATTAATATTGGAATCAGACATGTAAAATGACATGAATTTACTTATAAATCAATAGTATTGGAATTATTAAATTGAAGCGCGTCTTGTTATCAGGTCAAATCGCAAATTGATTCGTCTGCCCTCTTTGACTGTTCCCTGATATGCTATCAGTCTATTGCCATGAATTTGTTTGATGTTAGCCGACAGCTCGTCGATAATTATTTTGTTTGTTGTAACTGTTACTATAATCATAGATATTACCTTGTAATCAAACAAACAATCACCTCTGGTCATCTTAATCTTAATTATAGACAGCTTATTAAATTGCTATCAGAATTGGTATTAAATAAATTTTGACGTTGGTAGATCAAATTAACATACATACATACAATCACGCCTGTAATCCCCGAAGGGTTAGGCAGAGTCCAAAGAGCACTGTGTTCCTTAAGACCACATTTGGCCATACAGAAATAGGGTTGGTCAGATGAAAAGATCGGAAAGAGTAGTAACAAGTGGCTAGCTCATCGCCTACACAATCACAGACCCAGTACCCAATACGACTTAGTCGCCTTTTACGACATGCTAGGCAAGAAAAGAAGACCATAATTATAGACGTTGAATAAATAAATTATACATAATTAAATAGATTCTTAGACCTCAAAAAACTTATTGGGTTGGCTTTATAACAGGGTTATAAGGCTAACCCCATGTCGGCAGGGCGCGAGTGACACGTTGTGCACGCGTTTTCAAGCAACAGTGTCTGCATACCACCAAAACCAAAAGGACGTATGCTTTTATGCCATCCCGATTAAATAAAAAATAAAATCAGAAGTTTTAACGATTTTAAGAGCCTCGCGCTTAAGTCTTTCTGGGACCGCCATGAAGTAATACCTGTGTTTAGTCTTAGCGCCAACTGCTTAGTACATTCCATGTTAGGACAGTAACTAATGACTCCTAGGTCACTGAATAACTTTACGACAGAACCAATTAGTCGAAAGCGATAATTCTTGTCTAATTGCTTGTTTGCTCCGCTTATGATCAATCGGACTTGACCTGAATTGTTAAGGCGGAGCCCCTACCAAACCTTGTTTTCAAACGTTTTTTACATCTGATCACATAATGACTTCTTAAATTAAAAAATAATACTTAGCATTCAGCCAGACCATCAATCTTTTCGACAATGAACTGATCCTATCATCCACTAAGCTTTGTTGGTGTTCAACTACGTAATTTTGTAAACGTCAACAAAAAATTCGAATGAATAACGTTTACTTTACGAATGTACCACAAAATAAATTCAGGCGAAATTCTAGTTAAATGCTGACGCGTTCATTGATGAAAAAACCGGTACTGAATTTGTTGCAATAAATCTTTTAATTCTCGCCCGCGTTCGCGCAGGTTCAGCGCGGATGCACGCGATTGTTAGGCCTGATTCATCGCCGTCTGCGCAGCGACCGGACACGGAAATTGTTTTGTTTTATTTCTTCTTTTCTTTCATAAAAAAAAACTGTTCTACATTTGGCTTTTTGCTTCGGGAAACGTATAGTAGGCTTGGATATATTCATCACGATTGGTTGTAATTAAGAGTGGACTCTAGAAGCTTATCCAAGTCAAAACCTTTCAAACTTGTTCTCGACACCGACATAAGAAATTGATGTTAATAACACGAATTGATATATGTTACCGGAAACGTATAAAATCTAGGAAAAGGAACAATGAAGGATCAGGGATCAGTTACCAGAAAATGTATTCAGATAGATATTAGAGGTTAAGGTTTTTTTATGACCCTTAAAAACAATATTTGTGTCATAAAACATAATATTAAACAATTTGGCAGCAGAGAAAACATTTGAGTTGCTGCCCAGTTAGTTAATTTGCTAACAAAATAGAAATATCGGCTGTCCATAAGTTGCTGCCCAATTAGTTATTATACTGACCAATTTAGAAATATTTGCAGCCCATAAATTGCTGACCAATTAATTATTTTAGCTGATCAATTGTATTTTTTTGCCAACCAATAGTCGAATATTTCTTAACCCATTCACTGCCTTAGTCGATACTATGAACTTGTATTGGATGCCTTTGCTCTGAGCCCGGCTACGAATCTGGACGCGACATCGCGTCCACGGCACCTCTAGTAGGATTACTTAGACGCGAATTCGCGTTTTCGGCATGTGATAATTTCTTCTCAAACGGCTTTAGTAAAAATTATATTGCACTGCTGTTAGTACATTCGTTCGTTCATTACCAGTTTTTTCTTTTAAAAAATATTATTAATTAAGTTATTAATGCTTTTATCGGTGCTATGGAACATGACTGCGAATTGTAAGTAAATTTTACTTTATCAATGTTATAAGAATATAATAAGAGTAGTTATAACATTTTTCCATACTTCAATCCATTTTAGTATTTAAAAGCTAAAAAATTGTAAAGAAAAATAATCAGGAGTTGTAAACCTTTTTAATTTTCCATATTGATTTTTAATTTAGTTTGGTTTACAACTTTTAGTTAATCATGCTTTTTGAATCTCTATTTATTTTTTTCCCGTAATAACTCTGTTTAATTAAATAAATTGTATTATTCGCTTTTTTAATTAGCTTTCTTTGGGACAGATGGTGGCGTGTGTGTGATTCGTGTGAAACTTTCATTATTTGTTTTTATTGTTTCACTTTTTAGATAGTAAATCTGGCATATTCGAACTAGATGATATGGAAGAAATCAAGCAACATATCAAAGCAAAGTTAAATAAACGTAAAAAGGATGCTAGTTCTCAAACCGAAGACGATTATAATATGGCACCATGCAAGCGCAAAAAAAATACTATAGCTGTTTCCATTCGACGTCTTATAGAGGATGTTCCCGACAATCGGCTGTTAGAGTTTTTAAGTGATGTGGAAATTATTATTCAAAAATATAAGAAATAATTTATAACATTAATGTTAGTTTTGTCAGATAAAATAAATGACTGATTCAGTAACTTTTATTTACAAATCTACTTGTTTATGATTTTGATTATAAGTAACATATTAATTAATATATTGTAAAACTCGTAGAACAAATGTTGTTATTTATGCTGTTAGCTACCTGCTGCTGCGAGGCTGTTGATACATTTAAAATAATCATCATCACCTGTATCATCATCATCATCAGCCTTTATTTGTCCACTTTTATTCTGCTATTATTTTTAAAATATATAACCTTATTTTCTGTGTAGCATTGAAATAAATAAATAAATATTTAAATATACCAATACTTATAATTATTATACTTATGTGTAGTACTAAAAATCTTAAGTTAAGGTGAAGATAATTTTCGTTAATTTATGTTTCTTCAAAGTATTTTATTGTTCACGTAATATATATCGTACCTAATAACATTGATATATAATTACCAATTTTAGGGCCCAATAAATATCATATTATAATTAAAAAAATCGACGTGTATTGTATTGTATCACACGTGTGGTGTATACAGGGTCATTTTTAATGAACCAACAACCTCGAAACAGTGGGTTGCTAATATTATTATCATAAATAACAATATATTATTTTGTTCTACAACTTTTCATAATTCGACATTTTTTACGTGCATACAAAAATAAATATCTATTCTGAATGGCCTTAACTCTATGCGCATCATGTGCGCGAGCGTTGCTCGTGTCGCCTTTTTGTGTGGACGGAACATAGACTTGCTAATATTAGGACAGTACATTAGAAACTTGAAAAATCATTTTTAATTTATGTATTGAGTTATGGTAAAACACATTAATAAATGTTGTTATTTACGATGTTTGCTACCAACTGTTACGATGTTGTTGATTCATTAAAAACAACCTTGTATACACATACAGAGTTACGGTAGGTACATTGTTGTAATGTTCTGTTCTATTTATTTATTTATTTTAAATAAGTACTACACAATTCCTAATAGAAAATAAATGACTTCTTAAAAAAATATCAAAAGTTTGTGATACCTGAATTCGCGTAAAATAATTTTGCTTCAATTTTATTTTATTCCAGTCTGTAGTCACCACAGAATAGATGAGAGTAATTAGAAATCGTAAGTGGGCGTGTCTCCGCGCGCCACTCATATGATATAGGATCATATCCGTCGGTTTCACGATTTGACACTTTTCAGTCATTCTCGAACCATCAAGCTGTTATTTTGCGGATTATTTACGTGAATATGCCTTGTTGTGCTGTTTTGACCTGCAGGAAACAAAGCAAAACATTTAATGTTACAAATATAAATATTTATTTTCATTGGTAGTTCGTTTTTATCTGTTTATTTAGTAAAAACTGAAAAATATCAAATGTCAATATAAAAATATACATTGCTTGTTAAAAACTTGGTCAATGTAAATTACGTCGTTTCCAGAAAGCAATGTACATTGTTTTGTGCAATTGTGCAGTTTTAGAACAGCTTTAGTGCAGTGCATGATTTTATCGTACCAACATTTTATCGATAGTCTTCTAGATTCTGGTAATAATTTATAGAGTAATATTTATTATTAATTACGCTTTTAGTTTTCTCTCGGAAATTAATAAAAAAATTAAATGGATCGCCGCGACGGGCGGATGACGGATGACGACATCACCTACAAGTCCAACTACATGAAAAAGGCGAAGAATGGCAAGTTAGGAAAATAAATGTTGAGCAGTCAGTAACAGCCATGAGTATGGAACTACTCACAATAATAAATAAAATGTTACTGATTTAATCGATTTCTTTGATTGACGAATTCATGATTTTTTTATTCAGCCATTGCAATTGCATTATCTAAAATAATGTATCATAATATGTTATTATTTCATAATAGAGGTAATTGTTGGATTATACAAGTTTCACACATAATTTTACGTGAAGTCTATGTCATTTTAGTCAACAGATTCATATTCCCCGGTCGATTCGAATACATCAACACCAAGAAAAAGAAAAATTACAAGTATTATTTTAAACAAAGATAATATAATCAAGCAACAAAGATCACAGATAAAAAAATACAGGCTCAAAATCGTAGATTAAAAAATAAAATAATTAAAATGTAGGAAGTCTTTGACGAGATTCAAAAACAACTTTATGATGCGTACCTACCGAAGATGTGCGCACTCTAGAAAATATTAATTTACCGGTATGTTATGTATGATTGTCAAATTTTTGCATTTTCCTGTTTGTTAACTTTCTAAGGCGTCTGATCAAAAATCATAGATTTAATCAACACAGCGTATAGATTGTTTGTTTTTCAACAGTCGGCGTTAAATATACTTCATTAACTATGTTCAATTCAAAAAAAGTTGCATTTCTAGTTGAACAAAAAATATAATTTTAAATTTTTCTTGCAGATTCAATTTAAATCAAATACACAATATCCACCAGCGCTCAGATGTTTTGCGCTTACTCTTCACTATTATTCGCCAAAAGCATACAGTTATGTTCGAGAAACGTTTTACACATGCTCACCTCATCCTCAGACTATTTAAAAATGGTATCAGAGCATCTGTGGTGATCCAATCTTAACCAATGAATCGGTCATTCTGTGGGTAGATGTCGCTGAGTAAGGGCGTCATGCTGCTCGTCGTCAAGCTAGTTCTGTTCAGCAGTGGCAGTGTTTATAGGCTAAGTGAGGCGTTGGTAGTTTAGTGAGTTCGTAGATGAGGACTATAGTGATTGTGTGCTTGGTGAGTGAATCAGGGACTGTGTGTGTGAAGGTACAGCTTGGATTAACGAGTGTGATCCAAGTTGATGGTTGATCAGAGTAAGATAGGTAGGGCAACAAGGATCTTCCGGTAGTTTGGAGAGAGAGAGAGTGTGTTTTCTAGTTAAACGGGATAAGGCACTCATTCAGGGGGAGCGTGTATACATTTTTAATGTCGGAACTGATACTTTTGTGGCCTAGATCCTGACAAGTGATGGGCGTCATTATTCTAGTATGATGTTATTCTGTTGCGTTAGTATTCTAGTTAGAATGACTATTCAAATTGTAACAAGCTCAGCCGCCCTGTACCACACTTACTGCGTCATATGTTTTTTAAAATAAATAATAGGTTGGGGAAAAAGTTTCTTCGCATTTTTTAAGAAAATTCAAAACATTTTTTAATATAGTTTATTTACATTTAACTAAAGTATGTAGGTACCATTTTGTTCGATAACTTTTTGCCATCTTGTAGGTAGGGACATGATCCCATTGCTATAGAAATTTTGGGACTTCTGGTCAAAATACCGCGACAAGTGGTTTTGGCAGTCGTCTCGTGATGTTAACCTGACACTGCCTAAAGAATTCTGAAGAGACCGAAACAGATGGAAATCTGAAGGTGCAAGGTCAGGACTATACGGCGGATGCATTAACACCTCCCAGCCAAACTCTCTTAATTTTTGCTGAGTGGCTAAAGATGTGTGAGGTCTAGCGTTATCATGATGAAAAACCACACCCCTTCTGTTGATTAATTCCGGCCGATATCTCTCAACTTCTTGCTTTAATCTCATCAGTTGTTCGCAGTAGAGTTCAGAATCGATGGTCCTGCCTGGTGGTAACAGCTCATAATGAATAATGCCCTTCCAATCCCACCACACACACAGCATCACCTTGTTGCGAGTTAACCCGGGTTTCGCCACAGTCTGTGAAGCCTGACCGGCCTTTGACCACGACCTTTTTCGCACGTTCTTGTCGTACGTGATCCACTTTTCATCACCAGTTATCAGCTTCTTCAAAAATGGTTCGGTTTCATTAAGTTGTAATAAAGAATCACAAATGAGTACACGGTTCATTAGGTTTCTTTCAGTGAGCTCGTGAGGTACCCAAATGTCGAGCTTTTTTGTGTACCCAGTTTTTTTCAAATGCGCCTAAACTGTTTTGTGGTCAATTCCCAGTTCTTCAGCTACGTCGTAACTACTGACATGCCGATCTTGCTCCACTTTTTCAAAAATGGCATCCATTTTATCTGTAATAGGGCGACCAGAGCGACGTGCATCTTTGACATCAAAATTTCCGGATTGAAAACGCTTAAACCAAATTTGTGCTACTCTCACAGACACTGCACTAGGTCCATAAACATCGCAAATTTTTTTCGCGGCTTGCGTTGCATTTTTACCTTTTTTGTAGTAAAATTTTAAAATGTTTCGAATTTCTTCATTAGATTCACTCATCTTGGCGGTACGAAAAACAAATGAAAATCACACATTTTCCTAATTTGAATCTGGAATTATGTTCTTTAAAATTTAAACTTTCAATGATACCAAAACCAGCAAGATACAAATAACAAATAGCCAAAGAGATTTTATTACAAGTTTATACATACTATAATGCGAAAAGACTTTTTCCCCAACCTAATAAATAAATGCTATCTACTACTACTACACTATTCCACGCAGACGAAGTCGCGGGCAATAGCTAGTTCCTAATAAATAGAGCACGATCTTTTCAAAACAGGTGATTATTGTTTTACTAGATGTCAGTATAAACTTTCATAATTATCGATCATTGTCACATCACTAATACTGCACAATTTAAATGTTACCAGTAGCGGCGCTATGAACTGTTATTAGTTAACAAAATAACTAATAGTTAATTATTAACTAATACTTATTTTGATTATTTTATTGAAAAACTTGAAAACTGCTATAACGCAACATACGCGCATATTATACCATGTCAGATATTATAATGATGATTATTTTTGAGATAATATATTTTTTTAATTACAGACCCATTTAGTTTTCATCATCATCATCATCATCTTCAGCCTACTCCTGTCCACTGCTGAACATAGGCCTCCCCTAATGCACGCGACCGCTTGCGATTTTCGGCCGTTCTCATCCAGCGCACTCCAGCCAACTGACGAATATCGTCATCCCATCAGGTCGCAGGGCGTCCTACACTACGTTTACCGAGACGCGATCTCCACTCGAGAACTTTACGGCCCCAACGGCCGTCAGTTCTACGGCTAATATGGCCAGCCCACTGCCATTTCAGTTTGCTAATCCGGAGAGCTATGTCGGTGACTTTAGTTCTCTGTCAGATCACATCATTCCTGATGCGGATGCGGGAGAATTCCGAAGGCGTGGCATGGAAGCTTTGTCGCACTGTTCTTTAAGAAAGGCGACAAGACTTTGTTGAAGAACTATCGACCGATTTCACTTCTAAGCCACGTCTAGAAGTTGTTCTCAAGAGTCATCTCAAATCGTCTTATGAGAAGACTTGACGAAGCTCAACCTCCGGAGCAAGCCGGGTTCCGACGGAGTTATAGCACCATAGACCACATTCACACGGTAAGGCAGGTTATACAGAAGACAAGTGAGTATAACCAGCCACTGTGCATGGCGTTTGTGGACTATGAGAAAGCTTTTGATTCTGTCGAGACCTGGTCTGTTCTAGAGTCCTTGCAGAGGTGCCAAGTTGATTGGCGATACATCGAAGTGTTGAGATGTCTGTACGAATCTGCCAATATGTCTATCGAAACCCAGAATGGGCGGACTGACCCTATCCTTCTGCGCCTTGGTGTAAGACAAGGGGATGTCATATCTCCAAAACTCTTCTCTGCGGCGCTGCAGGATATGTTTGGTACGCTGGACTGGACAAGACGCGGCATTAATATAAATGGCGATCTCACACTTGCGATTCGCAGACGACATCGTCATCATGGCTAAAACCCTGCAGTACTTAAAGGAGATGGTGCACAGCCTAGCTGAATCTTCTGAACACATCGGTCTTCGGATGAACTTGGATAAAACCAAGGTCATGTTCAACGAGCACGTTGATCCGGGACCGATCACAGTAAATGGAGTATCTCTCGAGGTTGTACAAGAATATGTTTACTTGGGGTAAATGCTCCAATTGGGCAGAAACAACTTCGAGAGAGAAGCCAATAGAAGAATTCAGCTGGGCTGGGCAGCGTTTCATAAGCTTCGTGAAGTTTTCTCGTCACCCATCCCTCAATGTCTTAAATCGAAAGTCTTCGAGCAGTGCGTCCTTCCTGTCATGACCTACGGTGCCGAGACGTGGACACTCACGGGTCGACTAGTCCACCAATTTAAAGTCGCTCAGCGATTTAGTTTTATTTTTCAATAATATGGTTCTTACATATTATAGAAAAAAAGCAAGAAAAGTGCATTCTACTGAAGGGTTCTTCTACTGGTATATTTATTATGCAGCAGGAACACAAAGCATTTTTTAAACGCACTTTAGTCGGAATTAATAAAGATTTTAAAACGGATGTCGTGTTTTTATTAAAATAAATTATAAATTTTTGTTTTTACATTTTTATATTATTTTTTATTCAAAAGTTTTAAGTAAATTTTGATTATTTTAATTGTCAAATTTTTATTCATCTGACAACACTGTGCAAATATTCTGCACAAAATTGTGTCAATCGTAACGGCAAAATATCTACGTGCTATGTAAATATTGACGGGTAAAGTGAACTAAAGCTTAATATCAAATAATAAAGCATATATTTCAATGTAAAGTTTTTTACTTAGATCTTTCTTTTCTATGTCGACCTATTGTATTGAACTACGAATCGCATACCAGCGTTATATGTGGTGACAATGAGAGCATACGTTTATTTGTGTGCGAGAGGCGACACTGGTTACCGTACTAAATTGTTTATATTATCAATCTATTAAGAAGCGAAGCGGCTGTCAGTGATCTGTGGTAGTCACCAATAACTTTTTTTAAATTTTAATTAAACAATAAATCATATTGAAGGGTTTGACACTCCTGTTTTTAATTTATTATACCGGACGCGAATATGCGTCCAAGGCATGTAGCGGAAATTCGATGATTTAAATATTTTTAAAATTTTATGTAATATCCAGGAGCCGCTTTGAGATGTTTCTTAATTTATTAAGATTTATACCTACTTAAAATGTCAGCTTTATTACTCTTAAAACGAGCCTAAACAAATATAGTCACATAAGGACGCGAATGCGCGTCTATGGCACCTGAGATAAGTTTGCTAAGACGCGAATTCGCGTCTAAGGCAATGAATGGGTTAACCGTTGAAATTACACCCTTTTTGAGCAGCATCTTTTTTTTGATAGTATTTGCGTAACAGTAACGACACTGAATACTTTTATTTTTACAAAATCAACAACCTGATGAGAAGCGCTTTTAAACTCACGAAATTGTCTGAAGTGAATCTTATTTATAGAATATTGCAGCAATGTTCCAGTTAATAGTTTAATGATCAATGATGGCCGTGTAGGTACATAAATGCCCGTACCAAATTTCCATCAAGTGAACCTTGTCTAAACAATGAACTATCATTGAATGTGACGAAATTCTCATTAACAGTATCTCACACACTTTAATTTTTAACTCTAACCCTGTAATATAGAGCTTATATTCAATTTGTTTCTTTATTGAGGCGGTGTTTTTACTATTTACACTTTTGCAGTTTTGTTAAGAGCAGAAGCCTGGATTAGGCCATCTTCATCACGTTGGACTTCGGATTGGAGTTGTTATCTTTTATAGTTACTGTTACTAAATTAGGTAAACTACTTACCTACTTACTTTACCTTATATTAGATAAAGGTCTTTTTGTCTCTGTTCAATTTTCAAATTCCGGTATCTGTCTACCATCCGAGCATGTAACTGAAGTGTTATATAATAAATACCTACAAATAAATAACTTCAAACACCTGTCAACTGGTCCCATTTTAAGCAACTAATGCTGCTTGTGTTACGGACACTAGACGACGGATAAATATAGGTATTTATTAGATAATTCATCCTGAAAATTCATCATCATCACCCAAACATTTGCCCCCACCGGGGATCAAACCCAGAACCTCTCGAGCGACGCCTTGAGACCGGCAAACAGACCACTCGACTACTCGACTACTTGTCAAAATATTACAAAATTGACAACATGCAATAATTTCGATAATAACATGGTTATTACTGCCGATCTTACAACAATTTTGATCGTAATGCTGTAATATTGAGCTAATGTATTTTTTCTCCCACAGACATATTCCGGTCTCTTCTGCGTGGTGGTGAACCCGTACAAGAAGCTACCAATCTACACGGAGAAGATCATGGAGCGGTATAAGGGCATCAAGCGGCACGAAGTACCGCCTCACGTGTTCGCTATAACCGACACAGCTTATCGCTCTATGTTGCAAGGTAAAATTACATGGTTTTAATGATTTTATACTAACGTGATTTGTTGACTGAGATCTTACGTAAAAAAGAAAATCCAGAATTGGTAATACTTTAATTTTCGATGGGTGTATATAGACCAGCATACGGTTCCCTGATGGTAAATTGTTACCTAGGGTCCAAAGTTGGTAAATTGTTACCATGGTCTACAAACTGCTACCAGGTTTTGATGGAGTGTGCGTTGGGTGTCTTATTGGCTGCCAATTTTTTGCTGTGCCATAAATATCTCGTCAAGTTTTTTTAATTCCCTCTAAGAAAGACCGGTGCATTAGAAAAGGCTCGCATTAGTTACATGGGTCTGCGAAATGTTGGTGCAGATGTTCTTCTGTCTTACCCCTTGGTGAATATAGACGTGATAATATGTTATGCTGATAACGGAATTTGTACATTCGAATTCAATTCCAAATGCGATTTATTTATCTAAAATGTCTTATGTAACTTTTTTCTTAGCACAGCGAAAACAGCAGAGTAGTCAGTCTATCAATTAATTTGGACCAAGTAAAGTTCAACTGACTAATTAAACCTTATATTCTGTGTAGACTGTTATCTCACGTTCGTGCACTATACAGCATATATCTCAGCCAGTAAGGCTTTTGTATTTACGTGAGCGTGAAGCTAAATATATTGCTGTGGTAGAATGTATAAGTAATTTTAACTAATTTTTCCATTAAACCCAGATCAAGACGTAGCTCAGTCAAAAGCAATTTTATACAAAAACAGATTGCTGTGATGGTTGGTTTGAGGAAAATACTTATTAACAGCAAGGAATTATTGTTGTAATAACTTTTTGTTTTAAATAATGAAGGTTCTTTGATTAAATATGTTGGTTATTATCAGGTATTTTTATGAATAAAAAAATTAAGCTTGTAACCTAGGATGTAGTGTTAAAAATTTAAGATGGAATTGGGACTATTACTGCCAGAATGTCCCGTGTTGGTCCGGGACACAAAAATAATAAAACAACTGCTTTTCTTGCCTAGCATGTCGTAAAAGGCCACTAAGGGCGTTTTGGGTACTGGGTCTGTGATCGTGTAGGCGATGAGCTAGCCACTTGTTACTACTCTTTCACGATTTTTCATCTGACCAAACCCAATTTTTGTATGGCTCAATGTGGTCTTAAGGAACACAGTGCTCCTTGGACTCTGCCTACTCCCTCGGGGATTGCAGGCGTGATTGTATGTATGTATGTATGTAAACTGATAACTACCACAGTCATAAACTTCAACGGTCGCGGTCGTTTTATTTTCTCCAAAAACTTGAAATCTACCATAACCTTTTTATTCTTGTCTTTTGTCATGATAGTGCCAATTACGTATTCAGTGATATCAGATGTATCAACTACCTTATTTGCAAAAGTAATTAGTTTTGTCTTCTAAATTGTCTCCAAGATGACCTTTTGTGACATCGTCGGGGCTCGTGCCGCTCGCGTGACTCGCTCGAAGTGTCGAAACGCAAAACAGTTGACAATGTTCGGCGACTTTCAAAGGATTTATATTGCGATTGCAATCTCTATTACTTTGTTACATTAACTAAAGGAGGAAATCCAGAGTACGGTGTTAAATTGTTTATTGTATTGTTTTCTGCGAAGGTTTGAAATTGTATCATTTTCTTCACGATCAATTTTATTAGAAAATTAATTTTTTTTTCCAAAAATCTGTCATGACATTTGTGTCAGCTATTTTTTTTTTCATTTTAAATGGCATCTAAATCAAGCGCCTGTCTCGTCGTCAGTTCGTATTCATATGTAGTCATTCATCACTGTATCCTCCGACCATTAGAGAACAATTAGACAAATGGAACCACAAACCGGTCCCTTATCTGACACGACCAGTGATGCGACGACGACGGCTTCTCGTCGAAACTCTGTTAGGACTTTAGTTTCATGTAATAGCACATTGAGCTTGAAGTCGAAGTAAAACTTAAGTTTGCTAGAAACTACAGTTTAGAAACTTATAAAAATAGCCTGAAATGGCTTATAGTGGAATGTTTGCTGTTACGACTGTTGAACTTTTTTCTCATGCTGTAAAATAATCAAGCATTGAACGTTTCTTTTACACGCGATAAATGTTTTTATATTTATTGTTTTTTGTTTAGATGAACAGAATAAAAATATTTATTTATTTATTTAAGCTTTTGTGCATTACAGAAAATATTCAAACAAAAGTCTGTTCGACTAGTTTGACGTGCACTAATTTTTCAAATTGATATATACATTATTAAAAACTACTTTATGTAAAATTTGAGTCAATGTTTAGGTTAAATTTTGTCAGCAAACATGAAAACTACTACGGTTTGAAGGTCCATTAAGCGCTACTTAGCAATATGAGCTTCGTAAATGAATACTAGAGGCAGGAAATTCACGACCTGTGTTTACAAACACCGTAGCGGTATAGTAAACAGGTGGTGGCGGGGACCCGTCTGCGGATGTCTATTATCCACTATCCACTATTTACTGGGAACGAGACGCGACTTGATGACAAGTGTTGTTTTGTTAACGACTGATTGTTTTTTAATGGATATGTTCTTGACGTTTTTTGTTGGGCTCAGAATTATCTGTAAAAGGTTTTAAATTTGATTCTATGTGGATTATACATTCTTGAATAAGATTTGACAAAACAATCTTTGTGTTTTGTTCCTATGTTGGACGCTCAAAAATTCTTTATAGCGTGATAATAATTATGTTTAGAAGTTTTGGGAAGAAAAGATTTGCGTATAATTCGTGATTCCACGTATTCAGATCTTTAAAGTTAAATACACATATCACCGAATCTTCTGATCCCCGAACCAGTTTAGAATCCTACGTAATATATAAGCAAGTCTAAGCCCTGGTTTCGAAGTAACCTTATATTTATAAATTTTATAATATTTTTCAGACCGAGAAGACCAGTCCATCCTATGTACTGGTGAGTCAGGAGCAGGCAAAACAGAGAACACCAAAAAGGTGATCCAGTATTTAGCTTACGTCGCCGCGTCCAAACCCAAAGGATCTGGAGCGGTGAGTATTGATTTATTACTAGGGAAAGATGAATCCTGAATACATTTTTGTTTTATTAGTAACTGAATCTATTCGTCGAAAGTCTCTTTAGACTACTAAAAACTGTATTTGTCTTGGTGGAGAAAACAGACTATTGTCATAGATAGGGAGGATTGACGTTTTAATTCACAATTTTTTTGCTCTTTTTTATAACTTTTTTCAAAATTGTTTGAGTTAAAATGTCTTTGCTTATTATTTAATTAAATTTAAAGTTAAAATACATTTTATATATTTTATTGGACGTTTAAACATATTTTTCCTTGATCAACAATATTAATGACATATTTACGAACTTTGATTGTAAATTTCATTGCAGATAGTCTTGACAAATGATGTCAGTATTATAAATCTTCATTTTTAAATGTTCACCTTTAATAAGTGACACTTTAAGATGCAGTAAAGATTGGTATTAAGGGTAAATGCTCATGCGCATAGTTAGCACAAAATGACCATTTATGCGGTGTTAATAAGATACTCGTTATAGTAATTGTACGTTGAGGTGAGACCATAAATGAGCCTTATAAGGGCAGACACTCACCTAATTGTTGCTCAGTTACTCACAACGTGTAACGATTTCGTAAGACCGAGTTTGAAATACCGTTTTTGCTTGATTTTTATTGTAATTTTTAGCGCGCCTACTACTGGTTCGATTACCGTAGCAGGGTGAGTCGTATTTAGGTCTTTGAATGTTCTTCGTCTCAAGTACCTAAGACTTATGTATATTTCAAAACTAGTGATACTTTTTGTATCAGAAATTACAATATTTTTTTTACATCTAAATAGTCTTCAAAGTATTTAAATACTCTTGTAGAGGTAAATACTTAGTAAATGTAATGTTTTTATTCATTTGGCTTAGAATCTTGAGATGTAACAAATGGCGATAATCTGCCAGATACTTAGCAATGCTAATTGTAAAACGAGTGATCAGAGCTATCGATAGTCTAATTATTTCATCCTGGCTCTCAGCTAATGTTTCCAAGTTTTGAGATGCCTTACTTGCTATTATAAAAGTAGCACGGCGATTGTTTCCTTCTATAGTACGTGAATCAGCGATGATATTTTCATTTAGGGACGAGCATATTTGCTATTATAAACGTAGATTATGCTAGTTACATCATTATGGTACATGGAAGTGAGTCACATCCGTGTGAGTAGTTTACAGAGCTCTCACTAGTGAGCTTTTAGTATGTTCTTTATTTTAAAGGTATACCTAATAGCTAGATAAATATTGGGAGTGAGTGTTTGAGGTCTGTTTATAAATACCTACACACTATTGACAGTTTTGTAAAATCTCAAAAACTGTTAAATCCCTTTATTACACTTTCGAAGTGACCGAGAAATTGAAAAAAATATTGAGAAAATTTTGCTGTTGTGTGAACTTGATAGTTTGCAAAGTTATCTAATCTAATATCTAATCATCAGCTATTCTTTTGCAATTCACTTTTTTGTTTATGCAGGATAACTAGAGAATTCATGTGTTAACAGTTTTTGACTGCTAGAAAGAAATGCAATAGATTAAATCACGTTTATTAAAACAAAACTGAATATTATAAGGTCACCACAACATGAGACCTAATGTGCAGTAAACTGATTAGTGTAATTTTAGAAAAATATTCTCATCATCGGTAAAAAAAATTTTTACTATCCTCGAACAAATGAGATTATAATCATTTATGCTATGTGGTATGGCTATTTATGTAAAGTTACAGTAGACAACACATTTAGGGGACACCATTAAGTATCGAATAGACCTCAATGAATATTGGATATGAATTATATTTTTTAATTACTCTTACCTCGGATGTGTTGCCGTCTGTGTTGTCCTACATTTGGTGCACCTTGCATGGCGGAGGTGGCATGCAATGTATACCACAGTAATGATGTATGGTGCATTTGTATCTATATTATACCTCTGCACTCTGTATAGCAAAATGTTCATTAAAGTTTGACCTACAGTTAGATTTTGCTTGAGACTAAATCTTATTTTCTACGCAACAAAATACTCGTCTGATGTCATTTGCAATTTTGCATGATCAAAGGACTGAAGAGATTTATCGCTCGCGACTTCTTCAATATAAAGATAATAATATGAGAAGTCGCGGCAGATAATTAATTAAGTATTATGATGATAAAGAGTGCTTAGGTAAATCAAGGAAACAGAAATTAGAGTAATGAGCATTATGAACACATACATTTCGAGTTTTATTACTTTTTCTCCTACTACAAGCATCTCGCTCGAAAAGTTGAAAAACTAAATTTCGCGTTTTCAAGTTCTGCCGAAGAGTTAGGTGCCGTTACCCGTATATGAGGCGTATCACATTAACATCGATATATCTAAATATGGGTATATACAGCGAACTTATTTAAATTGCAAATGTATCTTAAACTGAAGACATAATGCTGATTAACTGAGGCATTGACCTTGCTGAATACACCAAAATGCTATGAGCTGTTTTTATGTTTGTGCTATAATTTTTTTTTATTAATGAGTTGATTTTATTGTGACGCCTTATGAAATACATTTCAACTATGGGTGCTGTAATTTGAAAATTTGTGATACTTATAATGTTCAAAGGTTAAAGTACGTGTTGCTTGATAAGATTATCGTTAATTTAATGTATATTATGTTTTCAAACAAGTAACTCAAATTTACATTTATCAATTTTATCACAGATTCTCATTTTATCTTATACACGAAGCTGCACTCACTTGCTCTCCTACTACGTGGTTAATGTATAATGGCGGAATAAAAAGGTTAATCAGTTTTCAAATATTCATTTATACGTTCCAAGCACTTGTTATCTTTTTAAACTGTGTAACGGACGAGACTGTTGTGTTGAAAATTATACCTACCTTCCTGTTTGACACTTGAGTTCCAGACGAGTAATTTCCATCAATAAATTTAACTAAAATCTTTATTGATTAGGTCAGTGAACGAAGATTATATTGTTTCGCTCTTAAACTGGCTCTTTATGGTTAAAATTATGAAAATAACAGTGTCAACATTCCCTATTTTGTTGTGTAAATATTTGTCAATGCTGAGAAAATTAAATTTCCACAAAGAGCAGCAATGATTGTCATTTTGGCGGAATATGTCACATGATATTTACTTGGTCGGTAAAGCAGTTATTGATAATAATGAGCAAGTGAAAACAGATCTTCAGGTGATCAACCTTTTAATTTCGCGACTGTACAAAGTTTGACGTATATGGAGACACGGAACTATCAATATTTTATAGTTTTACTATAGATGTATTAATTTCTACAAATTCACAAATATTTACTAGAAATGTAGAACTGGAGCTTTTGTTTCTCCATATACATACCACAAAAATTGTCTTCCCTCTTTCCTATTCACAAACATTGATTTTGCCTCCATAGTGATGTACAGTGAGACAGAACTATAATTTACAAATATTTGTGAATAGTGTAGATTATGTACAGGATGTATAATGTTTTGTTTTATTTCCCCTGTACCATGCGACCCGACGGACTGCAGGGCCCGACACCACAATTGATTATAGTAAGTGAAGATCGTGGGCTACTCGGCTAAATGCTTGAACATAGATGGGAACACACGTTACGTGGTACATTGTCCTTGGATTTATTTGTAGTCACATGTTTTTTTTTTATTAAAACACCATTATTACGTCGACTCAAGTAGTTTCTCGCAAAATATTGCTTTCATTACCAGACAATAAAATTGTTAGAAATGAAAAAAATCTGTTAACATTTTTGAATTCACAACTATCAATCAATAATTACGCCTAGATCAATTTGGGGTCTTGGCATATTGGTAAACATAGACTCTACATGGCAAAAAGCTGTAGACGTCAAAGGTTTTTCTGGATTCTCATTTTTCTTGTTCTAATTACAATTTTTTCCCTTCACAAGGTACATTTTTTTACATCCAAGGACAATTTATTGCGTTTTCGGAAACGCTTTTCGTCATAAATGTCAGTGAAATGGGACAGTCATTATCATTAATTCATTATTGCATGATTGCATGGTCTGGGATACGGCTGTCAACTGTTTGAACATCGTGTCTAACTGTTCAAAGTTTCCTCAACTAATTTCCTTGTCATCTTAATAAAAAATAATTATATATAACTTGAACTTCAATTCTCTATTCTAATCTATATCATATATAACTATAAATATTAAATATAGTTAAAACACGGATAGATTTTATTGGAATCGATAAAAAGGCGGAGTGATCGATGAAGTAAGGTTCTCGTACATAACGTTTCATTAATCAGCTAAAATGTTTTATTAAACCAAGCAGTTTTCGTTCATTCTTAGAATAGCTAGTCCAACCAGATAGAGAAAAATTATAATTTAGTTGTATAGTTGCTCCTAGGGACTCGTAGGTACTATTTGGTGCGTTCATGAATGTAAAACATGTGCTTTATGCTATTGTTTCAAAAAAACTGCTAAGATGTATTATTCGATGAAAATTGCATTCTTGTAGATTTTTTTCCATATTAATAATTCACATGGCGGTTCCTTGTTCTCACGACAATAAATCAACAATTGATAATGCGAAATTTCAATTAGTCTTCTAAAAAAGAATTGCGTGTAGTGCATACTCCTCGGTCGGTACACATGTTCTAAAGTACAGATGTACTATATTTCTATTTCTGTTCAATATATTGGTGCATATGCTTACTCCTCATAGGCACTAGGGTATCCAACATTTCGTGTTGGTTAAAGTATTAATTTCATGCCAATTTCATAATTTTATGCAATTCTTGTAGTGCTTGATAAGATTTCAGTAAGATGCGTGTCGAGATTACACTACTTTTTAAGTGAATTTATTATCTTGATCTCTGAAAACGGATAAATGAATGAAAAGTGTATAAATTCAAGATTTTGTCGATTCCGATCGATTTTCGACCTTATGGCATGTACTAAATTGATTATTTTTGCGGAACAACTAGTTTGTTTTCTTGTTTTGATTGAGTGAAATGTTTGCTATAATTACTTACTTGGTATTATGGTGAAGAAATGTCTATTAATAAGTCAATATACCTTAGGTTCAACAGAATAAATAGTTCTACATCATGACAAGAATTCTTATTGTAAACAGTAATGTCCATTGAGTAATTATTTTTGTTCAGATAGCGATAACAGTGAGTGTTCTGTATTGATAGGACAGTCACGCATAGTTAAATATTTAAAACTAGCAGTGTGTTATCATTAAGCATATTGAAACCTTCATAGCATCCTTTGAGTCCGCAGCCCATATTATACCTAATCCTACATAACTTTTTAAAGTGAATACATCTATTTTGCTTTATTGTTTGAAAAAAATTTTTGGTATTATGGTCTTTTTTAATAAATAATCTTAACATAGATCATTATGTCGAAAATCGAACGTCTTTTACAAAAAGTCCTTTGATTGAACACCTGTCCTTGGGAGTGCCATTTTGTGAAATATTATTTTCAAAGAAATTTTTATTAGAAAGTACTTAAAGAGTTTTTTTTAGGCATAAGTCTATTAGTTAGGTAGTTCTGATTAAATTGACAACTAATTTCAAAACTAATTTAGATTCTTAAAAGATATATTTGACAAGTATCATGCGATGGTATTTCGTCTGTATTTCGTTAATAATCTTTATGGTATTTATAATAATGTAAATGATTATTCTAAGAAAGCGGTTATTTCACGTAGTAGAATGGATTTTTTCAATATATTAGTAATTGGTAACTAAAAATTGCTTACTTGGTTGAAACAGCTAATTTAGTGAAAACGTAATGTTTCATAATCGCTAACGTTTCATTCCACGCTGCTATTCCCCATAGAGCAATGGACCTACATTTGAGGTAAAGCTTACAATATCATTAGTAAAGTGACATCATTTTGATAAATGTTATGCGTGCTTTCGGTACAAGATCCACTATTATCTAACTCGCAGTTTCCTCATTTTCTTTGTACCATTCTCCCATCCTTCAAATGTACTATTAAATATACTATGTACTCAGAAGTGATCATCGTATTAACAATGTATTTGCTTGATGTGTTTGTTTCCATAAAAAGCATTTTTGTTTTCTACTAACCAAAACTGTTAATGAGTGATGTTTGTCGAAATGGGTTTTTAGTATATTCGGTATTAACGACTCAGAAAAATATGTTAAAAACTTATTTTTGACAAAGAGAGTTCAGGTTGTAACAGTTGGCAGTGTTTGATTTAAGTAATACTATGTTTTTGTTATTTATGTATACTTGTATGTTATAGGGTGAATTGGAACAACAATTGCTACAAGCAAATCCCATACTAGAAGCATTCGGTAACGCCAAAACTGTAAAAAACGACAACTCATCAAGATTTGTAAGTAAATAGTTTAGTTTTGTCAATTTCTTGCTAATACTATGTTGATATTCTACATCGACCTTTGTTGTTCTAGGGTAAATTTATAAGGATAAACTTCGACGCTTCCGGCTACATCGCCGGCGCGAACATCGAAACGTACTTGTTAGAAAAGTCTAGAGCGATCAGACAAGCAAAGGATGAGAGGACATTCCATATATTCTATCAGATGCTCGCAGGCACGACGCCGCAGCAGAAAGCTGAGTATATTCTCGAAGACCCAAAGAGCTACCCGTTCTTATCAAATGCCGCGCTGCCGGTGCCAGGCATCGATGACGCAGCGGAATTCCAGGCGACCATCAAGTCGATGAATATCATGGGCATGAACATTGAAGATTATAACTCTATCTTTAGGATAGTGTCGGCTGTTCTACTGTTCGGTTCGATGCAATTTAAGCAGGAGCGGAACTCTGATCAGGCTACATTGCCTGATAATACTGTTGCCCAGAAGATCGCACATTTATTAGGTAAGAACTTACCGTTAATTAATGCCTTTGATAATAAATTATTGAATATAACAATATTTAATCATCTACACTATAGTCATTAGGTCAGCATATTCTTAAAATCGTATTTTTATGGTTTCAGGTCTGTCAGTAACAGAAATGACGAAAGCTTTCCTCAAACCGAGAATCAAAGTCGGGCGTGATTTCGTAACGAAAGCCCAGACTAAAGAACAAGTAGAATTTTCAGTAGAAGCTATAGGAAAAGCGTGTTACGAGCGCTTGTTCAGATGGCTGGTGAACAGAATCAATAGATCCCTTGACAGAACGAAGCGGCAAGGTGCTTCCTTTATTGGCATTCTCGATATGGCTGGTTTTGAAATATTCGACCTCAACTCTTTCGAACAGCTATGTATTAATTACACAAACGAGAAACTCCAACAGTTATTCAATCACACTATGTTTATCCTTGAGCAAGAAGAGTACCAACGGGAAGGTATTGAGTGGAAATTCATCGATTTCGGATTGGATCTGCAACCTACTATTGACCTTATCGACAAACCCATGGGAATTATGGCACTGTTAGATGAAGAGTGTTGGTTCCCAAAAGCCACCGATAAGACATTTGTTGAGAAATTAGTATCGGCTCATTCGGTCCATCCCAAGTTCATGAAGACAGATTTCCGTGGTGTTGCCGACTTTGCAATTATTCATTATGCAGGCAAAGTCGATTACTCAGCATCACAATGGTTGATGAAGAACATGGATCCTCTAAATGAGAACGTAGTGTCTCTTTTACAATCCTCCCAAGACCCATTCGTGTGTCACATATGGAAAGATGCCGAAATCGTGGGTATGGCGCAACAGGCGATGACTGACACCCAATTTGGTGCTAGGACAAGGAAAGGAATGTTCCGAACAGTGTCGCAATTATACAAGGAGCAACTAACGAAACTGATGGCTACCCTCAGAAATACGAACCCGAATTTCGTGAGATGTATAATTCCAAATCACGAGAAAAAGGCGGGCAAGATCGAAGCACCATTAGTTTTGGACCAGCTTAGATGTAATGGTGTGCTCGAGGGCATTAGGATATGCAGGCAAGGTTTCCCTAACCGAATCCCATTCCAAGAGTTCAGGCAACGTTATGAGCTGCTTACTCCAAACATCATTCCTAAAGGTTTTATGGACGGCAAGAAGGCTTGCGAGCAGATGATCGAGTCGCTTGAGTTAGACCACAACTTGTACAGGGTCGGACAGTCGAAAATCTTCTTCAGGGCCGGAGTATTGGCCCATTTGGAAGAGGAACGAGACTACAAGATCACAGACCTGATCGTGAACTTTCAGGCGTTCTGCCGTGGATTCTTAGCAAGGAGAAATTACCAGAAGAGATTACAACAATTAAATGCCATTAGGATTATCCAAAGGAATTGCGCTGCGTACTTAAAGTTGAGGAATTGGCAATGGTGGAGATTGTATACAAAGGTAATATTATATCATAGAATCACAAAAACAGTTTTTAAATTCTGTTCAAAATTACATGCTAACCACCACAATTACAAGAGACCACAAAGCAAATTTGTCTTGTATTCTAGGTCAAACCACTGCTGGAAGTAACGAAGCAAGAAGAGAAGCTGACACAGAAGGAGGATGAATTACGACAGTTCCGCGACCGACTCGAAACTCAGGTTAAACGATGCCAGGAATTCGAGCAGAAGTTCCAGCAAGCCAGTGCCGAGAAAACTCAGTTGGCGGAACAACTGCAGGTGAGATTTATACATTATTTTAACACGCATTTTTTAAAACTGTAATTATTAGTTGGATAATATTTACATTTTAAACTTTATTGATATTATCACTGTAGTTATACCTACGTGACGTATTGATACGTATTAATAATAATATTTTTAAATATGTATTACAATCATACAATACCAATACATAATATAACATTTCAAATAGAAGTATGTGAAATGTGAAGTCAATGTTGAACTATTTTAATAAATGGAAACTTAATGAATTTTTATGGGTAGCTTTTTGTAATTAAATACATATATGCATTATAATATTATCACGTTTCGTTTCGCCTGATAAATGCAAGTCCCCATCTACCAGGGGGCGAACCTGTTGCCATGTACCGGGCACAGTGTTATTCATATTTATCTTAGTTATATACTTTACATATTTAGTACATAAAACTTACTTAATCACACTCAATTGATTTACTGTTTAGGCGGAGCTCGAACTATGTGCGGAGGCAGAAGAGAGTCGTGCCCGCGCCGCCGCGAGAAAGCAAGAGTTGGAGGAGCTATTGCATGACCTGGAGGGCCGCATCGAGGAGGAGGAGGAGCGCTGCGGAGCTTTACAACAAGAGAAGAAGCGGCTACAGCTCAACATACAGGTAACACCAGCTGATAACTATACAAGGTTAACCAGGGCACGTTGTATCGCTATCCTTTAATTATACGAGTTATGATAAAGAGTTGCTATAGCCCCCTAGTTGCATTTGGTCTGGTTCACCTAATATGAAAGTTTTATAACATAAATTAAAATCAAAATTACATCACATATAATAACAAACTGGACAATTATTCTATCCACAATATTATCTCGGGTGAGTGCTAACAACAATTCTTCAAAAAAAAAAAAATAGGTTAGCACAATGTGTTAACTGTTGCTGAAATGAGCGAATTGTGTAAAGAGCCATTGAATGGAATTATTTGTTTCTTTAAATATTCTTTTAGTGATGTACCGAACTGTTCCAGCTATATCATTAAAACTAAATGTAAAAATTAACAGGAAATTACATTGTTTTTCTTAATTTACCCACCAAAGAAATATTTTCCTACCTTTAAAATATTTATGCATACAAATATTTGTTCTTCAGGATCTAGAAGAACAGCTGGAGGAGGAAGAAGCAGCTCGACAGAAGCTTCAGCTGGAGCGCGTGCAATGCGACGCCAAGCTTAAGAAGCTGGAAGAAGACTTGGCCCTCAGCGAAGATACCAACCAGAAACTTGTCAAGGAGAAGAAGGTAACGACACGCTCACCTATTATAAGTGGTGTGTTTTTCTATCCCAGGATAGAAAATGTATCAAATATATGCAAGAATGAGTTTACTTATGACAACGTAACCTCCCAAAGGGGAATCAGATGTCATCACCAACATTTTGAATGTTGTGTTTACGTCCCCGGCCGAATTTACATATTATTGTAGCTATGAATCTTTTTCAAGCAATTTCTTTTAATTGGTATAAAATATTATGAAATAATAAATTTTGTTTTTCAAAGATCCTGGAAGAGCGCGCCAATGACCTGTCTCAAGCTCTGGCCGAAGAAGAGGAAAAGGCAAAACACCTGAGTAAACTGAAGACCAAACAGGAATCCGCTATCGCTGAACTTGAAGAGAAACTGCTTAAGGTATGGTTTGATAAACTGTCTGCGTTATTCGAGTTTTTTTGCAATCCAAGTAATAATAAACATTATTTATTAAATGTGAGTGTTTCTTACATATTCGTCTATACTTTTCTTGTACCATGGTATATATGAATAAACCTTGGTACAAAAAACAGATAAACTATTTTTGAAAATCCATCATATCTATTTTTATTATTAAAAACATATTAAGTAATTATAAACCTCTAGGAAACTACTTTATTTGTTTTGACCAACTTAGCTAAACGAATAAATTTTTAAATAGTCTACAATAATAAAATATGTATTCTTCAGGACCATCAATTGAGACAAGAGGTTGACAGAGCGAAGAGGAAAGTGGAAACAGAGTTGCAGGACGTGAAAGAACAGCTTGTGGAGCGGAAGGCGCAGCTTGAAGAGCTGCAGATTGTGCTCAGTAAGTTATTTAGTATAATTTTACAATACACAATAGGGTTTTTTTGCCAATTGAATGATATGCCCTATCCTTTTATGAACATTATTTTCGTTAATGTACGAACTATGTTCATGGAAGTCAGTCAGATGCCCAGTGCTGGATATAAACTTTTCCCAAGGACCCCCGTAACAGGAATTTTACGGCTACATATTAATAATCTAAAAAAGGAGACCCTATACTTTGTTTATTCCAAATTGCTCCGACTCCTAAATAAATTTAGAATCAGTAATAACTTTAGGTCAAAAGAAAGAAGAAGGAACGATTAAGTTATAAAAATATCTTGATACATTTACACCTGTCTATCGACTAGCCTTATTTAGGCAGCTTAATATGCCGCTTGCGATGGACACTAGATAACGGTTTACACATAAGTCATAACGTATACTTATAAGTATTGTGTACGATTACAGCAAAACGCGAGGAGGAACTAGTAGCGGCTCAAGCCCGCGCGGAAGAAGAAGGAGCAGCTAGGGCTGCGGCTCAGAAGGGAGCGAGAGAGGCCGCGGCTGCTTTGACTGAGGCGCATGAAGACCTCGAGGCGGAGAGAGCGGCTAGAACTAAAGCGGAGAAGTTGAGGCGTGACCTTAACGAGGAACTTGAGGCGCTCAAGAGCGAACTGCTGGACTCGCTCGACACAACCGCTGGTTAGTATTAAGACAGGGACAACTGTCATTACATCTTATTAAACCAACAAATGATACTTCCTGTTGTTTTTTTTATAACATGTGACAAAGACATGTAGGTAATAAAAAAAATAAACAATGTCCTCTGTAAGTTTGTTAGTGACACATCATTCATGAAATTCATTTACATTTCGCTATTGACTCTTATAATTTTTTTTTAAATTTATAAATTCTTTAAAGTGATTAGAAATAGGTAGCTTACTATTCTTATAACATAAATCTAAAATAGGTAATATGAAATGTTTTTTATTTATAGCTCAACAAGAACTCCGATCGAAGCGTGAGCAAGAAGTAGCAGTGCTAAAGCGTAGTCTAGAAGAGGAGGCGGCGTCGCACGAGGCATCGTTAGCCGACCAACGCCACAAGCACTCTCAGGAACTGCAACAGCTGACTGAACAGCAAGAGCAACTCAAGAAAGCCAGAGCTGGTGAGTACTTACACACTTTGATTGAGACCTGTTAGCTAACAAAGCACAATTAAATTTTTTTTTTATTTATTGTCGTATTTAAACTTAATTTATAGGCATTGGCTATATCAATAGTAATAATTATAACAGTATTGATTGTATAGGGTAATGTTACGCAACTTACAACTAAATTAAAATTTTCAATAAAAACGAAGCTTCTTGCTTGACACACCTATAAAACATCTCGACTGTCGCAGCCATTTTAGCCTATATGGGCGACTACTGTCATGCCCCTTCCGAACCCAAATAAAATGACGAATTCGTTAGAAATTTCTATGGAAGCTATATCGTTGGAATCGTCATTAGCCCCTTGGCGGGCAACGCGAACACCGGTGTTCTCAATCTAAAGATGTTAATATTGTGTCTCTAGTTAAATAAGCTATCCGGTGATATATTATTCAATATATTTTTTTCTTACCATTATGAAAATACTATAGTAAAATTTACAACTTATTTTCGTTGTTATGACGTTTCTAAAGAAACTATTTTTAGTGAGCCAAAATTTAAAACTCACCAAAAAGGTTAGTTGTCCTGTAAAAAATTTTATTGTCAATTTCTAATTTTAAATATCAATCAATCATACATGTCAATATTTTCGAATCGAACGGTATACCGAGTCTTGTACAAAATTTACGCGATTTTTTCTAAATTAAGTTTTTAGTTTTGTATTATGTTCATCCGCAATGGGTACAATTAAGGAACGTAAGCCAAAGAATGTGAAATTTGGTCTATCTAAAGATGATAATTTTGAAGTGGAGACTGGCTTCCCAGAAGGCACTGCGTTCAGTTCCGCTCGGGACTATTGGAAGCATATATGTAGAGATGGAGGTTCACCGCAAAGGAACCAAGCATCTTTATTATGTAATTTTTCTATTTTTTATTCAAAAGTGACTGGAAAGTAATTTGGTATTTGTTTTAAGGTTATACAGTGCGATTTGAAATATTGTGATAGTGATTACCATTGTAGTGTTATTCTCGTTAGACAACATTTAAAAATTTTAGAAATGGATCTTTTTCTCAGTATTTCTAGAATCTAGATGGATAGGATAAGTGTTTGTGTAACTGATTGTAAACAACAGTGGCTTAAATTAGTTGCTTTTGTAATTGAATATTAATATTTTCCTAGTTTCCTAAATGTTTTCTTCTTTTTTGGAAAAAAATTCCCTATAAAGGGACGACAAAGAGAACTGAGCCCATAACAGCCATGTCTTTCGTAATTGTATGTCTTTAGTAATTTACTTTAAAATGCTAGTGTAATGCATTTCATTGCATCTTGGAAGAGTTTGGCGTCAAACAATCAATGGTGTTACTATGATGAGGTGGATTATCACGATAAAGATCTCATCGTTCTTCACACCACTTGACGCTTATTTCAATAATCCTCCACATTGCTCATCATTATTGTCACTTACTACACAAAACTACACTGATTTTACGCAACAAGATCTACTCCGAAACAATATTACAATAAAAATCATTGAAATAAAAATCAGGTCCGCCATAGTTGAATGGCGCCAAAAACTGATGTATTATTTTTAATCTTAGCTCTCGAGAAGGCAAAGCAGTCTCTAGAAGCAGAGAATGCGGACCTGGCGTCGGAGCTCAAAAGTTCGGGCGCGGCGCGAGCGGAGGCAGAGAGGAGACGCAAGCAAGCCGAAGCTCAGTTACAAGAACTGGCTGCCAAGTTGCAAGAATTGGAGAGAGCAAGGTAATTGGTGATTGTCTTAAAATATTGGGAATAAGTAGATTCCCTGGAGAGCCTTGGTTACCCTTTAAGGTAATGGAAAGGGATGAAGATCAGGAATGAAGAGACGCAGGAGAACTAATATTACCAATATGGCGGTAAGAATTAAGTTTATGTGACTGGGCAGGCATATTGCTCCCAATACTGACGGCAGTTGTGGTAGATAGGGATTTCAAATGGTGGCCACAAACTAGGAGCAGTATTGGTAGATTGTCGACATACCAAAGGTCTTGTGAAACTGCTGGATGACAGATCGATGTGAAGTTCCTTGGGGTAAGCATATGGTGGATGTTTCTCGTCTAATAGAGACGGTGATAACGAATGTGGCATGTGGTATGCCCAAACGTAATTCTTAAAAATTTCTTAGATTGAGATTTATTCAACTCAATTAATCTTATTTGAACTTAAGTACTATAGATTATGAATATTACTTCCCTCGCATTGCTGGTACATGGCAACATAATCGCAACCTGTTACATGAGGCTTTTGACATCAGGCAAAATGTAGATTTTTAATGCCTCTGCCTCTGCGATAGAGGCGTGATGATGTTATGTTATGTGTTATAAACATAGTAAATGCGGGAACGAAAAATTAAGTTTTATTCTTAATATTTTTAGAGCGGAAATACAGGAGAAATGTGTAAGACTACAAGGAGAAGCCGAGCAAGCAGCAGCACAATTAGAACAAGCCGACCTCAAGGCTTCGGCCGCGGTCAAACTAGCCGCTACCGCTGGCGCACAACACACTGAAGTACAGGTAAATACTAGATTTTCAACCTTACTGTAATAGACATCGAGTCTAAAATAATAGATAATTTCCTCTACAGTTTGAGCTAGTCGGTGATTTTGACCAGTTTTCATTTGCACTTCAATTATAGGGAAGTCTTTAAATTAAAATAATGTAACATTAATGTTTTAAAATTTCACATATCTAAAAGTATTGTGTCTAATGTAAAAGTATGTAGTGTTTTTGACATATTTATTACATAAATACATTCCCGCATCTTTCCCAGTGGGCGGAGACTACAGATCTCTACTTGTACCTCAGAGTAAACAGAACTGGAGTAGCCTTTGTCTAACATTCCCCTCTGCCAAATGCACAAGCATCGGATGCTTGCACGTTTAATAAAACTAGTTGAGCCGCCATTTTGACAGCCATAACATTGTAAACGTTGCGGCGAACAGAGCTCCCGCAAAAATGCCTGCCTGTGCTGTTTTTTGTTGTAAAAATAAATAGAAAACATCGAGTATGCTAAAAAATAGTTTCACCTTTTATTTGTAATTAAAATTTTTAAGATTTTATGATTATTTACTTCATTATTTCTTGTTTTAGAATTCTACGATTTTAAATTTCGAGCGCTAGTCTCGTGGGGAGTGCGGCTCTGACGATGTCAAAACGCACACCCCACGTGACTATTTTAAGCGTGTGTGTGCGTGAAATTTAAATTTGTGTGTCGAATTATGCATGTGTGCATTTGTAAAAACGTTGTGCGTTGTGCTGGCTTTGAGTGTAGTGGTAACCTCACCCCCCGCAAGAAATGACAGAAAAAAATGTTTGAGAAATTGACTAATGGCTACTCCAGTTCTGTTTACTCTGAGACTTGTACACATCTTTCGCTTCCTGTACAATTATTACTAACTTCATACAATGACATGTCGTCCGGTTTGTGGTGGATTAGACCTGGCCTTTTTCATTTATTTTAAAATATTTTTTTTCTGGATAGAAAAGAACTGGAACTGAGAGGTTTAAAGAACGCTTCATTTAATTTATTTTTAAGAACTCTTTTAACCATTACTTTTATTGATAGGCTCTTCTAGAAGAAGAAACGAAGCAGAAGTTAGCGCTACAAACGAAATTGCGGAACTTGGAGCAGCAACTGGAGCAGGCGCGCGACCAGCTCGACGAGGACGATGAGGCCAAGAGGAACCTAGACAAACAGGTGAATATAGACTTTAAGGCGTTGGGATTGGGCAGAGTTTGGGTTACAAATTTTTTTTTGTATTAAATTTCTTATCAATCCGAGCCATGGTTATGATGCCATGTGTTCTACGGTAGAATGTGCTTTGCCTATAACCATCCTTTGAATACTGATTTGAACTGACCAACCATCCACCAACTGACTGATACTCATTCCCCTATAATGACTACAGAAATAACAATATGACATGTATTCTTATTCATGTTAATAAATTGTTCTTTATTTATAATAAACCCTTACAAATAACCTTTATTAGAAGGATTTTTTGGTCTCTGAATTAACTATTTTTTTTTAGTTTAGTTTTTGTTTCTATTTATATTCTAGACATTATGTAACTGCTTCTATTCTCAACTTTGTCGTGCGAGGTTCAATAAAAGTTTAGATAACATTTTTGACGTTTAATGTAATAAACAAAACAATTTGCGCAACTACAGCAATGGGGCTGAATACGGTACCAAATGTGTAATTTAGAGTCTTTTGCTTAATGTTTTCCATACAAATACATATTTAATTCCATCTCCAGGTGACAGCGTTGACGCAGCAAGTAGCAGACGCTAAAAAGAAGGCCGATGAAGAGTCGGAAGTGGCTGTCGCTCTTGAGGAACAACGCAAGAAGCTCGTCAAAGACATCGAGGCTCTCCACCGGCAAGTGGACGAGTTGCAGCAGGCCAACGATAAGCTTGACAAGAGTTAGTATACTAACAAACTTTATTAAAAATAAATGGTATAACCATTATTAACTCGCCGCCTGTACCACTGAGTTTCAATAAAACGTTTGTGAATATCGCTTGTCTCAAATTGGGCCTGGTGCATGGCAACAGGCTCGCCACCTGTTACATAGGAACTTAACATATCTGGCGAAATGTTTTTGTTAACACCTTTGCCTACTCCTACGGGGAAAAAGGCGTGATTATATGTCTTATGTTATGTATTATTTACCCTTACTGTTTTAGACTATTGTGTCTCGCATCCGCAATTGAGTGACCTCATCTAAAGTGTGAGCATTATTTTCCTGAGTGTGAGCTTATTTTTTTGTGTTTATTAAGGGTTATATGTGCGTGGGAATGTATTTTAAATTGTAGGTACTTAATCAGTAATTTCATTTAAATATTTCCCTTTCGTTTATTTTTAGGTAAAAAGAAGATTCAAGCTGAATTAGAGGACACAAATATTGAATTAGAAGCACAACGCGCTAAAGTTATGGAGCTTGAGAAGAAACAGAAAAGCTTTGACAAGGTTCGTGTAGTTTTGTGGTTCGATAGTTATAGTAAGATATGAATAATGTAACGTAATAATAATTGTTACATGTTTTTAGGTGGTGGCTGAAGAACGGGCGGTTGCGGAGAGATACGCGAGCGAACGAGACGCGGCTGAACGGGATGCGCGAGACAAGGAAACTCGTGTGCTCTCGCTCACACGCGATCTCGACCTCTCTGCTGAGAAGGTAACCTTTATTTATACCTACTATTCAGATTGGACTGATTGGCATAGATAACCTTGGGAGAGGAGTGAACATCTATATCCAGCAGTAAACATCTCCCGGCTGATAAATAAAGCAATATTTATTTTCGTCTTTTCACAATCATCCCACAATAGTGCAAAGTTTAGATTACATCCTTCCACTTGCTACGATCCTTTCATATTTCTTTCGCTTCATCAACTCTCATTACAGTCCTCATGCATACTCGGCGATTTCGGGTACTTTTAATGTCCGAACCATCTTAGCATACCTTTCTCTATTCTAGAACCCACCTTTCTCTATTCCTTTTTATATTTTAAATCCAGAACTAACACCAATTATTTGTTCTTGAGCACTTATAATTCAATCTTTGAATGTGCTCAATAAAATACTGTTTTTTAACAAGCACTTTTTCTAATAATTAGTTATAGCTATTTATTACATACTATATTATACTATTTCTATAGATCGAGGAACTGGAACGGACAAAGCGTCTTCTCCAATCAGAATTGGACGAACTTGCCAACACTCAAGGCACCGCTGACAAAAACGTTCACGAACTGGAGAAGGCGAAGAGGGCGCTCGAGTCGCAACTGGCGGAGTTACGGGCACAGAACGAGGAGATAGAAGATGATCTGCAACTTACAGAGGATGCTAAGCTCAGACTTGAAGTCAACATGCAGGCGATGCGGGCGCAGTTCGAAAGGGATTTACAGGTAATCAGCAAAACAGCATTCATATTGGTATAATCATATAATGCGAGACAAAATGGCCTATAGCCAACGAGATGAGATAAATAACGTAAACAATCGGCGGACCTGAGTTACATTGCGATACCGAGAGATTACTAGATACTAATCGCTAAGTAGAGGAAAGTAAGATTACTATTCTTTTCTTTTAGACATTAAGGGCGTATGTATTCTGCGATAGCTGTCGTTGCGTGGTTCGTGGTACAGGACCACGCAACGACAGAGCCAGAGGAAGAGTTATTTTATGAGGGATGTTATTTAATTGAAAGAAAGAATGCGTTTATTGGTCAACAGATAAATACAAATACATGATTTAGAAAAAACGTTGTGTAGTTATTAGTTTTTTAAGACTTTCAAACCAAATATGTGTGTTATTAATAAACCCATAAATGTTTTAGGCTAAAGAAGAGGCGGGTGAAGAGAAACGTCGCGGCATAGTGAAACAGTTGCGTGACTTGGAAGCGGAGTTGGAAGAGGAACGCAAGCAACGCGCCGCCGCGCTCGCGCAGAAGAAGAAGCTGGACTCCGACCTCAAGGACGCGGAGCAGGCCTTGCATCTGGCTAATAAGGTACGTACTGTAACATCGGAGGGTGGTTTATGAAATCAAATTTAATTATTGGTAGGAATTATGAAGTGATTCAAACAGCTCTCACAATATGGTACAAAAGTCTTTAAACTCTATCTTTATTAACTTTTTATTTGAAAGAGAATCACTAGGGTGTATGGGAACATGCAATGCAAATATCGATAAGAGTGCTATTAATTTTAATTCGACTTCTGGGTTATAAAAAATCGTTTATTCCCCAGAAAATACATTGTATCTTATCAATATTCTATGTCTTTTTGACAGGTAGAGAATGCCTCAAGGCATTGAGTGCGCCTTTGTAAGTCGTGCAAAATGAAAAAATAAATATATTCCTCAGTATATACATACTGCAAATATACAAGCTGAATAAATCATGACATTTTTTAAATAACAATATCTAAACCAGTAAAAATATTCGTTCCACTCGTTATTATTGTAAGGGCCATTATATAAAATAAACATTGTTCTCAAATTATTTTATACTAAACAGGTGAAAGAAGACGCAACCAAACAAGTGAAGAAGCTCCAACAGCAGCTAAAGGAAGGTCTTCGCGAAGCAGAAGAGGCGAGGGCTGGACGCGAAGAGGCGACGGCGGCAGCGCGCGAGGCGGAGCGACGCGTCAAGGCGCTGGAGGCGGAGGCGATGCAGCACAGCGAGGAGCTGGCGGCGGCGGAGCGGGCGCGGAGGCACGCGGAGGCGGAGCGGGACGATATTGCGGACGAGCTTAATAATCATACTGCTAAGGTACTAGGACAATAATTAACACCGCTCTGGTAACATCTTGCATTGCCGACCTAAACTTTCCCGCACCTCTCCCTTTCCTGAGGGAGGGGGTGCACTCAGGTTATGCTAACATATCATCACGCCTCTTTAGGAAGGCAGAGGTGTTCAACACCCACATTTCGTTAGATATGTTAGGTCCCTAGTAACAGGTGGCGTGCCTGTTGCCATACACCGGGCACAATGTGAGGCAAGCGATATTCACAATGAACTGTACATAAGTTTTATTCAAACTCAGTGGTACAGGCGGATCGAACCCGCGTTTCCCGCGGCCTCTCGAACGAGTAGTGCCCCGTCCCAACTCGGCTACCGCTGCCTGACAATAATTTAATTGTATAATAAACTTCAATCCACAGATTGAGATAGGCCCAGTCTTAGGTTGTATGTAAAGGGGAACCGAAAAAAATTATGACCAAAGTTTGTGATCTTGTGGTATAAAAAGACCCAAATGCAATTCAAAAGTTAAAATTTTCAAATTATAGAGCAACAAACATTATACCAATGGTAATAACCTTGTAGTGAGGGGAAAGTTAAATTTTGTATTGCAACGATTTCGTCTGGGCAAGTCCAATAAATAAGGATTACGTCCGTTAAAGACGGTCCGATAAAACATCGGCCGCCGAACGCCACTTACTTAAGACTTAGATGTTCCGGGATCTATTTTGTTAAAGATTTGGGATCGCGACGTCCATGTTGAGATATTTGTAACTTTGAGTAGGTTATATTGGCACCTTGTTTACTATGGCCTCCTAGTACTATATTTTAAAGAAAAAAAAATATTGTTTATATTGTGAAGAATACATAATTATTTCCACAATTTTACTATGAAATGTGTTTTTTTAGGATGCGTGTTTACAAAATTATTTTCTCTTGTCTCTTAATATTATTCAGAGCAAAAAGGAAACAATAAAAACTTAAAATCAAAAGCAAAAAAAAAACTGGATTACGAGAGTATGGCTTTGGGTCGAAAGTCAACCACATAGCACGTGGTAGGGTACATCGTGCCAATCAACACACGAGGCTATTTTGTATCCCTACCAACGTACCAACTCACACTGGGCCAGCTTGACGACCCGAATGCCCCAATAAATGCTGTGAGAATAGGGGTTATGCGTGCCAAGACTGATACGTGACAAGTTTTTTGTTTTAAATAAAAATTTTGTTTGAACAGGGCACTCTCCTAGTGGACGAGAAGAAACGCCTGGATGCTCGTATCGCGGCGCTCGAGGAGGACCTGGACGAGGAGCAGTCCAACAACGAAATCCTCAACGACCGTCTGCGCAAGTCACAGGTAATTACATGATAATGATTATTAGGCAAAAAAACGTTAAATGATTTTATTACTATCCTAGAGTAATGGTATGGCAATATCATAAAGAAGACGTATATGTTTATATCAAGTGTAAAAGGTATAGTTGGGACTAATTACACAATATGAACGGACGAGCCCTACATAACCCTAGTTACATTACAAATGTTACATAATTGCGTGCATAATTAAAAATTCCTAGCCTATATACGACCCAACTGCTGGGCACAGGCCTTCCTCATGGAGAAACGCCATAGGAGTATGGGCCGTAACACCACCACGATGGCCCAATGCGGGTTGGTGGGTAGAAACAGTCACAATAGCGACCGGGACCAACGGCTTAACGTGCCTTCCGAAGCACGGAAGAGCTCGTGATCACAAAGTTTTGGTCACCCATCTACGGCTGACCGTGGCAAAGGTAGCTTTGTTTTTAATCGAAAGCCTAAGCTTACTAACCACTATGCCACCGAGCTCATCCTCTTCTCATAACAAGAAGTTGAGATGCGCCGAATATTCGTTTTGTATTCGGTATTCGGCGTATTCGGCATCATTTTCACTATTTGTATTCGGCCGAATTATTCGGTTTTTGTGCCGAATATATTCGGTCGTATTTTCTTAGGTAGATGACCGGGTATAGAACAAAAATAAATAACTTCTTCTGTAAGATTTATGTTACTCGTGTCAACATAATGATTTCGTAGGCTATTGGTAGTTTAGTATAGTCAACTTTTATTTTAACATCGCCTGTAGTGACACGAAACGTACATGTTGTCTAAGTTGTTTCCGTGGCTAAGCAAAGTAATTGTAAACCAAATAATAATTCGGTCTAATAACCGGTTCGGTAAAGGTTAAACTGATTAATATTTGGTATACGGTTATTCGGCGAAACCACTATTCGGCGCATCTCTAATAAAAAGTAATTAAAAAATCCTCCTCCTCTAATTTAAAAGTATGGTCCGTTATTATGTTCCTGCATATAAATAAGATGTTTCCATCGTTACAGAACCAAATCGATCAAGTGACGATGGAGCTGGGTACAGAGAAGGCGGCGACGCAGAAGTTGGAGAGCAGCAAGTTGGTGCTCGAGCGGCAGAACAAGGAGCTCAAGGCGAAACTGGCCGAGCTGGAGACGGCCGCGCGGACCAAGACTAAGGTTTGAATCTTGAAATACAAAACTCGATATTATGATATGATTATTTTAAGAAATATTTATTCGTATCAGCATTGCGACAAAAGCATCTGTCCTTTCATTCCTCATCTGTCAAATTTATCGATGTTAGACGTCAAATTTGGGTTATCCAAAGTTCTATGCTCGTAGCGCAGATACGTCTTAGCGCATGCTTATAAAGCAACAATGCAAATTACCAATATGGCATCGTCCTTATACTATTTTTTTGCCTTTGTTATGATTTTAAATTATTTGTAATTAATATATGTTGTGTTATAACATAGGTGTCCACCGATTGGTGGAGAGTTTAACATGAATATCAATCATTAAAATCTATTAAACCCCTTGAGGTTCAGCGCGAACACCGGTGTTCGCAAACAATAGATGTTTCTATTGTCTGGTTTTCTGACCATTGATAGGTTAAAGTTTGAAATTCTAAGTGTCACTTCAATTTGATAGATATATAATACAAATAATTACGCGCAATATAATTTCTAATAAGTTTCCTCGTTTCCCCAGGGCCTAATAACGTCTCTAGAGCTGAAGGTGAACAACCTAGAAGAACAACTAGAAGCGGAGTCCCGCGAGCGACTCGCACAACAGAAGGCGTCGCGCAAACTCGACAAGAAGATGAAGGAGCTGGCCCTACAGCTGGACGAGGAGCGGCGCCACGCCGATCAGTACAAGGAACAGATCGAAAAGGTACCAATGACAATTGAACGCAGAACAATAATGTGATTGCCCAAATGCTCCGGTGTAGTGGGCAGAGGCCTTAAGAGTTTCTGTAATGAAATTCAGTATTTTTTTTTATTTACCTGTTTGATAGTATCCACAGGTAGTGGAAGCAGCCCTGAATCTGCAAATCATTTCGTCCTCAGCCTATATTCGTCCACTGCTGGGAACATTCCTCATGAAAACAATCACACGAGGAGTATGGGCCGTACGTAACACTATTACGCTGACCCAATGCGGGTTGGTAGGTAGAAACGATAGCAATAGTAACGACTTAGCGAGGCTTCCGAAGCACGTAGGAGTTTGAGATCACAATGCTTTGGTCACCCATATAAGGCCTGACCATGGCGAAGGTAGCTTTGTTTTCGATATCGAAAGCTAAAGCGTGCCAACCACTACTCCATCGAGCTCCTAGAATCAATCTTTTAATGTGTACCTATTTGTTTTTAGATGAATGTTCGCGTAAAGGCGTTGAAGCGGCAGCTGGACGAAGCGGAGGAAGAGGTGCAGCGTGAGAAGGTCGGCAAGCGAAAGGCGCAGCGCGAGCTCGAGGACATGCTCGAGACGCACGAGACGCTCACGCGCGAGTGCAACAACCTGCGCAACAAGCTGCGGTGAGACACTCACGCGCAGGCACATTGCTAACGGGCTGGCGGACGAAACGTGGACAAGTTTCTCCGGAATCTTCGGATGCTCCGGTCGCTCCGTTTGAAAAGAGATGCAATGATGCTCGTTTGTTTCGCTCGCCCGCTGACAATGTGGCCTTTGCTTGACGCTGCTTGAGCTGACGAATGATTGAAGCGGCCAGAATATCCATGACTTATCCAGGGTTATTTTTAATCAATCAACAACCTTGCAATACAACAGCTAACATTATAAATAACAACATTTGTTCTACATGTTATAAAAAGTTGACACATTTTATTATTGTACAAAAATAAATATTCGTTTCTGAATGATCTTAGCTCTGTGCGCAACGTCTGCGAACGAACGTAGACTTACTAATGTCACGACAGTACATTATCATCATTAGCCTGCCCTTTTCCCAATTTCATTTGGGGTCGGCGCAAAGTCTTTCTCCTCCACTCTCCCCTATAACACGTCATATCAACATTCACTCCCATTCTAGCCGTGTCCTCATTCACAATCTATCCAACTCTTCTTTGGTCTTCCTCTCCCTGCATTACCATCCACTCTCATATTCATAACTCTTCTCATTACATGCTCATTCTCTCTCCTCAAAACATGTCCACACCACGATAGCCGTGTTTCTCTCAACTTCTCTATCACTGGAGCTACTTTCAGGCATCCCCTGATATACTCGTTCTTCACTCTATCAGTCTTCGTCACTCCACACATCCATCTTAACATACGCATTTCGGCCACATGCAATCTATTTCCATCCATCTTTTTCATAGCCCAACATTCCGATCCATACATAACAACAGGTCTTATGATTGTTTTATATATTTTCCCTTTCAATCTAGGGCAAATGCGTGAGTCGCCTGTAGTTCCCGTGACCTGTCGCCATTTCATACATCCTGAGCTAATTCTTTGTTTGACGTCTCGATCTATTTCCCCGTTTTCCTGCAAGATTGAACCCAGATATCGGAACTCCGAGCAGACTGGCAAACGTGCTCCGTCGAGAGTAACCGGACAGGGATTGGAGAGACCTCCAAAATTTCAATACAGTACATTATAAGCTTGTAAAATCATTTTTTATTAATGTATTGAGTTATGATAAGACTCGTAGAATGTTGTAATTTAAGATGTTAGCTACATTATCTTCAGAGGTTGTTGATAATTAAATATAACCCTCTATAACTGCACTATCACTCTACGCCGGACTTGCACTGCACTAATATATTACAATACTATAGTAATTGTATTATATGTTGCAGAACAATCTAATTTTTACACCTTTGTTCTGTAGGCCAGGAAGATAAAGTCCCCGGCCTGTACTAGGCCTTCTCGTGGGTAGGGTATTTCAGCTATCTAAAAGTCAAAATTAAACACCATAACCATTAATAATGTTAATTACTGCAACCAATTTCTAATAAATTGGTTGCAGTAATAATATGCAAGTGTCTGAATTTGCACTTAGGATTTGTACGTAGTAATGGATATTATTAATCCCCTATAAAAAATAAATTATTTGGTTAACTTTTTTACATTAAAGCTGCTAGGCGCCGGTAATGCTACTCCCGCAATCTTGGTAATACATTTTTAAAGTAATATTTATTCACATTTGATGTTATTCTTTTGTTTATTCATTAGAGGTTTTTATATGTAATTTAATTTCTGTCCCATTGAATTTCTTGAAAAAAAAATATGATGTCCCAATAGGACTCAATATTTTTAGTCATTGACGAATCAAGAAAATCATACTTCATAATGTTCTGTTGATGAGCAGTTGCCCAAAGTACCGTGATAATCTGTTGATTCATTAATGACTATCTTTCGCTTTAATTTTTCTATGTTAAGTATGAGTCAAGTGATTAGTGGAACATAGCAACGTATTCTCGACGATAGCGATTAGCGGAAGCAACAAAGTTAGCCTGGCTAGCGCATATTTTCACTCGTATGTTGTTGTCGGTGTAATGGACAACACTTACATAAATAAAACGTGAGTTCGCTACGACCTCAGGTCGCTTGGATCGTCTAAAATACGTCTTAAGGAGTGCACAAACGGCAGCTATAATATACATAAATATAAATTACTATTCGAGATGTATAGCTTTCAGTTGTCTCAAGTATCGCATACAATAGTATGCCTTATATTCTTGCCTCGTGAGTCTGCTTTCAATTGTCTTAGCATACATAAGATACGAAAATGTTAAAATATAGGTACATTATAGCTGCCGTGTGTCTCCACATGATTTCTTTAGAAAGATGTGACGAAATGTATTGAGATGTATCTTGCTATAATATACATTAATACATATTACAGCTCCGTCTGTAAACTCATTTATTATTTGAAATTATCATGCTAACATTCTTTAAGTATTTTTTTTTAGTTTATAATCAGTGAAACCTTTTTATTTTTATACATATTGTAACCAACTTTCCAACTATTTCTTACCCCTCACTATTAAGATTGGGGTGTTTGGCACCTTCGCTGACAGTATTGTTGTATTATTAGGCCGTCGTACTCTGACGGGGATAGTGACTGAGTGAGGAGACGCAGCGAAGACGGCAGGTAACCCGCGTGGTATATGCTGGGGTCGCTTGGTGAACGCACGTTTATGGCTATGTAAGCGTATAGTACGCTAGGAGTCTTTGCATGTAGAATTTTTGAACTTTTAATAGATTTTTGGTCATCAAAATCTATATTATATCATATATTCTTTTTAATCGTTGAAAAAAGGTCTGAAAAATTTGCCTTACACTACTAAGTCTATGTCAAAAAGTTCCGTACTAATTTAATATAAATCATGGGTTATCATTGCATCAGAGAAAAAAATGCTAATGATTTTAATTTAAACTCAGACAACAATTTAATCTTTATGATCATAAATATTTGTAAATAATGTGGTAAACTTTTAGTGTATGTTGCTTAACTAAGTACGTTAAACGTGTGCTCACCATATCAACTACTTTTTGAGAGACAACAGCTGAAAATTTATAGAAAGTTTTAACCTTAAACGAACGGTTCTAATTTTAAGCAGTTTCAAGAAACAAGTTTATGGATATTATATTTATATGCATCTCTCAAGAAGTAGTTATTTTAGGAACGCAAAACTACTAAAAAAACTCAACTGACTCAAAAACTAATAAGTTTTGACTTCAGCTTAACTTGTTTTACGATTCCGATAGCTCTGTTTTAGGCTGTGGTGTTGTGTCGTTGGGTGATGCTTCTATCTGTGATCATCAAACTATTCTTCAAGTTTCTCGCTTTATATCGTCACGCGTACTGTTTCGCGTTAGACAAATCTGTGTATGGGATTTTGTTAATGATGTTGGGGTTTCATAACATCAATTTATTTTATAAAAGGCGTATACAACTGTACGTGCATGATGTACGCGTGACGTAATACATGAATTCTTTTATTTTAAATACGACATAATTATTTAATTAAAACAATTCTCTGAGACAATAATTATTAACTTTCTTTATAAAATTAATACACATGACGCATGTTTATTAGCGTTTTATAGTGATTAATATCTTCGTTACGCACAGCTCTGTTTATCATTTAAATTTCAAGACATACAAGCAGACGATGTAATATAGTTTTATCGCCGTAAAACACACATTGTACTTTTTATATCCATCAACACATTTTAGGAAAAGGGACATTTTATTTTCCATGTTGTTCAATTTTCATGGTTTCTGTCATTGTTTCTTTCGAAATCGTTTTACATCGAGGCAATGGGATCGAATGAAATGAATTATGGAGTTTTTTAATTGTTAATGTGTTTTCAGGCGGCAAGGCGGCGCTATCGGTCTATCGAGTGGATCGTCGTCGTCTCGCATGAAGCGCACTTCGTTGGCGCCCGGCGCCGGCTCCGGGGACGAGTTGTTCGACGACGTCAACGACACCACCAACAGCGTCGAATGATCACGTCACCGGTCTACGACGCACCAATATTGCGAGGGACTTGACAAACAACAGGTTTTTGTAGACGTATTACATACTAGAAATTTTTGTACAATTGTTCAGTAAAAAACTTGTTTGAAACGGCTCCCGTGCTTAGTGAAGTTACCATACTAAATACTCAATGCATGTGTTGCCAGGTAAATTATTATGTAGTGTTGTCACTTATGAAATATTTTTGTAGATCAATCTTTAAATGCTTGTACGTTTTACGTCTACTTGGATCGTTTATTGTCAAGACAGGACAAGGCCAAATTTTTTAAATTGTTATACTGTGTAAAATAAAATAAAAAATCCCAACGTGAAGTCCCTCTTTTAACATATTTCAAGTGTGTTTCATTACCTGTTTGTTGGGAAAACATTTAAGTTATAATTAACTAAACTAAGCGGTGTATTATGTAAAAAATATATTTGTAAAGCGATTATATTATTGCATCATGACTCGTTCCCCAGCAGTCAAATTTTGTTTGGCTCGTGCTAAATTTTGTTTGAATGGGCAGTGGTTGAAGTTCTATATACATCACGTGTTCAGCATAAGAACCGCCTTCATCAAGATATAATAATAGTAAGAATTTACATTGCTTTGATTTTGATAATTTACTACTTCAATCTTCAAGATTGTAAGAAAGTCTCGCCCATTGCATATTGAAGTGCGAAGAAGCGTGTTGAAACTTATCTGACAGTGTAGTGTCTATAAAACTTCAATTTTAGACTGTTTAAGTGCGGTAGTGACTTAAATTCAACGGTGAACACTGTTCAGTCGCTCGTCCTTTGGTTGTTAAACACTGCAACACTGTATGTACTTACCCAAGTGACATCAGGTCTAACATAGGTCGAAAGTGAAAGGTCTGTGTCGTTCTACACTTGCTATTGGATTGCAGTTATTGCTTTTATTATCAAAGTAATAAAACCTACGGGAACTCTTTCGTTAAATCGACTTTTTGGTCACGTTGTTATTGCTTTTCTAAGCAATGCCAATTATATTGATCAGATGTCGATGGAATCCCTATTTTTTACGATGAATGTTTGAGTAATATTTTCTGAATTAGTCTTTCACTACTGCCTCTCTTAGACCTGCGTAGTGTATCATAATTAGCATATCATGTTATAAAACAGTATCAAACCTTAATAATCATGGTAATGAAAATTGCTTGCGTCCGTCGATACGCCCTTTGACCGCTTTAGAACTCAAATAACGTCCTTCAATTATTTCTAAGGCTAAATGAATGTATTTATGGTCAGGTCAAAATACAAAAAATGGCAATGTATTTATTTTGAATAGAGTGGTAATTTTTGTCATATGTTGCCGTATTTGGCGTGTAATCTCATATATCGATAAAGTTGTCTCCAAGTGTAATGAAAATATTCTACAAAAAAAAAGGTTTCAATAAAATTTTGAATTGTTTAGTTACGAATCTAAAGTTTTTTGGGTATCTGTGACATGTAAACCACCCCTTAATTAACTTCGGTCACTATTACAGTAACAAATCGGCTTACATTAAATAACCTTTTGGAACTAACCTCAAATTTACATTAAAGGACTCAAGCCACATCTTAAGAAGACAGCGATCGGTATTGACTGTATGTCAAATAGTAAGCGTGAATAGTGTCTGCTTTTACTTGAAAGGGATTTTGGCTTATGCGTTTGAGCGATTTTTTAACCATGGTTTTGGGAATATATTGCACTAGCTTTGCCTATGTTATTATGAAATTGCTCGATGAATTATGTATAGAGAGATTTGCGCCATTTATTTGTATTTTTTCGTTTGTCGTTATTGTATTTAGTAAGAGATGTAGTAATTTATCTAAATCTTTAAGTAAATCTGTGATACCCCGCACATTTCGAATTTTGTCGAGGTAAGAAGGATTGATAAATATTTGAACTGGGTGTTGCTGTATTTCAAAAAGATTAGACAAATTTCTATATCCAATATAATCATTAAAGCCGAGTACAGTGTTTGTTTAGTTTCGGGTGCTCAAGCGTTTAGAAATTGCATTTACAGTCTGTGGATCATTAAAGAGTATCTCACAAGCCGATTTTGTAACGAAACATTCCTTACAATCGAGAGTTTTGTTTTACCGCGACATAGTCCACAACGGTAAAACGTTAAATTACTCATTGGGTGATAATGTAATGAAATTATAGTAAAAAAAAGTATTATTAATAGTGTAGAAGTGGCTACAAACCGAATTTTGCATTTACGACTGATGGCTTAAGACTGTTTTTGCGACAATACAAACGAATCCCCGAAGATGCGCCTGCGCTGCGCCCGTACATGTAAATATGGTCAGTGGATGTCACTGAACGCTTAGTTGCCATACAAATTCTATTGATAGTTGTTAAGTAAGGACAAGTTTTCAGTGTGGGTTGTGTTCGAACGTTGCTCTTTTGGTCGCAATGCTCTTTGAAGTAGTCTGCATTTCTTTTCCATAATAATATGGTCTGTACAATTTTTTCTTTCGCACCACCTTCCATTCAATATTAGAGTATCTTTAGCGAAAGATTAAAAATATTTGCTATTTTTAACGGCAAGTTAAAAAGATTAATGCTATTTCACAGTGTACTTTGTGGTTTTTTGAATGGACCTTAAACAATAAAAAGTCAAGTCTAGTTTGCTATATTCGATCAGTACAAATTTCAATACAAAGGAGAAAGTTTCAGACACAACCTCGACACCGACGTTTCGGTTCAATCTCTGTCTCCCATTCCCCTGTACTCACTTTTGTAAGCTCATCTTCGATAGTGTAGATACCTTAAGGTGATCACTGTAAATTTATTTTACATTTACGAAACGGTATTATACCTAAAGCCGGCGGAGGTACTCGCTAGATACGGCTTGTTTTATTCTAGGCTTAGGTAAACTTGTAGTAATAAAAAGTGGCCTTAGTTTGTTTTAAATATGGACTTGCGCGTATAACGATCGTTTCTGTTTTGTACCGAAGGCCTAACAACATCCACGAAAAAAGCATTTTTGTATCTGTGCGAGATTTTTTTAAGAATATTTACCAAGTCTTAATTGTTTTAATGACCTCTTTTTTAATTATATAGTTTTCTGAATAATAATATAAAATTTAAATGTAAGTAAACCAACATAAACCTATTTTACATAAATATTATATTTAATTAATAACATTATTGATAATTGTAAAATTGGCCATAGGTTGTAACAAGTTATCAGTTGGTATGCCAATTAAACAATTTTTCATGATTTTTATTATCGGTCGTTTTATTGTTTACCCATGCTCCTTTATGTTAGTTCATATTATGTAAAATATTATCGGACGCGTGATAATATTTTGTAATATAATTATTAGATACATTACATTACATTGTGTAATATAACATTTACAACATTTTAAAAAAAACTACTAAATTGCAATGTCATATTAATATAATTAATTTATTAAGACGCAGCTTATTAGAAAGAAGGTGGAACTACTTTAGTGACATTTCGCCGAACGGAACATCTGATATATTATTCCGTTGATATGAGATTCAAAAACACTGAAACTATCTCAAATATGTATGTACTAGGTAGATTATTATCACCATAGGTAAGCTCAGTAGGCAATCTAATGTAACGTATAGTAGCTATAAAATTTTATATACCTAATCACAGTTTTTCAAAGTTTACAAAATGAAAGAGTAAGAACTATTTACACAAAAGTTTATTTATTATATACACACACTTATTAAAACAACTAAATATTATATTCAAATTAAATCAATAATCAATAAGGACAAAACGATAAATAAATGTTCGAAAGAATACTAAACATTCACGGAAGAATATTTCGCGCGCATTTATCTCCTATAAATAAAAATTAAATATTTTTAAATAATTCTAATTGAATTTGATCCCTATCACCTTTACATGTGAGTTAAATTTCCTTTTACTATGTCAATACTCTGATTCATTTACGAACTCTCTTATGACAGATGTTTATTAGTCATATCAAATACTGGTAAAGTATCTATATGGAATAAGAGTGTAAGAAGTACAACCCTACGTTGTTGATGAATAATTGTGTACTTTTTTATAGAATTTACTGTTGTAAACAAAATATTTATACACTAAATTAATACGAGATATTACGTTCTCAAAAGTGTTATAAGACACTTTGTAAATGAACCTTGTACGTGCTTGTACCTCAGAGTAAACAGAACTGGAGTAGCCATTAGTCAATTTCTCAAACATTTTATTCTGCCATTTCTTGCGGGGGGTGAGGTTACCACTACACTCAAAGCCAGCACAACGCACAACGTTTTTACAAATGCACACATGCATATTCGACACACAAATTTAAATTTCACGCACACACACGCTTAAAATAGTCACGTGGGGTGTGCGTTTTGACAACGTCACAGCCGCACTCCCCACGAGACTAGCGCTCGAAATTTGAAATCGTAGAATTCTAAAACATGAAATAATGAAGTAAATAATCATGAAATCTTAAAAATTATAATTACAAATAAAAGGTGACACCATCTTTTAGCATACTCGATGTTTTCTATTTATTTTTACAACAAAAAACAGCACAGGCAGGCATTTTTGCGGGAGCTCTGTTCGCCGCAACGTTTACAATGTTATGGCTGTCAAAATGGCGGCTCAACTAGTTTTATTAAACGTGCAAGCATCCGATGCTTGTGCATTTGGCAGAGGGGAATGTTAGACAAAGGCTACTCCAGTTCTGTTTACTCTGAGGCTTGTACGCATGCGCGAATCTGTCTATCATCTTTCATCCTTTTTTGACTCGGGACATCCCGCAATAGCTGTCACACGTTGCGGCGAACAGAGCTCCCGCAAAAATGCCTGCCTGTGCTGTTTTTTGTTGTAAAAATGAATAGAAAACATCGAGTATGCTAAAAGATGGTGTCACCTTTTATTTGTAATTATAATTTTTAAGATTTCATGATTATTTACTTCATTATTTCTTGTTTTAGAATTCTACGATTTCAAATTTCGAGCGCTAGTCTCGTGGGGAGTGCGGCTGTGACGTTGTCAAAACGCACACCCCACGTGACTATTTCAAGCGTGTGTGTGCGTGAAATTTAAATTTGTGTGTCGAATTATGCATGTGTGCATTTGTAAAAACAGGGCTGGCTTTGAGTGTAGTGGTAACCTCACCCCCCGCAAGAAATGGCAGCTTAAAAAAAGGATGATATAGAACTGACATGCTTATGTCAATGTCAAGAGCGAACAAGCTAGTTAAACAGTGTTTTCCTAAGTGCGGTAGAGATAGGTATACTATTTTCTGTCCTTATTAGAGTTCGTGTTTTTATTTGTCTGACACGTACCGTATGTGCCAAACAGTAATGTGTGTTTCTTTGTGTCGTCGTGAAATATTACGTTTTGGACTGTGATTACTGCTTAATCATACTTGTATTTATTGTGTTTTACTCCACTACCTTTATAAGTAATGGTACTGTGTTGTATTATCGGCTGCAAAAGTCGCAGTGAACGAAAACACGAAAACATAACGTTTCACACGTAAGTCCCATATTTCATCGTTTTATCTAAATCACTAAGTGTACTATTACTAGTTACCGCTTATTTACATTAAATCGTGTACAAAATAGCGTGAAAAATACGATAAATAGCTAATGAAAATTTGTTGCTTTATCGTATTTGCCGACTAAGAAAACATGTCAACGAAAGTCAAGGGAGGCTGCCATTTTAAGTGTTATCTGAATTTAGCCGGGTTTTATGCGTTTTAGGGATACCTGTCGAAGAAAATGTAAATTACCCATACTTAAAGGGAAATATTTAAAATTAGTTATTTTAAATATTCTTAATAGATTACCTGCCATTTTTTACAATTTACTTAATTTATACATAGTTCTTTGTTATACCAATTATCGCAAATAATTGTTTAATTGGTAAATTCTGCACTAAGTCACTTTTTGAAACATGACTATCTTAGATATTAATTAGCCCCATTTAGGTTGTTTGTGAAATCGCATATTTATAAATTAATCCTGGGTGTACTAGAAACATAGCCTGGTACATTAAAATATTTTTAAACTTTATTTTGCCACTAGGCGGGAATCGAACTATCACCGTATGCTGGACTGCACCCTAATACAAACATTATAATGCTAATATTATTTATCTATATTGAAGGTTCCCTAACGATGAGAAAGTGCGTGATGCATGGGTTAAAGCGACTGGTAGGCTAAATTGGAAGCCAACCGCAAACACGCGCATATGCTCTAAGCATTTTGAGACCCGATTCTTTCGTAAAGTATTTTTGGATAAAAGTGCATTTCCAAAATGAGGAGCAGTACTGACTTTTTATCCCGATAGGTGGCGTAGGAGTAAGTGTACTTTCGTATTCTCTCTAATCTGTGGTACTTTCTGTAGCTGTCATAGGAAAGTTTGAAAAGTTTTGTAAACATCTCAGTAAAACACTTTACTTACAAAATGACCGTGTTGTGCAAAATTTTGTAAAAATTTTGGAGTCTATATATTTCCAAAGGATCCAAAACCGAAGTTAAAGTGGGAAAATGCTTTGCGTATCAAAAATTTATACTGCGCGATTATGTGCAGCACATTTATAGAAAGTGATTATTTTGGGAGGAGTATTCATACATAATAAGTAATAACCTTTTTACTTTTCTACTACTGGTGTTGTACCAATGCCAAAAAATATATTTTTATTATTTTTAGGTCATGAACCATTGGCAAAGTTTGTATAGAAAACAGCGGTACCGGGCATATTTTACAGATACACATACACACATACATATATACACAGAAAAGGTTATTTCAGGAACTAGACTCATTAGACTCACAATCATAACCTTCAACTAGCAATGAACAAAATAATATAAATGATTTGGCTTTACCCATAGACCTAGGAACAAATAATATGTGCAGATGTAGACAGTATAATACCTTTACCAGCAAATGCCTCAAAAAGCACTCAGATTGATCATGTGCATATTGGATCTATAAATAGGTATAAAAAGGATGACAAAACAATTTTATTTTTATACTGGTTTTGAATCCTATAAAAATTTTCATTTAGTATATTCAACTCTTAGGCCGATGGTTCACTAAAAACAATAATATCGTAGCAATGTAATAAACTTATCGGCAGAGGATCAAATTTTTTTTGACAATAATGAAATTAAGGCAGAATAAATGTAATTCCAAACTTGGTAAATTCTTTATTGAGAGTGAATCAACAGTATCAAATATATTTATTACATGGATAAACTTTATTCATCAACTATAACCTATCAACAAAACAGCAACATGTTTACAGCTAGATTAGGTTCCACTTCCAGCTGAACACTCGCAGTAACTGTTCTTCAATAAGATCATCTTGGCTAGTTCTTCTGTCCAATAAATAAACGACTTTCTTCATGCTCGCTTTGCACTGCCCTCGTAAATACGAAACAGAACCGAGCGGATAAAAGATGCCGCGATTAATAGAGAAGTACACCCTTCGATTGGGTCAACACTATCAATAGTGTTGAATCTGCAAAAAATATAAGTAAGTTATACACCATTTGAATGTAAACGAATATTATGTGATGTTTTTATGCACTTAATAGCTTACCTTTGGAAATACTCTTGTACACTAAGTCGGGATATTTTTGGAAGGGCCAAATCAGCATTGACGTCTTTGTATTTATCAGGTGAATGGGCAAACATACGATTGGTCTACTTGCGTATTAATACTCAAACCAAAGTTCTGATTTCTATCATAAGCCCTTGACCTAAAAGAAAAAAACTATATTTTCACTGCGAAAATCACAGAACAATCATTGAAATAACGACTCATATGATACAATACTTACAATATTACTTTTCTACCAGATCAGCTTCTTTTCTAGCTACCGACGCATTTCTCTTTTTAAATCTAATTTGTAACTCACTTAGAGACAAAAAGGAATACATTTTAAACGTATTTTCGTAGAAAATCTAGTAGAAAATTAATAAAAATCGCAACACACTGACACGAGAAGTCAACAAGGCACACACAGATTAAAAAGAAATATCTACTATAAAGACCAGTCGTCTAGAGCGCCATCTGCTCCGAGCTTTTAGTATTGCTCCTCATTGTGGATACATGTAAGTTCTTTGATTTCAACATTTTTTTTTTGAAAAATAGTTTAAAATAAATTCTTATGTATTTTTAAACAAAGAACTAAAAATGAACTGAATATATTTTGAATTCTATGTCTGTTTTCTGATTTTCAGAATTATGATGATAAAGTACTAAATGAACCCCAAGCTGCTACGATTCAACAAGATATTCTGATTGTGGTAAATTCATTACAATTGAAATAGCGTTATGGAATTAAAATTTTGGATATATTTTGTTTATTAAACTGCTTGTTCAAAACTGTTTTCAGAGTCCTAGTACCACCAGTAGTTCTGTTCAAGAAAGGGAAGCTGTAGTTATTGTAAAATCTGTAAGTATTTATTAAAATTAAAATATTCTCTTCCCTTGGGTGTCGTAAAAGGCGACTAATGGATTTAGAACTACACAAACATCTAACAGCTTACAGCGGCGACGGGCTCACCTCCTGTCACGCTGAGTGTAGTCACTGCTTGGTGAAGCGCGGACTATGGCAAAGGACTGTTTTTATGGTGCTTTTGCCTGGTCCCTGACAAACCCTTAGGAGACGGGATATATACTTATATTTGTTCATAATACGTCTTTGGGATTTTCAACTTAATTTGTGGAGAATGTTGTGGGTTCCACAATCGCTTTTTTTATATGTATTTAAATCTTAAGTAATATTATTCTACTGTGATAATGTTTATTCTCCCAAGAAAAATAAAATAAAATAAAAAATAAATAATAACAACAAAGTGGTTTTATTTTTCCAAATATGTTACTGCTTATTTATTAACATTATGATTATTGGGAAAATGTTTATTAGCATAGCAACATAGTTTTGACACATACTTTATTTCTATCCTTTACGGGTGTACGCGTATGTATATTCTATATCATCCTTTTTCTAAGAATGGCAGAAAAAAATGTTTGAGAAATTGACTAATGGCTACTCCAGTTCTGTTTACTCTGAGATTAACTTACATCCAATCATGTCTCTGCTTACATCACGATAAATATTGGCTATGGACTAATTTTATTGTTTTTTTTTGTAAAATTCTCCCGTAGGGAAGGCAAAGGGAACGAAGCCCATACAGCCATGTCTGCAATATATATATCTTCAGTAGTTTGCATTGAAATGCTAGTGTAATGCATTTCAATGCATCTTGGGAGAGTTTGGCGTCAAACGATCGATGGCAGACACTGTGGTGCTACTTGGATGAGGTGGATTACCACGATAAAAAAACTCATCACTTTTCACACCACTTGACGTTTATTTAGATAATCCTCCATATTGCACATCATCACAGACACTTATTACACAAAACTACACTGATTTTACGTAACAATATCCACTCCGTACAATATTATAATCATCGAAATAAAAATCACGTCCGCCATAGTTGAATGCCGCCAAAAAACTTTAATTTTATTGTTTTCCCTATATTGTGGTTTATTTGCATTTGCGTGGTAAAATTTTAAAACAACAAATTTGACAGATTGGCCCTGACAGTTTAACTGTCAAAAAAGAATTTGAAGTTTTGGATGTGAGTAAGTTTTATTGGTTTTTTTACCTTTTATCCATAGAAAGAGGTATTTTTCGTACTGTATAAGTGTAATTATTACTAATAATTTTTTAAAACACATTCGCCGGTTACGTATAAAATGTCTGATGCAATAGTTGAGTACTTTGAAGAAGCATTAGCTCTTGTTAAATCTGCAGGAAACCTTTTAACTGATCATGTAAATGGGTGTAAAGTCTTTGAATATAAGTCTTGCGATATTGATTTGGTGACTGAAGTGGATAAAAAGGTCGAGGAAACCTTAATTGGTGGATTATCCAAGAAGTTTCCTTCGCACAAGTTTATTGGAGAAGAATCTGTCGCTGATGGCGCTAAATGTGATTTGACTGATGATCCTACGTGGATCATTGATCCTGTGGACGGTACACTGAATTTTGTTCACGGTTTCCCTCACAGTTCAATTTCTATTGGTCTTGCCATCAAGAAGGAGGCTGTTGCAGGAATAATTTACAACCCTTTAGTAGGGCAGCTGTTTACAGCTATAAAAGGACAGGGAGCATTTCTTAATGGAAGACAAATCCATGTTTCTCAAGTGACAGAGCTAAAAAAAGCTCTAGTGGCATTTGAAGCTGGAACAAGTCGTGATGAAGAAAAAATTAAAGCGGTATTTAAGAATTTTGAAATGGTAGTTACCAAAGGGCATGGAGTGAGATGTCTTGGGTCTGCTGCATTGAATATGGCTATGGTGGCAATGGGAGGAGCTGATGCTAACTTTGAGATGGGCATACATGCATGGGATATTGCTGCTGGTGATATTATAGTGAGAGAGGCAGGAGGAGTGTGTCTGGATCCTTCAGGGGGGCCTCTGGACCTGTTGTCAAGGAGAGTTCTATGTGCTAGTACTCAAGAGCTGGCAAATGAACTATCTCAGAACCTTATTCAGTTTTACCCAGAAAGAGATTAGTTCTTTGCTTGCTGATATTTTTTTTGCATTTTATTTACAATTTGGTAAAGTACTAATATTATTACTAATATTATTAGATTAGTCCTATATTCCTATGTTTATATGCTATTTGAATTTTCAATATGAAAAAAAGATCTGAGATAAATATGATTCTATGATACTCCCATACTGGGCAAATGTATCATGGTTTTTAGGTTACATTTACATTCTGAATAATTGAATTGGTACATTTTGACAGATGAGCTATAAGGACCATTTACATTCGTATGGGAATCGATTAATCTCACTACAAACAACTGTCAAAATTCACTACAAATAACTCTCAAAATGCACCTATTAATTATTCAGACTGTAATTAGAATGAAAGTATTTTTCCTAATTTATAGAAAGCTGTACTATTTTAAATTTGGATTACTCTGATGAGAAATGCTGGTTAGTATGATGATGATCTATAAACAATATGCTTAATTGATAGAGTAAACGCTTGTGCTTAAAATAATACCAGAACTCCTTCTTTAAATTTTACTTTGTTATGAACAATAAGTATTGACTTATGCAACTGTATATTTTGTTGTCTGATTTTATTTAGAGTGGTTGTAAACTTGTATTTACTTTCTTGATGACTCACTGCTATTGTGCTTAAGTAATTTAATTTACTTAATGTAAGACTATACCAAAACAATTACTATGATAAGAAATAAAATTATCTTATTACCTACTTAAGAAATTGATTTTTTACTTTATTATTGCATTTGTATCAATATCACATGAGTATACAAAAGTATTAAAATTCTTCAGTTTTAATTGTTAATCAGTGCATTTTTTATTTATGTATATACATTTGATGTACAGTCACATCTAAAAATACAAGTTTGACAGGTAGCCTTTATTCCCTTCTAATAAGAGTCACTAACTGTCAAAACTGTATACATATTTTTGCAAGTGACTGTACAGTACAAATTGTTAGAGTTAAAGTGTAGTGTTAATTGTACGTTTCTTATGTTTATAAATCTTATTGAAGTATTTGTTTTATAGATTTAGTGTAATTTATGAACTTTTCTAATGTGTATGTAATAAACTTGGCATACTACCTGTTTAAGGAGTGAGTTAACATAATGCCAAATACACAGTCATAGTATAGTTTCAGTACATAATTATATGTATAGCCCATACCAATAATAAAATAAGAGAAATATTTTTAAAATTTTATATTGTATTCTTATTTGATATTACATTAATAAATACTTAAAATATATTATGTTGTTACTTAACAAGATTTCATTGTCTGTTGTTTGAATTGTTTGAATGCAGTTATTACTAATTTCTTAGCTAATTTTATATGTCATTCCAGTGTGACATTGCTATTTATAAATTATTAAATTGTTTGAATTATTAATATTTGTGTTCATATTTTAACATTATAATCTAATTTTAAACATTATTCTCGGTGGTATGCTTCAAGATAGAAAAAATATTAAATAAGAAATTGGGACCACCTCAGAAAAAACAAAATCTATTTGAAATCTTTTAAGGCAGATGATTAAAAAAGTATTGTTTAGAATGCAGATGTACATTGCACAATATCAGCATGTTTTCCATAGAGATCTTTTGTTTAATATAATATGCTTAAAACTATTTATTTCGGAGATGACCTAAATGTACAAGAAGAACTGTAAATTATCGTCAAATGTCCAGTCCTTTAAGTCGTTCATTATAATGGGGAGGTCAGTAATAAGTTTTCAGTCTTTCTACAGATGGAAGCATGTATATCATTTCAATTGCCAGTCAATTACGGTCAAAATAGTCAATAAACCCGTCATAAACTTTCCTTATATTTATGTCCACATTGTCTATGTCCCTATTTTTTAAGGCACGTCTTGATTATGTTACATATAACCATTGTCATTGTCTAACATGTTTTTTATCATGGTAGTGGCATGTCGATTTAGTAATTTTGATAAATGTTGCAATATAGAAGGGGTAGGAAGGTAAAGGTCTTAACTTTTAAAACTAATTGTTGCGGAAATATGTCATTTTGTTATTTTTATGTTGCCAGTCAGAAGTCAAATCTGTAAGCGTTGTTTCTTTTGTCGTGCACTGTTAAGTTGTCAAGTAATTATTGATGTCGTTAAAGTCGTCGTCAAATATTTCAGCAATATAAATAAGAAAGTCAGTCTCCTTGTCAGTCAAAAGTACCTACCATGTAAGTCGTATCATCAACGTCAGGTACCTTTTAAAGTCGTCTAAGAAAGTCGACACAGTCATTTCAATTGTCAAAGATGCGATATACTAAGTCTATAATTTCGTGTCACAAAATTTTAAATATTCTTAATTATGTACGGAGATTATGTACATGTATTGTGTTCTCTGTAACTAATTCATTGTGAATATCGCTTGCTTCACATTATGCCCGGTGCATGGCAACAGGCTCGCCACTTGTTAGATGGTGACCTAACATATCTGGCGAAATGTGGGTGTTTAACACCTGCTTACCCCTTCGGGGAAAGAGGCGTGATGATATGTTTGTATGATTGTTTGTTGTTAATTTTGTACCTACTGTGTAAGTTGTCAAATGATGTCATAAAAGTAGTCCAAGTTGTCAGCGTTGTCGATTAAGTCCTTATTATTATCATGTAAATCGTCAATATTGTCGTGTCAATCATCAAAGTTAGGTACCTAGTGTAAGTTGGGGACATTATAAGTTAAGAATTCAATGTCATTGTGTAAGTAGTCAAGCAAGTCTTAGAAGTCATCATGTCAGTCGTGAACATTTTAATTTAAAGTTATTAATTAAGTGAACCGTTTAAGTCGTCATAGTTTTTATATAAATCGTAAATGGTTTTAATAAAATATTGTCAGGCAGTTAGTCAGTCACCATCTCGTCATTGTAGTCGTTATAAAATTGTCAGTCAATTCGTCAGTCATCTTATCGTCATTATAGCAAAAGTTGTCTGTCAAATAAATTTACAAAAATGTGTTTTATTAATTTTCATCGTAATTTGTTGGGTCATGAACAATAAGCTTGTGATTGTTCAGTACAAGTCATAATCAATCAAGTTAATAGGTCGTTGTTTTGTAATAATAATAGATAGTCATAAATATTTTGATATGTAGTCAGTCAGATTTTGATCTAGGTAAAACCTTGAGGTTTTGCTGAACGTCAGAGTTTCCTACCAAAACAAGTTCGTTTTTTGTTTTAGCTTCTTTTTTTTTAATTTTATAGACTTCCTGGCCGTCGTTTCTTCAAGTTTCCCAGGGTCATTGGTCGTGGGATTTCTTTTAAGGCATAAGGATCGGCTTTGACGTAAGGCATATGGTGCGGTAGACCATCAGGGAGGTTGGCATTCTCCTCGTATACGGCCCATTGTGTTGGACTGAAACAAAAGGTTTTCATGAAATATTACAACAACATAACAGAGTTAAGCAGAAGTGTTATTATCTTAAATATTTTGCCTTACATGTTTATGTGTGTTTAGGAGAGTAAGCAGGAGAGCATTTTATCATGCAAAGGGCACAAGAGTATCTATAGCATTAAATAATAAAGGTAACTAATTAATTGGGCAGCCATTTCATTAATTCTCAAGCAACAAAAAGGCCAGCCAAAAAATCATGTAGGCAGCAAACAAATTTTATTTTATGACCCTTAAAAACAATATTAGTGTCATCAAACATTTACACAATTTGGAAGCAGAGAAAACATTTGAGTTGCAGCCCAATTAGTTATTTTGGCTGACCAATTGTATTTATATTTTGCTAACCGTTTAAATAACACCAAACAAAAATTACCTGTTTTCACTGGGTATTACATGAAAAGCTACCGAAGGTGTTTTCGCCTCAGATGGTGGTTTCTTAACCTTTTGTCTTTCAGGTTTTGCAGACTTCGATTCCACCTCATCAAAGGCAGATATTTTGTTAAGTGATGATCTTTCTTCAATTTGAACATTTTCAGGAATACCAGGATTGTTATAGTTCTCTCGAAGAATATCATTTTTGATTTCGATCGGACTGTCAGAAGCGTTTGAGTCACCGTATTTATGTAAAACATTTCTTATGTAGTAGTATTTGTTGCTGTTAGATTTATTAATGTTATCGTCATGTCGTCTTGTCGGTCTGTAAGAGTTGTTATATGGTCTTGTCGCTGTTTCATATAAGAAAAATGTTGAAAGTTTCGTCTTGTCAGATTCTTGTTTATCGTCATTTGTGTCAATGTTTTTTGTCTCGTACGTAGAAAAATCTTTACTGATAATGTCTAGTTTGGAGCCTTTTTCATCGGGTAAGTTTTTGGGAGTCACATTTTCTGTGGCAACGTTTTCTTTATAAGTGCCTATGTACCCAAACGTCACAAGTTTGTAAAAATTTTCTGTCGTGTAAGATTTGTCTGTAGGTCTGTCAGTCGTAGTTTTTGTTTTAAATGTAGGTAAAAGGTCATCGTTTGATCTAGCGGATGAATGTATGCTTTCTTTGTTACTGGTATGAGTAGCTGGTCTTTTATTTCTGTAGAGGTCGTCATTTCTCAAATTGTCGTCTGTGTCATCGCGTTTGTTGTAATAGTAAGGTTTGTTAGGTCGTCTGTAAGTGTCATCATAACCCTGATAAGTTACTTTAATGACGTCTCTGTCTCTGTCTCTATTGTGATACTTTCTAGTCGTAGGTCGCCATGATTGAGTCGGTTTTGGTACATAATTTATAAGGTAAGTGTATTTGTTTGTATTTTCTGTCACTGTTAGAATTGGTCTGTTATATGGCCGTTTTTTCGGTACATTGTTTATTACAACGGATTGAACATTATGTACAGTCTCTTCATGGTCATCATCGTCATAGTCATAGTCGTATATTTTTTCAGGCCCATTATTATGTCGAGTGTCAATTTTTATATTACTGTCAACACGTCTACTTTTGTTTTGAAAGTCAAGTTTGTCATCTATTTTTTGAGTAAAGTTTGTCTTTGTTGTAGTCTTTGTTAAGTCAAAAGTCAGAATATCTGTGTCATTGCTTTTGTGTTCTTTAGTTGTGTTCATTTTGTTTGTTTTGTTTTTAAGTTCAGTAACATTTTGGGGCTTTGTTGCATTTGTTATGGAAGCTGGTTTCTTCGGGACTTTATTAAAAGCAGCTGCAGTTATTTTTAGGGATTTTTTTGTTGTGGTTCTTGATGTCGTTGACGTCGGTCTTGTTTTTTTAGACTTTTCTGTGGTTGGTTTGATGTCTTCAGATTTACTAATATCGTTATTAGAGTCGGAGTTGATTTCGACCCATGGCGACAAATCAAAGTTGTTAAGAAGTCCATTTTGACATGAGATTCTGTCGTTGTCAGGATTGTCATGTGAGAGGAAAACGAACGGTTGAATATTGTCGATGGTGTCTAAAGTCCGACAAAGAACTTGGGCAAAGGATATTCTTCGGATTTGTTGTAGCTGTGCTGGTGTGAACGAGGAATCAAAACCTCCATTTTCATACCTGAAAATTATGAATACCTAATGCATACAATATTTTTCTAAAACGCTAATTTGTTAAAGTAATTAGGTAGGTTCGGAAATACATACCAAAATCGGTCTCCTTTCCTTAGATTTGAAAATTGTTGTGCGATAATACAGGCGAATGTTGGACCCACTAAACCGCCTACCACAGGTCTTTCTGCCATACCCCCAGTAAACAAGTCAATATCGTCGACATCTCTGAAAATATTGAGATCATTAATTTTTTTAGGTTTTTCTCTGTAAAATAAATGTCGTATTGAATGATCGGGATTCTTATTACCTATATAAACTTTTTAATTTCCTTATTACCCTTGCAGGAATCACTCTTGATAGACCTTCGAACCCAGAAATTTCTGATAAGCCACAAGGTTCCCGCCAGAATGTGTATGGTGGTACTCCGTGATCCCTTCCTCTCTGTATGTTGATAGCAGCTAAGTCCATTCCAAAATCAAATTGTGGTGTTTGAAACAAATGATTTGTCAGTTCTTCAGTGATGAATTCATCACGCTTCTGGATCGGCTGGTTGACCATACCCAAAAGTAGCCGATCCACTGCACCCATACTCCAGATGTTAGAGGGATTAGTCAACTCGTTGTGAAGGGAGACGTCTTAAATCAGAAAATGTTTTGCGAATATTATTATACCATTTCGAACATCAAAATTGTTGCTGTAACGAATGACTTACTATTATTCATAGGGCGATGAAACCGATCAAATCTCATCATAGATGGTTGAACCAAACTGTGCCCGAATCTGAAAGCAGCGGATGCAAAAGAGCTTGCCGGACTGGGGTTTACTTTAGGGTTGTAGTTCTTGAAATAGCCTTTCTTTAGAGGCTCCAACTCAAAAAGCCGCATTACTTCAGTACCTGTGTAGAAAAGTAATGCTTAGTTTTAATAAAGCATGTAAATTCGCAACAATGAAATAGTTTATAGAAAACTGTTTAATTTGCCAATTGATTTAGTTACATGTTAAAACTGATCATTATTATTTTTTTAATTACCTAGAACAATGGGCAGGAATTCCCTGTACGTGATGTGTTGGATCATAGCTCCTACAATTTTTCGAGTCTCTTGGTAAATCTTTTCGTCGCTCCAGTGAGGGTTCAAGTGTGCGAGTTCTTGTGCCATTCTGTGGATTAATTAGATAATATTTTTATTCCATACAGCTCTGTTAATAAATTGCTAGAGATTAATTTTGTAATAAATAAGTGTATCACGTTTCGGCTAATATTACCTGTAACAATACTACAACAATGCACATATAGACTTGTAGATCCTGCTTAGCGATATATTTATTTCTCAAATCAGTCATATGAGTAAATGTTGACTCCATTTATTTTAAAACTTTAATTGTTCGAGTAACAATTACCAGTGGAGAGGCCTATTTAAGTCTTTTGCTCACCGGTTATGTTGCCTCAGCCAGACAATGTGTGCGGCGACCAGTCCGGGATGCTCGTTGACCCTGCCGTCTCCTGATCTGAAGCATTCGGTGGAAACTGCTCCTCCGCGGCAGAGCTCGTCACGCCGCTCTGGCGGCAGCAATGGTCTTCGTTGCTGAACACGCCCGTACTGTAGCATTCCTAGCACGAAAATATATGGGTTACATACATACATATAATCACGGCTGTTATCCTCTAAGGGTTAGTCAGAGACTAGGCAATTGCCATAGTCCGCGCTTCACCAAGCAGTGACTGCACATGTTCTCCGCCTGACAAGTGGTGAGCCCGTCGCCGCTATAAGCTATTGGATGTTTGTGTAGTTCTAGTCCATTAGTCGCCTTTTACGACACCCAAGGGAAGAGATGGATTGGTAGTATTCTTTTAATGAGCCGCTACCACCCGGCACATTAAAAGTATTGAATATATGGGTAAATGGTATATAAAAGTAAGCGACTGTTTATAAGTCAGTTTTATATTAACCTTTAGGAGAAAGTAGGTCTCCTGCCCTGTTCGCAAATCTCATTTGAGGTCGGCCTAACATGTTCTCTTCCTTCACTCTCTTATACTACTCGCCGTATCACCACTCACTTCCGCTCAGTTTACTCAAAGTATATAGATGACGGGGCGTATGACTTAAACGGGTTTTAGCAAAATAAAACACCATTTGTTATTATGTATTAGCAAGGCCCATTATCTATGTTTTGGTCAATACTCACCATTTCTAAAGAGTCTCAGCTTGTCAGACTGGCGAGCTGAGCTGGCGTATAGCGGTGAGCCGTCGATGTACCCCGATACCTGGTTGAGTTGCTCTCGCCAGCCCAGCGCGCAGTCGTCTCTGGGGGCCGGGGAGGAACGGACGAAGTCTAAACACCGAACCCCTCGAGGGCCGTAGAAAGGGTCGCTAGCTGGCACCGCAATCGGGAAACATTCGGGATGCTGGGGAAGGAGACTTAAGATGTATTTTACATACATACAATCACGACTGTCATCCCCCAAGGGTTACTCAGAGACTAGGCAAAAGCACCGCAAAAGCAGTCTAATGCCATAGTCCGCGATTCACCAAGCAGTGATTGCACATGTGCTCTGCGTGACAGGTGGAGGGCCCGTCGCCGCTATAAGCAATTGATGTATTTTAAAAGGGATCAATGGTTTCATTTCCTTTCTTTTTGTATATTATTTAAATAATCGTTCCTTTCGTTTCCCTAACTAACAAAATCTGTATTTAGGTAGAGGTTCTAAGCAATGTTCTGACGAAGTGTTGAAATTACATTTGTATGGAAATTATCCAATTTTACTATAGTTTAATTGAATTCTTCCTGAACAACAACGGGTCACTAAAATAATCGTTAAAATATTACTCACCATCAACTCTTTAGGAACAAAGTCTCTTCCTCCATCTTTACAACATCTCGGCACTGAGCCATTAAACCCTCTGGATTGGGAAGAAGACGTTATGTCATGATCTAAGAACTGCCCCCACTGCATAAGAAGATGTGTGACTCCAGTGTTTTCGGCGTTTTCGCTGCTGTGAATTTGTGAGCTGATTTCCCGGGCTGATGGAAGTTTGGAACCGAAAACTGACACCCTCGGTGATTGGAGGCCGTCGGAGTAGGAAGGCGAGAGGAACCGCTGCACGGGGGTCATGGTAGACCCCCATCTCGGTCGGTTGAAATTATTGCAGGTGCCGTCATGTGTGCGGTATCTGAAAATACAAAACGTAAGCTAGAAAGAAATTTAAGAAAGTAATACTGAGTAAGAGAATTTGAGTTTTATAAAGTAATTAATTTGCATAATTTTTTTTAAATCCTCATCCCCATTGAAATATAGAAAAGAGTAAAAAAATGTATTGTACCTAATTACAAGTAGCAACAATAGAAGTAAATATATATCTTTTGTCAAAGTAATCAACAAAATATAAAAATATTGTCAAAAATTCAAACCTAAACATAATAATACAATAATAAAGTCAAAACAGAGTCGTACGAAGGGCCTAAGCCATGCCTTGGAAGTGCACCTTTTCGAGGCCGGTGGACATTTAGGGTCTCCTTTGAGCGGGCAGTGCTGCATGAGCGGCAACTGGCGAAGGGCGCTGGCGCTGGGGAACTGGTCCTCCTCCGTACGGCCCTCCAAGCCGTCGCCGTCTCCTCCACTGTAAGAATATGAAGGTCAGCTGTTGTCAAAGAGGCAAGGCTTGAGGCACTAGGTTTGCTGTTCGCAAAATAAGACATTCTTGGTCCGATAGATGGATAAGACGAAAATTATGCACTAAACGTGGCCATTTATTATGGGCTTGGAGTCCTCTACGCGATCGAATCAGGAACGAGAAGATCCGTAGGAGAATCCGTGGTCCGATGGAGTGTTTGTAAAACAATAGAACTACTTCTTTGAAGTAGGTATTTTTGAACCTTTTATGCCCTGAGTATAGAGCTAAGAGCATCGCCTTTTGAACATCAGGTGTACCTCTGAGTTAGAATAATTGCAAAAATCGTTAAGCTAATATAGCGCATGGCAATAGGCTGTGTATGGCAACATGACCAGTTGCTATGCTATAGAGTAATAAAAATAGGTATTAAGCGAAATGCGAGTGCTCAAATCTACCTACCTATATGCGTGGATGATATGGTATGTTTGTTACAGAGCAGCATCATCAAATACACGTACTGTACCTAATGAGCTCTTTAGGTAAACTACTATGCTCATTTGTCATGGGTAGTTAGTCAAAAAAGTAGTCAAATGAAGTCGTGTAGACAAGAATCATGCTCCAACATCACAATATGCAATCACCAGTCTGTAGTATAGCTTTCTTTTTGAATATATGCTTAAGATAATAACCCGTATAGGTACTTCTGTCTCCACTTACTTATATGTTATCACGATGCAAATAATTCCGGATATGGAAATGCCTTCGCCATCTTTGCATAATTAACTTTCGTTTTCTTATAATATAAGACATGTTTTTATATTAAACTTATGGGTGAAAATGTTTTAAATAAATAATAAAGGCGAAAAGTGGTGATACTATTACTTCAAGCAAATACACTAGCGAGCACATAATACGGAGCTTTTGCGCAGTATTTTTATAGTGAGCAAGGAATAAATGTGATATAAAGTGAGTTCAAAGCATTATATATTTATTTATTCAAAAATTGGTTCGGGAAACAACCAATAAAATTTGTCATTCGATAACTCGGTCGATACAAGGCAATGGGTTATAAGGATAATTCTAAATTATTACATTACTGAATGCAATTAGTCTATAATTAAATGTTTAATTGTTGATCCATTGCTACTTAGTCGGTACGTTAACTTATGATATTCTCTCAGAGCCAACTGCCAAACTAAATTATATTCTGGTTCTTTTTTTACGATCAATGAAAACGGTTCTCCGCATGCGGTATTGCGGACCCTATGGACGTTACAGAAATCCAATGAAAATGAAAAACCAATGAAAATGCGCATGTAAGTAGTAGAAGAGTCCGTTTGCAGAAATAGCTAAGGCATCAGAGAACACCTCTACCTCTAAATCAATGTACTTAGTATGTTTTATATTTTGGATATATTTTCGCAGTCTTGCTCATTACTTTATTATTAAAAATAACTTTCAACCAAATTCTTTATAATAATATATACCTTTCTGAATTTTTACAATAAAACATTCACAATTTAGTAAAATCAATACGCTTTCGCGATAGCGTTTCACTTTTAAACATTTGCAAACCACATTTATAAAATCATTCATAATGTTCACCGGTCTGCCTTTAGAAGGTCGTTCTACAAGTTTTCCAGACAGAAAAGTTATATGCATCAATAAAAACATATTAGCATAAGTTTATTAGCTGTCAACGCGTCGGCAACTTAAGGTGCGCCTGGGCATAAAAGTCTGACCTCTAGGGAAAGCCGCGCGCTTTCGCCGCATGTTATGCGTGCAGTCACTCATTCGTAACGTAACAATTAACTAATAATGACGGTAGGAAGATGAGCTTACGATGATTTGCGTAGTTAACATTTCCAGGAAGTAAATTCGTTTTTATTGTCAGATTTTTTTTTTAAACACGCACGCAGGTTGTTATTGTAGTTTGTTGAGGAATTAATTTGACATAGGTTTTTGCAATTCATAATTATATTTTTGGGTGCTTTACCCGTATACCTGATTATATGGGCTTTGATAATTGATATTATTTAATGTTTTAATTTTATTTTTGTAAGACGTAGGTATTTTTAAAGTGACGGATAAATAACTTAGGTATCATACCATTTCGATTTCTTTTACCGATAAACCTAGTAATTGTTAAATTTTAACCTGGACATTAGCTAAATCAAAAATATTTTTTATGACTAGAATTATGCCAAGTTCTAGTGATCAATAGCCAAGTTAAGAAAAAATTGCTCGTGCCTTCTAGCACTTTTTAACATCTGCCTTCCCCTTGAGAGATAGAATAGAAAACATTATTAATAGCCCAAACAAAATCAAGAACTAAATGTTGTCGTTATGCAGATCTCTACAAAAACCTTATCGATTAAAGTTTTTAATCGATAAGGTTTTTAGTAGAGATCGCTGACCGCTATTTGGTTATTATAGAGATGTTTGTTTAATCGGGGTTAAGCTTGACATCAGATTAAGAATGTGTCGAAGATACGTAATAGGCACAAACTAAACTAAAATAATATGTGTATCTATGCTTCTCTAACTATACGGGGAATGAAGGACAGATACACAATTTAGATAAGTAAGTCTAGTTCTTGCCAACGGAATCAGCCCTAATATCTGACTAAAATTAGTAAAATAAAACTGTTCTACAAAAAAATCTGCGGTTTTTATGCTTTACTTTTTAAGTGTCCTAAATCTGCACTGGCCAGATATTGATTAATGATTACATTTACTTACCTGATGATAATATAGTAAAGCAAGTCTTTATTTGATCAGATACTCATTAGATAATTAGTAGGTGCAATGCATGTATACTATGCTATACAAAAGTACACTAAAATGCTTGAAATAGAATATTTCTACAAATTATAATGATTAAAATTAGTAAGGATGAGTTAACAAAACCTGTGTTTAAATACTGTTTTACTGATTGTGTATAGGTTTAATTCCATGTTAAAAAGTTTCATAGTTAAAACGTAATTTATTTATTATATAATTTTGCTTTAAAATAACATTTCCTACACTAAACCTGACACTTAACTTTAACCAGATGCAATAGACACATCTATTGTTTGCGAACACCGGTGCTCGCGCTGACCCTCAAGGGGTAAAAAAGTTTTTCGTTCAATGTAATATGCAGATTTAGGTAGTCTTTTCTATAAATTAAGTTAGTTTTGGTATCTATAGTGTTAATTATACAAATCATGTGGAAATGAACAAACCTGCATTGTTATCCTGGTAATGTCAGAATTAGTCAGTCAATCCAAGTCATGTCACTGTCATTATGTCATACACTGTCATGGTCATGCACTGTCACGTCACTTGTCAGTCAGATGGTTCCCTTAACTATTCGAATCAGTCTTAATTTAAAAAATGTTTTGGTATGACTAGAACGAGAGTTTGAATTTGACGCGCGCCGGCGTCAGTACGCGTCGGAGCGCCATTGCGTTCGCGCCAGACTGCATTGGGGGGAGAGTCGCACGCGTTCAAATACTACCACTTCTTCTGCCGATATGTTGCAATTCAAGTTGTATGTTGACAGACGCCACGGAAGGCTGCTTCTAGGCAAACTTGGCTACAAATACTGATAAATTCTCTAGATTTTAGCACCACGTGACTTGAGCAATAACAACTTTACCTACAAAAATACTTATTGTTAATGGTTTAAGTTATTTGCCACGAGCTATACGGATTTGATTTGGAACAAATTGATTTGTGAAACCGCGGATGGTACAAAATTCCGCAGAAATTACGTATGTTGCGTGTTTAGAATATATTTGTCAGAGTTGACAAATGTACAGTTAAAAATGCAAAATATTGGGTCCTTACCTATGAAATTGGTGTTTTTTTTCTCTCTTAGTATTTTGTCTGTAACTATTAAAATTCAAAGTATTCCTAAAAAATAATTACCTCGTCTAAAAATAGACTATATTTTTGAGCTCTTTTGATTTGTTTTGATAATTTGTTGTAAGTTTAATTGTGTTAAAATTGGACACGGAGACAACACTTTTTAAGTGCCTCCCGAATACATCATTTTATTTGCATTCACTTAAAAACGATAAATAATTTTTATGAAGTGTGATATTACACATATTACTAAAGCTTGTCTAATGATAGATGCCAAATATTATTTTCTTTGGATTTATCGTTGTTAAGAAAATGAAAAAATCTTAGTATGGAAAATGCAAAATGAATTCCCCAAAATCTCCATACAAAACACCAAATTCATAGGTAAGGATCTAATAGTTAGCTACGAACTTACACTTATTAGTGTGCGTATTCGCAGCAAATCAAATCAAAATAATATATTGTCAAATGTGGGTAAACACATACATACACAATAACAGAGCAATCATACACTGCGGCAGCAGATAAATAGGAAGATGTTTTAATTTTACTTTAATTTCACATTGAAAATGATTATTGAACAGGTTTTAGATTGAATTAGAAAAATATAAGAACACCCAAAAAGCAATTAATATAAAATTTAAACTTTAGACAATTTAAAACTTTTACAACTTACCAATTTTGACAGATCATAATAGTAAACTGCAGGGAGTTTTTGGCGTCATTCAAATATGGCGGACGTGATTTTTGTTTCATTGATTGTAATGTTGTTTCAGAGTGGATCTTGTTGCGTAAAATCAGTGTAGTATTGTGTAATAAGTGTGTGATTTTTAGATGAGCAATATGGAAGATTATTGAAATAATCGTCAAGTGGTGTGATACACGATGGGATTTTTATCGTGGTGATCCACCTCATCGAAGTAACACCACAGTTTCACACCACATAATTACGAAAGACTTGGCTGTTATGAGCTCAGTTAAAATTTACCAAAAAAAAAACTAGAAAACGATTCCATCTACCTCATAACTTCGATAACTTTTGATTTGCTTGCAGTTTTCCCTTCTTTATTTGATTATTTATCTATTAGACAGTTAAATAAAAATTAAGTTTAAATTTGGAACTGTAGAAGTACTGACAAAAATTAAAAACCAGCTATGTATTATAGACTTCTCGGTTCATAAAAAAAATTTAAACGTAACGACGAATCGCTCGTTCTATTTTTTTATGTTTTCTAATTGTAGTTTTTGTTAATTGAATTTTGTGAATTGGAATGTCCAATAATTTGACAGTAAAAATAGGATTAATATTTTATTATTATTAAAATTAATGTAAGCATTCCAGTATTGTGCTTGAAAACTAAAGCAATAATGTTTCTCAAACAACTGCGACGTGTTGGAATTTCTTTGTTGAAATGTTGTAAGGCACCTGAGACTTAAGATTCAGTTGAAATGAGATTAAATAAGTATTACAGCATTGTATACGACAGTACGCCATCGTTCTCGATTTTCCGACGTTATTTAGGGGAGACTTATGTCCAGCAGTGGAGGAGCATAGATTGATACAACAGTAATTAAAGATTGTAAAGAATCCTTTGAAAAATTTTTGGGCTTGTGTTTTGATGTCGAGCAAACAAAAACATAAACAAAAAAACTGAACAATTATTTTCTGGCCAAATGTTTCGATATATTTATTTTTATAAATAAGCGTTAATTAACTTACTGTTTCAAATAAAAAAAATCTAAAACCAATACCTTATATCACAGCAATTTTAAATTTAACCAGCGAACTGTGAATTGTTTTGCCTGTATTTGTCATCTAAACCTACTTATCCACCAAAGCGTTATTTTCATGCCTCTTAGTTAATTCAATTATTTATTTTTGAAAAACCAAAGTGAGCACCAAAAAGACAGGATGTTGTTTACTTTCTGTAAGCATTTTATTATTTTTGAGCGATTGAAAATATTTTGACTTAAGGCGAAGGGATAGGCAAATATTCATAAATGAGGTGTTTTTGGTACAATAGTCTGGCAAAAATACAGCACATGGGATGATCAGATTAATTGATGTTATGACATATATCATAAACTTGTTCGTGACGGTCCAAAATACTAGTAATTATTTATAGCAACATATGGAGAGCATTCAATTTATCATAATCTATTGAAATTTCTTTTACACTTTTTTCTTTTAAAGACGTTTCTGTTTATGATCAAACTCAGTTTACATATCCGTTACATTAATACCTAGTCTCCGACGGTGAGTTTTTTTAGAAAAGACCACAAATTTATTAATTGCAATGATTTTCCTAGTAGCGCCTACTAAAATATTATAGTTGCATAATTGTACATTTGCTGGCAAAATTTCGTAGGCGCTTTTGCAAAGAAATGACATCGTTGCTAAGCAACGGTTAATTATTAAACTTTCAACATCTTGTTTGGCGAGAGCAAAATATTGATAATGCTCTAGAGTAAGTACCACCTTCTTCGATTACCTTGCCTATCCTCGTCATAATGTAGATAATTGTACCTACAGATCTGTGTGCAACAATAATCGGGCTACCAAAAATTACTTCTCACTACTAAAATGCACAGAGTAGTGGCCGATACAGAGTCTACGCAGGAAAGATTGTTTTATTAATAGAAATGGGTTTCTCTAATGTTTTCTTTAGACGTATTCTCTGCAATCTCTGCAATTGTGAAATTGTCACATAATTTAGTTTTAAAATAAACGAAGAATGATGATACATTTTTACCACGTTTTTTTTAGCTTGCTTTCTTGTCCGTGGAGATCAAATCTGGTGATCGATTTTCGAAATTTTACATTCAGGCTTGTTTCCGGTGAAAATAAAATATTAAATAAAAATATATATAAAAAAGGTTTAAATAAATACTATATAAGAAAGGCTTTTAAAAAACCACTTTTTACTAATGGATTAAAAAGGGGAAAATAAATATTTTGGTTAAAAGAATTTTCGAAAATTTTACATAATATGATAAATAATTATATCAATAGGCAAATGACTGAAAATGCGCACCACGTTTAAATTTTCGATAATTCTTTATATCACAATATTAAATTTCCCCTTCTTAATCCATTAGTAAAACGTGGTTTTTTAAAGTTTTTTTAAACAGTATTTTTATCCATTCAGTTGTGATTTGTGTTAGATTAATTAGCATTTGCAATCATAAATATTTGCTTATAGCGAATAAGTGAGTTTGCCAATAATGAAATTTATAATAGCTGCTAAAAATAATTACGTTAAATTATTTCGCGAATTTATATAGTTGCGTTCTGCTGCTAATATATGAAATAAAGCGACTACGCTGTTTCACGCCGCGCTTGCTAATGCTAATGTCGTGAATGCGAAAACGAACTAACGCGATCGACACCGACTGGACCCAATCGCCCGCCGGCTGGGGTGCCGATCAACAGTTTTCGATAGCTAAATATTTTAAAATAATAATCTGATAAACAAACAAACAAACTAAAATAACTTTATTTCATACGCCAAACCTGGCACTAAAAAACGTCAATATTTAATAATTTATAAATTAAAAAAAATATGTAATTAAATAAAAAGTACATTCTAAATTAAGGTTCATTACCGCGAGCGCTTGTAGCAAGTACCACCAGAGAGCACTGACTGTGTGGATACAAGTGGCTGGATTCCGAGTGTAAGGCTTTTCATGAGAAGAACCTGGCAAGAAACTTATAAGCCACTTTTTTTAAATTGCCAATCATATAATTATTGTCCGTATTGAATGTTTTACATAATTTCCATTAATCCATCAAAATAACATGCCTCTATGATGACGAACGATAGCAAATAACTATTTCACACCATTTTATGCTCCAGATAATCTTGGATTTTATAAAAACCTCTTTTTCATTAAAGTTTTTTAATATAAGGCTTAAATTTGTGAAAAGGCAATACTGTATATTTGGTGGGATTTTATTATAAAGTTGTATACATTTCCCCATGAATGCACAGGCCCAGCAACTTTCTCTTGCTTCTAGTATTTAAATTAAGGCATTCATTAGTTTTTCTTAAATGTGTGTTTTTCTTATGTTTATAAACGTATACAATCTTTTCAAAGATGTATTGGGAGGCAACAGTTAATATATCAATTTTCTTGGATAACTCTCTGAGTGAGTCTCGTGGCTTAAGTTTGTAAATGGCTCGTACAGCTTTTCATATTCTCAATATCAGCTGTTGACCCCCATAGCAACAAGTCATACGACATCACACTATGAAAATAACTTATGTAGACAAGTCTTGCCGTTTAAACGTCAGACAAGAGTCTGACTTTTTTACTGCAAAGGCAGCGGATCTATGTCTTTCTGACAAGGTCAGTATGTGTGGATTCCACTGTAGGCGTAAATCTATCGTTATGCCTAGAAATAATAATAATACAATAATTTATATAGTTTAGCCACAGTGACTGTTATTTAATTTAATTAGAATTTTACCGTTACAAAATGCTCTTTATTTGCTTATTGATATTAATCCTTATCAAAATAAATAACTATAATATAGTTATGATGTTCAAGACTGGTTCGATACCTTTATATACGTTTTGAATTATTTAATTCTGAGAGTCCAATCGATAGTTCTCGTGATTTTAATGTATACCTATGTCCCAACCGGCCTGCGCAAACATGCTGACGTCACACGATGTTTCACGCTCGGAAGCGGAACTAAGACTTTTAGATAACTCTATAATCAAAAATACTGATTCGATACTATAGGCTTCAAAACTAGTATTCATACAACCTTTACTGTACAAAAATGTATTTACTTGAGACGTCATATTATTTTGGATTTTTATCAGTAAACATTTGTGTTTTTATTGACAAAAAATAAAAACAATTTCAGACAAAACATAATATTGGGTCTTTACCTATGAAATTGGTGTTTTTATTCTGTCTTAGTATTTTGTCTGTAACTATTAAGATTCAGAGTATTCCTAAAAAATAATTACCTCGTCTAAAAATGGACAATTTTTTTGAGCTCTTTTGATTTGTTTTGATAATTTGTTGTAAGTTTAATTGTGTTAAAATTGGACACGGAGACAACTCTTTTAAAGTGCCTCCCGAATACATCATTTTATTTGCAATCAGGAAGCTCGTACGACGCGACCTCCGGTGCCACAGTACTTTTCTGATTGAGAAAGCAATTGAGCAAAACCGGGGGTCGAAAGTATTCGTACAATCTCTTGGAAGAAGCCACCTGACGAAGCTGACCACAGAAAGAGGAGAAGTCGTTGTTTCAAAGCCGGCAGTCCTTTCCGAAGTCGAAGACTTCTATAGCCGACTCTACGCCTCGCACGCATCTAGACCTAAACCCGAAAATGAGGACCCTAGAGCAATGTTAACACGCCACTACACTGAAGACCTGCCAGAAATCAGCATTGATGAAATCGAGTTGGCTCTTAAACAGTTGAAAAATGGAAAAGCCCCTGGAGAGGATGGCATTACAACAGAGCTACTTAAAGCTGGAGGCAAACCCGTACTGAGGGAGCTCCAAAAGCTTTTCAATGCTGTCCTATTCGAAGGGAGAACTCCGGAGGCGTGGTGTAGGAGTGTGGTCGTCCTGTTCTTCAAAAAGGGAGACAAGACTCGGCTGAAGAACTATCGACCCATTTCCCTTCTAAGCCACGTCTATAAGCTGTTTTCAAGAGTCATCACGAACCGCCTTGCGCGAAGACTCGATGAATTTCAAACACCGGAACAGGCTGGATTTCGGAGCGGATACGGCACCATAGACCACATCCACACAGTGCGGCAGATTATACAGAAGACCGAAGAGTATAATCAGCCCCTGTGTCTAGCATTCGTGGACTATGAGAAGGCCTTCGACTCGATTGAGATCTGGTCTGTTTTGGAGTCCCTGCAGCGATGCCAAGTAGATTGGCGATACGTCCAAGTGATGAGATGTCTCTACGAAGCTGCCACTATGTCCGTCCAAGTACAAAATCAGCAAACAAAATGTATACCATTGCATCGAGGTGTAAGGCAAGGGGACGTAATCTCCCCGAAATTGTTTACAAATGCAATGGAGGACATGTTTAAGACGCTGCACTGGAAAGGGCGAGGCATCAACATTAATGGCGAATACATATCTCACTTGAGATTTGCGGACGACATCGTTCTCATGGCAGAAACGCTGCAGGACCTACAAAAAATGCTAAATGACCTGGATAACTCTTCTGGACGCATCGGCCTACGGATGAACTTGGATAAAACCAAGGTCATGTTCAATGAGCATGTACTACCGGAACCGATTGCAGTACACGGTGCCGCTCTCGAAGCTGTTCAAAAATATGTGTACCTTGGGCAGACATTGCAGTTAGGTATAAACAACTTCGAGGACGAGGTGAACAGAAGAATCCAGTTGGGTTGGGCAGCGTTTAGGAAATTACATCGAGTATTCTCATCGTCGATCCCACAATGCCTAAAGACGAAAGTCTTCAATCAGTGCGTCCTACCCGTTATGACATACGGAGCCGAAACGTGGACACTGACGGTACGGCTGGTCCACAAGCTTAAAGTCGCTCAGCGAGCTATGGAAAGGGCTATGCTCGGAGTTTCTCTTAGGGATAAAATCAGAAATGAGGTGATCCGACAGAGAACCAAAGTTGTCGACATAGCCTACCGAATAAGCAAGCTGAAGTGGCAATGGGCTGGCCACATTAGCCGCAGAACCGACAACCGTTGGGGTAAACGAGTTCTGGAGTGGAGACCGCGCCTCGGCAAGCGTAGTGTAGGGCGCCCTCAGGCCAGGTGGAGTGACGATTTGCGCAAGGTGGCTGGCAGGAGCTGGATGCGAGAAGCCGAGAATAGATCGAAGTGGCGTGAATTTGGGGAGGCCTACGTCCAGCAGTGGACTGCCATAGGCTGACGATGACGATGACGATGATTTGCATTCACTTAAAAACGACAAATAATTTTTATAAAGTGTGATATTACACATATTACTAAAGCTTGTCTAATGATACATGCCAAATATTATTATCTCTGGATTTGTCGTTGTGAAGAAAACTGATAAAATGTTAGTATGGAGAATGCAGAATTCCCCAAATTCTCCATACAAAACACCAATTTCATAGGTAAGGACCTAATATAATGTTAATTTTTTCAGTTCTGATCCTACTTGCACAAACAATTACAGTAATGACCATACAAAAAAAGAAGAGACACTAAAAATCTTTAAAAAGAAAACACATTTCAGAGACAGATCAGCAAAATACATTATCTAAAAGACAAAAAAGAGTCGCGTGGAGTTGTACATGTTTATCTGGTTATGACTGTATAATCAAATTTTTGTACGGATAAACAGCACATCAGACTACCAGAAAATAATTTATCGATAGACAATGAACTCTTTTCTTTTTTAACGAAACATTGAGTTGGAAATAAATTGAGAAAACTTGATTTGATTTTGGATTGTCTGACATGCTGGAAACTGTATACATAATCTAAGGAATCCATTACTATCAGGTTATTTCATTTACGAAATATCAATCGTACATTTTAAATTTTAATATACCTTTAGTTTTCTCTGTCGATGAAATTACTCTGTGATAAACACTAGCCGTCATCTTTGCGACGAACCTCAAGTTTTCAATAGATGTCGCTGTCGCTTAATTTCGATTACGCCAAACGCTCAAAGTCATTTGCCTTACCTTTCGCCTTAATATTAGAATTTCCGGGCCTAGGAGTTTCATGGTGTCGCGTGGCCATCATTGAGGTTACTGGTTTGTTGTGTAAAGTTTATTGTGTAAATTTTATGTCGGTACGACGTTTATGTCCTGACAATGATATTATGAAAGATATACTTGATTTGCTTTTGTCATAGTTTATATATACTAGGGTTCCATCAGTAACGCAGATGGCTGGATATCCGTCTCAGTATCTACATTAAATGGAATAACTTGTTTATTCCAGATTCAGGCGGTATGTAGGCAGGTACCTGTTATTTGTGGATTAATTTTGTTAGTGCCAAAGCGTCCCGAGTTGAAGGAAAGTTTTGAGAATCAATATTGTTAGGAAGTAAAGATTAGTTTCTGATATTAATTACAACACTTAATGCCACGCAATCTGTAACTAATTGGGTTACTTAAAGTAAATATAATCATAGATGTTTTTTTTAACTTAAAACAAGCTTAAAGATTTGTGCATTTTCCTCTTAAAGTGGGCGTAAAAATAAAAGTCTTTAATAATTGTAATGATTGAGCCAACAGTTAGAAAAAATGTACAAAAGATGTAAAAGAGCGTAAATGTTTTGGACGATTTAGAATCGCGCTTTAAGCGCTCGTAGGATTAAATTTTTGGTTATTATAATATTTTTATCTTAGCTACTTTTAATGCTATGCTATGCTACATAAGACGCCGTGGACTGTAAACAGACAAGTGATATCTATAGAAGTGTGAGCACAACCATATTTGCTTATATTACTCTGTGTCTAGTAGTAGTATTGCTCTGTGTACTAACTACTCTATGTGTGTGAGGACGCAAAAAAAAGATGGCTGATTTATAGAAGAACATGTTTTATTCCATTACTCCAAGTATCCCAACAACATCCTCATCAGCGAAGTACCGGGGTTACATAATCTATACGCTTATTCCGGGTTCAATCTCATCCGCAGATAGTAGGAGGAAATAATAAGATTGTATCGTTATTTTCTACCGAGTCATTGTTTTATATCTTGAATGCTGACAATATTTTAGGTGTATTAGAGAGAACGATGACTTTTGTGACGATTAATTCATATGTGAACATGTCCTCTTGCAACGTACAGATTTATGTCTAATGACCATCTGATAAATGTTAAAGGACATCAAAGTTTTCTTCAGACACAATATCCATAGAGATTGTCCATATGCGAAATAACAAACAAACTGGGGCAAGGGCAATGTTGTGTGCTTCATGAGGGGTTATGACCATTATTGGCCACGCTGGTTCAGTGCGAGTTGGTGGGAGGGATATCAATAGCCTCTTCTGTAAGGATCACGCGAAACAAGAACCTATTTACTACAACTAAATCACTAAAATGTTATGGCCCATCAACACTCCATACTCTCATACTCTCGTTCCCACGTTTCGCCTCGTGAAGTGTAGCTGAGCCATAACGTTTTCGACTGTGATTTGGTTGTGGTAAATACGTTCGTTATTAGCGCGATCGAGGCTCAGGACGCACCGCGTGCAAGTGAGGTTGGCTTCGGACCCGAAAGGTGCTTCAGGGTCCCCATACGCCTCTTATACAGGTGGAAATATTTTGTAGGCCCTTGAGGGAAATAACGTTATATATTTAAAATAGCTTAATTTATATAAAGGCAAATCTTTATTTTTAAAAAGAAATAAAAATGCATATTCAATTTTCTCAAAAAACTTACCCAAATGGGGAATCGAACCAACTAAAAATAAAAATTGTTCTCCAGGGCCCATGCAATGTTTCCATCCTATAAAATAATATAATAGATCTTATTATATTACCTCTGAAATTGCCGTTTTGTATGGAGCTTTTGGGGTACTCTGCATTTTCCATACAATTTTTTTTCCAGTTTTCTGCACAACGTCAAATCCAAAGATAAAAATAATATTTGGCATGTATCATTAATTAGACAAGCTTAAGAAATACGTGTGATATCATACTTCATAAACATTATTTATCGTTTTTAAGTGAATGCAAATCAAATGATGTATTCGGGATGTACTTAAAAAGAGTTGTCTCCGTGTCCAATTTTAACACCATTAAACTTACAACAAATTATCAAAACCAATCAATAGAGTTCAAAAATAATTATGGTCTATTTTTAGAGGAGGTAATTATTTTTAAGGAATAGTCTGAAACTTAATAGTTACAGACAAAACACTAAGGCCCGATTTTTCCATCCTCAGATAAAATTATCCGCCATTTAAAATTATCACTGTCACTTTCTAAAGTCTTAAAAAGAAAAGGGACAGAGCTAACATTTGACTGACAGATAGTTTTATCTGAGAATTGAAAAATCGGGCCTAAGAGAGAAAAAAAACCGGCAATTTCATAGGTAAAGGCCTATTATTATCATACGTGCACAAAAACAATCAGTTTATCAAACTCCCATAATAGGATTATTATTTTCATACACAAGTACTCTTCTAGATAGGTCATCTGAATATATAACATACAAATTATTTCCTTCAAGCCATAACCATAAGCCTACCAGGAAGGAAGGTTATTGTATAAGTTTATTATTGTTATATCACAGAAAGAATTGTTCGAGTCATTGGCCGAATGGCTCTGAATATTACATGTTGTATGACAAAGAATATATGCTTGAAGAAAAACATCAGCAAAAACGTGTCGGTATAAGTGTTGTCTAAGTTAATTACTTAGCTTAGCCAAACACGCGACTATGTATTGGATAAGAATGGAGTCCAAGTGAATTTTTAAGCCTAATTTAGCGATAAGTAATAATTACTTATTTGTTATGTTTCAGACATTTTAAGTTTTTGTTCATCTCCAATATGTTGATGTACCATATCTATGTCGTTAAGTTGCTTTGAAGAAATCGCTGCCTTACAAAAAGGATCCTCGATTATTAAATCTAGCCTTTTGACTCTGCTTTCGCTAAGATGTAAACACTAATGATAAAATACGACTGCAAACACTGCATCCTAACAAAAATCCATACCTTATATTACAAATGCGAAAGTAACTCTGTCTGTCCTGTCTTGCTTTCACGTCAAAATTAATGAACCGATTCAATTGAAATTTAGTACACAGATAGTCTAGAGCCTGAGAAAGGACATAGGCTACTTTTTATCCCGATATTCCTATGGGAACGGGTACCGTGCGCGTGCTACTTTTTATCCCGATATTCCTATGGGAACGGGTACCGTGCGGGTGTAACCGTGATTATCAATATCTGCTCGACCGAGTATTATGCGACATATTCCGTCAAAACGTAATATCATTTTGAATTTTAAAATTTCTCGGCATTGTAAAATAATTACATGACAACAGAGAATTATCACCATGACAACAATTAATCTGATAACACTGACAAGAAATGTTATTTTCCAAGAATTTTGTACTCTATATGGATGCCAAACTTCCATACAATAGCATGAGGCAATGTTCTGTCTCGATCGGTAGGTGTTCCCTCTTATTCTATCACTATTTATAAATGAAGGCTATCCGTGAGATATCCCCTTCCTCTCTTTCTATCCATAGTTTCGGTCTCACCTCTCATATTTACGCCATTTTGACGCTTAGACCGAAAATTGTTACAAATTATTGTAATTTAATGTTTTAAATAAATAATTATAAAACTGGTGATGACGTGCATTGTTTTATGTTGTGTAAGTGAGTGGTATCCTGGATGTACTTTGTCATTTCACAGGTGAGTCAATAATCCCATATTAAATGAGAGTATTTGTTTGAGAAATTTGTGTGTATTTTTGTGGGACGTCATTAGTTGTAATAGAAAGCTTTACTACGATATGTCAAACTCATTCATTAAAGTGATAGAATGAGAAGGCACACCTACTGATCGAGACAAAACATTGCCTCATGCTGTTGTATGGGAGTTTGGCATCCATCATAAAGTACAAAATTCTTGTTATTTTCATTATTTATAATTAGAGGTTTTAGTTCAACATTTAACAATGAACATTTTGCTAATAAGAGGTAGGAATGTAATGTTGTTGAGTAAAAATAGAATGCAGTGTAAACAAGTAAACAAACACAAAAACTTTTTGTTAACTTTTATCGGCGTTAATAGCCACGTGAACGACGACGTAGCGGACACAGGTAGTTTTTACAGCATATTAATTTTTTAAATAATAATTTCGGTCGCTGTTATAAAGTTCTACAAGTCGATTGCGATCTCCCTTGCCAATACTAGACAATGAAAATGTTGCACGTCGTATCGTAACAATTCGTCGTCGTCTTTCTATTTTAATTCACCGGTAACAAACATGCCGATTCTTACACGGTGTTGAGAAGGAAGGAAAGTTTTTAATTAGCATGTGTACATTACTAATAGTGCGTATGCACATACCTACGAGTTCTTTGTCGACTCTGTTAACATGTTCTTGTCAACTAATAGACTGAACTTTGAATACATAAACGTATAAAAGGTTATTAAAGTAACTACAACTGTTCAAAAAATAAAAACGAACACAAAGAAATTTATGAAATGGGACAAACTAGCAACTGGTCGATTGAACAAAAAAAATGTTCAATTGAAAAAACATTTTTTATAATTATTTTTCAATTTACATTATGTTTAGATTCAGATTGAATATTGTAATTAATAGTACTTCGTCAAGATAACAAATTTTTATTATAATTCATTCAAACATTCTTTTTGTGTCTTATAAAGCACGTTTGGACTTTCATATACACAGGTATGGAATATTTAAGTTCGATTGGATTATCATTATGGTTGGCTGGAACCTCGTCCATTTCAAAAATTATGATGTCAGTATCTAACAGAAGTATTTATTTACCTACTTAAAATGCAATGGAAAGTGCAAACTATTCAAATTGTACATGTGCCTTTAGTAAACTATTCTTGTTCAGTGATTAAATAAAGAAATAGTACCTTCGAAATATTTTTTTTACATATGACAGGCAAGCTTTTGGCCATATTCTCACCTGATGGTGAGTGACGATAAGAGGTGCTTCACCTGTATTCCTCAACGACAGAGGAACTGGCTATCCTAAATAAATAACTTAATATCTTCAAATTATAATAAATATAAAACAACTCAGAAGAACGGTGTAAGACAAAAGATTTTCGCCGTATTTCGAATTCGCTCAAGACCATTAACTTTGATTCCAGTATGATGTATAACGAAATTAAAGATCCTAGATCTACTCTACAGATTTGTAGATCACACAAAAACTAACAGCTGTATAGAACTAATTTGTTATATGAGCTTGACATGCTGTGTCGTGGAATGTATGTAGAAAATATGTACTTGATACCCTTTCGCGGGTATAAGCTAGTTGTGTTTTGTGAGTTCGAATTCTTGTGGTGGCTATGTGTTTTGTGTTTTTTGTGCACTTGTTTTATATTATGTGTTTTATATTATAATTTAAGTTATAGTTTTATATTAAGTGTATAAAAACATATTGTACAATTGTTTGTTGTCTCAATAAATAAAAATAATAAAAATTTTATAAACATAAGTACTCGTATAACATAAAATCATTGCACCATTATTCAAAGTCCAGCCCCTTATTCTAAACTGTCGGTTCACGGACACGATTCGGAAAGTCACCTCCCGTCTTGCTCTAAATCGCCACAATAAAAAGAGACAGGTACAGAGATTCGGTGATTCGTTTGTTTTCCGGCAGTTTAGAATGAAGAGGCTGATGAACAGCTCTACCTATTCAAAACACATATTGCATGCAGATCCCCATGAAAGAACGCTTAAAATACACTTATGCTTAGTTAGTACGTTTTCGCTTTCGGTATCGAAAACAAAACTACCTTCGCTATGGTCAGGCCTTGGTAGGTGACCAAAACTTTGTGATCTCGAACTCCGTGCTTCGAAGGCACGTTAAGCTGCTGGGTTGATCTCGGTCGCTATTGCAACTGTTTCTACCCATCAACCCGCATTGGGCCAGCGTGGTGGTGTTTCGGCCCATACTCCTCATGTGTTCCTCCATGAGGAACGCCTGCGCCCAGCTGTGGGACGTATATAAGTTGAGGACGATGAAAACTCGAAAAAACTTGATGAAACTTTATAAAAACTAACTAAAAACGAAATAAAGTAGTAGTTTATCAAAGACCTCTTGCTCAAAGCGGAAATGGCTGTTCTATCCTACTATCGCTTCTAAAATATAAAGGCAAATATCTATGTGAGTATACTGATCTTTCAGATCTTAATGACTATTTTAAGTCAACAACAAGGTAAGAAACTAGTTTAGACTTTAGAATCTAGAGTCTATAGATTGAAAATAATTTGAAAGTTGTCGAAAGTTCCATCGGCATAGGGCGCAAGTCACTTTCTCTGCGCCTGCGACTGTGAACTTGATTGCATTGCATTTTAAGCATGCAATTATTTTATAATGGCAAATCCACAAGCTCTTTTTCTGAGGAGACTCGAGTTCTTGAAAGTTCTGTCTCATATCCGCCCGAATAATAAATATTTAAAATTATTATTAATAATTTATAAATGCTATTATAACATCCAACTATAAAATTAAACAGGATTACAATTCGAAATAATGAGGATTATATACGCTTGCCTACCTTACTTACTTACCTTAAATAGGAGTTTATAAATTCTTGGGGATAAGTTTTATAATCTCGAAATCTTCACATTTTCTTTTTTTTTATTTATTTAGCACCGTTTAGTTTACTTTTTTCGTTTGAGTGTACTAGTAATGGCCATGGGAAGTAAAGCTTTTCCTTCAAATGCGGACTTTCTCAGAGAACAATTTCATAAATTGAAAAATAATTCAAACAACTATTGATTTATCTAATTTTGTGCAACCCTACAACGACATAAAACTAATCTGTGCAATTACTTTATAAAACAGAAGGTAAAAGTGGCTTTTTATTTACCTGTATAAACACAAACATAATAATTTATTCGTTGTTAAAGCGCATGAACATAAAACATGAAGGTATGTTTGAAAAGATAAAGTGAGATTTTTACCTGAAATAAAAGACATGAGTGGGTGTTGCTACTTAATTTAAGCTTAAAAAATTGCACATGTGCCACCGTATGAAAGGGTAGAGTAATGACGATCATTACGTTTCTCACTTTGTAAACACATGGCAGTGTAAGAAATGACGCGTGCGCGCAAAAGAAGACGAATGACTAAACTTGGCCCAATGCTGATAGAAAGAATGCAAGTAGAAACTGGCGCAATTGCTACCTGGATATGGTTTAACGTTCCTTCTGAAGCAATTAGGAACCCGAGATCACAATTAGGCTCATTTAGGGATAGACTATAGCGAAGATAACTTTGTTTTCAAAAGCCACGCGTAAAAAAACTACGCCATCACCTCCAAAAATTTATAACAAAATCAATCTAAACATTTAATTTATGTTTGGCGTGTGTTTGATACTTCCTTCCACGCATGCACACAATAGACGTTGCAAGCAATCACTATGAAATATTGTATTTATTTGTCTTTTCCGCTGTTACATAAAATATTCCGCAATTTATGGTTATTTAAGTACTAAACTGGTGTCTTATATATGTTTACTGGATACACGTCTCTGACCACATAATTGGGCACAGGTTGTGTAAGATACTTGTAGAATTGAGACAATACATATAGCTTTATTTTCTGTATTGTAATTTTACTTATCAATCATTTGTTAGTTGTGTTAGGAAAATAAAATAAATTAAAAGATACATAGATTTTAGATTTAGATTTTTTTTTTTTTTTAAGATTTTCTGTTTTTTCTACAGTCCCAATAAACAGGAATGGAAAAAGCGTGAATGGTAAAAGATGGAAGAGCGAGAGATTCGGGAATCAGAGGAACTTACCAGGAGTCCTTGTCTTAGGAAGAACTACCAAGAGACTCAGGAAGATGAATCCTTACTCCACTTTTGTTGTGTTTACAGCATTTATTGTGTTATGGACTCGGAATGCAGAGATTCTATGTAGTAGTTTGTGCCATCTGTCCTGGTGGTTGGGATTTTTGATTGAATCACAGAGCGGTGGATTTTCTATAGCGCCCGGAAACTGCAAAAGTTTTGCCTCCTATTTCGTGAGAGCAACCAAATTACTGGTAAAGTGTGAGTAATGCTACCCCTTCGTGGTCATAAGTGTGATATATGATTTACTAGCTGTTGCCCGCAACTTCGTCTGCGGCTACTGGTTTTAAACTATCCCTCGGTAACCCTTTAATTTTCTGGTTTTCCGGAATCTTAGAGTGATAAAAAGTCTCCGCTATTGTAAATAATGATACTAATTGTTTTGTATCATTATATAAGATGTTGATTGTTTTCGATATAAGGTATCACCATGCAAAATTTCTTTGAAATCGGTCCAGCCATTTCGGTACTAGCTCGTACTAACGGACAAACAGACGAATAGACAGAAATATTTTTTTTTGTATTTTCTCTCTTTTTCACATATTGGTATTTTCCATCTTTTTACAGTTTTATTATATGTATAGATATATTGTTTTAAGCTTTGTCAAAGTATATGACCAACGTGTATTCTCAAAATTTCCGTTTATCATAAAAGTTATACAAGTATTTTCACAACAGTCTCAGGTGAGTGAAAGTGCCAACACGTCTATTATACTCATTATAGATTGTTCACAGTGTAATGTGAAAGGCTCTTTATTATTTTCTAACATTAATTCTGTCTTGTTAGCCGTGACTGTATTATCTTGATTTTTTGTCAGAATTGATTTCATGAGTTTAAAAAAAAAAAAATTCGTCGCACCTATAAAGATTGCGTGATTTACATGAAAATGCACGCATTTTGCATATTCAGATAGGTGTTATTAGATTTACCTATAATTTTCTTTTTTTATTTAATTCGACATAAGCCGAAGGCTTGAAGGGTGAGGCAAAAGGAATGGTGTACACATTGTAAACTTTCATTAGAAAAATTAATGCTATTATTATTTTTGAAATTGTATTGATAACATGCATAGTGATTTGCTTACAGATATTATTTTTACAAATTTATTCTAGTTCTAGTAATAAAGTTCTAGTTCTAGGCAGCCGTGGTTGAGTGGTTTGTATGCCAGTCTCAAGGCGTCGCCTTCTCGAGAGGTTCTGGGTTCGATCCCCGGTGGGGGCAAATGTTTTGGATGATGAATTAAGGCATCTGTTCTCCATTCTTGGGCGTATACAGAACTTTATATATATTTATAAGTATTTATCTATTAAATCTATTTATCGGTAATCTAGTGTCCGTAACACAAGCAGCATTTAGTTGCTTAAAATGAGGTTAGGTGATAGGTGTGATTAAAAAAAAAGATATACGTAAGGCACTTTGTTCTATTTTCAAGTATGCAGTACAAATACAAGCATGGCTTACTCGATTAACAATATTCTTGTTCAATATATTAATATGGCCACCATGAAGGCTGTATCACTACAGTACTCAGGAAGATTTTTAAATATATTTCAGATTCGGTCTTCGTAAAACACTTCTTTCCAAAAATACGTCTATTCACTATTATAACAGATCTCGCTCTTATTTAAATGAGATCTGTAGGGTCATGTACAGTATCGGTCAAAAAGTATGAAAATAAACCATTTTTATTTATTTTTATCCCCTTTTTACTTTATTTAAGTTTTATTGGATAAGGCTCAAAGAATAGAAATTTAATTGAAAATAAAACATAGATTAGTTTATTATGCATAATACATTTTCAGTATTTAAGTTTTGTAACCTACTGTTAATTATTAAGATAGTAATTAATGAGCTTCCACGGAAGGGCAAGGAGGTATATTGGGGAGTTTTAGTGGGTATTTTCGGCCGACGCCGCCTAGCCAGCGGTTGGTAGGTCCGTAAATGGATTTTGTCCTCGAAAAAAAAAGGACTCGAACCCAGACTGTAAGCATGCGCAATAATACCTGTAACGGCTGTTAACCTTTATAACTGTCAAAACCTGCAGCAGTATTTGTGCCATACTAGTGGACATTAATATTGAATTTAAGCATTGGTTTCATATCGTCTAGTTAAAACAACGCTGTAATAATTTTGAACGAAAAAGTATACTTACCTTCTATCTTTGTCTAACATTGAGCACATGCACATAATTTATTCACAGATGTATGATAAGTTATTGTGTGCGTAAGAAAGAACACACAGAAATTTTACGATGAATCGTGCGCAGGTTAGTTTCGCACTTAAAGGGATCGCCACTTATGAACGTTGATTGTACCTACCAACACATACTAACTTTCTGAGACATAAACTATGCTTCGATTTACAACCTGTCATGTTTATTCATGTGCGCCGGTGTTTTCGCTTCAAACCCATTAGCTATATGAAACTTGTTATTTCATTCAGATTGGTCCAGGTCTCTTGACTGTAAGGAGAATTCGCGACAGAGTAGGGCTGCCATTGAAAAAGCACAGCTTACACCATTGCTATTTAGCTTTAACCATAGCTAATATATATGAATGTCGGAGGAACCTGTTCAAATTCCGTCACATCCAAACGTTGTTCAAAACACAACACATATCTTTTCCCTTTGTCATGGGACCGGATATAAAAAGATCAAAATGATAATAATAAATAAATATCCTCAGACATTCACATCTATCAACTAGTTCCATTTTCAGCACCTAAATGCTGCTTGTGTTATGGATACTAGATGACGGACAAATATATTTAATAGATTATTCAGAATATATAAAAACTGCCGTGACCATTTCAAGGTGCTCACTTCCTGTACAGGCTCGCCCCCTGTTACATGGGGATTTGAAATATCAGGCGAAATGTGGTTATTAACAACTCTGCCTAACCCTTCGGGGATAATGGCGTGATGATATATTCTGTTGTTACCATGTATGTACATACATACATATAATCACGACTATTATCTCATTTAGAGACTAGGCGAACGCATTGCGAAAGCAGTCCATTGCCATAGTCCGCGCTTCACCATGTAGTAAATGCACTCAGATTGACAGATGTTGAGCCCGTCGCCGCTATGAGCTATTGGATCGTTGTGCAGATCTAAGTCCATTAGTCGCCTTTTACGACACCCAAGGGACTAGATGGCTTGGTAGTATTCTTTAATTGAGCCACTACCACACGGCTGTTAAAAATGTTTCTTTGCAATAATAGCTTAACTTCAAAAATATTATTGCGCAGCATGGTAACCCTACTCGCTGGCGGCTTTCCACGGGCTTTCGCTATTGCTATAAATAATAGACGGTTTTAATGTAGGATGACACTGTACCGGTGAGAAACTGACATTTATGCTCTGATATCCACAGGAAATTCAATGCTAAATATTGGGTCCTTACCTATGAAATTGGTGTTTTTTTTCTCTCTTAGTATTTTGTCTGTAACTATTAAGATTCAGAGTATTCCTAAAAAATAAATACCTCGTCTAAAAATAGACTATATTTTTGAGCTCTTTTGATTTGTTTTGATAATTTGTTGTAAGTTTAATTGTGTTAAAATTGGACACGGAGACAATTCTTTTTAAGTGCCTCCCGAATACATCATTTTATTTGCATTCACTTAAAAACGATAAATAATTTTTATGAAGTGTGATATTACACATATTACTAAAACTTGTCGAATAATAGATGCCAAATATATTATCTTTGGATATATTATCTTTGGATTTGACGTTGTGAAGAAAACTGATAAAATGTTAGTATGGAAAATGCAGAATTCCCAAAAATCTCCATACAAAACACCAATATCATAGGTAAGGACCTAATATATGAAGAAAACATCATATATCTATTGTTTTCTTTTCTTTAGTAGCTCTTGTTTGCCGCCGTTTCAATTTTTCTACTTGACAATCCTATATTTTTTAAAATATAATATTTATATTTATTTATTAAAACACTGTTATTTTATCATATCGTCTTTCGTTGGTCATGCTGGTTATAATTTGTTTTTATTTTTCTTTTTCAAAATTATATGAGTTTCATGTTTTAGATCTTATAACAAAATAAATGCTGTTTGTGTGTTGCATTCGACACATCACGATGTCTAATTGGTGTTACGTATTACATTTTTTGTTAGTATAATAATTTCCGAGTCATCCTAATAAATAATAATTTATTCTTCATGCTCATATACCTTAAAATGATTTATCGTTGTAAGTAAAAGTATAAGATAATTTATTTATGTAATTTGCACATGCTCTGCAATAAGAAGAAGATATTGTTTGTCAGAGTTACATATAATTATTACGACGATCTATGTGTTACAGTGATTTGTTTTGTATTAATAACTATATATTTTTCTAGCATAGATAGATCCCATTACTCAAAACTTACAGTGTACTTTGGGCTGGGCGGATTGTAGTGCGCGTAAGCAATGAGTTTATTATTTAATTGTGTTTCTAATAAATCATTCACATTTATTCCGGCCGACTTTTACATCTTGTATAAGTTGTATCAATTTCAAGTTTTTATTACATATTTCATTAAACGTCCAAAATACTATTACCGAGTTTAATAGAATGTTGGACGCGTGCCTAAAAACTCCCATTAAATCTTTCATTGTTATCTTAACTTTCGGATTTTTTTAAAATTACATAAAGTCTACAAAAGACGATTTTCAACTATTACGACACAGTCTATGCCTAGAGTCATAGTTAGGTCTTAATGCTACGAGTCTTTTGTCTGTGGTTACGTATGGAGAGTTAGGACGCTAACAATTTCTATAGCGGAACAAATTTTGTCTAATTTGTTAATCGGTATTAGAAAAAACTTTCATACATGGATCTTACATGTATAAATGTTGTTAGCATGTTGAACGAAAGTTCAATGACCATGAAACTTTATCTCTTTATTTAAAAAACAGAAACAACAGTTTTAAATTTTGACATAGAAGCATTATCAAATATTTTCTATAAAATCGGGTGGTAAAAGAAACAATCTTTTTTATCCCATCTTGGTAAGGGTAGCATAATTTTTGCTCTTCAATATCTGAGTCGGAGTCGTGTGGTAGCGGACCATTAAAAGAATACTACCAATTCTTCCTTTTCTTCCCTAGGGTGTTGTAAAAGTCGACTAAGGCCCAATTGCACAGTTGTAAAAGTCGACTAAGGCCCAATTGATCGAGAGTTATCGAGGTTTGCCCATATATTTGCCCCAGGGTTAGGTGCTAACTCTCAATCGCGCTATTGGGCCTTAGGGACTTAGAACTGCACAACCATCCTTATGCTTAGAGCTATACCAAAAGCTAATAGCGGCGACGGGCTCACCACCTGTCACGCTAAGCACGTGCAGTCATAGCTTGGTAAAGAGCGGACTATGGCAGTGGACTGCTTTTGCGGTGTTTTTGCCTAGTCTCTAACTAACCGTCAGGGGATAAGAATCGTGATTACATGTATGTATGTAATATCTGAACGAAAAAGTCGTTTTTAACCACTTGGCAAAGTAAATTTAAATTTAAAACATCGTAGCATGAAGTTGTGAATTCAAAACATCATTAAAATACTTACTTCCACTTCAATGCATTTATCATACAATCTTTTTTCAATGAAATGTATGATCATTTGATAAAAACTCAACGCGGAACCTTCTTGGTGTACAATTTTCACGTCTTTTACGGAGAAAAGGGGGGAATATAATTTTAATTATATTTTGGGCCTCATATAGCACAACCAAAGCGCGTAAGCTACTCATTTACTATTGTGTATTCAGCAGTCGCCTGGCTTTATTTTCTACATAATTACAATTGGAGATAGGCATAACCTATCTCCAATTGTAATTATGTAGAATATTATGAAATACCACTATTACGTATATTTAAAAAACGAGCGTAAAAAAGAAGCAAGTCACCATTGAGATAATAATTGAGGTAATACGGTAACACTCTCCAGCGATGTAAAAAACTACATGTCTTATTAGATCACCTGCGTAATACTTTCACTGGTGGCAGAGTCGCGTGACGTATTGAGAGCAGCTACTGAAAAAATAACATTTATTTTAATAGTAGCGTGGGTGGTCATAGTACAGACAAGCGCCATACGCTGTGGAGTCTTTTTGTGACTTCATTCACTTTACGCCATTTCTCTTTGTTTCCACGTTCATACCACCTTTATTTCTTTCTTTCTCACGTTGAAGATAAAAGAAGTGACGAAGAACAAAGTTTTTCGTGTTTTGTATAAACGACAGCACGTCGGACTAAACAAAGCCGACAATGAACGTTTCAATTATTACATTTACTACCTAAAGATCAGCTATCTAAAGAGGGATAAAGATTTAGGATTTTTCACAGATTGTAGTAACCTATGAGTGTGATATTGTGACGGGGTGAAGCCGGGGATAATTAAAATTCAGTTGGGTCGTCACTTAAGTATCGTATATTATAAAGAAGATTTAAGGCACAACTGAAACAATTATATAAAAAAAAGGTAAATTACACTGAACACAAAACAATTTCACATTTAACACTAAATATATTATAATAGGGTAGGGCTACTTACAATAGTGCCTTAGAGAAACATATAGTCTTTGTTATAAATTAGGAACTGATAATGTGGTTTGGTGTAACTTTGTTTCAGCTTATAAAAATTGATTCACTTTATAAATATATACAATTATTGTTAGAAGGGAGTCAACCGCTCTACGCACTGACTCTCGTAAGAATAAGCTTCGAGAACAAAACAAATAAAAAGAGACAGACAACAAATTTAAAATCGGAAACCAAGAGAAAAATGGCCAGAGAAGAGCGCAATGACAGCAACGAGGCGCTAATATAGCTATGGCGCCTCGTTACAATATTATGTAGATACTTTGATGTTGTAACTTTTTAAAAATGGTCTTAAATTATTCGCCTCATTTTTTATTGACGGTTTGAGGTTAGTGACGATTTGCACTACTTGACCAAGTACGGGAATAATAAAGATATTGTATAGTTATGTCACGAGTGTTATTCAAAACGACAATGGTCTAAAGTAGGATTTAGAGCACATAAAAGTTGCAGGTTACAGGTATTGTGCTTGCATGTGACATTCAATTGTTTTTTTTATAAAGGACCAGACAAATGTTGTCATCTTTCCTGGTGTTAAATCAGAGTGGAGATCCGATGCAAGATTGCAAGGGTAGGTGGTGTGGGACGAATAAATACAGTACCTTTAAGTCACTCTTACCTTTTCACATCTTTCAACTTTTCTATTTTTTTAAAAAATAAACACAAAAATTTAAAAAAACTCTTTTTAAAATGTGAGTCGTCTTTAAAAAACCTGAGCTACTGAAAAACACAAAATAACTAAGTATATAGGACGCTACTTAGTTTTTGGAGTCGGTGCCAAAGTCAGGTTCAGTTTTTTGAACACGGTTCACTTTTTAAAAAATTGTAAAAAATTTTTAATCATCATGTTTTTAATTTTTGTTTTTGTCAGAGTAAAAATCGAAAAGTAATAATTTTTTTCTCATACTTTTCAGTTGTAGGTATTAGGAAGGTAAACACCGATTTTGATGCGGTTTCTGAAAACTGCATCATCGGTTTAGCCAATCGCGATATAATCGCAAACAAACATACATGCAGGTCAAACTGAGAACTTATTTTTTTTGAAGTCGGTTTAAAATACCAGGACTCATTCAGAGATAAACAGCCAAGAAACTCAGCATTTTTAACCCTCGCAATAAATTAAATTAGTTTATTACAAAGAAAACAAAATTTTATCTATGCTAACTTATTATAATTTATTGGTGAGGCACGTTAGCCGAGTTGGGAAAGACGGCACTACTCTTCAGTAGTCGCAGTTCACTGCCTGTACCACTGAGTTTGAATGAAACTTATTCACAGTTGATTGTGAATATCGCATGCCTCACATTATGTCCGGTGCATGGCAACAGGCTCGCTACCTGTTACATGGCTCGCTATCTGTTATATCTGGTGAAATGTCGGTTTTAACACATGAGTAACTTTGCCTACTGAATATTGTTGATTTGTTTATTACGGGTATAGGCGTGATGATGTTTATTTGTTAAATGCTCTAAGCATTTAATTTAATTTTGTGAACTCCGCTTAACCATGTTGTTTTACAGTTATTAAGCAGACTGGTGTGTGTGTATGTTAACGAAACTTAGCGCGATCATTTTGTGAGGTTATTGACATGTTGAGCAAACTTCAAAAGATTTTCTCTGAAACGTACGTAATAGTACAAATATTATTACATAAATCAAATAAACGTAACATAGGAAATTATTAATGACACCTAATTTTGTGGTCTCAGTGTGAAAAACATATAGGTAGGTATTAAAAACCATGTATGCATTCTTACTATTTCTTCGTTATATAGGTATACTTTATGCACTCCATGGTTGCGGGAATATCAACTCTGAAGATAGTACCTACGAGTTCCTAGGAACTAATAACAGACAATGAGGACCACCTCAATCGCAACGATTCAATCAACGGACGTCGCCAAATTTTTTGTTGTGGATAGCACTTACTTGGTACCAAACTTAGTTTACGTTTGTCTAGTCGTCGGAATATGTTCGGACAGGCGCTCCAAGCAGGTAACTGCGAGACTCATTTTTGTGTACCGAAAAAAACATTCTTGATCTTACATTTAGGTTTAAGTTAGTCTTACACAAGAGATATAAATACGTGATGTTCACACAAAAGTTTAATAGAATTGCGGGAGAATTCAAATTTCGAATGCAGTGTCGCGCTCTTCTTGCCATGTTTTCATAGACAAAATAAATTGGTTAAATTTGTCAAAGCAAAGCGGCGTTATGTGGATAGGCAGAACTACCGTAATTTTCTGATTTATTTTATGTTATGGCACTGGATCTTGGATGTGCAGACTTTGTGATGTTCTTCTGTGCTTATAAAAGCACAGTCATTTTACATTAGAGCAGCGTTATTTTTGGGCGATCCTTACTCCTCATATTATGTAGGAAGGCTAAAAGCTGTTAAGGAAGGCTCACGATTTTTGTTGTCTTCTTATTCCAATATTAAAATTTCTACCCAATGTGCGCGTGTAGAAAATATTCGAAATCATTTGAAAAAGTTCATAAAATCGCTCTCTAGCACATATTTCTCACGGTGACAAGTATCGTTGCAGTTTCACATTCCCAGTATTGTTTTGATAATATCAAGGAAAAGTATGTATGCACTGTGAACTTTTCTTATGGTATGCCTTTAGAAATTTATTTTCTACAGAACTGTAAAGAGGCGAAAATGGTTTAATTGAATTCTCATGTTTTGAAGTCTCAGTTTAGAGTGTGATTTATATCAGAATCCACCACCGTTTTTGCGAGAAGTGACAAAATAAAATACTCATATGGATAACTGGTAAATATTAGGTCTTTACCTATGAAATTGACGAATTTTCTCTCCCTTAGTATTTTGTCTGTAACTAATAATTTCAGGTCAATGTTATAAAATTATAACCTCCTTTAGCTATGTCCAGAAGTACATCTCTCGCAGGTGTTAAAATGTCACCTTACACACTAATACACTAATACACACCTTGTCACTAATACACATGTCACCTTATTCGAGCGAGTATTCTAATGTTAACAATGAATGGTTACGATACGTTCTCAGGCAATGGAAAATGTAACTATTTCCTCACGTATCATTATGTATTGATACATTTTTTCAATCCGATAACAATAAGCAATGTTGCCTTATCGACATGTGCAGTAAGAACGTATACCATTTATAATTCTAAGAATACGAATATAGATCTTGGAGCCCTTCAGAAGTATAAACTGGTTAAAATCAATATAATTTATTCGTGTAAAACAGTCCGTCCTCGGCCTATATACGTCCCACTACTGGGCACAGGTCTTCCTCATGGAGAAACACCACGATACTGGCTCGATGCGGGCATAGATAGCGGAATTACTTAATTTATCTATGATTCCGCGCGCTATAGTAGCGTATAGTAGTATATATCTATAGTAGCGCCACCTAACGTAATAAGTCGAACGTAGGGGTACAAGCAGCAATAATAAGTTTTAGATGAACTAAAAACCCATGTATGGGAATAGCGATATCTATGATGAGGGTTAGTCAAAGATCAAGAGATAGAAGAGATAATTAAAGCTATACCTAACCTAACCTATAATTAAAGCTCTTTTTTATTTAAATTCACGAATATGGCGTGTATTAGTGTATATAAGGTGGTATATCCACCATGGTATATATAAATGGTGGGGGTATATATTTAGCGGATATTATACTACGTATGGTTTTATTCACAGATCACTGAGAGCTGCTTCGCTTCTTTTTATTAGTTCCGTTATATATTCTCTTTTTCTAGCGATTGTCATTTGTTGTCTTCTCTATTAATTAAACTTACTCACTGTACCTTATGGGTTGTCTGGAAGACATGTCTTTTAGAGAGCCCGCCCATTGCATACTTTGTGTTGTTTTTATTTTTATGTAACATTTTTTTGGCAATAAAGAGTATAATAAATAAATATTTTCATTTCTGAGTTCATGTTGAAAGTGCAAACTTTTGTCAACTTTAATTTCTCAACGGCCATTCAGCACCATCGGACAATAAATATTTATACACAAACATACCATAAATGTACAGAGCTTTACATAATGTATGTAGACATATTGCGTGACCTATGATGATCGTTTGTAAATCGGTTATGCCAATGGGAATTGCGTAATTAATCTATTTGAGGATAAAAATACGTACGGTAATACAAATTAGACGTGACAACACATATAAAGTAGTAGTAAAGGAAAGTAATTAATTGGCAGCCATTTAATTATTTGGCCAGCAACAAGGTCAGCCGAAAAATAATTTACGCAGCAAACAAATATTTAGTCAGCAATATATTTATTTGGGCGGTAAAATAATTATTTGGACAGCAAAATAATTATTTAGACCGCAGATTAAATAATAGAGCTGCAAGATAATTATTTGGGCAGCAGTTACCGGAAAGTATAAAATCTAGGAAAAGGATCAATGAAGAATTTAGGATAGGTATTATGTTGAGCAGCAGTGAAAAAAAACATTTAAGTTGCTGCCCAATTAGTTATTTTGCTCAGGAATTATAAAATATTTGCTGCCGGAACACAATAAAGGAACATTAATACATTGTTATAATACAGGCGGGCTTAGAAGCCTACCACCAACAAAAGCGAACTTCAAAATCCCTGCCTCCGTGGGCAATCCAAACCCGGACCTCCCAAGCACCTGGTCACTCTCACTCACTAGACCACAGAGGCGGTATTAAAATCTGTTTTATTTCTTGCGGTCTTTAAAATGTTACTTCTAAATTTTATTAAAAATTTTAGTTTTAATTAACACTATATATTAATTAAAAAGTGGTATTTCTTAATATTGTCATTGTCTACTGTCTATTATGATCAACTAATAGTACCTACTCTTAGCTCTCTCTATTGTCATGAGGACAATGCAGAAAGCTAGGTAAAATACGTGAAATAATTGTCACGGAATTAACAAATGGTTGAAGGCGTCCATTGTTCGTAATATTTAGAGTTTACGGATTTGCGAGATATCTTCATCTTGACAACAGTAAGACAAATGCATAAATATTAACAAATTTATTTTTTATGCGCGAATACGTAGGGACTTGTTCACAATCTCACCTGATGTTAAGTGCCGATGTGGTCACTCTAGCCTTGAAGAGCTCCAAGTTGTATCGCTTGGGGAAACTATCAGGCGGCAGGGAATACCACTCCCTTGCTGTTCGCATTATAAAAGTATTGGCGAAGCGTTTTGTGTGGCTAAATGGAACATCAACAACGTAAGGATTATACGCCAATCGACGCCTGGATCCTCGAAGATAGAATGGGGCAGGTGGAATCAAATCGTTCAAAACCATCCCACAGGTTACAACAGTACTCCATACATGGCCGGACTTGCGCTTTATACAGTGACAGCAGCTGCCCCGGTGTGAAGTACCGTCTAACCCTGGAGAGGCTACCAAGCTTATTCGCTGCAGTTGCTGCAACAGACTCAATATACTCGCCGAAGTTTAAATTTTAATACCAAGGAGGTGCAGGTGGTCTGTCAACGGCAAGGTCGCACTCCGGAAAGTAGGAGCCTGATGAAGGGGACTTCGTTTACCGGTAAATAAGCACGCCTATGTTTTGTCCGTATTAAATGTGACTAGGTTGGCATCACCCCACTCGGAGACCGTCCGAAGAGAAGTATTTTATTGTATTCATGCTATCAAGGATGATCACAATAAAATACATTATTATGTGTTTTTTTTGTGTTTTATAGGTAAACATACGAAACGACGAGGTTTATGTACGAGTACGTGTAGGTATATGTATTGATATACCTACTCGTAAAAATAAGAAACGGTATTTTTTGTGATTTATTGGAAATTTTTAATGCACTACACACACACTTTTCCTCAATTATTCAATAAATTAATTGATCCATTTCGATGGCTTGTCAGGTGAAGCAGTCATAGTTTTGCCGGGGCTTTCATAGAACATAGATATAAATCATTTCAAGTAATAATTCAGGATTACAAAATTGCATTTCGATTCGTCAAAAATAATTTAAAATGAATATCTAAATGCCAAGGATAAATGCTGATCATTTTTATACCTATTTTTATAGTCATTAGTGTTTCAGTGATTTTATAACCTTGGGTTGGCTTCTATGATTCAATACATTTGAAGGTGAACACTTGATACACTTGGTAGATTATGAATGTAATATCATAGATTCATACTCGATGAAGATGTTTTGATACAAGTGGCATGTGCTTATACTCGTATCGATATGTATTGAAATGTTGTAAAGGTAGCTAAGAGGCAAACAAATGTCAAGATAAATGTTTGCAGTTATGTACATAAAAGTAAGTAGTAGAAATCAGTAAGAAAACTGAACTGATGGTGTGGTTAAAAGACGAAATAAGTTAATGAAAATTATAAAAACAATAACAAGATGTATTTATAACAGGAGCTCGGAAATCGCTTTGGCTTTCGATCGAAATCAAAGCTATCTTCGCCATGGTCAGGCCGTAGGAGACCAAAACTTTGAAATCTCGAGCTCGTCCGTGCTTCGAAAGGCATGTTAACCCGTATTGGGCAAGCGTGGTGGAGTTACGACCCATACTCCTCATGTGTTTCTCTATGAGGAAGGCCTGTGCCCAGCAGTGGGACGTATATAGGCTGAGGACGATTTATAATCAGTAAGGATAAAAATCTACCGATTTCAACATTCATCCTTTCACAGAACGAATTTAGAGTAGGAAAGAATGTTCGCTGGACTGTCCTATCAGATAATGATGAGTAATTTGCTGTACATTGCCTTTTTAAACAAATATATACAATAGAAATGTGCTTTGTGATGGCGAGTAGTATAACATAATAGAACGGAAAAGAGAGTAAAGGAAAAATTTTAGTAAGTAAGTTTTTGTTAGAAAGAGACCTCTACTACCCCGAGGGGGTAGGCAGAGGCACCCACATTTCGCCAGATATGTTAAGTGGAGAACTCGTTGACATGCTCCGGGCACATTGGCATAATGTCATGATTGGGTCAATTTTTGTTTTGATTACTAAATCATAGGGACCATTCTTAGTTCTTAAGAAATTAGCTTTAATTGACGAAAATTGATTATCTTTACTCGGAAACTTTTACATAATATTTTGATGAGATATTTCTTTTTCCGTTTGGTTACGTTAAAGGTAAAATGTCGTGTCATAATGTGACGCTCACTATGGCTTCATTGATTAATTAAGAATTCATCGTCTCCAGGCAGTATACGTTCCACTGCTGGGCTCAACTGGACCGTAACACCACAATACTTGTAGTACCTAACGGCTACAATAGACCACTTATTGGAGGCGAAAGTTGCAGTTTTCTGTATCAAAACCAAAGCGTTGAGTGGTTTTAGTCACCACCAAATTTTTATACGTCAGTTTATTTGCGTTAAACCATTACGGATTTATATATTTTACATTTTAATAAGTATCTAATTAGAAATTCAGCAATGTTCTTCAAAGTTACATTTAAAAATGATTATCATTGCTATTCTAAGGCAAATGCTGTAATTATTCTGAAAATATCTGATAATGCCAGTTTTTCAAGTATGGTATATACTGTAGTGTGTAAAATTTAAAAACAACGTTTTTGTTATGATCCATTATAGGATGACTTAAACTATTGTTATATTAACCACTAGTGGCTCTCCGCGGTTTCACCCGCGTGGTATCCGTTCTCGTAGGAATTTCGGAATCAAATATATCCTATGTCATCCGGGGATAGTGTAACTCCCCAACGGTGAAAGAATTTTTCAAATCGTCCTGTAGTTGCGGAGCCCATATATCACAAGCAATCAAATCTTTCCTCTTTCTAAACTTAGTTTAGTTAAATGATTAGGCAAACAACGTTTTAACAATCAACAAGCATCACCAGTAGCCGTGGGTAATATAATAACACGTTACGCCACCTCGGTCAGTGGCTTTCGCTTTCAAGTGCAAGGTGCTACTTTCACTGCGCCCGCGCGGCACTTTCCATTTTATACATATGACCGCGCGTTTCCGATGCGAATTTTTGCATAACCGATTAATTTTATCAATTTAATTAACAAGATATCGATAATTTAAATATTTTGTCCAGTAGATTTTGCGATTATATTTGCAAATGAAAATATATTATTTTTACTTTTTCATTAATATATTTTTTATTTATTTTATGCACAGTGCCAAGTTGGTATAAATAACTTGAGTTTAACGTAAGTAGTAAGTAGGTATTATTAGAAAAGAGAATAGTTCGTGAAAGTTGTAGTCAATAGGAAACATTTTAGCTGTCAAATTTCTAGGATTGGTAATACGTATCCACGGCAATTCTAAAGAAGGAAAAGCTAGAAGGCTTGTGCAAGTGTTAACAGTTCAGACGCCAATTTTCCCATACCAAAGAGAATTGGTTGCAGCATAATTTAGATGTTCAATTGTTTCCCTAAGGAAAATGTTGTTGGAAAGGTTTTGAAATTGAATTGAATGTTTCTGAATCCAAATGAGTCTAGCACAAGTTGAAGTATAGTCGAAGTGGTTTGCGGTGGACCAGTTATATATTATTAATGACTCAATTTTTTCTTTTGTAAACTTGGCTGTACAATCGTAGTGTAAACAAAATTTGAAAAAAGAATATGTGTAAAATTCTATGACCTCATTATACGTAATAGTTGCAGATACATAAATAATTGTGAAAGCAACTTAAGGTAATTAATAGCACAATATAGTTTGGGAATTTATATGTTAGACTCATTGAGAAGTGATAGATGTTAGTGAAACACGAGAAGGAAGGAAGTGATTTGACGTTTCTCCTATGTTGGCGCTAACTGTACTTTTTATAATAATCTCATAATGATGCATTATCGCTACATTGTTTCTAGAGTTTATTAGTCCTTTTATCTAGTTAATAATAAATAGGTCCTATCCTCTTGTACCGATTCATACATTCATTATCATATAGAATTAGCATATAATTTGAATTAATTTGCTTTAACAGCAAATGTATTAAAATTTGCTTAGATATTGACGACTAAAGTCGGTTTGGAAATAAGTTTAATTTTCTTTACTAGCATAAATAAGAAATTTATAGTTATAGTCTCATAGTTTTTTGGAGAAGGAAAGAAAAATCAAATTAAACCTGTTTGTTTTGAAAGTAAATACTCGTAATGAAAAATAAACGGTAATCAAAATACAAATAAGTATGAACTTGAAGTCAAATAAAGTAAATAGAAACTAAATAAATAAATAAATCTTCACTTGTTTTAGTTTGCATTCATTCTAATTCTATACGGCCTGTCATGGAGACCTTGTACGATCAATGAATAATACATTACTTTTTCACTGATTACCTTTTATCTTGAAGTGAAAGATATTACACCACACCTGGGTCTTTTTCTATTTACTCATTCATATTTAGGCTTATTATAAGTTCTATTGGTTACGACATTTCATTTAGGATTTTATTCTTGCTATAGCCAGTAAGTCATATATAGAGCAACTTTAGCGTATTTAATTATGTTAAAGAAGAAGACATTCATCATGAATTTGGAAAAATTGATCGTTTCAGCATTTTTAGTAAAGGTTTGTAAAGTTTTTAGTAAAGGTTTAAGTGAATGAAAGGTAAAGTAGTATTGTACTATTTATTTCCTTGCATTAGTTATACAGGATTTAGTATTTTGTCATATTTTGGTCCATTACTTGAAAATATTTATTCAGTTTAGTTCAGCTGATATCAATAACAGACAGTTCAAAATAAATGTTGGCGAACGACTGTAGCTAGTTTTTAATATGCAATTTATATTTTATATGTTTAACATTTATTTTAATCCTCTTGAAATATCTACCTGAAGTGTGTGAATTATAAATGATATCCCTTATTATCATTTTTATTATATTTCTCATGTCGTATTACTGCTCAAAAATATTTAGATATCAACAATACAAATCTCTTAAACTATTAAAAAAATTTTGGTTATAGAGATTGATCATCGGTGTTTTCATTGGTATGTTTATTTATCCTAAACTGGATTAAAATTGCAGAAAGTGTAGTGTGTGTGTAGTTTATGTATATATGTGTGTATTTACATAATAGTATGTATTATTATTATGTATTTTATTTATATGTAGGTATATATTTATTTTGTACACGCGACTTAGCTTTTTTTTTGTCAGCATTTCTCCTATAGCAGGTGGGTTGTTAGACATTTCTATTAGAAATAAGCCCTACCTTTTGTACTTTTGTCTTTAAATGTTCTCCTGTTCTGTATTTTGTGTACAATAAATTGTTAAATAAATAAATAAATAAAGTGCGTTGCAGAGTTAACCCGAAAATGGCAAGTTGACGCCAACGTCTTCCTCTGTAACCGGTCCGGTCGTTATGAAACTGGTAACGATTTCTTGGTAACACTGAACTATACTGAGTTTCACGTAACCGCATCCGCGTTGATGTCGTTTCATTCGATACTATTAATTAATTTTATTTCATTTTCTGCCTGTGCTAGGGCGAATTCGACCAAATTACGTGTTTCGGAAGCGCTATATCAGTATTAGCGACTCTTTGTTGTTATTGCGCTCTTCTCTGGCCATTTTCTCTTTGTTTCTGCTTTTAGACTAACCATCTGTCTCTCTTTTCATTGTTTTTGGTCTCCAATTTTATTCCTATCAAAGTCAGCGTCTGAAGCGATTGTCTCCACGCCAATTAATTATAAAAATTAATTGTTAATAATAAAATTATAATATATACAATAGTTAATAAACTATAACGATAAATGTTCAATAGTTTCAAATAACTTTTCCAAGGCACTATTGTAAGTAGCCCTAGCTTTGATAATATCTTTAAGTTATATGTTCTGCGCATTGTGAAATTTACCTTTTTATAAATTATTCTAGTGTGCCTTACCTATGAAATTGGTGTTTTGTATGGAGATTTTGGGGAATTCTGCATTTTCCATACTAAATTTTTTTCAGTTTTCTTCACAACGACAAATGCAAAGATATAATATTTGGCATCTATCATTAGACAAGCTTTAGTAATATGTGTAATATCACACAAAAACCTGCTCGAATGACGGAGTCCTGCGTACACGGCCGATCTTTGGTTGTGTACACATCTGACAGATTTTTGGTATTAATCGATTAGCTAATCGAAATTTGATCGATTACGCTCTTAGACTAGCAAAATAGAAGAATAGAAGTAGAATGAAAATATTTGAATAAATTACACTAAAATGTACCTTTAAAAAAATAATTGTCTCCAGATTTTGTTTTGGATTGTTTAGGTTGTCCATTGTGGTGGAGTAATGGTTTCGCGGGCTGTGCTGTTAATTAGCGGGCAAGAAAGCTTAATTACTATACTCCCACCCCCTGAAGACGTTCAGGTTGCTGGTTCAGCATAATATTATGCCTAAAAAGCATCAGTTTGTAAGGTATATGGCACCTTTGTTGCAGTTAAAATAAATTGCGACACAGTAGTTGTTATGAATGATTGTTGGATTACTCCACGGGTAACATGCAGTTAAAGACAGAAATAATATTCGACCATTAAGTACAGTAACGCTGACATTATAAGGAAACTGAATATCAAATAGCCATTTATGTAAACACAATAAAATAAATTGGATAGTAAGGAGAATAAAGAGCAATAAAGTGCTTACACACGCCGCTTGTTACGAGGCGTTACAAGCGGCGTTGTGCCAAGGATTTTTTCTTCCAAGGGGGAGTGGGTATTGTAACGAGGCGCTTTAACAGTATTAGCGACTCTTTGCTGTTATTGCGGTCTACCCTGGCCATTTTCTCTTTGTTTCTGTTTTAAAATTTACCGTCTGTCTCTTTTTATTTTTCATTATTTTGTCGAATTTTATTCCTATCAGAGTCAGCGCCTGGAGTGGTTGGCTAAACATAAATTATTATAATAATTAAAATATTATATCTATAAAAATGATGATAGTAAAATTATAAATCTGTATTATAACTGTTACGATAATAGTGAAAGTATATTAGTTACTAGTTAAAGTATATTGTTCAAGTTTATAAGTTTACCAAAAGCTCTATCTGTGCCTTAGTTTTCATAATAAAATTATACTAATAAGTGACGTGCAGAAGGTCGTTTCATTACCTTCGTGATCTACCACGTCACACGCTTACTTTTGTCTTTTTAAAGGAAAAAATCTATTTGACACGATGATAATGAATAATTTTATTACGTATCTAATACTACTGCTTTGCCCAGGGTGTGGGATGCGAATACCGCTGTACGTAGTCTGTTTTTGCTGGCGACCGGTTGTAATGTCTCCATTGAGCTTTCTATATGCCCGCTTTCGATACTACTCCGGCTCTATACATTATTGATAGATCGTGACTTTCAAAATTATTATCTATTTATTATTAAGCTAGATAAATACCTTAGATTTGCTTTCTTTGTCAAGTGTTAGGTGCTCTTTCACTGGGATCGGAGAGTTTAAATCGAAACGTGTTATAGGTTGTTTTATTGTATGGGTCAATAAAAAGGTCCTGGACTCGTGCTTAATAAAACATTTTTATTCGTCATTTTATGTATTGATATTTATTAAAGCGTAGTATATATGTATGTGTTAGTAAAATATTTTAGTACTTCAATATATTTATGACAAAAACTTAAGCTTTCTTTAAAAATATTTAAAATAATAATACGTCAACAAGTAGAATGATAAAATATGTTACTTAATTCTTGTCAGGACACAAGTGCGTTTTATTTGGAATTTTAAATACCTAACTCAAATACTTTGCAGAACATATTGTTGTATACAGAATATGCAACTATGTTGTATATTATTATATGTTTGAAATCTTAGCTGGGATTTACTAGTTTGCTTTTCGTTGTGTAAGATCAGTGATAAACATCTGTATTAGGTTGATTAGTTAACCACAATCTAAAACAAAATCCGCAAAATGTGGTAATGACCTAAAAACTTAGTTATTTTTAAACAATTATCAATTAGCTCTTTAACCTGTATGGTGAGAATATATTTAGAGACATAATAATTGTTTAATCCTTGAATAACACGATAAGCATGAACTATGTATTAGATTCAGAGCGGCCGTAAAGTAAAAAAATAATAATTTTCGTAGAGGTCAGTTGTATTGTATGTACTACCTACATTAGAATTTGCATATCAATAGGTAAAAACAAACTGTACCTGTGACTGGGTTCACTTTCAGAGGAACTTAGAGTAAATTCGACTTCGTGCACTTTTTTCAGTTAATATGTTAATTTTTTTACGGACAAATCACCTAGTCTTTTATCGTGACCTAAAAGTAAAAGGACTTATATATTGTATATATTGTTTTTCATGTAAGTTATAAATGTTTATCTTTTAATGACAATTTAAATGTGAATGGCAATGAAGATTGTTATATAAAATTTTACTGTGTTATGTTCCTATGAGATTCTTCGCCAGAGATTATTGTGAAAGCGTCATGTTGGGAACTGGGCGGCTCGTCTCCTACGCTATCAACATACATAATGATTTCTCTTGATTTTTACAGAAGGGTTTGGTTGATTTTTACATGAAAGTGCTCAAGAAAAAGAAAATTGAATATATGAAATCTGAGTAATGCACCTGCAGTAATGCACCCTTTTTTTAATTATTCAAAGTGAAATGTTCAGTTAGAAATATCATTTTGCCTTAAATATTTCAAATTATCTAACACTATATGACATTTGAAACTGTCAAATAACTTTGACTGATTAAAAATTGGACTATAGGTCAGGCATAACTGTGACGGGAAAGGTCTGTCAGGATCATAGCAAGTGGATTGCGGTTTAGCTTTCTCACCAGAATAAAGATGTACAGATGTAATGCCTCTCATGTCATTCGTATGCTTATTATATCTTAGGTTTCAACAGCGGCGGCTTACTGTTAAGTGATTTTCACTATTATGAATACAAAGAGTGTCCCGCCGGTTGATACTCACAACGCGTGGTGGGCCAATGTCAATTTACGTAACGTGGCAATGAATTTATCCAAATGTGCTCCAGTGTTCATAATAACAACTATTAAATAAGTCACATAAAGCATTATTTATTGATGTTATTCGTAGTATTTCTCGTTCATGATTTTTGTAAAGTGTTTTTGATATTCATGCTAAGACGTAGATGCGTCTAAACTGTCTTTATCATACGTTTAAATAATTAATTATTATAAAAAAGACAAAAAAGTCACTTACATGAGAAAAATAATATGAAACATAAGCTAGGCTGTCTCATTAATGTTAGAATATATATCTTGCAGCTGTTAAATGTTTTTTATGTGTGCGGCTACGAGTATGCTATTGTAAAGTTGTGCTCCTACAAAAGTTATACTTTTTTTAGAATAATTTGTTCGTGCTTTTCTTATGATCATAACGTATCAATACCCCTATATCCCCGTAGGGAAAGGTGCATTCCCATGTAACAGGGGGCAAGCAGGTTGCCATCACGTTGTCAACAACGCATCCACGCCGCAGTGACCATTTTCTTTTTTAAATCCTTGGGTTGGTCACAGCGGTAAGCGATTAAATCAAATATACTTCAATTCATACTTCTTCATACATGCGTACATTTTGACAAATGGATTGAAGGTTTAAGATGTTCGCCCACACTGCTTTTTCAATGTATGGAAAGACGAACTCTCAAAGATTAGTAATTCATTCCTAATGATGACAGCTTACTTAGGACATTATTTGTTTAACACATAATATATTTCCTAACCTATCATCCCATTAAAGTTTGAACGTGGGTAAGGCCTTGAATGTAATACCTACTAGATAACTTAAGTCGACATGTTATTAGATCATTAGCTTAATATTATATTGCTTTACTGAAATCTTAATTTTTTCTCAAAATTAAGATGAATAATATGTACATACCATTTATCAGTCATAGAAATCCATAATAAGCACAGTCATAAATAAACATGAATTAAAGCTTACACATTAGTACAACAGGAAAAATCATACTCTCATCTCATCTCATCTTTGCCCATATTTTTTTTTAATTGTTAAAAGTACAAAAACTAACTAACTTATTAATTAATCGAAATACTTTTTCTCGAATCGAGGTTAGTAGGCAAGTTAAGATAACTTTTGTAACTATATCCACGGTTCAACAGAAAATCAATTGTTTCCAATCATAACAGTAACTGGGGGATGTCGAAAAAACGCGCTGAAGTCAGACAAAAATACAAGATGGCGCCGATTGTACGTAATGACGCGTTGCCAAACTAACAATAATAAGTGGGGCATTGTTTTTCATTGCATTACGATTAAGAGTACTCTTGAATGAACCTCTTTGGATGCAGTAGGTTGCTGGCTTGTAATATTACAATGGGAAATTAACAAATAAAAAATAGGGGAAACTGTACAGTAATTGGCCCCCATACAGTAATTGGCCATTTTAACTTTGATGTTAAAAAACTAGCAACCAAATGGACAAATAGAAGATTTAAATCGACATTATCGTCAGACTTTTATGAACTATCATAAAGTTTTTACAAATTTTTTGTGGTAAGCTACTGATATCATATGAAATAGTAGTGATTGTTATAATGTGTAATTCAACATTTTATCACTCAAAATATTTTAAATATTGTGTGTGGCTAATAAGTGTAACGATAATTTGAATAGATTATAGTAATTGGCCTTATATTTGTTCTCATTGATTAATAGATTATATAATTCAAATTGTTCTCATGATTTAATAACTTCTTGTCTCCTTGACCACTCAATCAAGATGACGTTAAAACACTTCTAAGTATAGGTACTACGAATGATTTTGTATGAACCAACTTACTGTATTTTTTCCGACGGAAAAAAGTTGAAAATAAAAATAGTAAAAAAGTTACTAATAAGCAGAGTCATCATGGTTCGACTTCCAAATTTAAGCCAGCGATGAACACTGCCCTCCGATTGGCTTGTTCTGTGATATAATATCCCAGTCCATTATCGAACAATGAAGCGTTTCGCATGACAAATTGAAGTGTATCGATTTAATCGCAATTCGTCAATATCGTGACTGATTGCCTGACGTTTGCCTCCTCATAAGCTTACATCATCTTTACAATGTTAAATATAATCGATATTCCTAAATATTGTAGCCGCTTCTAGCCGGCAATGAAATAAAAAAAAACGCACATACATTAATTTAACAAGCAAAATATGATGATTTATCCAAATTGAAAAACTGAATACAAAGCGCGGAACGAAGCTACACACGAGAGCGCGTGGAAAACAAATGCCGATCGCTTTTCTTTAATTTTCCCCATTTAACATCTACGACCACCGGATCAGAAACCATATCACAACATTCGCAACCTCTTTGCGTGGATTTGACAATTTAAAAAATACTTTAATTATTTCTTCTTTTTTCTGCTCTGCACAATCTGTAGTGAGTTAAGACTGGTAAACTGCAGATGTATTCAAGCTATTCAAATACATGGTTATATTTATGTTATAAAAAATTAGGCCTAGCCAAAACAGATTTCATTAATTGACAGCTTTAATCATAGGTTATAAAATCAAAGTTTAATGTCCCTTCAAGACTATACTTTAAAAAGGAATGTATATAAAATGTTATCTATTATTAAAACTAAAAGAGATGTGTCCCACTAGCCTTTTTCTATGTACCTAATATTATACACTAACTGATTCTGAAATATTTTATAATTTTATTGTAATTATACAAAACCAAAATATTGTTTTAGACGATTATAGAGTAATGGGATCTCCTTTTAGACGTGTTTTTGTAATGGTAACCTCAGGAATCATAATCTTTTTACCATAAGGAATTCTAATTTGTTCTTATTAATCGTTCTGGTATAAAAATAAAAATATTATAATGCGGAAAATAACGCCAAGTGGTTTCAATAAATGCCAAATATAATACACCTTAAGATCATTTATGGATGTATTTAGTAATACACAGGAAACATTTACGACCAGACTAGTTTGTATAGGTATGCTAACTGCATCCACTTCCTTTGCCGTCGACGTTTGGGTGTCCACAGCTAGTTCTGTCTGTGATAACATGGGACAGCTTATAGCTTTTCTTCGGTATATCAACTTTTATAGCATTAACTATTCTCTGTGATCAACTGGTCGACGTTTATTTGGAACTTTTACTATACCAGCACAGTGTAGGGCAAGTGTTATTCAGTATAAACAGTCATGAGAGTATGCAAATACCAAAATTGAATAAATTATTTGATTTGACTTGGCAGCAGATAAGTCTATGCTTACTCAGTGGTACGGAAGAGTCCTCAACGTCTTGAAAAAAACTACGGCTTTTCGCATCCCACTATCAGTAGCTTAATGTGACTAGTGAAACAGACAAAAAGTAGTATTTACACCCATATTTCATTGGGGCCGTTTCAGTTTTAGAAATAAATGTAATTCTCTTTATAGGCACTTACTTTAGTTGGATTTATTGATGACTCGACAGCTTACATTAGCTTTGACCACGATGGAAGTTTAATTTATCCGTAATAACACTAGATCGAAATTATTAAAGTAATAATGTACTAGATCCTATTAAAAATCATTTAAATCATACAGGGCTTTAAACAGGCTTTGGTTCATAGGGATTTGACCATTGAATATAATTATAATTTAATGCACAGGATAAGCACTGACCATGCTGCCGTAGAAATATACATTGTGCACGATCAAGTTGCATCATTAGAAGACGTGATATTCAAGTAGGGTCAGGATGGACTTGATTGGTGGAACCGGTTCGGGCTGAGCCTAGATAATATACAAGAGCAGAAGGATATCAACAATTACTACGGCAAAGAAATACGTGGAGGAGCGAAGGGGAATATTACAAAAATCTACAGAGCAGTCAGCATACATACCTACATAGATATTTTATATTTATCAAAAATATGAACCGCCTAAAAATGAAAAAAGTAGTTAAGGTGTAAAAAAATTTCAGAACAAAATTTTCACATTTGAGGGTGGTTTCATAGGTGGGCTGGCCGCCAGCGCTTCCATGCGCGCGCAATTACAATTACAAGAGATACCTAACAACGTAAGCAAGCAAGCGCGGTCTTCTCTGCCTGCCTGTTATAGCGGAGTTGCGGGCCTTTTTTTCAAGGGCCATCTGGACCCCCTGTCCTCGGTACTCGCGCCTGGGTGGCGGTGGGCTTCTCTTCGCCCCGGCCTTTCCCTTTTTTGTACCCTTTCTTCAACTCGACGGTGCGAAATGCGAGATGCGAAGCTCGGGGAAGCCCGGTGAACCACCAGCGAGCGGGCCGCGACTTACAACTCTGCTACCGGAGGAGTACTTGGCTAAATGGTTTTGTTTTTGAGCAAACTAAGGGAGTTCGCAATTTGGATGTTGTGTAGTGTTGGTAACGGCATCAGCGATCAGCGCCGATGCCTTATATCGTTTCACAGCCACACGCGCGCCACATGTACGCTCTTTACGTCAAAATTTATGGAAATCTCCCCGGCGCTGCAGGCCACCTTAAGTTTTTTTTCATCCAAAGTAAAAATAGGAAGATTACGTATACAAAAAATTTCCTTAGTAGTAGGTACCTCTTATTAATACCTCCATATATTGTTAACAAATATAACTATATCTTAAAGGAGTCATTCTGTTCTTGTTAAAGATTCATCGCTTTTCCAAAGGCATTAAACAGAAATCAAGTCTGTAATTATGTAGACTTCTTAATGACCACGTAAGATATCTGGTTTATAACTTCATTCGTAGTGTGCATCCTTAGCCAATTTTATTACCATTTAATGTATGCATTAAACAGGTCAGTCAATTTCATTAGGACTAATAATAATATTGTCCCAAATTTCTACAAGTTTTTAAATAGTTTACTTCCATAGTGAAAACTGACGTTATGGATTTGTTTTTGCAATTTTCAAGTTGTCTCATAACTATAAAATTATATCATTACGCACGTATCCTCAATAAGTTAGGTCAGGTTCACACCGAACTTCAGTTGATCTACAGTATCCCTAGTGCAAGTTTTCATAGTAAAATACTTTTCTGAAATCAGAATTTATATGGGAAACGTGAAGAGCGCCCCTAGCGGAAACTAAATAGTTGAAATCAGAAATTGACATTTTTGATATTTCTTAACGCAACTCAAAGTGAGAAGTACAAGGATCTTTAAAAGAGAAGTATTTTTACAATGAAAAGTAGTTGTAAATACTAATACTTGTATTATTCAGATGAGATATAGTTATCTGGGAGCACCTACCTAATAAATCATCAGCTTATGTTACATACATTGAATTAAATTTCGAAAGATTTGAAAGCTTTATTTAAAATAGCAAGGACTCTACATCTAATGGGAATAGCTTCATAGTGATCGTTTAAAATTAATTGCTGATTAATTGCTATGAATGAAGAAATCGACGGACCTCGATTTGATATCTTATGATTAACTAGTTAACAATATGTAAAATTGTATTCATTTTTATTCCTCCACGCAATTACTTGGTAAAGTTGATAAAGTTAACATCTAGTTTGGAATAATAGTCAGTATGACGTTGGTTTTAATAGATACCGAGTTTGAATAAAACTGAAGGACAGTGGGTTGTGAATATCGCATGCTTCACACTGAGCATTGTGCATGGCAAGATACTCGCCTCCTGTTACATGAGGATTTAGGAGCTTCAATTTTACTAGAAACGTGGTGAATATGTTATGTTTAATAGTTTCAGAAATAAGAATAGAATAATGGTTCAAGAAAAGAGCGCACTCCTTTCTAAATGGACGGCAACGCATTTGTGACCCCTCTGGTGTAGCAAATATCTATGGGCGACGTAATCACTTCCCATCAGGTGAACCGTCTGCTCGTTTGTCTGTTGTTTCTATTGACGTGGTCACAAAAATAAATTGACGTGATGTAAAGACAGTAATTGGAATTATAACTGCAGTGCAATGCGCGTTAGCTGCACGATACGGCCCACGTAATGTATTAACATGGTTCCGTTATATCACATACCCGTTATTCATTCATTGACCTAAAAAAACTAAATCAAGATAACTGAAATCCTTGCTGTGGCGACAACTATAAGGTAATTGAGCCGTAGGATAGGATTCTAATTGCGGAACTATAGTTCTTAAACGTTCCTTATCATACCTACTTACTGACTTTTTTCTTCTGTACTACAAGGACAATTGAGTAAATTCGGCAGTCTACACCTAACACCTTTACAATTAATACATTACTTCTTGTCGCAACTCCTTTGTATGTAAGCTGCCGGCTGGCAGATATAGGCAGAGTACTTGTAGGAGCCATTAGGCAAAAATCACTTACGGCTTGACTTAATCTTCTTCAATAGTACCGCAGGTTACAGTTTCGTTTACACTAGCTGCAGGGTTAGGATATTTATCATGAAGTTGTTTGATTTGTGGACATGCCAAGGACCAGTTTCAAATATTTTATGTTTCCAGCCGTCCGTTACATTTTCTCAATCCCTATTTGCCTAAATTCTCCGTAGTAGCAGGAAAACTAGCACTAACCAACTGTAATTTTTATTTTGAGGATGTTATTACTTGCATGTTATTACTTGTAAGCCTACAAGTAATCACATGCATCACCACATCTTTGTTGTGTAAATGATATTTTTATTGCTTTTTACATCTTGTTCATCAAAATACAATCTACAAATGTTGGTTTAAAATTACCCTCAAACGTTTTAATTGCATACATTGAAGCGAAAATGGCTTAGATTTCAAAATGTGAAGGCGAACTGTCGGAATATGTTGCTACTTAATTACTTCTAGTTAAGACAAATTGTTAGAGTTCTGGGGAACATATTTTGACATATCTTGATGACTCATGCCTACGTAACTTACTAACTATATTTGAATCAAATAATTCCTCAGCTAATAATTTGCACGGAATTGACAGACACGAAAAACTGTTACGTATTCGTTATGAATTTGAAAAAGAGATTTAAAAAAGGCCAGATTTTTAATAGAGACCCGATTTGGCAAAATAGATGTAGGAGTAGGCTCTCTCTAAAAAAGTTTTTTTAAATAGTTCGTGGTTGACGGAAAACCAAGACCGGAAATCGGTAAACAAAGATTAGGAAAAAAATACATACAGTGGTCATCGAACCACCTTGTCTTTTGAAGTCGTTTAAAAATGAATGCAAGCTTGTTCCACATCAAGATGTCTCTCGATTTTATAGTTATGTCCATAGAGAACAGTTATTACAACTAACATTTGCTAACGGTTTATTAACAAAAAAGTATGTACTTACCTTGTAAGTTGCTTAAGTCTAGTGGCGGCTTGGAGCGACGCATATCCATATCTGGAGAACTTGGCGGCTTCCTCGGCAGGGGCGTTGAAAGCTGCCACGTACCTCGCTGGGTTGGTATCATCCAACCACAGACCTAAAAGAAAAGGATAATATCTTGCTTTTTGTCTCTGGGCTTATTGGTGAACTTAAGATAAAAATTTATGAAAAAATACATCATATCATCACGCCTCTTTCCCCGGAGGGATAGGCACAGGTGTTAAACCCACCACCACCCATGAAAAAATATATTGAGGAAATTAGGAGAATGCGTTATTCATCACATCGTTCTTGCCCTATTATTAATTTATGAGTTTTTGTATTGTAGGTGAGTGACTCCTCTCAGAAGTTGTTTGGCCATGCAGGGTTTTGCAGCATGCACTTTAACGAATTACTTACCCATAGAATACAATTTAGGCTCCAATATACTGTACAACTCGTGCATCTTCTGCATTCCATACTCCGTTGCTTCTATCAAATCCTTTTTCTCACTGCCTGTCAAATTTGCATCAGGCTTGTTATCATAATCTTGTTCATCAGGCTCATTGTCTTCCTCTAAGAAGTAATCATTTAATTCCGAATCATCAGTCTTTAAATCTGTTTCTCTAATTGGGTCTGCTTTAGATACATTTACTTTAGTTATGTTATCTTTATCACAATAAGTTACAACGATGGTAGAAACGTTTTTCGTTGCAGTAAATGAGTGGTTTTTGTGATGGTTTCTTTCTATTATGGTTATATTATGTAGTTCTTTCGTAAGCGTACTGTTGAACATAGGCATTAGGTGTTTTAAGACGTCTATAATGTTATGCGGTGATGTATTGTTCGCTACAGTGTTGTTTGGTTCAATTGTCAGTATTTCTACATAATTAATGTTTTCTGTTGTTGTTGTTATGTTATATTCGTTGGTTTGATTACTTTCGGCACTGTTTTGTTTCTGAACATCAGTCTTATCTTCGATGCCGCTTTTTATTGGCATTTTGCTTTTAAGTGCTGTCGCTTCCACATTGTTTTCACTTCTATTTGTTATATTTTTAACATTTTGCTTTGGCAAACCCAATATTATAGCTTCATTCAAATCATTTTCTGATGAATGATTATTTGTTGTAAAATTGTTTTTTATTTTGTTAATTGATTCTATTATTTTATTGACTAAGTACTCCTCGCTGCTTATATTTGCATTTTTTTCATTACTTGTGATATTCGCTATTGAACTTAAGAACAACTTCGCTCGTTCACCTTCTTTGACAAAAACACTACTCTGGTTAGATTTGTTATCAATTTTAAATATGTCTTCAATAATTTTGTTAAACGGGCATGTTGCCATATTATGTTCGGTTGTAGTTTCGGTTTTCTCGTTATAGACATAGCTCAATGATGTCAAAATTATAAAAACGTGTCTTAGTCTGAAAATAAAGGACGAACATTAATCACGGTTATACATTTTTGTTATAAGATATGTTTAATAATTCTTAAATATTTTTTCAGAGAAGCCTATCATCGTTGTTTACATACATAATGGTCAAAATTATTAAGCTCTTAATAGGATATAAAGCAGCTTATGCTAGTAGTTATGCTTGTAGACACCTTTATATTTTATGCAATCTAAGAGGAGAAAAGGCCATAATAATTTCCGGGGAAACATTTTAAACCATTTTAAATTAAAATACCTGGCTACTTAATTGAGGATCATGTTGTCACTTAGACAACATAAACCTAATATGTTCTGGTACGTAGTACCTACTTCCTTTCTGGATGCATTATCCTGACTTATCAATAATCGCCTTTTTCAAAATAATTATGTAACTTAAGTAAACGTTATGGTATGCAATTTCAGACCGTCTCGAAATATCGCAAAAATCTACGACTAAGAATAAAAAGAATGGAATAATCAAGAATCTCTTTACAGCTTCAAGAAGCGACTGTTATCGTAAGTTAAATTTAGCAAGAAACATTTGCCCAATGTCAATTTGTGTTCCGTAATCCAATTACAAAACTAATTGCGTTCGATTGCAGTTTGGGTGTTGATTCGCATTTTTTATTGGAGTCTTTTTAAAATACTATTTCATTTGAATCCTAATTGGTATGAAATGACCGCTAATAGTAAACGAGGTAAAAAAGGAGAGCGTGATATAGTTATTTAAAGTATAAGAGGCAGGATGTAGCGAAATAGGTACATCTACACTATGGAATTTTTCAGGGTGCTATTCAATTTTAAAAAAGTATACCCAAGTTACATGGAGAGCATCTCGTTAGCGTAGTGATTTCTATGATTTGGCTTTCTATATTGAAAACAACGATAATTTCGCCACCAATCCGCATTGGGCCAGCGTGGTGGTGTTACGGCCCGTATTCCAAGTCAAACACGACCACAGAAACACTAGCTATTAAGCTATAACAATTGGAAAAATTAATGATTCCTCAAAGTACGTAAAAATCAATATTTTAGCGTTATCCTTGGCTTTATCTAAGGTATTTCGAACAGTTCATAATTTTTTTTATTAATTTATCTTATCGTGTTGGCCGTGTTGGTCTTGCAGTAGGACATGGCTGGTGGTGGCTGGTGAGGGCATGAATACCAAATTCATGGAGATAAATCACACTAACACTGGGCTACAATGAAAAGAAATCTGCAGAGTAATAATTTGAAAAAAAAAACAGTTCTTATAAGAAGAAAAAATCACACGGTACTTACAACACTAGTTGATGATTATTATTGATTTATTTAAGTGAATTGAAAAGCGTACCCCTGGCACGAAGATTATGTCATAAATTTAAAGTTTAAGTGTAATTCGAAGGCCTAAAGGGGGCTATTGATATTATGAATCACTTTATAAATTTAGTCAATGTCACTAGGGAATGGCTTATGGTTTTTAACTAGAGCCTAGCCTTGCCTAGAGCCTAGATCCAAACCCTCGTATGAAGATAGCCATCATTTATGGCTATAGCTCCTTAACGACAAACTGCGCTACATAGGTAGTGTAGTTTTTCGTTATGGAGCTAATAGCTCAGAGCCTAGTTCTGGAGCTGGTTGCAAGTTTTATAACAGGATCGCTACGCTATATGTTATATATCAGTGTAAATTTGAATATTTTAGCAAATTAAATTGGTCTGAGACACAAAAAGAATGTACCAACTGCTTTTCTTGCTTAGTATGTCGTAAAGGGCGACTAAGGGCGTATACTGGGTCTGTGATTGTGTAGGCGATGAGCTAGCCACTTGTTACTACTCTTTCATGATTTTTCATCTGACCAAACCCAATTTTTGTAGGGCTAAATGTGGTCTTAAGGAACACAGTGCTCCTTGGACTCTTGCCTACCCCTTCGGAGATTACAGGCGTTATTGTATGTATGTATTTATGTATGTTAAATTGCAGTATCTCTCTTTAAATCACCTAGAATGACCCTTACGATATAATTATTTTCTTAGCACTAACAGCTCTGATGGAAAAGCAGTATCGTCATCAGTTACTGTGTCCCACAGCTGGGCATAGGTCTGGGGTGGGTCTAGGCCTTCCTACACGGAAAATCACAAGAGAGCCGTACCATAACATCACCACACTGACCCAGTGTTTAGAAACGGTGCCTTTCTAAGGACCTCCAGATCAGAAAGATTTGGTCACCCATCTTAGAAATGAAAGTAGCTGTTTTTCTGCCAAAGCGTACCAATCATTAATGAATGGTAATGGTTTAACTGGTTCTTGTAGGAAAACCATGCACAAATATAGAAATAACTACGAGTATTACGTTGATATTTCTTTATTACATAATATTTGGTGTCGAGTGAATTCCGAGTCAAGTAAAAGTAACCTGGATGTACTGTTTACTAAGAAATCAAGTTTTTATGTAAGAAAAACTTTAGGGATCCTTTTGGAAGATTTTTTTTGTATAATTGGCTTTGGCGAAACTTCTAACATTAAATAATACTTAATAAAAGAATACAATTTCTAGGAAGAGAAAACGTTTCAGACGAATTGGTTGCTGTCATGTTCGGAGTTTTTGAGGGATATATATTTTTTAAGTACCCACCTATAAATATTGACATTGAGCATAATTAAATTAATTTTTCTTTGTATTTTAATTTAAATTCGACTAATAATAATACCTACATGTGACAAAACACAAAAGTAATACAAAATCAATATTATTATTCTACTTAAAGATAGTAAGTTTAAATAATTAAATAATTTGAATGTACAAATAATAAATATGAATGCAAAGTCTATTTAGTCCTACCAATTATAAATGTTAAAATAGTATTATCAATGGAAAGTTTCCTCCTCTCATTTCATTTGTCAATTTTGCAGTGCCCGACAGGGTTCATAATGTTGTCAAAATTTACCTGATAAGACCTATTGTATGTACATTATGATGCAATAAATAAATAAATAAATAAATAGATATGTTGTAGACTTCAAGAGTGAAAATAATCAAAATTTAAATAATTGATCAAAATGCTTCACAGATCATTAAAAAAATAAATGGATTGGATAAATCTTTGCAATTAAGGCCTTGTGTAAATTGAAGGAGTACAATTTAGAGGTTCACATTTTAGAGGTCACAAGAGTGATTTACTGTCAAAAGTGGTTACATGTTTTTTAAGTTGATACCATTATTTCAAATAACATCGCAAAATATACAAAAACATTGTCCAGACTGGCTTGTACTTTTGTATTAATATTATTGTTGCTTATAATACCAATTCTAATAATTCTACATTGGTTCAAAAAATTTACAAGAGTGTGCCGGATTCTCGATTCTGTTCTTATGTGGCAATCGACTTACTTGCCATTTGATTAACGCTGATTCATGGATAATTCAGATGTTTAGAGATTGAGGCCTTGTTCTTTGGTTGAGGGAAGTTGTTTGTGTGACCATCTTCTAAAGGTATATCTTCTGATATAGAATAGCTAAGTGATTTGTATAATTGATATCACTACATAGTATCTTTTCTATTTGGCAATTTTATGTTTATAAAACTAACCTGATCACTTCCATTTTTAAAAAGGTTTATTCAACCCTCGTCAATCATCACATTCACGGACTGAAAAAATAATCACTGTCACTTTTTGGATTTCGAACGCAGTTCTTCCCGCGCTATAATAGTGATGTGAAAGCGTTTGGTCCGGAACCCTTCTGTCCGGGGGTCGGCCGAGGACTAGCCTGTCACTTGTTACATAATGCCGGGAGGCTGTCTTGATCCGAGTACTGTTATAAGACCTCGCGCGAGCGATGATCTCACGTTCGCGTGATGATAGCGCGGTGAAATGAGTTTTTTGGTAGCACGTTCGTTGCAATAAACTATTTATAGAATCTAAAAAAATAATTAACATTTTTATTTTGTTTTACGAACTTCAGTAGCCTTGATATTAGCCCAATAACCAAATGTTGTGCATTGTCGTTATCCTAAGAAATACATTAATAGCTCTGTTGATGAATATCTACTAGGAATAAGCTATTAATAAATTTTTACCTGGTATCATTCATTCATCATCATTTAACTCAAAACTATAGTAGAATGGATCAATTCCTTTGCCTCAGAACATTGCTTTTATTTTTAACTTCATGAATGCCTTCAATTTTATTTCAACCTTTATTAATTAATCACGTTCAAAAATAAATCGAAAATCTTGATGAGAAGGCAATTCACTTTCTTTACTTATAAGTTTACATACCTTTTAGTTAGTAATACAATGTTTATCTATGTTTAAATTCTGCTCGGTTCATTTCAGTGTAAATGCGTCCAAAAGTGCTTAGGGCAAAAATCATTAAGTTCTCTATCTTGTGAGACCGGACGCGAGCGATTTACGGCCAACACGGTTAAAGACCTCTCACAATGACATTTGGAAGAAAAATACAATGACATTTGGAAAAAAGTACCTTCTATTGTCATAGACGCCGTGCTGTTTTTAGCGATAGGAAGAGGGGTCAATAAACTACTTTTTAGGGTGATAATGAGATCATTAATCAGTTTCCTTATTGATTTTTTTACAAGTTAATATTTTTTAAATTGTTTTTAACTTTATTTTCTATGTTTTGTAGTAGCAGCGCCAGCGGCAGCCGAGTTGGAAAAAACGCACTACCTACTCATTCAAGAGGTCGCGGGTGCGACCCCAACGCATGTTGATTGTACATAGGGATTTAAATATCAGGCCAAATATTTTACCTAGCCAATGAGGAGCTCGGTGGCGTAGTGGTCAGTGCGCTTTGGCTTCGATCGAAAACAAAGCTACCTTCGCCATGGTCTGGCCGTGGATGGGTGACCAAGACTTTGCGATCTCGAGCTCCTCCGTGCTTCCTCCGGAAGACACGTTAAGCCGTTGGTCCCGGTCGCACCAACCCGCATTGGGCCAGCGTGGTGGTGTTACGGCCCATACTCCTCATGTGTTTCTCCATCAGGTAGGCCTGTCCCAGCAGTGGGACGTATATAGGCAGATGACGAGGATGTTACCAACCCTGCTTACCTTTTCGGGATCGATTGATTAAACGGGCGTTTAAAATGGCTAGCGTTAACTAGCCCTTCTATTGAACAACGCCATTCAACACAACGTTCAATATTGGTAAATATAAATTTTCTACAGGCAGCGGTAGCCGAGTTGGGACGGACGGAGCATTACTCGTTCGAGAGGCCGCGGAAAACGCAGGTCAGATCCCACCGCCTGTAGTCTTGAATAAAACTTGTACAGTTCATTGTGAATATCGCTTGCCTTACATTGTGCCCGGTGCATGGCAACAGGCTCGCCACCTGTTACATGGGGACCTAACATATCTGGCGAAATGTGGGTGTTTAACACCTCTGCCTACGCCTTATGTTATGTTTTACATTTTCTAGGCTAAGTTTATTAATAAGAAATTAAGTCTGATTGAGAATTCCTGCCCTTGTGAAGACTGTTAAAAATTTTAAATTATACCTTGTCGATTATGTAATTCCTCTTCAAAGTTAATTCCAATTTTGACACACTCACAACTCCATAGTTTAATAACGGTAAATAACCATGATAGTATTTTGTTTTTTATTTTTGTCACGGCAACAAATTCGAAACGCCCAAAAAACAACAATCCTTATTCAAAACAAAACGAAGCGAGCCCTGCAGTGACGGAGAAATGAACTTTTTAAATATAACAGCAGCCTAACCCCTAAACGCCTCAACCTAATTCATCCCACTGCTGGGCTCAGGCCTTCCTCATGAAGAAACACATGAGGAGTATGTTCCATTACACCACCACGCTGGCCCAATGCGGTGGGTAGAGACGGTGATAGCGGCAACCGGGACCAACGAAGCACGGCCTGACCATGGTGAAGGTAGCTTTGTTTCGATATCGGAAGCCAAAGCCTACTAACGACTAAGCCACCGAGCTCCTCTTAACTATCTACAATTGTTTTTTAGCTCAAGGAAAAAAGGTAAATCATTTTTTCAGTGATCCGAAACATTACAAATAATTCCAATATGTAAAAAAATACAAGAACAGCAACAACTAGCTAACTTGATTCTTAATTCCGCCCGAAAAATTGTAACAAGCATATAAGATTATACAATAGAATTATAAAATTTGCGTGTGACACGACCAGCATTGTTACGGCGCGGTCAAGATCCGAATATCGGATTTCATGGTCCAGTTAAGTTTGGGTTGATAAATCAAAATAATGGTTACTGCTTGTGGTTATTGCTTTAACGGTTACTTCATAACTGTTGTATCACGAAAAATTGTTTCTATAAGTGTAATCCAGTGTAATCTGTAATAATATTATGTTCAATCCAGTTTGTGAATTTTTGTCAATTAATAGCATTCATATTGTCATTAATCCAAATTAAGCGGCTTACCTATGCGTTTATGATATGGAGTAGACTATAGTGATAGTATAGGGATTTTATGACGATTAAAATTACTTATAATAATTAGGTACACCTACATCCATATCCCACTTTTCGCCGGATAGATGGCGATCTGCTGGTTGGACCATACAATATACAGTCCTTCTTTCCAACGGGCCATCATGGGCGACTACTGGCACGCAAATCCACACACTTAAACAATAACACATTTGTATTCTGCACACAAACTTTAACTCGAACAGGACCTCTTGCTTTAGGTGAAGGCCACTGAACCATACAGGCTGTTGAATTCGGCGTTAGTGTTTGAGTTATGTAACTACATATACAATTATGTGTGTGGATAATAACTGTTTTGTGTTTGTGTCACTGCTTTTTTATATAGGGATAGGGGCAAGCGAGCAGACGGGTCAGCAGATGGCAAGCCAATACCGCTGCCCATTGACACTTGCAGTTGCCGGCTTGTCAGAGGTATCACATATTTTAGAGGGTTTAACCTTATCTAGTGGTTTGTATATATTTACGCCGAACGTACTAGTTTCATTGCTGAAGGAAGACAGCCTTATTTTTACACGAGGAAGAATCTAGAAGCATATACGGAATGAATCTGGTCTGGACATTTTTTTTTTGGACGTTAGGTATGTAGATAAAGGACTCCTCAGAAATGCAGTAATTACTCACTTAAACTCGCCGATATATCCACTCGAACCCTATCACTCGAGTCCGAAGCAAATCTTCGAGTTGATCTCTCCGAGCCCGAAGCAAATCACCTAGTGTCTCTTAGGTCCTATGGCTTCCAGGCAGACTTAGTCACATACTAGACCTACACCCAGCATTGGACATTTGATTTGTGCTTATATTAGGCCTTTACCTAGGAAATTGGTGTTTTGTATGGAGATTTTGGGGAATTCTGCATTTTCCATACTAAAATTTTTTCAGTTTTCTTCACAACGACAAATCCAAAGATAATAAAATTTGGCATCTATCATAAGACAAGCTTTAGTAATATGTGTAATATCACACTTCATAAAAATTATTTATCGTTTTTAAGTGAATGCAAATAAAATGATGTATTCGGGAGGCACTTAAAAGAGTTGTCTCCGTGTCCAATTTTAACACAATTAAACTTACAACAAATTATCAAAACAAATCAAAAGAGCTCAAAAATATGGTCTTTTTTTAGACGAGGTAATTATTTTTTAGGAATACTCTGAATCTTAATAGTTACAGACAAAATACTAAGAGAGAAAAAAAACACCAATTTCATAATTATGGATCCAATATAAGATCACGAGTTTCTTGCAACGTATGTAAAATTCGTCCCACTGATGGGCACAGGCCTTCCTCACGCAGAAACACATGAGGAGTATGGGCCGTAACTTAAGGCCCTGGTGGTAAGCGTGGTGGTGCCACGCTGGCCCAATTTGAGTTGATGGTAGGGCTCAATTTAATACAGTTAAACATCCTAAAACAGACAATCAAAACTCTATCCTCGATCATTGATTGATTGAAAAATAAGGCTACAGACACACTTGCGACATGCATCACATTCGTATCACGTAAGTCATAGCGATGTGATGTAACATGCCTTGACACCCATCGCAACTTCGCATCAGACCAAAATAGTTAGTCACTTCAGCCCTCAAGTGGATCGACTTAACATAACACCTATTATTTAAGTGTATTTTGCTGAGGATTATCATTTTGTCGTCGTTGAGCACTCATGCACTGAGCACTCAGACGCCACGCTACTGCTGTTCAGGAGGCCTTTTTGATAGACCATTTCCAAAGATGAGAATATGATGGAGGATAAATATAATGTTGAATAGGGCGCTCAAGTAAGAAATAAAATTACGTACTTATTTCAATAAACAATTTTAATAAAAAATATAAAATATTAATTTCTCATTCCTAAGATTATTTTAAATTGCATTTAGTAACACAAGAAAATATATTATCCATTAAATAGGGTGACAAAGACTTAAAACAAGAAAAATGCACTTATTTACTTTTACATTCTAACCTGTTTACTATGAGATAATTTTCATTACTATGTCAAAATTATGTTTATAAATAAATTTAAGCTGCATATATATTATGTTTATGGGTAAATCACGAAACGTGTAACTGACGTCGCCATTTTTACATTCCTAAATTTTATCTGGAATAATAATTTGTGTCTATTGAAGATGTGGAATTACTTTGAAATAAAGGTTTTTTAACAACCATTATGATTACATCGGTTTTACTCCAAGTGACAATTTGATGCTATCATTGTTATTCTGATCATGATGATCTTAAAAAAATAAACTTATATGCATTTTTCCACAGTAAAGTCTGATTTTAAAAAAGCCTCTTTATACAAAATATACATTAGGTTCTTTGTATTTACTTAATGGATTTTTTTAATACAATGTCATTTTTTGTATGAATATTGTTATCTTTTATCACTAATTACTGCGAAGTCTATAGTCACCTATAAAGTGTCGAGTATTGTTTGTTAGTTTGACTAAAGTAAGTCTTATTATATGTATTAAGAAACATATTGTTATTATTATACTTAAAAATCTCCAAAACAACAACAACTGGTCAAAGTTTCACTAGTGACTCTCGATTTCAGGTTCGTCTCAAAGAAGTCTCATATTCCATTTTGTTTAATTTTGTTTGGTAATATTCAACTTTTAAAATAAAATGTATAATATATTTCTTTTTTAGATGATATTGTTTTACGGTCATAGGATCTACTTATCCACCTAAGTAGGTCCTAAATACTAAAGAAAAAAAAAATTACAAATAAATTGATTAGATTCAATATCATTTGTTCAGACCAAATGTCCAATAGAAATAAAATTAAGAATATTATGCAGTTACATAAACTGACATAAACATTTACAGTAATTTAATGAATCTGAAACAGGATAATTCACATCTATCAACGAACTTATGAAGGTATGATTTTGGGGGAGAAGTCAAAATCTAATAAATAGCATTTCCTAGTTTTGAATCACCTGTAGCATCGCTGTCTCTAGAGGCCTGTAGGTAATATGTGTACCTACGGTTACGTACTAAGGAATCTGGAGGTTTTGAAGTTTTCTATATAATAGAGTCGACGGTTATGTATTAAAATCCCCAAGTTCAAAAAAGTTATGTTCAGTTCTGGCGCTTCCACGGTCGCTGCCGCGGCACGCTCGCTTCGATCGCTCAGCCGGGCATTGATGCCTTAATTCTACCTAAGCTTCGCTTGTCGTCGTACCTAACGGAGGTCTCCGTTCTTTACTTTAACTCTGTCCTTTACTTTAACTTCATCAGTTACTCTATATAATATATGTATATAATATATAATATAATATATGAATATATATATATATATATGAACTATATTTATATTCACCTATCCAATTGCCTTAATATTTGTAATTGAAAATATATGTATAAAGCAGATGTTTAAATTATGATATCAATAATGCCAACTGATTTATTCAGGTACTACTTAAATGTAAGTGTTATTTAATTATATTTAAATAGTATATCTGAATCAATCATTTAACTAACTTGATTTTAGGGATTTTTAACTTAGGTATTATATTTATTGGGTATTCGGAACTTAAGGTATTTCGTCTGAAGATTATGAAAGAGATATTGAAAGGGATTTTGAACTTAGGGATTTTGATACGTAACCGTACCTACAGCGTGTTCCTGACCTTATACATTCGGCATATTATAAAGACAAGACCTTTAAATTGTTTTTTTTTTACTATGGACACATTTCAAAGACAAAGACTCTTTATCACTGTATAACATTTTTAAATTGGTTAAAAAATGCTTACCAAGAGCTAAGTACTGAATCATTGTCTATTGTCAAAGTTTATATTTATGCTCAGGAACACGGCGTTTAATAGAATTTATATTATTAAAAAACATGACAAATATTTAAATGAGACATCTCTATATGAGACGTCGACTTTTCAAGTCCAGTTCTTTTACAAAAATATTAAAAAACTATAAAATCTTATTCTAAGACCTTAATTAAATAGAACAAGTTGGATTTATATTCTGTAATATTTTAATAAAATTACTCTGTCTGCCGAGATCACTCCTTAGCTTCCATAATTTCGTATCACAAGTTCTTCTTCGCTGAAAAGAAAAACCAGAAAATTAATCATTGTTGCATTTAGCGCCATCTGTGCAGGTATATAAGAATCATGCGTTCTAGCAATGCTTTGGTCTGCGTTAAAATACGTCTACACTAGATGTCGCTAGTAAATAATACCTACATTTTGATATTGTCCTACATGTGACAAAGATGTGATATTGTATTAAGTAATTTATTAAAGTAACTTTAGTTTTTCTTTTCAGTTATTAAAAACAGCGCTTTCTGTTTAATACGAGTGTCATATAAGTTCCCTTACCAACGAAGAGATGTCGCTAGTGGGTCCGTCGCACCTCGCGCTCGGCCTTCTCCTGTCGCTTGAGGTCATTGATCGCCGTAACGCTGCCGAAGAGTACTTTCGCCGTCACTTGCTGCAAGAAGCAAGAAGGCGATGAGTCGCATCAATTCAGTTGATGTGTTACTGATTTGACGAGAAATTGGGTCAATGATAGAGGACTGTCTGGATTTGTTAAATTAAAATTAAAAGTTAGTTATGATCTTCTTTTGTATAGGAATAATCTACTGGCAACTTAGACTTACACGGTAATTTTCAAGAAAAGTTTTATACTGGTTGATGTCTTTTGTCATTCACCTATTGAACTTAACAAAAAAGTTAAAGAAAGTTTTCCTGCGGAATTTATGTGATGAATAGAGGTCAAAATGGTGTTGAATTTGAAGTCTTGTAGGTACTTAACTAAATACACACAAACAACAAAATTAATGATTCGTGGTTTTAATTCAGTTTATCACAATAGATACAGGAACTACGAGTCATTAAGAAAAGCATTAAGACAAACATAATGTTTCAATGTTATTAGACCTACTGAAGTGGGTCAGAAAGTCAGAACTCAAATCTCGTGACCGCGTGTAATAAAATAGGACAAAGTCAGCATAACTTTGGCAGAAGCTATAGAAACAATTCTTATAGTTTCATAACGATTGGCGTGATGTGTTAATAAAACTTTTTTCCATTTTAAAGCTCCAATTATACATAAATAACTAACTTAACTTGTCTTATATTTATTTTACGTTCCCCGATCATCGTTTTTGTCACATCCGTAAAATTTTATTTATGTATTATGTGTTGTTACTTATTTACATATCGGTATAATATTATTTATTTTATATTTATATATATATTATTTAATTTATTATTTCATATGTGTATATTGTTAAGTACACGCGACTCAGTTTACTCCTCAGCATTTTTCCTTCGCAGGTGGGTTGGAAGACATTTCTATTAGGAATAAGCCCTACCTTTTGTACTAAATTACCTGTCTTTTTTTTGTATTGCTTTTGTGTTTTTTTTGTGTGTGCAATAAATTGTTAAATAAAAAAAATAATATTTCAGATATTTGCAAAGTTAAATACGACTGTGTGAAATGGAACGTTTCACAAATCAAATCATAACGGGCAATCAAGACGATGTTGCCAATATTGAACATCTCTTGTTTAAATGCCAACACTTCGCAATACAACGGCTGATTTTAGTTACGAATCTCCAAGATACCTTGAAAAATGTACCCCGCCAATTGGAAGAACTACTGAATACTCCAGAAGCATATAGACTCCTCTATAAATATGTAACAAATACAGTGGAGAATTTATAGTTATTACCTGTTTCAAGACTCGGCTGAAGGCCTAGAAGCCAGGGCCGGTTAAATAAATAAAAAAAAAAAAACAAATCATAACGGCATATGGTAGCATAGGTAGAGTTCCCCCTTGTTGTGAGAGAAGTTCTTTTGAAACTTATCCAGGAATTTCCAAAAAGGATTATCCTCATTATCTCAGTCTACTTATTGAAATAGGCACGTTACATCGTTTATGTGGAATATCTTAAAGTATTCCACATAAACGATGTAACGTGAAATTTTAATACTTTTAGTAGATTTATTTATTCACTTTCGGTCAAGTTAATTACTTGTTATGTTTGACGTAAAAATCTTTATGGTGAGATTTTGCCAAACAAGAAATTACGGAATAAAGATATTTGACATATCTATCTAAACACAGTAGTTAAAAGATCGTGGAGCAATAACGTTGATTAGTCACGTGTTAATTACCAGATAACTATTATGATCAATTGTTCTAGAATAGGACAGTTATAATCAACAGTATTTCGTAGTGTGCTGTTTTTTAAGAGCAAGTGGTTTATGTAAACGAATGAGATATAATATATGGCACGACTTTGAATACTTACAGATTTCTATCTTGTTTTTATTGAAGCATACTATTTTACATAATATCCTGTAGTATTAAATTTTTTTTGTAAAGACAGTTTTTAAATATAAAATCTACCAGAAAATCGAAAGTATGTATAAGTAACAGAAGACAAAGCTCTGCTCATCAGCTTGCCTACATATTGCGTTGTACAAATTTTCCGTCCGGATTGTGGATAAAAATTGCGTCGCTATTAGTGGAAATGGATTTTCTATGTTATCCATTTTCGCAGCTGATTCTACAATAACAAAATAGTTAAACTAAAAGGTACAAGAATATTCCTCGCTGCTCCTGTGTTATGCATGAGAAGGAAATAGTTTTCGAAAAGCGCATATAAATTAGGGGCTTACGCATTACGAAGGACAAACTGATGGTAAGGGATCACCGTAATCTATAGATGGTATCAAACGGAAGGTATCCTGTGATAACGGAGAAAAGGAAAGTACCATATTTCAATTGTCGATCAAAGTCAGAGAAAACAATGGGGAGAGTGGGGAGGGGAAGTTATGTGACATATATAGTACATTTTATAAAGAAGTCTTGCTTATTGTCGTTTATATTGGGTCCTTACCTATGAAATTGGTGTTTTTTTTCTCTCTTAGTATTTTGTCTGTAACTATTAAGATTCAGAGTATTCCTAAAAATAATTACCTTGTCTAAAAATAGACTATATTTTTGAGCTCTTTTGATTTGTTTTGATAATTTGTTGCAAGTTTAATTGTGTTAAAATTGGACACGGAGACAACTCTTTTTAAGTGCCTCCCGAATACATTATTTTATTTGCATTCACTTAAAAACGATAAATAATTTTTATGAAGTGTGATATTACACATATTACTAAAGCTTGTCTAATGATACATGCCAAATATTATTATCTCTGAATTTGTCGTTGTGAAGAAAACTGATAAAATGTTAGTATGGAAAATGCAGAATTCCTCAAAATCTCCATACAAAACACCAATTTCATAGGTAAGGACCTAATATATAATACATTTTTTTGCTTATTGTCGTTTATAGATGCATCAGATAACATTCCACTTCTTATAAACATTATGAAAGAAAATAAAACACTGGGTGCGTTATTTAATTCTTGATTCCTTGATATGAATTGAATATAGCGCAGTCTCCGTCGCCCTCTGGATGATTTTGAATTTTCCAATATGTTCCACGTTGTAGTGCCGTCACGCATAGCTTTTATTTTGAGAAATTGCGGTATTCGGGACACGAAGATAATTCGAAGCTTAGTTCATTCATTGATATTTTTATAGATTAATACTTTATATACTTTATATGAAGTTCAGGTTTCTAAAGACGTCTTTTAAGATAATCTAGGTCCATGTCTTGGAAATTGGCATGTAAAAATCGTTCAGTTGTGCAACTGAACTACAATCCCTGGTTGGCTAACAGCTCACATATTCGGTGAATTGGTTCGCCACTGTCGTCATTAACGAGACTCTCCAAAATTAGGTCCACCATTATCATTTATGGTACTGGAGAAAGGTAGTTAAGGGGTAGTTGATGTACGAAGGAAATCGGTTTTCAATCAAAGTTTTCTCAATAATTACTTAGTTTCGATGTTACGAGTATTTGGCAACTTAGGCTCAGATTTTCAAAACTGACTTCTGAGTTTTGACTCAGATATAAAATTAAAATTTCAATGGGAACGAAGTATTCTGTTACGAGTTAGTACATTCTAATTAACATTAATTTTGGTTTTAGAAACCAAACGCAGATGTGAGCGTGTCCTCATAATACTTATTATTTTATGATAAATATTGACTTTCGCTTATGGTATGCAAGTAAAAAGTTTTCAGGGAAGGCTCCTTTCGATCGTTTTCGTTTGATTGATATTTTATTTTACAATTTTTGAATAATCACCAGTCTAAGTCATTACATAAAAAATAAACTGATTTTATGAAGAAAAGAAAAGAAAGCCCATATTTTTGCCTGTTTTTCTTAGTATAAAGTGTAGTATTTACAACTAGCCTAACCAGCATAAATTGGAAAAGTTGAAAAAGAAATCTTGTTTCAAATCTCAAAAGCAGTTATTTTTTTATTAAAAAGTTTGCATTTTAACCCAATATCTGCGCCTTAAGACGTCCGGCGCGTCGGAGCGGTTGCTCCACATTTTATAATTATAATCTTACGATACCGCCCCAATGACACGGCGTTACCAACCTTTTTGGATTGAACTGCTAATTAGGAAGCTTTTAATTTTATTTTTTATAGTGGAAACTGCAAACAAGCTTCTGCAAGTGCAACTGGAATTTCGTCCAGTGAATGCATTATGTATGTATATTAGAAAGTTTTTTGATTATTGCTCATGACCATGGAGTGTTTTAATGCCATATGTAGTGAAAAAAGGGTTTAATGATAATGAAATGCGTATTACCCCCAATTAATTGCAGTCCTCTAATAAGGTTTGGGAAAGATTACACTTTCGCAAAAGAAGAACGGCGTTGTTATGTTACTATACTTTTCATAAATATCGATATTTTTGACGTGTTGTTCGAAGATGTCCAACGAAAATCTACATGGTCATGTTCTCTCGTATCTATTAGTCCAGACCAGACACTTTTTAAAGTATAGTGTATCTAACCCTTAGTTCAAGATCCACCCTTTAACTCGTAGGTACTATAATTCTGAAAAAATTAATAGATTAAAAAAAATATTTTTTCATTTGAATACGATTAAATTTTTACTGTTAGGCTTAGCCTTAAATATACCAGTGACCTTCTAGAGTTAACTTGTTAAAATATCCCGTAAGTCACTATTGCATAGCTAAAATTACTTGTTATAGATGTCCAGTTTAATATTTCATTTATGCAATCAAAACCACCTTCGATTGAGATCAACATAATTTACATACCTAACTTTATGTAATTGAGACGTTATCTTACATTGTAAGAGGTAGAATTGTGGCGTCGGTACCTAACTATGGGTTACTAGCAACATGTAATAGCAAGCCGATAGACATACACATCCTGGATAAGTGAATTACTAAGATCGTGCCTTCATGTTAGGCTGCAGCACTATCAGTGATTCGACTGAAGCACACCAAGATTATTAAGTTTGATGAGTTAAAACACATCTGTCACATTACGAAGAACCGGAGCCGAGAGCTGCTCTTGGAGGCGGTTTGCAATAGCATAACACAAGTATTCAGGTTTGACAAAAAGTATAGAATACATCTAGCAGAAGACGACGATACCAGAGTAACCCACTGGTCACTGGATATCTTCACGGATGGCTCGAAAACGCACTCAGGTACTATGACGGGTGTCTTCTCCGACGATTTAAACATATCCATTATCAAGCCCCTGGGAGCTTACAACACTGTATTTCAAGCGGAAGGAATGGGCATTTTGCTGGCAGCAAAAGCTGTCTTAGCCAAAGAGGTAATGTACCAAAACATGAGAAACCTCTCGGACAGCAGATCAGCTTTACAGGCCTTACAAAACCCAAGATTGACATCGTGTATGCTAGTAGAGTGTAACCACGCTCTTAGCGAGGTAGGCGAACACAATACGATCACTCTACAATGGATCAAGAGACACAGAGGCTCACGGGGGAATGATGCTGCTGACGAACTAGCAAGAAGAGGCTCAAGTAAAGACCCGGTGGGACCGGAGCCTATTATACCTCTCCCTAAAAGCAACTAATGCTGCTTGGGTTACGGATACTAGATGACGGATAAATATATTTAATAGATAAATACATATAAATACTCAGAAATAATACAATACATATTGGGTCCTTACCTATGAAATTGGTGTTTTTATTCTGTCTTAGCAATTTATCCGTAACTATTAAGTTTCAGAACATTCTTATAAAATAATTGCCTCTTCTAAAAATAGACCATATATTTGAGCTCGCATTATTTAATTTAATAATTTTTTGTAAGTTTAATTGTGTTAAAATTAGACACAAAGACAATAATTTTTAACTGCCTCCCGAATACATCATTTGATTTGCATTAACATAAAAACGATGAATAATTTTTATCAAGCGTGTTCAAACACATATTGCTAAAGCTTGTCTAATGCCAAATATGCCATTATCTCTGGATTTGTCGTTGTAAAGGTAACTGATAAAATGTTAGTATGTAAAATGCAGACATCCCCAAAATCTCCATACAAAACACCAATTTTATAGGTAAGAACCTAATACTATTATATACACAGACAAGACTGGAGAACAAAAGCCTGTATTCATCACACAAACATTTGCCCCTACCGGGGATCGAACCCAGAACCTCTCGAGATGGCGACGCCTTGAGACCGGCGTACAGACCACTCGACCACGGAGGTCAAAGAATACATAGTTGACAAAAGTGTTGCAGATAAGCGAGACACCAACAGAAGATAGCCACTTGTTTCTTGACTTTACAGTCCATAGACAAGCCAAAAGAGAGTCTCCATTGTTTATACCATCAAGCAGGTTATATTCTTTTCATCATTCTGAATGTAAACAAGATTATGTAATGTTATACTTATGCGTTACGTTTAGTTTTTATAATTTTCACATTATAGTGACAGGAAAATTGCGTTGTCTATAATGCATGCGCAATGAAGCGAGCATCCCCTTGCGCATGAGTTGTAGGTGAATACTGAACTAGTAATTAGACGTTTTAACATATGATGTGGCAACACCCACCATATTAATTGCGTAGAAAGTAGATTTGGCAGGTAAAGAGTTAACATTTGGAGTTTGGCTTAAATCTTGTACTACAGATTGCAAAATATCGATTATTGTAGATAAAACCACGTTAGATGCGTTAAGACCAAAAGAATAGTGTGTGTTCTAGGGATAACCCTACTGGATTGGAGGAAAATAAAGTTGAAGAAGATGTAGTTATCGAAGGCGAAGATAATCTTCTCGATTGAAAAAATCATTACATTCAAATAGTATTATATAAGGGGATCCGTGGCGCTTCAGTAAAAAAACATGCGAATATAACAAACTCACTTAAAATGGAATGCAACATCATTTACTGCCAGTAGAATCAACAGAATCAACATTCTAAACAAGTATTAATGTCAAACTTTTTAAATCACTATGAAGGCCGTTGTTTCAATAATTTAGTACAACCCAAGGAGTTATTGAAGCTCTGTTAAATATGCATTGGTAACACGCGTGTATCAAGAGGCAGCCTTATTATTTACTGAATGCAAGCAAACCTTTTCAACAACAATCCATTTCATCACAATCACCAAGATTGGGACAAGTGTGGAAGAAGAATACTCGTGACCTTATGGATGAAACTTGCTTGGAGCGCGAATCCTAGTTCTGAATTTTTAAGCTACTTTTATTGATAAAAACATAATTAATATTATTGATAGCGAGTGGGAGATCACGAGTGTGGAATGCATTAAGGATGTGGATGAGAACAGTACTCCTAGTTAAGTTATCATATGTTTGTTTTGTTAGACATATCCGAGTTGGGAAAGGCAATACTCGTGCAAGAATTTTCGCCAGCACCAATTCTTTGCTCTGTTTACACTCAGAGTTTCTTATTAATTATATACGTACTAGTGGCTTTCCGCGGTTTTACATGCACGGTACCTATTCCCATGTTATGTCATGTAAAGTACCTGGTAGTTCCCTGTAGTGACGCTGGGTGGTGAGTACGTCCGCCCCCCGTAGCCCGGCACAGCGCCTCCGTGGTACAGCGTATTGTTATTTGCATCTCGGGTGGTCGCCGCTGTGTATGTTGACTTGCAGTGCTGGGACATCCTGAAGATCTGGAATTTACATGAGAAATCTTTGAATGGAATATAAAAGAATAATCTTTCAATTGAAAGTAGAAATAGTGAAATGCAGGAAATAACATTTGACCTTTTTAATGCAATAATTGTATTGGACGGTAAAATATTTCTGAAATAAAATTAACCGATGCGCGACTAATAAATAAAGATATTCATGTAGCCAATAATTCCGTTGCAATAATAACATTACACGTCATCACGCCTTTTTACTCGAAGGGGAAGAGGTGTTACCACCCACTGCAATATAAGGCACCTAATATGCCTAATATTATTGCGACCGTTAAGGTTAAGGTTATTTTTTATGACCCATAAAAGCAATATTTGTGTCTTTAAAACTTAATATATTTTACAAATTTGGCAGAAGAGAAAACATTTAAGTTGCTGTCCAATCAATTAGTAATTTTGCTGAACAATTAGAAATATCTGCTGTTCATAAGTTTCTGACCAATGAGTTATTTTGCTGATCAATTTAGAAATATTTTCTGCCCATAAGTTGCTGACCAATTAGTGAATTTTGCCGATCAATTGTATTTTTTTGCTGACCAAAATTCGAATATTTTGCTAACCGTTTAAATAACACCCGTTCAAAATTATTCCAAAAAAAATTTTTTCACATTGTCTTTACATACGGAATTGGTATCGAGAACAACCTTGTAACTTGTAACTCACATTAAGTTCGCAATGTAACTTAAGTCAATGATAATGTTACGAATTAATCAAGTTCGAATACGCGAAGTGAGTTTCGATGTAATTTATACGAAAAAAGCGACATAAGTTGCTCAGTCCCGCTTGTCGCTTTTTGTGAGGGAACCCCGTAAGCTGGTCTTCGAACTGTGTAATTAAAAAGAACCAGTTCTTAAAAACTAAAGCACCGTACTGTTATCAACAGTAAAATAATACGAGATGGTCAATTTAAAGATGCGGTCCAGTGGCGTGAGCGATGAACCGTGAGCGTTTTTGTTGGTAATTAATTTATTTTCATCTATTTTTCAGTTACAGCTGAATCGTTAGAGACGGCACTCGTGTGAGGGATCTCTGGTTCCATCCCCACCGCATGTACATACCACAGAAATTAAACGTTTATCTAGGTGAAAGATGATCAGCACCGGTATAGTTACTATGAAATTGTTTAGTAAAGTAGGATGGGGAGCGGTGAAAGATAGATTGTGTGAATGATTACATAACATATGATATGTAAAAGAGTGACTAAAAGCTAAAGAGTGAATGGAAAAAGAATATTGTGCGAACTCGAAATAGAAATGAGAGTACTCCGTACGATTGTCTTAAATTTGAATAATTATATGTATACTTCCCTACTAAAATACCTACTGTGATATTGATGGTAATTGTAGTAAGTAGCCATGCCAAGTACGTTCAGTTAATTATATTATTTTAGGTTAATTATGACCAGTAATTATTTCATTGTTGCCTCATTAAACGAACGTAAAAAATTTAAATTTTGCTTAATAAGTGCATAGTTGATATTTTGCGGTTTAAATACTAATAGAGTTGTTTTAAAGCTAAAAAATGTTATAAAGCGTATAAAAAAATAATAGAACTACTATTGTACTTTAATAAAATAGATAAAAAGGAATAAGGAGTGTCTAAGACTTCACAAATATATTGCCTTTTAATATAAACTCCTAGTTTTAAAATAATCCTTTATAGACGGCTTATATTGGGTCCTTTCCTATGAAATTGGTCTCTCTTAGTATTTTGTCCTTAACTAGTAAGTTTCAGAACATTCTTAAAAAAAAATTCTTCTTAATTTGTTGTAAGTTTAATTGTGTTAAAATTAGACACGAACTTAACTTAAAAACGATAAATAATTTTTATGAAGTGTGATATCACACGTATTGCTAAAGCTTGTCTAATGATATATGGCAATTATTCTTATCTCTGAATTTGTCGTTGTGAAGAAAACTGAAATAAATGTTAGTATGGAAAATGCATACTTCCCCAAAATCTCCATACAAACACCACATTCATAGGTAAGGACTTAATATATAAGTAAGGAAATTTAATGTTAGTCAATTCGGAATAGCGTGAAACAAAATTTATTATAGACTGAAAATATTTTAAAGTATATGTGTAAAGTTTATACCGAAAACGACCGACGCTTCAGGTTATAGCTTACATCGCAGCGCATTTAGTCGCATTTTTTGGCGTACTGTCAAAATGGATTACCCAATTTTTTGCTGCCGATTAAACAGGTTCTGCATAGAGGAGAGTTGTTTTTACGGTCTGTTACGGTTCGGGGAGCTTTTGAGAAGTTTCGTCTCAAAGAAAATGAGGTTTAATTTAGGTTCGTGTTTGTTTAAAATAAAGCCTTTTCAAATTAAGTGGCAATAATTAGTAGTGTCGAAGTACCAAAGGTTTACTTTGACTTTAAGAAGTTTTTGAACTAGAATGTTTCGAAGAATAATTATTATTGAAAGTTCTCATGTTTACGCTTTGTGGGAACATGAACCATTTTAAAATAAAATCATAGTAAAAACGTAAGATGAACTGTCTTCTATTTAAACATACCAAAACAACAAGTGCCCTTATCCAAATCTTGCCCAAAAACCACATGAGTTGTGCATCTTAAATAGGAAATTACTTGACCACTGTTTTCCATTGTCAGGAGAGACTCAGTAATGAATGTGGTTGACATCGCTTATAGATTATGAAGTTCGGACTCAGCGATTTTGTAGAGAAAAACGACATGATTACGGATTCTTAATAAAACATTAAAGTCTTTTAAATATAGTGTTGACCAAAAAATTTTAGGTAAGTGAAATAATTGAAAACTTAATATACCTTAAATGGGTATTTTATAAATACTTCCTGGGTACTTCAATATTATGCGGCAATCTTTCCTTCTTTTTTTTGCAGGAATCTTACGAGTTTAAATATTTAAGGACTTCTCTTTATATTCCCAGCTTTGAAAGAGAATATCATATCATTTGTAAATAAAAAACCATTTTTATTATTAAAAGCTATTCCGAAACGAGAATAAATAACAAAGGTAGCTAATTAAGATTTTGTGTTAATTTTCACAAATGCCTTAAAAAGGCAAATTTAACCAGTGTGTCAGCATCTTGACTGTATTGTTACTTAAGGCTTATATAAATAAGATAACATTGGACGACAGGTATCGAAAACACATGGCCATCATATAACACGTGTAAGTCGAGGTTGGTGAGACCTCATTGAAGGCTAATTTAATTTTCCATGCGACCTGTTCAAAGATTGACGTTTAAGGTCTCGGGAGAAATTGCAATGATTTAATTATTGTAATTTTAATTTATATTGAATGTTCTCACAGGTTGAAGGAACAGACGGAACTTGACCTTAGACTTTTTATACCATTTTTGAGACAAGCGTATTAAGCGTATTAACGCTAAGCTGACTTAGAAGGACGTCATTGGTTTTTAGTCGTTGACTATGAAACAAAATACAGGACGCGTAATCAAGACGTTTCCCTTTTCGCCAAAATTATATGACCTTTATTAAATATTCCTTAAAATTAAATTATATATTCCCTTCTCGTCAAAATTTGAATATGATCATCGAACGTTAACTTGGTGTGTACCGATATAAATGTGTCTGTGTAAGAATATATCTGTGAGCATAAAGTTTGTCTTGTACGTACGCAGTCAATTTTAAATTTTATTTATGTGCGTTCTTTCTCCCTCCCCCCTAGAAATGGCAGACTTTTTGTCATAGATATTATATGGATATACTACTATATGGCCTCTCCCGTTAAAACAAAAAAGAGGCTAGATGCTTGCCGGCCGTGTCCGTCTCCGTCATTACACCGGATTCGACCAATGAATTTTAAGTGTTTATTGGTGTCTGTACCTCCGCGTAGTAACACGGAATTTGGTCGAATCCGCCCTTAGTCTTATGCTTCAAATTATATTACTTTTAATTAAAATTTTACGGAGAGGCAGTCTTTGTCGGTCGTTTTCCCACCCCAATTATAAGACCGTACGAGTATGTCTTCAAGCGAGGTGTTAACCGCAGACCACGGCGACCCTCTACAGGGTGACCGCAACATCACATGAACAATACTGGAACAAAGATCTGTCAAATTTAAATTTTCGTTCGAAGCTTTCGTGAATTAGAGTAGGTTTAGAGAATTTAAACGTCAAACAATTTTCGGACAAACGAATATTCGAAACGAACGGAACCGTGGTAGGAAGAGTGCGAGTTTCGTTCGAAGTTTCGAATTTCGTTGAAATAGAGTAGACTCCCTGGTTTCTTTCCGTTTATTAAAAATAACATAACATATCATCAAGGCTCTTTCCCCGAGGGGGTTTTGGAATAAACAAATAAAAGTTAATGTCTATAAATGTGTAATGTGAGTGTTAACACCTCTGCCTACCCCTTCGGGGAAAAAGGCGTGATGATATGTTACGTTTAAAAATAAGTAACTAGTCTATTTTCCTTGGCTAGTCCTGTTAAAATGAACAAGGTTTTATTCCTAGATAATAATAGTGTGACTAATATTTTTTTTAGTATTTATTACAAGAACACCTAGACAAATATAGATAAAAAATCTAATGTTGCAACACTACATAGTGTGTGGATCATCTCCAGTCTGTGGTTAGGTAAATCTGTCACCGTTGTTAGCGGTTAACACCAAGTTGGGACCCATACCTTAAGTTTACGTGGGAAGCCCACAAAGCCGACTTTTTATACGAGTTAACTTTATGGGACTTTTATAAGATTTTATATAAAATGTTTTTGATGGCCCAATATATTTCAACATAAAGTTTTCATGGTCTTCTTTACTTAGACTAAAAGCTTTATTAAATGGATAATATCGTGTATATCGTGTGACAAATGTTAAACCAGAACAATGTTCAGTGAGTTTGGTTTAAAATTAATTTAACGACCGGTTTGCGCTATGGGTCAACTCTTGCGCATCCGGGCGCTATCCCGTTAATAATGTCACGGATTCCATTGGTGCACAATAAAACCATTACATAAATTTATATTATTACAATGTATTACAGATGAGAACAGAAGACTAACAAATATAAGAGGGCGTATTGTAACAAATGCAGTTGTCGCTGGATTGGTCTATTTTTTATACCTAAATAGATATTATCACACTTATGTCCCCGAAAAAGTAGGTGCAGAAACTTCGTTGGTTTCACGTAATAGTTGGGTCAAACTTACTAACAGCCAAGACAGGTGTTACATACCACACTAAAATTTCTGCAGACTGAGCAAGTTTCAAGCTTTTGGCTTCTGAGTCCTTTGACATTAACATTCGATAACTTAGTGAACATTTTATGCCAAATTCCATACATTTTTCATTTGACGATAGCGATTGGCAAGACATCTTGAGCCTTTGATCAGTCTTAAAAAAGTGTAATGGCACCTTGTGACAACGTGGTTAGAAAATAAGCTAAATTGTATAGATTTTTCTAATGCAGTGGGTTATTTGAATTTAACAGCTAAAACTACAAACCAACTACGTTACTATGTAAAACTTCACAAAAAAGAAGATAACGAATTAAAATTAATAGTAAAAATACTAACCAATATACGTACGTTACGTACGTACGTCCTAGATACGTTCACGGTCACGTCTCTTTATACGCATAGGTTTTAAAAACCACCTTTTGCCAGATAAGTTGTTGATAGTAACGTATGCTTCTGCTTATATTCGCAAAAGCCAGGGAGCAACGTTTAATTTATTACAATCATAAAGTGCTTTGTAGCTAAAAATATAATCAAAGTAAAGCTCATTTCAAGACTGTCAAGTTGTTTCTAAAACGGTTCAAAGGCCCACAAAACATTTGTGGAGTGGACCTGCCTTTAGCCCACTCAAAATCTAAGGTTTTTCCACATTGGGCCGCCACAAAGTGGGAAAAGTTATTTTTAGCTTGCCCGATGGTTTCCATATTGATTTTTTGTTATGAAGGGAGTTTTATTTGCGTTTTAGCGAAGATTAAGGGTATATTGCATTTTGAAATATTGCGTTTTATCGAGTATTATTGAACGCTTATAGTTTACGGTAATCACGGTAATCTCTTTAACTATTTAGCTTTTGGAAGATGAGATTATGGGAAGCGTTCTTGGTACGATATAAAACTAACGGTATTAGTGATTCAAGTTAGTGTATATGGTCACACAACTACTCTTTTCAATCTTTTTTTTTATGTAAAGAGGGGGCAAATGGGCAGACAGCTCGCCTGATGGTAAGTGATTACCGCCGCCCATAGACATCTAAGCACCGGAGGATTTGCAGATGCTTGCCGACCCTTAAGGACGGAATACACTCTTTTTTTTAAATTTTGAATCTCAGTTGTAAAAGAATTCGATAGTCCAACTAATACACCAATGACCATCATTCGCATTTGTATGAATTAAAAAAGGAGTGTTGGTAAATAAGTTGTGTAATTTAGGAAATATAGTAATATCCGTTACGTAGCTACATTGATAGAGAGGTGAAAAATATTATGAGATGCGGTAAAACCCCGTGTCCGTAGTAAACAGCTTTAACCAAGTTAGCTATGACACCTCCCACGCCAGTGCCCATGTTTATAAGCTGTTTACTTGTCATGCTAACTGCTTCGTGAATGTTCTGAACGTTACACGTGCCAAATTGACATGGGAGCCTTGTAAATCATATTTATTTTAGACTAGACTACTGATTTCACATAGGTTAACTGTATTTAGGAAAATTAAAAGAAGGTTGTTATTTAATTCTTGTCTCGCGAGAGTTATGCTCAGATTTGCTGAAGGGACTACCAACTATTGCTAGTCGAAGAGGCACATACGGAAGTAGAGAAAACCGGTGGTTTTGTGTTTGTCCTAATCATAATATTATATTCATATAGATTTTACCCTGAAATGTAATTTTTCTTACGATTGCATCGAACAATTCACCATTCATAAAACATCTAGTGGCTTTTCGCGGTTTCACCCGCGTGGTATCCGTTCTCGTAGGAATATTGGAACCAAATATAGCCTATGTCATCCGGGGATGTAGCTTCCCAACTATGAAAGATTTTTTTAAATCGGTCCAGTAGTTTCGCAGACTATTCTATATAAACAAACAAACAAACAATCAATACCTTCCTCTTTATATTATTATTATAGATGACAGTTTTATAAATTATTAATTTAGATCGAATTCCATATAGATGTACAGTCGAGTTCAAAAATATATAAATGCACGTTTGACAGTAAATGACTGTTATTGCAGGGGAATAAAGAGTATCACCTCTCAAATGTGCATATATATTTTTGAACTCGACTGTATGTATAATTAACGGTAAAAACTTTATTATTATCAATATCGTTTTTAAGCCCTTCGGGGTGGTGAAATTAAGAAAAACAAATAGCAGCTGCGTTACTGACTTCGTGAATTTGGCAACGTAGCCCTTCTAGTGATAGCCCTTACCCCCTTAATGTATATATAAAACATTCGTATGAATGCTTTATTTTTTAATTATTAAAAAAAATTAAACATTCAATCAAGCATGAACTCTGTCTAACGGATTTTGAATGATTTGACTTAATTTCGTTAATAACCTGCCTTCACTTTTAGTTGAAGGTAAACCGTAATGAAGGTAATAAAAGGTTAAGAATATTTTTATGAGAATTAAAAAAACTTTTCGCAGGGTGTTTCTGCATTTTTATGAAAGGTATGTGTCACCGTGTGATGACTTTGAGAATTCGTTAGAAGGTCTTCGTTAGAATAACTCATTTAGGGTAAGCGTCATATGCGTTCGCGCGGATAGTGGCCAAGAGGCTGGGCCGCGAAAATACAACCAAATGTATGAAAAACAAAGAAGCTTCAAATAAATCATTGTATACAGTTGCTTGTGATTTCGCGGTGCAGCAGTTAGGCCTCTCAGTCGTTTTTTACACCCTGAAGAAAAACAAAAATAAAAATAGTTTGGATCGACCGTTTGGAAATGTGAGTTGTTCCACTAGTCCCTACCAGTCGTCTCTCAGAGATATGTGGATTTTATAAATGTATCAAACACTGCCTTGATACGATTACACCCTGTTCCAATCAAATAGATTGTATAGAATTTGTCAAATATCTGTTCTTTATCTCTACTTTAGAATTAATGAAATTAGATTTTCTAAGATTCCTTTCGTAGCACTTAATTAAAAATTTTGATTTTGCTATGTCTTGTGCATAATTAACACAACAGTTAAATTATGCACAAGACATACCACAACCCAAAATAAAATCACATAATGAACTCACCTTTAGTGCAAAAACCATTGACTTTTCCTCAAAGAAAAATTACGAAAACACCACTTTTCACGCACTCCTTCAACTACCGAACGGTTAAGAGGAAAAATATCTACTGAGTTCAACTGAGCCATGTCAAAAGTATGTTTGTCCGTTTTAATTAACAAAACATTGAGCATGAATGAAATAATAACGGTAGCGACCACATCCGGGTTCATGAGCTAGTATTGGACGGATTTGGGACGGCATGTTCAGGAAAACCCGAGACTATTAAAGCTAATTTTGGTAGTACACTCGCTGTCACGAACTGTTAGTAAAAAGAGGCTATTTGTACGGTACAAATAATGTAGGTATTATTATCTGGATTTATCACAGGTCAACGAAATAAAATGCCTACTTAGCTATAATGATAGGAAGGAAGTAATTGGTATTTCCCTGAAAAATAATTGTTAAAACTTTTTGAATTTAAGTTTCTGACTGTACGAAATATCAGTTTCGGTTTTGGGTCTGTTTGTAGCGCATGTTGTAGGGCATTTAAGTATTGTTGTTAAAAATATTTAAATACAGATATAATTGCCTCTATTCTAAGATATTTGGTAAATCTAAGACCGGCGAAATTAAAAGTTACGGAACAGGTGCCCAATTAGGTATTTTAGCTGACCAATTGTATTTTTTTGCTGACCAAAATTTAAATATTTTGAATGCTCATGTAATACTGTAATTTTACTCTGCTGAGTATATGTCGCGGTATTTTGGTTCATACGAGGGAAGAATTTATGTCACACAGGAACTTAAATATTAAATGGCCTACTCTTTTAAGGGATACAGACATGATGATAAATAAGTTTGTAGTAATATTAAAGTTACCGATAGTACTAGTACATTAGTATCCATCACTATTGCATGGTTCGATAACCTTTGTAGACGCAAGAACTAGAAAAAAAATCAGTAAAGTGCAAAGTGCTACTTTGTATTTGAAAGTAAAAGCGTCTGTGGAGATTATGCTGAGTTCATACTGTCGATATTGTGTGAAATTGTGTGTTGTGGTATGTATTTTGTACCCTTAGCAACCGAATATTTTGTGAGGAAAATGTTTGCAGATTAATTTGGACTCTGTATGGACGATGTTCGGGGGTAAATGGGTAATGGGTAATATCGAAGCTTTTAAAGAGACGGAAGAGCGAATGCATAAAAGTTCTTTGTGATTAATCATTTAGAATCAGCGGTCCGTAGGCCCTGAAGGTGCTCTTGTACCACAGCAATGTAAGGCAGTTTTCCCAATTAGATCGCTTCGTTTCAAGTGACTCGCAAAATGGTGCAATTCTATTGGTCAATTTTTCCTCGCACATTGCCTTCCTTGTTTATCTCTCGTCGAAAAGCATCCTAAGCGTAAGTTGGGTAGTTTTCTAAGCCGTCACCGTCGATCGGCCGATGTTAAAGCGATAAAGATACTCATGTCACCAACTCTGCATATAATGCAGCGAGCGAGCTTTTATTAACGCCGTGGCGATTTGCATCCATTCGAACTAGTACCTCTATGAACTATTGTTCGTGATTGTATTGTGTATAAATTCCCAGTGTGCGTGTGTATTATTAGAATGTAAATTTTGCGTTTTTATAATATTGAAATTGATATGTAAAGAAAACGAGCTTTTGTTGGTTTTGCTTTGTACTTTGTGCATTAAGTCTAACAATAACCTCTTCTAAGTTCATAAAATTCTTCTTAAACATCCGCTCAGAAATGTTATATCAAATTATTGATGTATTCTGTACCCAAAATCACTGGCGTAACAAAAGCGCCACTCAGATTCAGTGACCAAACAGTCGAGTCCACAAATACAGAAACTCTCACGCATTTTAAACTAGAGTTGTGTCTATACAAACAACAATTTCCCGCCAAATTCCCTTCGTGACAGCCACTGTCAACAGTGTTCAACAAACACGACAGACGCCTTGTTGCGTGTCACGTGTCGGATACCAAACTTCAGCGATATAGAGCCTTTAGAACAGTGTCAGAGGTGTCACGCGCTGTAGAGACTTTTCAAAATTTCTAGACGCAAGTTAGACAGTTTGAGTGCTTATACAGCGTACAGTCGAAACATCGTCAAATGTGTTAATAAAGCTTTCGACGAAAACCAATATTTTAATAATAAAATAACACATTTTGAACTAGATCTAATAAAAAAAAATGTTGCCTTGACTTGCTTGGTGGTGGTTGAAGCTGTATCATATCACGAGTCTATAAACGACAAACCACGAATTTTGTTTCTTTTAAAGCTTTTGAACTAAGTACTACTGAAGTCCTCACTATAACTGGTTAACTGATTATTAATCAGTTATAGTGAGGACTTCATGTAGTAATAATGGAATATGGCATACAACACCGCTCTCTATAATATTTTTGTGCATAAATGTTTACTTGTTAATCATTTCCATATTATATTAAAAAATACACACGACCGAACTATTCGTCAGATAAAGTATCATCGTATCACATCTGTTAAGAATGTTCCCATATATAAAAATACAATAAATCTAAAACAAAAAGAACTTACATCAAAAAAGAATCAAATGAAAAATGTATCAAATGTTTGAAACTACAAATTAATATCTGACGGCCGATTCATTCAAAAAGTATCGCATGAAACAACTGGCATTATCTGAAACAATAATCTGATAACTTCGGAACGAACTCGTAACTCTCCGGATTTGGATAGTTTTTAAAATGTTCCGCTAACAATTTTGTTCCGGAGTTCCACATTGTATTGTATTGCTTAGGAGAACAAATGGAAAATTCAGCCTGCGTAAATAGGAACAATAAACCGCATAGAACTGGCAGTTATTTACAGCTTGAAACAAGAAACAATTTTAATGATTGGATTTCGTTGTGGAGAACGAAATCAAGCAGGCGTAAAAAAACAAACGAATTCTACGGTATAACTTTTAGTGCAGTTGTGATAAATTAGACCTCTAGAGGAGGAACTTAAATAATAAGATCTATTATTTCCTTCTTACGCTACGTTTTCATTACATTTATAAAAAAAAATTAAATGTTGCTATGTAAAGAGAGGGTAGAAACTTGCTGAGTTTCTTGCCCGTTCTTCTTTTGTGAACGGATGGCGTAGTTTTACTTTTTCACGAAATATTGTAAATGTTTAAGACATTCATAAGCATGCGCTAAGACGCATCTAGACTGCTTTTGTTTTTTTATTTTATTTTGATTTTTACGTCCTAGACTCGCATTAGGTATTCATTTCGAACATGTATCAAATAATATGACGACCTCAGTGTGGTCGAGGGGTCTGTACGCCGGTCTCAAGGCGCCGCCATCTCGAGAGGTTTTGATCCCCAGTGGAGGCAAGTGTTTGGGAGATGAATTTTCAGACTTTTGCTCTCCAGTCTTGGATGTTCATTATATATGTATAATATTATATATATTCTGAATAATTATGTGCATTTATCTATAAAATATATTTGTCCATCATCTAGTATCCGTAACACAAGCAGCATGTAGTTGCTTAAAATGGGACTTGTTGATAGGTGTTTATTTATTTATTTATTTATTATTTATTATATACATAGCAATGTTACACTATCGTATTCATAATTAAACACCAAAGGTATAAGGAAATCTGCATCAACTGCAACATGTCTAATTCAGTGTGACGAATTATGTATATGAGTGCGGCAACATGCCTGGAACGATCATTGTGTTGAGTAATACTGAATCATACTATATCGACACCGACCTTCGGCAAAGAAAGCCACAATTATTGCTCACAGTTGATATCGTTTCTTCGAAGACGCTGAAAAAAAAAGGATAATTTTACTGAGACGTTCTCCGCAAAAGCATTATAAAACTTTCCCGCAATCAATTCTTAACTTTATTAAGGTCAATTAAGTCCTTTTTTCATTAAGATAGGGTGGTCTATTCTAAAGTTAAAGACAACATAAATAAAAACTGATTACAAGGCAGCGTTAGCTGATTAGTAAAACGGCTGTTATTTTAGCAAGAGTTCGTTAAATTAATCTAATGTTTATTAAATTTATTTATAAGGATACATTTACTTATATTATTTATAACAACGTAACACATCTGCCCCGAAGGGGTGGGCATAGGTGTTAAGACCTATAATTCGCTTGAAATGTTGATCCCTGAGAAACTGCCTGTTGCCAATCATCCAGCATGTTGTAAGGTAACCAAACATCAAGATTTATTCAAACTCCGAGGATAAAGGAGTTATAATATAATAATTATATAACTATAATTAAACCTTTACCGACAGTGGGCTGAAGTTATCACATTACTATAAATGGATCAACTACTTGTTTCGTACTTCTAGCGCCTGAAGCCACACACTAAAACTTTTAATGAAGTTAAGACGTTATACTTTAAACTTCCGAAGGAGAGATACGGTTTTGAATAATTATATAAACGAGGATGCCTTAAAGTAGTGCCAGTGCTTAAGAAGTATGGAGTGGCTCACAAAGTTGGGAAATTATGAAGATTTGGTTGCAAATACTGAAAAATAATAATATTGTAAATGCAGAATTTCCACAGAAATACGGCAGAATCACACTTGTCCTTTTTGTTCCAGAATTAATTATAACGTGTACCATAGGCATTAGTTGGGACAGAGACAGATAGTTGGCACAGAGACAGATATGCACGGATTCTTTCAATTATGTTTCATTGAAAGAATCTGTGCATATCTGTCTCTATGAAAGCTACCGGCAGCGGTAACCGAGTTAGGACGGGGTACTACTCGTTCGAGAGGCCACGGGAATCGCGGGTTCGATCCCACCGCCTGTACCACAGAGTTTGGATAAAACTTATTTACAGTTCATTGTGTATATTGTGCCTCACATTGTGCCCGGTGCATGGCAACAGGCTACGTGGGTACTTGATATATCTGGCGAAATGTAGGACACCTCCCGGGGAAAAGGCGTGATGATGTATCTTTGGAATTTATCAGCTTGGGCTCTTTGTAAAAGGTCTTAAGACCGTTCCCATACAGATAGATTGCACTGTGGGTTCCATATGCGACATGACATGTAAGACTGTAGGAACCAAACAATATCAAGAAAACTATCACTAGCCACTCTGTTATCACGACCAATGTTTTAAACTAGAACAATAATAAGTATAAGTGGACAAACGCAAAATAGGCGCTAAGTCGTCGAGTTGCGAAAACCGCCCGTACGACGAAGAAGAAGAAGAAGAAGTATAAGTGGAGGCAAACTGGCATACGGTTCACCTGATAAAACGTGATCACAGCATAAGAAAAGTATAGTCGGGATCTTCTAGTGGGAATCTTGGTTAACTACTAATAAAAGATCTTTGCTTTTATCTCACTATATTTGGTATTATCCACAAAACAAGTACACTTGTATCCTGTTTTATTCCTAATCGCTCTCTATTGTTCTTCAATAATTAAAATTTAAATTATTTTCTTTATTTTCTTTTTTTGCCATCTTGATCAAGATGGTGGTACCCCTCAAAAAATGACGTCACATGCTTTCATACTAAACGCGCCGGTCGTTAGTGCCGACTATTCTAAACTCCTTGGCAGGTAAATCTCCGTCGCAGGTTGACATCTGCATCAACAGAGGTACTGCAAATGTGCAACAGGCCTTTAAGTCAGGAGAACACTATGGTATTATTATTGAATGTGCATTTTATATTGTCTTAGTAACTACGGTATCTTACTTGCTCAGTACCGAGGCTAATTTGGCGTGTTACTCGCCGGCTATGGTTTTTGCTGATTGGATTTGTAGTTGACACAAAGAACAACACTACAACTACCGCGTAACAAAGAAAGCTGCAATTCATGACTTGATACAATTATATGGGCTGCTTTTGAAATGTCATGTCGATAAAATCGATATACAGTTTGAGTTTACTTATCGGTAACGCTTTCCATTTTAGCGGTTTAATGTTATGGACCACTTTTATTTTATGGCGGTAAACGTAAATTGTGTGAGCATAAAAATTGGATCTGATGATTGTTAAAATTAGGTTTACGAGCTTTTGCTTGTGGCGTCAGGGAAATGCATTATTTATTTTAAAAACCAATAAATTTTTAATTACCAATAAAAAACAAAATACTACAGAGAACGAATATAACAGTTTCACCTTTCGAAGCTGAGATATACCCACATATTGTGCATCTGTTTTTGGGCCTGTGTTGTTTACAGGCGCAAAATTCTATTACGGACTTACCATGGAATCCTCAAAAAGGGCGTGAAAAGGTTTTTTAAGTGTCGGCAACGCGCTGGTGAGGCCCTCGGTGTTGCAGGCGTCCATAGGCTACGGTGACCACTGCCCATCTGTGTGGGCCGTATGCTTGTTTGCCACCCTGGTAGTATAAAAAAAAACCTAACGCTGTCTAGGCGGCTAGTGTGGGTCTCGCTCAGCTGCTCGTTGAGAATACCAACTCAAACACCCAGTTATACCCATTTGATCCCTACCACGGGCGCAGATTAGGTTCTGCCTAAGCGATTCTCCGGGTCGATCCCAGGGTTTCCTGACCTAGTTAGGCATTAGGTCGGGGATAGGCAAAAGGGAAATTCCCGGGTACATTCAGGAGAATCTGTATCTAGCTCTACCGCTATTACTTTTAAATGCTATCCCGATATTGTCGGCTTATGATAAATAGAGCACTTTCGTATCGAATTGAAACAGCAATTGATACATGTTAACAACTATCCTTTGCCCGTGACTCGTCTGCGTGGAATAGTTTCTTTGGGATAGCGTGATGTTGTATAGTCTGTTGCTTTCCCTAATAAATGGGCTATCCAATACTAAAATAATTTTTCTAATCCGAACAGTAGCTCCGGAGATCGCGTTCAACCAAACAAACTTCAGCTTTATAATATAAGTATTGATTATCTCTCTATTCTTCATGATGAATAAACTTATAATGCAAAATAATATAAAAACATAATTATAATTGCAAGTACTTAAACGAATATTTATTTTTAATTAGTTCACGGCAATTTTTTTTTAATAAATAAATTCTTAAGATTCAATTAAAATTTGTTTTATCAAAAACAGATACCTACCTTCAGTAGTGGTACAATCGTGAATAATGCTGTAGGCTTATTTTCACACAATATAATTTCAATTCACTTTCTAGAACAATATTTGCAGACAATGAGGCGGTCTACATGGATGGAAGTTCTCAGACATTTTCCTGCAGTAAAAGTTATCTTAGATGTTAAACAGGATATTCAGCTATCACCATATCAAATTTCATCAAAATCCGTCTTGTAGCTTTTTCGTGATGCGTGCACAAACATACAGACCGATGGACAAACAGTAAAAAAAAAATGGTGATTTGGTATCTTTATCAATTACTTATTACACCGCCATTAACATTTCCAAAATATATTAAAAATACACACTCAGGTTTTTTAGTATTATTTTATATATAGATGAAGTTAGCAATTAAAAATTGTTTTTCGCAAACTTTTAATATTCTATCTGTGTATTTCATTTTCATTGGCTTCATGTTTCATAGGAAGTTAAAACTAGCTGAAACAATTCTTCGTAAAATTTTGCTCGTAATAGGGAATAATTTAACGGTGAAAATTAAATAGAGCATTTCATTATTTTTAGTAAGTTAATATGTATTAATGTATGAATAATTCTTTTGAAAAACTGGACTATATGTCTGACTTTTTTAATCATTTCATATATAAAACAAACTTCTCCATAACACATAGGTTGTTATGTTTTGTTGAACTAATGTCTAGGTTATTAGTAAAACTAGTGGCTTGTATTGAATCCGCTCGTGAAAGTAAACAAGATATTGTAATTAATTTAAATATGATTACCTATAATCTAGTTCACACACATTAAAATAAACTATTAATATATTGATTTAATTATTAATATATTAATACATATAATAAAACTGTAAAAAACATTTAATAAATTTTGATGGGGGTGTAATAAGTATTCGATAAAGATTCCAAATCACCATTTGGTTTACTTTTTCTATGTCTGTCTGTATGTTTGTCTACACATCACGCAAAAACTACTAGACGGATTTTTATGATATTTGGTATGGTGAAAGCTGAATTATCCTGTTTAATATCTAGATAACTTTTACTGCAGGAAAATGTCTTAGAATTCCATCCATGTAGACCGCCTCGTTGTCGGCAAATATTATTCTAGAAAGTGAATTGAAATTTTATTAGTAATGGGTTGTAAGTATGTGAAAATAAGCCTACAACATTCTTCACGAATGTAGGCATAATGTACAAAAAGATTTGTTATATTACCTATCACAGAAAAACATATAATACCTGTACCTATATTCGGCTATTTACTCATTTCAAATTAAATTAAGCGTCATTAGGATTTGGATTCAGTAATGAGTATAAAAATTTAATTATACATACTTATATACTGTATTTAATGTCCATAAAAATTACAAAAAAAATTAATGCTCTTCTAAGAAATAAAAATACTGATCGTAAAAAGAGATAAATAGGTCTAATCAATTCGGGGATCCTTCTGGTCTTAGAACATACGAATATAAACTATTACGACCATGGGACGCGACATACATACAGACGCGATTTGTCTTCTTTTTCATGGTATTCATAACCATGTTGACCTTTTTAACGAAACACAAATAACATCATAACACAACAGATGACACATCATTAAGCCTGAATCTCCTAAAGAGGTAGCAGAATGTTAAAATCTTCATTTCATCTGAAATGTTTTCGTCCCTATGTTTTCGCCACAGTGCTCCTTGGACTCTGCTTACCCCTATGGGGATAGCAGGCGTGATTGTATGTATGTTAATAGGCTGTAGCTGTAGCTGCTGAAATAGGTTTGGCTATGCCATGCACACACATTGTGTAAGGTACGCGATACAGATTAAATAACTATCTTGAATATTGTTTGTATATTAATTATCTATACCTATAATAAAACTGTAAAGGTCGAATGTCTGTACATAGAAAAATAATGCTTAAAACCAAGTCGGGGGGATGTAAAATGAGGGAAAATACAAAAAAAAAATGTTTTTGTTTCTCTATCTGTTCGTCTGTTTGTACTGAAAAAAATTTAGTATGGAAAATGCAGAATTCCCCAAAATCTCCATACAAAACACCAATTTCATAGGTAACCTAATATATGATATGGAAAGCCAAAGCACTACGCCTCAGAGCTCCTCATTATAATTATTAATTGTTATTGTAATTCCGCCGTATGTTTTTTAAGAAGGTGTTTGGTATATACTTACAATAAGAGCCTTTTATACATACATTGTTATCCATGCAATGGCGTTTGTTAAATCTAATGAGTCGCCAATACTGTTAATGGTATCGCTAACATGTTCTGGCTCTCAAGGAATAGTCACTACATGGTAGTATAGAACAGGCGCTTCCTGCTGTTTGTCCCGATAAATGCTTAGTTATTAAAAAAAAACTAACGGATTTTAATGCGGTTATTTTTATAGATGATTTTGAGACTTGCTCTGGAATGTTAATACTATTATGTATAGGTGAAGTCCCGTATCGCCGGACGGTACCTGACGTCGGACAGTCATAATCTCTCAGCAAGTATAAACCACTTCGACCTGTATTCGCGTCATTCTGTACCTGTGAAACCCTACTCTCCTTACACTTTTAGTTCGAATCGATCAGGTTTATATTTGTTTAAATAATACGCGTGTCCGGCGTTTGGTGCCGTCAACTGCCGACTTACAACTAATGCCTAATAATATAGAACTGCTTGCTGGACTGTCTACAGCCTATATACGTCTCACTGCTCGGCACAGGCCTTCCTCATGGAAAAACACACGAGGAGTATGGGCCGTAACACCACCACGCTGGCCTAATGCGGGTTGGTGGGTTGAAACAGCCGCAATAGCGACTGGGATAAACGGCTTAACGTGCCTTCCGAAGCACGGAGGAGCTCAAGATCAAAATGTTTTGGTCACCCATCCATGGCCTGACCATGGCAAATGTAGCTTTGTTTTCAATTGAAAGCCAAAGTGTACTAACCACTATGCCACCGAGCTCCTCTTGCTGGACTGCAGAGATTTTATCCACTAGTACGTCATACCAGTCCTGGCTGTTGGAACTTTATTTTTTTTTTTAATGGCCGATAACGGCAATAGGCTTGAACCCTATTACATGGTACCTATTACTGCACCTCTACCTACCACTTCGGGGACATATAGATGAGATAATATGTATATGTAATATAGAACCCGAGCGAAGCCTGGCGGCTTGCTAGTATATGATAAGCCTTTGAATCGGACCGTAGCGAAGGTATTTGCGGAGTCGGCTTTCTAGGTTCAGAGACCTATGCACTTTCTCCGCAGGTCTCGTTTCTACGTGAGAACGAAGATTACCTTAGGAACAAGTAAATACTAGGTATTTCAATACCATTACCTGATTACGGTCATACGCTTTATAATTTTTTGCTGGATACTTGCTATACATTTTGCTAGACTTAAATACGATTTTATTCCGATCAAACCTCTCAAAATACTTCGAAATTGTTTTGCGATTCCATTAGATAATGTCAAGAAATTTTATTTCCATTAATTTTTAATTAATGTTATTGGTAAAATACTACTCTCAGACTCAGACAGACTACTATTGGGGACATTTAAAGAAGAATTTTTTTTGCTAAAGGTGTAATTAGCGTTCGATCATGTATTTGATACAGCTGCAATCAGGAATCTATTTTGAAAAGTTCCTGACAGTTCGTCGTAATAATCATTTCATTATTTTCGTTTTCCTTCGAAGATGTTTAAAACAATACTATGTTTAGACAATCATGGCATATTTACAAAAATATTAACAAGCACTTAACTGCAACAATTTAACTGTGTTGTTGGTTTTGTTGTCGGAATACCCAGTCCTTGTGATGGAGTCGTAAAGAATAGCAGTAATAATCCGCCATTACCCAGGTGATGTCAAGCGGAATTGGCGATAAAACAATTTATTTGAGTCGCACTGTTTGTCGCTCTGTTTTGGAGCCACGAAATAGGGGACAATAAAGTTTGATATTTCATTCGTAGATAATTGATAACAACAAATTCATAAGCAATTATATCAAAAAAATTGCAAATGTTAACTTATCCATTAAACCCTTACTTGTTTTGTTGTTTAATTCTTGAGCACCCTCGGCGTGGAGCCTAATTAAAAATAAAGAAGTATCGCAAAAAGGTTTGCTATTTTCAATCAAATAATGTATAACTTTATATAATTTATATGAATGTTGATATGTGATAAAGTCAAGAATGTGTAACATTTGTTACTAAATGACAAATTACCGACAATGTTGATTTCATGCGGTCAGCGATCTTTCAGAAAAGAATCAGTTTTATAATCGATGAATTTCAAGGAGCTAAAATTAAAAACTTATTGACAAAGAATTAGTTCTTGATTGCTCAAAAGAAACCTAAATACATACATACATCATTTAGCAACAAAACGCCTTTCTCGAATTATTAAATCCTGTATGCATGTTTAATGCAAGATAATAAAAAAACGAGATGTAAAATTTAAATTTAAGTAATATTAATATCCATTTATAGTCTTATTGACATCCATATATAGGTTAATGAATTCTGTACTTGAATTTCTTGCTTGGAGATTTGCATTTGATTCTTAATAATTAGAGAAATATATATATCTATTATAATTAATGTTAATTTTAAATATTTATTGCTAGGCTAGGCAGGCAAGCTTACAATGATGTCACACTGGTCCGTAGACCTTTCTTATGTCGTTTTTTTCCCCCACTTGCATGATCGTTACGAGCCACCACTAGTGGTAGGTATTGTAAATTATAAATCAACTTTTTGTTTACTGTTATGTGCTGATCAAAATGTGTAGAGCGTCTTTTCAAACATATATTTTCAATTAATTTATTATTATATGTTATGATCTATAATTATGATCTCTGCTCGGATGTCGCATCAGGTTGACGCTTCATAACTTTTTTTAGTTTTATTTGTACTAAATTATGATTTTTGAGTAAAAATATGTTAACTTGCTACACAACAGAGTATTGGTAAAGAACACGCGTCACAGCTTTTCAGCTTAGCTTATCTGTCTGCGAATCTCGGTGTAAATCCAGCTTCAAATGCACGTAACGCAAGAACCGTTAACTCTGTCTAATAAACAGTTATAAGTCTGCAACTATTAAGGATGTTTGAAGTTGTTGCAATAACTTTTTATAGCCGTGCGAAAGTTATTCAACTTTTATTAAGCTGTAAAATTTGTACGGCCCCACAAATATCAAATTCTTTAGGTAAAGTTATCTTATGTCCAGGATTAAAGGATAAGGAGGTTCCGTTTGTGAGTTTGCATGTTGGGGATAATTATCGAAAGGTATCACTAATTCGATTATGATAAGTTTTCCACTCATAAAATAAAACCAAAAACAATAGCATCTTTACTTCATTGGTTTTAATAAGCACTTAATTATAGATAATTTTAACCCTCAGTGCTTTATTTAAACTACTTTTAATTTTAGTAAATGTAATATGAAGAAAAGGTGCGTTATAAAGAATATTTGCTAAAGCGATTCAAAGTCATATAATAATTCAGTACATAACGTAGACGGCAAATCAGAGTACGTCACTACCTGTGCGGAGCACCTAGACTTGTTCCTAGACGCTGTCACGCGCCGATAAAAAAGGTTTTATAATGGATATCGTTGTTAAGTACAGGTCTTCTCTTGTTCTGTATTTAAATAGAATTTATTCATCTAGCTCAGTCTCAGTCTTCAGTTTTGTTATGTCTAAAAGTACAAATTAATTTATTTTTGTGGCTAACCATTAACTCTCCGCAGTTTTAGGGGCCACAAACTTATTTATAGTCGCGCAGTATTCCCAAATTGGGAGCAATGACGATGAAATTAAAAGTTGCTATTATTGCCAAAGTTAATTTATATCCGGCGAAGTAGAATATATTGCTGTACAGTATATGACTTCATAAAAAATTGGGATATTTATTTTTGGACATGTCAACACGTGAATCGGACCTCAAAATAAATTATTGAAAATTTAAATTTAAGTATGATTTTTTTGTAAATCAGAGAAGCTTAAGGTAGATTACTTTAAAGTTGTATATTACGTATTATTTACATAATATAAAATATAATTTTATTATAAGGAATAAGAAAACCTACTCTACACGAATCACGAGTTGAAATAAAATCTAACTATAACAATAAACTTTAAAGAATTGCAATAAAAAAATAGATAAATTCAAAAAATAACTAATAATATGTTAGCATGACAATACTGAAAATATTCGACCGAGAGTATTTTGACTGGACTATCATTATAGTGCAAGTATTAAAAAATTTATATTTATTACTGAAGTTACAACAGTACAAAAACAGAACTGAAAAGCACCATACACAAAAAAAAATACATACGAATATAGTGAAACATAGAACGTCAACCTTTTATCATGCCAGTTATAAAAACAATTCTGACGGTTAGGAATTATTACTTGCAATTGTATTTTTTGAGTTTTGTGATTATTACTCTTGCATTATGAATTATTTTAATAGATTATTATCTATCGGACGGTTTGCTTTATTTTTAATTAAATAAAGTAACACAAATGTTAAATACCAGAACTGCATTTAGATTTTTATCAACCTTTTAAGTATAATATGGTAAGTATATAATTTAATTTTTTTATTAATTTCTACATAAAGGAAGTGGCTATGCAAGTGTTGGTGAACGTATTGCGAATTACCTTCCGCATATTTCGTACAGCAAGTTCCTTAAATTATAGTGATTAAACCCCGATACACATTGGTTTTGGTGAGAAGGGCGTGGTTTGAAGATGTAGGATATAGCAATAATAGTAGCCACTGAATTACAGATTCAAAGTCAAATTCTGCGAATTTTCGCGGACACACTGGCATTAACTGGAAGTAACGTAACAAAATTTATTAAGAAAAATTTAAGATGCCTTGGTCATCCCAAAGGAATTGTGTGGTTATTTGTAGTTTTATTACTTTCCTATGATTTTGCCTTTACAGTAGTTATGTTTGTGGGAGTAAAATGTTTTTATAATATGTATATGACCTTATAAGTCGTTAGTCTTATAAAAAGTGCAACACAATAGAAGTCAATTATAAATTTGTCTTATAAAAACACCGTTATATTATTACGTGCACTGTCAAAAGATCAATGATGACTTAAATGAGAATAAATAAGCATGCATTGACTCATTTCAATTCTCAAACAATAACGAAACACAGGTGAAGGTTGCTGAGTTAGCACGCATTTTCACCGAAATGCTTAGACTTACAAGGATTAAGTCTATTGCTATGCAAACTAAACGATTTTAATGATAATACAAAAAAAGAATAATAAATCTAAAAAAAAATCAAAATCTCAAAAACAGCACGATTACATTTTTACCCTTATACTGCTTAAGCTCCAACTCCGCTTTAAAAGGTTCACTATCTCTTTCTCTGTTAACAGTTAAAGATCGTGCCGGTAAGCTCTAGAAATGTATCGTTAACGAAGATAAAGTTACCCTCTAACTTAACTTCGTGGTATCGTTATATGATGACAGGTAAATAGCATAATGCGTATTAAGGAATTGGTGATATGTGTGTAACAAAATTACTTTGTGCAAATTAGTTGCAATAGCAAATACAAGAAGAAACCGCTCTAAGAGGATTTTTTTCTTGTATTGCACAAACTGTCTCTGTATAATACGAGTACACCATTATGTTTTTGATATTCTGGTATTCATAGTAACAAAGGATTCTGTAACTCTAATACATTCAAAAGTTATCCAAAAAACAACAAAAGTGTATTCAATTGAAAATTAAATGCAATCGAAATAAGTAAATCAAAAGTTTGTTGTGGTTAACATGTAGTGTAACTGTTAAAAAAATGAAATAAAGAATAATAATAAAAAAAGACACTTGCTATTTTTTTGTCGGTGTGTGGTAGTGAAATGTTAAAAGAAAAAAGGTTTAATGAAGAAATTTAATACACTACACAAACATGATGTAATGTGAGCAGTTTCGAATGACTCGTTGAATCAGATTATGTAATCATTTTATGACTAGATTTAATTTTAGATTAAGTAGTTCATAATAATACCGTGGTAATTCTTTGATAGTCGAGTGTATTTTTGTTAATTTATTCTTAATTTCAAGGCTTACAGATTTTAAAAATATGTTCTAATTATTATGTTATTTTTCATGATAAGTATTATAGCAATTCTAATTTATAATTATTTCAGTCTGATTTATCTTACAAACTAAGTTATTAATGTGTCTAGTTTACTCACTAGAACTTCACCCATAAATTGTATATTTGATGTAGAAATAAAAATAATGGAAATTATTGTGATGATGTCAAATTATTACAAATTCGTAAAGTACTCACAGTTATGCTCCTTCAATAATAAACCGATAAACCTGCAGCACCAAAATAGTAAAGAAGACACTGAAAATCACTATCGCAGAATATGGCGCGCAAACTGACAGCTGTCAAAATTGGAAAAACAAAAACTAACACGAAAGCGGGCGCGTTTTTAGGAGATTTTTCAAAATTCGATTTTGGAACGGTTAGTGTCGCGATGCATCGGTTTGTGGAGGCAGTGCGATGCCGGCGTAATGAATGGCTCGTAGTGAGGTGCCTCACTGAACGGCTTTGTCGGTAAATGTGTTGCTTAAAATATAGCGCGACTCTCGGAGATTGGTGCTTTTAATTGGCGAATGCTCTGCGGTTCTCGATAATGTCCACAGAGTGTGAAACATACATTTTTCCTCGAAGCTGAGCACGATTTGTTCGGTTTAAATGTAACTTTTTGTCGTAAATGATAAAATACAACTCATTTGTGGTCTGATTAACAAAGCGTAGGAAGCAATAATATGAAAAATTTTATAAGAACATCTACCTACATTTACTCACTAAGTAAATTAAATCGTTATTACCTACGTTACCTTCATTAGTCATTGTGATTATCGTATGAAATAAAAACAAACATGAATAAAAAATCCTTAAAATGTTTCAATATTTTTAGAATCTAGGTCCTAGGTAGGTCAATATTTTGATCATAAACAAGCATAGATAAACTTAGAACAATGAAAATAAAATCAGAGAGAAAGAGGTTGAATTACGCTTGACAATATTCTGATCCATCTATAAAAAGTTTGCAAGAAAAATTTGGAAGTTATTATAAAATTTGGATATTATAGATATATAGAAATAGATAGATATTATAGAAATTTGTTAGGTTTAAAGAAAACGTGCGACTTTTGTCGGTTCTCTATTATTTCTCAGTTTCTGAAAATCCTCGTATAGTTTTCTACCTGCATAGTAAAGAACCTTGATATTTCTATTAAGGATAAACTCCATGTTTATCCTTAATAGAAAATCAAACTAAATCTTATAATAATAAATGTTCATAAAAAAATATTTACATGTATTATGACTTATGAATCTCAAAGAATATTTTTCCTCGTTTTTATACCAGAAATATGGTAGACAATATTTAAATACATGTACATGTATCTAAGGAACAAATTAACACATTTTGATTTTGGGGAGTAGACGAAAAGATCAACATCAATTTTCTGCATTATGCGTTTTCGACTACACCATTCATAAAATTAGATAAAAGTTTCTTACTTGGGCTTATAGTGTATACCTGAGTGTTTTAATGAAAATAAAAAAGTACGTAAAAATATAATTACTCAGAAAATCATAATCCGTTTCTCCGTCAAAATAAAGGAAACTCAAGGTGAGTGGCAATGTTTGAGCAAACAAATTTGAAATGTATCTACTAGTTCTCAAGTATCAAGATCGCTCAACCTACCAAGGTACATCGGCTTGTAGATTCACACCGAATCAACTTGGCATTTCGGCTGACAAATGTTTGTGGCTCCCGCTCAGTTGTATGGAGTTTGATTTATTAATTGTTGCAAATTATAAAAGGGACATTTGAATACGGACCACTGGTATGAGAATTTGTAATGAATAGGAGACTTGTCTGGTCACTATGATGTATCGCAATGCTTATGTAATCCCTTCCTGTTTGAAAACTCCAATGTAATGTGAAGTTATTACACACCTTTTGATGGTGTTAATAAAATAAACGCTTGTAGAGTTGCTCAAGACCTCGTAAATAAGTATCTACGCTCCTACTAATTAGTCTACTCAAAAATCATTTTAAGGCTACTTTACCACCAGAGATTTGAACATCCCGGAATAAGAGACCTTTTTTTTTAACTTCCTAATACAGGTATTATATATACTAACCAGGACTGTAACCACACTATATTATAATAAAAAAATTTGTAAATGAAATAAAAAATTTTTCATTATTCATTTTTTCATTTTTTTTGTAACTATTGGTCTATTTTGCTCTCAGATACATCGCATAGTTTTGGTGAAAACACACCTTTAGGCTATTATTATTAGGCTGTTTTGAAACACACTCTAAGGGTGTCTTGGGTTCTATAGTCAATGGGTATCGCAGCGGGAATAGGTCTTCCTTTGTTCTTTATTGCAAGTAGATTAGTTTCATATGCGTGATTTAGACCATTTTGATATTAATTTGTTATTGATCCGATCTTTTATCAAAGAATTTGTCTAAATCTAGAGACAAGAGTTGTACAAAGTAATCGCCTTTGTTTTTGATTTGTGTTATCTTTAAAAATATACACATGTGTTTTCCATCCATTACAAAGTAGGCCTATAACTTCCATTTCCCATTATGTGATACACTATTAAGATAGTCTTTTGTATTAGAATACTAATTTGCAGGCAAAAATAAGGTCTAAATTTGTTTGGCGTGCAAAATCCTTTTCTCCAACTTTTGGTCCTAAATCAAATCTATGTGACAACTGGCCAGGAAAATGCTTCTCAACGTAGCTATAAATCAGCGGAATCCCCTCTTCATAAGTGAATGGTGACATAATCTCCATACCACGCAACTAGCCTCTGTCCTTTAAATGCGTTCAAAAGGCAAAGAAGCTTTAGTTATATTAGAAGCAAAGCTACTTTACACTGAATACTTGATAGTGTAAATTCTGTGATTTCTTATTAATTACGCAATAATAATATTTTCACTATTTATAAATAACAATCCGCCAGCTATTTTAAAAGCTACTCTTGTATGTAACATTATATAATTTTAGTATAATTTTACTACTGTATAATATTTTGTAGTTTGCGGTATTCCATTCCAATTTAGTTAAGAAATTTGGTATAAGAAATGATTCATTTAAACGTGTTAAGTTGTAATTAAAACGGTATCGAAACTAAGGTTTAGCTGGTTAAAATAGTGCCTCATAACATGAGGAGTAGTGTTTACCTGCTGTGAAAAAATAAATAAATTTGCCACTAAAGTTTTTTTTAGAAATGAAGAAAATATCTTTAATTATATCTTTAAGCTGTATATATCTTTAAACTGTATCTTTTTGCCAGTGCTACTGTTTTGAGGTGTATGAATGTGGAAATCCGGTTTTCGGATTGCACCTATCGCAGTGTGTGGGTGGCTAGCCAGTATGTGGGTGTGGGGCATAGCTGCTTGCTGAAAATATGAAACAGGGCATGCTTAAAGATGTTCGGTCGAAAAATTTACCTAATTGACCAAAACATAGTTATTTCGAGCTTCTTACCTAATGCTTGGGAGGCACTATCAGTAGGTTGTCATAATTGCTCGTCCTCAAAAATTGGTAGTTTAAAAAAATAACTAGCAGAAAAATCTTCATTCTTTGTACCTGCATTCATTCTTTATGAAAAAAACAAATCACTTGACGACCTCCGTGGTCGAGTGGTCTGTACGCCGGTCTCAAGGCGCCGCCATCTCGAGAGGTCCAGGGTTCGATCCCCAGTGGAGGCAAGTGTTTGGGTGATGAATTTTCAGACATTTGTTCTCCAGTCTTGGATGTTCATTATATATGTATAATATTATATATATTCTGAATAATTATGTGTTTATCTATTAAATATATTTGTCCGTCATCTAGTATCCGTAACACAAGCAGCATTTAGTTGCTTTAAATGGGACTTGTTGATAGGTGTGTTTAAAATATACCTAATACATAAAAACAGATAATTCATGCCATCATGTAGAAAGAGATAGGCACAAGTCTCAAGACCTACATTTCGCTTGAAATGTTTAGGTCCATATTCAAATAGACGAGATACAGAGTAAGGCAAGAGATATCATAAATAACATATCACTTGCACATAATATTTGCAATACACAGTTGAACACAGAAGAGCCGATATAATACAGCAATATTTCAACATGCAGATTATAAAACATACTGGAGCGTTTCCATTGCACATAATATACATTCAAAAAGTCATGCGGTACGACGATGCGTACGTTTGTCTTAGAAATTATATTAATTATATTAATTATTAGCAAAAACTCACACTCGATATTTATCCCAAATTAAGTTGGTTAGGTACATCATTATTAAGGAATTTTGTTCATGAAGAAACGAGATCTTTCATTTTGGAAGGAGTATTTAACTACCCTGGCACCATTGAGAGCTGTATGTAGGTAGGCAAGATTTTTCTTATGCTACTCTTTTCCTCTAGACCCCTATCGTGAGATGAAGTCACTAGTTACCCCAATAACCCGCTTCGGTTTTTCGGTTTCAATCTTTTATCAACCTTATTATCGTCAACAATGAATAAAATGTTAAATAATTTGGACGATAGCCATTGCCATACTTAGGCAACACATGGTTGTACACGCTTATAGGTAAGATTCCCACGAACGATGCGCACTAACACTGATGCAACTATCGACTAATGTCAGAGGTACTTGTTTTTTGTACACCGTTAGCCCTGCACTGACTGCGAAAGCACAAGGGATAGGCGATAGCGTTTAAAAATAACATCTTTCCTATTAGGGAAGAGAAACCATCTTACCACCTTTTTTGTCGATGATAAATCTATTTTTAACTGACTTAAAAAAAATGTTTTTGCAATTCGGTCTCACGCCCGTTCGCTCCGTATTTTTCGCCCCTTTGCCTTAAAATACCCTTTCGCCCCCTATCAAGGTACCCATTCGCCCCTTATCGCGGGGCGAAAATATTTTCAATATTTTTGAAGCACCCGTACGCCCCTGGGAAAATTTTGTGCAAAAATCTTATAAAAACTATTTCCTACATAGTAATGATAGCCTGGTACTTTGTTGCAAATATAAATATTCATACACATTATTCGCTTTACACTATCTTAATATTTTTGAAACAGTAAATCACTTTTCTACTGAAAAATATGTACTTGCTTATTTTAAATGCAAAGTATACAAAGTCAAATACTATTTTGTTGATTCTTTTTGATTAACACAAAATATTGTATTATTATTATATTTGTTTAATTGTGCCTGTACATATATTAATGTACGATTAACAAGTTAATCAAATATAGAACCATTTAATATTTCAAGGGTGAACGGTGCATTTATGGTATGAGGGGCGAAACTGTCCGAGATCATCAATTCGACGAAACTTTTATGTTGTTTTTGTTTTTGGGCGGTGTGGTGTGTTGGTCGTACCGAGTTAAAGTGGCAAGTTTTGGACATACCCAGTTATACTGGTAATATCCACTTAAACACCTCGATATACCTATACCACTCTAAGTAGATCCGTCTTATCAAGCCGTTATTCAACAAAAGACAACAAACATAACAGGCAGAGTTTACCACCCACATTTCGCCAGATATGTTAAGTCCCCATGTAGCAGGTGGCGAGCCTGTTGCCATGCACCGGGCACAATGTGAGGCAAGCAATATTCACAATGAACTGTACATAAGTTTTATTCAAAGTTAGTGGTACTGACGGTGAGATCGAACCGGCGATTTCCGCGGCCTCTCGAACGAGTAGTGCCACGTCCGTCCAAACTCGGCTATCGCTGCCTATCCACAACAACAACAACAAACAACAACAGATCGTGTATTTTGATCTGTTGTAACTATGATGCATCAAAAAGAAATCGTCTTTCGAGAACTCAAAAGACGATTTCTTTTTGATGCATCACTAAAGGACAAAATATCTTAGCCTTGAGGTAACTTGAGGAGCTTACGGGCGTAGTGGTTAGTACAGTTTGGCTTTCGATTATAAACAAAGCTACCTTCGCCATGGTGAGGCCGTGGATAGTTGACCAAAACTTTGTGATCTCGAGCTCCTCCGTGCTTTGGAAGGCACGTTAAGCCGTTGGTCCCGGTCGCTATTGCGACTGTTCCTACCCACCAACCCGCATTGGCCCAGCGTGGTGGTGTTACGGCCCATACTCCTCATGTGCTCGTCCATAAGGAAGGCCTGTGCCCACCAGTAGGCTGAGGTCATTAGAACACTTAAATCTGAAAGCCTTCGATCATTTTGAATAATCTCTCGGTAAAGTTCTATAACTTTCACTAGGTCAGGTACCTATAGCTAAAATAATTTAGTAATTTATATAAATATCGGTTCTTAATGTCATATTATTATTAACTGATAAGTGGTATCTGTCATAAGAGCTAGCGTTTAACTGAACCGAAATAAAAAACTCGTACACACTGGTATTGACGCTAGGAAGTTACAACCTTAATTCAATAGCAGACGTCGGCTGTCGAAATGTAGGTTAGTATTACATTTAGATAAAAAAGATGTCTTGTACGGTTAGCAAACGCATGTCTGATGAAAGGTGGTTACCTCAGTGAATAGACACGTTCGTGACACTATATCTTATTATTCTAGGGTTGTTAACCTTTTATTTAATAGGTAGGAGGTGCTGCGAACTTGACCCCGAATAATGCATCTTCTGAGAAACTTTCTGAACTATGTATTCACTGAGGTACAGTCAAGTTATACATAATATGTATATGTATATACGTCTGTAAATGACTCATAAAGATAAAAGGGAGAAAAGAATGTCACCTGTCAAACGTACATACATTTTTTTAAATTGACTGTAGACTGTACTAGAAAAATATCTCTACTATATACTCATTAGACATTAGAAATAACATTTATGTGTTTTTGTCTCTTACATAAATGTAAAAACTGTTATTTTATTTTATTCGATGTAATTCATGCAAGAAAGTTTTAAAATACCTCATGTTTTTTCCAGGTAGCTGATGGATTCCTGCAGTACGGACGTGATTGTTGTGGAAATGTTTGGAGAGTCCTTGTACAGCAGAGCATGCTAATATCTTGATAATATTTATCCACATTTGATACACTATAGTGCTTTGTCTTTTGGTTAAAAATTATTCAAAACCTAATTAAAAATTCATTCTGTACAAAGATAACTTTTAAATATAAAATTAAAATGCTTTTAGTTCATAACTACGTTATTGTAGGAAAAACTGCATTTGTGGAGGTGAAAATGCATGAAAAAATAATTATAATGCCGACTTTAAGGAGTTATTAAAACGTGTGCGAGTTACGTACATACCAAACGTGTTGATTGCTGCATGCCATAAGAGGTAGCGATTTCCATTGACTTAGTTAAATCACACTACCTATGACTTCTAAGAAATACGGTTTGCTTCTGTGGAGAATGGAAAAAGAATAACATAAATAGAAAACAAAAGGAAACAAGGGTTGATTCTTCAGAGAATTCTGAATTGGACCACAGAAAGAAGAATAATTAATTTCTGTTATGTTTTAGGGAAGAGCCACCGAGGCATAGTGGTTAGTACGCTTTGGCTTTCGATTGAAAACAAAGCTACCTTCGCCGTGGTCAGGCTGTGGATGGGTGACCTAAACTTTGCGATCTTGAGCTCCTCCGTGCCACCGTCACCCGCGATCAGCCCTGACTATTACAATGTTAGACCTCATTTAATGTTCGCCATTTAAAACTAATGTACTAATACCATAGTGAGCCTAATTTCAGTAACTCAGCATAACTCAGGAAGCAAGTATAAAAATACTTATAATTTTAAACAACATAAGATTGTTGTGAGCTCTACGCCCGTGTCACATGACTTAGCCCGAGCGTTAGCTGCTGGAGGAGATGGCAGCGATAAGCCAGCCTTTGTGCAGCCCAGGACAAAGGTCCACGATTGTTTCCGACGTGAATGCCTCTGGGAGATCACAAAAATAGATTCTGATAACTGTACATGACGGTGAAAAACTCATTTGCTGGTTTGAAGAAAGAAGTTTAAAGGCGAACCTCAATCTTATTTTCTTGCTGTAGGCTCCCGTAATCTAAACATTTGTGTAAGAAACTTGGGCGAATTAAAAAAAATCAATAAGACGATAATTTATAAGTTGGTAAAGTAAATACGAACTGTAACATAGGTTGAGACCAGAGATAAATAAAAATGAAATAGGCCAGTAGGAAGGTATTAGCTACTTGTTCCAATTAGTAGTTTCAACCCATCGTAAGTTGCACGTTTTATTTTTTATGCTTTTGTAGGGTCTAAGAAAGATGAGTAATGAAATAACGGAAAATCGTCTAAATAAGCGTACTTGTTACTACTCTTTCACGATTTTTCATCTGACCAAACCCAATTTTTGTATGGCTAAATGTGGTCTTAAGGAACCCAGTGCTCCTTGGACTCTGCTTACCCCTTCGGGGATTACAGGCGTGATTTAATTTATGTATGTATGCATAAGCGGAACGAGGTGCCGAGGTTAGTATTGGAGATTTTGTACTTCAAGATAACTACGTCTACATGAACTTTTTTTTTTTCGAGGACAAAATCCATTTACGGACCTACCAACCGCTGGCGAGGCGGAAGACGTGTGTGGGACTCGCTCGGCGTCGGCCGAGAATACCCACTTAAACTCCCCGATATACCTCCTTGCCCTTCCGTGGGGGCGAGTCGGGGTTTACCAATGGGGGATTCCCGGGTATATTCGGGAGATCCCCAGACGTGGCAGCCGGTGGAATACGTGCGTGGAAGCCATCCAACGCACGCGGCCGCTCGCGGGGCAGGATGAAGGAGGCACTTATGGTGCCCGCCTTCTCCTGCCCACCCGTCTACGCCGGAGGGGAGCGGCTAGAGCATCCTCCTCCCGCTCCCTCTCCGCTGCCTCCTTCTGCAAGAGCACGTTCTCGCAGAAGGAGGCGGGCGTCTACATCAACCTACACCAACTGCTAGCTGAACAGTAAGTTAACCGGATTTCTTCAGATTGAGTTTATAAGCTGTCTCCGTTACATTTAAGCCTTGCATTATGGTCATCCTTATTGTAAAGTCTCGAATAAGTCTATAAATAAATTACCCAACACACCTCCAATTTGGGTAATGTTGTATTTTTATCACAACTCAAAAACAAACACCAACAATATTTCTAAATTTAGATACAATACAGCAAACACGGAAAGAGTTTTATTCTGAAATGAACCTAAAGTTTACAAAGATAAAAATATATTCAGCTTACCACGAGCGAGTTGCGGACCAGCGGATTATAAAAAGGCTGACACTCTCTAAATTGGAATGACATACTGTCATTGTGAAATTGTAAGCCTTCATCAAAGTGACATCAAAAGTTTTTGTGCTTTCAGTAGGTATAGGTAAAGAACTACGTTGATAGATAGAAATGATTGTGTTTTTTTACTAGCTGAAGCATTAATAGAATGCAAGGAAAACTATGAATAATATTCATTAACCATGTTTCATTAATCATTAACATGTGATGATAAAATTTAAAAATGTTTGAGGAAAGGTTATACTTAAATGAGAGGAGAAAATGGAATTTTGAAAATATTATACGTATAAAGGTCAGTTGTTATAGAATTTGACGTTTTTAGACGTAATATACTTATTTATCAAGTTGTAGTGTGATCGAATGCTATTGGTTTAATGTATAATTTATTCACTGATGTCAGCTTAGTTCTTGGGTCAATACTCTCTGATTTTTAAATCATGTATTTCCGTGTTTCTGTGACGGTGGAAGTAATTTTTGGTATGCACTCTAGTAATACTCAAATTTAACACTCAAGGATCCTATGGAACCCAAAACGATATTTGAAGAGTTTAAATAAACAAAATACTTTAAGTGAGAATTATATAATCACAGTAAAATCTTAAATAAAACCTAAATTAATGTTAACTTAAACCATTTCAAATGATTACCAAGACTCATTCCCAGTCTCAAAAACATTTGAGTAATCATAATTATTGTTGTTGTAAGGTTCTGCGTCATCAGTAGATTCATAATTAGTCAGATCAAATTTATCTGCTAAAAATGCGTCAGGTGCAAATGTACTAGTCTTTTCAGTTGAAAAGAAGCTTTCCATTCTGCTTATAGTTGTTGTTTCTTTTGCCTCTTCTATAGTTGTGGTTTCGTCAATAGGACTTGCTTCTAACACTGTAGTTGTTTCTATGGCAGCTGTAGTTTGTGTAGTTTTTTGATCTTCTGCTGTGGTTTTGGCTGTCTCTGTAGCTTTATATTTCTTATGATCTTCTTTGGGGTGACAGTAGCTATCTAAGAAGTACCAACCGTGTGGGCAGAGGAACACTTGTGGGTATAGAACACCTTTCTTGATCACACACACGTAGTAGTGGTTAGGGCTTAATAGCAACGCTCCATTTTGTCCAATTCTCTCACATTTAGGCACCAGTTTTTCGCTACACTGTCCTTTGTTGAGTCTGATCTGTAATATAATAATATGATTTATATTTATGTTACATGATTAATATATATAGCTTCATACTATAATATAAAATTTAAGATACCAGATAATATTGGATAGGTATCCTAATCTAAAAACTTTTAAAGACTACTCAAATTATATTTATTCCGGAGTTGAACTTTGTTATTTTTATTCGGCTTTTGCGTGAACCCAGCGTAGTAATTTACTTTATTAAAAACAGTCGCAGAAACTCTACATTACTTCCAAGTCGACGGAGGAGTTTTGTTTTGCATGAGTGCAAAAGGCAACTAATAGAAATAAGACGACCGCAGCAACACAAAGATCACTGAGAGGCATTAATAAGATAGAAGGACTATGGTCTCAACACAAATTAAATATAATTGTTATGAGGAAACTTCTAACTGACAGCCCTGTTAACACTAGTTGTGAAACGACTAAAGATGATTTCACGCAAGCTATTAAGTATAAGTAAGTAATAGAAATATCACATTAACACTAAAGTTTTAAAACTTTTCTATTCCATCTATTTCATAAGACTATCATAATTCAGCGCTGGATGCGGGTGGCACAGGACCGGTCGTTGTGGAGATCATTGGGGATGGCCTTTATTCATCAGTGGATGTCTTTAGGTTGCTGGATGGATGGATGGGATCATAATAGTGGTAGTGCCAGTTGTATGATATTGACAAACTAAATGTCTACAAGCCAAGAGTAATGTTTTACTATAATTCTATTAAAGTTTAATAATAATTCACGTAATGAATATTGTTTTCTTACCGAACATTGAGCTGTGTAAGGGTCGTAGCTGTAATGTCTTGGACAGAAAGCAGTCCTGTGGTCCGCTGGCCTGCCGAAGGGTAAACCTTCTGGTGGAGAGCAGAGGTGGAACTTTCTGCAATCGTGAGCATCGGGGAATATTCCTACCTGTTCAAGAGAAGGTAACAAAAGCTATGATAAAGGTAGGTAGGTTCTTTGCAAAATTTTCGCCTCTCGGTAATGAAGTAGCTAAAAAAAGTAACTAACTATATTGGTGTAAATTTGTAGTTTATGATTTTCATATGATTGAATTATTTTGGACGCACCAGATCAGTAAGTAATAGTTAACACTCGTAAAGCGATTTAATAGCGAGTGAGACGCGAAACACCTACCGTCTAAGCAGAATGGCTATTTCTGATTACATGTCTACCGGATATATCTTATATATTATGTATATATAAAAATGGATGCAGATTGTTATTTGTCAGGTTATAAGTACGGCCAAATTCACAATAAATATTCTATACTTGGTGATTCGTATTTTCCAAAAAACACCGCATCTAATGCCATTGAAAATGCCTTATCAAGAAACTATTAAAAAATAAAGAAAATCCAAACGATCATTTTTCCATTTTCGGCGCAATTATTCATGGTCCAAATTTGCAATTCAAGGTGGCACGAAGATTAATGCGCAAAGGTTATTCGTTTGGGGTGTCGCTTGATAAGTTAAAAGTGGGAAAAAACATTTCAGAAGGGCAGGGAATTTTGTAAATGGGAAACATTGAGCTTTATTCAATATATATCTCGCTCTCTTTTATGTAGGTAGATTAATATTAAATGTATACATATATACTATATTTTTTATGTTGTTTGTGTACATTATTTAGTAAGAATGATTAACTGACATTCAGCTGTGAAGAAAAAAATATACAAGGTGCCAATAGAAAACCAGCCTCAGCACTCAAACCCTGACATCATGCTGAATTGGCTACCGGTTTTGGCACAACCGTAAGACAGTTCCTCTCTAGTTAGATTATACGTTTTCTGTGTTTTTTGTTTGCTTGTATGTAATATAGCTATGTATATGTCGCAGTAAGATAGCTATAACCGTAATATAGTTGTATCTCTAGGAATATAATCTCTAGGAATAAAGGAATATAAATATACTGGAACATATTTGTAATCAGTTATAATACAGTTAATGTTTAATGTTTTAAGTTTAATTACTAGATTAAACTTAGTGACGCAAAGAAAAGGGGTGGCTTAGAGAATGATATTCCTTGTAAGATTGTAATGAATTTCTATAGTATAATTATGTTCCGGTATATAATAATATTACAAGGGATATAATTATATTGCGCATAAATGTATCATCCTGCGATATATATTCTTTTGTGTTCGTACAGTGTCTCCTGTCTGTGTCGGAATAAATGTTTTATCTTTCTTTCTTTCTATACCTTCTTAACTTCGATAAGTATGGTGTGGACTCAAATACAAGTAACAAAAGTGTCCTTTTAGATGTAGGCCCATATTCCAGAATAAAACTTCAGCAGTTCGAGTACCGTAAGAAAGAAATGGCGCTATTCGTTCCCACATAACGCTATCTCTTTCTAGCTGTGGTCAAGCAGAGATTGATTCTGGAATACGTACACTTTGGAATTGGATTTGTAAAACAAAGCAACTTACGTCATGGTATAATTCTATTATTCTATTATTTAGGATAGGTTGTTTTTTTGTGTGTGTGACCTCTAAGATTACGGGTTCCTCCGTTTTTACGGAACGCATAAACCCGTTGGTCCTGGTCACTATTACGGTTCTACCTACCAATCTGCGGTACCTTGACCTTTGTGTTTGATCTTCATGCGAAGTTTTGTTCAATTGTTTAATGTCATGTAGCTCTTGCTACATGACATTATATGACCTGCATCCTTAGTGTAAGTCTTTGTAAAAAACTTAATTTTTTTAGTTGCGTTTTGAAGTTTAATTTCTAAGGGAAACGTGATTACTGATACTTTCCGCTAGGGGCGCTTTTCACGTTTTCCATAGAAATTGAGCTTCTTAAAGCAACTTAAAAAGTAAAGTTTTTTACAATGATAACTTATACTATATAATCTGGACTGTGTCCCTGTCATGTGTTCTGGTAGTATATTATACGATAATACGGTAGACGTTTTTCTCAATTCATTGACAAATAAAGTAAATGTACGGAGAAAAACCGTCTGCGATTGTAGATTTATTATTATCGCTAATATGATCAAATTGACTCATCATATGTAAAATATTTTTACTTTAAATGGTCAAAAAAACACCTAAAGTATAAGGTGATGTTGCTCATTTTATGTATGTTACAAAGTGTTCTTTAACGCAGTTTAGAGTACCTGTTCACAGGTGTGTTGGTACAGTTGGGTAACTTCCTGACATTCAGGAACGTGCTGGTCACTGCATTGTTGAAGGTGAGCATTGCATGTCATGTCTTTCGAGCATTCTGTCAAAGGTACCTGGAAAGTTACACAGCATGTGATTATTACCCAACAAACTCTTCTGTTAGTATAGTAAAGGAAATGCTTGGTGTCGATGCTGTAGTGTTTCGTATGTTTTGTCTTTTGAGATTGAAAACAAAGCTAATCGACAACCTATGCTGGTCCACTGCTGGACATTTCCCCCCTAATGCTCGCTACCGCTCTCGATTTTCGGCCGTTCTCATCCAGCCCACTCCAGCCATCCGACGAATGTCGTCATCCCATCTTGTCACAGGGTGTCCCACACTACGTTTACTGAGTCTCAGTCTCCCCTCAAGAACTTTACGACTCCAGCGGCCGTCATTTTTGCGGGTAACATGACCAGCCCAGTGCCACTTCAGTTTGCTAATACGATACTTTAGTTCTCTGTTGGACCATATCATTTCTAATTCTGGCCTTCAGAGATACTCCGAGCATAGCCCCTTCCATAGCTCGCTGTGTGACTTTAAACTGGTCGACTAGTCGAGCCGTGAGGGTCCAGGTCTCGGCATCGTAGGTCATGACCTTGGATAGGTGACCAAAATTTGATGATCTCGATTTCCATCCTGCTTCAGAAGGCGTGTTAAGCCGCAAGATCTGGTCATTATCTGCCACCAATCTGCCATGAGACAACGTGATATTCACTCTTCATGCCAATCTTTAGGTGATTTCTTCAAATAGTTAACCCTTTGTCCAGCACTGTGATGTATAGGTTCGCGATCTGTAAACTATCAAATGCTAAGAACTTACCTTCAAATAGCCTACGGGTAACGGCACACAGGTGATAGCATGAGTGCAGTTTTGACAAGCGAATCCCGGTTCTGAGCATATACCCTCAATGTCTAGTTCTCCATCGCCCAAGGATATTCCCAGGGGCACTCCTGCCATGCGGTTACCAGACAGTACACCTCCGAGAGCGAAAGATGTAGCTTGGGTTACCTGTATTTAAAGGTTTTTTTTTAGATTTTCATAAGATTATATTTATTGCTGGAGAATGGATGATTTGCATTGTTTGTGACAAGGTTGTCGCGAGTAACATGAGTTTTAGACTGACTATAGTAGATTATTACACAATTGAGTAGATAAAGAGCTTTCAATAATCTAGGATATCAAAAAATAGATATCAGAATTAATACTAAATAGAGGTAAATTTTGTTACGGATAATCTCCGAAAGATCTTGCAGTCAGCCTGAGGATTTGAAGACAGAAAATTGTATTATTAGAAAGTATAGTATAGAAGTGTTCTTCAGCGCCATACAACCACAACAAAAGAAAACATTTTATTTTTACAAATAATATAGTCGCAAAACAATTAATGCACTCATGCGAATCTGGGACGGGTGGCTTGTAGGTAAATAAAGTTTAAAGTCAAGGATAATATTTAAACAAAGAAAGAGTTTTCTTTAAGGAAATAGGCTACATTTCGAGAGAACAGAATGCTAAAGTAGAACCATCCATTTTATAGCCAAGTGCTAGTAAGTTATTACAGTGGTTTTTTATTGCTTTCGAGTGCCTTCTACTAGAGCTGAATTTTCACTGTAATTATTGATATATTGTCGAATGAATATTCAACTGGCCATTGTATATAATTATGATATAAAAATAGAATTTTCTTAAATTAAAGCGACAAATACATGCTGAAACAATAACATTGTCTAAACCTGCCAAAGCAAACTACAATCGAGATCAAATAACCAGAATTTATTATTATATAGATATAATAAAAACTTTTAAGACCATATGCTTTTTTATTTGTATTTTATGATAAACCAATCTCGTTTATCGTCACTATTAATTTTATTATCGTTAGCTAATAAAGTGTTCTCCAATCTTTGTCTGAACAACATTTCATATAATTTCAGTTCACCTAACAACTTTTAGTATAATATTTTATTTAGCATATTTCCAGTTTGTCGAATTTTCGGTACATATAATAATTTTCATTTGGTATAATCATTGTTTGAAAATTTTTTTCTTTGGTCTAAAAAATTACTTTATGGCGAATCCGACTCAGTCAACCTTTCCCACCACGTGGTACTTGTCTGCCCTACTCCTAGAGTGTAATGCAATAAGACAGACACATGGACCTAAACCCGAAAGGGCTTGTCTGGGATACTGGGAAGACTAATAAAACAACGAACGCCAGCAGTTGGTAAAAGAATGGGACCAAGTGTGACAAAGATTAAAAAAAAGTGTGCACAGGCGGATGGAGACAGTTTTGACAGCAAGAGAAGGTAACACTAGGTACTGAATATGCCTACATGTGTATATTAGGTCCTTACCTATGAAATTGGTGTTTTGTATGGAGATTTTGGAGAATTCTGCCTTTTCCATACTAAAATTTTTTCAGTTTTCTTCACAACGACAAATCCAAAGATAATAATATTTGGCATCTATCATTAGACAAGCTTTAGTAATATGTGTAATATCCAGTAATATCACAGTTCATAAAAATTATTTATCGTTTTTAAGTGAATGCAAATAAAATGCAAATAAAAGTTGTCTCCGTGTCCAATTTTAACACAATTAAACTTACAACAAATTATCAAAACAAATCAAAAGAGCTCAAAAATATAGTCTATTTTCAGACGAGGTAATTATTTTTTAGGAAAAAAACACCAATTTCATAGGTAAGGACCCAATATATTGCATAACATTACAGAAGAAATTACCCATTTGATAAAGTTTTGTCATCTAATATGACACGACGAGATTTTGCCTTGTCCTTACATTACTCGTACGACAATAAGAGATAACTGCAGTAATTTGTTGTTGTTTCAGTGAATTTTAAGTTTTTTTTTATTTAAAAAGGTAAATTTAACTAAATCTATATTATAAAAATCTTAATAAACTTAAACAACGTTTTATTTTTGGTAGTCCGGGCCGGGCCGGCCTTTTTTTGCATTCCTCTAAATAATAGGTTGGGGAAAAAGTTTCTTCGCATTTTTAAGAAAATTCAAAACATTTTTTAATATAGTTTATTTACATTGAACTAAAGTATGTGGGTACCATTTTGTTCGATAACTTTTTGCCATCTTGTAGGTAGGGACATGATCCCATTGCTATAGAAATTTTGGGACTTCTGGTCAAAATACCGCGACAAATGGTTTTGGCAGTCCTCTCGTGATGTTAACCTGACACTGCCTAAAGAATTCTGAAGAGACCGAAACAGGTGGAAATCTGAAGGTGCAAGGTCAGGACTATACGGCGGATGCATTAACACCTCCCAGCCAAACTCTCTTAATTTTTGCTGAGTGGCTAAAGATGTGTGAGGTCTAGCGTTATCATGATGAAAAACCACACCCCTTCTGTTGATTAATTCCGGCCGCTTTCTCTCAACTTCTTGCTTTCATCTCATCAGTTGTTCGCAGTAGAGTTCAGAATCGATGGTCCTGCCTGGTGGTAACAGCTCATAATGAATAATGCCCTTCCAATCCCACCACACACACAGCATCACCTTGTTGCGAGTTAACCCGGGTTTCGCCACAGTCTGTGAAGCCTGACCGGCCTTTGACCACGACCTTTTTCGCACGTTCTTGTCGTACGTGATCCACTTTTCATCACCAGTTATCAGCTTCTTCAAAAATGGTTCGGTTTCATTACGTCGTAATAAAGAATCACAAATGAGTACACGGTTCATTAGGTTTCTTTCAGTGAGCTCGTGAGGTACCCAAATGTCGAGCTTTTTTTTGTACCCAGTTTTTTTCAAATGCGCCAAAACTGTTTTGTGGTCAATTCCCAGTTCTTCAGCTACGTCGTAACTACTGACATGCCGATCGTGCTCCACTTTTTCAAAAATGGCATCCATTTTATCTGTAATAGGGCGACCAGAGCGACGTGCATCTTTGACATCAAAATTTCCGGATTGAAAACGCTTAAACCAAATTCGTGCTACTCTCACAGACACTGCACTAGGTCCATAAACATCGCAATTTTTTTTCGCGGCTTGCGTTGCATTTTTACCTTTTTTGTAGTAAAATTTTAAAATGTATCGAATTTCTTCATTAGATTCACTCATCTTGGCGGTACGAAAAACAAATGAAAATCACACATTTTCCTAATTTGAATTTGGAATTATGTTCTTTAAAATTTAAACTTTCAATGATACCAAAACCAGCCAGATACAAATAGTATAGCCAAAGAGATTTTATTACAAGTTTATACATACTATAATGCGAAAAGACTTTTTCCCCAACCTAATATGTCCATGACTGTATTTATCTAAAAAACAAATTTAATGAATTTCATTGGTCACTTTTATATTTTATTGCATTGACGGGTGTGCAATGTACGAATGACAGAAAAAACATAGTGCAAAAATGATGAGTTAATAATAGATAATTAAGCAGGAGAAGAGAAAATGATGAGATAATTAAGCTTTCATCTTGAATACCTATACATAATATTGACACCATAATGATATATGAGATCTGGGTTACACATACTACTACGCTAGCTACTGACTTAATCTTTTGTTAAATGAAGTAAATAATATGTACCATATAAATATAATCTTTGTTGTCATAATATATGTTTATTTAGTGAAAAATTTAAGTATTTACGAGAAATTCGCCACCGAAAAAAATACTCACAGCACTAGTAAATCCTATACAAAATAAAAATATTTTTAACCACATATTTACTGATAAAATTATACTCCAATTACACAAGCGATACTAGACATTGAATGTACAAAAATATTCAAAAATTTAACATTCTGACCTTATTATCGGCGTATTTATTAAACGATATCTTTGCTATATTATATGTCCCTGACTTTGTATGCTATCATGAATTAAGTAGATTAATAATTAAATAATAGCACATAATTTTATTACTAATCAAAAATTTGTCAGTCAGTCATGAGACGTCCACAAGGATTTCCATGCCAATCTTGTCAAAGATGTGTCCGATTGCCACCATGTTCACTTTCAGTGTCCTTCTGCGACATTATGTATTAAAACTAAGAACGTCAGAGCAGATTCTATGACTGGACAGAGGGAGAGCGCATTATTTTTTATTGAGGCAACGCAGCCGTAGCGAACTCAGTAGGTACTCGTTCAAGAGGTCGCGTGTTCGATCACACTGCCCGTACCACTGAGTTTTATCAATTGATTTGATATTCAATTGATGAAACAATTGATAAGACTTAAAGATACTAATAGTATGTCTTTATGAGAGCTTTTTAATACAATTAATATATACACGCGTATTGTATATTGGCGCCATTTAATAAACTGATCTCACCGGATGAACCTTACGGATGATCATATAAATATTATGTTATACGAGTATATATGCACCTCTGACACTGAGACAGTTCGCGAGTACCGGATTGATAAGACATGCCGTACCAAAATTTTGTGTCAGTGATCAGTTGTACGTTCTACGTCTTTAATAACTTTATTGCGACCAGATTTCACATGATTACAATTAACGATCGGGGGTCCAGCTAAACAAAGGCAGTAGTGGACTAATCTATGAACAAATTACTCGTAGTCGACGTAAATGAAATTTAATTTATGTTGTTGCTGTATTTGTTCTTAGATTACGGTAGTATTTAAAGAGTTTGTCAAGATTATTTTGTGTATCTGTATATGGGAGATTCAGCTGGAGAGCTAATTCCATATTTCATAATAATGAACGATACATATATCGTCCTATTGTCAAAGGATCGATAACGCGCAATATATTACTACAGACTACGGTACTTACTGTATGTGGGATTTAATTTATGATTATTACTTTTGTATAAAATAAAGGAAGATGTTACAGGTTTATATATTGATAAAATCGAGAAGGATATTATTACATCAGTGTTCAAGACTTTAATTGTTTCCTTGTAAACGAATAATACAAGCGTCTGTGAATAAATGAAGAGCAATTGTGCTTTTAGAAGAAATGGTGCGTACATTTTTATGTACGAACAAAGTCTTTTTTAATTAAAGAAATAAGCTTTTGATATGAAACCGTTGGGAGGGAATTCTTGTCAAAGTCTTAACGAAAAAATTGAATTAAGGCGCATTGCACATGGAGCAACTTTAAGTTGAGGCAACTATCAACTTTTTTAAAGTTGCCTGAGGAGTTGATAGTTGCTATAAAGACTCCGGTTTCCGCAATTTTATTGCAATCTGAGAGCAACTGGCATTACCGGGCACAGGGAAAGGGAGAGAGGGTGTGAAATCGCCCGGCGAGTTGCGATTGATGGTTGAGGTGGTTAAGGAAACTGGCAACATTAGAAACCGGTGTAATATTTTGCAGTTACTAGTTGCGGCAATTAGAAATGGCATTATCGATTACAGCAACTGAAAACTCTTGACGATCATCGGAACTTGAAACTCGAGTTGCTCAGTGTGCTAGTTTCATTGATATTAATGTAAACAGTTAGTTGCCAGTTGCTGCAATAGTTGCTCCATGTTGCACCTAAATATGTAATAAAGTGTAGAATATTGGTAGATTGCTAAGTAAGAATAGATCACGATTTTTTACCCTTTGTTCAGTTACTAGATGCCTACTCAGTTCTAGCCGAATACAGTCCGTGTTTTATTTTTATTCCTGAAGATTTTAATTTTAAGTACTTATTTAATTTAATTTTGTTTCGTACACTCTAAAAGAGAGTTTCACACAATCTAGCAGGATTGAGTTTTACAATCTATCATTGGTCTCGAATATTTTTTATTGTACATTCATAGAACGGTTCATATGTAATATTGGTGTCGTCGTGCAGGTCATCTTTTTTACTAGGTCTCATTGAAGAGCTATTGATCTCTTTTTAAACCAAAATAAATATAAGTTTAGTAATTCAGATTCATCCCCGCTGTCAGAATTACGTCCAAAGCATGATTTGTTCCCAGCGGAAAGGATCCTGATATATTCTCCTTGTCTCCGGATTACAGCAACGCGCCCTTTTAGAGTATTGGCTATTTGTAATTCTGTGTTCGTTGTCCTTGCTTCGCGTAACATTGCTATTTGGTTTTATTGTCAAGTGCTTACAATATTCCGTTCAAGAAAATAAAGATGGAAGTGAACCGACTGTGTCGATGTACCCGTACCTAGATTATACTGCAATCTACATTTAAAATATTTTTGTCTGTAACAAAGAGAAAGGGATATTAAAAAATCCTCATATTAATTTGTGTCCAATGAAGTAATTTTTCTTAGCGTTGAAAACTTAATAATAACTTTTACTTTTATACAATTTAATAACTTTTACACAATTTATCATCATGCCACTTTGATGAAACCAGAGGTGATAACACAAACATTTCGCCAAAGGTAGCGAACCTGTTTCTATGCATCGGCACAATGTGAGACAAGCGATATTCACAATCAACTGTTCATAAGTTATATTCAAACTTAGTGGTACAGGTGGTGGGATTCACCCTGCGACTCTGGTGACCTCTGGAACAAGTAGTGATGAATGTTCGTCACAACTCGGCTACCGCTGCCTACTTTTTATTCATTTTTACTACATAATATAAGACTAAGGGTGAGTTATTTAATCCGTAGTAATAGACACCTCAATTGTTAAATTTTTTTTTTTATTTGATGCATTTTTTATGATCTTATGACCTTGCATTTGATACCCCTCTCGGGTATATTTGTAAATATTAGATTTTTTAATGTCACTTTCATTCCTCATATCTTTCAAATTGCTAAACGGATTTCCATGAAACTTGATGTATATGTTAAGACTTTTCATTTGATACCCAACACTAATATTGATTTCACTCCTTATATCTTTCAAACGACTAAGCCGGTTTTTATGAAACATAGCTAAGAACACTCAGGACTAGCCTATCTTTCAAACAAAAAAACAAAATCAAAATCGGACTGACACACACACACACACTTCAAATTTATAACACCCTTCTTCTTGCGTTCGGGGTTGAAAATCTAGACCAATAGCGTCAAAGGAAGCACCAAAATGTGTGATGTCAGCTTGACAATTGTTAAGTTTGCGATGAAAATTCGAAGCAATATACATCAGCAGTGCCGCTAATCCTAGCATCGTGTTGTGTTTGAATTATCTATGATTATTTATCTTTAGTTATATTTAAAAATTCGTCTATTGAACAAGCTGCTATTATCACGATATCGTACGTTTTCGCCATTGGTCTATATTTTAACCTTCTGGTCAACCTGACCACTGATCCAAAAACCGACCCCAAGTATTGCTGAAAAACCAATTGTTAGTCCACTAACGATGAAAGTTAAAAATATTATTTGACCAAAGTTATTTAATCCTAAATATTAAAACATAAGGAGTCAGTTTGTTTACCTTAGATTTACTTTCAGATTATTCAACAAACAGCCTTGTCTCCTCGCTACTAGAAAATCTTCCAAATATTCTTGAGTGCCTGAAATATTTCTTTCAGCTTGTATTTTTGTGTGGACTATATTACTTTCATCGTAAGGAAAAACCTTCAGTTTTTCCGCAGACGGTTTATCTCCCACAAAAATAATAACATCAGAAAGTCTTATCTTGTACGTGTTCGGATATGATGTTCCTTTGTTATAAATTAAAATGCAACATAAAACGAGAAATTTATGTGATTTGACTTTGATGATGGTAGGACATGTCCTTTAAATCCTGACGCAAAGATTTTCTTACCGTGTTTGTAAAGTTGTCACTTTATATAAATGCAAACTTGGATGTTTTTTCTACATAAGAAGGACGGTTTTGACGTTTGAACGGCAACCATTTTGTTACACTAATATACGTATACTTACTGGTGTATCAAAATGGTTGCCGTAGCCTGAGGAAAACAAAGATTTTCGCATCTACATAATATGGTTTACGCTTTTCATGGAAAACTTTATGCTGTAAAATTTGTGACATTTAGTAGGATAAAAAGTTCGTGTTGCACTCGAGTGCAAAGATTTTTCACCTCTTGCTCTTTTGATTCCTTCGCTAACGTTCAGGAATCAAAATTTTTAAATTACTCGTTGCGCTCGTGATGACATTTTAGAATACTTCGCTCTTTGCATCAAAATGAGCACGTAGTTAAAAAGCAACTTTGCACTCTTGTATATTATATAACTATTATATTAGGTCCTTACCTATGAAATTGGTGTTTTGTATGGAGATTTTGGGGAATTCTGCATTTTCCATACTAAATTTTTTTCAGTTTTCTTCACAACGACAAATCCAAAGATAATAATATTTGGCATCTATCATTAGACAAGCTTTAGTAATATGTGTAATATCACACTTCATAAAAATTATTTATCGTTTTTAAGTGAATGCAAATAAAATGATGTATTCGGGAGGCACTTAAAAAGAGTTGTCTCCGTGTCCAATTTTAACACAATTAAACTTACAACAAATTATCAAAACAAATCAAAAGAGCTCAAAAATACAGTATTTTTAGACGAGGTAATTATTATTTAGGAATACTCTGAATCTTAATAGTTACAGACAAAATACTAAGAGAGAAAAAAAACACCAATTTCATAGGTAAGGACCTAATATTCGATCCGACCATAGATCCAACAATATAACGTATTGACAAACGTTAGTTAGTTAGTTCTTAGTCAGTATTTTATTTTGGAACAATATCATTCTATTAGGGTGTTAATTAATTTGCAGAGGCGAAGCCCATTTTTTAACTCGTGGAAATTAACCAGTGCGTAAGCCAAGCGCGCAATGATTAAGTAATCCTCCTGTAACCATATATTTCTACGACTCGTTCGACACCGAACAAGCATGACTGACGGTATCTCTAATGGGATCCGGCTCGATTCGTTACTCTTCGCAGAAACCTAGTCGTGGCCTCGTGGCTATCCCCGAATTATCTTTTGGGGAGAATTATAGAGTAATATCTCCTTTTTCGGTACAACTAACGGTGACATGGGGTCGTTTCTTATGCGTGCAGTTGCGAATTGCGACCACTGTGTTATCTGATACTGTGTTGTTGTTTGTATAGCGAACCGAATAGTTTTTAGTAGGAAAATAAGCAAAGCAAAACAGTATGCTGTTTTGCTGATAATAGATAAATATGATAGCGATTATAAGATCATGCATTATTATCTTTTGAAAATTTTTACAGCGGTCGTAATATCGCTGCAAAGTTTAAATTGTAAAAGCTAAATGTACGCTTGTAAGGCAATAATGGATGGCATCTAGGATAGCGGCTAGATAAATATATTAGGATAAAACATATTAAGATTTATTTATTGACAGCCATGACAAGATACTGCTCGTTATCGTCGTACAAACATCTAACGATACCTCAATGATAGCGACAATTAATGCCGGCGCCAGACATGTGCACAAAGATTTGTTCACACCTTTGCACACATGTGAGGCAGGGGCTCTTGATACTATTTCCAAATAATCGCGTTCCGTGTCGATTTTTTGGCGCACATCAAGGGGATCAGAGTCCAAATGTTTGTGAACCTGTCACACTGCGCGAAGCCCGTCGTCATGGAGCGCTGTCGTGCGTAAACAACCAAACGATGGAGTGGAATCTTGAGGGTTTGAACCTATGGACCTGCCGGTTCAGGAGGCGGATTACCCGCCCAACTATTGGCCCCAAGCCGATATGATGGGGCCGCCCACTAGGACTAAGGAGCAGACAAAGTCAAGACACACGAGAGTCCGCGTGGTACCCTCACCTCGCCACTTACTCCTCTGGTAACGGTATAAGCCGTGGCCTGCTGTGGCCTTGTTGTTACTAGGCTTCCCCGAACAGGGTTTCACCTGGGGGGCTGATCGCGCCGAGGGCCGCGCCTCACGAGCCAGATTCGAGCCAAAGAGGCGAAGAGGTACCCACCGCTCTCTATATGGCGGTGCCCAGATGGCAGCTGAGTTCCCCCTCGGGAAGACGCTCAAATGATGAGCAAAAAACTCGCAGTCTAAGTTATCATTTGTCCGAATTTGCAAGTATGCATTATTATTATAAAGACTTTGCTTTAAAAATTGATTTTTTTAAATAGATAAATTGAATAATTATATAGATCAGTGGCTTCCGGAAGGAGATATAAAAAAAACAAAACTAATAAAATATAACAAAAAAGTATGAAATAACACTAAATATTTTGTTTTTTACTTTTCGCTGAGCTTTTCGTTGACTTAATTCACCTTAAACGTGTAAGTATCAGAAATTATTTCCCCAGTCACCATCATTGCGTTCATCCAGGACATTTGGTGACGGCACTTGGCAGGGAAGGGTGATTAAGAAAAAATAAGCACAAAAAATCACAAAGGGTTCAATTCCTCTGAGCGGTCTCAGCCCATCAAAAGATAAGATAGTAAAATAAGTGACATAATTGCCAAAAAATATGGCAGCAAAAGAGATAGGAGGAACAATTTTAAGTGTCAGCTCAATCTCGACTACCACTGATTTCAATTAAACTTATTTATAGTATATTCTGATTATCTTGCCTTATTTCGTGCCGAATGCATGGGAACAACTTACCCCTTATTACTTACATACCTACTATGAGTGAAATGTGACGCTACCTACGCCTGCGAAAAGTACAGGCGTGACAATAATTTTAAGCTTATAAAAAACTAACTTTTGCCCGCGATTTCGTCCGCGTAGTTATTATGATCATGATCATGATTATGATCATGATTAGCCTAGTCTTCCTCGATAAATTGGCTATTTAACACTGAAAGATTTTTTTAATTGGAACAGTAGCCTTAATTAGTGGAATTGAAAATTTACTCCTACTCCATTATTAGAAGCAAAGTTCATAGTGGCGTAAATTTGTCCTTCATTTTTCTGGGAGGCGATATTTAAATTTTTTAATATCCACCCCCACGGCACCGGTTCTTATGGGCATATCGGGATAAAAAGTTGGCCTCTGTTCTTTCTCAGGCTCTAGACTACCTGTGACTCGTAAGACCTTGGCTCGCCAGGAGGAGTGTCAACTGGTTTTGCATGAACTAAAGGCTTCCAAGGAATTGGTTAAGCAATTGCTTAGGGAAAGGGATGACAGTGAGGGGGAGCTGTTGGATGCGCTAGACAAAAATACCAAACTTAAAAAGGAAATGGCTGAGTTGCATACTCAAAATTTGTTGATAATAGATGAAAAAGACAGATTGCAATCTGTAATAGACAGATTCGACCAATGCAGTGATGAGTATGAGCAGGCCCTCAGGCGCATCACTGAATTGGAGCAATGTTTACAAGAGGCAAACAGGCAAATAAATAACCTGGAGACTGAAAAATTTCACTGGACAGCCTCACAAAATCAAAGTCTATTTGATGAGTTTTGACGTGAAAGCGACAGACAGACAGAGTTACTTTCGCATTTATAATATTAAGTATGGATATATTTGAAGTACAAAAGCGTCCGATAAGTTGGTTCAACTATGATACCAAATTGATGAACGGTCGTGCATTCACATCCTTGCCATGCCACAAAATTTTTCAACTGCTAATATTCAGGATGACCCAGTTAGTGGCACGTGTGGCGCGCCACATACCGCAAGTTGGCAACACTGCGGCTCGGGCTTGCGGACCGACTTTATAATAATGTATAGTATATTAGGGCACGCACTATTTTTATGGCCCAGTAAAATCCTTTATAAGTTATCTAACTTTTATTTTAAGAGATACTGGTCTACACTTGATATGTCCCATAGATTTAGGACTTTAAATCATATCTCATATATCAAAAAAATTTAATCATATTGGTAAATGGCAAATTTCTTTGACTCGTAGAACAAACGGAGGAGAAGAAGCTTTGGCACGGTAATATTCCTCCTTACTAAATCTCACACACCTGTGATAGGTTGGCTGGCAGAGATCTCTATTAGAGATAAGTCCTCCTTTGCATACTTTTTTATTTACTGTAATTTTGTTTATTGGTGCAATAAAGAGTTTAATTATTATCTATACAGTATTCCAATTCGGCCGTAATCTTGAGTTAGATACCTACAGCCGCGCGGTACGTAAACATGCGATGGGGCTGCCCGCATCCAGCATTTTAATATTAGTTTTGTGATCGTGAATATACTTTTTATAATTTAACAAATAAAATACTTTGTGAATTGAATTGGAAGAGTTAAGTAAAAATGCGTGTTTTTTTATTGGCAGATTTACTAATTAAAAAACAGTGTTTATGTTTGAATAGCAAGCTTACAAATTTGCGACCGAAAAATACTTGCGGCTCGACTGATGCATACAAAATGCTTTATAATTAAATTTTAAAGAAATATCCGCATTCTAATAATGACGCATTCATGCAACCCAAAATAGCACAATATTTCTTACTCGTCATATTAAATAATGTACTTGAACGTATTTTGTGGGAAAAAATCGCGCGATTATTGTTAAAAAACAACACACCGTCCGTTCGTGACTGCGTGCGGCACAGTTGCGACTGTTTGCACCCGGAGCGCACCCCGAGATCGAGGCGCGTAGGTATAACTCGAGTTTCGACCGTTTGTATGGAGTTAAAATACTGTATACATACTATGTATATATACCATGACCTCCTACTACTCGCAAAAACAAAACATATCTGTCATTAATTCGCTTTATATTTTACTCTCGGGCGGTTTGTACTAGATTAAGTTTTCTCGCTGCTTAAAAAAAATCTGTTCCAATACTGAAGATTAATGGCATTGGTTTCCGCACTCAGGCTACAGTTGCGGAGGTTTAACCACTTTTATAACGACTGGTCATTGGATGGGTGACCAAAATATTTACCACCAGCTCCTCCATACTTCAGATCAGAAAGCTTGTAAACCACAAGTCCTTACTGAACCCGCGATAACTTACATAGGTAAGGGAAATATAATGATTTGTATTGAAACCAAGAGTGTCAACTTTTTAACGTCTACTGTGACGTCACAGCCGTAATTTTGAGACGGGAAATCTAAACATATTGAAAGATACCGATGCGGCCAACTGCCCCCACCCGCCAATTATCACCCAACGAAGCATTTTTTTGTTGAGGATTACAGGTGAAGCTCGCTTTCACCTTCGACCTTATCATCACTTAGCATCCGGTAAGATGAAGGCCAAGAGCTTACCTGTCATATTAAAAAAAATGTCTAGAGTTATGATATTAGACATTAGGAACAAACAAAGAGAGCTACATTATAAAACTACCCAATCTTTATTCGTAAATGTAGTTATATGTGGCAGCTAACTACGAGTATATTTTCATATTTTCGGATATATTTCTTGCAAAAAATCGTTCCAAAAATGTATTTTTCCACTCATTTACTTTTTATACGGCATTTTTCTTCATAAACTGAACCGGATAGCAGCACGTGTTGGAACGATAAATTATATACATCTGTTCCCAATTTCTACTAGTTTTGATATAACGCTTTTGGGGTATAACTATACTTACTGCGAATGGTGTACGTTATAGGAGAATTATGTCCGGCCACTGCTGGACGTGGGTATTTATAGACCACTGAGTGATTTGGACTCAGAGGATCATAACTACCGTAGAAAAAGCATTTGTTACTCAACTAATATAAATCTATTGGTACAGTGTATCAAAAAAGTGGTTATCCACTTTTGATTTTTCTAGTCATCGAAAATTGCAATAAGGTTCATACTAAAAGATGCATATTAATGACATAAGCCTAATTGAGAAAGTATTATTACGTCGTAGGCACGTAAGCGTGCATGACATGTTGAGACGACCCCCCCCTATGATCTCCCCAACGACCAGTCCTGCGCTGTGCGACCTTGACAGGTCGTCGGTCCACCTCGTGTGGGGCCTTCCTACGTTGCACCCTCGAAGAAAAATATAATTTAAACTTCTTGCTGACTTATTTGTAAACAATTTAAAATATTTATTTAAATATATTTTTAGTTTTTCTTTCTTTCAATTTAATCAAAACTCGAAGAAAACCAATCACAAAATTATCTCAGAAACTTGTGCGTCTATATCAGAGAAATATGATTTTTTGTGTGTAAATGCTATTCTTAATGTGCTTTAATTAAATCAATTATATTCTTCAATAAGAATACTATTAACCTGTCAGTGGTCAGAAAACCAGACAGAATAGAAACATCATTTCTAGGGGTTAAATATGTTTATACAATTTACGAGATGTATTGAAATGTATGTACGACATATTAATATGGTATAAAGGTATGGCCGTGTGGGTTAAGTTACCTTTCCCGTAGGGGAGAATTAAACCGTAATAGGCTTGTAATAGGAAAAATGTACGAAAAAAAAAAGAAAATTTTAAAAAAAATTCAAGGGACAATAAACCTTATAGCTTGATGACGCAAGAATGATTTCGAACTTTATGGAGGATCACCATCTTTATGCCCCATCGTTCATAATAATATATATTTTTGTTTAATCGTTGTGATTAAAGTTTATTTTACCAGCATCTGGTATGATATGAGAAGGGTCACTTATAAGGGATATTTACAGTTCGGAAGGTGTCCAAAATGTAGCAAAATTTGGGTAATATCTCAGCCACCATGTTGTCATAATGGCGGCGCAAGCGGGTAGCTATCGATGGCCTTTTGATGAGGGCTCATAATTATTTGGAATTTCGTATCACGATCTAACGGGACTATTAATTTTGTTCTGGGGTTATTTGGTACAAGCTATGGAACATTTAAGAAGCATATTAACAGGTACAAGGGGTTTTTTTGACTTCTGGTAGGATTTTAAGAAAAAAAATTATTAATTAGGGTTTTTCGATTTCAGGGGACAGGCCTTAGTGGGGTCCTGGGTTATGTAGGAGAAGCAAGAGCATACCCAAAAACCTACTTTTAATCTCCGTTACGATGCGGTATAGGGAGCTCGTCGCACACTACTTCCTGCGCCAGATGAACGACTGTTACCCTGAAGGCCTCTCAAACGGGAGGAGAGTGCCTTTTCATTTTTTTGATAGATTGAAAATCCATTTACGCATCCCCTGCTGTGGGGAAAGAACTGCAGGGGTATGTGGGACTCCACGGTGTAGTACCGCGACTACCCACTAAAACCCCCAGTGTTCCAGTCTCAACATCTCGCTGAGAGTCAAAGGCATACCATCACATGACCCCCACGGGGAGGAGAGTGCCTGCGGTTGACACTGTCCCAGCGTAAGAGCATGCATTGCGGAATATAGAGCCCCACTCTGTTACCCGATGCTAGGGGAAAGGCCTATAAGCCGTGTAGATTTTTTGACAACACTGTTAGAACATTTATAAAATTAAGTTTTGCCTAGAAAATTTATAGGGTTTTCAAGGCAAAAGTAAAACCTATTTCAGGCCATATATCAAACTCAATGAAATATTCTAAAACATGTTGCATAGGCGAGCGCTAAAATTAATGTTGCTTATTTTAGATTTGACATTTTAGTAACCAGAACTTATTTATGATTATTTGTAATCTGATCCTAATCTATTTATTGGAAATTGGTAATAATTCAGGGTTCAACTACTGTAATGGCAATCAAAAAGTAATATAAATAAGGTCCAAATTCTAATAGGGTTATGGTAATTAAGGTTGTGGTATTTGATAAGTGGCAGCGGTTTACCTATTTTGCTCAAGGCCGTTAATAATTATTTTGAATTAGTAACCTTTAATTATCTTGCATGGTTTAAGCACTAAAGATTCCGAAGAGTCGAAAAGCTCTGAGTGGTCTCAGTCCCATCAAAAGATAAGATAAACTAAATCAAAAGTTAAGGTATACGACAGTCACAGACGATTTTTCTCCATACATTTATTTCAGTTCTATAAAGTACTTCTCTTAGTGGAAATTTCACACGAAGATTCGTAAATTTACAACATTTGTTAGAAATAAATTATAAAGGTGAGTTCAACTTGACAAATTGATACAAGTCGCTAATATGCCAGCCTAAACCGATTGTGTGAACCAACAAGTCATTAATCAACGCAATACCGCGATTATATGAAATGAAAACTAATGATACAGGTAGCATCAGAATTTGTGGCTGGATTACCGCTTCGCTTCGTTGATTGCGAAGTTATGTTACCCTTTGAGCGCCATGTGAAGTTATTGCGGATATGATATGTTAAACTAAGTTATACAGTTTCAGCTACAGAATAAACTGATAATAGCGCGTGGGTAACTATGGAACCCCAGGAAATATCGGTGTTTAAAAAACATACTATTTTGTTTTGTTCAGGATTTATCCTATTATGAATTTCAAACGTCGAATAATTTTGAAACAATGAAAACGGTATTCACGTTGAATTCTTGTAAATATATGTCAAAGGCGCTTTTGATGCTCTGTTCCTGTTTGAGGGTTAAGACAGGTAGGGATATTACTGATACCATTTTTTTATTTTATTTTTATATTATTTTCATGGTAAATCAACAGTTATAAAAAACACAAATACAAAGTTGAGAATAAAAAACAATAAAACTAATTAAAGGTCCACACTAATAGTAATTAACGAGAACCTTAAAAATAATAGTAATGAACTAGAAACTTAACAAAAAATATAAAATTTAAGCTCGTTAAAAAAGTTACAAGGTTACACCAAATGAAAAGTATATTAACACAATTCATATTACATGAAAAAAAATCGCTTAAATTTAGATACCACTCATCATTTCCATTCGAGAACAAAAATTTAACAATCCTACGTCTGACAAACTCACAACTATCTATTAAAAAGCTTATTTTCATTTTCAAATGTACAAACTAATGTCACTGAGGACGAATTCGACCAAATTGAGATTAGTAACACGGGAATAGTAATACCAACATGAGCTGAAACGATTGGTCGAATCTGCCCTGTGTCAAACGAGACATTGACACATTCGTGCGCGAAAAACTGCGTACTCCGCAATTAAAATAATATTACTCGCGTGTAGCCAAACATGAATAAACTAGGATAGCTAATCGGCTCCGCCCTTAGGGCAGATTCGACCAACCGTGTGAACTCAGTTTGGTATTACTATTCCCATGTTACTAATCTCAATTTGGTCGAATTCGCCCTGAGTTGACTTAAACCGCCCTTATACTCGTATACTTTTCCTTTAGACACACAATACTCCACAAATTAAGAACTAAAACCTCATCTCAAACCGTAATCGGCTTACACGATTTTCTAATGGATTAGTTATAAAATAATTCTCATGTATCGCCTTAAAAATTTTCCTTCTCGCTAGTATCATGTCCGGTTGTAAGGTTTTAACACAATTTTCCAAGTTAGCGAGGAAATAACGGGATTATGTCGTCACTCCGCTGGATCTGCTAAGACCGGTTAAAGTTAGATAAAGGGAATTGTGGTTACGGATAACTTGTTATGATGAACGCAAGTTTAACTAGTCTTGCTTCTCCGTATGCCGCTCTAGCTATCTTCACATATGGACACCTCTACTGCTTATCATCAGGTAGTATGGAGTCATTTGTTGAGCTTTTATATAAAAAAATAAAAGTTCATTGGGATAATATTTTTATACTATTGGAGAATCAACAACATAGAATTTTGAATGCCGTTTTCCCGTTTTCAGTGATTTATCGCTAGCAGTCTTGTATAATCTCATGTAATTTCTGGATTTTAAATCCCATGCAAACAAAGTAGCAGACCAAAACTAATATTTAAAATGATACTAATTTAAGAATAGAAAAAATTACACGTAAGTTAAAATCATACTAAAATTCATGAAATTGGTGTTCAAGTTGCAATAGTTTCAGTTATGCTTTGATTTCTTTATCGTAGATAGGATTTAGAAATCTATATTTAACTTCGTATCAAGAACAGAGTTTTTGTTTAGTGCATCTAAAGGTCTTTATTAAACGCTCAGTTAAGGATTCAAATTATTTAAGCCTAAGTCATTAAAATCGAATATGTTATACATACATACATATATTCACGACTATAAAAACCTAACGGTAGTCAGATACTAGGCAAAAGAACCATAAAAGCAGCCACTTCCATAGTTCGCGCTTCACCAAGCAGTGAGCACATCGCCGCTATATGCGATTAGATGGTTGTGCAGTTCTAAGTCCTTTTACGACACCCAAGGGAAGAGGTAGATTGGTAGTATCTATTCTTATAATGAGCCGCTACCACACGACTTGTATCGTAATATGTTTTGTTCAATACTTAACTTACCTTTATAATGAGTATGGTGTAAACGCTTTTTGCCCAATATGTTTTTAGCACTCGGCGTGCGCGCACTGTTTATGGTAAGCCACATTCGAAATAAGCTTTTCGTAAAATGTATTCAAATTCAGAAGTAAAGGCAGAGTATGAACCCTCGGACTCTCACACAGTCTCAGTTAAATATATAATTGCATTATTTTGAATATAGGTTGTTTCGAACAAAACAGGCCAAATGATGGATTTTAGGGAGAGGCCCCATGATGATTAATTGATTGTATATCTTACTTGACTCCAAAAAGAATTTAAATAACTTCAAAGTATTAAAATATGCGTGTAAAATGCGTACATATCCAAAAAAGTACGGAAAATTATATTTTACTTTAGTCCAGATAACTCAACCGCACCACGGGCGTTGAGTGGATTTAGTACTTACATGGGTTGAAATAGTCCAACTGCACGTCAGCCAATCAAAATTCTGTAATATGTAATTTTCAATCCTATGTTGTTTGACATAAAGCGTAAAACTGAGTCATTTTGAGAGGTTGTGGTAGTCTGATGAGCTGTTGTCCCTCTGTCTAGTTTATCATACAATACACACACTCACGAATATACCGAGCGAGCCCAAACACCTCGTTAAATAAATAGAGATTACTGCAATAAATTGATATGCAATAACCGTTTTATCAAAGGGCCAGGATAATACTATTGCAACATTATTTTTTATTGTTTATTTTCATTCCGGTTCCAAATTAATTCAAAGAGGTTCATATTACAAGTACAAATCGGAACACCCTGACCTCATAAGAGTAAGACGTAGCTTTATTATTATTATTCCAATAACAAACTTGGGGCTTTCCAATTATTAGCATGCGCTTATGTTAGGAGCGGAAGCGTTATTGTGACAAGGGTGGAACGTAAGCGTCGTACTTGGAAAAACAAGCAGCAACTAAGTCGTTCTTAAGCTAACAAAAGGCTTTTATTCTGATGATAAGAAAAGCAACAAGTTATAAGTCTTATGTGTATTTATATAGTAAGTAAATAAAACGAGCTGTCGTCTATAAATAAGAATTAAGTGTATGTTCAAAACAGTCATTAACATAAATAGTTGGAGTTTATTTAATTATAGTTAAATTATAAAAAAATTAAACTTGTAATAATTATTCTTTCATTCTTTTTATTACATGAATGTTGTAGATCATATTTTAAAAAATCCTTTTGCCTATCTAGGTAACCCAATTCAAGATTATTAATAATTTCCCTAATAACATAAACATCAAGTAAATTCTCTTAGATCCCAGATTGAACTGTAAATAAAAATAATTGTATGCATTAATTGATATTTTCTATATAATTAGATAAACAGTCAGAGCTTTTAACTTAAGTTTGTTCCACAACTTCATAGCACCGGAATCCTGGCATGACCCTAACCATAAATTTCCCTTCCTACTGTTCTTTCAAGATTTATTCTCTCTGAGATAGGCAGCCAATGGAATCTGTTGTTACAGGCCACGCTTGAGTATATAAATTGATGACCATCATCGTATGAGGAATTTTGCCTAACCGATAACTTTTCGAAGTTTTGCTCGAACGAGTTAATTTGTTCTCCGAAACTTCTTCGCTGAAACTGTACAAAGAAAAACCAAGTACTTAATATTAACGACTTGATCACATTACTAGCTTATTTATATAGGTCACACTTATAGGTATCGAACATGTACATTCTTTTATGTGCTAACCAATGAAGTTAAGCGACTAGCAAGAATTTTAGTATGATTTTTACTTACGTGTTGTTTTTTCCATTCTTACATTAGTATCATTTTAAATACTAGTTTTGGTCTGCTACTTTGTTTGCATGGGATTTAAAATCCAGTAATTACATGAGCTTATATAAGACTCGTCGCACTATACATATAAGACTGGTCGCATTTGTGACCGTTTCTACCCACCAACCCGCATTGGGCCAGCGTGGTGGTGTTACGGCCCATACTCCTCATGTGTTTCTCCATGAGGAAGGCCTGTCCCAGCAGTGGGACGTATATAGGCTGATGACGAGTGACGATATAAGACTGCTAGCGATAAATCACTGAAAACGGGAAAACAGCATTCAAAATTCAATGTTGTTGATTCTCCAATAGTATAAAAATATTAACCCAATGAACTTTTATTTTTTTTTATATAAAAGCTCAACAAATGACTCCACACTACCTGATGATGATGATAAGCAGTAGAGGAGTCCATATGTGAAGAAAGCTAGAGCGGCATACTGACAAACTGCCCTAGCCACCGGCCTGCCGCCGGCCCAAAAAATGCTCTTCACGCCTCTTTTGAAGGAACCCATATTGTAAGAAGGAGGGAATACGTGTGCTGGGAATACTTTACATATAGGCGTAATACAATATAATTAATTTTCTAAAAGCTATAAAACAGTAAAAAACCAATAACCGCTTTGCTTCTGTTCCCTATTGTATGACGTTGGTATTTAGAAAAGGTTTTAATTTATATAGGTCATCAATCTCTCGCCAAATAAAAATTCATTTCCGTCTAGGACAGATCTGATGAAACTTGTTGAAAGCAGCCCTTGAAAATGCAGCTTTATGAAATTTATGAAATTGTTTTGCTCCGTTGAGTGCGTCGTCAGTAGCAGTAAACCTCTAGATTTTATGAGAAATAACCAAAGTTTTCCATTTGTTTTCATCTGATATTTTACGAGTGAAGTCCTACGTGTTTTCTCGTTTCAATTTTCTTCATTTGTTCGCCCACCTGATGTTTTCAGGAAGAAAGATATTGATATTAAGCTAATAACTAGGTGCACTGATGTATTTTGAAATAGTAGTCTATGTAACTGTCACATAATATAGGTTATTAAAACACGAGCGTGGTTTAAAAAACGAGCCTTGGCGAGTTTTTTAATTGTATCATGCGAGTTATGTGCAGTTACACACACTACTTTATCTACACACATTATTTATAGAAATAAAACAAAACATTTGATTAAATTTATTTATTGCTGGCTGTCTGGAATGCATTTGCTATAGTTTTGTGCATTTTTAAGAAAAATAAGTGTTGCATAATGAGTCCAACCTGTTGCATAATGGTCATTATGTTACAGTTTCCATTTTTAAATTTTCGTTTTTATCATCCGTGTTAAAAAAGTATGTTATTATTAGTTCTAGTCTGAGTTATTATTCATGCATTTTGATTTCCATAATTCTATCGTGTTCATTTATTATAATCGACTTTAATCATCATCAACACTCATTAAAATACACTTCGCTTAGACTAGCACAGGAGTCGGTAAAGAAGGTGGTAATCTCAACTGAAATACTTGGCAGTCGAGATTACCGAGGAAATTCGTGAAACAAATCCAATGGCAATTTCGAAAGAAATGTTTTATAAGATGTATTCTTTTTATTGTTATCACTTGTCATTTCTTTTATCCAAAATCTCACTTAGGAGACAAGAGCGGATTTCCATTTCAAGTTAGCAGACGAAACGACTTAACGCGCCTTCCGTAAACGACACGTTACAATACCGTAATGTACGAGTATCTTTGATGTCTGAAAATAATATTATTGTTGTATGTTTTTTTGTTGAACATAAAACATTTCGGAAGCCAGGTAGCAAGGTCTGGCCAGTCTGTGGAGGTGTACATCTTTAAAGTGCTTATTTAATTGCTAGTGGAAAAGAAATATTCTATGATACAGTTATTTTTATTTACTCAACATGTGTAAAGACATAATTCAATAGATACCATAGAAGATAACATTCATAAGAAAAATAAATTTCGTAAAATATTTAATCAGCAACACACAAGCAAGAACTTTAGAGAGAAATCAGACTAAAAATTTTTGTTGTAGTTTTGATATTGAAATATACTTTTACAACTCAATATTTCACACCAGTGTTCAATGTAAAAATTCTCTCCCTAACGTGACATAAAACGAAAGAAAATGGCATAGGGATAGATATACAGAAATTTCAATAACGTTCTTTACCTTTTTGTTTCTACTGCCAAGGTTGTTTATTTGTTCAATTTTCAATTTAGATCCAATTTTGTTTTCCAATTAGTGCGAATGCGTTCAAGTAAGATTAATTCGCTGGTGCAGTGTGGAATACATTTGTGTTTTTTGTCATTTTCGTAACGTCACTCGCGAAATATCGGGTTAATTAAAAATGGTAGAACATACTGCAATGGTATTAGAGAAACCTAAAATGCACAAAAAAACTTTAAAAGTTCTGCCAATAAATTTACAAGAATAACTATTAACGTTAAAATATAGATATATAGATGGTAGATTTTATGTATGACAGAAAGGTTCAAGGTTCAGCAAGCGAGCAGACGGGTCACCTGATATTTAGCAACCACCTCCGCCCACGGACACTCGCAACACCACTGGGGTCAGAAGTGCGTTGCCGGCCTTTTAAGTTGTTGTTGTTGTTGTTTTGGGACTATATCCATAGGTCACTGGTTCAAATCCGGCTCGAAGGACCAATATGTTTGTACCTCGATAGTGATGGTGGTAAATGAGTGGACTGTATAAGATGAGATATATAAAACGGTTTATTGCCAACAGCATACAACTACAAAAAATATAGTAAATAATATGTGGACCGATCGCTATGAAGCTAAGGTGTGGAGTAGTTGCCGGTTCTCTCGCGTAGATCAGCTGACCGCTTGCCCCCGCTCCTTCACACCGCGCCCCTCTGGATTCTGTGGCACTAAGTCCGCGCGTGGACAAAGTTTATTTATGATACAGTGTACGTACCGTGGCCTTGGTGGGTGTTTGTGCGCCTCAAATTGACGCTTTTCTAAGGAACCCGGGTGGGTGCAAGCCCAGGTGAGAGCAGATATTTTTGCGATGAATCATCATTTTGTTCTCCAGTTATCGTTTCTAGTTCCCATAACAAGCGCGTACGCTGTTTTTAGGGCTAGTCTTAAAGTGTGAATTTCAGAAGTTATTTGATCGAAAGTAAAATAAAAAGCAGTAAATAATATATCCATATAACTTTTCTTTCTAATCAACATGAGACATTTCTGTTAGGAATAGGCCACACCCTTTGTACTGTCTTTGTAATTTGTCGTTTCGTTGTTATGTTTTTCTGTGTACAATAAATTGTTAAATAAATAAATAAATGAGAGCAGCGTGCATGAAGAAATGAACAAAGTGAAAAGTAAAGGAATTTTCTATAAAATACACAGAGCCATTAATCCACAATAAACCTGTAAACGAACAAAGGAACAGCTAACAGTATTCAATAACTCGGAAAATTCCCTGCACTTATGTGCCGTATTGCTGTATTTATTATTTAAATTGTAAAATGCACAGCCAATTTTGTATTCCAATTAGCGAGGAGTCGACGCAGTAGAACTAATTCGATGGCGTACAGTGAAATAAAATATTTTTTGTTTCTACTAACACTAAGTCAGGAGGTATATTATGATTTAAATAACATACCATCAAGTCGGTGCCTCCGAAGGAGAAGAGGTGGGACAGGTGTTATCGTCTACTTTTCGCTGGATTTGTGTAGATTCCAATATCTTATGGAGCGAGTCATTAAACATGCATCACTTTGTAACGAGGCGCTTTGTTGTTATTGCGCTCTTCTCTGGCCATTTCTCTTTGTTTCTTTTTTTTTAACGACCCATCTGTCTCTTTCTCATTGTTTCTCATCTGTCTCAGACTCGACCAATCGTGTGAACTCAGTTTGGTATTACTATTCCCGTGTTACAAATCTCAATTTGGTCGAATTCGCCCTAAGATATGGATGAAATGAACCGTTTCTTTATTTTGTTTTTGCTGTGTGTATCCATCGCTTTCTGCGAAAACATTGTCATACATATCATTAATAAACAACAGCTTCCTAATCTTCACATATTGTGTTATGTCACGTACTGCCACAAGGGAAATCATCACCCTTACATCGCTGGTACCTGCTTCAGTGTCTCCGTAAAGCAACCAAAACAAGATTTGGAGAGAATTGGTACAGAAATATTAGGTCCTTACATATGAAATTGGCGTTTTGTATGGAGATTTTGGGGAACTCTGCATTTTCCATACAAAATTTTTTTAGTTTTCTTCACAACGACAAATCCAAAGATAATAATATTTGGCATGTATCATTAGACAAGCTTTAGCTATATGTGTGATAACACACTTCTTAAAAATTATTTATCTTTTTTATGTGAATGCAAATCAAATTATGTATTCGGAAGGCACTCAAAGGAGTTGTCTCCGTGTCCAATTTTAACACAATAAAACTTACAACGAATTATCAAAACAAATCAAAAGAGTTCGAAAATATGGTCTATTTTTAGAGGAGGTAATTATTTTTTAAGAATACTCTGAAACATAATAGTTACGAACAAAATACTAAGAGAGAAGAAAAACACCAATTTCATAGGTAAGGACCCAATATTTTATTACTTTCCCACGATAATTTATTGGTGACATTTTTGGGATTATTTTTTCTTGTAAATGTTACAAGGGTTAGTGTATTTTTTGGATTATTATTTTTTTTCTTGTAAATATTACAATAATAGTCAAGTTGGTTTATTAATATTACATGTCCTCGTCCTCAGCCTATACACGTCCCACTGCTGGGCATAGGCCTTCCTCATGGAGAAACACATGAGGAGTATGGGCCGTAACACCACCACGCTGGCCCAATGCGGGTTAGTGGGTAGAAACAGTCGCAAAAGCGACCGGGACGGCTTAACGTGCCTTCCGAAGCACGGAGTAGTTTGAGATCACAAATATTACACAATTTTAATATAATATGTTTATATTTTGTAATAAGCGAAAGAAATATATAACGACATTAATTAGCAATTGGAAAAATGTAATCTCTGCCTACCTCTCTGGGAAAAGGCTTGATATTATGTATTATTTCTATATGTTTATTTTGTAATTATTAATTTTATGTCAAACTTGCGAGAATTGGTTCTAGTGTGCCATATATTAACGAGATGAAATTACAAACAGTCAACAGTACCATCCATACGGTATAACTAATCTTTCTTGTACAGTCATACATACATATAATCACGACTATTATCCCCTAAGGGTTAGTCAGAGACTAAGTAGAGCACCGCAAAATGGAACGCTTTTGCGGTGCTCTGCTAGTCCGCGCTTCTCCAGCAGTGACTGCACTCAGCGCTCTTGTACAGTCACCTACAATAAAATGTATATATTTGTGTTCTTATTAGGATGCAATAAGGTTCATATTTGAATGAGATTGTCTACATATTATACAATATCATTCAAATATGAACACTAGACACACACTACATCGTGCTCAGAGAATTGTCTCGGTAGACCGCGAGTCATTCCCGAGCTCGAATATTGGGTGGGTTTTGATATTATTCTCAGCGCAGCCTTGATCAGCCGCTGGGCTTCTCCCACATAACTCTACCGTCCCGCCAGCAGTAAGTAAGGTCCATAAGAGGATTACTCAACATAAAAAAGATATTACTTCATGTGACAAAGGGCGTAAAATTGTCATAAGGGTCGGCGGTGCGTGAATGATGCTCCGATATTGCACCTATGTTACCGTAACCATTTATCATCAATAGATATTTATGTTTGACTAGCTTTAACCCCCAGCTTTGTAGGTACCAAAGTAGAAAATAATGAATACAATTTTAAGGCTACCTCTATTAATACATTGGTGAAAATTTCATTCAATTCCGTAAAGTAGTTTTTGAGTGAAATAAACATAGGTACAGCGGGAAAAATATATTTTTGCTTCTCCAGTTGCTCTTAGAAGATCCCATCAGTTCAGCCTAGAGTAAAGCTTACGTTGCCTTTAGTTGCCCGCATCCAGCGAATTCCTGGGACAATTCGCCAGAGGGTCGGTGCTCCTTGCGAGTTAGGGCCGGCGCCCACTGTCGGCACAGCACGGCGTTTTATGGCAAAGCATTTTATAACTAATAAAGTTTTTAGAATTGATGTTCCTTTATTTTGATACCTCGATATGATGCGACATGCCGCGGGATGTTGCGGCATGAAATGTCATGGCATTGTATTCCACGAGTTGCCGCAACGTGTCACTGCATCCCGCGAGACGTGTAAGTCACTTTGTGTCGAGGAATAATGATTACTATTCTAGTTGAAATAATGTTAGAACTTGTGCAGCGGTCATTTCGGTTACCGGCAACGCACTGGCACGTTTTTTAAGTATCTTACATTGACTGAGTGTAGCACGTGTGACACACAAATCTGATTGATGGCAAAAAGGTTGACCTTTAAACAGGATGCCACTGCCTGGTCATGCCGGGCCACGCCGATCTGGCATAACCTAGTATCCCTCAGATTCGTGATAAATATGTGTCAGGGCAAATTGATCACAGCCTTTCTTTGAGTTAAGTATTGTCGATGGCCGATTCCCATCCTCAGGTCTACTGTGTTGGTTATTTTTTAATAATTTAAATTTACCTATCGACATTTACAGGTGGAAAGATATGCAGTGTATTTCAATATGAAAACAATTAGTATACGAGTGGTTCAGTTACTACTAATAAGTACTTACCTTCGATATTAAAAAACGTTTTTCTTTTGTTACGTTGTGTTTTGTTTATTTTTTTTTCTATTTATAAATTTCAATTTGGCAGGTTTTACAAAAAAGTGGCATCAATACGTTGACTTGTTAAATCCAGATTTATTTTAATAGGCTCCGTGTAATCCGTGGCCTGATGCCAGGACACTGATTGAAATGTACGGCTTGAGGAGATTTTGAATTTTTTTTATGAATTTAATCAACAAATTTGTACTTTGTGGGTTTTTGAAGCAATCGAATGACCAAACAGAATGAGAGCTAATATCGTTACACAATAGAAGCAGCTTATTTATTCTTCAACGTATTAAGTTTTTCGGATAAATGTAAAACCAAAATATTATTAATTTCAAGCATTCTATATCGATTCTCTAAAATCTTGCCTGAAACATATTCTTATTCTGGTTTCTTTATATTAGACGATAAAATATAATTGCATTTTAGTTTAATACATCTTAAAAGTTCGCAATCGAAATAGAGTAGGTAGTTTATGCACACCTTCTTTGTCCATATTCGTATATGCAGCGGGACCCCACGTATTAACGGTTTAGGTCCTAAATAATCGAGTTGGTATATATTTCTACCTATCAATTTATGTACTTAAAAAGGAGCCTCTTATTTCTCCCTTCCAAATAAATTTTCACTACACCCTAGATATAAATTGTTTTTGAGAAATATGCGTTCGAAGATTTTGGACTTCTAGCAGGGCTAATACGTGCGGTCCCGCTGCGTATACGAATATTCTTTGTCCTGCGCTGTTCCAAATTCTATTATTAGGTCCTTACCTATGAAATTGGTGTTTTGTATGGAGATTTTGGGGATGTCTGCATTTTCCATACTAACATTTTTTCAGTTTTCTTCACAACGACAAATCCAAAGATAATAAAATTTGGCGTGTATCATAAGACAACCTTAAGCGATATGTGTGATATCAAACTTCATAAAAATTATTTATAGTTTTTAAGTGAATGCAAATCAAATGATGTACTCGGAAGGCACTTAAAAAGAGTTGTCTCCGTGTCCAATTTTAACACAATTAAACTTACAAAAAATTATCAAATTAAATAATACGAGTTCAAATATATGATCTATTTTTAGAAGAGGCAATTATTTTATAAGAATGTTCTGAAACTTAATAGTTACGGACAAATTGCTAAGACAGAATAAAAACACCAATTTTATAGGTAAGGACCCAATATTTGGGGTTGGCGCAACATGCCTTTTTCCACTCTCGCCTATCACTCGCCAAGTCAACACTCCCTCCCTTCTTCATCACATCATCATTCATACAATCCATCCATCTTTTCTTCGGTCTTCCTATCCCTACATACCCATCCCATCCATAGATGGCCATACTAGCCCTCTTTGCATGAACACCGCATTATGATAAATATAGGGTTTTTATCACGTTCAACTGTCAAAGTACTATGGATTTTGAAAATTTGGCGTGATAAAAATGTGATAAATATATCGCGCTGCTCACGCTACTTAGGCTGGAAAGTCGTTTTTCTCTCAGATTTTCAGCAATCGCGGCAACTTTCAGACTTCCCCTAATATATTCATTCCTCACTCTATCCATTCTCATTACACTATTTCAGCTACATGCAATCTTTGTTCATCCATCCGCATCCGCATACAGGCCAACATTCCAATCCATACATGACAACAGGTCAAATGACATATTTATAAAATTTCCCCTTCAATCTTAGGGAAATACGGGTCAATAAAACAAACGGAGTTTCCAGAAGAACTTTCCGGAACTTAACTCCAAATTCCTAGTATGCCATATTTTATTATTATACAAGCTTAGAATGTTGTTGTACGATTTTACCTTCGGTATGCGACATCGTCGGTGTGTTTACCCTTTATACGTGCTACACATCAGCGCGTGGTCTTATTTCCATCTTCTATAGTTAACAGTAGCGAAAAATACGTGACAGATTGACGTATATTTTTCCATACCCATTTAATATAATTGACTCATACTTTTTGATAACCTGTACTTGCCTACACATTATGTTTGTACTTACTTAAACATATTATGCTTCAATTTTATTATGAACGATGTCGTTCAATCATATGACTGTTCAATCATATGACAAGAAAAAAACGATTAAATATTACAGGAGTTGCGCTACCAACTTTGTAAAATATTGAAAATTATTTATTTCATAGCATGGCACTTATGCTTTTTCTCCTTTTTTATAAAATTAGTACAAATTTGGTACGTAAATTTACAGTAAAAATAAAAGATCAGGTTTTTTCCATAATCTATAGATATAGACTTTTTTAAGACAGTATTGCCACACATACAATATGCAATTTTGTAAAAAAATATTTTGTTAGCAATATAATTATTTGGATGGCTTTTTAATAAATGACTGACATTTACCTGCATTACTCCATCCTCGTCATTGTCATTGCGCATATATTTGATATTTCATTTTCACTCTAACATAATCGTAGTAAATAAAGTTGCATAGCAAATGTATGGGTAGGCGTATCAGCAGTTAATAAATTTAGCAAAGTATATGGTTGGTATGGATGGGCGGGTATCGCGTTAGTGTTTTGTTATTTTGGGACCATGTTTTTGAGAGAACGTTGTAAAGGAGTCATGGTTCTATATCATTCTAGTTCGTTGGTTTGAACATTAATTGTGTAATGTGTCAGTAGTTTAGTATCTTATCTATGGTCAGCTTTGAATTAAAATTAAACAAACACCCTTTTAAAATTTTCCGTAAAACATGTTTTGCATGCAAAAAAAGAAAACAAGAGCATAAGCCCCCGAACGTTTTAAAAAATGGTTTAGATAGATTCGAACACGAAAGGTGTTTCGAGCGTTTAATGCGTGGATTTAAAAACTAAAATTAAATATATGCAATAAGTAGGTTATATAGTTATAACTGCACTTTTGGTAACACCTCAGTACATAAATTTTGTAAGGATAGTTAAAATATAAATCTTTTTTCTAACTCATTGTAATCGCAGATTAAAACAATAAAAACAATATTAGGCGCCATTGTAATAGTGCTAAAAAATCTTCATGTGTTACTGTGCTGTATTTATCTATTTGAAATATGTGCTTAACATTTCTATAAACTTTTCATGCACTTTTATAAAAGTATCTTTAGCTGAACCTGCAAGCTTTTTACTTAAATCTAATCTTTACATTTTTTCTACTAAACTTCTTATGTTGTGAACTCGATAGTTTCCTGAAATAAAATAAAACATTGATGTTAAACTAATCAAATTCAAATCAAATTATTCATTTCCATTGAGTATCTCACCACAAAAAGAGGTTAAGGGACTACTCACACTTATTCAGATCCATTCAGCGTTCTTTTATGTAAAACGACGATTAACGACGATTATATATGAGATGCTTACGCGGCTGAACAGACGCGGAAAGCTGAGAAAGCTCCATACAAAACTGGCGCTTTTGTGGACAAACCCTGAATGGAGCTGAATAGTGTAAGTAGTCCCTAAATGCTCTAAATTCATTGCACTCCATAAAAAGTATACAAGCTTATATAAAAAAAATAAAATTATTCCGTTAGCGTAGTTTTTTTTGCACATTTTTTGTTCTCACCCCTTGAGGGTCCAGCGAACTCTGGTGTTCGCAGACAACAGATGTTTCAATTGTGATTGGTTTTCTGACCATTGAGAGGTAAATCGCATATAAGATAGCATATCATCCTCGAAGGGGCAGGCTCGAAGATAAAGTATTCATTTAATTATTTATTTAATTTCATACCTTTCTAATAACAAGATGAAGATAGCTAAGATGTACCCTCCAGCCAGAAGCGAGAACGCCGGCGCCGCTCCTCCCAAGGCTAAGGCTCTTGGCGAACTACCCTCGCATCGAACAGGCGCGAAGCCTGTTCGGTGCTGGATGCATCGTACTATGCCTCGTTCTAGAAGACGCTGTAGGCTGAAATGTATGTTTATTTACAAACAAATTATAATTATGATATTTTTTTCTGAAACAGAAAACTTCTGTAATTTCTATTTTTCACAGGTAATTTGATTATTTTTCCATCATCACGCCTTTTTTCCCGGAGGGGTAGGCAGAGGTTACACACCTACATTGCTATTATTTTTCCTTGGCCTGAAAAACGAATAACATACCTCCAAACAATAAATTCCTTATATGGACTGTTTTTCTGAATACACGGAAATAGTGACGCCTTTTCCATAGATGGCAACGAACCAAGCTCGCATAACTCACTCTGAGAGAATGTTTTGGAAATCAATCTGTTCGCGATGCCTACTTGCGTGTGGTAGGCGTAGCCTGTAATGATGACATAACATAACAAATCATTACGCCTCTTTCCCCAAAGGGGTAGGCAGAAGGGTTAAACACCCACATTTCGCCAGATATGTTAAGTCCCTGAAAGTCAAGCCTGTAATCCTGTGTGTTTCGAGACTGGACCTTATTTTTATTATTCTTCACTTAAGACGAACATCGGCGAATGTGGAGGGCTATTCGTCTACATTTGACTTACTTCGCGTATCTTCGCCGCATTGTGTAGGAGCAAAGCGGCAAAAAATATAGCCTTAATTAATAATTACCCTTTACATTTGAACGTTCGCCGAAGTTCGTCCTATATAAGTGAAGAGGGAAACTAATTTTAAGGATTGAATGCAGTATGATCTGGATTATGAGTAAAAGTCGTTAAATATTATTTTTTGTATTACATTAAAAATCGTAAATTTTTCCCCCTTTTTAATCGACCTCAAAAAAGGAGGTGTTAAATTTGACAGTGTTTTCGATAAAATATTTAGATTTTCATCCTTACTTAAAAAGATCAGAAATTATAGATAGTAACATAATGTCAACTATTCAGGGTGATTAATTCAATTGGGTGATTAAGTCATTATGGAGATATCGGAAATGATGGAAGATCGTATCTGTCTACGCTTTTGTATACATTCACAGAATAGGCTAGTCGACTCATATCAAAAATAATGTGTCATTCACAAAGTATTTAGTACAAGGGTCTGAAATATAGCAAGTTCGATAAATAAGGGATTAATGTAGAAATTAAATATATATACTTAATTGTACTATTTTTACTTTTTTTTTCATCTGTCAAAAACGCTTTCAACCATTTTCGTGAAATTTGTTGACTAACGCTGCATGTAAACAATTACTACGCATGGTCAAAATCCGTCAAAACGCCAGTCGCAACCAATCAAGCATAACTGTCGGCTATGTCACGCATGCGTATTGAATTGTTTACAATAATCGAGACGCTACGGCACAGATTATTCATAGACCATCAGGACCAAAGGCGTTTTTGACATTTAAGCAAAAACGTAATTTATAATTTAATGTGTTATGGGTTTCAGAATTTTTTTTTTACTTTTTATGGTAATCTATCAGTAATTAATCATTTGGGACCCAATAAAAAAAAGCGCCAACTAGCCTATTGTTTCACGGTTCTTTACCGGTCTGTACTTATATCGCTGAAATATTATTTCAGTTAATATTTAAAAAAAATGATAGTTATCTCTATGAACAGCTTTGATAGCCGACACTTTCAAGGAGTTAGGTCACTAAAAAGTTATGTTTACAAATCGATTTCAAGGCAATTCGTCAACGATCTTTAAAATAACACAGAAATATTCGTTGATTTATAAGAAATTTGACGATAAATATTTGTTTTTAACTCACCTCCAGCCTTAACCATTCTGATACCGTCTTCTAGGGTTTCAAACAATGGTTCATCCTTACGTTTGTTGAGAACTTTTCTTCTTAGCTGGTCTTCGACTTTAGCGTATCGTCTGTTGTAATAATATGTCGGTGTCTGAAAGTATGTGTTTTAAAAATGATTTAAACATATATTACTAAATTACGTATTAATTATAGGTATATAAAAAACAACCGCGAATTAAAGGTGATTGCGCTGAAAGATAGCGATACGGTCACACGCTTCCTCATGGAAAAACATATGAGGACTATAAGCTATATAACCACCACGCTGGCTTATACGGGTTGGTGGGTGGAAACAGTTGCAATAGCGACTGAGACCAACGGCGCATGCCTTCCGAAGCACGGAGGAGTTCAAGACCACAAGTTTTGGCCACCTATTCAAGGCCATGGCATGGCTGACCATGACGAAGGTAGCTTTGTTTTCGATATCGAAAGCCAAAACGCACTCACCACGACGCCACCGAGCTCCTCATGTTTCTCCATGAGAAAGGCCTGTGGCTCGTATATAGTCTAAGGATGATAGTAATGTGGGATTGGTTTCTGAACGAGTATGAGTGTGAGATATAAGTAAGGTTTCTGAACGTAGCTGTGCGAAAGAGACAAGTAGATGACAGAGCAAGAGAGATGATGTATGCAGGCGGAAAGGAAAAGAGTGGTAGACGACGGGTGAACGACGAACAGGACGCAAGACGAAATGTGCTAACGTGTTACAATTTAAAATAAAGACAAAATTAGTGAACACAAGCTTTTATTTAAATTCCTCGACCCCACAAACTTTTGGGGGCTCGTCCGGGATCGAGGAAACGAAAATTTGTTTCACTATTAAGTTTTTTTTGTCCAAAGTGGTGTGTGCGTGCACGTGGCCAACAACGTGCGAATATACGTGACTTCAAGAGTTTCCAGTGTGTTTCAAGTGAAAATCAACGTTTTTCCACGACTTTACGACGATGCCGAAGGATATGGATAAGACGGACAGCGGCCAGCAGGACTTTTACGACGACGACAGGTCCACACGTGGCGCCGGCATGCTGCATCTAGCTGAAGATCTGATTCCCAAGTTCAGTGGAACTGATGGAGTATACACTGTGTCAGACTGGATTCAAAATATAGAAGACAATGGAGAAATTTTTCGCTGGTCTCCAACGCAGCGCCTTTTGGTGGCGAGACGATCACTCACGGGTACTGCAGCGCTATGGTTACGGGCAGAGAAAACTTACAAGACATGGGATGAGCTACAGACCGCTATTAGTAAGGAATTTCCAGACAGCATGGATGCTAAAACCATTCATGAAATGATGAGTGCGAGACGTAAGAAATCGCATGAATCGTGCCTAGATTACATGCTTACCATGAAGGCACTTGGAAAACGAGGCAAATTACCGGACTACGTCGCTATAAAATATATTGTACAGGGAATTGAGGATATAGAAATAAATAAAATGATGTTATACGGAGTTACGTCCTATTCCGACTTAAAAGAGAAACTTAAAATTTACGAAATGATTAAAACTAATACACCACGAACACAAGAAAGGCAATATAAATCAAGCAGTGGCGGCATTCAGTTACGAGCAAATAATTCAAATTTTAATAAAACAAGTATGACATTATCAAGATGCTTTAGCTGTGGAGGAAGAAATCATATATCGGCAGAGTGTCCTCATAAATTACAAGGCCGTAAGTGTTTTAATTGCAATGAATTCGGACATGTGTCTGCTGAGTGTAAGCAACAAGGAGCAAAATTGGCATCCCACGACCGTTCACATTCAAAATGGCGTTCAAGCACGACGGCGACATCGGCGGATCGAGGTCACAGCAGCGGTCAGTACGCGGGCAGCCATGATGCAAGCGAACTTCAGTCGAAACAAGTTTTGGTCAGTTTCCGTCAAGAGGGCAGCACTGTGAACCATGTGAACCAATCAGAGTTCATGAGTCCGTCGACATCTTTAAATTGCAAAATGGACGTCGATTCAGATGCCGTGATTGGCCGAGAAAATTTACAATGTGCAATTGGTCCGCTGTCATTCGATTTTAACAGCGGAACAGTAAACAAAAACGAAGTATGCAGAAATAAAATGGAAAGACCGGTAAAAATCGTGACAATTGGTGATAAAATGATAAAAGCGCTGATTGATTCAGGTAGTGACATAAACCTTATATCCAGTGAGTGTTTTAATGATTTCGGTCAAGTGAATTACGACTCTAGCGTTAACATTACTATGTCTGGCTTAGGATCGACAAAGGTGAAATCAATTGGTGTTTTCACTACGAGTTTATCTATTGACAATTCTGTGTTTGATGACGTTGTTTTTCATATTGTGCCTAAACATTGTATCCCCTATGATTTAATTTTGGGCAATGAGTTTCTTAATAAAGTGTTAATGGTTATGAAAGGAGGTTATGTATGGGTAAATCCGACAGGTGAATGGCTGTATGATGTAAATTGTGTTACATGTTCTTCTGATTGTCTAGGTCATATCAGCAACTTAGCTTTGAAAGAGGAAGCCTTGTCATTAGTGGAAGACTATCAGCCGTGTCAAACCAAGGAAGCCCCGATCAAATTAAGGATTATATTGAAAGATGATATCCCAGTTGCTCAGCGGCCAAGACGTATATCACCGATGGAGCAAGATGAAGTTGAAAGGCAAATATCGGAATGGCTACAAGACGGTATTATACAGGTGAGTTATTCTGAGTATTCAAGTCCATTAGTGCTAGTGAAAAAGAAAAATGGTACTACTAGAATATGTGTAGATTACAGACAAATCAACAGGAAGATGGTAAAAGATGAATATCCCCTGCCGAACATTGATGATCACATTGATAAGCTGTCTTCTGCAAAGGTATTCAGTACATTAGATTTAAAGAATGGATATTTTCATTTGCAAGTACATGATGATTCAGTAAAATATACTGCTTTTGTCACAATGACTGGGCAGTACGAGTTCTTACGTGCTCCGTTTGGCTTATCCACATGTCCCAAAGTGTTCACAAGATTTATCACAACAATTTTCAAGGACTTGATTGTTAAAGGAATTGTTATTGTGTTTATTGACGATATTCTCATTGCAGCTCAAGATGAAACCCAGGCTGTAAGTCACTTACGAAGTGTTCTTAAGATAGCATCAGAGTATGGATTAAATATAAACTGGAACAAATCACAATTATTGATGAGGAGAGTAGAGTACTTAGGTCACATAATAGAGGATGGTGCAGTCAGGCCATCGCCAGGGAAGACAGAAGCTGTCGTAAAATTCCCTGAGCCTCAGAATATGAAGCAGCTGCACAGTTTCTTGGGACTTTGCTCCTATTTCAGGAAGTTCATACAGAATTATGCACAGTTTGCACAACCTCTTACTGATTTATTAAGAAAGGAAAATAAGTTTCAGTTTACTGAAGAACATCGAAGAGTATTTAATGACCTGAAGTTTAAATTGGCTGCAGAACCAGTTCTTAAAATTTTCAATCAAGGAGCAGAGACAGAGCTTCACACTGACGCCTCTTCAAAGGCTTATTCTGCAATTTTGATGCAAAAAAGTTATGATGGGGAGTTCCATCCAGTCCATTACATGAGTCGAAGAACCTCAGCTGCAGAAAGTAAATACACAAGTTATGAGCTTGAAGCGCTAGCTATTATTGAAGGTGTGAAAAAGTTCCGTCACTATTTGTTTGGTAAAGTATTTAAAATTGTCACTGATTGTAAAGCTTTTGAGATGACACTGAAGAAAAAAGATTTGGCTATGTCAACAAGAGTAGCACGTTGGATTCTCCTATTAGAGGATTATGATTTCACAGTAGTTCACCGCAGTGGTGTGAAAATGAAGCACACAGACGCATTGAGTAGAAACCCATATGTGGGAGTGATAAAATCTAGATTTCAGGATGATATAAAAAGAGCACAAGAGACTGATGATAATTTGCAAGCAATTATGAAAATATTAAAAGAGGGAGAACCTTATAATGACTATTATTTGTATCAGAATTTGTTATACAAGGGCCCAGAACAACAACTGGTAATCCCTGCGAAAATGGAATTTGAGATCATAAAGAAAGCCCATGACAATGGTCATTTTGGAAGTAAGAAAACATTGGAGATGATCAGCAAAGACTATTGTATACAAAATATAGGTAAGAAAATAGAAGATTACATCAAAACTTGTATACCATGTTTGTTAGCCAGTAGGAAGAATGGGAAACAAGAAGGATTTTTGTATCCAATTGACAAAGGAAATACACCTCTGCATACATTGCACATTGATCATGTTGGACCCCTGACAGAGACCCGTAAGAAATATAACTTCATACTCACAGTTGTAGATGCTTTTACAAAGTTTACCTGGCTGTTTCCAACAAAAAGTACTACTACAGGAGAAGTTTTGAGTAAGTTATCATTACATCAACATATTTTTGGAAATCCAGAAAGGATTATATCAGACAGAGGGACAGCGTTCACCAGTAAAGATTTTAAAGAACATTGTGAAAAGGAGGGAATTCAACATATTACAATAACTACTGGAATACCCAGAGGAAATGGACAAGTGGAAAGGATGCATAGAACAATAATCTCTGTTTTAACAAAATTATGCATTGAAAAACCGGATTAATGGTATAAACAAGTAGGAAGGGTTCAGATGGCACTCAACAGCAGTTATCAGAGGAGTGTGAATACTTCTCCATTTGAACTGCTTATAGGAAAAAAGATGAAGGGACATAAAGATATCGAATTATGTGATTTGCTCGAGGATGAAGCTAGAGAAAGCTATATGCAGGACAGGGAAGACTTAAGGATATTAGCAAAGCAGCAAATATTACATGTTCAAGAGGAAAACAAAAGAAACTATGATAAAAGAAGAAAAGAAAGTACAAAACATAAGGAAGGTGATATTGTTGGTATTCAACGAACTCAATTTGGACCAGGATTGAAACTCAAGCCGAAGTATTTAGGACCTTACCGAGTTGTTAAGGTAAAAAGACGAGATAGATATGATGTTGAGAAGGTCAACCCTGAGGATGAAGGCCCACACAAGACTTCCACTTCTGCTGATCACATGAAGTGCTGGCCAGACTAGGAAAATGGTAAGTGATTATTATTTGTTTTGTTTAAAATTATGTGTGAGTGGAGTAAAATGATTGTTTGAGTGTCTTTAAGGAATCTCATTGCTCACATAGGACTTCTGTGTGCATTATTGTAAACTTCATATTAACTAATTGTCATAAACATATTTATAAAGAATGTTATTGTTAATTATGTAAAACCGAATTGTTACTCCTATGTTTGTCTTATGTAGTGAAGTGCTATACACTAACTGAAATAGTTTTCCATAAGCTTTATTTACTTGTCAAAAATTGTGCCTCAGATGTTAGTTAAGACATTGTAATAGTGTAAAACCAAATGGTTTGTATTTTAAGTGTTACAGTATTGTTAATTTCGTGTGAATGTGAATGCATGTTGACGAATTGTAAATGAATGAGGAAGTGTGCAGTATGGTGATGTCTGAGGGCAGACACGGAGCAGGATGGCCGAATGTGGGATTGGTTTCTGAACGAGTATGAGTGTGAGATATAAGTAAGGTTTCTGAACGTAGCTGTGCGAAAGAGACAAGTAGATGACAGAGCAAGAGAGATGATGTATGCAGGCGGAAAGGAAAAGAGTGGTAGACGACGGGTGAACGACGAACAGGACGCAAGACGAAATGTGCTAACGTGTTACAATTTAAAATAAAGACAAAATTAGTGAACACAAGCTTTTATTTAAATTCCTCGACCCCACAGTAATATGACGTAGGATTTATTTAAATATATCCACAACGCTCTAAGAACATGAAATAAGGGGCCAGACTTGTGTACGGAAAACCTTATAATTATGCAACAGCTCAGGGAGTCTTAAAGGGAGCTACAGTTAATGTGTGAGGTTAAACAAAGTCTTCAAGGGCTAATTATGCGGGCTTGTACCGAACCAATATGTATACGTACGTACTCTCATAAGGGTGTTAGTTAAGCATACCGCGGTTCATACCGCACGGTGAAGTAAACTTTATGAGAAATGTTTGTTGACATGAAGTGTTAAGTTTCACTGCGTAGATAAAATGCTTGATAATTTGGCAGTGTACAGGAAAAGTTCAAATTTTTTTCTCGTAGATATACATACATGTAATCACGACTATTATCCCCTAAAGGTTAGTCAGAGGCCAGACAAAAGCTAAGTGTAGATATACATAAAGAAAAAGAAAAGACATCAGAGAGATAATAAGCCAATTCACATTTGATAGTGATACTGGTGATATTATATTGTTCTGTACGTTTCAATAATGGTGATTCATCTAGAAAAATAAAGTCAGCGAACTTATACTAAAAAGTTAGACCTTCAACCAAGATTGAGTATATCCAACATCCTCAAAGATCAACTCAAGTGGGCTGTCTCGCAGTTCTTCTAAAGAGTTGATGGACGGAGGAGGAGCATTCAAGAGCCAGCTGACGACACTACTGGTGTAGTAGTTGTAGATGATGACGCAGGAAATACCAGTCACTAGGATCGTTAATTTGCGAGCTGTAAAGACAAACAAAACGATTTTAACTCTTCATAATACAAGATATCTTCGCGAAGGGAAGGCACGTGCGGAGAAGGTAGGTAACATACAAATTCTACCAGATATGAAATTAATTATCTATGTGATAGTGGGCGAGTACACATGAAGATATAAATCAATATAAGGACAGTAGAAATTGCTGGATTATTTGATACCTAATGTAATTAGTAAAACATCATTAACATTATTAAGATTCATCAAAGTCTTTTCGATCGTAATAGTTTTAAACTTAATAGATCCTGCAGCATAAAATAATAAAATAATATATTGTTTACTTACCACTAGAGACTACTGTTGTTTCCATTATGTTGTCTTCAAAATCTGAAAAATATATCTGTTTTAAATGAGCTTTTTTTAACACTATGATTCCTTATTTTAAGCGAATAAATAAGAATCAGAACAAAGCTACCGGCAACATTTTTATTGTCATATTCTTATTGACTTGCTTATACTAGCATTAACCTTAAAACAATAAAAATTCTAACCATTAAAAACCCCTTAAACTTTTTATTGCGGTCGACAGTAGCATCTCATGCTTAGAACACGATACATCACAATGAGAGATGTTACCATTTTTACGTACATTGCTGGCAAATCGAAGCCAGAGCGGAGAACACTGCGTACTGGCCAGACGATGGACGCTGTTCTAGCATGGCCGACAGTAGCAGCACTACGGCACATAATCCGATGACAGCCACCACACACAACCATGATCCAGCACTTAAGGGTCTGAGGAACTGGTTCTCAAATTTGCCAGCGCCGTAAGTTGGTATACGGTAGAAATATCGTGTTCTGAAATGGAAACTGTTAAATTACTATACTCTGTTCATCCTACCTTGTCCTATTTGGTAAAATCTTGGCACTCCTTTTCATTGAAATAGCGGCATAATAAATCAACTGATAACTAAATATTGATTTCTTTATTAAATTATTTATAAATAATTGATTTTGTTTTGCCAAGATTGTTTACCAAATGGGACAATTTAGGATAAACATACCTTAAAAAGATTTAGTTTCACGCTTAGATTGCGTCAAGTATTAGTTGGTTGTCTTGGATTAGTCTAATTCACGAATCATGATCTAATTGGTAGGTACTTCAAATAGCTCGTCAACTATTCTTGATGCACTCAGCAAGATACATGAGCCTTTAGATCTATAGCTAGGTATGTACTTGAAAATTGACGTTAAATAATGGATGTGTAGTTTACAACAAACGAAATAATTATAATTGTCTTAATTATATTCGGATTTAATACGAGTACTCACTATCTTGTGGTGTAGATAAGATTTTCGGGCTTCAGAATTCTGAATATCGGTAGTTAGAAATATAATAATATTGTGTATAATTTAATTAGTTTTTTTAAAGAGTAAATGAATAATCGTGGTAACGAAATCTTAGTATTTTTTTTATAAAATCCTAACTTTTAATAAATAGAACCACTCTCAAATAAGGGATGAGTATGTTATATTAATCTTTAACTATGTGATTTTTGATATGGTGCTCATAGTACACTTGAAATCTCTTCACTGGGAAAATCGTCACGTCTGAATACTTTATGAAGCACGTCAACAGTGACCTTTAAAGCGAAGCGTGCTACCGAATTTGTTAGAGCCTTTTTGAGGTTTCAGTCTCTGGGATTTTAAATTTATTTTGATGAATTCTCTTTATTTTGATAAAATTTATTTTGATCAATTCTTTGAAAATTCTCGTCTCTTTTTGTAAATATTCTTATCTTACTACATATTTAGCGTACATTAAAATAACGAGTTATAAGAATAAATATAAATAATATAAATAAATATATTTTTATTTGCAACAATAAATTTACATAGCATAACATCACGCAGCTTACAAAAATTTGTTTCGAGTTTATATATTGTTTTATTTAGGTATATGTACTATTGGTTTCAAAGGCTACAAAAATAAATATATTACTATTCCTATACTCACACATACTACCTAATCCTAACCAAACAACTTGTGTAATAGGTACATACATATACTCATACACCGCTGAACAAATTACTCCGTGATTTGCGTGTTCTGAGATGAAACCTGATATTGAGTATTACGTGATAATTAATAATAGCCTAACTCTGCTAGACATTATTATTTGAGAAACTCTGATTAAGATCTTGTGCCTCTGTTTCGGGAATAATGTACCTAACTAAAATTAAAGCGACGTCTTTATCAACCTTTCATAAAGCTTTTAGTTTTAATTTATTTAATAGTATGTAAAATTAAAATAGCGTTTATGGATAAGGGTGTCTGTAGATATTTATATAAATGTTGATTCCTATTTAAAGTCAAAATACTACTGTGCTTGTATTCATAATGATGATGATGATGTCAATGTAAGACCCGCTTCGTATTCAAATTCCTCTAATTTGTTATCGTTATTCAAATAAATGTGACAAATAAAATATTAAGGTGCGTTTTAAGCAGTTTATGTTTAACTTGATAATTAGACGAACGAGTCGTGACAATAACGATAGCGCGGTGTAATCAGGGTTTCTGACAAAAACAAGGCAAACAATTTAAATAACATTATGCGCTTATTTTTTGGGACTGGAAAATAAAGGTTACACTAACGGGACTTCCCGCGACATACATTATGTAGTATATAGATACTACTTACTGCCTTTATATACAATGCAACGCGAAAGTTTAAAATCTTATACTGAAAAATAACTTTGAAAGTTGTGTTTAGAATGATATATTTGGCCTTAAATTGCTCAGAAATACCGAAAATTTTGATTGACAAAGATTTTGATTTTTTTTATAAAATTACAACTTATGGTAGGACCTTAATCTATGCTATAAAAAAAGGTATATTAATAACGTCTTATTGTATTTCACTGCTTTTTCATAAAGGTGTTTGAATCCATAATTCATAATCCACCACGTTTCATGGAAAATACGACCTGAAAATCTCTTTGCTCTTTAGCATAAAACTCTTTAACTTACTCAATACTTGTAAGTGGAGGCTGCACAATATCTACGTAAGCGTAGTACTCCTTGAAGAATCGTATGACTGGAGATATATCTACGAGCCGGTAGTGAAGTGCACTTATAACAACCACCTGTCGAAATATATAATAGAAGTTGGGTCCTTTCCTATGAAATTGGTGTTTTTTTTCTCTCTTAGTATTTTGTCTGTAACTATTAAGATTCAGAGTATTCCTAAAAAATAATTACCTCGTCTAAAAATAGACTATATTTTTGAGCTCTTTTGATTTGTTTTGATAATTTGTTGTAAGTTTAATTGTGTTAAAATTGGACACGGAGACAACTCTTTTTAAGTGCCTCCCGAATACATCATTTGATTTGCATTAACATAAAAACGATGAATAATTTTTATCAAGCGTGTTCACACACATATTGCTAAAGCTTGTCTAATGATACATGCCAAATATTATTATCTTTGGATTTGTCGTTGTGAAGAAAACTGAAAAAAAATTAGTATGGAAAATGCAGAATTCCCCAAAATCTCCATACAAAACACCAATTTCATAGGTAAGGACCTAATATTTATAGTGTACTCAATGATAAACTTAAAATTTTATTTCTTATAAAAAGCTTGGCAAATGACTCATCACCACCTGATAGTAAGCTGCAGATGAGTCTATATGTGGAGACAGCTTAGAAAGGAATTAAATTAAAAGCTAAACCACCTTCACCTTGCTGGCCCATAATAATTGCACATTCTCGTCTAAGTATTGGATTTTTGTCATTTTTAACAGTTTTTAAAATTTTAATAAATTTAAATTATCAAGAGACACGCCATTTGAATATTGATTTGTCAACATTACGTTACAGAGTAGGGCAGCTGTTTTGAAGTAGCTCACTTTAATTTTCATTTGTTTCCATGTAAAATATAAGTTGCTTTATTCCAGATAGAGACATTAAAAATTGTAGGCTCGTTTAAGGAGACGCGGGGCATCAGGTGGCGCGGTTAGAGGCGCTTCCCGCGTCGCGGCGTGCGTTTTTACCGTTTATAGACAGGCGGCGCGTGAAGCGAAAAAGGTGTAAATAAGACCAATCAATCCTTCTTGCTTGCCGCAGCATCACCCACCGCTTCAGCTGCCGCGTCCGACGCGGCATCGCTCGCCGCATGTGACGCTAAAATTAAAACAAAAGCTTGCGAAAACGCGTCTCCTTGAACGCATCAATACCTCGCCGTATGTTTGTTTTGTTTCTGGAGGCCCGCTTCGCGTGCCGGGCTGCCTGACGCCCCGCGTCTCCGAAAGCGCCCTAACGCGTCTTCAGAGCTAATATTGATAAAATTTTAATGATACCTTAGCATTGGTTAAGTTGAAGTCATCCAACCATATATCTGCTGCAGAGTGTTCAAACCTACAAATGTAATTAGAAAAGATCAGAATGGAATACCACAAGACACAATGAAGATAATATTATATTACAAGGTATCGTGTCGTGTGGGAGCGGCTTATTAAAAGAATACTTCCAACCCATTTCTTCCCTTGGGCGATGGACTCACCACCTACCACGCAGAGCACATGCGTAGTCACTGCTTGGTAAAGCGCGGACTATGACAATGGACTGCTTTTGCGGTGCTTTTGCCTAGTCTCTGACTAACCGTTGGGGGTATCAGTTGTGATTATAAGACTATGCCATTTATAATAATCAAGAAAATAGATTACTATTTTTAAAAGAGTTTACTTTCTTATGGGTTGTTTTGTAAATTTGGGAAATTTGTAAATGCATATTGTCTTTAAGTTGTAGTCATTTAAAACAGGGAAGTCAGTAATAATTTATTTTCTTTATTAAGCCATACACCATTATGGTTAAGCCGGCAACATGATAATAATCTAAGCAGGTCTCTTGGCGAATGAACACAGTGTAAAACTAATAATTCTAGGATTGTTCTTACTTTTAAAATTCGAACTTAGACAATCATGAATAACAAAAAACAAGTCTTCTCTTGTACACTTAATATCACTAATGAGATCGACTCTGTCAGATTCGTTGCGGGCGCATTCCATTAAAATGTGTATCAAATCTTCTTTGGCATTTGGACAAGTGTCACAGTATGAGGGAAGTAAGTAATTAATTAATGTAATATTGTCAGCAAAAACAAGTCAGGCGAAAAATCATTTGGACAGCAAACAAATATTTTGTCAGCAATATAGAGGCAATTAATTGGGCGGTGAAATAATAATTTTGGCAGCAGAATAATTATTTGGGCAGAAGGATAATCATTTCGGTAGCATAAATATTTGCTTACTGCCCAAGAGTTTCTGCCCAATCAGTTATTTTGCTGAACAATTTACAAATATTTGCAGCCCATAAATTGTCGCCCTAAAGTGCCCAATTAGTTATTTTAGCCATTGTATTTTTTTGCAACCCGTTTAACACCTTTAAAAAACTAAAATTGATTAGACACACTCTTCTTTTCACCTGAAATTATGAATCTCCGTGAGGACGTTTAAAATAGTAGCCGCAGTCTTGGTGATGGGGGATACCCCAGGGGTCGGTGTTGGGTCCTTTAGCGTCTGATCAATTAGACCGGGGTCCGGCGGCATCTGAAATTAGTTTTTTAGGGTTAGACAAGCTGCAACAGAAAGTGAAATGTGGTACTGTTTAATGCACAGATATACATTTACATAGATGACGAAAATGCTTGTACTGCGCGTGTCCGAATGTCAGCAAAAAACTAAAAAAAAATGCCTCGTAGTGTCATAATTGGCGGAGGGGTATCGGCAGCATCGGTATCTTTCAATCAGTCGGTTTCTGTTTCTTTCAATCTCCTGTCTCAAAATTACGGCTGTGACGTCACAGTAGGTGTTCAAAAGTTGACGTGCTTGGTTTCTTTGCGAATCGTTAAGCTTGCATTATCTATGTTAATGTATATAAGTGGTTTAATGTATAGCTCGTGGCAAAAGTATCGGTGGTTTTTAAATGTAATGTAAAGGTTTTGACAAAGGACAAAGGACTGTTTTGCTGACGTGACTTATATTTCGCATTTGTACGATGATCACGTCGCGCCTGAGCAGGCCAATTAAATGCTAAATCAGTAGGGATGAGAGCTTATATTACTATGAATGCTTAAATACCTGCCAATGCCGTATTTTCATTTGACAACCAGGCTAAGTAGCATGAGCAACGCGATATGATATTTATCACGGTTTTATCACATCCAGGTGTCAAATTTCATTGTAATTTCTCAGCTAAACGTGATAAATACGCGATAGATATCAAAATGTAGTGATCATGCTAAGAGTATAGGTGCGTAGGTAGCTTTAGTATTATAATAAGTATGAAAAAGTGCTTCTTGTAAGCAAATAGTTGAACGATGACTTTAATAGAAATATTATTATGATATAAGTTATTGACCTTTTTTAGTTGCAATACAATTTCTATGGGAAATTAATTCCAGCTACTTTCCGGTAGGGGCGTTTTTTACGTTTCCCGTGTAAATTAAACATCTAAACGTAACTAAAAAAGTTAAGTTTTGTACAATAATAACTTACACTGGGGGTACAGTACTGTGAAAAGCGTGTTATCTATTCAGTAGCTTCCATATACGGAAGTCTTGCTGTGGGATGTTGGTTGGTGTTGATATAATAACTTGAAATGGATTACTTACGACACTAAGCAGCCTCATTGGCCACTGCTGGAAGTTATAACGCCGATAATATTGGTATATATTTAAATTTGTCTGAAAACCTAAAACATTAACACGCTTATTCATAAAAACACGTTAATAAACTACGTATGCATTATTTTGCTAATCAACTAATTAAGTTCTAAGCAATGCTTGACTTTCTTATTCATAAAACAGTTTTATTTAGTATATATCTTTCACTACGATAGCCCATTTGGTAGAAATTGCGTCAAAAAATAACAGCCGTTTATCCTCCCCCATTTTATTATTTATCATACTTTTCCTGAGGTTGTTTATTTTGATAGAATTGTCACATTTCCAACATGAAATAGGGTATTTCGAAGTCATATTTTCACAAACATTGTTTAAAGTCTTGCTTATATGAATAAGGCGGTAAAAGTATTAAATAATAGTAATAATGTCTAAACAAGCTAATAATATTCTAGATAGAACAATTTGCAACGATTATTACAAAAGAGGCGTTATGGTATATTATGTTATTAGGGGCATCACCGGCTGCCCCCTTTTAGAGAGGTGAGAGGGGCTGGCCTTAGGTGAGCTGGCACCGGCGCCGTTGTGGAGGTTTCCTCAAGTCCCACGACCTTTTTCACAAGCGACACGCCTGCGTTCGGCGCGCCTTCCTCGTCCGATGAGGGCAACGATGGCGCGACGATCGCACGCGTGTTAGCGCCAAGGTGACCCAGGTGGACGTCGATAGTTATTCAGTACACACGTTGTAAGAAATAACATAAAAAATCATACTAAGACAATTCATAATGATTCAAAAAATACAGGTTAAGGCACTGAATAGGAGTCGCACTCAGCATATGTCGGGCGTAGAAACACCACGACGCTGGCCTTTCGTCGACACCTTGATTTACTTTCTGCGTTGCCTGTGACTGTGGTTCCTTTAAGTGTATAATAAAAGGAACCACAGTCACTCTGTACTCTGGAGGGAGAGTCTCACATAACACTACGTTCCCCAGACGTAGGATATGCATAACGCATTTTCCATCGTAAAAAAGATGGGAGGCAGGTAAGAAGGTGAGATGACACTACTAGTACAAGAGGTCGCCGGATCGATTCCTGCAGTTCATGTGGATATCATTTATCTCTCACTGTGCCCGATGCATGGCAACAGGCTCGCCCCTGTTATATGAGGATTTAAAAACATATCAGGCAGGCATAATATGGGTAACCTTTCAAATTATAATTTGTCAACAAAGCATTTTTAATTTATCTGCATTACTTACTTTTTGTTGTTGTAAAATTCTCCCATATTAGGAAGGCAAAGGGAACTTAACTAAGGAAAGGGAACTACAGTCAAGTCTTCGGTATTTTTATGTCTTCAGTATTTGCATTGAAATGCAAGTGTAATTTATTTCAATGCGTCTTGGGAGAGTTTGGCGTCAAACGATCGATGGCAGACACTGTGGTGTTACTTCGATGAGGTGGATTACCACAATCAAAATCCCATCGTTTTTCACGCCACTTGACGCTTATTTCAATGATCCTCAACATTGCTCATCATTATTGACACTTATTACACAAAAAAACACGGATTTTACGCAACAAGATCCACTCCGCAACAATATTACAATGACTGAAATAAAAAACACGTCCGCCATAGTTGAATGCCGCCAAAGACCTCTGATGATATTTTTTTATTTGCAAGTGTATTGATAAACATCGTATGACACGCGTGCGCATTGATCACTACGTACTTGGTTTTCTTATAGCGCCTCATAAGTACTGACCAACAAAGCGCACTTGTATCATAATGTACTATAAGTCTATTTAGTTTAGTAACTTCTATGACAGGTAACCTTAATAAATCAAGGACATTAGCTAAAGTTTACCTTGGGTTACTAAGAACTTACCTTTACTATGGTCCCAATTTCCGGCCCTAGTGATTATCAAATCCCCTCCTTGTATTTTCCCGAAGTTATAAATTTCATGGAGCTGATATCCAGTATCTAATTGATAGAATATTACTTAAGGCTTCCATTAAAACATATTTAGTATTGATATTCGAAATTACTGCTTGACTGAGGTAATTTAAAATATTAAATTTCCCTCAGCCAACGAGTTTATTATTTATTTTAGCGCATAATCTCAACTACTTGATAAATCAATAGTATTGTTACCTTCCTTTTCTGCCAAAACAATATCGCAATTAATGCTTATGTTAAGATTTTCCAATGTCTGTAGCATATTTTGATAGATAATATCATCTTCTTTAGAAACATTTAAGTGGTCGTTTTCATAAATAATCAACCACTTACGAGGTGTATCCATCAAGGTGTTTTTCGATGCCTGAAAGAAATAAATTATTTTCATTGTAAAGCAATAACCCCAAAAAAATTGTTTATGCTGCTTAGAATATTAAAGAATAATATTATGTATAGCAATATTGTTACATTAAATTACATATTGTACTAGAAAGATAATAAACCTAAAATAAACCTTCGAAGAGAAAGGAAAAATAAACCAACCAAAAATAACCAGATAAACTCAGAGGATGTTTTAGGTCCCTTTAGTCACTTAAAAATATATTTTACTTATTTTTCTGAAGCAGACGGGTAAAGATTAACAAAAAGAAAACTTTGGGTGCAAAAAGTAAGTAGCAAATATAATTGCTTAAAGGTCTAGCGTCAACTTTTTCCTTTCATTAGAAGGGTCTCTTGTAATCTTGAAATGTTGCCTGCGGCTTCATAGGCCCTCTATAGGTTTTCTTTGCTAAATTAATATTTATAGAAATCGAGTTTGAAAGCTCCTGAATATTTAAACGATGATTACCTATTATCTGTTCTTATTTTTATTTTTTTGAATAGTTTGTAGGTTCAACTACGATCTTTTACCAACATTTAGTGTTTATTATGACGAATTAAGTTAAGTACAAGTTATTTACATAGATATGTGTTTTTAAATTTTTCAAATATGGTATTTAACCAAAGATGCGCATGTTTTCACTAGATTGGAATAGAGATTGGAGCTATTCTATTTTCATTAGTATAGTAAGGAAATGATTATGTCACACCAAACATAATGGTTATGGATGGTTCTCCAATGAAAGTGATCAAAGTCAGATTGAGTGTGTGAATTTAGATACAAGAAAGTGGATGAAATTGCTTAACTGTCGATTATCAGAGAAGAATAGAAATTGTTGCATATTTACTAATATTAGCATCAAAACCAAACCATTGTTTATTTTTTTATGATTTTTAAGGACTTTGACAGGACAACAGCAGTTTGATTCTTATATAGTCACTACAACTCGAAGTACATAAGGTAACTTTTTGAAAATTACATAAAGCATAGTCCTTTTGAAGTTGTCACACGTGGGGTCGATGAGGACTCCGATAGAAACCAATTCCTGCTGCAGGCACATGTCGGGAGTGTAGGGACCCTTGTACTCAAATGTTTTGTCTATTTTTACTGAGGATACGCCTAGAGACAGCTTCGATGCTTGCTTTGTAAAATCAAGTGTCCCTGTAATGACAGAAATAAAAAAAAAATCATTAATAAGTATTACCTTGTTATCGATAATAACAATTAATAACTTATAACTTATTTATGATGGGAAAACCTATTTGGCTAAGACGCTATAAACCATTTGTTCTCCAACACAAAATAGATTATTTTGATATATGTTTGTAAGGAAAGAAATTAACAGTGTGTTTGGAGAATGACACAGACAACAGACTATTTGTAATTTATATTGATCGTATGTATTTTACTATAATACTAGCAAGTGTAGCTAAGTAATACATGTGAAAACTTTTAATATGGTCTAGGACTAATATGAATAACTAAATCTTAGCAAGTGAGTATAATTTTAAGGAGTACAGTCAGCGTCAAATACTGAGTGACACTCAGGGTGTTCAAATAAATAGACGCTACCAGAAAGTCAATAATATCGGCACAAATATATTTTCCATTTTGTTGTCAACAATATGGAAAGTCTTTTGTGTTGTCAACATAATGGAACTTTATTTGTACCGATATTATTGACGTCGTGTTATTTGAGCACCCTGAGTGTCACTTACTATTTGACGCTGACTGTACATCATTGTATTTACGTATATACAGTAAATTATATTATATTGAATATGTATGTAAAACATTCATAAGCAACGACATATAAATTTAATAACCAGCATATCTTGTATGAGGAGCTATGAGGAGCTGGTGGCGTAGTGCTTAGTGGACTTTGACTTTCAATAACGAAAACAAAGCTTCCTTCGTCATGGTCAGGCTTTGGATGGGCACCTTAAATCGTTGAGATGCTTCGGAAGACACGTTAAGCCGTTGGTCCTGGTCGATATTGCTACTCACCAACTGGCCACCATGGTAGTGTTAAAGCCCATATTCCTCAATGTGTTCCTCCATGACGAATATCTTATATGAATGAATGAACATCAATATACGTACATCCATCTCCTTCGCAGGCAAATACACAGACAAACTTAGCTTTCCTATATTTGAAATAGTTCACAGCAAACGTAGAAGCGATACTATTCAACCCTATAACGTCGACGGGCGAACAAAGGAATAGCGTTAGCAGGATTGGAGACATGGTAACTAGTGATATGAAGCATGTCAACTTCGTACTTATTGAGTAGAAGACAAATTCAGGGTTTTATAGGGCAATTTATAGCACGCGCTATTATTATGTAGGTTTGCCCTAGACTATAAGGTAGTACGTAATTTTTTGGTACAATAAATAATTTCTTTTCTATATTTGAGCATAGATGATTGCTATTCCCATACATGGGTTTTTAGTTCGTCTAAAACTTATTATTATAGCGATCTATAATACTACTTAATTTATCTATGATTTGAGTGAGAACATAAAACTGTGAATTAAAATACGACGAAGCAGCAGATATCTCTACTCCTCTTCTAAGACTATAATAACCGTTTTGATGTGTTTTTATAGAACTACATGACAATTGCTCCTTTTTATATGGGAAGGCAGCGGTAGCCGAGTTGGAACGGACGGGGCACTATTCCTTCGAGAGGCCGCGGAACTCGCGGGTTCGATCCCACCGCCTGTACCACTGAGTTTGAATAAAAACTTATGTACAGCTCATTGTGAATATCGCTTGCCTCACATTGTGCCCGCTGCAAGGCAACAGGTTCATCACCTCTTACATGGGGACCTTACATATCTGGCGAAATGTGGGCGCTAACATGTGATGACAAATATGTATGTATATGGTAAGAGCAATTTTAGTACGATGATAAATGCATAGCCTATTCGAGATGGGCATTGACACGAATTTTTTTTAAACCCCTTGGCGGTCACCACGAACACCAGTATTCGCAAACAATAGCTGTTTTTATTGTGTCTCGTTTTGTGACCATTGACTAGTTAAGGTGTAAATGTAAGAATTAGAACGGTTATAATCTATTTGATTATTTTATAGAATCTTATCTTCTACTGCTATATCATGGTTTTGACCATTTTCTGAGTATTTTACAAAACAAAATCAAGCGTAATATTTTTTTATCAATGGAGGGCCAACACTTTTAAAAGTATATTTTTATTTTGAAATAAGTAGCAATCAAGTAGTAACGTTATTAATTAAAATTAAAATTATATTATGTCCCGTGTTGGTCCGGGACACAAAAAGAATGCACCAACTGCTTTTCTTAACTAGCATGTCGTAAAAGGCGACTAAGGGCGTATTGGGTACTGGGTCTGTGGTTGTGTAGGCGATGAGCTAGCCACTTGTTACTACTCAATCACGATTATTCATTTGACCAAACCCAATTTTTGAATGGCTAAAAGTGGTCTTAAGGAACTCCTTGGACTCTGCCTACCCCTTCAGGGTTTACAGGCGTGATTGTATGTATGTAAAATTGTACACAATTTAAAGACACAGCCTTTTATTATTTTTGATTACAAATTTCAACAATCTTAGTTCACATAGTACTTTTCTACTTTAGCATGCCTAAATGTCTTTGCCTATCAAGTAATTTGACATATCGATAATCCTATAATGGCGGTAATGGAGCTGTCACTTTGACATGTGCTTTGATGTAGTTGATGTTATTGGATAATGGTATTGTAATTTTAGGCTAAGTGGTATAAAGCGCCATTAAAACGTCTCAATGTATCATTTGTTGCAAGATATACAACACTTAAAGTGTTCAGAAATGGATAATAGTAGTTATGTATACATAAGGACTTAAGCATGTAAGGCGAAAAGTAGGTGTTACATCTGTGGCAATTACTTTTGGAATATAGGGATAGTTATGACAATGACTGATGTTTACATACACTTAATTTTCATCTGACGAAAAACATTACATAAAATTTTGATGACCTCCGTGGTCGAGTGTTCTGTATGCCGGTCTCAAGGCGTCACCATTCGGTTCGATTCCCGGTGGGGGCAAATGTTTTGGGTGATGAATTCAGGCGTTTGTTCTCCAGTCTTGGATGTTTACATATATTTATATGTATTTATCTATTGAATATATTTATCCGTCATCTAGTATCCGTAACACAAGCAGCATTAGTTGCTTAAATTGGAATAGTTGATAGGTGTGAGTTTTTTAAGATATTTATTTATTTATATTTATTAAAATGTATTATTCAACCAATTTCTTCCAAAAACAAAAAGAGAAGAATCGATTGTTGGTATATTTGATTTATATAGACGACGCAAATGCATGTACTGCGCGTTTTCGAAAACCCAGACAAAACGTCGGGGTTTGGCGGCTGTTAACTAGTGTGCGTGCGTCTTAATGGCTGCAGAACAAAAAAAATGCCTCGTTGTATGAAATTATCGCAAGAGCATCTGCGGCATCGGTATTTAACAATTAGTTTGGATCTCCCGCCGTAAAAAAATTGTCACGCTTAGTCTCAATATACTATACTTATTCTTGCGTTATCTATGTATCACTGTGGTACTTGTATAAAGATCGACTGCCTACCGACAATTATTCCTGGTAGGCTTGAACCGTGTCATCAACAGCAACATAAAAAAATAGTGTCTAATAGCGATGAGTCGTTGAATATAGGAATAAAAAAAACAATTTCAGGCAATTGTACACCCATATTGGCAATAAAAAAAACCACACACACACACACACACACACAAAAATTAATAATAACAGTATAAAATCAAATTTCTCAAATAAAACTTAATTACATGGAAATAAATCAATTCAAAATAATAAAATTAAAACAAAATTAAAAATTATATTATAATAAATTACTAGTATAAAAAAAATTGTGCAAATGGAATTGAATTAAAAGGTGATTACTCAAAAAGGCAGCGGTAGCTGAGTTGGGACGGACGGGGGACTACTCGTTCGAGAAGGCCGCGGGTATTGCGGGTTCGATCCCACCGCCTGTATCACTGAGTTTGAATAAAACTTATGTACAATTCATTGTGAATATCACTTGCCTCACATTGTGCCCGGTGCATGGCAACAGGCTCGCCACCTGATACATGGTGACTTAACACATCTGGCGAAATGTGGGAGGTAGTGATATGTTTGTGTTTGTTTGTTTTATTACTCAAAGATTTACTATACTTATATGAGGGTATTACTATATAAAACTACATAAGAAGCGAATAAGTTTATATTCTTTATTTCCTCCTTACACATTACTTATCTGTCACATGGCATCCACGAGGAGCTCGTTGGTGGCATAGTGGCAAAGCTACCTTCGCCATTATCAGGCCTTAGATGGTACCAAAACTTTGTGATCTCGAACTCCTCCGTGCTTCGAAAGGCACGTTAAGCCGTTTGGTTCCGGTCAGTACTGCAGCCGTTTCTACTTACCCGCATTGGGCCAGCGTGATGGTGTTACGACCCATACTCGTCATTTCTGAGGAAGGCCTGTGCTCAGCAGTGGGACGTACAGCCGAGGACTTGGTATCCATAATACAAGTATTAGCTGCTTGCTCTGTTAAATCACACGGCTAATGTAAATATCACAAATATGCTTAGAAATATATCGCTTTCTCAAGTATTTCCGTACACACCGTTTATAAAACCTCTTCGTTATCGCAAAATAAGCGAAAAAGCGCTGGGCATAAAGCGATTCAGCTCTTATACCGTATTAAGCAGCTCAAAATTAAATTAAAAAAGTAATGAGGCGAAAAATGTCTTTTGCTACGAAGGAATATGGCTCAAAGTTCTTTGTCAGCGTCTGTTATAATCTTTTGCACGCGATGGTTAAGATGTAATATAGGTGAGTTGAACCTGTTTACATATGTTTGAGTTGGGTTTTATTAAATACTTACATCGTTTTTAGGTTTCTGACCGCGTATCTGTATTTTGTAAGCCGTGTTGTGACTATAGAATTTATTATTTGGCTCTACCTGTGAAAATCATAACATTTTGTTTGTGGATGTGTTGTAGGGTGAATAAATTATATTGTATGCGCCCTTTGATAATTTACGTGAAGATCTGCTCGCTTGCCCACTATTCCATGAAACTAAGGAAATTCCGAATTGGTAACATCCATAATAGTGATTGCAAAAGATGTTCTTTAATGTTCCATCAAATTGTAACACGCTGATTTTTTCACAAAGTAATTAAAGCTTGTTTTTTATAAGATATTTAATTTTGAACTTTTTACTGTTTAAGCCAAAGTACTCTTTACGGCGATTCAAACGAGCCCAAACTTGATGGCATTGTGTTGTTAAATTTCAGAGTTCCTATGGCCACCTTCCAGCTCCATCATCAGAACTGCAAGGCTTTTATTAAATCGTAAAATCACCTGTGAAATTAATTTTGCAGCGGCGATAGGATGATCATACGTCGCTTATTAAAAGTGTCGATGTTTTAGAAGACGAATAAAAAGTTAAAAATTGTATATTATTTATAAAAAGTTAAATATTTCAAAATTAGAATTGTAAAAAGAGGTGTAAACACCAACCCAGAAGGAAAGTCTGTAATAATTAAATACATTACTGCCACAAACCTTGTTATAAAGCTTCCACCGCAATGCGTCTTCTTAATTATCAAAAAGCCGGTAATTGTGCCGTATTTGTTGAATTAATGTTAAGAAAACGTGTAATATCCCTGCCTCTGAATCCTAGGAATACATAATAAATTGTTGCGAAGTTTCAGTTTCTCGATTTACAGGCTGGCATTTACACGTCTACGAATGTTTATATCGAGTAGGAGTAACCTTAACGAATATTTTTTTTAAATTCAGCATTGACTAAAAGGTGGTGATGAGTTTATGATGATGTTGGTGGTGCTGATGTTGATGGTTACACATGTAGTGCGTCTCGGAGATTGGCGCTTAAGGGTGGTTTCATTGGTGCCAGCGAGATTTCCGTACATTTTGACGTAAAGTGTGGCTGTGAAACGATGTTTGGTATCTCTTGTACCTATGAAACCACCTTTAGAACAGTCACTAGACAAGTCTATAAAATTTAGTTTTGCAAAGAATAATATTCAAGAATCTAAACGTTATCTAAACTCACAATGGGATCTTCTTGTTCTTAAAAAAAATAATCTGACTTCTTTTCATCTTCAAAATCTGATGTTCGGAGATGCTCGTAGACTTGTATGTAACACTATCAGGTATGCATAGAACAAAACAGTAACCTCATGTGAATACGGAACTAGTGTCTTCAGAATCTGAAACAAGTTATACAAGTTTTCCTTTTGTTGTTGCATTATGGAGTGTTCGTTGCTATTATTTGTTATCTAAACTCATATGATCACTCGCCAGCGTTGGCTTAGAAAAATCAGACTGTATTGGTTCGTCGGCAAAGTTAAATTGATAGCTAGGTAAAATACCTAAGGCTTAATTTTACTCGCGTTGAAGATTTCGTCATTAAATGGCTCCCTCGGGGACAGTACCATTTTTCAGACAACTAAGTACCAAGTCTCCCCAGAGGGTTATAATTCCGCTGCAAAGCAGTGCTTGCATTACAGTGCTCCTACGTGAAGAGTTAGAACAAGCTGACATTACTGGGAACTGCTTCCTGATTTATTTATGCATATTTAGCAGCATACCATATAGTCTCCGTAGGCGCAGGCAGTTGCATTATATTATTATGGGACCCGGAGTGAAGACATTTATTCGTTTGTGCTTTCATATTGAAAAAAACTTTTGCTGTGGGTCCACCCATCCATCCATCAGCCTATTGACGTCCACTGCTGTAATAGCCTCCCCTAATAGTCTCTACAACTCGCGGCCCTGCGCCGTCCGCCTCCAGTAGACGTACAAGTATCAAAATACTTATAAGCGGAAAATTTTATGTTCGCCAACGTTTCTAAGTAGACGGGCAAAAATTATAGAAATTGGGAATTTTCAAGGCAACAGTTTACATGCATTATTAGAATTTGCGTGCTTCACCTTAGACCCCATCGTTGCTTTCCATCAAGCGAGATTGCGGTCAATCGTGCTCAAATCTCTGGTAAAAGAATATTTCAGAATACCTGGTATTCGTCTGGTATTTACGAGGTGTAAAAGTAACACTGCAAGTCTCCTACTCTACGCTTACGAGACTTAGCAGTGTTTTTCAAAGGAATCGTTGCGTAGGTGTTTCGTTTTGGGTCTCAGTTGAAATCATGGCGTGCGTCGAGAGCGAATTGATTGTCGGTTGTTTTTCCTTGGGCGCCACGCGGCGAACTTTTTCCTTTTTTCACAAGTATGCAACCTCCATGGTTATAGGCTGGTAAGGTCCGGCGCATATTATCAGCATCGGCATGGAAAGGAATCTTTCAGCATCCCTACATGCAAGCGCACACTGTTGGCAACCATGCCTTAGCATGCTGCAACGTCCTTAGGGATGACAAAGCGTCCTTAAGTATGCCGTACCGTTCAAATTATCCCCGAGTGTGTACTGAAGGATGCCGAAGTATCCCGAAGCAACCTCATGGTACGTGTGCGGATTTCTTTGAAAATGAAGGCGCTCGTGCGAACCTCATGTGCGAAAGGCCTTAACCATTACTACTATTAAAAGGTGACAGAAAGCATTAGCAGGACCAATATTGAGTTTAAAATATTGACAGATGATTGACTTTATCGTTAGGGTTAATGGACGATTTAATGAGCTTTGGCGGTGAGTTCGGGAGCTTGCTTTATGGTTCCGATATAGTTTAAGTGGTCATTTTAATGCGTAAATTGGTATTTTATAGTGTAACACTAAATTAAAATGACTGGTGAATTATTGGTTACGACGGCTCAATTTGATTAAAAAATTTTTGAGTAGGTACTTTGAGTACTTGTATCGATTTCGCTGGCAGTTAGAAAAATCGAAGATTATCACCCCTTTATTCATAAACGCAATTTAAGTTAAGCAAGACTTTAAGCAATTTTTAGGGAAATATGCTTCCAAAAACCCTATTAGTGCTGAACTATTTTTATAATGTGTAACATCTGTCAAATTAAACAACTTCAGGAAAAGTCTATTATATAATTATATGATAAACAGCTGTTGGGCTGTCAAAGTGAAATATAAATACTAATTAAAACTGTAATATGATTAAGGAAAATTTAAGCATTGCTTAAAGCTTAATTAGTTGATTAGCTAAATAATGCTTATGTATTTGATTAAAGTATTTTAATGAATAAGCGTGGTAATGTTTAAGTATAGGTATTTGAAATACTATAGTCATATCAGCCGGGTGTCGTCTTCTTCTTACGTAGGCCTCGCTATAAGTACAATAATAAAAATATAGAAAGTAAAGGTGCCTGAGTGCCCCTTTTAAGGCAATAGGCTTGCCTCTGGTTAGGGACATAAAAAATATAAAAAAAACCTTTTCAAATGTATGTGTTCACACGTCTATTATATTACCACGTTTACGTGGTGGTGGATTATAATAATAAAATAAAATATGATAATACTATTTTGACGACCTCCGTGGCCGAGTGGTCTGTACGCCGGTCTCAAGGCGTCGCCATCTCGAGAGGTCCTGGGTTCGACCCCCAGTGGAGGCAAGTGTTTGGGTGATGAATTTTCAGAAATTTGTTCTTCAGTCTTGGATGTTCATTATATATGTATTATATTATGTATATTCTCAATAATTATATGTATTTATCTATTAAATATGTTTGTCCGTCATCTAGTATCCGTAACACAAGCAGCATTTAGTTGCTTAAAATGGGATTAGTTGATAGGTTTGAATGTCTGAGGATATTTATTTATTTATTAGCAATCCAACTCTCACTTCTTAGTACGGTAAGAAAATGTGAAAATTTATACAAAAATCTGTTTGAAAACTTAACATACTTCAAATGCAAATTCTTTCTGAGTAACTGTTGGTTTTCTTCGCTTAATTGCTCGGAGCCACGGGCGATCAAAGGAGGTTGGTGTTACTAGAGGATTTCACGCGTTCTTTGCGAGGGACTTAACATAGAGGTTTTATACTAGGGCAAATCATAACTCCCGTATTCAAAAAACACGTTAATCACCTCCTTAAGCATTATTTAATTAAGCAACTAATTAAGCTATTCAACGTTTAAAAATTCTCTATTCATAAAACAGTTTTAATTCTTATTCTTATTCTTGTGAAGGGGCTGAGACAATTCAGGGCAATTCGACCCTATGGGATCTTTTGTGCTTCCCCTTTTCTATTCATCCCTCCCTGCCATCACCCAAAATGTCCTGGATGTCGTTATGATGTTGGCTGGAGGCATGCCTATAAATTCCTCAGGTTTGGGATAAGACGCCCCTAGAATCCGTAGTCGTTTAATTCCTTAAACATCGCATTCACATAATAAATGATCCATGCTTTCATTGTTTTCACCACACAATCTACAGGTGGGGCCATCAACTTTGCCTATATTGTACTAATGCTTCCTTGTGTTAACATGTCCAGTCAGGGCACCTATAATGCAGCGGATTTGACATCTGCTGATTCTCCCAAAGCTTTTAAGGTAGCCTGTGTGTGAAGACCCAATAAATTTCTTCTTTTATCTTTTATTTTAGCAGTCCGTTTGGTAGAAATTGAATAATATTTTCTGTCAAGTAACTATTTATCGTCCCCTATTTTGTTATTTAGCATACTTTAAGGTGGTTTTATTTTTGGTAAAATTCGCACTTAAGGGGAAGGTTATTTCCTGAGGTTAATAATTGGCGGTAAATAGAGTTTTTTGAGGTCATATTTTTTAAAACATTGATCAAAGTCTTGCTGAGAACTTTAATAGCGTTTATGAATGTTTGTGTAAATGTTTATATCCTGATTAATCAGAGTGTAATTGGGATATTATTATATCAAAAGTGGACTTAATGTTGTAATACCTTACCCAATTTCAGTGTACAGTAAATACAAGCAATTTGACCGCTAGTTCAGTATGACAAAAAATTCAAAATTCTATAATTGAACCTAAATATTACTACGGACTTGTTAAAATTTGTAGCCGTAATCACTATCCTTATTCGGGACGTAAGGAACACATACACTGCTACAGATACGATATGTATGTATAAAATACCCAAAATGCGGTTAATAATGCGATGTCGCTAGCATATAAATATGCAACGCACTGTAATCGCTCAAGCCGTAAATTTGAAGTTGTTTGAAGTTACAGTATTATACAAATGCTTTTAGACCACACGAAAGCCTTAACTACGTAAACCTAGAAATCTGATTTTAAATTTATTTTTTTCAGAACTTGAACACTGTATCTTATGAGCCAGCAAGGTGGAGGTCGCTAGGCCTGCATCCTTTGGTGCTGCCCTAGCATCCTTCCCAAATGGACTTACCTACTGCTTACCATCAGGTGTTGTGTCATTTTCTGGGCTGATTAAAAAAAAAATCCCTCTCCACACGTACACACTCCATTAGTACTAGTAAAACGTGTTGTTCTCGTCACTTGATATTTTAAATTCTGGTAGAACTAGTTTTAAGCGGGGGGTGCTGGACATTTTGAGTGAAGCGGGGTGATGGATACTCACATTAAAACACACACACACACACACACACACACACACACACACACACACACACACACACACACACACGACACAAATTCACCAACTTGCATGGGCTTGATATAATAATAATTATCTTTTGTTTTTTATGCATATAAGTGTTATAAATATTTTGTGGTGTACTCTGTTATTTTATGTAAATCCGCGTGATATCTTTTACCTCGGTGATTCTATCTAATATCGTTTATGTGTGAAGAAATATAAAGATATAAATAGTATCACATTGTATAATATTATCTATAATTTTTTCTTTATGTCTTTTGTCTTTGCTTATAAATAAGTAAATAAAGAAAAACCTTTCATTGCCAATTTGTTCAGTTCAATAATTGTATCATAATTTGTAAGTGCTGTGGTTTTTTGTAAAATAAATAAAAAGTAATTGTTTTTCCATAAGTAAAAACAATTAGAAGTGGTTGACTTAATACTGTACTATTTTATAATGGTCAAAATTAAAGTGTGCTTTGGTCTTCTGACACCTACCTTTTTAAGGTATCCGCTTGCATGTTCATAAAAATTTCCTTACAAGACAGAAGCCATTATCTTTCTGTTTAGCGCCAGAATGTTTCACAGCTATTTGATTTTCGTTTGAGAGTAATTCCGCGCCTTCATAAGGTAACTGAGTTCGTGCAATTTGAATAATTTCTTCGGAGTTATGAGAAGGTCGTCGTAAAAGGTTCATAGGGGTCCCACCTGTGCTATTGTCTTAGAGATAAGAAGGACCTGACAAGGTCGTACTAATTAAACAATGTTGTTTAAGCTCTTTAAGCTCAGATCACAATGTGATGCGAAAATTATTTAATTTATAAGCGTTTTAGTCATGAACTGTCAAAACACGTATAGAAAAAAAACAAGAATCTGCGGAAGGTACGGTAATCACCATTGCAATGTTTTGATCTATAAAAATAAATAAATAAAAGAAAATTAATCATATGTGAGTGAATTGGCTGGTGAGCGATGACGGAAACATTACTTATCAATATTATAAACAATCGCCAGAAACGGACTTAGCTAGCAAAAAAGACTGATTTATTTTAATACTTTTTTCATTGACGTGGATACTTCCATGGAAGTTTTACTTATTCGGCTATCACTTATCACTTATCTCTATTTTCTTATTGCCGATGTTAATTTTACAATCTCCAAAACAACGCCAACTTTAGCAGCTCCTTGTGACATACTCAGAAATAAATCCAAAGAATTTCTGGCTTCAAAGGGTTTGTTGACGACTGTTTTTCCACTTGAACCGCAATATAACGTCAGAGATAATATTGTACTGTGTCTTTATGTCCCCCAGAGTTTTACTTTTGGTGTTATCCTTAAACATGACCGCTTTGAAAGCATTTCAATAAAAGGTAGTAATATAGATAGAGGCGAGGTAATGAGCAGAGAGCAGGCAGAGTGTACATGACTTGACAGGCCGCTTGATGAATTATATGAAACACTAGTGTTTAGTATCCGAATACTAAATCCTATCTCTTTCATACATCATCTTGCTTTCTCGCTCGCTCTCTCTGGTCCGTTTGTGTCAGTGCACCGAGTACAACTTCGCACGTTATTGTATATAATTACATATACATATACTCTTTATTGCAATTCAAAAACAAATACATAAAACAGGTTGTTAACATAATGTTTGCAAGGGCGGACATATCCCTAACAGAGATCTCTGCCTGTCAACCCATGAAAGTAAGTTGAGAAAATAGATTATAGGGGATACAAATGCATAAAGAAGACAATATTGAAAAACTTGAATATTAAACATACCTACATAATAATAATCCTACTTAAATACATATATAAAAACAAATACTTAAATAATTACACAAATATATACATAAATACACAGTGTTTATAGCTAAGGTTCACATAATTAAAACAGTGCAACATAATCAGTAATTGTGAATTGCAATAAAATCAGTGTTGGGACCACAAATCGGTCGACCGCTTTATTAAACAACTAGCGTATATTCCTTGCCCGCTTATAAGGGTGAGGATTTTAATCCGTAGTAACCTCAAAAGTTAAAGTCTAGACCAATAGCGTCAATGGAAACGCCAAAATGTATTAGCTTGACAAATTGTTAAGTTTGTGGTGAAAATTCGAAGCAATATAATAAGTTGTCCATGATTATTTCACTATAGTAATATTTGAAAATTCGACTTTTATACGAGCTGTCATATCACAACATCATACGGTTTCGCCATTTATCCATGTTTTGACCTATTTTTCAACCAGACCAAGGATAAAAGAACCGACCTTTGCGCTCTTTGTCATCTAACATTTAGACTTAGAACCGCACAATCATCCAATAATAGTTATCCAATAGCGGCGACGCGCTCTATGGCAATGGACTGCTTTTGCGGTGTTTCTGCCTAGTCTCTGACTAACCCTTAGGGGATAAATTCGTGATTATATGTATATGTATTTTATCACGCCTATATCCCCAAAGGGTTAGGTAGAGATGCATTACACTCCCACACATTTCCACAATAATTTTTGTTCCATCGAAATACAAGCCTATAAGGTATTTAATTAAACAATTAATTATCAGTCTGTTTAGTTTAAAGTGCCATAAAAACACAATACTCGTAATATCAAAGCTTAACCAGCAGTCTTAACCTGTAAGTTTGATTGTAGTAAGAGGATTAGAATCGTACGAAGGTATTACATGTTCTTTTCCGACACGAATATCGCGTTCATGATAATCCGAACTCGCCGAGTTTGATACTATGAAATCCACAAAAAAAATGTACAAGGGACAGTTCATTTTGATCATTTCATTGAAAAATATTCACTTTTTAAAGTCCTCTTTTTTCTCAATGTCAGATTCAAAGGCACCAATTGAGTTAGATTTCTATAGAAAAAAGGTCAGTCACCCTTCAAGGCACAAAAATACTGAGTACCTACGCCGCTGGCGCCTCAAATATTATGTAAAAGGAGGCAATTGCAACTCTATATAGTCATAAGCTGACTGCGCAGTGGTACATTTAAAACAGTCAGAAAACATGGTTGCTTGCCAAAAAGATTGTGAAAACAAGCAGCTCTCTAACATTTTTACGGATAGAATTGCGAGATAAAACGGTTGCATTGCAAAGATTACGTAAAAATGTAATGTACGGGACAGTGGGCCCGTGAAAGATGGCACGGTAATTAAGTACAAAGCAATTAAAGTCACCTCTACGATTTCTGTCTCCTTTGTTTCATGCTAGTTGGTGAATGTTCAGTATGACATATCTGTACCTGTACGATCTCTGTCTTCTCTGTATTATAATAGTTTGTGAATGTGCAGCATGACATATTAATACCAGATTTTCTGTAAGATGGTATTGGTGATTTCTACTTTAGAATCGTTTAGCTGCTCCTATGAGAAAGTATATTAAATAGTGTGTTAAATAATTTATCTATTATAATATGAAAGACATGTATATCTTTTTTTAAGAGTATATACATACATACACATACATATAATCATGACTATTATCCCTAAGGGTTAGTCAGAGACTAGGCAAACGCACCGCAGAAGCAGTCCACTGCTATAGTACAACTTCACCAAGCAGTGATTGCACTCAGCGTGACAGGTGGTGAGCTCGTCGCCGCTATAAACTATTGGATGGTTGTCCAATTCTAATGCCATTAGTCGCCTTTTACGACACCCAAGGGAAGAGATGGAGAGATGGGTATTCTCTTAATGAACCGCTAACACACGGCTAAGTATAATGCCGTCTTTTATTAGTTCTTGTACAGTCAGCATCAAAAAGTTTGTGACACTCAGGGTGTTCAATTAAATAGATGCTACCAAAAAGTCAATAATATAGGTACAAATAAAGTTTCCATATTCTTAAACACACAAAAGAGCTTCCGTATAATATAATAGGTAAGGAAACTCTTTTGTGTTGCCAACAATATGGGAACATTATTTGTACCGATATTATTGACGTTTTGGTGGTGTCTATTTAATTGAACATCCTGAGTGTCACTAACTATTTGACGCTGACTGTACGTATACCTCATAAAATTTACAAAAATTAGTTTTCTTGATAGTGATTTATTGAAACATAATGTATGGAACTGGTAATATTATGCTTAAAAAGTGGAACTAACCACTTATATCATAAGATTTGCCTTGTAGCTTGCTCTTTATTACATGTTTCATAAAGTACTGCAAAAACATACACAAATATAATACTTTACTACAGTTCTGTATGAACTATAAAATCAGATTTTTTTTTTTTTTTTTTTTATACTACCAGGGTAGCAAACAAGCATACGGCCCACACAGATGGGCAGTGGTCACCGTAGCCTATGGACGCCTGCAACACCGAGGGCATCACCAGCGCGTTGCCGACCCTTAAAAAACCTTTTCACGCCCTTTTTGAAGGACTCCATGCTGTAGTCTCTTGGGAAAGCCTCACCAGGGAGTTCATTCCACAGCCTAAGCGTACGAGGAAGGAAATTCCTCCTAAAACGCACGGTACGCGACCATTGTGGTTCTAACGTGTGAGGATGAATTCCCTGGCGATGGCGAGCGGTGCGGTGATAAAAAGAAGCTGTTGGCATCATGTCAAATAGCTCCTCAGAACAGACCCCATTGTACAAGCGGTAGAACACACACAAGGAAGCAAAATCTCTCCTCAAACTTAAGGGCTCAATACCGCTTGTGAGCTCGGGATCGCCGACAATTCTCATGGCTCGTCTTAGTTCGTAGATTTTCATACCTTCTGCTCCTACACTGGAAAAGTTTATCAAAGCGGAAGATTTGATGGCATGGCACATTTTAAAGACCATAAGCGGCCATTACATAGATTTATCGCATTCTCTGGTCTGGCAGTCCACTGACATTAGTATTATGATATTCCAAAATGACCTTCCTAATGATTTATCTCACAGTTTATCCTGAAAATGACCTTTTAAACTGCTGAGCTTACAAAATGGCTTTGTTAAGGTCTACATTTAAGTATCCTGCAGTAAGTAAGATTTTTGCACATAATTTACTTTAGTTATTTGATATATTGTTGCTTACTTGAGCATCCTAGTTTTCTAGTAATTATCCCTGCAACTCTCCTTCGCAGATAAACCTTATGGGTTTGTAAATATATCTAAAAATATGTTTTAGTTAATAAATTTAAAAAAAGGAGTATATTCTCAGAGCGGTGGCGTGCATTAGGGGAGACCTATGTCCACTGCTAGACATAGGTCTCCCCTAATGTACGCCACCGCTCTCGATTTTTTGCCCATCTCATCTAGCCCACTCCAGCCAGCCTACGTATATCGTTATCCCATCTTGTCACAGGGCGTCCCATACTATGTTTACGTTACGATACGTTTTTTTTAAACAACTTTTTACTATGCTCGGAAAATATTTGTTGACCGTCGCATGAAATCTCTCCTAAAGCTACCTAATCTTCGAAACGTGAATATTTGAAATAGAAGCCTTGCGCCCAATGTTTCGCTATGAATTCTAATTGTAATTTTTTTTAAACTGCAAAGGTGTATAGAAGTTGTTCAGAATGCATCCCAAAATCAAAAATGTAATTATCTAATGTAACGCAACAGCAATCAACCTTCAGTTAAAAAAATATACAAACATTATAGTTTTGTCGACTGAAACTTCCTTTGTAAAAACGTATCGAGTGTGAACTATTGTTACTCGTAGTGATCCTCAGTCATACCATTGTGTATCATGGACATTTTCTAATAATGTTCTTAAAAGGTGTTAAAAACTTTTGCCCAATGATAGGTAAGAAAATTAGGGAAAATTTTGTTTTTTTTATTTATTTATTTAATGTCACTTTATCTATGTGAATAACGATAACAAAAATGAAAATCAAATTTTCATAGCAAATTTAACAATTTGTCAAGCTGACGTCACACATTTTGGCTTTCCATTCGGTATTAGTCTAGAATTTAACTATCGTGGTTACTATGACTACGGATCAAAAAACTCACCCTTAGGGCCACTTGCAGGAAAAATTAATCTAGTTTAAGTCTCGATTTTGTCAATTTTTGAGATTTCAGCCATAATAGTAATAATGTTAAAAAAATACTAAATCTAGTTTTAAATCTCGATTTAAATTTCCTGCAAGACGCCCTTAGTGTTGTCTCGTGTTAAGTAAACTAATGATTGTTACGGTCACGGCTTAATATCGAAACGGGTGCAATACTTAGCACGGAGGAACTCGAGATCTCACAGTTTCGGTCACCCATCCATGGACTGATTACGGCAAACAGCATTTTTATATCGAAAGCCAAGAGAACGAACTACAGCGAGCTCTTCGTACGTTATATGTTCGTTATACGTTTTATGTTCAAAACAATAGCAAACTATGTGAAGGATTTTATTATTGAAGCACAAAACTTTCGAACTATACCTTTGTGACTGAAAGTTTTTAATAAAAACATCGCAAAAAGCACGGTGACTTGTGACAGACAGCTACAGGGTGCGGTAGCGACATTCAGATTTATGTATTCTCGATCTATTGTGGCAATGCAGGTCTCAGTCTATTGTGCGAACACGAATTCAGTATTTGCTTCCATTTATTCCTGGAAATGCTTTTAAATAGAGGTTTAATTGATACTGGAAAATCTGGATTGACTGTTGTTTTAATTTGGTATTTTTTTAACATATGACAGGTAAGCTCTTGGCTTTCATCTTACCTTATGGTAAGGATAAGGCCGAAGGTGAAAGCGAGCTTCACATGTAATCCTCAACAACTGAGGAACTGGCTATCTTACCTCAGATTGCCGGAACACAACAATGCTTAAAACATTGTTGTTATGGCGAAAATTTTTGGTAAGTCGGTGGTAGCTAGCCAGGCGGGCTTAAAAGCCCTACCACCAACCAAACCAAGCAGAAAAACTTCAACCCCAATGGGGATTCGAACCCGGATCTCCCAATCAACACCCGGTGGGGTGAACCACTAGACCAGAGAGGCGGATAAATAGCTGTGTGGAGTAAGGGTAAATTTGTTTGAAACATGATCATAAAGTTTTGGGCACCCACCCATCACCCGTCCAAAGCACACTACGATGAACACTAATTTCTTTTCGAAATCAAAGCGTACGAGCCATTAACTTTTCAACGTGAAATTTTTGTCTACTTAAAGTTGGAAAAAAGAATGATTCTTGTACATGACGTTAGAAACGCACCTCCTTGTGACAATTTTCTTTATAAATCCATGTTGCTGCCAAGTTGCTGCGAAAAAAAATTCGCTGCGTTCCCAGCTTAGTAAAGCTTGCATACATAAACATGAAAACTAGCTGGCATCGGCGTTTGTCTCCATTTCGTATCCATGCCACGTGACTGGACTGTATGAGGTCAGCAAGTCAAGACCAGTCCATTTGTCAGCCGTGAAATAAGCGAGGACTAAGCTTGACCGATGAGAGCGATTCGAAACTCCGACGACTGTTTAAGGTTTAGTACGGACGAGGGAACGCTTTGATATTTTAAAGGCGTTTAAAATGTCACGAGCGCTTTGTTGTGATGAAATTCAAGAAGACCAGACCCCTATCATGGCCACCGATATATATACGCTGTTACGATTTAGAGTTTTTTCTATATTCGTCATCGTCATCAGCCTGTATACGTCCCACTGCTGGGACAGGCCTTCCCCATGCAGAAACACATGAGGAGGTGAGGTTTTCTATATTATAAACTGTAAAACGTGCCGTGGATATAGACGTCCGTTTAGTTTTTACGTTCTTTGACGAAAAATACCTATCTTTAACGCATCACCCTGTTTAATGACAAAATATTAACGAATTAACGTAAACCTTTTAATGTATCTCGGTGCGGGTAATATAGATGCAACTAATTATTATTATGATGCTTTAGATAAATTGCGAAATAAAATCGCGAGTTCTGCACTTGCCATCTGAACTTAGCCTTACAGGCCATTTTGAAGAGGTACTGTGATAGTAATGGTAACATTTTGTGTAAATTCTTATGTGCTTATGTTCCTATTCGTTTGCTTGTTATGACGGGCTTTATGTAGTATGATGTTATGTTTGCGCTTTGTTTCATTGAGGTTTATCATCATGCTAATTAATTTACCGTCTATTAATTATATGATTGATTGATATTAATTATATGAATAATTATATGATTGGCTATTTAAAAAAGTGTCTTCTTGTTTCTTGCCGGGTTCTTCTCATGAAAAACCTTACTCTAGGGATCCGACCGCTTATATCCATTACAACCACAATTAAATCTCTGTGGTTGTACTTGCTGCAAGCGCTCGCGGTAATGAACCTTAATTTAGAATATACTTTTTATTTAACTATATAAATTTTTTTAATTTCTAAATTGTAAAATATTGACGTTTTTAAGTGCCAGGTTTGATATATGAAATAAAGTTATTTTTGTTTGTTTGATTGGTGTTGTCTTGAAATTTTTTCTTCTTCCATTCGATTCTGCCGTTCGTAATTTCTAATCTCATTCTCTCTCTTATCATCATCCACTTATCAGCATAGAAACGGTAGTGTAAATATTGTAATATTGTGTTAATAGTGTATTTCCGTATCTGAACGTCTTTACGGTGCAGTGGACGTATATAGATAAAAAATATAATGATCTTCTATTTTATCAGTTCGGAAGTGAACGTAGGTCCGAAGATCTACCACAAAATTTTTCTTCCCCATTTGCGTATGATACGAAAACAGCCTGATTATTAGCTGAACTTGGAATATAATTCTTGTTTTCGTACTAGGAACAAACAAAACCGAAGAACGGATGCAATTGCCTGTATCGGATTTTCCTTTTATAAAAGATGTCCTTCTGATTTTGTAAGCACAATTTTTAATTTCCCGTTGAAAACATTTCACAAAAGTATATCAATCCTAAATCTTAACATACACAAAAACCAAATGCTTACTAAAACCTTTTTCCCCCGAGTAAATCACAAAGGTTAACCACGTAGAGATATGTCTCAAGCACATTTTGGAACTTTTCAGTATACACTTAAGAACTATTTTCGCGAAAAATATACACAATTGGATGTCGCTTTGCGTTTTGTGGGACATGATTTATCACATGATTTATGTCACGGAACTAAATTTAAGGTTCTCGTTGAAACAGTCGTTCTCAGGTGATTTTAAAATTGTCCAGCAAGATAAATGTGGACGCGAAATCTACGGTGTGTGGTCTCAGTACACAAAGAGCTTATTATTAAAAAAAAACGTAAAAAAGACGAACAATAGTATTTTCTTGGTATGTAGCGGAAGAAATACATTCTGGCGAGGAAACGACACAAAAGTAAGGGTTTATAAAAACAATATTGATATTGTATTTCATAGAACCGTAAGTAATATGTATGGATCAGTAGAAAATTGGCAAGAAGTAATCTCTGGGAGAGCCTCTATGGGAGGAAGTTGTCCTCAGCCTATATCCATCCCACTGCTGGGCACAGGCCTTCCTTATGGAAACAAGTATTGGGTCCTTACCTATAAAATTGGTGTTTTTTTTTCACTCTTAGTATTTTGTCTGTAACTATTAAGAAGCAGAGTATTCCTAAAAAATAATTAACTCGTCTAAAAATAGACTATATTTTTGAGCTCTTTTGATTTGTTTTGATAATTTCCCAGAATCTCCATACAAAACACCAAATTCATAGGTAAGGACCAAATATACGTACGTCCAATACGTGTTAGTGGGTAGAAACGGTAATAGCAACCGAAACCAACGTGTAACGGCTTAGCGTGCCTTCCAAAGCACGGAGCAGTTTTGGTCACCCATTCACAGCCTGACCATGGCAAAGGTAGCTTTGTTTTCGGTTACGAAAACCAAAGAGTACTAACAACTACCGAGCTCCTCATATGGGAGAAAGTAGTGATTTTAAAATCCAATATGTAACTCCGTGGCCAAGTCCCTAGTCCCGGCACAAGCCGGAAATCGGCAGGCGACACTGCGGCGTTTTTGAGGTTCCGGATTCGAATACTGGTTGAAAGAAATAATAAATATATTCGCTTATTAAGGGTGGTTAAATAGATAAGCTGGCCGCCAGCGCCAGCCACGCGCGCCCGGTTTCTATAACATATTGAATATTAATATGAGAGATTGCCAATTATTCAAATTTGTTTCTTTATGTTATTTCTTTCTCTAAGGAAACATCCGTTATTTTTCTATTTGTGAAGTTTTTCTAAATTTTCTTGTAAGGTTTGTAATCGACATGTAATTTCTTAATTTGAAATCGTGGGTTTTGAACTTACGTAATTGTACGAGAGTGTAAGGCACCATAGTCGTATCTACGGTTACGTTTTAGTTGTTTTAATACTTCCTCTATCATCGCCAATATTGAATATTAATATTACAATAAGAAGCACGTCTTATTTGTACTTCATATTTTATTAGACAACGTCGATCAATCAAGATGTAAAAAGGAATAGAGTTTTATACTATCTAAAAGGTTCACATAATATATATCATAACACGAGATAGTAAAATCGTTTCACAGCAACACGCTCGCGTTTCTTATTGACAATATTGTTTGTCAGTTATTCAACCAACCCATAAGGCACAAAATTAGATTTTAGAGGACCATGCCGCTCTCACTGCAACCTTACGACATATTGCGCCAAAGTGTAAGCGGGCTTGGACCACGGCCAGTAGTGAACACCTACAGCGTTGAAACCTACAGGGAATTAAGTCATCCTACACATAAACCTGAATTATATGGAAGACGTGACCAACATTACTATTCAGAGGCTCTGTTTGACCGCTCAAACTAAATATACAGGTATCATGTGATTCTTTCGTATGGAAAGGCCTGATTCTCTCACCAGGGAGTACTTGAACTCATTATATCTCATAAAAAAAACCGGCCAAGATCGTGTCGGGCCACGCTTAGTATTTCCGTATTTTTCCGTCCGTCATAATTAGGGACTCCACTGCTGCACTGAGTTGAACAAAATGGGCTATTTATTCATGGCCAGTTACAAATGCTTGCATACTCGTATAATATGGTCACTAATTTAGTTCAAAAATAATTTTGTAATATTTATCAAAAACTGTTCAACCCATCAAGTTCAAAATAATTTTCCTATAAAGTACTTATTAAGTTCTACTTTAGAGAATTTTTTCATATTTCTTGAACTTATGGTTCAAAAGTTAATGGGGGGGGGTTTAGGGTCTTAGGGTCTTAGGGTTTTAGGGTCGCCAGGTAGCAGCCTCCAAGTGTGTGTGGAGGGTTGCCCTCTCCAAAAATCCTTTTGGATTCGTGGAGAACGTAACCATCTGCAACGGCGTGATCCGGGCAACATCCCTAGTTACTGGACCTCAGCGGGATACTGCTCGCTAGAGAGATTGGTCGCTGTGGGAAGTCTCTGTTGGGTACCGCAAGGGAACCATCAGAGAAACATACCGCTGACTACTTCTCGAAGGCTGAGTGGATACCTACTGGGACTCCTCTCACTAGGGATGGCCAATAGCTACCACCGAACCAGTGGCGGTATATCCACTACCAGGTCGATGCATTTGGCCTCGGGGAACTAAAAATCTCCGGAAAGAGCATCAATAACTTATCTTTTTTTTTAAATGAAAAACGCGGGTTCAAAAGAGGTAATACCCCAGGAGGGTACCAACGTCACTGTTGGAGAATCCCTCACTGACGCCGTCTTGGCCCCGACCGGGGCCAAAACGGCGTCAGTCTGCCCTTCGTACTCTGGGGGGGGCAAAAATTCGCGGACAGTTTTCAGGGAGGGACCACCTTCGGGAGGGCCCTCAAAAGGCAGAGATGCGATCAGCGGAACCTCCAGCGATCGCTGGGAGCGACCAGCCGGGACCCAATCGGGGACCGGCCTGTCGATACCAATGAGCGCAGGAGGGGCCAGAGGGAGGGGCCACGCGGGGGGAGGAAATCGGGGTCGTGGCGACCACCGCGGGACTGCAGCGGCGGGACCAATGACTGCTGGAACCAGCGGTGCCGGCAGGACGACGGGACCGCCGCTCGGGACGGCGGTGGCCGCCTCGAGCACCGGGGCCGCAGCGGGGGCCGGCGGGGGCAGCAGGCACAAGCCATCGGGGGCCGACAAACGTAGGCGGAGGAAGCTGCGTAAACAAGCTGCTCAAGAAGGGGATGATAACGCAGTAGGGACATCCTCGAAGAGACCCAGGGCGGTTCTCAGCAGCGAGTCGGGGCAGGGTGGTGCCGCTCCCAAGAGGTGTAAGACTGGGTCTTGCTCCTATAGGGACGCGGTGGCCACTACCAAACTCGCGGTCGTGGCTGATAACTACCCAGGGACTTACCTAGAAGTGGAGGACCTTAGGCTTTTCCAGCGTCTCATTACCGAGAGGCTGGAGGAGGCTCCGGATCCTTTACCGATTTTCACGGTGGGGCATACCACCACTATGGGTGCCATTGAGGTGGCCTGTAGTGGTGATAGCGCTGCACAATGGGTCCGTACCACAGTTGGGGGGTTAGAACTGGGGGGGACAAAAATTAGGGTCGTTAGGGCGACAGAACTCCCTAAGCCCATAAAAATGGCCTACCGGAGTCGCAACATGGCGCTGACAGATAACGTCAGGGCTCTGCGATTACTTCAGAGGTTTAGCCCGTCGTTGAGGACGAACGATTGGAAGGTCGTGAGTACTCTGGTAGAGGAATCACACATCCGTCGCGTCGTCCTCATGGACAGGGTGTCCGCTGGAGTCATCGCGGAGTCGGACTACGTGCTCCCGGGTGGCATTGAGTTTTGCTCGTTCAAACTCCTGGAGGACACGTCCGAAAAGAGACTGAACGAGCGTGAGGCTGGGGAGGAAGGGAACCGTGTCCAGGGAGGGAATATGGAACACGGGCCAGGGGGTAGGTCACAGGTGGACGGGGAGGTCCCGTCGGGGTTGGCCCGGAGCAGTCGGCCGTCTTCACCGAACACGGTTGGGACGGATGATGTTCTGGGTGAGCTGCGCGGGATTCTCCTGACCACTGACGACGAGCAGGAGATGGAAGAGGACGTCGTGAATGATGGGCCCCAATAAGGGAACCATCGGACACAAACACCCATTAAGAAACAAAATGGAGGGACTCAGGTGTGTACAAATTAACTTACACAAAGCAAAGGCTGCCACTGCCCTTCTGGCTAGGCAGCTTAAAATGAACAAATTCGACATTGCTTTAATTCAGGAACCTTACCAGTATAAGGGGGAGATTAAAGGATTAGGTAGTACAGGGGGAACTATTTTATATCACTGTCCTACTAATGACGCAAGAACTTGCGTTTATGTTCGAAAGGGCATAGACGCCATGATCATGCGTTCTTTATGTTACAGGGATCTAACCACAGCTAAGATCCAAGTGGAGGTAGAAGGGAGCCAAAAAATTTCACTACTAATTGCATCCGCGTACCTTCCCTATGAAAATAAGGAGCCAGTTCCACCACAATGGGCAGAGTTGATCAACTATGGCAACCGGGAGAACCTAGAGCTTATCATCGGTTGCGATGCAAATGCACACCACGTCATCTGGGGAAGCTCAGATGTCAACGAAAGGGGGGAGAAATTGCTTAACTTTCTGGTAAGTTCACCCTTGCAAATTATTAATACAGGATCAAGACCGACCTTTATAAATTCAGTTAGATCAGAGGTAATTGATATTACATTAGTTACAAACAGAGCTTTTTCAAAAATCTCGAACTGGCATGTATCTAACGAAATTAGTGGTTCTGACCACAGATACATATGTTTCAGGTACAATATGCGAATGATTAAGAACACGGACATGAAAAGGAACCCTAGGAACACCAACTGGGCTCAATTTAGGAGGGATCTAGAAACACAGTTAGATTGCTTCACTGGTAAATTCAATTCCATTATAGATATCGAGTTTACAGCGGACACTATAACTAAGGCCCTATTTTCGTCTTGGACGGATAACTGTTCAGAAAATCGGGTAATAGGCAAAAGGGAACCCTGGTGGACACCAGAACTAGCTAAGCTACGACAGGAAACACGCCAGGCGTTCAATCAAGCTAAAGCCAAAAAGGACTTCAAAGACTATACCAAGAAGTTAACAGAATACAATCTGGCCATACGCAAAGCAAAACGGAAATCGTGGAAAAGGCATTGTCAGTCCATAGAATCCGTACCTGAGGGAATGAGAACCTTTAGGGCTCTGTCAATGGTTAAGGCAAACCCACTTTCCTCTGTTAAGAAGGAAAACGGAGAACTTACGGAAACAGGCATAGAGACACTAAACATAATGTTTAAGACTCACTTTCCTGGATCAAATCAAGTCAATGGACACGAGGACGAACCAATCAGTGAAGAGGAACAAAATACACGTACCACACGATCTGATTGGAAAGTCGCAAAGAGGGTGGTAGATGAAAAGAAGATCAGATGGGCAATAAAAGGCTTTCAACCATATAAAACCCCTGGCCCAGACAACATCTATCCGATCATACTACAAGAAGGAGCGAATATAATTATACCGCACCTTGTAAGAATATTTAAGGCATGCATTGCATTCGGGTACATACCCAAAGCATGGAGAAAAGTGAGGGTAACGTACTTACCAAAGCCAGGAAAGAGCGATTACGAGGACGCGAAAGCCTACAGGCCAATCAGCTTGTCGTCTTTCCTACTTAAGACACTCGAAAAGCTCATCGACCGATATATTAGGGAGGAACCACTGAAAAGAAAACCTCTCCATAGGCTTCAATGCGCATACCAACCGGGTAAGTCGACGGAAACGGCCTTGCATTTGGTGGTAGACAAAATTGAAGCAACCCTAGATGTACAAGAGATCTGCATTGGGGCTTTTCTAGACGTAGAGGGAGCTTTCGACAAGACCATGCATGAATCTATCCAGAAGGCTGCTGAATGCCACGGTATTGAGCCAACACTTCGAAAATGGATCAATAACATGCTCAAAGGGAGAATAATAACAGCATCACTCATGGGAGAGGATATTTCAATAAAAACAGCTGTAGGATGCCCCCAAGGAGGCGTATTGTCTCCTCTACTGTGGTGCTTAGTAATAAATTCTCTTTTAACGGATCTAAACTATGGACCATTCTACACCGTAGGATATGCGGATGATCTAGTGGTTATGATAAGAGGAAAGTTCATGAGTACAGTAACTACGCTCATGCAACAGGCCCTCCTGAGGGTTGAAAAATGGTGCGACGACCACCATCTATCTATAAACCCAAAAAAAGCAGTACTGATACCATTCACTAAAAAGAGGAAAGTACAACACTCACGCTCGCTTACACTCTATGGGACAGAACTGCAATGGTCTTCCGAAGTGAAGTATTTAGGAGTAACCTTAGACAAGGAACTAAGGTGGAAAATCCATGTAGACAACACAATAAAGAAAGCCCAAAGGATATTCGGATTGTGTAGAGCTACTTACGGTAAAACATGGGGACTAAAACCCAAAGTGATGCACTGGCTGTACTCGATGATAATCAAACCAATGATAACATATGGGAGTATAGCATGGTGGCCCAGAACTAAGTTGTCTGTCTGCAGGAATGACTTGACAAAACTCCAGAGAGTGGCTTGCTTGGCCATCACTGGAGCGTTCCGGACCACACCAACAGCAGCCATGGAAAACATTCTTGGTTTAACACCGCTGCACATAGTCGTTGAATCACAAGCAAGAGACACTCTCCATAGATTACAGGTATCTGGAACATGGAAGGAGTCACAGCTGAGGACACGACACACCACCTTCGGAAAAGATCAGGACCTAGATAACATCACGGCAATGATAAGCGATGCAGAGCAGCCACCGTCGTGGGTGTCTAAAAGGTCATACAGCATTCATATCCCCACACGTGAGGAATGGAAGCGAGGGCTAAAAACTCCTAAAGAGGAAAATCTTATATGGTACACAGATGGATCCAAGATGGAGACAGGTACAGGGGCAGGAATCTATGCCAAAGGTTACGAATATCACCAAAGCATGGGTAGGTATGCAACAGTTTTCCAAGCGGAAACTTATGCAATAATTGCCTGCGCTCGAAAGAACATTGAGATGAACATCAGAGGGATGACCATCTATATTCTCAGCGATAGCCAAGCGGCACTCAAGGCCTTAACTACCTACAAAATTAACTCTAAGCTAGTGTTGAATGCGGTCCACACACTAAATAAATTGGGTACAAACAACCGGGTCAGGCTAGTGTGGGTACCAGGGCATGTAGGGATTGAAGGTAACGAGAGGGCTGATGAATTAGCCAGGAAAGGATCGACCCACAACTTTAGTGGGCCTGAGCCCTTTGTAGGATTACCTAGATGTACCATAAAACTGGCACTGAAGGAGTATTGTCTAAGAATGCACCAAACCTATTGGAAATGCATACAACAATTGACACACTCGAAAAAATTTCTAGGGTCTTCACACACAGGCTACCTTAAAAACTTTGGGAAATTCAGCAGAAGTCAAATCCGCTGCCTTATGGGTGCCCTGACTGGCCATTTTAATACAAGAAAACACCTGTATACTTTAGGCAAAGCTGATGACCCCACCTGTAGACTGTGCGGTGAAAACAATGAAAGCATGGAGCATTTATTATGTGAATGCGATGCTCTAGGGAACAAACGACTACGGTTTCTAGGGGCGGGTTATCCCAAACCCGAGGAATTTATAGGCATGCCCCCAGCCAACATCATAACGTTCATTCAAGACATTTTGGGTGATGGCAGGGAGGGATGAATAGGAAAGGGGAAGCACAAAAGATCCCATAGGGTCGAAGTGCCTTGAGTTATCTCAGCCCCATTGCAAGAATAATAATAATATAATGGGGGGGGGGGGGGGGGGGGATTTTTTTTAATATAAATATAAATTTTATCGTTAAATGATGTTAAAAAACCCCTATTCATTTTTGAATAGCTATCCAACGATATATCACGTTAGGGTCCAGAGAAAAAAAAAACAGTCCCTACATTACGTGTATGGGCACCCTCCCTAATTTAATATTTTATTCCACTTTTGATTTGTGCACTTTGTCGGCGTTATTAATGTACATATTTATTCAAAATTTCAGCTCTCTAGTGCAAACGGTCACTGAGATTATCCGCGGACGGAGAGACAGACAGACAGACAGAAAAACATGGTGAAACTATAAGGGTTCCTAGTTTACTACGGAACCCTAAAACTTACTTGATATCCTGAATATCAGCACTGCTCTTAAATTATGCGACGAGCTTCCCCTAGGTAATACATTTATAATTTGATTGTTCTCCTGTCTAAAAATAGACACAGTTTCCTTGCTACAAGATTAAAATTCAAGTATCAACAAAAGAAACTTTGTGCAATTGAACTGATTGAGGCTACGAAGTAAATTGCGTTGTGAGCGGAGCACGATGCAAGCCGAACAAATTACCGGGAACTTTACTAATCTTACAACCTGCCCTCGCAAAAGGTCAAGACAGAGTTGGGTATTAAAAAAAAGGTTTCATGGAAGAGGAAGGACACAAATAACGAAGTTTAGAACTAGATGTAGAAATTGATTAAAAACAGCTAGGTGTGCAACATTATTTATTTCTTCCACCATTCCTTTTTTTTAAACTGGGAAGGTACCTGATTTTTTACCATTTTTTACTCTGCCATTGTGCCCGGTACATGGCAACAGAAACTTAACACCTCTGCCTACTCCTTCCAGGAAAGATGCGTGATCATGTTTTTACTCTGTTTAAAAACCTTCGCTCGGAAATAACGCCACGATATCAATATGTCAAAAGGTGAAGACTAGTTATAAATTTGGTTCGTATATCACAGAAAGAAAATGTAAACAAAATATTTTTTTCCTGAACCGTTTCATCATGTAATTCACACAATGTATGTTCCTGTCTAATCCGAAAACTAATTCACATGCTCAAATATCTTTGCTTCAATAAAACCCATCTAAAGCAAAATAAAGTAATGAGAGCAAAGCCTTTTAACGAACCCAAAAACGGAGCAACGAGTAGAGGTAATAAAGGTGGCCATGAAAGGAAACGGGAGACGGGCGTCCGTAATAAATAAAATAAAACTTTACTGACTACCTCGATAAGGCCTCTAATAAGCCGGGTATACAGGATTAAAGTTGTTTTTTGTGCAGAAGTGGCAACCCTAAACGACTTTGAAAACCTAGAGCAAACTAGGAATGAATTATGGACTAGCTTTTCAGAGGTGGGAAACCTTAAAGATGTTAAAGGCTTGAGTTTACAAGATGACCAATAAATAAAAGCTTTACAGAGGTTAACCTGAACACTATTATTAGTAACCAATAAATAAAAGCTTTACAGAGGTTAACCTGAACACTATTATCCAGCTGAAGTAACAATGGTCCTCAGCCTATATACGTTCCACTGCTGGGCGAAACATATGAGGAGTATGGGCTGTTACACCGCCACGCTGGCACAATGCGGGTTGGTGGTTAGAAACGGTTATAATAGCGACCGGGACCAACGGCTTAACGTGCCTTCCAAAGCACGGAGGAGATCGAGATCACTAAGTTTTGGTCATCCATCCATCCAACCAAGCAGTGACTGCACATGTGCTCAGCATGATAGGTGGTCGCCCCGTCGCCGCTATAAGCTATTGGATGGTTGTGCAGTTCTAAGTCCATTAGTCTCCTTTTACGACACCCAAGGAAATGGATGGGTTACCACATGACTCTGGACGTTGGACGTTGTAGTTATTCCTTATAACAGGTACAGAAGCTGCATTCGAACGCTGTTGCAGGCCAGATCTTCTGCTTAATCACATTATGTATATAGAGTACAATACATGAGTTCCTCTATCTTACCTGTACCTTAGCATGAGTTTGCACATTGTGTCGCCGATTCGATTAAATCAACGTTAAAATTGTCAAATTATACGGGGCCGAGTTCATCGGTACCACGAGTTGCTCCAGTTTAGTTGTGAGCGCTGTGAGAGCTTCTGCTTTTCAGTCCAAAGCAACGGAGCTCGCGTTCCGAATGGAAGGATAAGACATTGCGAAATTCAGTTGTTTCACTACTTGTTTGCTCTTCAATTCCGAGGACTTTGACTTTACATTTTTATCAGACTGGTGAAATTGTAGTAGTATACCGTAGTTGATGCAGCGCTTACCACCGACAGTGCCATTTCTGTGGCAGAAGTTTCCATAGACAGGCAAAGAAGAAGACGAAGTTGATGCAATTCTTTTATGGAACACGTGTAATGTAGCCCAGTCACTGCAACTGACCGTCGTCAGTTCGGCAGTTTGTTCGTCTGCCAACAGTATTCAATAAAAATCGAAACCTCCGTAACTTTGTATCATACTACTACCAGTATAAGAAGTATGATTCAAAGTTACGAAGGTTTTGTTTTTTATTGAATACTATTGGCAGACGAACAAACTGCCCAACTAACGCAACCCAACTGATTTACAAAGCAAGCATGTATTGAAACAACTATTTTGACTTGACAGCCGTAATTTTGAGACGAGAGATCCAAACTGAAATATACTGATGCTGCCGATGCCCCTCCGCCCACTTTCACATAAAGAGGCATTTTTTTTGTTTTTGTAGTCATTCGGACGCGCGCAGACAAGTTACCAGCGGTCAAATGCGATGTTTGTGGCTAATATGCTGAGCTGTTAAACCTAACATTTCAAAAAACAGTATTCCCCATCTCTCGTAATTCAAGTACTTACGGCCAACAAAGGGCCAATCCTTACAATAGCAATTCATATTTGCCATATTCTGTAGCACACGTAGACATAACGAATGTTGCCAGCGACAAGGCAACAAGACAAACTGCCGCATTAACATTCTAATCTCGCGGGGAGGAATCGAATGGCGCTCCGCCAAGTGCTGTATGTGCTTCGTATTGTCGCAACTTGCGGTGTTTGCAACGAGCACGCTGGTGATCTATGACCAGAGCTATGCTTCAGCTATTAAATCAAATTTTTTTGAAGTTACAATTGTTTTTCGACCCCGAAGTTAGCGACCCATCGATATATTTTTATATTGGTACTTTTTTCTTGTTATTGGGCTTACAGCAGGGCGGTAAGGTCTGTGGGACTTACTAGAAACGTGCCGATACTACCAACTAATACAATGTTACATAAATAGGATGCATAACAATCTCATAAGAGGCCGTATAGGTCAATATTGGCGCCTCAGTATATTTTTAATTGGATGACGATATTTGTAGGCTGGTTGGAGTGGGTAGGGTGAGTGCGACTGAGGGCCGAGAGTGGTAGTGTGCATCAGGGTAGATTTATGTACACCTATGGACTAGTGTAGGTTGTCAATGAGGATGATATTTTAGATTGAAACGAAGTTGCTGATATTAATGCTCTAAATAGAAATATAATGTTTTTATTTGCATGAAAAGGCGTGACAAATTATATCTTTATGTGTTCTAACATCTTTAAATAAATGAAATAGTTTGTCAAAGTATGACTTAACATCGAGTTTTGTTTTGGCGCTGACTGTTACTCCTATATCTGGGGAGTGTGATATGATTTGTGGTTGGCTTACATCGGCCTTGCTCTGCTTTCCTAGTTTCGGGTCGAGTTTTCGATGCTGTTGATAAAATATTGTTTGCATGCTGTAGAGAATATTGTTTTATACAGAGCTGTCAAATAATTATTTAATTTATCAAAATAAAAACATAAATGACACTTGGTATTTTTTGTAGTATTGACAAAGGAAAATGAAAAAATAGAGAGTAAGGGTCGAATCATATGCGTCTTCGTGACTGAACAGCGGAAATTTCTAACAAATGTATAAAAAACCAAGTAGCGACCGCGCCGCTTCAAATAAGTCATTGCATACAGTTGCTTGTAATTTCGCAATGTAGCGGCTCGGCCTCTCAGTCGAACGGACGCTTAATTGTGATAAGGGCCTAAAGATAAAGTCACGTGCAAAAATATATTATGTATACACATTAGACAGGTGATAGTCTTTATTATAAGTTTTATTGTGAAATATTTATATACGAAAATAGGTCAAATAAATGTCTAAGAACTGAAGACCTTCCCTGAAAAACATCTGTCCACTAATGGTTATAAAAAGGCTCATATTATCTTTCCTGTGTCTATTTGAGAATATTCTTATTTGAGATTGTTCCTGGTAGTTCTCCACTATGCAGTTAATTGGATATCCATCCAGCAACTCCTAGCACCTAATTAACGAAATGTCTGTCCGATTACTCAGCTGCTATCGTTACAGAAATCTCAGCAAAATATACAGACAGGAAGACTAAAGTATTTAAAGTTATCGCTGTCCCGTATCTCATAAACGTTGCTGGTGCTCTTCTGCTTAGCAGAACTTTGTAACGCTTTGAGTCGAATAATGTATGCCGGTGAGCGAAGCGGATGATTTATACCAAAACTTCGGCTCCCAGTACTCAAAGCAAAAAGCGACAAAACAGCTAATTAACAAGTTGGAACTAAAACTAAGAACGATATTAACTAGTCTGCACTTGTGTAATTTGTATGGTCCAATTAAAGGGACAGTGACGATTTCTGACGTTGGTAAACGTTAAATATTCTATATTTCCTTTTTTGTGAGCCGCGTGGTAGCGGCTCATTAAAAGAATACTACCAACCCTTCTCTTCTCTTGGGTGTTGTAAAAGGCAAACTATTTTGATGAACAAAAATAAATAAGTAAATATCTTCAGTCATTCACCTATCAACTGGCCCCTACTAGGCAACTAATGCCTGTGTTATAGATACCAGATGACGGACAAATATATTTAATAGATAAATACATATAAATATTCAGAATGTAATATACATACTTAAACATCCAAGACTGGAGAACAAATGCCTGTTCACACAAACATTTGCCCCCACCGGGGTCGAACCCAGAACCTCTCGAGATGGCGACGCCTTGAGACCGGCGTACAGACCACTCGACCACGGAGGTTGTCCAATGGACATAGAACTGCACGACCATCCAATAGTTTATAGCGGCGCGGCGACGGGCTCATCACCACCTGTCACATTGAGAGCAGTCACTGGTTGGTGAAGCTCGATCTATGGCAATGGACTGCTTTTGCGGTGCTTTTGTCTAGTCTCTGACTAACCCTTAGAGGATAATAGTCGTATTTATATGTATGTATTTTTCTTTTTTTTTTGCTTATCAACAAGAAACACAAGAAGAGGAAGAACTCTTGAAGTGGCGAGGAAAATAACGAACAAGTTTAAGTGACATAGTATTCAATTATGTATATTTACATTAGTGGGTTTTTTTATTCCTAGTCATGGTAACTACAACAGTTAAATTCTAGACCAATAGCGTCAATGAAAACGCCAAAATGTGTGACGTCAGCTTGCGATGAAAATTCGAAGCAATAGCCATCAGCTGTGCCGCCAGCCGCCATGTTACTAATCCCAGCACCGTGCTGTGGTCTCTATGATTATTTAACTTTAATTACATTTAAAAATTCGACTATTGTACAAGCTGTCACATCACGTCATCGTACGGGTTCGCCATTGGTCCATATTTTAACTTTCTGGTCAACCTGACCATGGATTAAAAAACTGACCTGGTCACTCTTGTCGATGACATTTCTGAAGGCCAGAAAGAGCCATTGTATCGTAATTTGCTTAAATCGTTCTCATAAGTCGTATTCATATAATGCATCGTAGGTTTATCATTGTCCGCATATTTACCGTTCTTTTGCAGTAGAAAATAACTCTTTATTTATTTAAATTTCAACATTTACTTATTCATTGCTGTATTTACCTCGTGCTCTTTTAAATTAAAAATAACACGTTTTTAATTATCTTAAATATCTTATTTAAATTTCTATTGTAAATGTTGCAGGTATTTGCTTTATCATCTCAGGTGGTTATAAAAGTTTGTGAAATCAGAACGAATTATCATTACGATTTAACTCAGACGATATGAAGCCTTCACTAGGTAAGGACTATCAGTCACACATATCAGAACACCCATATCACCGAAGGGGTGGTCAGAGGTGCATTGTGTTGGTACTACGTAATAAGTGACAATTCTTTTGCCGTTTCCGGAGTTAAGGACTATCACCAGCACATACATTTAAAGAAATTAATGAATATTGCCTTTTCTTTTGAAGGAAACAAGTTGTAAACGCTAATCAAGAGGAGAGTGCATTTATCACAATTTTGAGTCGTGATTTCGCGCGCTTAACTGTCTCTTTTGTAATATTATTATTATTAATATTTGTAATATTATTATTGTTAGGAGGTGAGGGTATATGATACATCTATAATATATCCCAAAGTATTAATGAAGGGTATTTTTCCAGTGTTGATAGTGTTCCTTGCTTTATCTGCCACCACTCTTGCGGCGCCGCCGGCGACTCCCGACTGCTCGTATTCCAGACCTGATTGCTATTGCACGTTTGTATGGGATCCAGTCTGCGGGACCAATGGCTGCACTTATGGAAATCTATGCGAGTAAGTAATTTTTTATTTATTATTTATTGAAATAATAGGAGGAGGAGCTCGGTGGCGTAGTGGAGGAGCTCGGTGGCGTAGTGATTAGTATGCTTTGGCTATCGATTGAAGATAAAGCTACCTTCGCCATGGTCAGCGTTAAGCCGTTGGTCCCTGTCACTATTGCGACTGTTTGTACCCACCAACCCGCATTGGGCCAGCGTGGTGGTGTTACGGCCCATACTCCTCATGTGTTTCTCCATGAGGAAGGCCTGTGTCCAGCAGTGGGACGTATATAGGCTTAGGACGAAAGGACGATTGAACTAATAAAGTACATAAAAAAGGGAAAGGTGTGCAAAAGGCAAAGGGCTGATATTAACCATTTTTATATTAGTTTGCATCACTGACCAAATGTGGTAGAGGAGAGCACCTGGGTTTTAGTGGGTTCTAACCCACATAACCCCCCCCCCCCCCCCCCTGGAAGGTATGCGCGGGCATTTCCCAGGGATAAAAAAAAAAAAGTTTGCATCACTAGCTGTTGGTAAATCTCTATAGCATACGACACGACATACGAATCATTCCATATACATGAGTTAATACCTACAATTACATGTCTGTACTGTACATACATACCATCACGCCTCTTTCCCCGAAGGGGTAGGCAGAGGTGTTAACATCCATATTTCACCAGATATTTTAGGTCCCCATGTAACAGGTGGCGAGCCTGTTGCCATGCACCGGGCACAATGTGAGGCAACCCTCTCAAACGAGTAGGGACCCGTCCGCCCCAACTCGGCTACCGCTGCCTATCTGTAGTCTGTAGGCAGTCTAAAGTTAACCTACATTTCATGAGATCTGCACACTGCCTGTCCTATACCCATGTATATTGTGGCTGGCGCAGCATGTTTTTCGCTTCCGCTCTGGTTTCAGAGCCTCGCCGGCATCCGGCGATGACCATCAGCCCTGGCGAGTGGTGTAAAACGCCACGCCTAGTACTGTCACGTGTAATTGTAAGCGCGCGCGCATGGCCGGCACTGGCGGCAAGCGTAGCTATGAAACGTGCCTCGCAATATCAATCCTTATTCCTTTCCTAGCCATGTGCTTCGTTCACGAAATCAATCCATCAGTTTCTTTATAATTATGTCATCAAGTACCTAAAAAATTGCAATTCAAAATTATGTTTTTTTTTATTTGGTTATTTTTCACAGATTGCACTGTGCTGAAGCAGAGTTTGCCCATCATGGTGTATGTCGCTATAACTGATAAAGGACCAAGAGAAAACATGGACGTAAAAATCAAGGATTTAACGTTTTACGTGATAATTACATATTACAATTTATTTTTATAAATATGATGTAGAGAAATCACAATGATTTCAAGCGAATTTTCGTAAATAAGTAAAATTTATATAAACCCAAAAATCACTTACTATGTTGTAACTGACTATCTTTAGTTATTTCATCAGTAATATTTAATTTTTTATTTTACATTTAGTAGCTCATGGCTTGGTCCACACGAATCCAACAATTTTAAACTAATGAACAAAATATAAATCGGACTTCATACTATTTTACGTAAATAAACATTTTCCATTGGAAGTTGTATTTTTATTCGTATTGCTAATATATGTTTCAGAGTCTTGTGAACTTCTGATGGTATACAAGAGAGTATTCATGTCCTGTGAAGGTGTTATTTGGTAGTGCAGCTCATTGGCGTAGTGGACTGTCCGCTTTGGTTTCAATATAAAAAAAATCACTTTTTTGTATATTTTTTAAAATAAAGCAATTTTATGATCTCTTGGTTCAGAAGGCACGTACAGTTTTCTGTACTCGCTAATCTCATTAAAGAAGCAATGTGGAGTTACGGTCCTCAGCCCTCACGCTGTGTACATGTATTCACCTAGGAAAGTCTGTGCACAGCTAACGTACATATTATTATTTATACAGGCTGGTGATGATATGATGAAAATATGAATTTGGATGGAATTTATTGATACTTGCTTGTTATGTATTAGGTAGTTTCGACATTTGCTGTTTCATGTTTGTCTGTTCGTATATTATACCTACTAGATTGTTCGCGACTTCGTCCGCGTAGAATAGTTACTTTAAGATAGTGTGATGGTATGTAGCCTTCCTCAATAAACAGGCCATTCAACACTGAAAGATTTCTTTAATAGGAACAGTAGCCTTAATTGGTGAAATTAAAAATTTACTTTTACGCTATTGTTAGAAGCAATGTTCATAGTTGCGTAAATTTGCTGTTCACTTTTCTGGGAGGCGTAATTTAATTTTTTTACATTCACCCGCATGGCACTGATTCCCATGGGAATATCGGGATAAAAAGTAGTATATGCCCTTTCTCAGGCTCTAGACTGTGTACCGAATTTCGGTTAAATTAGTTCAGTAGCTTTGACGTGAAAGCGAGACAGACAGTTACTGTCACATTTAGAATATTAGTGTGGATTATGGTGTTTCCAATCCGCTACTCTACAGAATTGACGTACTTAACACAATAAAATACTACAGAGATGTTTAATATCATACAACTCATCTGTTATCGCTCTGAACTTTCTGAAGCCTGACACTCTGTGTGACAAATGGATGTAGCACCCGATCTATCACCAAATGTATTGTGAGCAACTGTGTCCCTCCAAATAATTGAGGTCATTCGTCAGTCATACAAGAGTGGTTATTGCTTGGTATGAGGGCTTGTACAAGGATATTTTTTTGTTTCGTGTATGTATAAGATACTTTTAAGTTTTAATTTTTTTTTATGATATTTGTTCGGGCTTTTGTTCATCAAAATAGTTCCGAAGTATCATAATTTTTAACCGACTTCAAAAAAGGAGGAGGTTCTTAATTAGACTATATTTTATGTGTTTTTTTACCTTTTATGTTTTGATACGGACAAAGCCATAACTGCAAAAATATCCGTCATTAACTTAATATTAGAGAAAAATAAGACCCGAGAACAACTTTTCGTTTTCCCTTTAATTATGTTGTTAATGTTATTTCATGCATGCTTTTATGAGCAGTCAGATGCTCTCTGACAAAGGCACGACTAGCAGTGCACAATGGTGTGCTAGTCCCAACACTGATGCACGGGAGTGAATGTTGGGTATGGGAGAAGAGACACGAAAGTAGAATAAATGCGGTAGAAATGAGAGCTTTGAGAAGCATGGCTGGAGTAAAATTGAGTGACAGGATATACTCGTATAATGATGTGATAAGAAGGAAGTGTGGTTTGAAAGAGGATGTAGTCCCAAGAATAGAGAAAGGTATGCTAAGATGGTTTGGACATGTGGAAAGGATGGATGAAAATAGATTGACTGAAGGGATATATGAATCGGGTGTGAGTGGAGATACGGGACGAGGCAGACCTAGGCGAACGATTCTCGACCAAATTAAAGACGTTCTAGAGAAGGGCCAGGTCAAAAGTACCCGAAATCGCCGAGCATGCATGAGGCCTGTAATGAGAGTTGATGAAGCGAAAGAAATATGCAAGGTTCGTAGCAAGTAGAAGGATGTAATCTCTACCTACCCCTGGGGGAAAAAGGAGTGACTTATGTATGTATGTATGTTATTTCATTTTTGATAGTGAATGCCAATGCTCTTAATGCGTTTAGATAGATTCTAAAGTCGAAAAGATTTACGCGACCTTGTAAATTCTGTAGTCGTCGTCGTCAGTTGCATGGTAACAATAAAACTAAGTCAAGTTTATTATTCTCAAATGCTTAAATTAATAAAATCTGATATTGCCAATTATTATCCTAGTGTTTTAGAGAACCTACGAGTATTCAAAAATGAGATGAACAAGGGAATATCACAGCGGTTATGAAAAGCTAATATTTAATAAAATAGCGTCATTGACGACCTCCGTAGTCGAGTGGTCTGTGCGCCGATCTCATGGCGTCGCCATCTCGAAAGATTCTGGGTTCGATCCCCGGTTGTTTGTGTGATGAATACAGGCATTTGTTCTCCAGTCTTGGATGTTTATATAATATATGTTTTATATAAAATCTGAATATTTATATGTATTTATCCTAAACGTGGGTAAGATCCCACCGCCTGTACCAACCACTGAGTTCGAATAAAACTTATGTAAAATTCATTGTGAATATCGCTTGCCTCTCATTAAGCCCGGTGTATGGCAACATTTTGGCCACCTGTTACATGGGGACCTAACATATCTGGCGAAATGTGGTAAGTATTTTTATCCGTCATCTAGTATCCGTAACAAAAGCAGCATTTAAAATGGGCAGCAGTTGGTTAAAATGGGGCCAGTTGATAGGTGTGAATGTCTGAAGATATTTATTGTTTGTGGTATCTGCTTACAAATTCTTATTCGCGTACAAACTTGTTAGTATTCATGCTCGTAAAATGAGATACATTAAAACTTGCTTGGAGAGTCAAGTTATTAAAAGTAACGACTCACTGTGAATTTTTATAAAGATATCATGTTGTAATAACGCTTAAACCAAAATAGCACTTGTTATTTTTATAATGTTTTTGAGAGCTTGATTTTTTTTTATTCCTATTAATATTTTTTATAGTCTACTTTATACAATATCTTAGATATTGTATATTACAGACAACAGACAACAACATCATTATTCTTAGTATAATTTGTAAAAGAAGAAGGGAAAACTAATTAAAAAATATAATTACATAACTCTGCTGCCAGATACTGGACTCGACAGGACAGAGTGTAATGGAAAATTGGGGAGGTAATGTCCAGCAATGGACTAACGTGGTCCGATTATGATAATAACAATACGTATAATAACAGATATTACTAAACACATGGTAAACAAACATAATCAATATCGCAACTAAAACCATAAAAGGCGAAGTCAAACTCCTCTGAGAACAAAGAAAAACGCACGTCTATGAGTAGCGTGGCTATTGTTGTTTTTTGTGTAATCTGTGAAAGCGAATACCTCAGGAACTCGTTCACATCGCGACAGACATTGAGGCTCGCAGACGCAGGTAACGGCAGGCGAAGCCTTTCATAGGGTGCTTACATTACCCCTTAGTAACATATTTTAAGTTATAAGAGAAAAGCGGGATTAAAATGCTTGATCATTTTTAAAGATCAATAATTATTACTGTATATCAATGTGTGTATCTACTGAATGATTTTATATTTATGTTCTCTTAAAAGCGATGTAGCATATACGAGTATGTCTTACGACAATAAATGTCTTTAAACCATTAACCTTAAGATATCTTCCGATATTTATTTAAATGATATGATTTCTGGACTCAATCACTGTCCTGTGTATTGGTTATCAAAATAGGTTTATAGAAGATTTTAAATTCGAGCCGAGGTGTAATTGAGCAAAGAAGATCACATACATTTGTGAATTTAATATTACTCATTTAGTTTGCTTCTGCGTAGTTTCTAATACAATTTTTACTTTAGTTAGAAATCTGATTACGATGATATAAATGAGATGACGTCATAAAGAGCTAGTTCGACTGCAATTAAAAAATCGGTAAGTAATATTTATTATTGGTACCCAAGAAAGAACAACATTGTGTTAGAGGTAGATGATAGATACTGATTTCGTACAAGGCATTTTCTTTACAGGAAAATATGGTTACGAGAAAAGAAAATTAAGATTTCCCGGTACTTTAGATGGGAAATACGATAATACATTAACAAAAAGAAATGCATAGCACGGACAAGAGCGCCATTGAAAAGCTTATAACTTGTGCCGTACTCAACATAGTGCAAGAAAAGTGAGGAAAGCCGCAAGCACCTCGGGGGGCGTAAAATGAACACAACGCACCCTTAGCCGCCACTGATGGTCCAGACGTGTACCATTGGCAACGTAGACTGATGAGGTGACGTCACACGTGTCAGACGTTATTTTTATAAGGCCGGGTTACGCAGTTTCTATTTTTCGCCGAGAAACTTGTCTGTGAATTTTCGGTAGATTTTTCTTGATCGACTTTCGTCACCTACTTTTTAGCCGGGAAACGCTCTGTTCTGCCCTGTCCATGAAGAGTAAGACAATAAGATTCTACCTATAAAATTCAACTTTTTTTGGCATACTTCAGTTTGTGCATTATTGTCGAGAAAGACAAAATATAATACTAACTCGGCTTCAAGATCTAAACATTGATAGGAAGAGACAGCGGAAAGCGATTTGGTTTTAAACTATGTAGTAATATCTACTGTTCGTTTACAAACTTTATCGTCTCTATCCGCTATCTCTCTGTATCAAATTATTTTTTCGTTATAAGACCAATCATGATAAAAACGATTTTTCTGCTGGCGCTTCATCAAGTTCATTTACCTCTCGATGACGTCAATGTCATGCCACCGAGTGCCTGTCGCCCTATGAGACTATGCATACTGAATGCGACCGCGGTTGGAAAATGAAAACCTTTCCAACTTTTCCACTTTGACGTTGTTTTATGTAAGGTTCTTTGCAGGGTTAGATAAGTTTGTTAATAATTTGTGTGATATATATTATTCAACAAATTGTACAAAATTTTGTATTTGACCGATCTAGTAACGAGACACATTAAGGCGTTGGTCATCCGAGGAGCTAACTCCAACTATTTTTAACATTTATTTAGCACAGATGTTGAGAACCTATTTATTTGGTGTTTGCTGATATGTTTTTATGTTGTCGTGGGTAGATAACGTAAGATAAAAAAATCTTTTACAATATTTAATTGCGCGTAAATCAGAAATATGGTTCCAAAGAGCGTCTGAGTCAAATGCGTTGAATATTTTTGGTTTCAGATGATTCAAGTTCTTTAAAAATCAAAACAAACTAATGAAATCGCCAAATAATTTAATAAAACACCAAGCGAAATCTCACTGGCGCACTTTAGCATAACAAAGCCGCAGTGCTGATTTGAAATTCGTCTCAACGATAGGGCTAGTTTCAGTTTGTGGAACCGAAACCAAGGCAGCGATGAATGGTTTCGCACAAATTATTCAGAAGTTGCAATGAATTCTGCACAACTGGAGTTCCTTGCATTCTATCTGCGTCCGCAACGTAGAACTGATAATTATTTATGCCATCCCGAACTGAATTCGCGAGATCGTCGTTTGTTGAATAGATTACTACGAAACAACAACACTTTTATGATTTACGCTCTCATGTATAAAGTAGAAAATCTTTGTCTCTCTATGACTTAAAATTGACTAAGTAGAGTCTAAAGCTGGTTTTAGGTTTTGACGCGTTTGAACAGTACCGTGCAGACGCGCGCGCTTATATTACAAGAGATATTTAGTAGCGTCCTGCTCGTGAACCAGCCTTACAGTAAACAGCAAGTCTAGGCATTCATTTTAATTATAACTACGAAAACAGTGTTTATATCGTAAGAAATACAGGCAATCAGGGCCAACATTTGTAATCTTAATTGCTTACTTTGTGTACCATGAGGAATTATGTAAAAAACTTTTTACATTTGACTACAGTACTTAAACAAGGTGAAATTTTAAATCTATATCCTTGTAAAGTATGTTGAACGCATCAGAAGCAATCAAAACTGCAGTCAGGAAATTACCAAACTATTTCATCTTAAAACAAAAAGTCTGATCGACTGGAAGATCGTCGTCGATTTCGTGAAGAATTCAACCCGGAGCAGTCACAAAACTATTTGAAGTCGATGTAAAATTTCAGAGCTCTAAAAGACGAGGGGAACTTTACCGAATTCCACTCAAATTTGAATTGTACGAGTAACGGGCGCGACAGACATCGGCATGCAGAATGGTGTCATAGACAGAAATTGGATCGTTTGTATCTAGAAATGTGATTTTTTGCTGACGCTGATTTAAAACAGTTAGGGTTCGGAAGTACTCCATTCAATTTTGTCTGTTGTGGGTTGTATGAAATCTACATTCTAAAATCGGTATTTGTACTGTATAAACTTCATAAACAAATTTTGTTTCAGTTCAAACAATAAATAATTAAAGACAATCCACAGCCTACAATATATACAATTGCCTGCAATCTACAATATTTTTATTCTGTTTTAGTTACTTTTTGAACTGTGAATCAGTATCAGACAATTCCAGAAGTAATGGTCAAAAGTTACAAACGCAATTGGGGAACTTAGCTCTTTCAAGTTAAGCCAGTTTTCCACTTTGAACAATTTCCCTGCAGTCGATTTAAATGATTAATTTGCATGCAAACAAAAAAGGACTATAACTCTCAAAGTTTAAGCGTGTTTTTAAAATTAAAGGCGTAAGTCTACAAGCAAGAACACAAACGTACCGAAAGTATATGAGGGTAGACCTAAGTTTTCCCATTGAGGTGTTATTTTGACAGCTAGTGCAGAGTTTGGTGAAGATAAACAACTCTTCTTTTGAGCTAGGATTTTGCCCAGCCTCTGTATTCTACACTGTCGGTAAACAAACTATTCACGGAATCCCTATACCTGTCCCTTTTTATTGCGGCGAATTAGAGCGAGATATGACATGACTTTCCGAATCGAAACTGTGAACGGACAGTTGAGAATAAGAGGACAGGACCTTAAATTTTGTGTCCCTACCGCTGTTGCTTACCCAGTTTAATGCGAGTGGGTTTAAGGTCTTTATTGTACATCGAAAAGAACTATCTTTGTCATATTCTTGTATCCCACCACCCATAGAAAAATGTCTCGGTTCTGCAACGTTATTTTATGGTCATTTTATGGTTTACTTTGTAATATTTTCACATCACTATCTTCCTCTTGTTCTTTTCCCATTTCACTAATATATTTTACATACGCACTTAAATTACGCCAAACCATCGAAATAGGAATGCAATAGGAAGGAGTTAGCCCCCAAAGAGAGCCAATGCAGCTTCCTGTACGGTCTTGTTTTATTCTGAATTGTAGGTAAGACTTTATCCTCCCTTTACATAAACTTCGTATTATGTTCTAAAATGTACATAAGTAATTACAATATAACAGTCCTGTCTCCCAAATTATTATGAATCGTCGAAGCAAAGCCTGTTTCCATTAGTTTAAAGTTGACTACAGTAATTTTTTTCTCCTTTAGCTAAAACAAAATAAGTGAATTATTGTTGTTGTTGTAGCTCAATGCTCTTTTTTCTGTTGCGTCTCAAATGAGCACTTAAGAAAGTTACCGTTTGTAATTAAAAACCCTATCATGATTAATTTTATATCTATTACTTATAAACATACTGCGACTGATACAAATTAATTCATATATGGATTATACCCTTAAGGGTCAGGGCGAACACCATTGACAGGTTAAAAATTATCCTTATTATGATGTTAATTAAAATTCTTGAAATAGCAATTTCCCTTAAAGCCTGCCATTTACATTTGACTGATAGCTCAGACACAACCTTTAGATTTCCCCAAGGAGGGACATTGTATTCATGGCACGATATACAAGGCTAATCTAGTATAGTGATTAAAGTAACATTTAGCAAATTATGGCCTTAAACACACCTCTACACATTATATTAACATGATTAATGTTTGGGTTGCTATTGAATTAAGGGTTCTTGCCATACCTTAATCCCTTGAAGGCCAAGCGAACGCTGGCGTTTACGAATAACATATGTTTCTATTGTAAACGTGGAGAGGTAAGCTAAGTATAAATCAGAAATTTTATCGCAGCAGATTTTTTTTTAATTCAATGTTAGAGGTTTGGTTTGGAGAGCTGCTGTGTGTAGTTACATAACATCACATCACGCGTCTTTCCCCGAAGGGTTACGCCGAGGTGTTAACACTGACATTTCGCCAAATATGTTAAGTTTCCTTGTAACTGTGTGTAAGGTGCGAACCTGTTGCCATGCACCGGGCACAATGTATGGCAAGATAAACAATCAACTGTACATAAGTTTTATTCAAACCCAGTGGTACAGAGGGTGGGATCGACCCAGGATTCCCGCGGCCTGACGCCATGGTGGCATTGTTTGCGGACGATCTTAATGTCGTCTGCAGTGCCGCCATGCCGAGGACGCAACCCTGCCCCCAGCGGGGGCAGGTATACTGGTGGTCGCAGGAAATAGCGGACCTGCGTACCACCAGTATGGGAGCCAGGCGAGCCTACCTGAGGTGTCGTAGGCGCACCGGCAGTACGCCTGACGAAGAAGCCGCCCTTCGTCAGACGTACAAGGAGGCCCACAAGGCCCTGCGGACGGCCATCTGCAGGGCCAAGATCGCTGCCCAGGAAAGTTATCTGGAGATCCTGGACAGCGACCCCTGGGGGAGGCCGTACAGGGCGGTGCGGGGGAAGGCCTTAGAGGCGGCCCCCCGCACCTCCTGTATGGAGCCTGGGTTGTTGCGTGGGGTCCTGGAAACGCTGTTTCCAAATCCAGGACCCTTCACGCCTCCTAGGATGGTTACCTCCGGCGTCTCCGGGCCGGAGGTGTGGGCCGAGGGTCCCCCTGTGTCGGATACGGAGTTTGACATAGGCTGGGACCGGCTCCGGCGTAAAAACAAAGCGCCGGGGCCAGACGCGGTCCACGCCAAAGTCATGGCGTTGGCCCTGGGCCCCCTGGGGGAGCGGTTCCGTGCGGTGCTCAACGCCTGCATCGCGCGGGGCCGTTTCCCCGTGCGGTGGAAGGTGGGTCGACTATGCCTTCTGCGGAAGGCATCTCGGCCCGCCGACCACCCCTCGGGCTACAGACCGGTGGTGTTGCTCGACGAGGCGGGGAAATTTTTCGAGAGGGTCCTCGCTTCCCGTATCGTCGAGCACTTAGAATGTAGGGGGCCGGACTTGGCCGAATGCCAGTACGGCTTCCGCACCGGTCGGTCCACCGTGGACGCGTTAGCCCGCCTCAAGAGGTGGACTGAGGTGGCCACAGCACAGGGGGAGGTGGCGATCGCGGTGTCTTTGGACATTGCGAACGCCTTCAACAGCCTCCCTCACGAGTGCATAGAGGAGGCACTCAAATACCATCAGGTGCCCCTCTATCTCCGCGTCCTCGTCTCAGACTACCTTCGCGAGAGGGTAGTCCTCTACGAGGACGCGGACGGACGCGTCCAGCGCTGGACTATGGCGGCAGGTGTACCCCAGGGTTCCGTACTAGGCCCTCTACTGTGGAACCTGGGGTACAATTGGGTTCTGCGCGGCTCGCTCTTGCCCCGCATGGAGGTCGTTTGTTTTGCGGACGACACCCTCGTCGCGGCGAGAGCGAAGGAGTGGGAGGAGGCGGCATATTTTGCGTCGGTCGGCGCCACTATGGTCGTCCGACGCATCCGCCTCCTGGGACTGGACGTGGCCCTCGACAAAACGAGGGCCACGGTATTCCACGCCCCACGGCGCAGAATCCCACCGGGGCTTCGTGTCCGAGTGGACGGGGTCCGGATTCCAGTCGAGGTACACATAAAGTATCTCGGCTTGACTCTGGACCCTCGGTGGAGTTTCGAGGAGCACTTCAAGCTCCTCGCTCCTCGGCTGTGTGCCACGGCAGCCGCGCTCGGACGGGTCCTCCCCAACCTCAGGGGACCCAGCTCTGCGTGCCGTAGGCTGTACCACGGGGTGGTGCGGTCTATGGCACTATACGGAGCCCCGGTGTGGGCGGAGTGCCTCTCCCCTCGAACGGTGGCCCTCTTGCGGAGGCCGCAGAGGGTCATTGCGACTCGGGCCGTGCGAGCGTATCGCACGGTCAGCCACGGGGCAGCCTGCGTGTTGGCAGGCACGACCCCGTGGGATGTTGATGCCCTCGTGTTAGCACGGGTGCATCGGCATCGAGTCGCAGCGCGGGAACGGGGGGAACGGCCCATCCTCGAGGAGGTGAGGAGGGTCCGTACCCTGGCTCAGAGGGAGGCTCTGGGCCAATGGGCTGAGGCACTCGCCTCCCCAGCAGCCGGCCACTGGACGATCGACGCGATCCGTCCAGTGTTGGAGGAGTGGGTTGGGCGCCGGCACGGCAGCCTCACCTACCGCTTGGTGCAGATCTTGACCGGACATGGGTGCTTCGGTCACTTTCTGCACCGCGTCGCACGGAGGGAGGAGTCGCCGCGGTGTCATCATTGCGACTCCCCCGATGATACGGCCGAGCACACCCTAGTAGAGTGCCCGGCCTGGCGACGGGAGCGCCGCGACCTTTGCGCGGTGCTTGGCGGGGGATACCTCTCGCTGCCTACTCTGGTCACGGCCATGGTGGGCAGCAAGAGAGTATGGGAGGCTGCCGCCTCCTTCTGCGAGAACGTGCTCTTGCAGAAGGAGGCAGCGGAGAGGGAGCGGGAGGAGGATGCTCTAGCCGCTCCTCTCCGGCGTAGACGGGTGGGCAGGAGAAGGCGGGCGCCATAAGCCTCTCCTTCTACCTGCCCCGCGAGCGGCCGCGTGCGTTGGATGGCTTCCACGCACGCATTCCACCGGCTGCCACGTCTGGGGATCTCCCGAATATACCCGGGAATCCCCCATTGGCGCAAACCCCGACCTAGTGTCTGACTAGGTCGGGAAGCCCTGGGACCGGCTCGGAGAATTGCTTCGGCAGACCCCGGGTCGCTCCCACGGAAGGGCAAGGAGTCTAAAAAAAAAAAAAAAAAAAAAGGATTCCCGCGGCCTCTCGAACGAGTAGCGCCCCGTCCGTCCCAACTCGGCTACCGCTGCCTGCCATAGACACTTGAATTTCCTTGGCTCAAAAATTAGAGTCAATGACCTCTTTAACTACAGTGTCACAAAATTCTCATAATCATTCCGTTCTTAAGTGGAAGGAAATGTCCTTAGCTGTAAATCCTGTCTTTGCATAACATACTTAAATAATATCTACTTCCTATCTATTTATTCTTCTAGTTGTATGTTTGTTCTTTGGACAACATTTTTGTATTCTTTCAGATTGAGATTCCTCCATAATAACTAATAATATTAGTTTATGTGACAAACAACAAACAAAACTAATAATATGAAAGCTAGGAAACTCGGTTATTCTTCCAAAGTTTTACTTTGTTGGATATACTACATATGATTTTGCTTAAGATGTTATTTACTGTGGCTCTCCTATAAACTCTATTAAGTTGTGTATATTTTGTCGTTGACCGATGGTTGGATTGACCAGATAAAAAATGTATACTAAAGACTCATAAATCAGGCTACAGATGTATTGGTAGGTTCAAGATTTTAAGAACAGCTCGAATTGCTGATATATCACTTCCGATCGGCTCGACAGCTTGGCCCTGCATAGAGATGTAGCTTCACTCTGCATTCTTTATAGCTTTTACCACGGAGTGTTCTGAAGAGCTGTATGACCTGATCCCAGCTGCAGCCTTCCGCCATCGACCATCGCGTCAAGCCTTCCATCCCCACCACCTGGATGCCTGGCTGTCCACAACTGTACGCTTTTCGCGTCACTTCTTACCACGTACAACTTTGCTGTGGAACTCCTTGTCGCCTGCATTTTTTCCGGTGACATACGACCTCCAAGCCTTCAAAAAAAGATTGTACTCCCATCTAAAAGGCCGGTAACGCATGAGTGACGCCCCTGGTGTTGCAAATGTTCATGGGCGGCGGTGATCACTTACCATCAGGTAAGACACCCGCCTGACCGTTAGCCACCAATACTTTAAAAAAGAACTTATGACTATTTAACGTTTCAAAATTAAGGAGCTCGGCGTCGTAGTGGTTAGTACGCTTTGGTTTTAGATCGAAAGCAAAGCTGCTTCCGCTTTGGGCAGACTTTGGATAGATGACCAAAACTTTGTGATCTCGAACTCCTTCGTGCTTCGGAAGGCACGTTAAGCCGTTGGTTCCGGTCGCTATTCCAACCGTTTCTACCCACCAACCCGCATTGGGCCAACACACTGGTGTTACGGCCCATGTATTTTTCCAAGGAAGACCTGTGCCCAGCAGTGGGGCATACATGGGCTGAAGGCAGATTGATACCTGTCTAACAAACCGCCTTACAGAATCCGCTCGTATGAATCCGCAATTTTAACACCCAATAATTTTGATAATAATTTAGCTCTAAATTCTAACCGTCGTAGTCGCATCGGTCTCTCTCCTATTTCATTACAGTAAGAATGACGTGATACTGTTATAGCGACAAAATATTTCCATCAATCATCCTTGTCATATCGTTCTTTGGCGAGCGAGCGAGCAAGCCCGAGAACCAAGAATAGGCCTAGCGGGGTGTATTACAATACAACTAATAATAAATGATTTATTTGACGCTGAAACAAACACGAAATATCTAATTTAAAGTGATTTATTGGTCGTAATAAGTTTTTCTTAATGGCAGTTGATTTAAGGCATCGTTGGTTTACTGAAAGACTAGGAGGGTAGATTCTTCTAGATAATTATATATACATATAGCTCAGTGTGTGTAAGGCAGTGGTAGCCGAGTTGGGACGGACGGGGCACTACTCGTTCGAGAGGAGTCCGCGGGAATCGCGGGTTCGATCCCACCGCCTGTACCACTGAGTTTGAATAAAATTTATGTACAGTTCATTGTGAATATCGCTTGCCTCACATAGTGTCCGGTGCATGGCAACAGGCTCGCCACCTTTTACATGTGAACTTAACATATCTGGCGAAAGTGGGTCGAGGAAAAGGCTTGATGATATGGGTATAAAAGTAGCTTATGTCCTTTCACAGGCTCTAGACTATCTGTATACCTTTCGATTAAATCAGTTCAATAGTTTTGACTTAAAAGCAAGAGCGACAGACAGACAAACAGACAGAGTTACTTCCGTATTTATAATAAGTATGGAAGTATGGATAAACATAATATCCATTGCCTCACATTAAAGCAGATAGTATTATTAAAAAAAAACAACTGCAGCTTACTGTGAAACATTTCACAAACGTATGAAGTAAAAGATTAAACCTCTAATATTTTGTTGAATAAACTCTGAATTGTTCGTGGCAGTGCACTGGCAAATACATTATGATGTTGTATTTAACCCACGCCACGCAAAGTGACTGTGAATTCAAATGAATATACAATGCTTATATTTAATTATTGGATCTTGCAATCATACGGCATGGTCTAGGATCATATAGCAAAATATATGTAAATAGAATAAAAAGGGTTTTATTTTTCACTGTTCTTACATTAAATTACAAGCTGAAGCGCCTACAAAATCTCGCGATACGCTTCATTTTTGGACTTCGTAAATTCGACCACGTATCCAAATTTAGAACTCAGCTGAAATGGCTTCCTATACGTGATCGGCGTAATATGCACATCCTAACAACTCTTTTTAAAATCCTTAAAGACCCCAATGCCCCATCCTATCTTCGTTCCCGTTTTCAGATCTTACCTCCTTCCACTCGCCCTAAGCGCGTCTTTGATACCAGATCCCTGATGCTTCCAAAAAGTGACACCAATTTCTTTTTAAACTCATTCTCAGTTCGCGCCGTGTTGCTGTGGAATGAATCAGGAATACAAAACTGCCCTTCTGTTAACTCCTTCAAATTTAATGTTAAAAAACATTTTCTTGCGATTGGTGCCAACCGGAACCATAAGCACGTAGCATATAAGTGTATTTTTAATCATTTTACATTATCGACATTTTGTTCTCATCTGTATTAATTTCTCAGTTTAGGCATAGTATCATGTATTTATTTTTATTTATTTATATTGTATTGAGTTTATATATTGTTTAAGTATATATATCATTTTATTTGTTTAGTAATGTATATGTTTGCATAGATTTCTGTTTTGTCTTGTGCACTGGTGTCGCTTCTTTTACATCCTGAGATCTCACACACCTATAACGGGTTGACTGGAAGATATCCCAATTAGAGATAAGTCCTCCCTTGTATACTTCTGCTTTTTACATTGTTTCTTTTTGTTTATGTGCAATAAAGAGTTTAAATTACTACTTATATTAATGTAAGCGCCGTCATAATAAATGTGTTTTGTTTTTTGAGTGGCCTGCTCCAAAGGATTTTGATAAATAACCGTAAACTCAGTTTAAAATGAAAGCAAATATGAAATATTAACAACTAAAATAAAGAACGGAACCAATATGTATATCAATCACGCCGACAAAGTGGTTAAATAAACAGTGGGATTTTTTTAATAGGGTACCTGCTACAGTTAAGTGGAGATTGAATTTTTTTAATTTGATTTCCTTAATTTCAACCCTAACGTGTGATATATTTTTAGATACGTATTTTAATTAAAATTTTTTGATTCAGTAAATATTTACGGAAGTAATCACTCCAAAACTAAAAAAAAAAATCTCCCGTCTCTAGCTTTTGAGCCATAAATTAAAAAAGTATGAAAAAATCTAAAAATTAGAATATTTAAAAGACTTTCTAGGATTTTTTTTTTAACTTGATGGGTTGAACAGTTTTTGAAAAATTGCACAAAAAATTTCTAAACTAGGTTTGTAATTTAAACGTATAAGCAAGCATTTTTTTTTATCTAGTTTACATATTTCACTATACGGAACTTATCTTCTTTCAAATAAAAAGTCATAAAAAAAATTGGTTCTCGCAATCCAAAATTACCACCGAAAACCGAACATACGTACATAAACCGTCTAATATGTATCGCTGTAGTTTGGGCTATTAAACTTTTATTCGCGACACTTGATGTGACGGACTGGCCACTACGGAACCCTACACTGAGCGTGCGTCTCTTAAATAATTTCGAGCTCAACAACTGTTACTATTATGGTTCATAACAATTTATAATTATATTATTCTATTGTAATAACTTGCTTTTGTCAAATTGTACAGTATCAATGGATTAAGAAAGAGACAGTTGTTATGTAATAAAACCCCTGGTCGGTGTTAGTACTAATGCTTGGACCAATGTACAGTGTATTGGGTGGTTACTCTGTACTAATGGGGTTTCATAAGGTTCAAAATAAAACCAAAGATATTGTTCTATATTAGTAACATAAACATAAACATATAATATGACCTGTTATGATATATGCGTTGTATCGCGGGCAAACGTAAGCGCGATGCAACAGCGTGCAGCACCATCTTTTGGCGACGCTCGGAACTAACTTTATTATACACCCTTTTAGATTCACTTGCTCTTGAACAATCGGTGTGTTATTAAGATTCGCTGAACCGAGGAGTCTAGTCGATCACTTATTCAATAGCGGCGAGTGTTTTTGTGTTAAGCCCTTAACACCTTCAGATGACTGACGTCTTTCGTATTGTTTATAATTCCTATTGTCTTCAGATCTCTTATGATAATGAGTCTTATCACAGCTAAGGACTTATCTTTGTGGATAAGCCCTCAGCAATTTAGAAGCTTTAATTTCGTATACCTAGTTCGTACATAGTTTATAATGTACTGTAAATAATAAATGCTGAATTTTATTTTGCGATAATCGTATATTTAAATTTTAATACATAGTAGAAACGGTTGTCATAAAATCGGAAAATGTTTCAAAATTTTTATTCACAAAAAGTAAAAAGAAACTTTTTTCCGAAGGCAAATAGAAATATAATTCTACTCGTTAAAAAGCGACATGCGATCGTCACGAATAAATTGAATACTCGAAACTTTCAGAACCACAAAATACAAGTAGGCACCAAAGGTTTTTTCCCACAATGGACTGTATCGGGAAACTTTGTCAGTAATGCCGATTAAGCGGTTTGATGACTACTCTGCCCTTTATTTAATGTGCAAAAGTTCCCAAGACTTGTGGGTAACATTCGGTCAGGAGACAGTTCACGCAGATGTACCTATTTGGAAAGTGTTTAGTAATGTTTAGAATATATTTAATTGAAGAAGTTATAAAATAATTTAATATTCTTTTTTTGTAGATATAAGCTTTTTGGTTATTACTAAAATGTGTGATATTTAGTATACCTTTAAGATTTCAGCCGCAACGGCGTATTTTGACGGACGTTGGACTGTTTCTAATGTCGAATCAATATCGAACTATAAAAAAAAATATATATTTTAATTTTTTATAGTATATAGGGAGGTAACTAACTGTGAAAAGAAAGAAATAAACCTACAATAATTGTTCTACATATTTTTGTGTTACTATCGTCTTATAATAGTAGTTTATATAACTGTCATATAATATAGGTTATTTATTATATTTATTATATATATAGGTTATTGTTTTAATACCGAGTTATGTGCAGTTACATACACTACTTAAACTTTTTTTTTTATTAATTTTATTAATTGTTGGCTGTCTGGAAAACATTTGCATAGTTTTGTGCGTTTTTAAGAAAAATAAGTGGTGCATAATGAGTCCAACCTGTTTCATAACAGTCATTTTGTTACAGTTTCTATTTTTAAATTTTCGTTTTTATCATCTGTGTTAAAAAGCACGTCATTATGAGTTTGAGTCTGAGTTCGTAATTCGAATATTATAACATGAGTGTAAAATATGTAATATTATTTCCTTTCAATTAACACTTCACGCAAAATAATCAAATAATTCTATCTATTTAACTGAACATTAGTCTATATTTCTGCGCATGCTTTTGTCCATAAAAGTCTTGTTTCATCCAATTCGTTTGCACAGTGCCACAAACTTATCTGACCCGATGGCCGAAATCGGAACTAAGTGTCGCCATTATGATTGTATTGTCAATGTCAAGTTATGTTATTATTACATATTGTTTATGGTTTTATTGCATATTGTTTGAGAATTGCGACAACAGCGACCCCCGCCACCAGGGCCTAAGTTTGTGGAACTGTAAAGGTGAAAGGTGTCCTATTGTGTAGATAAGACTTAGGTAAGAGCTCTTTTGACAAAGTTAGCTTCAGGGTTGTGGTGCCATCTATGAACAAATGTGTAGGCTTGTAATCACATACCGACAAAGCGGTAACTGTTTTGTTTATGAATTAAAATAATGTAGACTTTTCTGAACTTTACTGATATTATTATAAAGTACTTTTTCGATCCTACTGTACCACTGTGTTTCAATAAAAACTTATGTACAGGTCATTATGAATATTGCTTGCCTGAAATTACCCCGGTGCATGGCGACAGGCTAGTCACCTGTTACATGAGGACCTATCTGGCGAAATGTGGGTGTTTAACACCTCTGCCTACCCCTTCGGGGAAAGAGGCGTGATGATATGTTTATGTATGTTACTTTTATAAATTAAAAAAAAAATCTTACTTTATCGTCACACCTCCATTACGACTGATATACTGATACCAACGTTTTATTCAAACTTAGAGGTTCAGTTGGTGAGGATTAATCTGGCGCCTTTTTTTTTCCGTAATGAAACCTCAAAACTCATCCCACGGGTTCCATTTGAAATGGATTCAATCGACTGAAGTGATTTATTTACACATTGGCATAAGCTCAAATCAAATTCTAAGATTGATTTGAATTGACTCTACCAACAACAACTTATGTTGTATCCTAAAAATATGATTAGATTCTTGACTTGTATGTATTTTTAAAGGGGTGATGTGTATTTTACCTGTTAATTTTAATATACAAACAATGAATTACCTATCCTGATGTCAAAACTTTTGCAAGAGAATTATAGAATAGATTATGTGTTAAATATTTAGTCTAATCATTTACATGATAGTATTCCAAATATTAAGCCTCGCTTTGATATTTCGTGTTTCGATTTCGTTACAAACTTTCATCTTTCTTTGAAAATAATTCTGTGCTGAAAATATTGCAAGCAATTGGGTATCGGCTGACAATCCAATTTCTCCCGTCCATATAAACGTACGAATATACTCAAATTTTCTATTGAATTTCCGTAAACAAAATCGGGGTTTGTTTTTAACAAAAATTGGGTTCGAAAGGATTGTTTACCGCACACCGACCAAACAGGTATATTTTTCAATCCTCTCTTTTCTCCTTTCCTTTTTTGTTTAGGAAAATCTCCATTGTGTACGTTAATAAGATTTCTTTGATTGGTAATATAATTACAGAAGTATGCGGTATACCAATGAAAGAACAAATTACATTTTTATAATATGAGTTTGCTTCTCTGTAATCGCTTTGTCATGAAGCTATTTAGAAAGACAGTTCTTTAACAACTTGGTTTTATTTTCATATTTTAATAAAATGCTTGCGTGTTATTTTAAGTGTTACCAGCCTCTACAAATCCCTCTACGTCATCATCCATCCAAGGTCCTTGTACGGTGATAGTTGGTGTGTTATCAGAAACTACACACGTATCATTAGGTCAACAAGCTACCCATTTGAGAAGCTCTAGAAATGTTATTTGGACTAGGTAGTAGCGAAGTTAAAATTAGTATTTAACAAACGAGAAGCTCTTGAAGTCAGTATAGTAAGTAACACAATGATAGACAAATGCATGAATTTTGTTAAGTATTAGTTTGTTATGAAAATTAACACGTATATATATTACCTTGCAAATCAAATTTTACCAAATCGACGATGTTCTGAGAAAGGGCCTGGTAAAAACGACTTCAAACCTGTATAGGCATGTATCAAGTTAGTAATGAGAGTAGAGAAAGCGAAAGATGTGTGTCAGGATCGTAGTGGAGATCTGTAATCTCTGCCTACCCCCCTGGGAAAGGGGCGTGAATTTATATATGTATATTTTTTATCTGTCATGTAGTTTACATAATACAAGCGGCATAAGCTACTTAATTTGGGCTGACTCAGAAGATATTTATATAATTTTTTTTTTTCAAATATTGGGTCCTTGCCTATGAAATTGGTGTTTTTATTCTGTCTTAGCAATTTGTCCGTAACTATTAAGTTTCAGAACATTCTTATAGAATAATTGCCTCTTCTAAAAATAGACCATATATTTGAGCTCGTATTATTTAATTTGATAATTTTTTGTAAGTTTAATTGTGTTAAAATTAGACACAAAGACAATTATTTTTAACTGCCTCCCGAATACATCATTTGATTTGCATTAACATAAAAACGATGAATAATTTTTATCAAGCGTGTTCACACACATATTGCTAAAGCTTGTCTAATGATACATGCCAAATATTATTATCTCTGGATTTGTCGTTGTGTAGAAAACTGATAAAATGTTAGTATGTAAAATGCAGACATCCCCAAAATCTCCATACAAAACACCAAATTTCATAGGTAAGGACACAATACATCTGTATAGTATACACTTTTAATATTTACAACATAAATCATATAACAGTAAAATAATTGTAAGGCTAAACAAACCTAGTATACTTTCACACCCTTGATGACTCCACTCTGACACGCGTTGTGGCACTGCGGTTTTTGTTAGAGGTCTCTGTATTCTGTGATATACTCCGCTTTGACATAATGAAGTGATGCAGCAGAGTGGGAAACTTCAGATGATCAATCAGATAAATTTTTAAACATTTGTAAAATCTTAATAGGCTCATTCTAAACGTTTTGACGACCTCGGTCGAGTGGTCTGTACGCCCGTCTCAAGGCGTCGCCACCTCGAGAGATCCTGCAGCATTAGTTGCTTAAAATGGGGCTAGTTGATAGGTATGAATGTCTGAAATTATTTATTTATTTTTGATTATTAATTTATTATTCATAAAACATCGTAGTAGATTGACTGTACTGGGTTATTTGCTGGGGTCATCAATTTATTTGAAATATGAAAAAAATACTACGATAGGTATTATTGTCGATGTATATAAATACATAAAACAATACAATATTAAATAAGAGTACCTAGTAAATACGTCATAAAGTCCATAAATAACTAATGGGAAATGAAAAAAAAATGAAAAAATAGTTTAGAGTTACATGCGTTACAACCGTGCCTACTGAATCTCGTAAGCTGTGTACAACATGCGTATTTTTTGTTCTGCTTTCCCCTCGACCCTTTCCTGGGCGGGGCAGATTTTTTTGGGAAACAAGTGTTTGACATTTCGGATAGGGACGATTTATTTGGCTAATTTGATTGGAACGAAGATGAACGAGCAGTTTTTGGAGCAGGGAAATCTGCGAAATACTGGTAAATATGTATTGTATACAAATATTCTTGTTGAGCACAAATTATATTCTTATTGCAAAATCAGAATATTTATGTGAATTCTAGATAAGCACTACGTCGAACTGTTTGCCTGTTTTTTTACAAAAATAATTAAAAGCAAACTCAATGACAATCTCAGTTAAAAAATTTAAAAGCAATCTCAATGACAATTAACAGGAAATCCAAAGCTCGAGTTATTAACTGCTTACAACTCCTCATTTAATTGATCACCTGATACGTTTGACGACACTTCTATTGTGTCAATCAATTGTGTCCCGTCAAAACACGCCAAGACGTCTTACTTACCAACCAATCTAATTGAAATATGTACGAAATTAAGCAATTTCCACAAAAGCTTTACTACGCCGGCATAAAGCTCTCAGAAGTCCATCAATTTAAATATTATAGACTATTGAAGACCTGCGCTACTTATCCAGCCCGTCGTATCTATTATGTTAATGTGCCTACACTCCAAGAGCCAACTTCCTGAATGGTCCAGCAATGAACACCGAATCGGAGCCGAATTTGGATTCGGCTTCGGCGTCGAGAGACCCGCGGCGACTCGAATACTAAATTCGTTCAAACTCCTGCAGCTGCAAAGATGAGTGGGGGTAAGTTGAGAGTGATAGCGGAATTGGTAATGCAGTTATGTAAATGTAAAAAAAAAACTACAAAGGGGGCAAATATTTTGCCATACATATACTGTACTTAAGTTCAAACTTAGTGGTACAGTGGTCGATCCGGCGACTTCTTGCATGGGTAGCAGTGGTATTGTTATTTAATTTAATGTAGGCTGGGATAATCTGGGTTCCTGTTTACAAAGGTAGTCAAAACAGATTCACCCTTCAAATAACTGTATGCTTCCTGCCCGCGGTTCCACCAAACTCGATATAAATTATTTACCGACTGCCAATTTCATGACCCACACAACTTTCAAAAAATAATAACAAAAGAGACCACAATCAGTTTATTTCAAAATCACCTCACCCACATCATATAAAATCTAAAATGATCAATCTCACAAAATTTATTTATACGTGACTTATCTTTTTTACATATAATAATTATATGTTCTTTAAAAACCATATGAATTATTAATACACGCCGACACAACCTAATAATTCAACAACATTCACGTGTCCATTGTTAGAGAAAATAAAAGGCCTGGATAGTGTGTTAAACAAAAACGGACTGACGTTTATTACTTTTTCCCATCAACGCTTACAGCTTCGTCTATGATACAAACTATTGAGTTTATACACTAACACGCCGCCTTAAACACAATAGTTTAGCAAAGTAATAAACAAATCAAAAAATACTGTACAGAACCTACACCCTAAATCCTATGCCACTAACGCACTTCTTATATACAGATGTAGCTACAGGCTTTGTCAAAAAGTCCGCTATCATCTGATCAGAGGGTAGGTGCCTGACAATAACAGTATTGTTATCCAACAATTCTCTGATGAAGTGATGTCTTATGTCAATATGTTTTGTACGACTGTGGTACCGCGCGTTCTCACTCAACTTGAGAGCCGATTGGTTGTCGTTGTATAATCATGAAAATAATTACATAATAAATAAATACCTCAAGCTGATGAGGTGCGAGCATAGTCAACAACGCTTCACTTCATCAAGCTTATCAAAAGCTAGTACATAAAATAAAACAGTGACCTTACACTAAAATTTTTAAAAAGTCGTTGTTGTTGCAAGTTGTTGTTGTTCTGCAACAACAACTCCTCCAAAATAGCCATGCATTTTCTCGAAATTCTTATCAATTGCGCCAGCCGCTATGGGCTGACTTACTTCGGCCCGGAGTGCTAGTATTAATTAGAGGTTTCCTCAACGTTTCAGTGATCCCGGTAAATAATTAACAAACTAACGGGAGGGAAGACGATGTGTTTATTACCCTTGATGTTTGTTCGATTGTAACTAATTACGGAGTACATAATGAGGGATGCTTCTTAAGGGCTCGTCAAACAACTTACGTCATCGAATTTTCCAAATTCGGCCAAGTTCATCTTCGATTATATCTGGTGGTTTTCAGATAATTGACATTACAAGAGTAGTGCAACTAATAAATATTATTATTCAGTTACACATATCTCAATAATAACTGCCCCGTATATTTTGTGATTTGTTTCAAAGTCAATTATTGTGACACTAGTACCTACACTTAACTTTAAATTCATTTTATTATATTTACTATTTACATAAACTTCGCTCAAAATACACTTTTTCAGAAAAAAATAATAAAAATAAATTTATTTTAAATAATAAATAATTCTGTTTTTGGATGGTTGATGCTAATAAATGAAACCAATGCTTTTGCAGGATTAACGGTAATTCCCTTTAAAAGTCGTTAATAGAAAATGAAAAATGAAGAGGAAAATAAAGAAAATGGAAATGGAAAACATCAAGCGAAAACAGTTTGATATCATTATTCTAGTCTATTTACGATACAATGAAATTTCAGTCAATTCTGTTTTCAAATTTGGGCACTAGTTATTACTTATGTATATTTGAGTATTAATTCTGTGTCTATGAATAAAAATTTTCGTTTTGAGTAGGATATCTACTGACATCAGTGTGTTGATGAGTCGATCCAATTCTTTTTTGTCTTGTTAAGGCTTTCTTTGTGTAGTTACTATTCTATAACTCCACAATACATCAAGAAAACACTATTCTGAGCAGTGAAAATCTATTGTTTACATATTATTACATACGGTTCCTCAAAGTCAGTTGTTCTGGCGATATGATAGTTGGTACCGAGAACCATATTGGCCCGCAAAGGGCAAAAATTATCTCTTTATGTTAAGCTTACTATAATTTATCAAGAAAATTCGTAATCCCTCTTTTCTCGAATTAATCTTGAACTAAAGTACTCGTATTAGTATTTTATAGAAGTGCACACTATTGCACCCTGCATCATGCAGCAGTTTGTTTGTGGACCATCCACCGATCAGCGGCGGTTCTGTGAACACGAATTTGGAGTATCGCCAAGGGACACGACATACTTACATTGTACAGTCAGGGCAGGTAAATAAGGGTGGTTACCACCTTAAGCTCACGAGATAAAAGTCATTTTGCTACTTCAAAACCAATTGGACTGCACGTTAATGTTGTCTGAATTTTTGTTGTGTAATTTATAAATTATCAGAGAAATCGCCACAGACAGGTCTCAGGACTTTCAGGCACTTTGTAAATTGAGCAACAGTGACTTTACGAGCTATCGATAATGAAATGTTGTGAAAAGTCGATCTTGAATTCAAACTTAGCACTTGTGCAATTTAGTTGTTCTTTTAGTAGGTACATGATAATGATGTGCAGATTCGTATATAATAATTGCCTGATCTATTGACAGCAATCTGCATAGCGGAAGATAAAAGATAAGTAACTGAAAAGACGGTCCTAATGTTGCACGCACACAGTGTTTTTTTTTCAATACAAATATAAATATATAAATATCCTCAGACATTCACACCTATCAACTAGTCCCATTTTATGCAACTAAACGATGCTTGTATTATGGATACTGGATGACGGACATATATATTTAATAGATAAATACCTATAATTATTCCGAATATATATAATATTATTCATATATAATGTACATCCAAGACTGGAGAACAAATGTCTAAAAATGCATCACCCAAACACTTGCCTCCACTGGGGATCGAACTCCGGAACTCTCGAGATGGCGACCCCTTGAGACCGGCGTACATACCACTCGATCACGGAGGTCGTCAATTTTAAAAGGATGATAGTGAAAAGCGAGAAAGTTATAGCTGAAGTATAACGAATGTTCTTCTAATCGTAGGCAGTGCTCCTTGCTTCTTATAAAAAATAATATTGTTAATTCCAGGCCTTTTCTCAGTTGAACAGGTTGACGGACATACAGTTGGAGGCCCGCCAAGACTCCAACAACTCCGCTCCGCTTGCGACAGGAATGTTATTGATGCAGGTCTTAAGTTTAACATGCTCTTTTATATTTAACTCAGCTTGAACACCAATTTTATTATTAAAAAGTCAACCATAGAAAGAATTTGTACCATAGCTATTAGTATCAAACTAATTGAATTATCGCCGGAGTAGGTCATGAATCAGTTGGTTCGATAGTTCTTTATAAAACTGACATCGAGTGGTATTTTTACTCTTAGAATTAGGCTGTAGACAATAATACCTCTAAATCGGTTATCTTATAAATTTAATGTCTGTGACCCAGTTTCATCTACCTGCGGATATCAGTCTCCAATACAAATAGGTAGTATTTCTATTTGTCTGTGTTACCAATAATGTTATTAATAGTAGATTAGTAGCCAAGGGCTGTAAGGCATCAATTGCAGCCCGAGATATTTAGGCTCACGAGCGCAGCGAGGGCGCTTATAGTTCGAGGGTGCAATTGATGCTTACACCCGAGCTAACTACTCTGCTTTACATCTCGATTGTGGGGTAAGTGGAAAAAAAGGCATTACAAGAATAAATAAATTTATTTTCAAGAACTAAATTTAGCTTCGCCGTTCGATATTCAAAATTGATGAAAATAGCGAAGCGACCTCTTTTGTCACAAGAATAAATAAATTTATTTTCAAGAAGTAAATTTAGCTTCGCCGTTCGATATTCAAAATTGATGAAAATAGCGAAGCGACCTCTTTTGTCATTGGGCTGAATGCATGATGTCTAGTGCCAGTAAGATGGTTAGATGTACGCGAACTTTTTGAAAGAATTTTTATTTTAATTACTTACCGCCCTAGGGCGTTTCTAGCTACATTATTAACCTAGGGCGGTAATTGATCACTTACAACCCGCATCTGGGGGTATTAAGGACCTACTTACCGAACATGAGAGATGTAAAGTAACATTAATAAACATTTTTTTACTAAGTAGGACTACATTTGATCCAGTTGACAAGAATAATTCTACATTATTTTTAACGTAATAAAGTCATAGCTTTTGATTTGAATTTTTATTATGGAAAATAACTGCTTTTATATAATTCATACCGAAAATCTACTCTTTTGGTATTCCGCTGAGATAAAACAGTTTGTAATATATTTTCGACACAAAGGCTGTAAGTAAAGGTACTCGGAGGAGTACTGCTTATGTAAAAATATTGTTCCCTGTAGAAAAATCTCTGTGCAATCGACCAAAACGATTTGTAAATTCAGTGAAAAAACTGCTTAAGACTCAATCAGGACTCGCTTTGCTCCTTCGGGGCCTATACAGCGCCATCCAATCTTAGACAGTTGGCGTTCGTATTTATTGGTGTCAATTTTGCTGGTCTTACTTAGTATTCGAGTGCCGTCCGCGCGAGCCAAGTGTGAACTTATATTTTATGATTTGATACTGAATAAACTCAAAATCCTCCAACAGTTTTCAAAATAATGCTCGATACCGATATACAGGAACGTTCTGTATTTTAAATTTCTTTGAGGTTTTTTTAATTTCAGTTTACTATTAGTGTAAAAATTGCGTACATACAACTTACGGTTTATTTGACCCTATATCTTAGCTTCCATAATATAGCGAGTGAGTATGTTAATGTTTGATCTACGGACACGTATCAAGATACCTACTTGTGATAATAATGGATTTCATCATTAACTTTTTGTATTTATTAGAACTTGAAAAAAATATAATACATTTTTATACAGGGAAGTATTTAATTGGCAGCCATTTAATTATTTGGTCAGCAACAAAAAGGTCAGCCAAATAATTATTTGGGCAGTAAACAAATATTTTGACAGCAATATATTTATATAGCCGGCAAAATAATTATTTGCTCAGCAGAATATTCAATTGGGCAGCAAAATAATTATTTAGGCAGCAATATATATGTTACCGGAAATGTATAAAATCCAAGAAAAGGATCAATCAAGGAATGATAAGGATCAATTCCTAGGAAATGTATTCTGATAGATATAAGGTTCAGGTTATTTGTTTATGATCCATAATAATAATAAATAATAAATTCTTTATTTATCTACAGTAATACAATATAAAACATGATTGGGATCTCCTGTTAAGCTTGTGTCGCCTATGCTAGGAGCCCCGTTCTTCCACATGGATTCACAAAGTAAATTTTGTAGCCACTTAGTCAAAATCTTCGTAGACTCACGTGAACAATTGTGGTAAATTTTTAGGGTTTTGTTTACTATGTTATATAGACTCACTGATCGCTGCTTAAAGTGTGATCTGCCAAATTTCGTATTGCATCTTTGTACACGCCCTACATTATGTTTTATTCTTTTGTTAATATTTGTTGTTCGGTCGTAAGGAATACTTTTAATACTATTTTTAAAATATATAATTTTTTTAATTGAGAGAACATTGCTTATTTTTTAGTAGGTTTTTAGTAGAAAGCCTCCTTTTCATAAAATGTATCACATTGATAAGACCACGTTAGGCATGCTCAACCTCAAGAAAACGTGTCTTCGCTGAACCACCCCAGATAGATATACATATCAATAGATTGCACAAGTAAGACATATATTTCCCTTAGTATATCTCTTTCAGATTTATTCGGATCGGGAGCCGTTTCTGGCACCACATGCCTTAGAGTTTTTAAAATCCATATTAGTTTTCGAATTCTTGTACCCACATGTTCTAAATGTGGATACCAAGACATCCGCTGATCAACATAGACACCTAAGTATTTAACTTGAGTAATTCTTTGTATTGATGGGCAGTTACACTTGCCCCTGTCTCCTACGTTCCTACTATTTGTGCTATGTTTTCGGATTCGAAAATTATTATTTGGTTGTGTGTTGTTATAAATACTAAAGCAAATGTAATTAGTCTTGTTCGTGTTAAGTGTAAGGAGATTGTTTCGCATCCAGTCATCTATTTGCTGCAAACCTTGGTTTGGACTTGACATAACCAGATCCCATGAAGTTCCCTTAAATATAACAGCGGTATCGTCTGCGTAAGAGATAATGTTAGCATTCGATATGGATGTTACAGAGGTCATTTATATAAATAAGGAAGAGCGTGGGACTAAGTACGCTTCCTTGTGGCACGCCGTAAATAACCTGGGCTGTTTCACTAACATGGCATTCCACCTTTACTCTTTGTGTTGTCTGCGACAAGTAGTCTTTAAGCAAGCACAGAGCATTTCCTCTTATACCAACCTTTTCCATTTTGTGAACAAGGATCGGGATAGAGACGGCATCAAAAGCCTTTTTTAGACCCGAAAACACCGCGACACACTTTTGGTGACCATCGAGCTGCTCAACCACTAATGAATTCAGATTTAGAATCGCATCTTCCGCTGCTTTCCCTTGTCTGAAGCCGTATTGTGAGGGAGACAGTATATACAAATCCCATAAAAACAATAAAAACAATATTTGTGTCATCCAAACCTTGTAAAAAAATTAAGTCGTTGCCCAATTATTTATTTTCCTTACAAATTAGAAATATCTGCTGCCCATAAGTTGCTGGCCAATTAGTTAATTTTGCTGACCAAAATCCCAATATTTTGTTTATAAATTAAATAACACCCTTTTTATATCATGTTCATTTGCCCACTTCACAGGTAACTCATGAATAATCCCACGATCGGGTTTTCTCCCATGGGGTTGAGGGATGTACTGCGAATCCCAAAGGCAGATTTTCAACTCTATGCCTTCAACATAAGGCCATGAGAAAATTTATTGTGTAACCGAAGACAAACTTTTGACTCCACGGAATATTTATGTTCCGACACGTAGGATGGAATTTTAAATGAAAATCCTACGGCGATGGCCACTTAAGCCATTTTCATCCTTATTAATTTCGGTGTGAGTTTATATTCGGGTGATTTTTTCGTATTTGAAAATGATTAGTGCGTAAATTAAATGCATACATTTGCTTCTGTTTATATTTGCAAAATCTGCTTGGTTATTAACCAAACAAAGTAACATTATACCACAATGTATTATGACACATTTAAGTTGAAGATTATTTTGAAAGTCTTTAGATAGAAAATTTTACAGACTTCCATCTAAAGAGACAAGTAGGTGTGTAAATAAAAATTGTATTGCAGCAAATCATGCAGTGTTTATGCGTGATGTGGGTAGATATACAAAAATACATATTGAACTAACGGTTGCCCGCAACGTCATCCGCGGTTCCTGTGGTTTTTTTAACTATCACACGGGAACCCTTTAATTTTCCGGAATAAAAAGTATCTAAGATGTTGATCAGGGATATATGGTATCACCATGCAAAATTTCATCGAAATCGGTCCAGCCATTTCGGAAATTAGCCCGTATAAACAGACAAAATGAAAGAGAAACAAAAAATGAGATTTTTTTACATCCCCCTGACTTGGTTTAAAGGATAATTATTTATTTATTCTAATATATTAAATTGAAATTGTACATAAAAACGTGTGTGTAATTGTAAATATTTGCATATAACAATTTGACCTAAATCTTATAATAATAACACAGTTCCCGATTCCTGTAACGGCATACTCATTTATAAATGTCATTACCATTGTTAAATAACGGAGAGTTTCTTGCGCTGGTTTCGTCTGCATAGCTAAAATATATTCATTCTATGTTGTTGGGAAAATTTGATGAGGAATTTTTTTAATGTCGAAGTCTGCTCAAAACACTCATGTTCATGAGAGTTTTGAGAAAATTAAAGGGTTCCCGTGGGAAAACCATATTAACCGTGGACGAAGTCAGGCAACAGCCAGCTTATATAATATTTCACTGCAACATATCTTGAATATTTCAAAATACTTGCTAAGTTCTAATATTTTGTTAAGCTCTAGCCAGCTGCTCAATATGAGGTGAAACTCAGTCCGATATCGTAAAACTGGGTAAAGGTGGGTATAACCGGTCGTATCCGCTGCGAACCGGTGTTAAAACGAACCCCGGGATTCGGGGATTAGTAAATGGTCCGTAATACAACAATGTAAGAGATTCCGTACGGTTCTAAATTAATTCTGTCCCCGATATAAAATTCGAATGAATTTTCCAAGTCAATTACCTAGATTGCATATTGTAGAAAATAATAGACTAACGAATTTCGGAGCAGCTATTGCTGCATTGACCTCTTTTCAATATCGATTTTTTTTCCTACAAAGATACTTTCTCCGTGGATTGGTCATTTAGATATCCAAGGGAATCATAAGTGCATTTCTGGCCATTAGTCAATTTCTGAAACATTTTTTTCTGCCATTTCTTGCGGGGGGTGAGGTTACCACTACACTCAAAGCCAGCCGTTTTTACAAATGCACACATGCATAATTCGACACACAAATTTAAATTTCACGCACACACACGCTTAAAATAGTCACGTGGGGTGTGCGTTTTGACAACGTCACAGCCGCACTCCCCACGAGACTAGCGTTCGAAATTTGAAATCGTAGAATTCTAAAACATGAAATAATGAAGTAAATAATCATGAAATCCTAAAAATTATAATTACAAATAAAAGGTGACACCATCTTTTAGCATACTCGATGTTTTCTATTTATTTTTACAACAAAAAACAGCACAGGCAGGCATTTTTGCGGGAGCTCTGTTCGCCGCAACGTTTACAATGTTATGGCTGTCAAAATGGCGGCTCAACTAGTTTTATTAAACGTGCAAGCATCCGATGCTTGTGCATTTGGCAGAGGGGAATGTTAGACAAAGGATACTTCAGTTCTGTTTACTCTGAGTAAACTAGTCGTTTCTAAAAACTACTATAAGCTAGTAGCTAATTGAACTGTAGTCTAACAGAAGCATAAATTAGTTTTTATTCGAAAGCTCAATTCTATTTCCTTTCGTTCTAGTAATTTATGAAGTACAAATTTGTTTGGTATTAAGTTAAGTATACGCCATCATTCACAATTTAGAGTAACGAAGACAAACTGAGAGCAAATGTAAATTATAGACAATCATTGTTTATTTCAGTTTGTGCGATTTCCGTTTATTTATTTATCAAATCCACTTTTTTTTTCTGTTATGATTACCTTGAAGTTAATTATGCTGATATGGAATTAACTTACCCCGATTATGCTCATTTTACTCCCTTAAGGTAAACAATAATCGAGGAGATAAATATTATGGTGTTTCTCATTAGTTTTAACATTCATAAATTGCTCTGCAAACGTAAATTGTATTAATAGACAGATAAGAACTTATTTTATATATATTTCGGACGCGTGTGATTATTATTTATTTTTATTATAAAAAAAATTCCTAACCGATGTAGTCATGTTAAAGCAACGGGTAACATGATCATTGCATGTCAAAATTATACAGGCGTTTCGATTACTTCATTTACTCCGATCATCAAAAGATGATACTTAGAATTACCCTGCTATACACATTTTATCAAGTAATATACTACAGATACAACAAGTAATATACTATGGTACATATTTGAGAAATACAACTCATTCATCACGTATTCCTCAAGACTCGAAAACCTAAGAGGAATTTTTGAAAACCAATTGAAACCATGTGAAACCATTTCAAAAAACAAACTTAGCCCCATTCAAAACTCAGTGCTGATAAATTCTGAAATAGAATCTCGATATAGTAAGTTAATCGTTTTTATAGGCACTTAACGTCAGCGGTTAATTGATTGATCTCCGCCCTGCTCGATATTAAGTCACAAATATTATTCCAGACAATTTCTCCGGTTCCTTTGGAATTAAATTTGACTCTGGAATAACTTGGCATCACTTACAGGCGACATTGTAGCGTCGTTTTGTCTTCACGATAAAGTAACGGCTGTGCCACTCCATAAGGTTTTACTTATAATATCGACGCAGAAAATTTTAATGCTAGTGTTGTATAACAAATTCGAAGTAAGATAATCATCTCGTTGAATTTGAGAGGTGTAACAAGCTAGGATTTGTTTAATTCTTCTTTTCTTTTGAAAATATTTACTTGCCATATTTACTCTGTCATAGACGCAAACACCATATTGAAGTATTTCTTCATTAATTTCTGTAGTCCCTTTGCACGGTTGGTTGATTAATTTCATTTTCTCAACTTGCCCATCGCGTTTTCTACGCAATATATTATAATAAAATACTTACCTTCACACTTTTTTTTCCAGTCAGGAAGACGAGCGCTAAGTTAGTTAACTGTTTTGTAGGCAATATGTCTATTCAATTGCTGTATATGCTGAGTGACTTTTTTAATTGTTAAGGGACTTAGCGGATGTTCTTTAACTTTATTCTATTATTATTTAACCCTTCGTGAACTTTTTGTGTACACGGCAAACAACGTGTGGTCTCTCGGACCCCATAAAATATTTGGATGTTTTTATAAAATTAACAAATTACCGGAAATTACGAATTCCCTTCATGTAATTTCACATTATTTGTTAATTTTATAAAAACATCAGATTTCTTGTTTAATATATATTCAAAGACAAAATGAAAATAATACAAAAATACTAAGCATAGTAATTTTTATGACTAAAATTTTAACTTTTCTTTGGCTTAACTTCTTCCAAGAAATTTTATCAAAATCACATAAAATATTAAACTACTTAAAATAAATTCATACATACATACATAAAATCACGACTATTATCCCCTAACTGTTAGTCAGAGACTAGGCAAAAGCCCCGCAAAAGCAGTCCTATGCCATAGTCTGCGCTTCACCAAGCAGTGACTGCATATGTGCTCAGTATGGAAGGTGGTGAGCCCGTCGCCGCAATAAGCTGTTGGATGGTTGTGCAGTTTTAAGTCCATTAGTCGTCTTTTACGACACCTAAGGGTGTGGGTTGGTAGTAAATAACTTTATGAAGGACATAATCATAACAAAAACCCTTTAACTATATGGTCAGTCTTAAGATACAGGTTGGTTGTAATGGGCGAAATGTTTTGATTAAAAGTGAGCATGGTTTGAGCATACGTGCACTCCACATACGCTTTCTCGACATGGAAAGTATTTTTTCCACTTTCTTTTTACTTTAATATTTAAAATGGCTACTCAAAAGATCCTCATAGCCTTTTTTTTATGTAAAGTCGTTCATTTACATCGCTTTCAATTTTATGCCTATGATATTTCATATTTTTCTGTCGCTGGGGTGTATTAAACCTCACGTGGTTCACGGAGGGTTAATTTACCTAGCGTTCCATAACATTGTGGGTTCTAGGGTAACGGTCAAAGGTATCGGGTAAAGACCAGTAAGATTAGGTATTAGGCGCAGGTACAAACACTCATACCGATTCATCAGAGTTAGCATGTAGCAAATATATACTTAGTGGTGAAAACTGCATTTTTCTAGGAGTAACGAATATAATTTCTGGGATTATACTCTTTAAAAATTAAAGTGTTACGTAGTGTACAACGCCCTGTGACAAGATGGGATAACGATATTCGTAAGCTGGCTGATGTGGGTTTGATGAGAACGGCCGAGAATCAAGAGCGGTGGAGTGCATTAATTGAGGGTGGAGTCTTATGTCCAGCTGTGGACAAACAGGATAATTCTTCAGGAAAGGTAAAATAAATGGAAAGTATTACAGATTTTCATTTATTTCAGTGATTACTGATTACATAATTATAATAACATACGATACCTTAAACCTAATTGATTCTAAAAAAATCATTTCCAATATCACCCTTAGCTATAGTTATTAAATTTCAGATTAATCCATTTAAAATTACTGTTTAATTACTTACCTTTAATTTACGTAATAAACCAGAGAGTTGAATAAAATATTGCAATGGTACTAAACGCTAAGTTATTGATTACGTTAAAATGTTCATTTTATTCAACCCCCATTTAGAAAATTATTACACGAATACAATACTTGGTTTAAAGGAAATCTTTGGTTTACGGAACTTAGCATAAAAACGGAATAATTTAAAACAATCATAAATAAAATATTTCTTGTAACTGCCTTGGAAGATGTTAGGAATTTGTAGTCAGAAACAAGGTTTATCGTTTGAGAGAACAGCTTTGCCATTGCATGACCAGCCACGCAAAGAATCCTAATTTTATCCGCTACTGTTTTAAATAAACAATTACATTTCTTTTATTTAGAATCTAAGGTTAATTCTCTGAATTGCAAATTTTATTATATAGATTAACAAACAACTTTGATTCTTGTTTCTTATTTATTATAAGTAATTCTACCAATTATTTACTAAACTCCTAATTAATTCTATTTATCGCTAATAAAGGATAGATATAATGTTGAACTTATATATGGATTAAAAGTAGATGAAGAAAATTATATTACAGCTGAGAGATATAGTGAAATGGCATGTGATTCGATGAAAGGAAAAATATAAAGAGTACAAGGATTTGGCTTAAGTGCGTATTGAATATTTCAATAATAATGATACAAATGATTCTAGGGAGAAGCTCTAAATTCCGTCTGGTGATACTGCGAAGATAGTTTTATTGTCGGTAATATTATAGATCATAAAATATGATGTTTCGACCACCAACGACAATGAACATCTAAAGAAATTGGAAATATTCACAGCCAGAATGATTCTCCATACTTCGAGTCTAGATATGGTAAGGGAAGGTATTTTTATAGTTTAAAATTTTAAGTTTACAAAGTTAGTTTTTATTTATCTCTATAATTATCTACAGTGCGTTAGTTTATTTTTACTATTTAATTCAATATTAGGATTATAGGCAATCCTTTTAAATGGAATGTTAGATTAATTGCGCTACTCAGGCTTGGACATCTTAGACTTCTCCCTATTGAATCTAATTCTTTGCTCAAATTCATCAAACAATTTATTTCAATCGAGAAAAGTTGAAGCATCCATTCCTCGAATTCTTAGACATAAATTTAGAAGAAGTTTATTTTGAAACTACAAAAGTTTGCTTTTAATAAGTAAACTTTGAATGACTTAGGTAAATTTTTCAATTTAATTTTGAATTATACTAAGCTAATCAAGAGCTAGATTTAAACTTGATAGTTGTTTAATTACTTATAATGTTTAATGTCTGGTGAAGGGATAATATAACTAATATAGAAGAAGTACATCGCAAGGCAACTATGCTTAAAACAAATTAAGAAGAAAGAGATGATGAGATGGAGAAATATTTTAAAACTGGAGTATAGAAGATCACTAAGAGATATTTTATAGAAGCATTACTAGATAATGGCACTGCGGAATGTACCTGTGTTCATAAAAAAGTATCCTAAATCATCTTAACAATTACTCTGGTTTCGAACAAGATTATGTTATTTCACATTTTAATCGTTCAATTTACCTTAAATTTACGTTCTCTGAACTACTTTAAACACCACATCACTTTTATCCGTCACCCAAGTTTCCTTTATTGCCAATATTACACTCAAACAACGCTCTCATTCCGTGACTCAGCAAATAGATGTTAAGTTGTGATTTGCGATTTAACCCTATAGTTTAATTATAAACTCGTTTAAACACAAAGATTCTTGAGCTCAAAGAATCTTCACATTTATATCCCGTTTTTTTATTTCTAAAATTTTATGGCAAAGATTATCTCTGAAGTTTCATTAATCTAAATAAATGTTGGAATTACATACGAACCAATTGAAATACTATAATTTGATTTAGCATACTTCGATTGGTTCGTTACCGAATCCATATCAACTCCATACAAAAATGGAAGAGGAAGTTGCTTTGCTTTGTATGGAACTGCATGGGTTCTCTTGTTACTTCAAGTAACTTTTAAGGATAACAAAGGATAAACTATTCAATTCCTAACACCTTCCAAGGCAGCACCCGATTCAGTTAAAACAAAAGTATATAATTAGAATTTGAATATCGGCTGTTAACACACATGGTTCAAATCATATAAATTTACATTGTATATTTACTTTTATCGCGCTCACTATTTACTTTCCAGTTACCTCTACCGATAGATTCGTGTCCGAACATTCTATTACTAGAAATACAAAATTTAACGTATTTACAACCATTTTAACCTTTTAACAAAACTTTCATAAGTACTCCTTCGTCGCGCACAGTCAAAATGTACATCCTTTACAATGTCATAGTATTATAAGGACTAGATTTGTTTGGGAACCAAAAACTAAACATAAATGAACTTATTAGAACCGAAGTTTTGGCTTTGCTACATTTTGCATTGATGGAATATCTAGTTGTATAAGGTTTTGTACTACAACGCTTCTCTTATATTGTCTGGCAGTATTCCTAGTTCATCCAAAACTTCTTGAATTTCATCTTTTATATCCAAACATATGTTTTGTTCTTGAGCAACACCAATATCTTCATGGATGATGTTACGAACCAGACAATCGTTCTCTTCATCCATAACCGCAAACTGAATGTATTTTAGAATTTGGTGATATTTTATTACATTACAATTTTATATGGTTACATAATGATGCATTTCCCTTTTTCGGCCCAAGGGTTGTTTTTCTTGTCTGGAGCGTGTATGAGAGGATCATTTTTCTCATTTTCCTCTACATACTCCCTCATCCTGGAACAAAAACAATCAAAATGTTAAAACTATTGTCGGTCTAGTACTAAATGACACTTAAAGTAATTTTGTGATATAAGTGCTTTTTATGGGTCTGCGTCATACCAAAATATTAAAATTAGTTGAAAGTTTTTATAGTCTAGTTGAAGTAGCAGTAAAGGAACTTTAATAAACGTACGTTTGAGAGCATTAATACTTCAAGTTTATATCGATTAATATGAAAATTTGAATTAAATTACTGACTTCGCTGAAAGTTCCCGTTGGCACCTGAAAATATATTGTTCTCGAGTATTGAAAGTTGAGCGTCGAAATAAATTATGGTTTATGTGAGTTTCCGTGCTATAAACGTGTTTTATTACATCCACAGTCACGGAGATTTTCTTTGCATTTTTTAGTATTCGGAAATGCTGGCTGTATTCACAGTAGCTTTATATAATATGTTTTATTTATTAAAATGTACTATTATATCTATCATACATACGTACATTTGGTAAATAAAGAAACGTAGCTTTGTTACAAATTTAATATGTTGAATATGTAATATTGTAAGTTGTTTTTTAAGTTTATACAAACTTAAAAAAGGTTGTTTTTTGTTAATTATACGTGTATGTTATACAAATAATTTATACGGTTGTATATATAAACGTCTGACTAACTAACCCTTTAAATTATACGTATTTAATAAAACTAAACCATTTCTTCATATAATCCGAATTAATAACATAGATTATTGACAGGAGTGAAAACGATTTAAAAATAATATTCACAAGGCAGTACTGTATTTAATTTTTGAAGGTTAGTGATATGCATAGTGATATATTAAAAACTATTATTTGTACGGGACCGTTCAAAAGATCCTTTTCGCTTCAAGGTTCTTCCGGTAACACCGCGGATTTTCAAGAAAAAGCTCACTTTATGGCAACACTTCACTTGGCTTAGCGTATTCGCGTAGAGTTATCGTTGTGTTTGCCCAACTTTGCCCAAATTATAAAATCATTCTAATTAACCCATCCACACAAGAACTGTTATCGTGCCAACAACTCAAACAATCCTTTGATGTGTGATCAAGAACCGACAAGTGGACGGAAACGCATGTTCGTTATTTGCACCACTCGTGCAAATACTCAAATAGGTTCAGTCAGACATGGCCGTTTTCGGCCAAATATAGCAAATACGCGAACACCACATTTATACATTTACTGTGGCGAACACGATACGCCAAGTGAATTGCCGCCATTAGACAAACATATCAATTAACCAGACCCCTTAATTCAGTGCACAGACATAAAAGAGTTATTTAATTTAATTGGCTCTTAAAGTTTAATGTAAATACTGAATGTAATTTTTACACCAAGACGCCTTGAGACCGGCGTATATGCCACTCGACCACGGAGGTCGTCAAATGAGGTGTGTTCATTATTTTAACCATATTATGAGGCGAAATGTAAATGTTATCACCTTTGCCTGCCACTTCAGAGTTAAGCGTAATCCGGTGTTATGTTTATATTATCAATTTTCACATGTAAGTATTGTTTTATTGCCAATACCAGCCCTACATAATAATAAGGACACAAGAAGAAAAACCAAAAATCTTTCTCCCAGGATAACCAGAACATATGGCCACAACGCAAAATACGATGTTCACTTCTTATTGGAAATCAAATATTATGTCTGTTTTATTAAGTAAGACAGAGAGCTGCCCGGATAAATAATTCAGTTGGGGTCCGGCACGACCAAACCTTCCACCGATGTGCGCGCTCCGCAAAATTATTGTTTTTCACACATAAAATTTGTGTATTTTATGCTGATTCTTCTTTTGGTATGGCTGTTTTATTCAAAATAACCTTTTGAAAGGTACAGGCTAGAAAAAATATGGACAGTAATATTGTAGATTTGTGTTGCTTTTGGTCTCAACGAGATTCTGATTTAAGATGGAAGAAAGAAATGTGTAGAAGGAATCTAGTACTTGATTTTTGACAAACAGCTCAGCAAATTAATCAACACCACCTGATGGTAAGCAGCTGGTACAGTAGATGAGTCCACATGTCAAGAAAGGCAACAGAATGAAAAGCATGTCTACGAGTATTCATCCACTACACATTGCTGGCCCATAAGATGCTTTTTTGCTATTTTTTTGAAGGAACCAATAGAAGTTACATATATTACAATTGCGTACGTATTACTAATTTATTATTATGTACCTATGAGTAGAATAGAGAGCCACACAAGTAATTATATACACATATATTAGGTGTAGACCTGTGGACTTGCATCAAATATTACTAGGAAAATTTTCCCACGTTTTTCATTTATCTCACTTTTTGCTTGTCTCTGTGTATGCCCAGTGGCAATTTCGGAACTTAATTTTAATGAATACTTAAACAAATGTGCATTATTAGTATAACAGTAGAAATCATAAAGTTTTCTTTTTCAAATCCAAGGACCAAGTCCGTGAATAAACCACTGGATTTCATAATTTTTCCTACAGATACAAAAAGTTTTGTAGAGGATAAAAGTTATAAAATTTATGGGAAAGTTCCCTTTTTCCGCTCTTAAATCTTTACTTTCGAATGACGAAACTTCGATATCCATTCATTAAAAATGCAGACAGCCCTTGGGTTTTAATATCGAAATGATAATTTTTATCACTTCATAACATTGACATTGTGCGCTCGATAAAAAGTTTGTAAGAGGTTGAATGTGTATGAAATTTGGATAATAACGATCCACAGATACAAAGAAAGCTAATTACTTGACGATGTTGTCCACTCCCTGGACTCTTAGTAACCTTTAAATACTTCATTTTTGAGTTCTATATTTTTTATTCAAATTATTGAATTGTTATTTTATTATTTTCCATTATTTTAGCGGTAACACGCCATTTTCCATTAGTTAATATACAGTCTACTCATCTCTGTATCACTTAGCAACTGTCATGAATACTTTTCATATGCGCTGCGAAGTCACAGTTATACCTATGTTTTGTGTGAATTAAAAAAGAACTGCCGCAGAACGTTATTCCTCGGGTCGTATACGTGTTCCAGCTCAGACTAATTAATTAGATTATTGGACGACAATGAAGTTAAAACAAATGAATGACCTCATCAAGCGATTGTATCTGATGCTTACAATATTAAACAATAGCATGACGCACCTGTAACAGTAGATAACGTAATTGTATTACTGTTTAAGTGAAATTCTTTTTTTTAAGTTCATATGCGGTACCGTAGTAAGGGCAACATAATGAAAAAGCAGGCCAGGTCACATTCACCTCTCGGCTTGAGAAAGCCCAATTAGTATTTGGCCAGCGTGGTGGTGGTATTACGGCCCATTCTCCTCATGTGCTTCTCCATGAGGAAGGCCTGTGCCCAGAAGTGTACTAGTGTGCCCAGTGTGCATACGTTAATATAGCATAACTGAGCTCGACACTATACCGTACGCAACATAGATTTATTAATAACTAGACACGGCAAAGGCCTTGCAATCATAAATCATGTTTTGCATCAATACCGGAGGGAAACGCGTCGTATCAGGTACCGAAGGGCGTTTATATGATATTACATGAATAATTTCATAAATCTCGTATGGGTGTGTAATTTCAGAGTAGTATTATTATGCATAAGTTAGTTCCGTTGAGCCAGTCTCTCGGGGACCGTAACAGACCTTAAGTTGGCAAACTTGACCCAACCTCGTGTGATATCATACAGTAAATATTCACTAGTAAGTGATAAGAACAGAGGATATACCACGGAATAGATAAATACTCTTTGTTGTATTTGTAGTTGTGAAGTTTTAGACTAATATATTACAACTAGCTGTTGCCCACGACTTCGTCCGTGGTAACTATGGTTTTTTAACAACCCCACGGGAGCCCTTTAATTTTCTCTCAGTCTCAGCTCGATCGGTTTAAAATTGACAAAGTTTCATACAAACTTTCATCCCCTATTTTATCCCCTGGGGGGTATACTTTTTTAATTTCAGCCCGATCCGTCCAGTGGTTTGGGCATATATATATATATAGATTCTTATGGGACATTATTTGTTTATTTAAATTTGTAGGCTCTGAAATACACTTTACATACATTTTACTACTGCTGGTACATGAGGAGATAGCCCTCATATATTACAAGAAAAAATTATAAAAAAGAGACAAGGATGCCTGGTATGTTTGGGCATGTAAATAAAAAAAAGGTTGAGAGGATAATAAAAGCACTCACGAGGCAGAGGCGAGAAGGTAGATATGGCAGATGAATAGGGAAGTTGGAGATGGTTCTTTTAGCCCAAATTAAAGTTGACCTATAAAAAATCTTGTAAAATATATCTGAGGCGACCTATTACATCTTCAATCTGATTGAGGCTTAAATAAGATTTAATACGTCTTTTGGGAATTGTGATCTAAAATAGAACCGTTTGAGTTTATCTGAAAATTGAATTGCTTTGCCAAGCTTAGAAAGTGCCTATCGAAAAGGTTTGAATTAATATTACAAAGGTTTTAGTGCTACTCAGATAATATCTTAAATAATGTACTAGTCGTGAAAGGTTTACGATTTGCCTTACCCTGTGCGGCATCCCTTTCATTGACTTTCATTATTTTATAGTATTGAAATCAGAACAAAGCTACCTTCGCCATGTTCACGATTTGGATGGGTGACCAAACTTTGTATTGCCACCACCAACCCGCATTGGACCAGCGTGGTGGTGTTACAGCCCATACTCCTCACGTGTTTCTCCATGAGGAAGGCCTGTGCCCAGCAGTGGGTCGTATATAGGCTGAGGACGACAACCTTGTTTCACAGCTTTTTTTTCATTTTTTATTTCTTCGTTTGTAAAATTTTACAGCAAATAAATTTAAATTCTGAAGGTTTGGTGAAATTCACTTTTGTGATTTATTCAATTTGTTGTGAGCTATTATATTTCATTACTCTTTGTAAGCCCTGGCAAATAATATAAATTGGTATAATAAATAAAAGTTATTGATGTATTCTAAATGCTTACAAGTATCTAAACTGTTTGAGGTCATAAATAGTATACATTCAATAGCCTCTGGAGCCTTTATACGATTGTTTCAGTCGATATATAAGTCCCAATTAAAATACGAGCTATTTGTACAGTTAAATTTTATTTCAGCTGTAAACAGCTAATTATATTTCGTGTTCGCAATTGTGAAATAATAGTTACCTACCTCTTTACTGAATTTCTCAGAAAAGTTCATTATTTTTTACGAGAAATTTACGTATGTCACAGACGCGCTGTCAAGACAAGCAATCACATTAACGGTAATCCAGCGGCCTTGGCGACAATATAATGATTAGCCATGTATAGCCTCCGGTGGGGTAGCTCGCCCTCCGGGGGTTGCTAGTGATGTCCGAGAGATACACGAAAAGACTATAAATTCTTATACTGACGTATTCGATGGATGGTTTTTATTTGTGGCCAGCGATCCAGGCACTGAAATAATTAAACCAGCAGCTGAATAAAAGAATACAAAACAAATCGATAGAAATAATCGGAATCGAATGAAAAAACAATAAACAGACCATACTTTTGATTGAAGTATAAATAATACTTAATAATATTGCGTACACACCACAATATAATTCATTTGCTTTTACATTCATGCTTATTAAAGCAATTATTTGATTGCAATTATTCATAGCCACTGCAAAATTAATTAAGTGTTTACGCCTCGGTCGGCCGGTGTCAATAAAAAGAACTTCCATCTCTCTCAAGAATGCTTTTATTATTCCACGCTTTTGATCTAAAATTAAAACTGAAAACCTGAGCTGTTGTCTCTACCTAATTGGCATGTATTTTACTGAACACCACTTTATGACGCAAAAAAAAACGATAACGCTATTCCCTGTTCAGTGGAGTGAAGAGGGGAAAAGTACACTCGTTTAAAATAATGTTGGAGCAGAAAATACGGATAGGGCTTTTCATTTTTGTAAATGGGAATTTTTACATAGTACACACAAGTCACTGTGGAGCAGAATACTGGTAATACTTATTAGTACCTGATGACTTCGTATTCAGGGAATATCGATATATTTATCTGAGTCTCCAACACTAGTCCTTTTGCTTTTGGGTCAGCATAAGTAGCATGCGATATGTTGATCGAATTTTATTCTTGTACAATTTGAGCATGTTCAAGGGAGATATTTTCCCTAGATGAATTTGCGAGCTCGCTGGGAAATTTGGATGGGAAGCATGAAAAACCGTCGCGCCTAAGGGGAGTCAATATTTGATGTGCCATCTGTTTCATTTAAAGAAAGTTCCCACAGCCCTTTTATGAAAGAGCCAATACTTTTACTGAACTCTATTTAGGAAGCACTAGTTTATTAGGCTAGAGCTGTTTGATATTACCAACGGAGAAAATAACAGGTAAAAACTTTGATAGTAAATAGGACGAAGTCACGCGTCAGCAACTTTGCAAAAACAATAATTAAAATAAAATCTTGACCGATTTATAAAATTAGGTGTACTAAGTTTTATTTACAGGTTAAGGCTTATTGTATAAAATAACAAAAATCATATGAAAACTGTATTAGAATATCAAAAGTTTGTCGCCCGAAAAATATTTAGTAAAAATGGCCATAAAATCAAGAATGTTACATTTCTTACTTTATCATTATGTATTCCTTTTCGTTTTTGTTTCAGTATGAAATTATCAGGACAGAGAAAGTCAGTTTATCTTTCATTTCTGTAAACGTAATAAGCCTTTTCTCTGACGGGTAAATAAGATCGCTAAGTCGGCGAAAGGAGGCAATTTTAGCGAGTTCCTAATAATAGTATAAACGCAAGGGCAAATCTTTAAACGGGAAATTTTCGTACAAATTTTGATGAAATTTATATGAAATAATATTAAATTTGAAATTTAAATACATTTATGATCACAATTTTGAAGGAGGATCATGTTCATTGTTTGTTAACGCTGACAACTAAGCCTTTATTTGTTGAATTACATTTGTCTGTTACAGATATTATATTATATCTTAATTAATTAGTCTGTAATAGGTAATAATTCCCAGAACCATTCTTCTTAAAAATAATCCCTATTTAGTTGTTAAACACAATATCGTTCACTTTCTTCTTATTAGGTACTTTCCGCGCAATTCCCGATTCTTAATCAATTTTTATGCTTCAAGAATGTATGTACCTACAAATCCGAACAAAAAGCAACCGTCTCCCATTTCTTCATTAAGCAATTCAAATAAATAAATGTTCCTAACTCGTGTATCGAGACAGCCTGCAATTCTAATTTAAATCGAACTAGGTCGTATTCGTTCACTTAGTTCAGGTAAACGAAGCCATCCATATTAACAATGACCCGGAGAAAATCTCATTACGGAGACGCTAAGCCGTTCGCCCTTAATGTAAAAATTCCTAAACCAGATTACGAATTACGACAAATACAAGTTGAAAAGCCTGGTAAGAATCGTTGAGATCAGTTGTGTAAATAACAATTTTGGTATCATTATATACTTGTCCAGTTGATATAAGCTCCCCCCCTACCCCTTATGCATGCTACTGCTCTAGGATCATCGGATCTTCTCATCCAGAATAATTACTTTGTTATACAAATCTTTAAAACTGATGATCAGGATTGTTGTTTATTGTTTATCCTTGAAATATTCGACGTTGAACACGGGGTCCTGCTGTTTGACCAAATGTCACTTGGCAAAATTACACTTGACAAACAATATTTTGCAAAAACATGGTTTCACCCATTGATCATTTTACTACTAATCAATTTACAAATGACTCACTTTTCCAAATGATCAACATTTTAAATTACATTTTATAAATAATTATTTAATATAATGAACATTTAGCAACTGAGTTATCAGACAAAACTACTATTAGTCTAAAAACGTTTGATAAAATGTATTATTTGACAAGTGTTTCGTTTATCAATAAATCTAATCATAGATATGTTATGGGTCAAATTAATACAGTCATGTTATTTAGAAAATCATTATTATTGTCTTCTTATATTAATATTAACACTAGTGTGTTAATATTAAGATATTAACACACTAGTGCTAATATTAATATTAATATTATGATTTAGAAGATCATTATTATTGTCTTCTTATCTTAATATTAACACTAGTGTGTTAATATTAAGATATTAACACACTAGTGTTAGCAATGTTTATGTTTAATATGTATTTATAATTTTAAATTACATACCAGAAATCGATTTTAATTTTGCTTCTGAATAATCATCTTTAAACATTAATATCATATCAATCCGTTCATCTTTATCTATCAATGTATCTAAATCTAATCTAATCTAATCTAATTATATCAAACTATCTTGGACACATTTCTTTTTTCTGGAGGAGCATCTCTCATTGTTTGATCAATTGCACTCTCGTTGCTTATAGTTTCTATAAAAAGTTATTTATTTAATAAAAACAGTCCCGGATGATGTTTGTCAATAATTTTATTAATTTTATGATGCCACGCTTCAGAGTTAGAAGTTCTACGTATTTTGAACTTATTCTTTCCTACTACAAAATCCTCGTCTATATTTGGCTGGTCCATTTTCAGTCCCACTCTTATAGTTTTCTTTAAACCAATACGCATTTTTTTTGCTATCTTCGTCAGCTAGGGATTCCAAATGTTTTCAAAATATTTAGAAATGTCTGTCTCTTTTAGATAGCTAAATTTACAAGTTAATGCTAAGCGCCAGTAGACATCAAATGTCTACTGGCGCTTAGCATTAACTTGTAAATTTTATGTATACGAGTATGAAGCAATGAAAATATATTGTGTGTGTTTGTCTAAATTGAAGAGCTGGTATAGTAATACTTCTATTTACAGGATAATTTAATGTTATGGGATGGCACCATAGGTTATTTGGTACTGAAATTTGAATAAGTCTATTTCAGTCTATTGTCGGATATGGAAATTCCGTTTCGTCTTTAGCTATGATAACAGTAATATGTATTGTATATGTTTGATAGTTAAAGCTTGGTGACGTATGAATGATTTTATTTTTTAACTTTAAGATACATGCCGAATCAACAATGAGAACTTACATCAATTATTTTGACGAAACCCTCTTTTATTATTCTGTAATATAATTGGACAAAACTAAGCAAAACATCTAATAAAAGTGCTTAGTATACACGTACATTAAAATTACACAGTATTGGTTGGGTATGTTTGGAAAACACATAATTATTATATGGCTCACGATCTCGGACACATTATGGCGTCTATCAATCAATACTATCATTAAGCACGGAGATGCCCACTGCTGGACATAGATCTCTCCGAAAGATTTCCACAATGAATAAAAATTGCGGAGCTTGAGTAAATGTTTTATTGTTCAGTATTTCACTTTAATAACATTTTCTTATAAAATAATAAGAGCAATTATAATAGCTTAGCGTTTAAACGTTAGGTATTTTTACGTGTCCAAAACTAGCGTTGAGGCTTATTCAAATTGAGATTATTTACTTTTTCTGTGCCTAATCATATAACGATGAACGCCTGTTTAGATTTGATTTTGAATGCTCTTGATAGTTTCAATATTCTCAGTCGTTTTCTAGACAAATATTATTTTTCTCCTAAAAGCTGTGGGGTGAGTGAAATTCGACACTCAATTGAAGTTGAAAAGGATCACTTAGTTCTGTGACAATAATAATATGATTTATAAACAAATATTTGGTAAAAGCAAAAATAATACAATATTATGTTTTTATTAATGTTTTTGAGTGAAGTGTAAAGATATATATATAGAACCAAAACTAATTTTATACTAGATCAGGTAGAACGGAGATTAGAAATTTTACAGGCAGTTTTATATGTCAAAATCAATATTTTGACATATAAAACTGCCTGTAAAATTTAAATAACAAATTAGAGAAGTAATTTTTCCCTAATTTTATTTCTATTCTGTTCATTTACCTGTAATACGAAGTATTTTGACCGTTTTGTTAAGTCCGACGTGCTGTTGATTGCTTTATTAATTTTTTAAGATCTTAGGAATTCAATTTACACAGGTACGTAAAATAATTTCGTCAATGACTTCAAAAATTCTATAAGCTGACTAACAAACGGTAAAGGAAATATAGGTATTAAATAGTTTGTTAAGAGTAAACAGGATAACAGGATTAATATGTACTTGACCAATTGTAAATTAAAACTACTGCATTCCATCCATTAATAAACCATAAGTACGTTAAGTTTATTACAGTTTGTTATGAATATTACTTGCTTTACCATTTTCTTGGTGCATGGGCAACGTGCTCGCCTTATGTAAATTTTTATGGGAAAGGTAAAAAGCGCCCCTAGCGGAAACTACTTAAAATCACGTTTCCCATAAAAATTGTCATTCTTAACGCAACTAAAAAAGGTTGAGTTTTTTCTATGAAACCTTACACTACATGTACTGCTTCAAATTGATTTTACATTACATACATCTTAAGATTAGTAGTAGTATAAGTTTAAGATATCCTGAATATACGGAATGAATTAATGAGCGCTTCCTCGCCAACAACCTCTTGTACAGGTTGGCGAGACTTTATTAATAATAACTAAAGTAACGAGATGTATATTTTGTATAAACAAATCAATAATAATAATAATTTCAGGTGAAATGTCAGTGTAAACAGTTCTGTCTACTTGTTAGGGGATACAAGAGTTATGAGATTTATTACTGCACGGCGGGCGATCCGAATTTCGGAAAATTCGGATTCGGTATTTGTATCGTTAAAAACTGTACTATACCAATGGTGATAAACATAGGTTTTGATCTATTGTGTATTTTTCAAAATTATTTACTATGCTATCATTATTTTAACAAGGAATATTGACAAAATGTTCGATTTCTGTGTAACAACTTTTTGTAAACCAATATCAATGTTTCATTGTTCACGATTCTTATTACAAGTAACAAAAGATATTTCTATTTTTAAATTATTACTTTTATGATTTCTGCACTTTTTAAAAGCACGTGTCCCTAATACAATGATTATTAGTTCTTCGGAAATATTGGAGATCGTGTGTTTATTTCGGTACAATAAGTTGGAGCAATATTTTTACCCTTGGAGTTTTGTCTGAAGTCAGGTGTCACGTTGCTAATAGCAGTTATCGTTATAGCTTCCAGTATTCTAAATAGTGTACAGTCATTTTATTGTGATTTTGTTCGTGAGGCTTAGTATGAAAGTTGATTTGATATTGTAATTGCTACTTTGTGTTTTAGAGTAATATACTTTTGACATTTACATACTTTGTTAGATGTAGAGTATTTTTAACCAAAGTTATTTTTGTAGATAGAAAAATATATAATAATGACCAAGGCAATGAAAAAGCAGTCAGTTGTTTAATTTAAAGAGAATGGCCAGAGAAGAGCGCAATAAGAGCAGAGAGACGCTAATATTGATATAGCGCCTCGTTACAATCTCTTTCCTTGGGTGTCGTAAAAGGCGACTAGTGGACTTAGAGCTACACAACGTCCAAAAGCTTATAGCGGCGAGGGGTCACCACCTGTCATGCTGAGTACATGTGACTATGGCAACATGGCAACAGACTGCTTTCGCGGTGCTTTTGCCTAGTCTCTAATTAACCCTCAGGGATAATAGTCGTGATTATATCTATGTATGTATAATAGTAGCAAGTTCATATGAAAAATATATCAAATTGGACCCAGAAAAACTACTGGAATGCAGTGAAGAGTATAAAATTATTTACCTAGCTGGTTACTTAACGATTACTTTAGTACATTTACATATTTTATATGCCCAAGGAGCAGTGGGGTCGTATTTCCACACCCATATTCTGCTTGATATGTTTGATTCCCTACGGCACAGAAAGCAGTTGCTATACACCGGGCGCAATGAAATTTTAAGCCAACGATATTTATAATAACTACGGAAATGTAAACAATGAGTATTCCCAAATTATCGTTCAAATATTTCCAGAATATAACAAATACGTGTTCTTTCTATTCTCGCGCTGGTTACGAATACAGCAGTTATTTTGGAGAATTGTTAATAGAGTTAGTCATATAAATCTTCGAAATCAGTTCGCGTATCGAGGTCGAATATCGATCATCCATTCTGAAAGATCATTTGAGAGCTTTTTACGTGCAGTTTAGTGAATCGATAAGATACGCCCGATTTATTGCTACTTCAGCATTATCTAAATACTAGACTTCTACTGGGCTTATTGTTATTTCTGGGGAAAATGAGGTCGAGAGCATTTTATGATCTAGTAACTAAGTAATAGGTGTTAAAATAGCAGTTCATCTTTACTTTTGTAAATTGCATTACATGGTGAGGTACTTACACTATTTGAGAACAACAAATACATGGATTGTGTGATATGTGCTTTATGAGGTGTGTTTCAAAATCTAAAATAGATTTGGTTTTGTTATTATTGTATTGAAGGTCAGTACTCTTTTTTAGGGTTCCGTAGTCAACTAGACCCTCAGAGATTCGCCATATCCGTCTGTCTGTCTGTCCGTCCGCGGATAATCTCAGTGAGCGTGAACACTAGAAAGCTGAAATTTGCTACCAATATGTATATCAATTACGCCGACATAGTGGTAATATAAAAACTGAAAAATGAATGTTTTTATTAAGGTACAGTCAGCGTCAAATACTAAGTGACACTCAGGGTGTTTAAATAAATAGACGCTACCAGAAAGTCAATAATATCGGCACAAATATAGTTTCCATTTTGTTGTCAACAATATGGAAAGTCTTTTGTGTTGTCAACATTATGGAACTTTATTTGTACCGATATTATTGACGTCTTGGTAGAGTCTATTTATTTGAGCACTCTGAGTGTCACTAACTATTTGACACTGACTGTACCTACCTCCACTACACGTAAGGTGAAGAGTGATGTTTTTTTAATTTCAACCCTAACGAATGATATATTTTCGGATATGTATTTAAAAATAAATAGGGGTTTATTAAAAAAAATTTTGATTAAGTTAATATTTTCGGAAATAATTGCTCCAAAAGAAAATAAAAACTTTTGTACTTTGGGCTATTTTAACTCTCAAGTTGGACGGAACCCTACACTGAGCGTGGCCCGACACGCTCTTGGCCAGTTTTTTCTCTTTTATAAGGATACATACCTGCATAAAAATAAACAATAAAAGTTATTTAACAGGAAAATCTTACTACAAATCTTACGAACTCACAAAATAATATACTTAGATTATTTTGTGTGAAGATTTAGTTAGTCAATTACTTCCTACATAAAACAATAGAGAAAACAGAAACATCTCAACAAACTTCTCACAAACATTGAGTGCTTTGGAGTGGTTAAGTTCGCATAGTTGTTTTATTCCCAAGTATGTAACCACAGTCCAACCTAGTACAGTCGAGTACAAAAATATGTATACCTACACATTCTAGAGGTGACAATTTTTATTTCCTTCTGACATGACACATTTTTGGAGTTGACTGTACCGAGGAACAGGGTTTGAATAGATATTGTTTGTTGAAGAGATATTAATATAAGTATATTGATGAAAAAATATTGGTAATAACGACCTTGTTTGTCGCTGAAGCATAATTTGAACGTTATTGAAAGATAAAAAAAAAACTGTTGCTGATATCATAAATTTGTTCTTCCTATTTTGATATAAAGTAAGATTATGATCCTAAATTTCATTTTTTAACCGACTTCAAAAAAGGAGGAGGTCTGTACTGTAATAATTATAAAGTAATTGTACCGTTAACTAAATTTACCTAACTAATACAATTAAGCCACAATCTGCCTCAAACATAATATTTCTGAAAGGGAATAAGTGATTCAATATCGTCAGTTGTCGTACTATAGAATACTCGTTTATATAAATCGAATCTGAGGAAAAGCAAAAAGGCCTTTGACATCTAAAGTGTGTCCTGAGAGACCTCGGAGAGACACTCAGTTTTTGCACGAGAGGCAATCAGATGAATGCGAATGATTTATTTAATTATTCTGATATATTTATTTAACAATTTATTGCACACACAAAAAAACACAAAAGCAATACAAAAAAAAACAAAAGGTAATTTAGTACAAAAGGTAGGGCTTATTCCTAACAGAAATGTCTTCCAACCCACCTGCGAAGGAAAAATGCTGAGGAGTAAACTGAGAACTGCTGATCTATGAATTTTATAGTTGATGGTTCTTGGATTGATATCTGATATTGAAATTGTGAATTTGCCGCCGGGAGAGTAAGAAATGATTAAAATTTTGAGGCCTGAATATCTGAAGAAGTGAATAAATATTGGGTCCTTACCTATGAAATTGGTGTTTTTTTTCTCTCTTAGTATTTTGTCTGTAACTATTAAGATTCAGAGTATTCCTGAAAAATAATAACCTCGTCTAAAAATAGACTTGAGCTCTTTTGATTTGTTTTGATAATTTGTTGTAAGTTTAATTGTGTTAAAATTGGACACGGAGACAACTCTTTTTAAGTGCCTCCCGAATACATCATTTTATTTGCATTCACTTAAAAACGATAAATAATTTTTATGAAGTGTGATATTACACATATTACTTAAGCTTATCTAATGATAGATGCCAAATATTATTATCTTTGGATTTGTCGTTGTGAAGAAAACTGAAAAAATGTTAGTATGGAAAATGCAGAATTCCCCAAAATCTCCATACAAAACACCAATTTCATAGGTAAGGACCTAATATCTCAATCGTTTTGGAGTGTGCTTCCGTGACCATAATGGAATAAGCGCGATGAAATTGACGGTAGGTTTCAAATATAATCTTACTTCATCATGATTACGACAGGCGATTTTGGTATTCATTAGTTAATAGAAGAAAACAGTGTCGATTCAAATACGATAGTAATATTTGATTTGTTAGAAATAGCTACGATCGAACTTTCCTGCTATTATCTTGAAAAATATGGCCATACTTATTCTTGGTTTCTTCTACATCTTGCTTGATGAAAAATCGACTGTATAGAAACGACATTAAAGTTTTAATGGCTATTTACGGTCAGTAGTCTTATTCTGAACAAAGATTATTGAGCATTGAATTAAATTTGCTTCAGTAAAACTAAGGCGACGTAATGAAGGCCGTATACATTACAGTCTGATGTTGTTTGTACGTATCTGGAAACCTTATTTTAAGTCCGTCAAGAGTTTTCGTGGATCTGCCATTAAAAGAAGATAAATTCTTTTACTAAATCGAATCTTCAAAGTGGAGTAAAAATACCAACAACAGAAGCTGCCTTATGAGAGGACCACTTGCAGTTGAAGTATAATACAGACTTAAACACCACACAGTTTTTAAACACCACTCTAAACGTAACGCTAAAATCCTGATGTATGTTTTAGATTTAATATTTTCATGTAGACGTCACAATAAGACTACACTGTACAGATTGACTAAACTACTAGATTTGTAAAGAAAAATTAAAACAAAAAAAAAACAATATAATTATGAAAAAATTAAACTAACAAATGCATTTTTTAAATTGAATTGGAGAAAAGTTAAATAGAAAGAAGTTGACAGTTGCAATCAAACAAATGTTTGTGTTAATTTACGGTATTTGTTTACAAATAAAAATTATCCAGATGGAAAATCAACAGTCCCACAACTTCACAAAGATAGATTGTAAATGTTGCGTTTCTTAACTTGCGGCATAGCAAACTAAAATAATTATTATACATGAGTCTGTCGAGAATTCGTGTCGTTCACAATTCGCCGAAGTTGGGTTTGAAAAGTTTCGAAGCTCTGGTTATCAAATTGTTTTCGGATGGTTGAACCAGGAAGGATCTATTAAACATAAGTAATTAATGGGATTACTTTACTAAAATTCGGTTTTTGATGCTAATTTGAACTTTATCGTATTTGCTTTAAGTTTCAATTTAAGTTAAGGGCCTGTTTCATCACCTCCAGATAGGTTCTGAAAAAAACTACTGTTAGATAACTGCACACGACTTCTGTAAAAAAAAGAAGTTTATCTGTTGGATAATGACTGTCAGAAGGTGGTGAAAATTTAAATTTATTTTGTCTCACTTCGAATTAAATTATATCTCTGTACAAAATCATAAGTTTGTATCTTTCGATTGAGCGCACTGAATGTTAGTAAATCTTGAGTTTCCGTGCTAGCGATAAGAAAACGATATTTGATTGTTTTTCAAGTGTCAAAAAATCACTAAGTGCTAATGGCAGCACGCTCTAGAACAGAAGTGATAGAAAGTCTAGGAAAAACCAAAGAAATGTTAAAAAAAGAAAATACAGTACAGTAGAAAGAAACGATTATATTAAAAGACGATAGATGTTACCCAAATGTAAGTTATGTCACGTTGGTTCGGGTGAGGAAGATCTACAGGTTCTTGGACAAAAATATTTTTAAGTTCAAATTTCTAACTACCGAAATCGTGTAATTCAATAAAACATACTTGTATCAATCAAAGACATCTGTTTAATAAATGATATTTTATATGAGCCGGATTGAATAGCTTCTCAACAGTACTTAGTTTTTTAATGTTAAATTAATCACATTTACAGGTTATAAGCTAGACTAGTCAACGGTAGAGAGCGTGGGATAAAACAGCTATTTTTTGTTAGATACATAGAAAATCGTGACAAGAATGGCGTGATATTTCTCGTGAAGGAAGGATAAAGTTATGTTTACGTTTATCAAACAATAGTTTATGTTACTATTTTTCAATATTATCATGCGAGTATGAGCAAGTAATAAAAGCATAAACAAAAGTATATTTAACATGTTTTAGTTAGAAAATACAAGATAAAAAGGACTAAGGAAAGTGATCTTGTGAAACATCAAAGAGCGAGCGTTATATGAAAATATAAAACTCAACAAACTCACTAACAAACAAATCACGTTCATCAAATTAACGCAGATAAGAAACTTGATAGATAGTATGGAGCAGAATATTTTTATAGAATAAAGTTGCTCGGAACCATAACTAAAACTCTTATAAAAAACGGAGACAAGAATACAATATTTAATATCTAACATACTTTATATTCTACATGCGTCGCAAAAAACTTAGATATTTTCACTCCAAGACTTTCGACATGATCTCCTAAAGCTACTACTGAATCTTTGTATGTAACTGACTCCTATTAAATACGAGAGATGAGACAGAAATGTTATTTTATGTCGAAAAGTTTAATATACTGGTTATGCTGTTGTTACTTGGTATATTCTATTTATATTGTAGGAATGAGGAATGAATAAATTAATATATATATTCATCTACCATTCTCCAACCACTCGTCATGTCACTACTCATTCCCTTCCTCATCATATCATCATCCACTTAATCCATCCATATTAATAAGCGTTAAGCCCATATCTTGGCTGATATAATTATCTAATTCCATGTGTAAAAGGAGACAACCTCCACGCACCGGATAAATATCTGCACAATTAACTGCACATTTTATGTTTTCCATCCAACATCCATCCAGCCAGCGTCCACCGTTTTGGTACCGTCCATCTTGACTCAGCTATCGCTGCTTTTGTATATGAAGGCGAAAAATCTAGGCCTTTATTATTTTTATATTTTCCCTTAAAATGGATAGCAACCTCATTGTGCAAATCGTGACGTAGGTGAGGACAAAAAATAAACACAAATATAATTTCATTTGTGTAAAAACAGGGTATAATAATTTAACAAAAAACATTCATCATGCGACGTCAACAATGTTTGAACGAGTACCAAGAAATTAACAGTGTTTGCAACATTTTTGAAGATTAAAATTGACACACGAAATCAAGGCTTTTAATACAAAATATTTTCCATGAAGTTGTTACATCTTTTTCAGGTAGGATTATCGTTGAGCACATAAGTCATTGATAAAAAAAAGTTGAATTAAAAACGGAACATTAATTATATCTTAAGCGTTAGGCCATTAAGATTAAGCTTAAGCCCCTGTCTTTTATTTTACAGTTGCGAGAATGGAATCGCAGGGAAAAGGAAAATGATAATAATTTTATTATCACAATATTATATTTCAATTTTCCAATATTTATTTTTACGTGCTTATATTTGTGGATGGTACGCAGTCATGCTTGAAGAAACATTTATCTCTTAGGATTATTTTTAACTTGAGAGCAACCATTCAAAGAAATAAAATTCATTTCTCTTAATTTATAAACATGAACATTATGACGAAGGTAGATAGAACACGTAACTTTAGCGCATCCCGAATTGTAGTCATGGTACTGGAAAAGTTTCACTGTTATTTTGATACATGCTAGGTTAATATGATCCTTAAATCTTTAGTATTAGGAAACATTATCCACTCGTTATAGAATTTAAGACATAATTTTATACGTTAAAAGCTTCGCTTTGACAGGCGGAGGCTTAGTGATCTCATATCTTGATCCTGCAGAGTAATAGGCAGTGGAACTGTCAAACTGGATTAAATTTGGGATAACATTATTTTTATCTTTAATTATATATTTGACAGTGACCGAAGTAAATGATTTAATAAAGTATTTTGTGAGAGCGTCGTATAGATGGACATGAACAGCTGGGTCGACTTATAAAGATCTTAATTTATTTATTTTAAGGGCACCCAATATCTATTGAAATTGTTTGACTAAATAAAATGAATTCTTATACATACATCTACCATTCATCTTTGTATTTAGTATGGTGACAATCCACTGCCAACATAGGCAAAGAAAAACGTGTAATAAGCTGTTGTGCGCATGTGCTATTTTATTTGAAAATTAATGCTTCATTTACAAGTAGAAAAGCTTCAGAAGTAAAAATTGGAAATGTGAATGAAATTAGAAATGGTTTATTGAAATATCAGAAGCTTTAATAAAAATACTCCATTTACGAATGTGGACAAATTAATTTCACGATCGGAATTTGCTTTTGAAACAACTTTTGAAAACCAATATCTGTCACTCGACGTATTATTTATGTATCAATTTTCGATTTGACTGTGAATACAAAGATACGAGTATATGTTTCAATATCTAGATTCTTTTGAAAACATAATTATTTTTTGGGTTTTTATTTGTCTACAATTTCAGAAATACATATTCCATACATATCTATTTTATAGGTACATATAGCTACGAACGAGTATAAGTAGGATTCTAAATCACTCAAAATATCGATAGACATTAACATTGTAACAATAACATTTGGTATTTCTTTCTTTTTTATTTAGTATTTTTTTTAAAAGTATTTTCCAATAAATTTCACCGTTCCAATGAGGTCCATTTGGATTAAGTTACTTTTAAATGATTCATGTACAATGACATAACAGCAACTATTGTAAATATGAACATCACTCAATCGGTAGGGGTATGCAAAGATGTTAAATATTATATTATATCAGTTGACTGGGAAATATCTCTGTAGGGGATAAGTTCGCTTTTGCCAACTATTATTTCTGTGTGCAATAAAGAGTATTATATCCTCAGCTTATACTCGTACACGTCCTACTGCGGGGCGCAGACCATCCTCATGGAGAAACACATGAGCAGTATGGGCCGTAACACCACAATGCGGGTTGGTGGGTAGAAACAGTCGCTTTAGCGACCGGGACCAACGGCTTAACGTGCCTTCCGAAGCACGGAAGATCTTGAGATCCCAATGTTTTGGTCACCCATCCACGATCTGACCATGGCGAAGGTAGCTTTGTTTTTATCGAAAGTCAAAGCGTACTAACCAGTACGCCACCGAGATCCTCAAAGAGTATTATAAGCTATTTCAAAATTGCATGGCCCGTTTATACTAAGAAAATTTGCAAATGCTTCATGTGACTGAAACGAAATTTTATGTGACGAATTCAGTAAATATATTACAAAAAGCTCCTTTTTCCGTTGAAGCAAGAAAATAATATTTCTTCAACAAGCTCAGTATTTTCCTCGTTTCTATTTTACACAAATTGTTATTCAATGGAAGGCATAGCTGACTCAGCATTTTGGCAAAGTGCTCCATTCCAAACACAGCGTCATTGCCCGAAATGAGATAAATAATAGATCACGAACTTTTTGTGAACTGCTTTTGTAAAAGTGAACTTAAGGTAATGCTTTGCATACATACAATCACGCCTGTAATCCCGGAGGAGTTGGCAGAGTCCAAGGAGCACTGTGTTCCTTAAGACCACATTTAGCCATACAAAAATTGGGTTTGGTCAGATGAAAAATCGTGAAAGAGTAGTAATAAGTGGCTAGCTCATTGCCTTCACAATCACAGACCCAGTACGCCCTTAGTCGCCTTTTACGACATGCTAGGCAAGAAAAGCAGTTGGCACATTATTTTTGCGTCCCGGACCAATACGGGACAATATAGATTATAACAAGTTATTACATTAGCTTAAAACTTTTCAGCTGGCATCTTAAACGTGTATAAAGATAGAAAAACCTTTTTCAAAACAATTAACCATAAATAGCTAGGAGAACAAACTAAAAATAGGCCAAATATCGTACAAGAGTATGGTAGAGGCGGCGGTATTATTGAGAGTACATCTCGACCACGGAATTCATGCCGACACACGTATTCCTTGTGATCTACAACAAAGTTCAAAAGAGGCGTGAAAAAGCACCTTATTGGCCAGAAACTATGAAGTGGTAATTTATATTGTGGTGGATATTTTTTTGTGGGACTACCCTTCGGGGTAGGCATAGGTGTTACTACGGGAAAAATGCGTGATGATATGTATCATGTATATGATGAAAAATTTTTCTGTGTGCTATCATCGCTTATATCAAGTTGAGTAGTAACGTATGCTCGCATTTTATAATCAAAACAAAATCACTAGCAAACTACATTACTAATTAAATTACTACATTTAAATAACAAGTAGGTCATTTCCCTAAAATAACTAAAAAACCAACAATCTTCTCAACCCTTGTCATGAATTAAGCGAATCGTTAATTTTTAATTTGACATCTGGTTTGCTGCCGGCCTGCTAATCTTCCCAACGCCACCACAACCTGTAGGCCAATTCACGTAAATACGATCGATTTAAAACTCGCCGTAGTTTAGAAGTCGTCCTATTGTCGCCCTATTCAAGTTAGGTATTCACGTATCTTTCAACCAAACTTCGATAGGGCGATATCTCAATAGGATCGGAACTAAACTATATTTGAACGACTTGTCACTTATTAGCCGAAAAGGATGCAAGTTAAAAACTAGTGTTTTCTACCAAACGCTATTAATATGTTTTTGACTCTAAATATAATGTTTTAGTATTTTTTTTTAAATTCAATAAAACAAACTTGGTTTTAATCAACAGTTACTAGAAAGGAAATTAATAGAATAGAAAGGAAACAAATAGGTTTCCGTTAAAATTTAGTCTATGATAAAAAATGCTATTATCTATGGATATTAAAAAACTGTTTTGTCATGTTTGAAAGTTTTCAACATTGATGTTTAGTTTTCAAGGTTAACAAAAGATTTGATTTTGCTCAAAATTATTAAAAAATCTGTCTGTAGAGCAAATAACTACAATACTAGAATTCATGGAGCGCCACAGGGACCTTGCTTTAGGTCGCGTACGCTCTAAAGAGGAGCGAGTGCTAGCTCAAATGTTGTGGTTGGAGCTGGCTCAACTTTTAAATGCCCAAACAATTAGAAGCCATAGGTCGGCCTTTAGGTTTAGGTTAGAGAGGTACAATACGCCGCCACTACGCCACCGAGCTCCTCGGTGGATGGGTGTCCAAGACTTTGTGATCCCGAGCTCCTTCGTGCTTCCGAAGGCACGTTAAGCCGTTGGTCCCGGTCGCATTTTGTGACCGTTTCTACCCACCAACCGGCATTGGGCCAGCGTGGTGGTGTTACGGCCCATACTCCTCATGTGTTTCTCCATGAGGAAGGCCTGTCCCAGCAGTGGGACGTATATAGGCCGATGATGAGGTTTAATATTAATATTGAACACCCCTCAAATCTCGTTCCTAATAATATTATTTGAAAATGAAAATGAAATGAAAATATTCTTTATTATACACCATTAAATATAAATAGAGAAGTTTTACAAAAGTAGTACAGTCGAGTTCAAAAATATGTATATACGTTGGACAGTAGTTGTTTTTGTTTATGTGCACTTTGGTCAATAAATTATTTTCTTTCTTTCTTTCTAGTATACTTTATTTCATTTTCTGCTTCATCTAGCATTATATATGCTAAGCCAAAGCTCATTTTAATTAATATCATAAAAATTTCTGTTTTTAAACACTAACAAACACTACTCACGCACCATAAAATGAACTTATCTTCAGCGACATATAAATCGCAACATTTGACGTTTAATCGTTGACATCCGATTGAAATAAATGTCATTTATTTAGCAGAATACCTTTATGTAAACGTTTTAGATGTAGTTTTACAACGATTGTTTAGCTGAATACGGTTCGACGACATTGCGATAGAGCGACTTCTGAATCGGTTTATGTTACGTACGAGAATACGGAAAAGGCTTCATTGACTAAGTCGCTGCGATATCGCTATGGTTTTCATTACGTGAATTGGCCTACTGCTGGTCGCAGGGTAAAATGTTTATCAAATTAGCTATAGTAATATAGTGGTAGCGGCTGAGTCGTGTGGTAGCGGCTCATTAAAATAATACTACCAACCCATCTTTTCCCTGTGTAGTAAAAGGCGACTAATGCATTTAGAACTGCACAACCATCCAATAGCTTAAAGCGGCGACGGGCTCACCACCTGTCACGCTGAGCACATCAAGTTTCATTTACAAGTAGAAAAGTAGAAAAGTCACAATAGCGGACTATGGCTAAGCTTTTGCGGTGCTTTTGCCTTGTCTCTTGTTGACCCTTATGGAATAATAGTCGTGATTATATGTATGTAATTTATTTATTGCAATCAATAAATTTTTAAAGCTCTCGATGTAGATAGTAATAAAGCACCCGAGCAATTTTATAATTTAGTAGTCCAAATGAAGGCTTATTTTAGAACAAAAATAGAAAAAATATTATTGGCCCAATATGTAATTATCAAGACCTCTAGCAATATATAGCTAAAATACAACCCCGTTGTATAATTCAAAAATAAATTGTGATGTTCTACTAAAAAACGCTATTTTCAATAATCACAGACTTCAGTTTATTACAACTTTATTACAATAGATGTTTGTTTATAATAAAACAATTTGGAGTGAGTCTTATTAGACGCATAAATCTGAAATAAAACTACAAAAGGAAACCACCATTCTATCTAAGCAAAACTCCATAATTCTTTTACAGATTAATTCAAACATCAGAACGGGACGTTATACCTATTTTTAACGCGCGGGAGCAACTTTTGAAACAGATGTTCGTTTTTAATCAACTCGCACGCAGTTGTTTGGGTTATTCAGTGTTGAGCTGACACACATAAATAAATTGATACAAAATGACAAATGAAAGACGAGCAACGTGTAAGTAAGCAACACTTTTTACGTCATTAGAAAAATGTGAGAATAATATTTCATCTACTCAGTGCAATTTATAAGTTCACTAGTGACTCTCTACGGTTTCACTCGGGTTGTGCACGTTCCCGTAGGAATATCGACAACCAATATAGCTTATGTCACTCGGGGATAGTGCACATTTCCAACGGTTGAGAAATTTTTCTAATAAGGCCTATCCAATGCAATAAGCAATCAAATCATTCCTCTTTATAATAATAGGTCTTGACCTATGAAATGGCTGTTTTGTATGGAGATTTAGGGGAACTTTGCATTTTTCATAGTAGAATTTTTTTAGCTTTCTTCACAACAACAAATCCAAAGATAATAATATTTGGCATGTATCATTAGACAAGCTTTAGCAATATGTGTTATATCACTTTTCATAAAAATTATTATGCAATCAAATGCAAATCAAATGATGTATTCGAGAGGCACTTAAAAAGAGTTGTCTCTGTGTCCAATTTTAACACAATTAAACTTACAACAAATTATCAAAACAAATCAAAACAGTTTAAAAATATGGCCTATTTTTAGAGTAGGTAATTATTTTTTAAGAATAATCTGAAACATAATAGTAACATACAAAATACTAGGAGAGAAAAAAACAGCAATTTCATAGGTAAAGACCTATTATAAGTAAAGATTCGCAATAAATACATCTTATTTAAAAGTTCAGTCAGTAAGAATCACTGAAATATGTTTCTCTTTTGAATTCGACTTTAATTTCCTTATAAATACATTTAATGAAGAGTATAGCATATGAGACACGTGTTAAATAGCTTAATAAAATGAATACAAATAGATATTCTAAAATAATAATTATCCTAAATTACCTATTATTTTATATAAATATTACATAAAATTATTGTTTTGTTTGTGTGAAGAAGTTTAAAAGTAGGGTCGGAGTCGGAAAAGATAATAATATTATTAAGTTGGCGTGATATAGACATGCGGTGAGTAGGGACAAGTACCGCGTTACCAGCTGATATTAACTGGATATAGATGAGCTTGGAAGGAGATTGACTCTGTGATAAAAGTAATAAGGAGGTGGCATCCTCGTTATTAAAATTGAATTAAGTATCGATTCAAGATTTTTTTAGGTCCACGGTACCCTTTAGTAACTTATTATGTTATTGTTATTACGTAAAAAACTTCCCTATTTAATAATATCAAATTGCTTTTAATGACAATGTCTGTGTTGAAAGCTTAACTTCATTTACAGTCGTCACGTAAAACAGTGCTTTTTGACACTTCACGTAATGCTAATCGTTACTTACTTTGTTTAATGTTTTTCTACGTGCGTAAAATTTGAGAATAAATAACAAAAAAAATGAAATTCATTTAAAAGTTTTTGAAAAGTTCACTATAAAGTCGCGATTTCGTTAGTATAATAAAATAAGTTACTTCTAAGCATGCGACAAATTGGTATGTCCAAATTCGAAACAGGGTTTTTTTACATATGACAGGTAAGCTCTTGGCCTTCATCTCACATGATGGTAAGTGACGATAAGGCCGAAGGTGGAAGCGAGCTTCACCTGTAATCCTCAACAACTGAGGAACTGGCTATCATTCCTCTGATTGCCGGAACACAACAATGCTTAAAACATAACAGAAGGGTACAGAAGAATTGCTAATATAGTTCTATCATTTTAATTGTCGTTATTTAGCTACATTTAATTGTGTTACAGCAATAAATATATCTACATTTTTAGTTTTCATTTCACTTGATTTTTCGTGTAACCTTACCTAGCTTTTAACTATAAGTTTGAGTTTTGTTTTTTTACATGTTATTAACAAGAGTTTAAAACAATGCAATACGTAATAAACATGAATTTCATTAAAAAAACTGATGTAAACTAGTATCGTGTAATAACGGTAGTACGTACTTGTGATGAAGATTACCTATTTTGCACGCCCACATAATTATTGAATGATTGATACAGAACATGGCTATTGTAGTCAGTTCTGGATTAATGTGGAACAAAATAAAGTTTAAAAAGGTTTTTTATTAAGGATCATGTTGCTTATTAACATTAATTTCACGTAAAAAAAATTAACTGTAAAATCAAGTCATATAGTATATGCCGAAATTAAAAAAAATCTCTTAAGATTGCTTAGAAATGTCGATATTGTGTAGAAGGAATACGAGTTACAATAAAATTAGAATAGAATAGACTAAAATATCGTTAGAAAATAATAATAGTTCATATTAATGAACTTTAACTTGATCACATTTGTGGCCAAATTTGTGTAGGCATGGTGTTTTCAAACCCAATTTTTGTATGGCTAAATGTGGTCTTAAGGAACACAGTGTTCCTTGGACTCTGCCTTCCCCTACGGGGATCGCAGGCGTGATTGTATGTGTGTATGTATGGTGTATTGCTTAGCCTGTATTTAATTTATGAAACCACACATTAAAAACTCTACAGCGAGCATCTTGAAAGCATTTGAAGCACGAGTTAGAAGAACATAATCAATATAAGTAATATTTGTTTAATATAAGAAATATTTGTTTAATATAAGTAATATTTGTATAAAGTGTATTGAACGAATATTTTTGTCAACAATCGGTACTTTACGCCCACGAATATTTCATTTTGTTTTCAAACAGGTGTTTTAGCTATTATTTACACCTTAGTCTGCTTCAAGTATCCACAATTAGTATTCTATTATTTAGAATGATTTTGGCAGTAAGTTAGCAACTTGATAATTAATTTGTACCCATTATGAAAAATTCAACCCAATTATAAGTATTAGGAAACGCGAATATTGTTAGAAATATTAAAATAATTGTACTATTATTGAACACATACCAATATGACTAATACGGTAACGTTAAAATCACAAATTATCCTTAAAACGCCCTGGCACCCGTACAGGCGATTGTATACCTCAATCCTCAACAAAAAGCACTAATATCGCGTGACACCATCCACAGGGCACTCCCGGTCGAACTCGCCTAATTGCACTTCACAGTGACGTCACTACACGTTTTTTTAATAAGAAAGGAGGATTTACTCACGCAGCAATGCTTTTTGATAGCGGCCAGCGTTCCATAGACGCTTGGTACTTCATATTCTCAATCTGCTTTTTGAGTGCCTCTTTGTCCATGGCTGCAAGAATACTGGGGTCCATCGCGCAGAATCTGTGGTATAAAACACGCACACATAGGTAAGTCTTGTGTGTACAGGCGTACTTGTAAGGGACGGTACGGCGCGTACAGTCGCATTCGAAAACTGATATGGATTTTGCTAAGACATAAGTTAATTTCATTGTTTCATTCAATTTGTGTGATTTTTTAAATTATCTAAACTCTAGTAACAAAATAAAAGAAATCAATTTTGTATAATATTTTATATAGATAGGAAAGTAAGCACAAATTATTTAAATAAAAATTGTTTTCTAAAAGCTTACCGTGTTATTCATAAAAAATATGAAAGGCTTAATAAACCTATTTTAGTTAAAGAGTGATTTGTCACTGTGTTTCTAATTTAGATTTGTGTTTGAAAGAAGTAAACAAAACACTCTGTAACTAAAATAGGTTTATTAAGATTTAATATTTTTATGAATAACACGGTTAGTTTATACTAATTATAATATTATTAATGCGAAAGTAACTCTGTCTGCCTGTCTGTCGGTCTCGCTTTCACGTCAAAACTACTGAACCGATTTAAAAGAAATTTGGCAGCTAGATAGTCTAGCTAGAGCCTGAGAAACGACATAGGCTAATTTTTATCCCCATTTTTCCATGGGAACGGGTACCACGCGGGTGAAACCGCGGGAAGCCACTAGTAATAAATAATATTAAAAATGCTCAATGTAAATGTTTTTTTTCTTTCAATCATAAATTTTCCTAGTGATAATTTGCTTGAAATTGGAGTAATCGGTGCTATACCTATTTACTTTTTCTGAACACTTCATGTTGTACCGGCTGTTATCCTTAAAAAAATAATAGAGTGTTTTAAACTAATTTTCATGAATTATTTCTGTGGTTTATATTATCATCTACATACTGAAATATATTGGAACATAAAAATTAAAAATGTATTACATTTATTATGATTGGTTTTGATTAAATTATACATAAAAATGTATAAATAATTTATTATCAAAATAAACCAACAATATTTAAAATTTTCTTTTCAACTTTAGTAATATTTATTTCTTCATTGCAATTATCCTACTAACTGTACCTGGCTTCTGTCTCACTCCCGCACTAAGGGGAGCTGGCGTGGGCGTGTGTGTACCAGATGCGCTAGTGTGAGTGATGCGCGCGCACTACATTACAGTTTCTATGACAACCCCTTTATGAACACAGAAGTTCTTGCGCAAAACTGGTAAATCGACGCTCGCTCAGTTTGAGTCTTATGTCTGACAGAATAAGAGCGATAATTTAATATTTAGCTGTACATAAAATTAATGAATTAAGCTGTAATGACCGGTAGTTCTGCTCACTTTGCATTATATTATTCTTTGTTTTCGCGCTTAAAGCGTGATATGGAGGAGTTTTTTTTATTAATGCCTGGTCACGTGTTTAGTTATTATATAGATTATGCAGTTCTTTAGGATAAGAGCTGATAAAAAGTAGCCTACTTGGTTGGGAGTGAGTTCAATTTGCATACAACTATAAGATCCAAGATCTTTAATAGGTAAGTGGTTACCGAAGCCTAGAACTTTTGTGTTACGTTAATAGGCTATTCACACTATAGGTGAATAGTTACATCCACCTGAAATACATGTGATATCTTTAAAAGTTCCATCTGGAAGCAGCTTCTATTTGATTGCAGCCTGCCTTACGTTTCATGCTAGGATAGCATTGCAAACACAGCTGCTCCACGACAGAACTATATAAGATAGAGAGATGCTGACGACACAGTAACGAACCTCCGTATAAGGTAATTTAATGTCTCGACTAATATGGATTAGTTAGGTAGATGGCATCTAACTAAATAATGAAAGCATAGAAATTTATATGATTTCTATGGAGTGGATTCAATGGATTATAAACCTAAGTCTGCTAATATTATTAATACATTTATTTTATTTCAATATACTATAATCCGGTTATAAGTATGTATGTAGTGTTTTCAAAGGAAGATTATGTGCTCAAACAGTTAGGACTACACGCAGCACCAACTGGTCAAAAGCGGATAAATAGATGAGACCATTGCAATAACAACCGGGATTTATAGCGTCACTTCCAAAGGACGGAGGATTTCGAGACCTCAAAGTTTGGTCACCCATCTAGAACGTGACCAAAGTTATTTGCGATTTCGAAAACAAACAATTCAAATACGGCATCGGGCTTCTAAGATATTTTGGTAACTTTTAATTTGAATTATTACTTGATTTAAATTTACAGCCCAATTCCTCAATCATTTTTGCACTGTATGCCGAACAAGTCAAGGTTGAAAATCCATAGAAAAATAACTTAGAATTTCAAGATTGTTGTGCTTTTAACTGTACAGTGTTGTAGAAACTACAACTATTACTACGAGTGTTACATTGAGAGCGCAGTCGGTTTGATTTAGTACTGCAGTGTTTAATTACTTCTTAAAGTCGGTTAACTTCGTTCAAGAGAATATGGTTGCCAAGTAAATCAAAGGTTCGTGTTTAGTAATTAGCACGTTCAGAAAGCTCCTAACAGTAAAGCATCTTTAAAAAATAATCCTTCCTTATATACCTTTCAAATGTTTTATAAAATACATGCATAGCGTTCATTCTTTTATTTTTTTTCTTATTTTGAGAACAGATTTTTATAGCAAATGTTATCGTACAGAAGGTTTTTTTTTCAGGAAGTGAAAAATCGAGGATCATAGCAAGTGGAGATCTTACAATCTCTGCATACCTAGTTCATACCCCATCGGGAAAAAGGCGTGATTTTATGTATGTATTGATAATAACGTTATACATCTTTCTTTATTTTACTTTACATAAGCATTTAAATTGATAATGCCCTGCCCTTCTAAAAGCGGAGGCTAAGATTAGCGCTATTTAACATAATAATATAATCTTGTGACGAACAACACATACTTATTTACAATCACCTAATTTTTCCAACAAATATACTTTTATACTAATATAAAACTTTAGTGACACAATCGTGATTTTGTTCCAAACTCATCCTTTCTGAATAATTCAAACGTGCATTTGTGCACCCGAACAATAGTTGGGCGTCCCATTGTTTTTACAACGGATATTCGGTACAATAACTAATAATTATAGAACTTTATTTATTTCGTTCTATTTCATTGTAAGCTAATTTGAACCTTATTTGGATTGTGTTAACTTATATTTCTCATCTTTTAGTTTTGTTGATAGGCCTATGGTGTTGTTTTTTGACGAATGTTTTGATGCTGTTTTAAATTGTACCCGCAGCGCAAACTAGTAGAATTGTTTCCTTTATCTTTTATTTTAGACAGAAATAGGTATATGTGTTACATTGCGTACTGGGGATAATATAGGTATACGCGAATGGCCAAAAGCGATGTATTGGCGATTTACGTTTTCGATCATATGTCTCGAATTTATTTTATAAGTGTTTACTCGTGAAACAAGTATAAAATGTAATTAATCTTCGTAGTTTTTTACCAGATGACAAACTCCAAAACACATGTAAATATTTACTGCATTTTACTTTAGAAATTATCTCGTAAAGAAATATACACATGAGAAATTAACATTTTTGTTCCTCTTGTATTTGTCTGAAACTCGCTTCACAAAAGATAAAGGAAAAAAATGTTGCATTCGAACTAAGAATATTTAGAAAATGAAAAAAGTTTAGCGAAGTTCCGAGCACAAAGTTATTGGGATATCAAAAGAGTAGAAACTTAAACAAAACTGGGGAATACAGATAAGATAATTGACAACAAACAAACTCCGGCTTTGTTTTTTTTTTTATTCAAGAGCTTTTCAAGTTGTAATATTTATTAGTCAGGTATTACGTTACAGAAGCGAAAAATTTATTATTTTATTTAACTAACAGTTTAATAAAATAACGTAATTGAATGTTAAATTAGTAGTCATTTATAAATAGGCAATGAAACACAGTCACAATTATTGTCATTCTGTGGTAATAATAATAATAGAGAGCAAATATTTGAGTTTTATAAAGTTCGAAAATTTTCAGTGGGATTTAACGGCATACGGTTACCAGTCACTCGTTTAAATAATTGATAATAGTAATTAATTGTATGTTTATGGATCTAAATTGATGTTGCTTTTAATTAAATATTGTGTGGAATTATGAAAATAGGTTCTTTCATGTGGAAATCATTAAGTTTTGTTTGTTTTTACAGTCGCATTTAACTGCCATAATTATGTTTATCGACGAAGTGACAGTTAATAAATGCGACCAATATTCATATTCAATAGCTGCGTATCAGGAGCCATGTGTGTCTTACGGTGTATAATGATAGGATAGAAAGAGGCAAGCACCGCGCTACATTAAAAAAAGTCTTGACTACGGAACATTTGAGAATAGACCTTTATCGATACTTTTATAGGAAAGTTTGATATTTTTTTATGGAATAGGGTGTAAACGAGCAGACGGACCACCTGATGGTAAGTGATTACCGCCGCCCATAGACACCTGCAACACCCGAAGGGTTACAAGTGCGTTGCCGGCCTTTAAAGTGGGAGAACGCTCTTTTCTTGAAAATTTGTATATCGTATTGGTCCGGAAAAACGTCGGCAATAAATTTCAGTTTTGTTGTGCGAAGCGGAAAATTTCTAAGTTTTCTGAGCTGATGGTTTATCTCAGAAGAGAGGCACACTAAAAAGAGTGAGAGAAAATATTCCGAATAGATTTGTTGCCTAGATATCTTTCATTTGCTGAATAAGAATTTTTTTTACAAAAAATGTGATTCCTCACGCCACAACATAACGTTGAAGTATTTCCATTCCTTACGGTTTGACGAAAACTGAACTCTATGCATTTTAAATTCAATATCATGAAGTGAGATTCTGTTAAAATTATATTTTCCTGGGTGAAATTTTAGGTAAAACTGTTGTCGAGATGAAAATTTATAAGCTTACTGATATTTGTGTAAATCTTAGACGCTCGCGTCCTTGACTAGTAAGTGTGGAATTTAGCTAGGGACGTAGTGTGACAAAAGCGAATATAAACAATAAGATATAAATATTGGGTCCTTACCTATGAAATTGGTGTTTTTTTCTCTCTTAGTATTTTGTCTGTAACTATTAAGATTCAGAGTATTCCTAAAATATAATTACCTCGTCTAAAAATAGACTATATTTTTGAGCTCTTTTGATTTGTTTTGATAATTTGTTGTAAGTTTAATTGTGTTAAAATTGGACACAGAGACAACTCTTTTTAAGTGCCTCCCGAATACATAATTTTATTTGCATTCACTTAAAAACGATAAATAATTTTTATGAAGTGTGATATTAGACATATTACTAAAGCTTGTCTAATGATAGATGCCAAATATTATTTTATTTATTTATTTAATCTTTAATGTCCAAAATAAAAAACACTTTTGTAAATTATTATCTTTGGATTTGTCGTTGTGAAGAAAACTGAATAAATTTTAGTATGGAAAATGCAGAATTCCCCAAAATCTCCATACAAAACACCAATTTCATAGGTAAGGACCTAATAATTGATGAATGCGAAATATTGAATGATGAGGTAGTATTATGTGTATCTATTGTAAGAGTAGTTTGTTTATGCTTTCATTTCGTTATCTATACATATAAAACTGTAGAGGTCGAATGTCTGTACATAACAAAAAAATACATAAAACTAAGTCAAGGGGATGTAAAAAGAGGGAAAAACAAAAAAAAAATTTTACATTTTTTGTTTCTCTGTCTGCTTATGTTGGACCAATTTAAATGAAATTTTGCATGGTAATTTCTTATATTCCTGGTTAACTTCTTAGATACTTTTTATTCAAGAAAATTAAATGCGCGAAGTCGCCAGCAACAGCTAGTTACAAATAAGATAGCTTTCGCCATGCTCGAACCATGGATGAACGACCAAAATTTTGTAATCCTCCGTGCAACGGAAAGCAATTGAAGCCTTTGGTCCCGGTTGATTTTTTTTTATCGATTGCAAATGTTACTAACCACCAAATTTGAATTGTGAGACAATATTCATGTGTGTTCTTTTAATAAATTACTTTGACTTTTATAAAATGTACTATTGAACCGCGACTTTCTGGACTTAAGTGCATATTATGAAGAAATCTGCCAACAAATTTTAATGACGATTATTTTTGACTAAAAATAGCTTAACGTAGATAACACGAGGAATCTCATGGATTTTTCTCATAGTATTTTACCTCGTACATTTTATAACGCTTTGTTAACCTCTAATAGTGGCTTTGTTCTATGGGAATTAAGTGCTCTGGCTATTGTACTCTTTTAATTAATATTCTTTACAAAGCTTTTGTTTAGTTCGTGGGGAAGTCGAAATTTTCATCTTAAAAAAAGTAGGTATACTTTGAGTTCTCTTTCAATAAAAGATTGATATAAGATAAAATATATAAAAGGTATATTTATTTTAGCTCTCTAACTATTATTTTATTCGGCATTCGCCTACATACGTCCCGCTGCTGGGGACAGAACTGGAGAGAAACACATGGGCCATAATACCACCACGGCTGGCCCAATGGGGATTGGTAGATAGAAACGCATGCTATAGCAGCCTTAACGAGCCTTCCGAAGCACGGAGTAAGTCGAGATCACAAAGTTTTGGTAACCCATCTTAGAAAGTAAGTAAGTAGCTTTGTTTTCAACATCAAGAGCCAAGATGTGCGAAGCACTACGCCACCGAGCTTATCCTACTTGTACAAGAACATCCGCCTATTTTTATACTTGAGTTAGAATAACAATTAAGCAATTAAGTTTTAAACATTTTCTTTGTAATTTTCTGTCTGGTGTACGCAATAAAGAGTTTTATTATTATTTTTAATAATATGGAACTATTTTATAAACATAACACTCTTATTGAATTCCCCGAGCATATAAACAATCACTTTATTGAAATAGGTCAAGAATTGGCAAAGAAAATATAAAAAAAATGAAATAAAAAACCATCCTTGTCTAATTCAATTGGTATAATTCCACCTGATGAGTCTGAAATAAGTCTTGAGATACTAGACACAATAACACACACACACATACACAAACTGAAATGTAAAACATATCACTAAGTAACACTTTTGATTATTTTTATTTACAAAAAATTAGTTTTTTTATTTTTTCTTTACTAAATATCAATAATATATCTTCGCACAAAAGCACCATAGCAAGGAGCGTACTCTTCTAAAGCAGTTTTTTTATTAAATTTAAAAAAAGTGGTACCAAACCATGTACCACTTGTTTGTTTAAATGCGTTCTTATGTTTCTACCTAAGAACGCAAATAAAGAAACATAAAGATACTAATAATTTCAGCCTGTTGGATCCTTATAGAGTTGGCATTGCAATGTTTCAATACGAAAACTTCGTCAGCTATGAGCACACAAGGCTCTATAGTGAGCAAGTCAAGCCGTATGAAGATGCTTGCTGCTGAAGAATTTTGGATCAAGAAATGCAAACCCATGCAAACCCCAATATGATATTGAAAAAAGTATAATTTTCTTCTATCTTCATTACTACCTAGATTATATATTTTTTTTCTTTATTCCCTAATGTATTTAAAACATTACAAATTATTAATCACTGTCTACTATATAATTTCATTATTAATTATAAGAAACTCAAAACTTTTAATATGATTATTGATATTATGCGTTGAATCTATATGGTGCTAACTGCTTATGTATACTGAAAAAAAGGTATCGTTCACTAATATTTACAATTCCTGGTACGATTGAAAATGGAAATAACAATAATTTAAAAAGAATAACGCCCAATATACACTATTGGTCCCGTGTTGGTCCGGGACACAAAAAGAATGTACCAAATGCTATTCTTGCCTAGCATGTCGTAAAAGACGACTAAGGGCTTATTGGGTACTGGGTCTGTGATTGTGTAGGCAATGAGCTAGCCACTTGTTAGTACTCTTTCACGATTTTTTTCATCTGAATAACCCTATTTTTGTAAGGCTAAATGTGGTCTTAAGGAACACAGTGCTTCTTGGACTCTGCCTACTCCTTCGGGGATTACAGGCGTGATTGTATGTTTATTTATGTTGGTTAACGTATTTTAACTCCTTGGTGTGCACCGCCTTCCAATAGGTTCGCAAAAATAGATGTTTCTATAGTGTTTCATTTTGTGCCCCTTGACTTGTTAATAAAAGTAAATATACAAAAGGTTTTTTTGTGAAATATATGTATTCACTATAGAAGAAAGTTCTAAGTGTACCAAGGAAAAGTTTTTTAAAGTAACGTGTACGTACCCAGAATTTTATCCAAAAATAGACTCAGCAGCACTTGTTAAAGCATAAATTTTTCCCCAATTAAAAGTTGTGACTCGAGTGGATGCTCCAGTTGGAATATGAAGAAATTGAAAATCTTTTATGTGTTAAACGTTGCTAAGCATCGTGGATATATTTTATTTTAGAAACGATGCTAACTAGATCCTCCTACTTACTTAAACTTCAATAAATAAATTGGTGAAAAAATAACAAGTTAAAACGAAACTTATGCCCGATTTCACCAACGCCTCTATAAGTTTATGGGTCCCCTAAACTGACTTATCAGACCCCTAAATGCACATGTGCGTTTCACTATTGCAAAAACAGACCCCTATTGTTTTAAATGACCTAAGTTAGGGGATCATTTATGGGTATTTTTAGTCTAAGTAACTTTTTGCTATGTGATGTTTAATAGGATGTTGTTGAAATCGGGCATTAATCTTAGTATGTTTAGTAACTCTGTCATGTCTGGTCATACTTGAAGATGCTCGGTGACGTAGGTATTCAACGCTTTTGTTTCCATATTGGAAGCAAAATTATCCAATGCCATGGTTGGACTTACAGAACTTAATCAAAACTTTGGGATCGTATTCCTCGGTATCTCCGAGGGCATGTTAGGCCAGGCACAGTTATTATTGCAACTGTCTCTACTGATCAGTTCAGTTCAGTTCAGCTGGCGTCGCGGTTGTGTTATAGCCTATCTCTATCTCTTTCTTTCTACCAGTGTATACATTCCTTCTTCCTTAAATAACTCATACATTAGTCAAAGTTAAATATTTTGGCGGCAAATTTTCGTTCACTAGTGTTTGTATGATCTGTAGTAAATAAAATGTCTTATATATACCAGTATGTAAGAGTTATGGCCTCTAGAGGCCTTATATGATGTAATATAGAGCACCTATAAATCGTTTTCCGATGCATAAAAAAGGTATAACAGTTACCTAGTGTTGCGAATTCTCGAATTCACAACGCGTAGTAATAATAAAAAGAGGTTTAGAGCGAATTTTACGAGCATTACTAGCTTAAATTTTGTATAACGGTTTTAGTAATTGGAAGGCATAATATGGAAATCTCTATAATGTATACATGTTTCCTCTCTGGATTGAGAGTTAATGCGGATTTTTTTAGTCTGTGGAAAACACGGTCCGAAAAAGAGCGCGGCACTGCGTTCGAAATTTGAAATTGTCACCAACTCGTGTGATATTGCCAAAAAAGTTTTTTGAATTCGTAACATACCGCAAATACTTTTTTTATCAAAATGTTCTGCTTTCGCCACATTCTGTATAAATTTTATGTGAACATTGAGTTAACATGATTTTGTGTGAGATTAACGGATAGCCAAAAGGTTTGAATTTTGTGTGCTAGATTTTTTCCATACAAACATAGTTGTCACATAGACGCCTGCTTGGAGCGCCCCTGTCCCATTTCGAGGACTTTTGATCGTCTTATACCTCCCAGGGTTGAATTCAAGTAAGTGTTTTCTACTTGACGTCCTGTTGATTTTATACAGTTGTGATTGTGGTAACCTAACTCACTGCTCGTTGTACCTCCTAGTATTAAACACAGTGTTCACATACGTGTTTTGGAGGCACGTACAATAAATGTCTCAGTGTGTGTCTCAATGTGTGAAGTCACAAGAATGGACAAGATCAGGAATGAGTATATTAGAGGAAGTTTGAAAGTAGCACCAGTAACAGAAAAGATTAGGAGCAATAAGTTAGCGTGGTATGGACATGTGATGAGGAGGGATGAATGTCACATTACAAGAAGGGTTCTGAGCATGGATGTGGACGGACCTAGAGTGAGAGGAAGGGTAAAAAGGCGATGGGTTGAATGCGTGAAGAATATGAGAATAAAAGAAATGGATGCTGAGCTGACGAGTGACAGAGGAGAATGGAAGAAGAAGACATGTTGTGCGGACTCCAACTAGAGTGGGAAAAGGGCAAGAAGAAGAAGATACAATAAATGTCTCAGTAAACTTCACCGCAGCATATTAACATGATCGTGTTAAGATGGTTTCAGACAAACAAATCTTGGTCCTTACAATTTTAAAGGTCAACATTTTGTGTTGTGATCATTTAAGACTTTGACCAATTGACTAGGTTGTTTTCAATTGCAACACTATTTACACTTAAAATTTTACAACACTCAAGTTCTGTATAACAACATAAGAATTTTTTTTTTTTTTTATATTACTTTTTTGCACATAATAATACAAAGAACTTATACGCTAACAATTGTAAAAAAAAGCAATTGAAAATTGTATTAAATTATTATCTATTGGCATTATAATTTGAAAAATATGTGTTGAGCCGTATTAATTGTGATTGTGAAAAAAGTCCTATGTTTGATTATCGTGGCTACAAAGATTACAGCTCACTTCAATTTAAATGAAAAAATATTGGATATTTTTTTTCCTTTGTATGAACCTTTTTTGTGTCAATATAATTTTATTAGTATATAATTTTACGCAAGAACTTCATGTCTGTTGATTTGTTTCTATTTCCATTGATAACCTCTAAATTTTAGTAAGGTGTTAAGAGTTAGTTTTCATTTTGTTTAGTTGACATTGAGAGCTTACAACAGCCGAAAGACTCCAAAATCAAGTAAAAATACCGCTAAGTGCGAAGAAAAACGAAATTCAAGTTGGCGTTCAAAACCATTTTAAATTGTTAAGCTAACAACAAAAACTTCCTGACAATCCGAAACTTAAGCGAGATAAGTACAGCTTACCTTAATTGCTTTCTTGCTAAGGATGTCTTGTTTTGCGGGCCTTTCTTCGAGACTTTAAACGGCGATCTGGACTAGGAGCGATGATCTGCAAGAAAACCGGGCCTTTGTGAAAAAGGAATCAACAATTAAATTGTTTAATTAATTTGCGGAGTTTGGCCCGCTTTTTTTAGTCAGAAGACGGTGAAACTTAATTAGGAATTTGTTTGCAAGGGTTAGACGGTGAAATATCGTGTTTAATATGCCAAGTAATAACAGGCAACGGTAATCATTTAGTTACAGGCGTAGGTCACCTTAGCTATTCCTGGAATATCATAGATGTTCAGGATAATGTTTAATTATTACATTCTAGTATTCTACTAATGTATAAAAGAGAGTCTTTGTTATTGACGTTACGAGAAATTGAGTTTTTTCTACATAATGTCTTAATCGTTAAAATATTGGTATTAAATAAAATTGTAACAAACCCATATTTTATTTTTATATTATAAAAATAAATAAATAATAAATCTTTATTTCTTACGTCATATGCGTCCTAATTACAATAACATAGGTACATAAATGTTTCTGATCATAGCATGCAGAGGAACCTTTTAAAGATTTAATAAGGCCACTGCACTAGACTCTAGGCCTGTATCGCAGGGACCAAAATTGTTTCCAAAACCACTATTATAGTGATAGAATCTATTTTTAAAATATTACGTTTACTGTTACTATTTTTGCTCGTAAATTCCGTGCCATTACTACTGGAATTCAATATAATTCAGTTTCTTCAAGAAAAAACTAATAGACAAATGCTATTACAGTGTGCAAGATTACTTAAATAATGGATTGTAATCATTTAAATTTGTAAAGGATATATATATATATTTTTTTATTATTTTAATTTTTGTTATTAATTTCATTTCTTGACATTATGTTTTTAGTATTATTATTGATTGGACTAATCTATAAATTCTTGTTATTTTTTGAATAATTATAATTATTTTACTCACAATATGACCTTAAATTTGCACGCCAGCATTGGCAAAACATGTTGAATCAATATTAAAACCCACTAACAAAAATATGCTTGTAAGTATGTTATAACACGTGTTTTTGCAAATAAATATTTCTTTCTTTCTTTCTTTCTTTCTTTCTTTTGATATGTTGCTAGAGGTCTAAACATATTATATTATATCACTACTTGATCCCACGGAAATGAAGTTATGGACAAAAGGTAAACTGGATCATCATTTCAGCTTACAGAAGTAAATTGTTGGACATAGGTCTCCCCAGATGACCGGTCAATGTGGAGATAAAAAGTAAAACTTTAAATTACGTTTCATAACAAATAAGGTATGTCATACGACTCACATTGTAATTTAACCAAATAACAAAAATAACAAGACATGAGTCAATCGTGGAAACACTTGTAGCAATTGAAATTAATTTAAGAAATTCAATTGGTCTAGCATCTGACTCAATTAGTCAGGACATTCTATTATTCGTTATTGTATGGTCCTAGATTAGCACAATTAGCACAGGGTTCATCTTTAGTCTGAACTTAATTATTTATTTACATCATAATCGTCATCAGCCTATATACGTCCCACAGCTAGAAACAGGCGTTCCTCATGGAGAAACACATGAGGAGTATGGGCCGTAACACCACCACGCTGGCCCAATGCGGTTTGGTGGGTAGAAACGGTCACAAATGCGACCGTGACCAACGGCTTAACGTGCCTTCCGAAGCACGGAGGAGCTCGAGATCACAAAGTCTTGGTCACCCATCCACGGCCTGACCATGGCGAAGGTAGCTTTGTTTTCGATCGAGGCCAAAGCGCACTGACCACTACGCCACCAAGCTCCTCATACATCATAATAAATACCTTTAACTAAACAGGCAATTTAAAAAAATGTTATGGTAAGGAATCTAGAAATTGTATATAATGCAATTTAATCCACTAATCTATATCGTCGTTGCGCCTGCCAGATTCCATATGTGATATTCACAAGGTTTTGGGAAACAATAAAAAACATGTTATTAAAATAAGGAACAGATATTATCTGTTCCTTAATTTAATAACATGTTTTTTTATAACAATAACAATAACAGATATTATCTGTTCCTTATTTTAATAACATGTTTTTTATTGTTTCCCAAAACCTTGTGAATATCACATATGGAATCTGTCAGGCGCAACGACGATATGACAACTAATCGAGAGTATTTACACCCGGTATAAAGTTAAAGGGTGGTTTTATAGGTGAGCTGGCAGCCAGTGCTGTCCAACAGCGCCGGCGGGATTTCCATAAATTTTGACGATGTTACGATCTCTTGTAATTATAATCCGTTTGACATCGTCATAATAAACTGCCCGGCGGTTCAGGACAGAGCAATTCAAGTCACCCTGCTAGGGACTTCGTATCAAAAACGTGATATGACCATTATTATGATTTTAAACTTCTGATTGATTTTAAATCCATGACAATATTATTTTAAAAAAAATCTATCAACACAAACTACTTTCGTAGCTGTTTCTTTAGTCTTACATACATAGGACAGGAACTTACTTTGTCTTTTTGTATGCTAAATACGTGTGAATCGTTCCCGAGGGTACTCTTGAATTCTAATAGTTTCTAATTATCGGCTGAGTGCAATCGGTTTTAATTAAAATTGTTAATCAATTGAATCTTATAGTGGTACGAGGATGTGACGAGAAAGTTTATACGCCAGTAGATACCTATCTATAGTATTATACATGTTTACAGCTTCAAAAAGATGTTGAATAAAAGCGTGAATACATGTCATAATTAAATAGAATTTGATTTATCCTACATAGAAAAATTAAAAAAGGATGGGCCATATCACTACCATGCTTACTCTATGCAGATTGACCTAGGGAAACCCACATAATGACAATTCTATCATCATCTTTATTCCCAAAAAGAATGTACCAACTGCTTTTCATGCCTAGCGTGTCGTAAAAGGCGACTAAGGGCGTATTGGGTACTGGGTATGTCTCTTACGTGTAGCGTTATTACGATACGCCTCGTGTGCGAAGGACCTAAATATACAGGCCCCTGTTTATTCAAAATAAAGAATTGTTAAAACGTAAAGAAGTCAGCGGACCTATAGCCTATTATTATTTTTATTTAAAGCAGTACGAAGTAGAAAGCGAGATAATAAATCATTACAACGGTGAGAAAAAACAAAAAAGTATCAGAATTTTAATTAAATTCCGTCGGTACTCATTCAAGCTAAACGATACTAATGTCCGACTGTAATTAAAATACCGAAATAGATAAAACAGACAGCCTTGAAGAATAATTAATGTGCATAAGAATAATTTAATGAACTGATTTTCATGATGTGATTATCAAGTGACATTTATTCGTGATGTTATTTTCTTTCAAATGCCAACGACCAAAAACATTTCTGGGCGAAATATGAAAAAATATTAACTTTTTTCTGTGGTAGAATCAGAGTCTGAGTAAATTAATTAGCAGCAATACTTATGTAGTGAGAGGTCAACAGGAATAATTTTAAATTAAGGTTTGCCAAAAAGGTAAACAAAACGAAGGTAATGTTTCATCTCTAAAATGTTTTGTAATGACTTTAGGTAATTGAAATCAATTGAAACGGACAACAATTGTTACCGTTAATTATATTTACGTGCCAATGTCCATGTAAAAAGTGTAATTATTGAATAACAAATTCGGTAAGTCGGCTTTTATGTTTACCTTCTTGGCAACTTGGATTGAAACGTACTATAGAATAGAAACTATTTTTTTTTATGTTGCCAGCTGATGAGTGAAGTACGAACGAGTGAACGAGTGAAGTACGAAGTATGGTACGAGAAAATTAACTGATTGGATTGAATTGTCATTGAATTGAATCGTCTTTTGGACATGTTTGCAAATAAAATCTAATAATTTTATAATTTCTTGATTGAAAATAATTTCCCCTTTTTCAAGAGCTCGAAGAAAAGGATTTTGATTTTAATTCAGGAATAATTGTGAGAAGGCAGTGCAGTAAAACCAGGAAATCTTTTATTAAAAACTTCTATTTCGAACAAACGTCTAACACCGTCTTGCCCTTCAAAAGATACCAATCCCTCTCTTTCACTTCTCATTCGATCTTGCTCACTCATTAAGTCATTCGCTGTGTTCTTTTGCTAATAGCCTTATCGTGCTGTCTTCGCTGACATTTACACATAATGATTGTAAGCAGGATTCTATTTGTTTAATAAGTAACCTCATTCATTTACTTCTGCAAAACAAAACAAGGTGCAAAACTGAACAAATAATGAGGAGCAATACTAAAAGCTCGGAGCAGATGGCGCTCTAGACGACTGGTCTTTATAGTAGATATTTCTTTTTAATCTGTGTCTGTGCCTTGTTGACTTCTCGTGTCAAGTGTGTTGCGATTTTTATTCATTTTCTAACAGATTTTCTACGAAAATACGTTTAAAATGTATTCCTTTTTGTCTCTACGTGAGTTACAAATTGAACTAAAAAAGAGAAATGCGTCGGTAGCTAGAAAAGAAGCTGATCTGGTAGAAAAGTAATATTGTAAGTGTTGTATCATATGAGTTGTTATTTCAATGATTGTTTTGTGATTTTCGCTGTGAAAATATAGTTTTTTTTCTTTTAGGTCAAGGGCTTATGATAGAAATCAGAACTTTGGTTTGAGTATTAATACGCAAGAAGACCAATCATATGTTTGCCCATTCACCTGATAAATACAAAGACGTCAATGCTGATTTGCCGCTTCCAAAAATATCCAGACTTAGTATACAAGATTATTTCCAAAGGTAAGCTATTAAGTGCATAAAAACATCACATAATATTCGTTTAGATTCAAATGGTGTATAACTTACTTATATTTTTTGCAGATTCAACACTATTGATAGTGTTGACCCAATCGAAGGGTGTACTTCTCTATGAATCGCGACATCTTTTATCCGCTCGGTTCTGTTTCGAAAATAATTATACGTATTTACGAGGGCAGTGCAAAGCGAGCATGAAGAAAGTGGTTTATTTATTGGACATAAGAACTAGCCAAGATGATCTTATTGAAGAATGTCACTGCGAGTGTTCAGCTGGAAGTGGAACCTAATCTAGCTGTAAACATGTTGCTGTTTTGTTGATAGGTGTTATAGTTGATCAATAAAGTTTATTCATGTAATAAATATATTTGATACTGTTGATTCTCTCACAATAAAGAATTTACCAAGCTTGGAATTACATTTAATCTGCCTTAATTTCATTATTGTCAAAATAAATTGATCCTCTGCTGATAAGTTTATTACATTGCTACGATAATATTGTTTTTAGTGAACCATCGGCCTAAGAGTTGAATAGTCTAGTTCCTGAAATAACCTTTTCTGTGTTCTCTTTTCAAGACGAAGTTGTCGTTCAAGAGATGCAGGATTTTCTGGCTTTCCTTGAGTAAAATAAAATATGCCTGGTACCGCTGTTTTCTATACAAACTTTGCCAATGGTTCATGACCTCAAAATAATAAAAATATATTTTTTGGCATTGGTACAACACCAGTAGTAGGTTATTACTTATTATGTATGAGTAGTCCTCCCAAAATAATCACTTTCTATAAAATATGCTGCACACAATCGCGCAGTATTATTTGCCTTGAAATTTTTGATACGCAAAGCATTTTCCCACATTAACTTCGTTTTGGATCCCTTGGAAATATATAGACTCCTAAATTTTTACAAAATTTTGCACAACACTGGGTCATTTTGTAAGTAAAGTGTTTAACTGAGATGTTTACAAAACTTTTCAAACTTTCCAATGACAGCTACAGAAAGTACCACAGATTAGAGACAATACGAAAGTACACTTACTCCTACGCCACCTATCGGGATAAAAAGTCAGTACTGCTCCTCATTGAATCTGAATAATTGAAGATTCAATTGTTTGTCCAATCCGAGTCAATTCATCCTTTATTCCTTTATTTGTACGTTCTTTATTTATTAAGTCTAGACTGAACACATTTAAAATCTTTCGTTATAGGTATACACTATTAACTTTTATATCTACTAACTTATTATTAAACGTAGTCATATTGTAACAAACGTGTTAATTATAGTTATTAGAAATAAAGATATATTTTTATAATTTCATTGGAATCAATAATGATTTAAAAATAATACAAAACAAAGATAATTTTCGTTTGATTTCTGGGTGAACAATTGATCAAGCAATTGAACTTCTATTGGTAAAGAGCACTATTTTATGTTTTCCCTAAAATGGTATCCCTCCAAATGTCAGATAGTCCATTGTTTTAAAAATCAGTGTATAGTTTGTTCCGATGAAGGTCACACATAACTACGAGTACCTACACGCGATTATGATAAAACTTTATTTATTTAACAATTTATTGTACACAAAATACAGAACAGGAGAACATTAAAAGACAAAAGTACAAAAGGTACGGCTTATTATCGCTAAATTTTTATCGCTATTAACTGTTAAAATACTATCTATGGGTGACTTACTGTTCCATTAATGGCGTATAACACCTTGTTAAGGAATATCATAACAATCCGTCTTTCAAATAATCATAAAATCTCGCAAAACATTGTAGAGTCACGTGCAAAAATATTTATACAGCTTTGACAGTGAGTGACTCTTTTATGGCCCAATTGCACGATCGAGAGTTAGCGTTAGCCCCAGGGTTAGGTGCTAACTCTAGACCGTGGAAGTGGGTCTAGAGACCCCCTTGCAGAGAGAGTCTAGAGAGTAAAAAAGACTATCACCTGTCAAGTGTTTATGCATATTTTTACACGTGCCTGTACGAGTATTCCCCAATTTGTAGAAAAATTAAGTCGAGCTAATCGCATTATCAAGATGACATGACTTTTTAGTTATAAACGCTTATGTTCTTTCTATACAGAAAACCAGAGATTCTTACTCCTTCATATAATTACCTTTACCGGCTAAGGTAAGGGTAATTATGTATAGGAGTGTGACAGTGCCAAGAAAAAAGTGAAATTACCATTAAAAAATGTTTAATACATTACGCATAATCTACATAATTATCTGAGCAAACAATTATCACCTTTATCGAGTAGGTAATAAATTATGCTTTTATCCATAGCACAGTCTAATCGGATTTATGGGATTGATAAGTAAGAAATTAATGCACAGTTAACACGAAAAGAAAAAAAATGACTACGATTAGAAGTACAGTAATTGTTAAATACAATATTTTATCAATAATTCACTATATGCAGTAATACGAAGAAAGATACTGAAAAAAAACTTAAATTTAATATAATACAAGTAAGACAAGTAAAATTAGATATTTGTCATGATAACAGTTTATTCGTAGGTAGGCATAATAAAAGTTACATATTACGGACACTTGTGTGCAAATATATCTTTGTTAAAGTTGCTCATAATATACAAATTAACTTGATTTTCAATCTGTATAGCCATAGTGATAAATTTATTACTTGTTATTGTTTTATGATATTAAGCATATCTATACATATAATAAAAGTAATAAAAGTTGCGGTCGAATGTCTGTACATGGAAAAACAAGTCAGGGGGATGTAAAAAGAAGGAAAGTACCAAAAATGCTTTTATTTTTGTTTCTCTGTCTGATTGTCTGAAATGAAATTTTGCATGGTGATTCGACATTCCTGGTCAACATCTTAGATACTTTTTATTCTGGAAAGTTAAAGGGTTCCCGTGGGATACTTAAAAAACAATAGTAGCCGCGGACGAAGTCGCGGGCAATAGCATAAATCTAGTTCATAAAATGCATTGTTTAGAATATTTTCAATGGAGTAGCATTCCCACATTAAAAATATCATAGCAATAAAATAATAATTATATTTTGGTAAAATATACATAATTATAGGTGTAACGAAAAATCAACAGATTTTTTCAACATTTATCGGAAAAATACATAAAAATAAAATAATTATGATTTTAATAAATTTATCACTTACAGTCTTCCAAACTTTGTTGTTCAATTAACTGTACATCCACTCGCGCACAACACAAAACCAGAAAAATAAATTCAACAACATAAAAGAGAGATAATAATGTCGGCGAATATTAACCTATTTGTACGAGCGTGACATGCCACAGAGTCCATCGTTAAACTAATTTAATTAGGACTAATTCGATTACTCTAGTACCGACCCGACTGTCCTCACACACACAAATATGTCTACATACCAAACGATACACCAATAAAAAAAGGACGGTCCAATCCCGCCCTTTTTTGAAATTCGAACTTTTCCGTCTGCTCTGCCATACGCTCTCTAATGGCAAAGAGAAAATAAAAATACGCCGCGTTCGAAAACTTTTAAAATTTTTCCCATTCGTACTCTCGTGACAAAATTTTTATTAACTTTTTCGTACCGTTTGACAAAGGAGTCGCGTGTTGAGTCCAATGAAAAACCAACCGTCTATCTTGAGTGCTAGTTGAACTGTAATACAAACCTAGTATGGGCTCACTGCCGCGTTCTACGCTCCAATTGAGTAAGAATGTATCATGCAATAGGTAATTAATTATTAACTTCGCGCTAAAACTTACTGGAAAGATTAAAAAAAGAAGATGTTTTGCGTGATTTAAAAAAGGAATGTAGAAATTTGCTGTTGCAGTTAAAAGAACCATTGATTTAAATAGTACGTTACTGATTTTTATGCCTTATATTTTACGAAATTTATTTGTCGATATAAAATCTTACGCATTTATTATTGCTCTTCTTATCATTCAAAGTAATTCATTACTCATATGTATGTGTTTTAATAGGCTGGCCTTATTTATTATACTGTTATCTGTGTTATCTTAATATTATCTGTTACTTTTTATCATAATACAGTTTCTAATATATTTCATAAACTTCTACAAATGTATAATGATGATATAACATAATTAAGCTTAAAAGCGTTAGCTGTGCCCGGTGCATGGCAACAGACTTGTCCCCTATTACATGGGGAATATAAGTTCCCACATTTCGTCTGAAATGTAGCTACTTATTTTTTTAAAACGAGCTTAAATCTGCTATTCCTTAGTGTAAAAGCCATGTACAGTATTTTACCTGAGGACCGTAAGTAGACATGGGTCTATGCACACGGACACCCACATAGGTGAGCACGGCCTGTGGATGCATATTGACTGTTTAATGCTATGAGTGAACGCTACGAGTTTCCACGACCATGCGGAATACGTTATGTACTGGAGCAGAAAATTCACTTTTCGTGATAAAAAAATTAGAAAAAAAATCCTGTGTGAAGTTCTGAAGCTTTTCTGTTTAAACTATGTAATTATTTTTAATCCAATAACGTTAAAGTAAAAAATCTGTTTAGTCTCCTTGTGAATGAGACATCACCACACAACATTTACGGTGCAATTCAAGATTTTCCATTGAAAAATGGAGAATTTTGATTAAAATCTCTATTTTTACTTTTTGTATATTTTACAGAATTAAAAACTTAAACCAAAATAAAACTTGAAAACGAAAAAAGTGTTTATAAATAAAAACAATTGAATACGCTATTGATATCTGAGCGGAACGAATATAAAAGAGTAAAAACATTAAAGTACTAACTGGCATCAGTTTGTTTCACCTTTTATTATTGACAACCTCCGTGGTCGAGTGATTTGTACGCCGGTCTCAAGGCATGGCCATCTCGAGAGGTCCTGGGTTCGATCCCCAGTGGAGACAAAGTGTTTGGGTGATGCATTTTTAGACATTTGTTCTCCAGTCTTGAATGTATAAGTCTATGTATGTGTGTGTTGTGTGTATGTCTTGTGTGTATGTGTATGTATATATGTATTATATTATGTATATTCTAAATAATTATATGTGTTTATCTATTAAATATATTTGTCACTCATCTAGTATCCGTAACATAAGCAGCATTTAGTTGCTTAAAATGGAACTAGTTGATAGGTGTGAATGTCTGAGGATATTTATTATTATTATTTATTTATTATTTATATATCCTATATAGTGTATTATTATTTATTTGATCACACGGGAATAGAAAAATTGGGCAACAATAATATCAATACTATTGTTGCCCGGAAACAGCCCTTTTCGTTCTGTTTCTAAAGATATACGACATTAAAGGCAAAGAAGTTGTCTTTTTTATCTTCTTTTTTATATTATATCTGCGCAAGTGCGACCTTCGCACCTTGATCGCACCGTGCCAGACGCACCTATTCGTAATTTAAATATCAAACGCCAATTCAACGTCAATGCAAAAATCGCACCCGCCCAACCACTGAGAGGTAGATTCAACGTGCAATGGAACCGCGCCCAATGCGCTATACCATGGCCGCGGTTGGACATAGTAGTAGAAGTAAGTTTATATACTATTGTTTCATGTGCAGTGAGTATATTGATCAAATGTGCATGGCAATATAAAGTTGATGCTTTATGACGTCATGCGAATATGGAATGTGCGGAAGAGTTTAGCAATACCTACACAACTTTTTCGCCATATATACTACCTGTGTGTGTGAAAGTTAAAAAAAAAATTGTTGATGGTAAATTATTGAAATAGCTACTTCTACTCAATTATATGTTCCCAAAGAGTAAAATAAACGGGTGGGTGGAAACTGTTGAAATAGCGACCGGGATCAACGGCTTAACATGCATTCCGAAGCACGGAGAAGATCACAAAGTTTTGGTCACCCGCCCAAGAGTGACCATGGTGAAGGCAGCTATGTTTTCGATATCGAAAGCCAAAGTGTACTAACCACTACGCCACCGCTTGATGCTTTACCAGTCTCTAAAATTATGACGAACCATCCATCCAAAGAATGATAGAATATTTTGCGTTGTGGTTCCTCTTCTAATGCCCGCTATTAGTGGTACACTACTCAGTTTAAATAAAATTTAAACAAAGTTAGCGATAAATATCGCCTTGAATACGAATATCAATATTGTAGACACGTTTTTGTTTGGATGCATTCCATACAGTTGCAACACCAAGGCGCTTTGTTTGCTTAATAAAATATCAATAAATAAAAAGAGAAAATATTTTATTTTTTGAAACACTTTTTTTTAGGGATTCTTATTTGCTCATTCTATTTTCTATGGTCTATACACAATACGATTTTCCGAAATAAACTCTAGTTTGTGTGTATTACTTGTACTTATATCGTTCTAGACCAGAGGTTCTCAAAAGTATTTCGTTTTTTATTCAAGATATATAATGGTTATTGGTAAATACATACCATCAGTAATAAAAGCTACACACAAACTATAATTTACCTATATCATCACATTTTAATGAAAAAGGTAAATCAGTCGCGCTTATTTTATTTCTACGATTTGTAGAAATAGTAGGTGGTATTCCTTACCAACTTAGGGCTTGAAGTTCCATGCAGAAAAGCCGCAAGAAAATATTTGCAATTCAAATTGAAACTCCATGTTTCATTAAACATTGGTATAGATCTCTCAACAAAACAAATATCATCGAGCATTCGACATTCTTGTTTTGCTGTCAGCTGCGACAGGGGTACAAGTACAATGCAGACGCGCGTCACGTGGAACCATGTCACACGTATCGATTTTCCGTATCAACTCTGCTATGAGTGTAAAGTGAAAAGGTCCTACGCCTGATATTGTTTACATTATATTGGAACGTTCTCTCATTAACTTCAATCAGATATCCAATGTTATTGTGACTGTTCACGATTCGGTAAATGGAAATAGGCGATAAAATTATATTTAAACTCATTTACACAGACAGTATTTTATGATTGCAGTTCGAACCGCTGTTAAAGTGAAATAATCAGAATATAAAACCTCGTTAGCTGAAATCGACATAAAAATGGTTTGGAATTAACATTGTATCATAGGAAACTTTTACTATTGTAGCTAGTACAGCGGAGAGGAGTACACCCATATGCTTTAAATAATAGATATAATTATAAACAGTTCTTGTTTCTTCTACATTCACTTTTCGACAGACTTCATTGAACCTCAGTTTCCAATTTTAGCATAAAATATAAATATTGGGTCCTTACCTAAGAAATTGGTGTTTTTTTTCTTAGTATTTTGTCTGTAACTATTAAGATTCAGAGTTTTCCTAAAAAATAATAACCTCGTCTAAAAATAGACTATATTTTTGAACTCTTTTGATTTGCTTTGATAATTTGTTGTAAGTTTAATTGTGTTAAAATTGGACACCGAGACAACTCTTTTTAAGTGCCTCCCGAATACATCATTTTATTTGCATTCACTTAAAAACGTTAAATAATTTTTATGAAGTGTGATATTACACATATTACTAAAGCTTGTCTAATGATAGATGCCAAATATTATTATCTTTGGAGATGTCGTTGTGAAGAAAACTGGAAAAATGTTAGTATGGAAAATGCAGAATTTCCCAAAATCTCCATACAAAACACCAATTTCATAGGTAAGAAATAGTATAAAAGAAACCCCATAGATGTCGAATTTACTGATGTAAACCCTGACTTGACCTATTAGAAAAATATTATTAAAATGGTAAATAAGTACGGAAACAACTAAGCACCGCTCTCAGCGCATTTCGTAATTCATTGTGTATCTTCATCGCTTGCTTTATTATTAAAAAACCGGCCAAGAGCGTGTCGGGCCACGCTCAGTGTTGGGTTCCGTAGTTTTCCATATGAGATAAAAAATGCTTGCATATATGGTTAAGTCACAAATTTAGTTCTAAAATAATTTTGTAAAATTTATCAAAAACCGTTCTACCCATCAAGTTCTAAATAATTTTCCTAGAAAGTTCATATAAAGTTCTACTTTTGAGAATTCTTTCATATTTTTTGAACTTATGGTTCAAAAGTTAAAGGGGGAGACGACACATTTTTTTTAACTTTCGGAGCGATTATTTCAGGAAATATAAATTTTATCGTAAAATGATGTTTAAACATCCCTAATCATTTTTGAAAAGCTATCCAACGATATATCACACGTTAGGGTCCAGAGGAAAGAAAAATCAGTCCCTGCATTACTTGTGTGGGCACCCCCCTAATTTATTCAAAAGTGGAATACTTTTGATTTGTGCACTTTGCCGGCGTTATTAATATACATATTTATTCAAAATTTCAGCTCTCTAGTGCTAACGGTCACTGAGATTATCCGCGGACGGACAGACAGACAGACACAGACATGGCGAAACTATAAGGGTTCCTAGTTTGCTACGGAACCCTAAAAAACTGTAGTCGCTTGTGTCAACGTCGGAAACATGACGGAATTTTTGAAAGGTTTAGTTATTCTTGGCGCTGAAAACAAAAGGTGCTGGGTAGTCCTGTAAGCCCCTCCACTAACTAGAACAGAATAGGAAGTGATGAACTATATCTCGGTGCCTCGTCGTTCTAAATAAATATCATAAGAAAATGGATTACCTGATTGTAGTTTCATTCCAAAGAATGAAAGAAAACAATATTATTACTGTAGTGAATAAATTATTATTAGTGTTGGTTAAGATTAATAAATTTTTATTTCTAAGCAAAACAAACCCATTTGTAGGTTCAGTAAAACTTTTATGTATACTATAATGTATGAAGTTCTCTCTACCAGTTTACAATTAGGTGATCAAATATATAAAAAAATGTTATACAAATATAGGTATGGTAGGTAGGCCTTACATAATTGTATTGTTGTTTTTGTTTACAATAAAACATCGTGCAAACAATAAAATCACTTGGTAACTACAAATAAAAACACGCAGTTAAAGTTTGAGCGTAGTCAAAAGCGCTCTGCCTTAACTAGCTTAAATAATAATTAATGATTTAAAAAAATAATAAAAAAAATTGTATTGTTGACGCGAATTCGATGAGAAGGCAGCATAATATGCCTTGCAATAGGCACAGAAGATATATAAAGAAAACATGTTGCGTCGATCCCAAGGAGAATAATAATTAAAATCAGGAAAGAAGAAATATTATTAATAAAACGTAAACTTAAAAATATTCATATGGTATACGTGCCTTTTCTTTGATTACATCTAGAGGTCATTTAATCCTATAATATTAAAAAAAGAAGGACACTTTACAATGATCGGATATAGATCTTTGTAATCAAAATAACGGTAATGAACGTGCCTGCCAATGCTTTCGAGAGTTTTCAGTTGTTTCGTTCCATTAATTCAATGAGAGGTTTGTTAAAACAGCTCCAAATTCTGGTTTACAATTACTCAGGTAATTTATTCATTGGTGTATCACAGGGTACTCGTTAGCAATTTTAATGTCCATTGGGATGTCCTTACCACTTAACCGCCATGATACTCCTCAAAATTGGATACATATTATGTTAAAGTCATTAAAGCAAAATGGAAAGGATCAATGGCAATAAAATGTACCAGTTAAATATTTAAGAGAAATGTATTGCATTACCAACCATTTTTTGATGTGGTTTTTGACTGGTAAGTGTAAAGTATGGTATGGTACGTTTTGCTGTGTGGCAATGAATAATCTTGAAAACGTACTCGAAGGCATTGTAATAATTCAAACATGACCGCCGAAATTTGAATGTCATCTCTACATAATTAAGCATATGTATGATAATGTTTGATTTTGACGATAATTTATTAATATTGCGAGGAGCTCGGTGGGGCGTTGTGGTTAGTACGCTTTGGCTTTCGATCGAAAGCAAAGCTACAATCGCCGCAGGCCGTGGTCAAACTTTGTGATCTCGAGCTCCTCCGTCTTTCGGAAGGCCCGTTAAGCCGTTGGTCACAGTCGCTATTGCGACCGTTTCTACCTAACAACCCGCATCGAGCCAGTGTAGTGGTGTTACGGCCCATACTCCTCATGCGTTTCTCCATGAGGAAGACCTGTGCCCTGCAGTGGGGCGTATACAGGCTGAGGACATTAATATTGTGTTTGATCGCAGGTCTGATCGTTATAGATATTCATGCGACATAGAACTTGGATAGCTATGGATTTTCGTTGACACGTTGCTTGTATTGATATCACTGTTTTGTCCGAGTTACATATTTGCAGATAAATTTCAGGCACAAATACTATATTACTAAAATCTTTCGTGGATTTTGAACATACACAATTAATAAGAAATTGTTGAACAGTTAATCAATCGAAACAAAATGGTTCTAGAAGCCTTGAAATATTTACAAGAGTATAATTATTGTAGCGTCTGTGAACCACAATAATTTGAAATTCTTTCAAATGACCGCATGATATTGACATCTGTTATAGGGGTAATTATGGATTGGAATAGCCAATATCCCAATCCAATTAAAATAGCTTGAGGTCAGAGTGCGGTGGGGCAATTGACAAGTGCCATTAGCAGACAAATCTATCTCAGCTTGATAATAATTCTATAATAATTAGATTATATTGGAGCGCGGTTACGTAAAGTTTTAGATTAGAATTGGCGTCGATGTTAATTTTTTTTATTTTTATTGTATAGGTGGCAAACGAGCAGGCGGGTCACCTGATGGTAAGTGATCACTGCCGCCCATGGACATTTGCAACACCAGGGGTGTCACTCATGCGTTGCCGGCCTTTAAGATGGGAGTACACCTTTTTTTTGAAGGCTTGGAGGTCGTACCGCACCGGGAAAACTGCGGGCGACAAGGAGTTCCACAGCTTAGTTGTACGCGGAAAAAAGTGACGCGAGAAGCGTACAGTTGTGGATAGCCAGGCATTCAGGTGGTGGAGATGGAAGGCAGATCTGTTTGTTGACTGTATCATGATGAAGACGTTCTAATAAAGGACAGGACAAGCCTACCTCTGGACATAAATTGAACTTATCTATGATTAAATGTTAACTTATTAACTTAAACTTATGTATGAAATGTATGAAGATATTTGATAGAAGATAAACGCAACGTACTACGTACCGTGATCCTAACAATGGGAAAGCTGTAATTTCCACGTACTATAAATTTTGTAAAGAGACTGTGACAAAAAGTTCAGAGCTTAGTCTAAATGGTAAATTTATTGAAGTTGCTTGTGATGATAATAAATTTAAATAATCCCAACAAATTTTGTGTAAGGTTTACAAATAGAAGCAAACTCCAAACATTGGTGTAATTTGATTACCCTCAATTTGAATAACAGAAGAGCTGGCATGGCATTGTCCGATTTTCAATTTGAATAATCAATGTCAATCAATTGAAGCCGGGAGCTTGATGAAGGGATCAGCTCAATTACCATTGCTATTGTCATCTGAAATCTTTAGATGCCTTCGTCTTCCTTACATGCACGTATGTAACTGGATTGATTTCTTTTAGAATAAAATTATCTACAACGCTTTATATTAGATTATAGGAGGATTATAGGAGCTCGGTGGCGTAGTGGTCAGTGCGCTTTGGCTTCGATCGAAAACAAAGCTTCCTTCGCCAAGGTCCGGTCGTCGATGGGAGACCAAGACTTTGTGATCTCGAGCTCCTCCGTGCTTCGGAAGGCACGTTAAGCCGTTGGTCCCGGTCGCATTTGTGACCGTTTCTACCCACCAACCTGCATTGGGCCAGCGAAGTGGTGTTACGACCCATACTCCTCATGTGTTTCTCCATGTGGAAGGCCTGTCCCAGCAGTGGGACGTATATTGGCTGATGACGATGATATTGCTATAGACCGAGATTGAATTGTTTAGTTAGTCGGTATGAGTCCGACGTAACCTTACGGCCTGCCGTCAGGTATCCAATGCAGGATTCACCACGTCCTTCCCCTGTAGGAGGGTACCGATACTCCTTCTGAGGCTTGGCTAAAAGAGATATGGCAAGTAAATGAGGAGAATAGAAGAGGTTGAATGAACATATATTATGTTAAGCCGACCCCGGATAAATTGAGAAGAGGGCAGAGAAAAAACTTCGTGTTGTTAATAATAGTAATAGGTAAAAATTGTACATTTTTTTTTATTTTACATGCAGAAAGGAGCTAATTAGGCCAAGGTGTTCTTAATGATAATGACATCCGGACAAATTATGACTGCTGGGCTACTGCAAAGAAAAAAAAATAAACGATTGATTAAACGATTTCTTTATGCTTTTAATCATCTCCCTTTAAACCCGGAAGCTTCTGGAAGTAGTGAGACTGGGCCCGAGCTCGAAGAACTGTCTAAATAACACAAAATATCTTAATATAGTTGTAGTGTTCAATTTAAAAAGTTTAGTGTTCAATTTTGCTCCTGATAGTGCAACATATTGATAAAAATATTAAGTTTTATCTACGAAGTAAAGAACCAAAACGAGAAATCACTCAAACTTCGGCGAAAATTATTTTTCCATTGACAACTGTAACTAAGTGATATTTAATGGAGCAAATAATTTCCATAATGGATTCATAAACGTTGTCCCAGTAATAAAGATGATAATGAACCGTTATGTATCACAATTTGTATTTAGATCGTGCTCAGGAGCAGATGGAGTAGGAACATGTTTAATGAGCCCACTTTGAAAAATCGTTTATTGATATACCAAAAAGATTTTATCTACCGTTAATTTTTAAAATAGGTACCTCTTTTGTCATAATATTATTTCATCGAAAGCACTCATTGTTGTTCATTTATAATCATATAAGGTCTTTACCTATGAAATTGCCGTTTTTTTCTCTCTTAGTACTTTGTCTGTAACTATTAAGTTTCAGAATATTCTTATAAAATTCCTCCTCTAAAAATAGACTATATTTTTGAGCTCTTTTAATTTGTTTTGATAATTTGTTGTAAGTTTAATTGTGTTAAAATTAGAAACGAAGACAACTCTTTTTAAGTGCCTCCCGAATACATAATTTGATTTGCATTCACTTAAAAACGATAAATATTTTTTATGAAGAGTGATATTACACATATTGCTAAAGCTTGTCTAATGATATATGCCAAAAATTATTATCTCCGGATTTGTCGTTGTGGAGAAATTTGAAAAAAATTTCTGAAGTTGTGCTTGTACTATTGTATGTGTATAAATATAAATCTCAAACATGAAATAATCATAAGGAATATAATTCCTTATGATTTTATTCCTTATGGTTTATAGTTAATAATGTTTTTGTAAAATTTTTATTTTGTTAAAAACCGTTTGTTTCCTAAATAAATAAAAAAAATTTTAGTAAGTAAAATGCAGACTTCCCTAAAATCTCCATACAGAACGGTAATTTCATAGGTAAAGACCTATTATTACTGCCAGCATTTTGCAACACCATCGTTTCATCCCAGACGTCCACTGCTAGACATAGGCTTCATCGAAGGATCCAAGCAAGCAAGTTCCCGCGACGTTCACCAGATCATCGGTTTACCTCATGCTTGGGCCTCTCGGTACGAGGCCGCCCCTCGAGATCCTTTCCGCCCCAACGGCCCTCAGTTTCATTAGCAAGCCTACTATGTTTTGAATCCCTATGTAATATAATATAATGGACCGAGTCTATGCGCCGGGCACCCTGAGACAAGAAACATTCATTATGTGCGAAATCATTTACGTTTAATGCCATAAACGCAGCAAAAAATTCGTCTGGTAAATCCCTCTGGCGCGCCAGTGAAAAAAAATTATTTGCTTCTGATATTAAACTTTAATGTTTCCTTATTTTGTAAATGAAAGTAACCTTTTATCTCTGTAGACAATATACAGTTGTTAATTATATCCATATTAAACCTATACAGAGATATAATAATATCTTTTTTACAATCAGATTTGATAAATCAGATAAATCAGTTTGATAAAACAGGTTTGATAAAGAAGAATTTAAAATTACTTTTAAGGGAAAGGTGCCTTTAAAGCATTTTCATGCTATAACTATTACGGAATTATCTCGCAATGCTTGCAATTTATTTTATCTTTATTTATTTTTTTAGAGACTTGGGAATATCGTCGGCTATACCAATAAGCCCCATTAAAAAAGTCAGCATATTAAAAGAATGAAACAAGCTGCTTTCTCGATGGCCAGTCCTTAAATGGTACCAAAACTGTGTGATCTCAAGTTTCTCGGCGCTTAAGAAGATACGTTAAGAAGTTGGTCCCGGTCGCTTTTGATACCAATCCACATTGGACAACCGTGTTCGTGTTACGATCCATACTCCTCACGAGATACTCCATGTAGGTAGAGACATAGGCCCAGACATGGGAAGTGTATTAGGCTGGTGATAACAACAATTGAAAGAATACAAATAAACAAGCATAAGATCCTCAAACGTGAACACATGTTCCTTTCCACTAAAGATCACGTTACACATACAGATTAGAGAGAACAGGTTTCAGCTCAAATATTTCGCCAGTCAACCGTGTCCGGAAGCCTTATAAAAATCGATCTGTTTGGTACGGTTCATCTGGCACTGACCTAATTATAACATAAAATTCCCTCATAAGATAATGAAGTAGTAATTATCAGAAACAATTAAGATATAAATAACTTTGTAATGTTTTAAACTATGAATCTGTGGTTAACGTTTGAACTTACAACATTGTCATAAGGTGTAATTTTAATATAAATTATATTATTTTAAAGTAAATCTTCTATGTACTGTACAATAATTCAAATAATTCCATTTATTAATTTTAATATCTGCAATGGAGAACTTGTGCAGATAACGAACCAGACGTCTTCTCGTCTCAATCTTGTAAACAAGCTGCTTAGCAATCATAGTCTCCAAAGTCAATACTAGAACCAACACCCTATGTGCAGCAGGCGGAATGAGCACCGCGCTGCAATAACTCTGATATTGGTTCACGTACTGCCATAGACTAGGTACCGGCGATTTGATGAGATACGGCAATTTATACAAATCCATTATTTACGGCTGCTTTTCTATTTTACATGGTATTCAATACTTCTATAAAATTTCAGTTAAATCTGTCCCATATTCTCAACTGTCTGTAAGCTACTGAATCACAGCATGCACCCCTAGTAAGTTATCATTGTAAAAATCTTATCTTTTTTAGTTGCGTTAATAAGCTCAATTTTTATGGGACACGTGATTTCTGTTACTTTCCGCTAGGGGCGCTTGCCACGTTTCCCATAAAAATGTAGTTTTTTAACGCAACTAAAATAGGTTTTCACCATGATAACTGATAAGTTATGATTGTAAAAAACTTAAATGTTACTACTTTGTGGGTTACACTACCAGGGTTAGTAGGGATACAGAATCTCTCTGTCACTTTTCGTATCGAATCCACTGACTTGAGACTATGGGATCAGAAGTATCCATCGTAAGAAATAAAGCGTGCCTCATAATTTTAAATAATAATTGTATACCGTCAATAAAATAAAACTACACATTTCTATTAAGTTTTTGTGTAAAAAGAGCAAAATTAAGCACTTCACGAAGCCATGATGGCCGATACTTTTGCCTGTCTCAGAATAAGGCCTTTTTATTAGCTACCAATAAACGGAAGTTCACAAGTGTATTGTAAAATACCTAGAGTTATTTGATTTCAGTTTGAGTTTTAATCTAAAATAGTTTCCGATATTTGTAAAGATTACAACTTTAAATTTTACGTCTGCAGCTGTCTAATCTATCATAATCCCTGGTCTCGCAAAATCTGCACGGATCACTAGTGTTATTGGATTTCGGGGTCTATCATATTCCTTTTGGTGGACGATACGGTTTTATTATTTTCTGTACTATGTCTATGTAAGTAAAGCTTGATAGTTCACTGTGTCAATAAATTTCAGGCCTATACTGGATAGATCATTGGAAACTTCTAGTACTCATAAAATGTGTAGAGCCGAAAAAATTACTAATATCAACAGTGTTTTTGAAAAAATTTTTTAAGCTATTGCATAGCTTCTATCGCGGGTCTTGAGCGCGGGGACCGAATCCAGAAATTCCGTAACGAAAAAACCTCACGCTCCCCACTCCGATGCGCAAGGAGGTGTGGCTTGAAGGCCGTGCATCGTCTAACGTCGTTTCAGTTCGGCAGTCTTCGACACGGCGTTAAGATAATAAAACCCACATGTATTGTAAAATAATAAAAAAATATTTTAAACAATATTAACTTTTTTTATTTATTTAATAATAGAAAAATTTGTTTTCTTATCGATCACCACGCTCAAAAAGTGTAACTTGAATTAATATCAAAGAAAAAGAAATACTGCATGAATAAAATAAATAAATAAAATTATAATTGCATAAGTTGATACAAAATGCTATGCAATAATAGCTTTACCGCGGCAGTCCCCGAGTGCCACACGTCTTTTTTTATTGTCATTGGCCAAAGATAAACGAAAAAAAGATTGAAAAAGAAAGAACAGAAGAACAGAAAAGACTTTTACAAATCTTTTTATTCAAAACAATATAATTTTATTTTTTCTTAAAATTAAAAACACAAAGAATTCCAAATTCAAATGAATATCTTATTTCTTCTTTGTTTCCATCTTCTTTTTATTAGCAGACAGTGTCCTGTTGAGAGTCTCCAGAGTTATCGCATCATCTCGTGCTATCAAGACTTCGGTCAACGCAGGATTCCATTGAGAATCTTTAAAAAAATACTAGCTTAAAAGTCTTTCTGAAGGTAATAAGTAATTTAATACGTGTTTTGTGATTTCTAAGTATTTAAGTATTTTTATCGTGTTGCATTAGATATTATTCTTAACGCTCCATCCAAAAAAAATAGTATGATCTTGCGTCACTTAGAGGATTTCACTATTACCGTGGAGCTTAAAAATGAATTTTATACTCAGTAATGATAGTAAAATATGATAGTCTTTGGCATTGGTAAAAGCCTATTTGGGTTACTTATTTTCCCAGTCCATAGGATTTGTCATTAAATACCGTATGGTCATTGCGAATAAATATTTTAAATATTTTAAGAAAAAAACTAACATACCAACAAAGAGTTTATCTAGAAGACGGCTCCTATTCCTCTGCTGGCCAATGACATGCACTTCGTTATACAGCTGCAGCTCTCTCATGCGATCCAGAGCCGCCTCTATACGGGCGTGGCGATTCTTTTTAGCTGCTTCTGATATGTCAGGTGTCACTACCACACTAAATGTTAAAATATATATTATATTATATATTTAAATTCCTGTTTTCTACCATAGCAATACGACGTAGTTAAGCGCGCTATAAGAATATTCCAATGAAATTGTTTTCAAGGTCAACCATTTTCAAAGTCACTTAAAAGGAAGCTACCCTAATGGTAGATTTTATATAATATTGGGTCCTTACCTATGAAATTGTGTTTTTATTCTGTCTTAGTATTTTGTCTGTAACTATTAAGATTCAGAGTATTTCTAAAAAATAATTACCTCGTCTAAAATATACTATATTTTTGAGCTCTTTTGATTTGTTTTGATAATTTGTTGTAAGTTTAATTGTGTTAAAATTGGACACGGAGACAACTCTTTTTAAGTGCCTCCCGAATACATCATTTTATTTGCATTCACTTAAAAGCGATAAATAATTTTTATGAAGTGTGATATTACACATATTACTACTAAAGCTTGTCTAATGATACACATGCCAAATATTATTATCTCTGGATTTGTCGTTGTGAAGAAAACTGATAAAATGTTGGTATGGAAAATGCAGAATTCCCCAAAATCTCCATACAAAACACCAATTTCATAGGTAAGGATCTAATATTATACTATCTTCCCAACTCGGCAAAAATGGTCAAATGGTTGAGTAATATAAAAGAATAAGCTTTTTCTAATGGTTTTTCTGCTTTTTTTGATTGAGGACGAATTTTCATTTTAGCCATATTTCTAGGTCTACTAATAATTCTAACTCAATTATAATTCTACGCCATTTCATTTCTATGTAAACATTTTATTATTTTCCGACTACATACACACTAATCACAGCGAAGCAGATTCTACTCTAGAGTCGGTTAAATAATGGCTAAGGTAACATGAAAACTTTGAAATGAAGATAGCTCGTCACTGTACCACAATGTTTCATAGTTCACAATAAATTTTGCACCTACGTAAAACGCCTTATGGTTGAAAATCTGCTGATGATATTTTTAGATTACATGTTTTATATTACAGCAAAAATAGATTTCGTGGATGTCTGAAGTATTTAAGCAACTATGTATACTAGATATTAACGCCTCCCTAAGGCACAATTAATTAATAAATTAAATATTGCATGTGTAGACTGCCTGCAAAGCCCAAAACCTGTACTAAAACAGTTCAGCTTGTGAAAGTCGAATTCTATCTGGAAAAAATTATAGTCATAGCTTTTTATTTTACTAACCTCATACTCTCATCTTTTTCTTTTGTACAAAGTGGTACGAAAAACAGTGGAATGAACTTGTCTTTAAGCTGTTCTGGCATCGTCAAGTATTTATCCTCTTCCTTGCTTTCTGGCATTATTTCCAGCACTATCAAATTTACAAAATATTATGAAGCTTCCTCAAACACATTATCAGGTGGATACAGAAAGAAATATCAATATCAATGCTAAAAAAAATTATAGCTTTTGACATTCCACCTATCAAAATACATGACTGGAGAATAAAATGTTTGAAGAATAAATTTCGACCACCAAAAAAATTGCCCCCACCGGAATTTGAAGCCAAGACCGAAGTGTTGGCGACGGCTCTCGGGCGTAGGGGTTGTCAATTTCATAATGTCTATTTGCAAAGCTCGTTTTAGAATATACTATAGAATATGGCCGGTAAGATGGTTGGCTATCCGTTTAAAATAAATGTTTGTTAAGCACGTCCACTGACAATGGATTTGTTTCTCAAATTTTCTTTATTACAAAAAACTATAAATGATATAAAAATGCAATACTTACTGACGCTCTCGGATACAGGCGTGGGACCTTGAGCCAATTGATTTGGGGATTCTTATAAAAGAGATGAATATCAATGATTACAAAATATATTGTTCATAATTATGAAATAGTATTGGCAATAACTTACTTTTACGTAATGTTTTAAATACATTAGTAATGTCTGTTACAATCCATGCTACTTTAAGCCATGGACTATGTTTCTAAGCTTCTTCAAAATATTTTTGAAATGCCAATGAAACATAAAAAATAACATTAACTTACTTCCTTCCTCACTCATTTCTTCTTGTAACTCCTAGAATTATAAACAACATTAGTTAATTAAGATGGTATTTTTACCTCTGACACGTGAATTATTACCACATACATATATAAGAGAATAATAAAAAAAGGTAGATAATACCTCTATGGTATGGTAACTCTCAGACGGCGGCACTGGCGGGACTTCTAAGTATTCCTCCATAAATTGCTTTCTAAAAAAATTTATATTATTTAGAAGAGATTTTATCAGTCTCGTCAAGTCGATCTATATCTAGGGCATTATGATGTGCCATATTGTATTTTACAACTAACTAGAATTAACGACTTAAGTCTAAAATGAGTCAGCGTGCATTTTAAAGTACACAAGTTTTGATCTAGATTCCACTAAAATAAGAAACTACCTTATCATCGCTCCTCTATTATTTCTACCAGGTTCTCGTATATCCCAAGATTTGATAGCAGCAGCTAGCTCTAGATCTCTGTCATCATCACGCTTAGCAACAGCACCACCGCCAATTGCCAAGGAACATTCGATAATAACGTATGCATCATCAGGCTGGGGTTGCGTGATTGAATATTGTTGATTTTCCTTATCCTTGTCTTTATCTTTAGCTGATGTTGGCTGCAAATAACGTATAGTTAAGGATGCTACATTTCTCAATGACCTTGAAGGTTTCGTGCTTACTCGGGTTTTGGTAAGATTCACACTCTGAAGACCGAAGGCCTCCACCTAGGCACTCTCTACATCCAGATTCAAACCGGTCACGTCGACTAACCCATCTACAGAGTCCTGCCAATACACCTGAAGATCATCCTGGCTGTACACCTGAAGATCATCCGCTCTTTCCACCTCCGATTTCCGCAGGTGGAAAAAGGAAGAAAGGTAATTGGAGATGCTACTAATAAATATGGAGAAGAGAAGAGGAGAGAATAGGCTGCCATGTGATCATGCAAATTCGGTATATTCTAAGCTAGGCGAGGGTTTCTGAAAATTTGTAGGCACAAAGATGACAAAGTAAATCCTTACTAGTACTCAGCGTTGGAAATCGGTAGAAATATCTAGCTTTCGGTAAACTTTTAATTTAGTGTGAACGTGTTTAAGCATGACACAATTTGAACTAAAGGAAAATAACGACTTAGTAAAACTCCAATGAAATGAATTTGAGCATTAGATCGCCCTTAAAATGTAATTTTTTCTGTAATTTGAGCATGAAAATTAACTTTAACTAAGTACTTATTTTATCATCATCATTATCAGCCGTGTGACGTCCACTGCTGGATATACAAACGCAGCAGTTTTTCATCATTATTAAAAACGCACCACCATCTAAGATGCAATTTTTTTTACTGTATTATCAGAAAACCTAGAAGAATTACACTTACAATGGCATACCTTTTCCTTCGCAGTTTTTTTAGGCTGAGGAGATTCAATTTTTATGAATTCATTCGAGTTTAGGATGGTGTCTACTCTTTGCCATTGCTCTAATTTCAGAGGCCACCCCTGAGGAGCTGTTACCCTTAAATATTTCAACACAAAAAATAAGATACTGTTATTGCTATTGTAACATAGCTGAATTAAAAATAATAGTTTTAAAATTATATTGAGGAGCTTGGTAGTGAAGTAGTTAGTACGCTTTGGCTATCGATCGAAAACAAAGCTACCTTCGCTATGGTCAGGCCGTGGATGGGTGACCAAAATTTTATGATTTCGATCTCCTCCGTGCTTCGGAAGGCACGTTAAGCCATTGGTTTCGGTCACAAATGCAACGGTTTCTACCCACCAAACCGCATTGGCCCAGCGTGGTGGTGTTACGGCCCACACTCTTCATGTTTCTCCACGAGGAAGGCCTGTGCCCAGCAGTGAGACGTATATAGGCAGAAGACGAGTTTAAATATTATGTAGGGTGCGTGATAGGAACGTTACCGCGGTGCACCTTTCTAAAAGCTCTAATTCGGAAAGCAAATTCTAAGCTGATACGTTCATCCTTCTTAGCACAAAGGTCGAAAATTATGCTTTACATTTTTTTTACGTATTTACTAAAATAATTACTTACTCAATATAATAAAGCTTCGGGTTGGGGGGCAATGTCTTTAACTGAAATAAAAATATTTAATCAAAGCAAAGAACCAAAGCATCATGAACTTTTAGTTCATATTTATTAGATTTTTTGGAAATATCAAATTATTTCTTACCTTGGTAAGTGACTTGCTTTTAGCACCGGCAGCCTTACTCATCTTGGGAGTTTTTAGAGACCTGGCACTCATGTGTCCTTCTTTTGCCTCCTAAAGCAATGCTGGTATTAAAAAAATAACAAACAACAAAGATATGATTGCACTAAGTAATGAGTGAACTTTTCTTACATAGTATAACTATTCAATTAAATTGTTTTGATAGTCACCCTTGGAGAGCTCGCTGGCGTAGTGGGTTGCAAGTACCCTTTGGCATTCGATCGAAAACAAGCTACCTTTGCCATGGCCAGGTCTTGGATGGGTGACCCTCCATGTTTCGAAAGGCACGTGACGTTGGTCGCGGTCGCAATTGCAACCGTATCTACCCACTAACCTGCATTGGGCCAGCGTGGTGGAGGTACGTATTCTCCTTATGTGTTTCTCCAAGAGAAAGGCCTATCCCCGACAGTGGGACGTATATATGCTGAGGACATAGTCGCTTGCTATATTCAACTCCATATAAATAATAAGATATTTACCACATTCAAATTAGACTGAGATGATGTAAAATTTTTCGAAGATGCCAATGTTGCCGATTCTAAGCTAATGTAGGGCCAGTACACTTCTCCAAAACCAGAGCATGTTGCTATCTCTTGAATGTTACCACCTTGAGTGGTACGAAGAGTCACCACAATTTCCAACTGTAATAACAGTAACGGTGATTTCACCATAGCTAGTTTACAGAGACACAGTATTATAGAAAAGATACACACACGTAAGAAATTAACACTTAGATTTATTTAACCCCTAGACTGACATTAATCCTGTTAAGGACGAGATTATTGATTTCCAATTGTGTTTACAAACTCATCCTCGAGTAATTTAAATATTCCTTGTGGGTTAGGTATACTGATACTGTCTGCTTTCATACAAAAATTCTTAATTTTATTTTTATAGATTTACAGAAAGTGCCAGTACTGAGTTCCGAGAGTAATCCTACTTTCTAATGTACCGTCAAGTACAAAAATATGTATGCAGATTTGACAGGTGACAGTCTGTATTCCTTTCCAATAAGGGTCATTTATTGTCAAACGTGCATATATATTTTTGAACTTGACTGTACTTGTATAATAATAAAGTTCCCAAAATATGTAAAACCACGTACTTTAGGAATTGATAGCATCAGGAATTCTGACACGATATGACATGCAGGTGTCTGTAGCAACTAACCACCAGATGGGCAGTCTGCTGGTTTGAATAACAATTAAAAACTAAATGAAAAATAAAGAGTTTTACTCACATCCGGAGATGTTGCCTCAGCTCGGAAGCTCACATACTCATTTTTGAGGACCGTAACTTGTATTCCTCCTAAAATATTCCTTCTATTTGGAATAAATATTTCATCTAGACGTAGTTTTTGGCATTGAGGTAAAGGCAATTCTTTGCAGTTTTCTGGGTTGTTATCGCAAAGGTGGAAAGATCCGTTGATACTGGAGAGGATTGTGAGCTGCCAAGATGCTTCGCCATAAGTGCCAGTGGGCTGTTTAAGTGTGCCGTATCCCATGACTGTGTATCTGTAAAAGGTATTTTTATGAAACTATCATGCAATTGTTCTATAGCTGGGCACTGGGCATTTACTTTCCTAAATGACAGAAGCAATAAGAAGCTTGGGCTGAAATACCACCACACTGGCCATTGCGGATTAGTTACAAGCGGAAACTTATTACCGGTGCATCTGGTACCAACAGCATATTTTACGTATGACGCTTAGCATTATGACATAGTTATTTTTCTATAATACCAGAGTTGTTTAATATAAATGCCTTAGTATCATTTCACTAAAACGATACCATACTAAACAAGACATAAGGCCGTCATCCTGGCCCTGGCTGCGTATATCTAAAAAAGGCCCAATGCTGGTCATGGGTGATTTATTACAGCTATAAATTTAATAATTTTTAGCTGATCGGCAAATGATAAAGTTTACTCAATACTACAAAAAGTTTTAAAATGGTCTCATTTTCAAAAGGAGAATTAACAGAGAAATTGCTGGGTAGAGAAAGACCGGACATGGAATAGCTTCTGTTATCGTAGAAATTCCGTAAATTTCATCTGCGTTTAAATAAAGTAGATTTGTTTTAAATCTTGCAAAATTGTGATGAATTTCATGTTTATGGGCTAATTTTGGATTTTAGCGCTAAAATATTACTCACCCTAGAGTATTCGGCGAGAAGTTAAACGTGATATGAGCATTATAAACTTGAGGCATTTGCATCCCTGTGTCGTTGTCGTAAACTGATAAAGTATAATACTGCATACTGCTCTGAACATCGAAGTGAACTTTCACGTAGTCATGGGCGTTAAAGACGCCTTCAAAAAATGGAACCCATCTGCATTTTGGCGTCAGGGGAGTAGTTCCATTATAATTACGTAAGCCGTAGGTGCCTGTCAGGGCTGAGGCTACAGAGAAAGCGGGTTTTATGCTCGGGTACATTGCGAACAATTCATTAACCAACGCAGATAGGCTCTCCAGGTTTCCGAAAGCATTATCCATGACCTTATTAAACAAAACAGAGTTACATTAAACACTAAGATTGGGTGTGTCAAATAGATTGATTTTAAATGAAGCGACAAGGAACTCCATATAGTGTTATATTTTGTTTCCCTACTCCACTGATGTCTTAATTTATCATTTTTGCAGTAAACATTGTATGTATGATGATTTATTTCATTTAAGATTGTTTAATCTAAGACAGATTCAAGCTTCATGAGGCATAAATTCTTTTGCCTATTGGTTTTGTACACGTGTCGTTGTATGTTTATAGTATTTCAAATATTACCTAATATTACGACCTTAATTTATGTTTCAACGTCTAGCATAATTTGTAAAAAGAAAAAAATTAAAAGATAACTTACAATTTTCATAATATCGGGCGTGACAGCTACTGGAGATTTTAAACATTTTCTTGCCCAAGTCCCTCTCCAATGAGCTTGGAGAACTGTCGCCGCTTCATGTTTTTTTATTAGCTTATTGCGTTCTTCCTTGAGGACTGCGCAAGGTGTTTCCTCAGTAGCATGTTCGCAAACATGCGAAATAACAGGATATTCCGTCGCATAGTGAGACCTTTCTTCGTCCGTCAATTTTTCTTCGTTTGTCTATGTGAAAGCAATTAGTTAGTTAGAGATTTTTTTTTAAATTTGAGAATTTTCAAAATCCAATAACATCGACTGTGAAGGAACATCAATACAAAATAAATGTAGTCAAATTAAAAATACTTCTAGATCGGGAATGGGAACTTATTTCAATAAATCAATATCACAAGACAATTACTAGTACCCACCAATTCATCTGAAAATTCTTCAATGGCGGCTTCTTCTACCTCCGGCATTACACAGTCACAAGGATCTGCCATTGCTATTTCTTTTAATGATTTCTCAAGAGGTGGTTTCTCTGGTAAGCCAAAGTCAGGGTCACAAAAATATTTTCTTAAAATGGTGCAAACGTTGTAAAAGTCATTTGGCAAAAGTCGTTTTACAAGTAACGATTTCACCGCTTTACGGAACATCCAATGTATAAGAGACTTGTCATATCCTGTTACTTTTTGGTCCCACGTTAGGTCTGGTTGGTACGATCTAAAAAAATGAGGTCAACATTTATTATGTTAGTACATTGTCATCTCTTTGTAGTATTTATGTTAAGATAGACAGTGCTATGGTTGATATTATTATGTATGTTTTTTTGATTATGTACCTTTGAAATGTTGTTAAATCAAATAATTATCTAAAGTTCATATAAATTAAAAGAAACTAATTTATAATTATTCTAAACACAATTTTTGCTTAGCGTTACAATGCTGCTTCATTTGTAAGCCCCACTTTTAATAAATTTTTACATTTGAACCATTGTAAAATTGTCAAAAAATTACAAAGTTTAAATTTTAAGACGCGTATCGTGTGGAGATTTTTATTTATTTAAAAATCTTTATTGCACAGAAAATTGTACAAATGGTGGACTGCTGGTGCTGCTGGTTTTTAATTGAAATAAGTCCCTTTTTTTTATTTTTTTATATAAGGAGAAATATAAATCAAATCAAATCAAAAATAATTTTATTTTATAGGCTAAACTTATCACTTAAAATAGTAAACATTATATTTGTGTCCATTGAATCGATAATAATTTATATTTTATTAATAATTAACTTATATTTTTAATTAGTAATTTATATTACTATAAGTGAGTCATACCTAAAAAATTCTCTGTCGTATGTGAGTATATTGGAGTTCGATCTGTTCACTTTGATCCAATTGACAAAAGACATTCCCAAGTTGGACAGAAAGCGTGACGCCCATGGGCAATCCTTCACAGCTGCGGATTGAATAATGTCCCGAGACCCGAAGAGGAGCGAGGACTCGCTTAGTAACATTGCATGCCAGTTTAACCTTGAATGGACCCAAATTCTGAAAACAAATAATATTTTTTTTTTTCATAAAATGCTCCCACTTTATTGTTTTGGTAATTTATTTATAAATAGGGAGTAAGGGTAAGGTTTTTAGAGATGTTTTATTGAGTGTTTTTTGTTTACGAAACCAGTACCGATTCTTTTTCCTTCTCGTCATGTATGTTAATGTCATGCATGTTAAACACTTGTATTTGGAATATTTATAGCATTCATTGTCTTTCAAGTTTCTACTAATGTTGTGTGGTGTATTTTCTTTGGTGTGTATTCACACATACTTTTCTTGGTCAGCTGAACAAATAATACAAATTTCATAAAATTTTAAACAAATTTCATCCTTTACAAAGGAGTATTTTCAATGATAGTTTCACTTTGTTTCTGCATTGTGAAAATATCAAAAGTATTGGAAAAGTTTATATTGTAAGTTTTTAACTTTAGCTAAATCCTCTGTATTACAAAGCCACAAAGCCATAACTTCTCCGGAAAAATCCTGCATTAGGAAGTTAGTAATTTTATTCCTTTCTGCAAGAGTTCGTCATTTCACTTTTGCCATTTACTTACAATGCTGCCAGTATTGAAAACTGATTCCTAATCAGAATACGATCGATTGATCAATATAGTTTATACTCCTCATGTGTGTTTCTCTATGAGGAAGGCCTGTCCCAGCAGTGGGACGTATATAGGCCGAGGACGAATCAATTTAGTCGAATAGGCCGGCAGGACAGGATTCAGTAAGTCAAACGAGTTGGTTTTGTTACATTATTTTGATCTAGCAACCTTATGTGTTTTATTCTAAAACTGTATTAGCTTTTCAACAAATCTTTAATTAATAACATAATGTATTGGGAGTAGTCGGGGCTGTTTCGCAGCACGACCTAATAAGATCTATTGTGACCAACCTCCTATGGAAGTTTTATTTAAGGCCCTACAGGAGCTTCATCAACCTGTTTCCCCAGGTATCTGCTTCTTTTGTGAATCTGCGGTTCACAGTAGCACAAGAGGTGCATTGGTGGTTTACGCTCTTGTTCGCAGAATCTGCAAGTGTCAGTGTCCTTTAGCTTCATGTTGTAAAGGGGTCTGTTTACTTTTCAACAAAACTTAGTGAATACATAAAAAAACAAAAACTTATTATATGTGAACTTCGACCTTAATACCAATAATAATATATTAATAAAAGTATTGTTCATACACAAGTCAGTGTAATGCATGAAGTGTGTATTGACTATCCTTAATTATTTCATCAATATGATCATTTTCCAATCGATTATAAAGAAATATTCATTTGTATCGATACAACAAAATTACATCTAATCGATCGATCGATTTTATGGCAACTACCTAACCTGGCAATAATGACATGACATTTAAATTGTCGGACGTGATTTATATTTCAGTGATTGTAATATTGTTTCGGAGTTGATCTTGTTGCGTAAAATCAGTGTAGTTTTGTGTAGTAAGTGTCAATAATGATGAGCAATATGGAGAATCATTGAAATAATTGTCAAGTGGTGTGAAAAACGATGGGATTTTTATCGTGGTAATCCACCTCATCGAAGTAACAACAAAGTGTCTGCCATCGATCGTTTGACGCCAAACTCTCCCATGATGTATTGAAATGCATTACACTAGCATTTCAATGCAAACTACTGAAGAAAAGTATTCTACTGTTAATGTGTGGCTCAAAAGGTCCTGCAACCAGAGCCGTAAAACTGAATATTAAATAATAATTTAAATTTTCGCATGTACCTATTTCAGTTGTTTCTTGTTTTGATTGACAGATTGATTAATTAAAGGCGAGATCGTATGTGTACTACACTTTCCTTGAATATGAATTGCAACTTCAAATATAAAAGACGTCATTGTAAAATATAGTTTTGTCAAAGTGTGTAAAAACTAACCTACTATTTGGAAAAAAAAAATTTAAATAATATTTCCCGTGAATCCGGTGAACTAGAGTAATGATGTGTTTTTCAATTGAATGTGGAGTTGTTGTGTGGTGTGTTGTGTGTGTGTGGAGGTAGGTTGCATATGTGTTCATAAAATTGGAAAAGTCCATACTTCATTCGTCATGCTCCTTTGAATTTAAACTTGATACCCACCTACATATATGCCTTCCAGGTTCAAAAGTGACTTCTGCACACTCATACCCTCGAGTCTGAACAAACGCTTTACATATAGGTAGTTCACAATCCCCAAACCACTTGAATGTCTCTAGGACCAAGTATGATGGTTCTATATAATCGAGCAGGGGAGTCCCACAATTCATGTGAACTCTTGGATGAAGAGCATTCAAAGATACTCTGAGGACATTGGTGTCAGGCCCGTCTATTTGAAGGTACAATGGAGAATTTTTTAATGCAGGCACATCAATAGCTTTATTTGGGGGTGCCTTAGTTATTCGAATTGAAGGGTGGCTTGCTGCAGATGTTAACTGATACATTGAGGGGTAGTAAAGAACACTGATATCCACTACCAATTTCTGAATCTGAAATAAAATATTTATATAAAAGCCTGTCAACAGCTGTCACAACAGCTGATCGGTGTTATGCCGAGTAGTGTGGTGATACGTACTCGGCTTAGGCCGCGTCGATAAGTTTGGGGAAACCCTAATAAGATAAGTTTCTTTTTCTACATTCATAACACATTTGGCACTGCTGTTCATACAAAAATCTGTAAGCGCCAGGCACTATACAAGGCAAGTACAGTATCACTGAATTTATTAACTCTAACCATGTAATAGCGTGTCCTTAATAGGCTTTCGCTTGTTTCCACTAAATAATGGTTATATTAAGCAGACTTTTAAGATTTTTAAAAAGTATATTTGGTTCTACCAGCTATATGCTCAAGGCTACTTACGGCATCGTAAGGCACCCATTCACGAAGCTCTTCTTTCATTTGTGCTAACATATCAAGGTTTGCAGTCACTGAGCGACTGGTATCTTTTACTCCTTTTTTAGGCTAAAATTAAAAATTGCTGTTAAATAAAATAAGTCAATGATGTAAGGATAATTTAAAGCTTCTTAAAAATTTTGAAACAAGGTAAAACGTTTGTTCAAAAACCTATCAGTTTTTACACAATCAAACAAGACTTTAGGGTTACATCCCTTTCAGAAAGCTTGTTAGTAAAGTATTTTGAAGAGTTACCGCGACTCCCTTTGATTGTTCCTCTCTAAACGTTGCAGTTATCTGAAATATTTAAAAAATATTAATATTTGTAAGAGTCGAATTATATGCATGCGCGCAATGCCTAGCGGCATTGCCGCTGCACCACGAAATTTCAAGATTAATTTGAAGCGGCGCGGTCGCTATTTGGTTTTTCATACATTTTCTTTTAATTTGGCGTCCCAGCCACCGGCCGCTCGGTCGCACGGACGCATATAATTCGATCCTTAATTTAAAGGATTTTATCAACAGTTCGAATAACAATTTAAAAACACGATGCACTGGGTACGAAATATTTTTTATGTAACTAAAAATATATACACCATTCAAAAATCATGTTATACTAGAGATACAAAAAGTGATAAACTCGTTGTGAATAAATTATAACAGCTCTTACAGAATCTGTGCTCATAACGTCAAGCAGATGTGGAGCATATGAGAGTTTCAGAAGACCGTTGACCTTGAGAAACTTATTGCGAGGACATGCGTAGGCATCGTAAAGACCATGCCGACGTGCCCAGTCTATCCAGCGATAATGCTTCCATAGAGCCACCTCTAGAAATAACACGATAATTTTCGAAAATGGAACTTATTAAAAATTTCGCAGTTTAAAAATCTGCGATACTAACTAGAGTAATGTCCATATTATACTTGAGTAATATTCTGTTTTCTATTAATAATAAGCTACTTTTCTAGTAGCAAAAAAGGAGGTGCGAAATTTGATCAACAAGTTGCGTAAGTACCTCTGGCGTATGTTGATGTAATTCTGTGATATAATTATATTTCAATATTTTTATAAAGTTATATTTGCAGACGTGAAAATATTTCTCCCTAGCTGATGAAGACTATGATGAGGAGCTCGGTGGCGTAGTGGTTTTCGATATCGAAAACAAAGCTACCTTCGGCATAGTCAGGCCTTGGATGAGTGACCAAATCCTAGTGATCTCGAACTCCTCCGTGCTTTGGAAGGCACGTAAAGCCGTTGGTCCCGGTCGCTACTGCAACCATTTCTCCTCAATCCACATTGGGCCAGCGTGGTGGCCTATTATACCTCATGTGTTTCTCCGTGAGGAAGGCCTGTGCCCGGTTGTGGGACGTATTAGGCTGAGGACGATGTATACTAACATTTAAATCCCCTACCTGGTTCAGGTAATGGTTTCTTCAAAGGTAAGTCCCTAGCCATGCTGATCAACAGACTCATTTCGTGAGCCGGAGTGATACCGGGCAAGTAATATGGTGGATGTTCCTTCGAGTCTTCTATACGAACGGTTACCATCGAAGTCTTCTGAAAGATATTGATTAATGTTAATAAGTTATACTTTTGAAAAGCTTCACGCACTGACATAAAATCTGAAACTTCTAAATGTGCTTTATGGAACATACTCTACAGATTTCTATAAACATTAAAGAACAAGTTATTTAGGTAAAGCATCGATTTCTTCGGAATATAATTGTTACTGCTAATAATGCACATCAACCCAACTAACCAATGAAACTTCCTTCGTGGTTGTTTTTTTTGCACTTTTCGATTTGACTGTACTGGCCAGTGTATCGTCGTCATCGTCCCATATAAACTGAGTCACCTCCCTCCAGATCAGCTTCCACAATTTCTCGCTATCTAGTCAGTTATAAATTTCAATGAATAAAATAAAAATTATTTCAATCAATGTTTTAAGTGACAAACTCAGCCAGATTGCTGCGATCACAACTAGTTAGCTATCAAAGAGAGATAGAAGTGTTTTCCTGTTAGGTTGGATAAATTTACTTAGCAATTTGGACGAAGGGTAATATTTAAAGTATCATTAAATTGAGCGAGTCCGTTGCGAGGTGTATGGAAAAGGGCCGCCACCTGTGGGGACTTAACTCCTTAGCGGTCACCGCGATCCAATAAGTTCGCAAACAATAGACATTTCTATTGTGTCTCATTTTGTGCCCGTTGACTAGATACCGTATCTGGCGAAATGTGGGTGTTATCACCACGTGTGTGTATCATTAAAATTATGATACCATAAGTCGTTTCTTTTTTGTAAAATCTATTTGAATAGGACATATCTAGGACAACCAACTAGGATTATTATTTGTCATTTCTGCATGAATTTATTAATGTTACACTTCTCTCTCTCTCTCTCTCTCTCTCTCTCTCTCTTTACAGTTAAAGTAGGTAAATGCATTCGTTTCTAAAAATAGATGATAGATCGACAAGAAGACATAATTGTCTTCACAACTTTAGCTACTCCAGCGACTTCATTATTTCGTTTTCGGCATTTCTTCAGTAGGTATCTAATGGTCATTATTTATCACTTACCAGATATGATATACGTTAAGTTCATCGACCCCGTCAAACTATGCATGATATTAAACTCTGGTATCAGCTCATCATCCACTGAGTAAAGATCCTCATCGGAATTCATGTCAGGAGCAGCCAACTTGAGAAGTGCCTGTTAAATTGTGATAAGCAATCAAAATTTCATCCGCAACAAATTGCTATTTGCGTATTTTAGGCGGTTAGAATAAATTGACAATAATGATAAAAAATCGGCGTCCTTAGAATATAATTTTACCCTCTATTTTTAAACTAGCAAGGTTCCTTGTCGGCAAAGCCAATATTGTCTTGCGAGAGATACTCAAAATAGATTGAGAGACGTTACAAGATAAAAAGGTAATGAATGTTAGAAGCAATATCTATGTGCTTTGAAACTAATATAATTATTATAAAATTTTAATGCTAACTGTATTTATATAAAACTGAGATTTCGGACAGACTGAAGGATAAGACCCAATATATTTGATACAAGATAAATAATTTTAACGCAAATAGACTTAAAATACCCCGCTAAAGGGCCGTAGAAAATTATTCAGTGAGGATGTAACTGTTTCAATATTGCCACAAGTGAAATTAGCAGTCGTAAATATACAAATAAATTATAGTTTTATAATATTAATGCGTTACGGCACGAGATTTACGACACACAGCACAAAATTTCATTGCAATTCCGTTATTTTAATAAGTACAGACAGCATTAAAATCATGATTACTTTTAAAGACTACAGTAAAAAATATTTTAAATGCTTGTAAGGAAGACTGTTTTGAACAGTACTTGCGTACAAATTACAGTTCAAGTGATATTTAAATTTCTGTAGCAAGTTCACGGATTGTAAGTAAAGGTTTAATAGAAAATGTAGTTTTATATTATTTAAAAGTTTTACAAATCCTGCTATATAACTTTTTATGTTTAAGAGCACCGGCAAATAAATATACCTTCTAAACATTTTAATGAATTGAATATGAGAATAACTTATGCGTATTAAAGTTTTGTTTTTTTTTTATTTAAATAAAACGTAGCTGTCCAATTTATTATAGATTTTCCTTCTACATCATATTTTTTTAGTTTGCTTCATCTTTTTTGCAAAATAAAAAACAAAATTTTGTACCTAAATTATTTTGATCAAAACAAAGACAACGGAATTCATGTGACATCGACATGAGCACGACTTTATGGATAAGGTTAAAATAACATAAGCTTTGGCTACAAAAATAACTTCTATAGGTCGGAATCCTTTCCATTATTCACCTTTATTTGTACCACCTTTATATAACATTCAAATTTTATTATTTTTATTATTCCTTTTAAAAATACATTTTCAATTTAATTTGTACCTACATGATCTTCTTAAAAGTTTTGAGTAAACCAACACATTTTTACTTCTCCTAACTGTACACTAAATCCCGCATCATATTTGCGGTATTTCGCTACGAAACCTCCCTAATAATGCCGTTGGCAAATAAATTGAAGATTTACTCTGTTATTATTTGAAGCCGGCGTGGTAATTGGGTGTTGTGGCTCCGTACTTTATGAGAACACCACAGAGAAAATGCCTCTGATACCAGATGACAAGGAAGCGGGAAGCTATATTGTGCTGGACGGCCCTGCCGCGCGGCGTTGCTTGAAATGTGTTTTAATTATGTAATAATAATAATTATTGTTTCAAAATGTTACTGTTAGACACATTCTTGGTATTTCAAACAATTAGGTATTACCTAAAAAAACTTTTGCAGCAAGTTGAATAACTTTAATCTATGCCCACAAATTATAAAACTGTAGAGATGGAATGTCTGTATATAGAAAAAAAAATGCTTAAAACCTAGTCAGGGGGATGTAAAAAGAGGGAAAATACCAATAATTTTTTTTTTTGTTTTTTTGTCTGGGCTAATCTAATCTCCGAAATGGCTAGACCAATTTCAAATAAATTCTGCATGGTGAACTTTGGTTGCATGGTATCATTATCCCTGGTCCCTGGTATATACCTTAGACACTTTTTATTCCGGAAAATTAAAGGGTTCCCGTGAGACAGTTAAAAAACCATAGTAACCGTGGACTAAGTCACGGGCAACAGCTAGTATTATATAACATTTTGAAAGTTGTCCTTGTGCCTAAGTTTTAGTCTAGTTTGTCTAGAACAAAAGCAAATTGTTTTGGGTACAAACAGTTATTTTAGACATAGTTATCTTTTCATAGAGTAAGTAATTCTTCATAGAGTAACTCCAACTGTCCGAAGCCAAAACGGTTTTTGAGAATTTAAAATTTTCTACATTATTAATGTTGTCTTGTATATATTTTTCTTTCTTTTATTACAGCCTGCTTACAGACAACTGTGTTGATTTTAATATCGCTTGCTGACATTGTGCTCGCTGCATGGTAGCAGACTCGCCACCTGTTAAGTACATGGGGACTTAACTTATGTAGGCGAAAGGTGTTAAAACCTCAGCCTACCCCTTCGGGGGAAATAGGCGTAATGATAATTATGTTATGTTATGTTAATAGACCAACTTTCTTTTACATTTCTAATAAGTAATACATTTCAGGTAAGTATTGTTTTACAAAATGTTGTTTCTATGTTTCTGACAATGTTGAGAGATCATTCTGAAGATTACAAACAGACCAGCGAATATTCTTAGTGTTTTATTACTTTAAAACATTATCTTCTGCAAATTCTACTATTTTAGTAGAAAATACACAAAAAAAGATAATATGTTCAAAAAGCGAATTATAGATACATTAATATTTAAAGGTTATTATTGTGTAAAGGATTATTTAGATGACGAAACTGTCTGGACTGAAATGTCAATTTGTTTTTTTTTTTTTGTGGAATATCTTACAGTCGCTCAAAGTCTATGTTTATTATTGACACTAGCAATGTCTTTGCTTTCTTGCCTGGTAGCTAGTGAACGATTGGCATAATTTGACATCCATAAGAGTATGTAAATACCGAAACTGAATAAATGATTTGAGTTTGAGTTTTGAGTTTGCTCAACAAAACAACAATTCAACTCAAAAAGCGTATTATTTTCTTAAAGGTCGGCAACGCATTTGCAGTTTTTCTCGTGTTCTAGATGTCTTTGGGTCTTTGGCTCTTTCCATCATGACCGACTTCCATTTGCCCATCGTACATAAAAAAAAGCTTTCCTTTCATAATACCAATAGAAAACAATCTAACATGGTAAGCTCATAAAATTTTTGTTGTATAACTGGCTCTAATCAAAATAAGATTATAATATATATGAGTCAGTTATACAACAATTTTCCGTAATAAATATTGAATAGTAAGGAGTATTGAGGAATATTCTGATACCTTTGTAAGCAGCATGGGCCATAGATGCACGACGGGCGAAGTCACAGTGGTAACTGCCTGTTTCGTTGTTGTCATAGACTTGGTGTTCGAAGCAGGCACGTTGGTTACAAGTGGTGAGAACGGCAGCAAAGGAGCATCAGTCGCGTCTACTGGCACCTGGTCATTGACCCAAATGCATCTCCAAGCGCCGAGGTAGAAGAGGCGGACGAGGTAGCAACCTTTGAAAACAAAGACATAGGTACGAGGAAAAAAAATATCACAATTTTAGTACTCTTTCCTTTTGACATCACTTGTGCCTGACACTAGGCAACAGCAAATATTTCTTCCTGACTGTACATTTTTTTAAATCTTTAACTTTAAAATATTGAGAGGTTCATTCTCTGAGAATTGTGATCATGTGCCTAAAAACAGATCAATGGTCACATAAAAGGTAAGAAAGTTCGTTTGTCGAAAGCTTGTATATTCAAATACAACTTTTTAGTGATTGGCTTTTGATAATACGTAGGTAGTTAAGGTGCAGTATTAATAGCTGTCGACAAAGCCAGACTACACCAAAAAGTTTTCAAATAAATATAAAAAGAAAATATTCTGCCCTGCCTAAAGCGAGAACTAAAAAAAGAAAATATTCAAGGACTCAGTAATGTCAGTCATGGCAGTAGCTATTAAAATTATTAGCCAGTTCACCGGCTACGAGTTCCTACGTCCTACTTTCACAAAAATATAATATTAAATCAACTTTGAAATAATAACCATCCAACCGTATAGAAGATTGCTTAAGCGTATCCAAAGGGTTTAACTTTGTAGGTCAAAGAGCAATCTCGTGTGTAAAGCCCGAAAAAAATTGAGATGGGAGAAATTATTTTTTTTTGACTAGGAATTAGAACGGAAAATTTACGTTTGCAACAGAAATAATGATGAGTTCTGTCACAGCAGGATAGATTTATACGATTCTCGAATGTTAGAAAGAGACAATTGTCATAGGGAACGTGAACATACGTGAAAATACTAGAAAACTAACCAGTGTGTGGTACGAACCACTACACCATGAACTCTTCGAAATTATTGCTGTAGTATGTAAAATTTACCATTTTTAGACAATCCAGGCCGATGTTGTTGACCTCCTCCAGGTTTCGTTCCAGGGGAGTAGATATGGTATCTCGCTAACCAGCCTTCTGATCCAAAGTTGAATACAAAATTTTCCCATTGGTGTTCAACCTAAAATATAACCAAAAGCGATGTAAAGGGATGTCTACAGTTATACAAGATTATAATATGTTATATATATTTTAAGATTCGGCTCTTTTACATGTAGTTCCATTTTTTACCCAATTGTTACTTTGCTATCGCTGCTATACTCGCTGGTATAATATATATAATAAGTGCGATATGATACTTGCCACGTTTTTATCGCGGCCGATTGTCAAATACTTTGACAGCTGATCTTAATAAAATCCCAATAAATATCATGCCGTGTCCATGCTAAGAGGGCTGATACGTCATTGCAGGTCAGAATTATATTTATTAGTTTCTATGCTTTGCCTTCTTTTACTTCGTTGCTAATTATATGTATAATTCGTACAAGCTCAACTGTACTATCTAGGTTAACGAAAGTCACAACTATCCACCTGAGACATATTGTTTCCTCAAGGTCTAAGGTCAGACGTAAAGAAAATATATAAATGTGTTTCTCATAAGATTTTCAAATAATATTTGCGGCCTAACTAGAGATAGTTAACTCATTTGGCAGTGATAACTCTCAACGCTTAACAATTGATTAGCTGGTAATCGTCCTTTACTTAATACGGAGCTTAAAATTGCAAAACCTTATTAATTACACGAGGAGAAGCTTATTCTGTCGTGGATACGGCTTGGAACATTTCATATTAGAGAGTTTTAAAAAAAGCTGTATATAAAGAGTTACAGATTTATTTCCTGTTTATTAAAACATAATAAAATATTCTTCAATGTCTATGAAGGTGGTATGGCAGTAGTATTTATTCTTGTTTTATTCTAGTTAAATCAGTAAACCATGTTTTTCGTTTAAAATGGTTGCCATAGCTCCATTTTGCATAAATTGTGCTGTAAGGAGGATTAAAATGCTGAGTTTCTTCTCTTAAACTAATGCCTCCTTGTAGCTAGCAAGCGGTTGCCATAGCTTTTTACATCTACTAGTATACTGTAAAATGCCTACATTACTACTAAGGGTGAATTCGACTAAATTTAAATTTCTGGTAATACCAAAAATGCTTTAGCTAGCAAACACGGTCAAAAATCGACCGTGTACGCAAGTCCCGTCATTACAGCGGATTCGACCAATGAAATTTAAGCATTTATTGGTGTCCGAACCCCCATATAGTAAAACCGAATCTAGTCGAATTCGTCCATAATGAATTCAATTTATTATTACCATTATGTTTCATACAGTTCTGTATTAATAGTGATGAATAGTCTGTCCCAAAAAGTATCACTTTTACAAAAAGAATATATTTTCACAAACATAGCTGTACGATATTAAAACCACATTACACGAATACCCCGTTGCCTACTTCGTGTCATGTTTTGAGATGTTTTTCTAACCTTGTTTCTCACAACTTGACTTCAAATTAGAAATCTTCCGGCGATTTAAATTGCTGCAAGTCATTGGAGTAATGCGAAAGGAAAGCATGTTTGTGGTGTGGAGGGATTGTTATCATTTTTTGTATCCAAATTTTAATCATAGTATCATACAGGCCTTTTAAAGATAGACATGAGTTATATTAAATTGTCATGGATTGATTTTCCATTATTATCTAGTCAAAAATGAGTACTAGCTTATTATGAATATAACATGCCTTCTACTGCCCAGTGGCAATAGGCCACTGATACATAGGGACATACACGTGATACGCGATGTAAAAAGTGGGTCCAACTTTACGTAAGAAGTTTCCTGAGTACTACATACATACATATTATCACGCCTCTTTCCCCGATGGGGTTGGCAGAGGTGTTAAACACCCGAGCCAATGGGCTGAGGCACTCGCCTCCCCAGCTGCCGGCCACTGGACGATTGACGCGATCCGTCCAGTGTTGGAGGAGTGGGTTGGGCGCCGGCACGGTAGCCTCACCTACCGCTTGGTGCAGATTTTGACCGGACATGGGTGCTTCGGTCACTTTCTGCACCGCGTCGCACGGAGGGAGGAGTCGCCGCGGTGTCACCATTGCGACTCCCCCGACGATACGGCCGAGCACACCCTAGTGGAATGCCCGGCCTGGCGACGAGAGCGCCGTGAACTTTGCGCGGTGCTCGGCGGGGGATACCTCTCGCTGCCAACCCTGGTCACAGCCATGGTGGGCAGCAAGAGGGTATGGGAGGCTGCCGCCTCCTTCTGCGAGAACGTGCTCTTGCAGAAGGAGGCAGCGGAGAGGGAGCGGGAGGAGGATGCTCTAGCCGCTCCCCTCCGGCGTAGATGGGTGGGCAGGAGAAGGCGGGCACCATAAGTGCCTCTTTCTTCCTGTCCCGCGAGCGGCCGCGTGCGTTGGATGGCTTCCACGCACGCATTCCACCGGCTGCCACGTCTGGGGATCTCCCGAATATACCCGGGAATCCCCCATTGGCGCAAACCTCGACCTAGTGCCTGACTAGGTCGGGAAGCCCTGGGAACGGCTCGGAGAATTGCTTCGGCAGACCCCGGGTCGCCCCCACGGAAGGGCAAGGAGGTATATCGGGGAGTTTTAGTGGGTATTCTCCGAGCCGAGTCCTACACACGCCTTCCGCCTCGCCAGCGGTTGGTAGGTCCGTAAATGGATTGTGTCCTCGAAAAAAAAAAAAAAAAAGGTGTTAAACACCCAACTTTCGCCAGATATGTTAGGTCCCCATGTAACAGGTGGCGAGCCTGTTGCCATGCACCGGGCACAATGAGAAGCAAACGATATTCATAATGAACTTTACTTAAGTTTTATTCAAACTTAGTGGTACAGGCGGTGGGATCGAACCTGCAATTCCCGCGGCTTCTCGAACGAGTAGCAACCCGTCCGTCCCAACTCGGCTACCACTGCCGTTCCGAATACTGCAGTTGGAATTATATATCTCTGTTTAATTGGTTAACAAATAATGTCCATGATTATTCTTTCTACATAACCCGATCTACACGCAATCTATGTAATGACTGTAATAGAATTATGTTGATCCCAAACTAATTACGTTTGGTATCAACATAATTCTATTGATATATATATATATATATATATAATTTGTACATTTGCAGACATTGCTCGACATTAGGATTATAAAAATTAGAGTAAGTGTTATTGCAACCTATATTATTAAAGGACAGTTTTGACGTTAAATAATCTTTTTTTTTTCATCACAAAAATAAGAAAATGTACGTAAGTAATCAAAAAAATTGGTTCAACGGAAAACTACGTTTATTAATATTACAAGTTCCGTTTTTAGCTAAGGATTTTTAACATAGTCGACAGGAAAAGAAAAGCGAATAATTTACTTTAGCACGTAAAACAGTTGATATCGTCTAATTGTAACGTAATTAAAATTTAATTGCATCGATTGCTATTATCAAGTAATTAGTACCTGGTGTAGTGCTAAACACCTTCGACCACGTGGAATATACTGCTTGTGGCTTGTTATTGCTATTATTACGATGTTTGTAAAAAGTTTATCTATATCTAGGTACTTATTGCTTTATTTAGCTATGATTCCGCTAGTATAGTAGCGCCACCTACGTAATAAGTCGAAGGAATGTGTACAAGTAACAATAATAAGTTTTAGACGAACTAAAAACCCGTGCATGGGAATAGCTATCTATACTACTTAATTTATCTATGCCCTCGGTGATAAACGTGCAATATAATGTCCTAGTGTTGTGTAAATTGTTAGTGTTGTGTTGTGTAATTTTTGTAAGAGGTCGCTAGTACGATTCCCCCGAGCTTAAGTTCAGTTTATTGTAAATATTAGGTCCTTACCTGTGAAATTGTTGTTTTTTATGGAGATTTTGGGGAATTCTGCATTTTCCATACTAAAAATTTTTCAGTTTTCTTCACCAAGCTTTAGTAATATGTGTAAAATCACACTTCATTAAAAATATTTATCGTTTTTAAGTGAATGCAAATAAAATGATGTATTCGGGAGGCACTTAAAAAGAGTTGTCTCCGTGTCCAATTTTAACACAATTAAACTTACAACAAATTATCAAAACAAATCAAAAGAGCTCAAAAATATAGTCTATTTTTAGACGAGGTAATTATTTTTTAGGAATATTCTGAATCTTAATAGTTACGGTCAAAATACTAAGAGAGAAAAAAAACACCAATTTCATAGGTAAGGACCCAATATTACTTGCCTCATACTTGATAAGTGCATGGCAACAGACTTTCTCCCACTTACATAGGAATTATTACTTAACGAATCAGGCCAAATCTGATGTTCTAACAACTATGACCTTAACTCTCCTTCGTGATGACAATACCTAATATGTGACGTGATGATGAATATATGTAAAAAGTCTATATAGTTTTATAAAAAGTACTTAACGTTCGAAAGTTTTACGACGATACACAAAATGTTCTTTAGGTACTGTTAAACAGATAACAGTTTCAAGAATCAAATAAAAACGGCGAAAAAAATTATAATATTTTAACAGATATAGAGAAAAGAGAAAGAAGAGTCTTACCACAAAAGATTCCACTCTTTCCAATATGAAGCAAGCCGCTAAGACTCGTCTGCAAAAAGACGACCGCAGCAGTACCTGCGCGTGACTCAGCTGCATGTCCATTACCGACATCGTCCCCCCATTGGTTTCCTGATGGAAAAAAGGTGTTTAAAGAGATCCAACTTTAAGGCGGCTTACATTAAGAAGATTTTGCCTTTTGTCTTGTTGGGCTCTTACTTGAGTAGCTACAAGAGTTTTTTTTATTTGGGAGTTCTACCACGCTTTACTAACTGCCGACCTCCTTGGCCATGGGGTGGAGTGATGTTTACGTCTATAAATAAATAAATATCTTTAAACATTCACACCTATCAACCAACCCCATTTTAAGCAACTAATGCTGATTGTGTTACGGATACTAGATGGAGGATAAATATATTTAATAGATAAATACATATAAGTATGCTGAATATATAAAAACATCTATGACTGGAGAACAAATGCCTCAAAATCCATCACCCAAACATTTGCCCCCACTGGGAATTGAACCTAGAACCTCTCGAGATGGCGACGCCTTGAGACCGGCGTACAGACCACTCGAACACGCAGGTCGTCATAAGTTTTCATGTTCGAGTTTTAGTTGGGGCAGATGTTGCGTTAGTGCCTTAGTCATGATTATTGATACATAATATTTCTATTGAAAATAGCTATACAGCGTGTATGTCTATAGATGCGTCCATACATTAAGCGGCAAGTGTGCGCGGCTGCCGCGCTATGATTGGACGGTTGCCGCGCGCGGCAGCCGCGAGCGCTCAAACATTGCTCAGTATTTTTCGTCGGTAATCGTGTATCTGGACGTAATTGCGCTTCGCAAAAATGGACAATGAAACATCAATTAGACTGATTGAATTATATGGCTCATTTAACTCTCCGCAATTTTCGAATATTAAGCAGAGTTAAAACACTGATACACGTCTTCTCTTCATTGTAGTTTAGGTTCAAACTGACTGAATTCAAATGCGCGGCGTGTCTCGCATATTGCCGCGCAAACATTCGTCGGATTGTCCTAACAAGAGCGCGGCAGAATTGTGTCCTGGCCATGCCACGTGTTGCTGACGCACCTTTTTATATACTCGAAACATGATTTGTTACACAGATCTCTAACATAATGCCTACATTAGGCTAGAACAACCACAAATTTCTAATGGATATGAAGCAAGTGATAAGAAAAATGGTTCAATGAATTTCGCCTTCAGTCTATATACGTCCCACTGCTGGGCACAAGCTTTCCTCGTGGAAACAAATACATGAGGAGTATGGGCCATAACACTACCACAGGACTCAGACTATTGTGAATAAATGTGGTATATATTACTTATTGGTAGAAGTGCCATTTATAGAAAAAAAAAGAAAAAGAAGCAAAATAAATACATTGGGCTAGACAATTCGGCTTGAACGTAATAGAGCAGGCGCCATAGGTAGTTTAGTGTACAAAATATGAGGACCGCGTTCTGTGAATAGTTTTGAACTCAGAAAAGCTTCCAGATTACGACTCTGAATAATGCCAGGAGATTTCTTGGATGGACCAAGAAATCTCCTTTTTTTTCCGACCCCCTTCGGCTATCGAGTAAAATGGCAAAAAAGAAACAATTTTTATTGTTGTTTTATTGTGAACATTTGATTAATTTTTATGAGTAACTCATGGGTGTCGAAGCCATTTTTGCCAATGCGTATTTGGCAAACCGATTCCGGATCATTTGCGGTTTTACTTCCGATCTCATTAAAATGACGATATCGAATGAAATTTTTATAAAATCTATAAGCAAATGTTATGTCGTTGGGGTCGTTAATAAATAAGCTATCCGATTATGTATAATATATTTTATATCATTATATAATTATAAATCTACAACTTACCTCGAACACCACAGTTTCCGCTTCCCACCTACTGTGAGCCAATTCTTCAGCTCTGATCCAACCATGAAGATATTGCCTCACCGATCTGGGTAGTGGTTGCGTTTGGTCATCCATCCAGATTTGGTCAACTTGAGGCTTGATACCTGCCTTACTATTGTACATTGCAGTTTTAAAGGCCGCTGGACCCTGATGGTAGAATTTAATTATATTAATTTACCATTATTGTTGGTGATAACAGCTGATACCCCATCGTAACATAATACTGTTGGATTGAGATTGAAAGAAAGAAAGAAAGAAAGAAAAATAATTTATTCTGTGACATCTTAACTTATTATCTAGTACACATAATACAATAAAAATTTGCCACAGAAATGGCTACTACTCAGTATAATTCTTGTGACAACGTAATGTTCTCACAACACTGATCTTCCGTAGAAGCCAAGATAAAATATGAAGAGGCACTGCTATGGCACAGCAATAATAATAAATAATAAATATCTTCTAACATTCACACCTATCAACTAGCCCCATTTTAAGCAACTAATGCTGCTTGCCACAGATCACTGACAGCCGCTTCGCTTCTTAATAGATTGATAATATAAACAATTTAGTACGGTAACCAGTGTCGCCTCTCGCACACAAATAAGCGTATGCTCTCATTGTCACCACATATAACGCTGGTATGCGATTCGTAGTTCAATACAATAGGTCGACATAGAAAAGAAAGATCTAAGTAAAAAACTTTACATTGAAATATATGCTTTATTATTTGATATTAAGCTTTAGTTCACTTTACCTGTCAATATTTACATAGCACGTAGATATTTTGCCGTTACGATTGACACAATTTTGTGCAGAATATTTGCACAGTGTTGTCAGATGAATAAAAATTTGACAATTAAAATAATCAAAATTTACTTAAAACTTTTGAATAAAAAATAATATAAAAATGTAAAAACAAAAATTTATAATTTATTTTAATAAAAACACGACATCCGTTTTAAAATCTTTATTAATTCTGACTAAAGTGCGTTTTAAAAATTTTTAGTGTTCCTGCTGCATATCCCGGTAGAAGAACCCTTCAGTAAAATGCACTTTTCTTGCTTTTTTTGTATAATATCATCATCAGCCTATATACGTCCCACTGCTGGGACAGGTCTTTCTCATTGTAACGTTACGCCCCCTCTCTGGAGGAAAAGGGGCAAACGGAGCAGATAAAAGAAAAGGGGAAGAAGTGTAGTGTGTAGGAAATAGGGAGAACTCTAGTTACAAAATTTAAACGCCGGTGTAAAGGTAAATATAAACTATTTATTATAAAACACGAAGAATAGCGGAGAGGAAAGAGAAAGGGAGGAAAGCTAGGAAACGTACTTAAAGTTCATAAATATTTACACGCGCACAAGGAGAACGGGAACGGAGTCAAAAGGTGGGAAGTACTTAGCTCACTAATTATGACGTCACGAAGAGGCGGCCGACAATATGAAGAACAACAACTCTCGCGCCGGCGTTGACTGACACAATGGAGGTTAGAGGCCTCGGAGAGACACGGGGCACGGAGATTCACGAAGCTCGGAGAAACACGAAGCTCGGAGAAAGACACGGAGAGAGTCACGTAGGAGCACAGCTTCGACGAGAGGTACGCGGGCCTCTTCAGTCCCGAGCCAATGTCAAAGGCACGGGAACGTCCAATATTCCGGTACTAAAAGACGCGACTCGAAGAATGAACCACGATGTCTGGAATCATTGCCTTATATAGGAACGATCCCAGACATTTAATTTTGAAATAAAAAGAAACGCCAAACAGAAAAGTAAAATGGTGCGTATTCCCTCGGTAGCTATAAGACGGAAAGAGAAATAAAATAAAATATATTAAACCTACGACAACGCAATCTAAGTAAATATGGAAGGATGACAATTGATACGTCATGTCAAATAATTAAAATATTAAATATATTAAAACAATGAATTTAGAAATCGAAAATACTAAATAAAATAATATGAAACGTTAAGAGAAAAGGCATGAAAATACAATCGCCATAGATTAAATATATAAGCCCTACCCCGAAAACCCTTACAAAATGAGATATAAATAAGATATAGCCATAAATAGATAACCAAATAATACAATTACAAAATATTGAAATAACTAACTAAAAGTACAAAATGGAAGGGGAGGCTCTATTCTACATTATGCGCTACAAACTAAAGATATATCAGCTACCGAGAAAACCCTTGCAAACTGAGAATTTTGAAAGTTATAGCCAAAAAAACACCACCCATACAAATAACAAAAACCTTAAAAACTAGCTAAAAAGTAAAGAATGGAGCGGTAGGCTCCATGCTACATCATGGGGAAACACATGAGGAGTATGGGCCGTAACACCACCACGCTGGCCCAATGCGGGTTGGTGGGTAGAAACGGTCACAAATGCGACCGGGACCAACGGCTTAACGTGCCTTCCGAAGCACGGAGGAGCTCGAGATCACAAAGTCTTGGTCACCCATCCACGGCCTGACCATGGCGAAGGTAGCTTTATTTTCAATTGAAGCCAAAGCGCACTGGCCATTACGCCACCGAGCTCCGATATAATATGTAAGAAACATATTATTGAAAATAAAACTTAATGGGTCTGTAATTAAAAAAATATATTGTCTCAAAAGTAATCATCATTATATTATCTAACATGGTTTAAAATGCACGTATGTTGTGTTATAGCAGTTTTTCAAGGGTAGGTTTAAAATAAGCAAAATAAGTATTAGTTAATAATTAACTATTAGTTAAATTGTTAACTAATAACATTTTATAGCGCCGCTACTGGTAACATTTAAATTGTGCAGTATTAGTGATGTAAAAATGATCGATAATTATGAAAGTTTACACTGACATCTAGTAAAACATAATCACCTGTTTTGAAAAGATCATGCTCGATTTATTAGGAACTAGCTATTGCCCGCGACTTCATCTGCGTGGAATAGTCTAGTAGCAGTAGATAGCATTTATTAATTTATTTAAAAAAATTTATATGACGCAGTAAGTGTGGGACAGGCGGGCCGAGCTTGTTACAATAGTCATTCAAACTAGAATACTAACGCACCAGAATAAAATCACACTAGGATAACGACGCCTATCACTTGTCAGGATCTAGGCCACAAAAGTATCAGTTACGTCATTAAAAATGTAAACACGCTCCCTCTGAATGAGTGCCTTATCCCGTTTAACTAGAAAACACACTCCCTTCCTCCAAACCACCGGAGGTTCCTTGTTGCCCTACCTATCTTACTCTGATCAACCTTCAACTTGGATCACACACGTTAATCCAAGCTGTACCTTCACACACACAGTACTGATTCACTCACCAAGCACACAATCACTATAGTCCTCATCTACAAACTCACTAAACTACCAACGCCTCACTTGCCTATAAACACTGCCACTACACAAACGGATACTAGATAATCAGTTACAGCTGAACAGAACTAGCTTGACGACGAGCAGCATGACGCCACCCGACCTTACTCAACGACGTCTACCCACAGAATGATCGATTCTTTAGTGAATGGATCCTGGATCACCACTGATGCTCTGATACCATTCTTTAATAGTCTGAGGATGAGGTGAGCATGTGTAAAACGTTTCTCGAACATAACTGTATGCTTTTGGCGAATAATAACTAATGGGTAAGCGCAAAACTTCTGAGCGCTGGTGGATATTGTGTTGTTTATTGTGTTGTTCAACTAGTAATGCAACTTCTTTTTAAATTGAACATGGTTAATGAAGTATATTTACCGCCGACTGTTGAAATACAAACAATCTATACGCTGTGTTGATTAAAACTATGATTTTTGATCAGACGCCTTAGATAGTTGACAAAACAGGAAAATGCAAAAAAAATGGTGACAATCATACATAAAATTTATATTTTCTAGAGTGTGCACATCTTCGGTACGCATCATAAAGTTGTTTTTGAACTCGTCAAAGTCTTCCTGCATTTTAATTATTTTCTTTTTTAATCTACGATTTTGAGCTTGTATTTTTTATCTGTGTTCTTTGTTGCTTGATTATATTATCTTTGTTTGAAATAATACTTGTAATTTTTCTTTTTCTTGGTGTTGATGTATTCGAAACAAGAATTTTGTACTATAAGATGGATGCCAAACTCCCATACAGTAACATGAGGCAATGTTCTGTCTCGATCAGTAGGTGTTCCCTCTCATTCTATCTATCACTATTTATGAATGAAGGCTATCCGTGGGACATCCTCTTCCTCTCTTTCTATCCATAGTTATGCCATATTTACGCCATTTTGATGCCTAGACTGAAAATTTTTTTTGTAATTTAATATTTTAAATAAAAAATTATGAAACTGGTGATGACGTGCGTTGTTTTATGTTGTGTAAGTGGGTGGTATCCTGGATGTACCTTATCATTTCCCAGGTGAATCAATAATCACCTCAGAGTAAACAGAACTGGAGTAGCCTTTGTCTAACGTTCCCCTCTGCCAAATGCACAAGCATCGGATGCTTGCACGTTTAATAAAACTAGTTGAGCCGCCATTTTGACAGCCATAACATTGTAAACGTTGCGGCGAACAGAGCTCCCGCAAAAATGCCTGCCTGTGCTGTTATTTGTTGTAAAAATAAATAGAAAACATCGAGTATGCTAAAAGATGGTGTCACCTTTTATTTGTAATTATAATTTTTAAGATTTTATGCTTATTTACTTCATTATTTCATGTTTTAGAATTCTACGATTTCAAATTTCGAGCGCTAGTCTCGTGGGGAGTGCGGCTGTGACGTTGTCAAAACGCACACCCCACGTGACTATTTTAAGCGTGTGTGTGCGTGAAATTTAAATTTGTGTGTCGAATTATGCATGTGTGCATTTGTAAAAACGGCTGGCTTTGAGTGTAGTGGTAACCTCACCCCCCGCAAGAAATGGCAGAAAAAAATGTTTGAGAAATTGACTAATGGCTACTCCAGTTCTGTTTACTCTGAGATAATCACATATTAAATGAGAGTATTTGTTTGAGAAATTTGTGTGTATTTTTGTGGGACGTCATTAGTTGTCATAGAAAGCTTTACTACGAAATGTCAAACTCATTCATTGAAGTGATCGAATGAGAAGGAACACCTACTGATCGAGACAAAACATTGCCTCATGCTATTGTATGGGAGTTTTGCATCCATCATAAAGTACAAAATTCTTGATTCGAATTTACCGGGGAATATGAATCTGTTAACTGAAATGACACTTAGAATTATGTGTGAAACTCGTATAACCTCTATTATGAAGTAATAAAATATTATGATAAATTATTCTATAAGATAATGAATTGCAATGACTGCGTAAAAAAATCATGAATTCGGCAATCAAAGAAATTTATTAAATCAGTAACATTTTATTTATTATTGTGAGTAGTTCCATACTCATGGGTATTTCTGACTGCGCAACATATTATTATCCTAACTTGCCATTCTTCGCCTTTTTCGTGTAGTTGGACTTGTAGGTGATGTCGAACGTTTTGATTGTGATGCCTGAAAATAAGAGTTAAATAATAACTAACCAAAGTAAAAAAAACCTTGCAATATTTTTTTATGAAAATAGGCACTTCTAAAGGTTCAGAATACAATTTAACAATTTCTTTGGATGGTCAAAAATTAGGTGACTTTTTAAGGTAATTTTTTTTTATTTCGAATACATCATCTGAGAAATGTTCTGAACAAATCGTGTTCAATTTGGTAGGAACCCAATCCGTCCGCCCTGTCCCAGAGATCCATTTAAATTTTTTATTAATTTCCGAAAGAAAACCAAAACGTAATTAATAGTCAATGTTTCTCTATCAATTATTACCAGAATCTAGAAGACTATCGATAAAATGTTGGTACGGTAAAATCATGCACTGCACTATAGGTGTTTTACATCTGCACAATTGCACAAAACAATGTACATTGCTTCCTGAAAACGATGTAATTTACATTGACCCTGTTTTTAACAAGCAATGTATATTTTTATATTGACATTTGATATTTTTCAGTTTTTACTTAATAAACTGATAAATACGAACTTACCGATGGAAAGCAATATAATATTTGTTAAATTAAATGTTTTGCTTTGTTTCCTGCAGGTCAAAACAGCACAACAAGGCATATTCACGTAAATAATCCGCAAAATAACAGCTTGATGGTTCGAGAATGACTGAAAAGTGTCAAATCGTGAAACCGACGGATATGATCCTATATCATATGAGTGGCGCGCGGAGACACGCCCACTTACGATTTCTATTTACTCTCATCTATTCTGTGCTGCTTGCAATACATACATTGACCTTAAACATAACAACTTTAAAATCTATACAAACAGCTTCATAACGCCATCATCTCGTGGGGGGAGCCAGAGGCGTAAATATACGTCTCAACTCAAACAATAATAAAATAAAATACACAGTAGCTACATACAAAAAAATAATCTGACTATTAATTAGGAGATTTACAAGCATTCAGCGGACACAGCAATTAAATATGTTTTTGTAAATTCAATAAATATTTTTTAAAATTACAATAAAAAGATATTATACAAGAACATCCTCTTAAAGGGGGTTGGTACTAGAAGAGATTGGTACAGAAGTATAACTATTTTTAAGGGATACAATGTTTTTTGCAATATAGCAAAAGGTTAAGCTCTTGTTTACACAAGTTTGTTTACATGAGCGTATCTAAATTCAAAGCGCTTTAGATCCATATCCATAATTCTTATATTAATAGCATAAACATATATTTTTTAATAAAAGCATAGCCCTTTGGGTTCATTGGGATTGCAGCTTAGGCAACATTATAAAAAGATAATCAAATATGAGAATGATATCTCTCGATTTAAAAACCAAAAGAGCAAGATGTCCACTACACTTACTACGGAATGACAGAATTTTATCAGTGGATTTTCCTAATTCAAACCTTTGGAATATGACTAATTTCGTTTTAGATATTAATATTAAATTCTCAATTTACAACAGATCTTTTCTCAAAATTGTTTAGAGAATCACAACACTTCACATACCATGCCCCAAAATTCTGGTTGGAGTTCATTGTCTCTGAATTCTCGAAATGGACATTCAGTTGGGTCCAAATCAAGCACTGCAGGACCTTTAGCGGAGTCCAAGCCTTTTTTAGACATGACTTCTTTAAAAATAACAAAGAAAATGTGAATTAAAATAACCTATTCCTAGCACACAGTTCTGCACCGTTTATATTTTGACATTGATTGTCAGTGTTTTAAAAAGGTATGCTTCGAAGTCAAGGAGTCTTACGATTATGAGTTTCAATTATAGTTATTGATTTTACGACGACAATACATACATGCATACATACAATCACGCCTGTAATCCCCGAAGGGGTAAGCAGAGTCTAAGGAGCACTGTGTTCCTTAAGACCACATTTAGCCTAACAAAAGTTGGGTTTGGTCAGATAAAAAATCGTGAAAGAGTAGTAACAAGAGGCTAGCTCATTGCTTACACAATTACAGACCACAGACATCTTAGTCGTCTTTTAAGACATGCTGAGCAAGAAAAGCAGTTGGTACAATTTTTTGTGTCCCTGATCAACACGGAACACAAGACACATTAGGGGCAATAGGCTAGTTGACCCATTTTTATATTGGGCCCCAAATGATTCATTACTATTACCCATCACCATGAAAAATAATACAATATTTTTCTGCAGCCTATAACACAATAAATTTTAAATTATAAATTACATTTTTGCTTAAATGTCAAAAACGCCTTCGGTCCTGATGGTCTATGAATTATCGGTGCCGTAGGGTCACGATTATTGTAAACAATTCAATACGCATGCGTGACATAGCGGACAGTTATGCTTGATTGGTTGCGACTGGAGTTTGACGGATTATGACCATGCGTTGTAATTATTTACATAAAGCGTTACTCAACTAATTTCACGAACATGGTGGATAGCGTTTTTGGCATAGGTAAAAATAAAACATATTTAAATTGAATTTCTACAGCAATCTCTTATTTATATTTATCGAGCTTGGTATATTTCGAACGCTTGTACTAAATACTATGTGAATGACACATTGGTTTTCATTACTTTTGATATAAGTCAACTAGCCTATACTAACAACTAGACTGAACGACAAACAGACCCACTACGAAATTAATCATCTGTTTGATGCTTGGCACCATACATATTCATTTGTCTTCACTCTGGTATTTAGTTTACCTTGGACAAAAAGAATCACTTCAATAACTTCTATCTTAATTCGACATAGGTAGTTGCATGCTGAATAACAGCGAGGAGCAAAAGGTGTGAATTTACGAGATAGCGGAGCGCTTGGCGCGGGCATGAGACGTCATTGAATATGTAGGGTTGAATGGTGAACTGAAAATACGTGTGAATTCAGATGCAATTTTCTTCAGGTTTTTAACATGAACTATTTTATGTAATATCGATTACAGACACAAAAATGTTTGATTGCTTATTTGTATTATAATGGCTTATGAATATCAATACATTTTAAGTTAACTTAGTTATGAAATCTTCAGAGACCTGAAAAAATGTAGCGTGGCGCTTTTATTGCTTATTATTGATTTAATTCGTCGACGTCGGTCGGTAGATTCTACCATCGATCGATGCTCTTGATCCAAGATCGATTAGTCTGACAACACCCTAATAGAACCAAGGATGTGAATATGTCTTCAAGCCAGTACTGCAAGGAATAGAGTCTTGGAGGACCAATATGTCTCTATTGCTAAAACGGTATTAGTGTCAAATTTATAAGGTAATTGAAATAATAACTTAATTCATCGAATTGTTCCTAATTCACACACTTCTATTTTTGGTTATAATATTAATACAACATAATATGAAGTATTGAAATTGAATATTTTCTAGACACATCATTACCCGCTGCTACTCCGCTCCGCACGTCACACCCGCTACCGTATAATTTCCCACTGTCATTCAAACTGTAGCCTTATAGGCGACTGCTCCGATTTCCTCTGACATTTTTAAATCAGCCAGTCAAGCCAAGGTTATTTGAACAAAAACTGTAATCATGGGCGAACAGAAAAGTTCGGTGTTACGAGTATTAGACTCCAGCTAGACTCTAGACAAACAATATTACAGGTATTTATGATCGAACCCTAACTTTTTCACGGTTTTGTATCATCTGGATGTCCATTAATTACATCATTATTGTGTTCGTAACTAATAGTACCTACAGTAGTTGCCAATGATATTAATCATCGCGCTTTAAGGATCGTAATCATAGTCGAAGTTTTTTTTTTGATGATTATCGAAATTAAATGTTTCCTTGTGGCTGTGGCTATTAAGATTAAATGTGTATTTTATTTTATAGCGATTGATCATAGGCACGCATTTTAGCAAACATTGAGGTTTTTAAATATTACCTTGCTTTTTAATATACTTTGGTAACCTGAAATTAAATTATACATCGCCATCGTTACCTCCTAGAGATGGAGATAAGAAATAATGTCTAATATTAAACACACATAGCCTCATACTCGTAATAATATCTAATGTAACTCTTAGAACAGTTACAACACACATGGCAAATTTTTTCTCACAGCCAAGGCATGCTTTCACGGCAAACAAGTTACTAACTTCCTGCAATGTCGGGCCATATCCGCCTACAAACCATTTAACCACCAGACCTGTTTGATACATTTCTTAAACATATAGAGCAGGCATTTGAATGCAAAGAGTAAACAAATGATCTCGCTCTCAAAAGGTAACGCTTTGTCCACAGGATGACAATGGGCGGTATAATAGTGCGAAGTTACGTGTAACAATATTATGTCAAGCGTCTTAAGTTATTCAACTATAAGCCATTACAATAAGGATGCGTTGGTTATAGAATTTAGAATAAGGAAACTAGGGCAAGAACTGGTGGACAGATGGTGAACTTGTTTTGGGCACTACACATCCAACTTTATAGTCTTAATAATAAGATCCAACTTGATTGTCTCAATTATTATTTTACATTCCTTTTTCACAGCTATTTAATTTGTTTAACCCCTTCGAAAGCACCGGGAACACCGGTGTTCACAAAAAACAGATGTTTCTATTGTTTCTTGTTTTGTGCCCCTTGACTAGTTAATTTAGTTCATAGTACACAGAACAGTAAGGAGCTCGGTGGCGTAGTGTTTAGTACGCTTTGCCTTTCGATCGAAAACAAAGCTACCTTCGCCATGGTCAGGCCGTGGATGGGTGACCAACATTTTGTGATTTCGAGTTCCTCCGTGCTTCGGAAGGCACGTTAAGCCGTTGGTCCCGGTCGCTATTGTGAAAGTTTCTACCCACCGACCCGCATTGGGCCAGCGTGGTGGTGTTGCGGCCCATACTCCTCATATGTTTCTCCATAAGGAAGGCCTGTGCCCAGCGGTGGGACGTATATAGGCTGAGGACGGATAGTACACAGATCTGCTAATCTGGCATTCATAAACAGGTCGCAAACTAAGATATTGTAATAATTCCTTTGTCGTTTATTTGCTATGTGATGTTGTTAGAATGAAGTAATGTCAGCCTATTTCTGTTCATATATGACACTGCTTGGCATGTCAACTTAGTTTAGGTATCAATGATTTTTGTACTGTAGTTCAATATGAATTTTAATTGAATGTTGTATTGCACATACGTAATAAAAAAAAAATATTTATTATTAATATTATTTATTAACTTTATGAGATTGATAATACTATCTATATTATACTTTAAGTCCATAAAAGTAGTCCGGAAACAATGAAATGTTAAGCCGTAGGCAATCATAATCGGAACTGCAGATTCGAAATTGAGGGTCACTGATAACAAAGTTGTAAGACACAATTCAGCCTAAAGCTTTAATATCGATAATATCAAGCAATACAAGATGAAATTAACAGTTATCGGAAAAATTTTATGACCAAACAACTTTACAGCTTTAGTGCTATAAAAATTCAACAAATTATAGGAACAATATAAGGCATAGCAATTTTTTTTATTTATGAAAGGGACTGTTTGGTTTTGTGGAAATACTATAAAATTAAATAATTTGTTGTTAAGAAACCGCTTGTCTCTTGTCTTAGAGAAGGGAGATCTAAGAAAATGCCCTTCTCTAGACGAATTTGTATCAAAATATCGGATTAATTTATCATAATGGTCACATCTGACCACCAAAGCAAACGATTTTATAACATGTTCGAACAGTGTCGTTAACTTTTCAAGGTAAACAGGTAGGCAAATGAAATGTCGACTGCACGAAGATAAATATTAAAATACATTTTCATCCCACCACCTCGGAAAGTGTAATTTTGCGCTTCGAAATCTGGCTGGAAAATTCTATTTTATTCGCTTGAGCGGCAAAGTAGATTTGAATTTAGAACATCACATATAATGAGTACTCAATATAATTGTAAATTCAAAACGTCATTAAACCTATTTAATGTAACCTCTATGGTGCCAAATTTATGATTAGAACTTTTTAAATTGTGAAAAAATATTTTGTCATTATAAATTGTTTTCTTTTTCATTTTGTCATTTCCTCGCTGAGGTGGGATGAAAAGTTACGTATTGCACTCGAGTGGAAAGATTTTTCACCTTGTGCTCGTTTGTTTCCCTCGCTGACGCTCAGGATTCTAATTTAGAATCACTCGCTGCGCTCGTGATTCAACTTAAGAATCCTTCGCTTGCTCGGTCATCCAAATCGAGCACGCGGTTAAAAAGGAACTTTCCACTCTTGTATAATAAATAACTATTACCTTGAATCTGTGGCTGAATGGGACCATTATTGCCACAGAGAAAGAGTAATACTAATATATTCATCCAATTTTTTTTGTACTTCATATCATATAATGTCTAGACGTTATTACTATTTGGAAATCCAAAAGTAAGTGGGCGACCCATAACAATTGTACGTTTTGTGCAGTATACCACTGAAGATGCTAAAACATATTGTCATACTGTAAATAGGGATATAACAGGAGCGAGCCTGATGCATTATGTCAGTAAATAGCGATATTAATAATAAATTGCTGTTAAATTTTATGCAATAACTCATATTAAGCAATTTCCAAATAGGCTATTGTTGCCTTACTAAAAGGGAAAATGTTTTTATTCACTTGATTGAAGATGAAAAAACGAAACAATTAAATATTTCAGTGATAGAAATATTTGTTTTGATTTTCCATCTACGTATCACCCAAAATCCTAAATAATGATGATCATAAACTTACCTCAGAAAACTTGGACGGCTTTAAGGACATTTACCTTATAACAGAACATTTTCATACTTTCTGTAGTGAGAACAAGTTTCATAGTAGCCCTGGGCCAGTTATTTTTCTGTCTAAAAATTTCTCATAGAGTATACCCTAATCATTATGTTGTCTAAATTTGCGCTGCCAACCTCTTCAATCCTTATCGTAAAAAGTCACACTGTATTTGCACCTCATGTTATTTGATTTTATTCGCTGCCGAACAGAGAATAATAAAATTTTACTACAAACGAACTTTTGGCGAACCGAATAATCAATTTAAAGTGGTTGTATTTGGACATGATATTCTATTTTTATTGTAATAGGTTGGGGAAAAAGTTTCTTCGCATTTTTTAAGAAAATTCAAAACATTTTTTAATATAGTTTATTTACATTTAACTAAAGTATGTAGGTACCATTTTGTTCGATAACTTTTTGCCATCTTGTAGGTAGGGACATGATCCCATTGCTATAGAAATTTTGGGACTTCTGGTCAAAATACCGCGACAAGTGGTTTTGGCAGTCCTCTCGTGATGTTAACCTGACACTGCCTAAAGAATTCTGAAGAGACTGAAACAGGTGGAAATCTGAAGGTGCAAGGTCAGGACTATACGGCGGATGCATTAACACCTCCCAGCCAAACTCTCTTAATTTTTGCTGAGTGGCTAAAGATGTGTGAGGTCTAGCGTTATCATGATGAAAAACCATACCCCTTCTGTTGATTAATTCCGGCCGCTTTCTCTCAACTTCTTGCTTTAATCTCATCAGTTGTTCGCAGTAGAGTTCAGAATCGATGGTCCTGCCTGGTGGTAACAGCTCATAATGAATAATGCCCTTCCAATCCCACCACACACACAGCATCACCTTGTTGCGAGTTAACCCGGGTTTCGCCACAGTCTGTGAAGCCAGACCGGCCTTTGACCACGACCTTTTTCGCACGTTCTTGTCGTAAGTGATCCACTTTTCATCACCAGTTATCAGCTTCTTCAAAAATGGTTCGGTTTCATTACGTCGTAATAAAGAATCACAAATGAGTACACGGTTCAATAGGTTTCTTTCAGTGAGCTCGTGAGGTACCCAAATGTCGAGCTTTTTTGTGTACCCAGTTTTTTTTAAATGCGCCAAAACTGTTTTGTGGTCAATTCCCAGTTCTTCAGCTACGTCGTAACTACTGACATGCCGATCTTGCTCCACTTTTTCAAAAATGGCATCCATTTTATCTGTAATAGGGCGACCAGAGCGACGTGCATCTTTGACATCAAAATTTCCGGATTGAAAACGCTTAAACCAAATTTGTGCTACTCTCACAGACACTGCACTAGGTCCATAAACATCGCAAATTTTTTTCGCGGCTTGCGTTGCATTTTTACCTTTTTTGTAGTAAAATTTTAAAATGTATCGAATTTCTTCATTAGATTCACTCATCTTGGCGGTACGAAAAACAAATGAAAATCACACATTTTCCTAATTTGAATTTGGAATTATGTTCTTTAAAATTTAAACTTTCAATAATACCAAAACCAGCCAGATACAAATAGTATAGCCAAAGAGATTTTATTACAAGTTTATACATACTATAATGCGAAAAGACTTTTTCCCCAACCTAATATTTAGCAAGTGATATTATTGATAACTCTTTAATCGATGCAGTGGGTGCTCAAAACATCGACCGTTTATCTTTATCAGCTTATCCGTTTAGTTTAAGGGTTTCTGTCTATCTGTACTAATCAATACCAAATTTAAGTTTACATTTAGGTATATTGTGTTGTTTCGTCTTTTGAAAGTATTAAGTTTTCTAATTATATTACAAAATAATTAAATAATTTGATGGGTTCAGTTGTTTTGGCGTTAAAGTGAGAAAGACAGACAGAGTTACTTTCGCATTTATAATACTACGAGTAGTATAGGTTTTTTATACTTAATTTGTTATATAGCATCTACTTTACAGATAGCGCCATTTTTAAATTTTTAAGTTATGAAAACCGATATCTATAGAATGGTTCTTATTATGATCGGCTTTGTTTTAAGATAAGCACTATCAAGGTCATCGTGTTTTAAACATGTCATATAATATTAGCGTCAAAGTTGTGCTCGCGATATTTATATCTAAGGCAAGTACAAGTATTGGTGGGTAGAAACGGTTGCATTAGCGACCGGGACCAACGGTATAACGTGCCTTTCGAAGCACGGAGGAGTTCGAGATCATAAAGTATTGGTTCCCCATCCAAATCCGGACCAAGGCGAAGGTAGCTTAGTTTTCGATATCGAAAACAGAGCGTAATAACCACTACGCCACCGAGCCCTAAAGTGAGGATGTTTCCTGTTTGTTTTTAGGTTTTATAATAATTTTATATGTTTTTTCTTAATTATTTGATGTTTTTGATATGACGTTGTCTCGTTTCCATTGCTTGGCTGAATACATCTTTCTTGTTCTAATATTTAGTTTATTTAAATTTCTAGTCACTAATTCCCATACAGTCCAATACTAGTAGGTAATGAATAGGTAGTGTAATTTAAACATGTCCCTTTAATCTTCGCAAAAAGGGAAAAATGCATAATATGTATGTATATAGTAAAACGTTTCTAGGTATCCCAATGTTTTTGAACATATATTTACATGTAAGAAACTAATGATGACAATGCACCAATCACAATTTAACAATAATAAGGTCAATTGCAAAATGGACTGTGTTGAGTGAAAGTAGTACCTTACGACCAGAATTGGTTGACATACCCTGCCCCGCAAACTCTGAACATTTACAAGCTCAAGGAGGTTTCAATGAACAATGCAAAGGGTTCAGATAATCTGGCTCTCTCAATGCAGATCGCTAGCCTTAAAGACCTCTTGTCGCTCAGTATTTGTACTGCTCCAAGTGCTTTTGTTGAATGGTTTGCTGGAGTGGTTTACTCAGTAATTGTGAAGCGTAATACCCGTTCACGTTCACAACGTTGAGTGTTATATTATTTTTCAGTATTATATGTACGAAAACACATTTTTAAAATTAGCAAACATTCTATTATTAGCCCCTATTTCTTTGTGGTTGGTAATCCCTCAGCCTCCTACTCCTACTCCTCTGGGGCATGATGATAGGCATGTTATATGATGAAAACCACCTAATAATTAGATAGATAATTCAATAGATTCTTGCATAACAAACACATAGCTCTATATGTGTGAGTTTCCTATAGAAACATGACAATGACTAGATTAAAACTGGAAACTATACTGTCAAATACAAGGTGCTTTATCAAACAAGCAAGCCAACACCCAACCACAATCTTGAGACATTCCTCAAGACCCACTTACTTGTAGAATGCAGGAACGCGCTGTTTTTAATAATCTAAATTTCAGGCAAACTCTCGTTAACTATATTATTATCTAAGGACGCACTTCTCTTATTGATTGGAAAAACATGCTCTTACGCAACTTCTGCAATAATAACGATGTAAAGTGGGGATGTTGGTGATAAATAAAAGCCTGGAGATATCTTCACGTATGGTATATGTACATTTAAAAACATAAGGCACTCTGGAACAATTTATAAAAAGGAAAATTTGACAAAACACTGAACATAAAACTTAAAGATATTATCGAAGCTAGGGCTACTCACAATAGTGCCTTCTTAAAGTTATTTGAAACTTGAACAATTAATACCGTTACAGTTATTTTCTCGTATATACATATAATTTATTATTGTCACTTATTATTATAGTTTTTTTTTAAATATTTATATTATCATTTACGTCGAGCCAACCGCTCCAGATGGAGACCAAAAACAATGAAAAAAAAAAAGAAGACAGATGGTTAGTTTAAAAACTTGATGGCAACTACTGAAGGGATTTGTGGTATACCGTTGCGTAGAGCATGTGTTATAAACCCCCAGTGTTCTATCTCGACATTTGACCACCAAAAAGCTACTTGCGGCAGGTCTTTGCATGGTCCTAGTAAGCGAAGAAGAAAAATTCGTGTAAGCATTTTGACATTACCTATGAAGTTGCGAGATCATGCCAACCGTAGGGTATAGAGTGTGTTGGATCCGGTAGAGGCGTTTATTACTATTCGTTGTACCTAAGTCTTTGGTCTGGAATCAGTTTGACAAAAAAGGGCGAACTCCGCTTTCAAATTTCACATTTAGCCAACTTGTGTCAGGCCTGGATTGTATCCAAGATTGTGAATAAAAAAACTCTATAAAATAACTCTATAAAACTCTATTTTCTTTTATAGTAGAACAGACTGAAATGAGTGACCGCGGTTAAAGGGGTAAAACTTGCTCTTTTAAAAATTATTTTACAAAATAGGAAACTGTGAATCAGAAAATTATCAAATGGTGGTTACAATTACTTTCTAAAAGTACTTTGGACACTGTTATATGACGAAACGTAAGCAAGTACTTAATGATCGTAATTAACAGTTACATTACTTACCATCCACTGTTATGTTATAAATCTAAATTCGAAAATAGTATGTCCAAACGTAAGCAGCAATATTTAAGCAATAACAATAGATCGTTAGTACACTAAGTACGTACACACGACCGCTTTACTAAGACACTCCCCTTAACCCGCTCCTTCATCATTGGAGCTTGCTTTGCCCAAAAATGTAATATCACAAGGGTCAAGGTACACCGGTCAGGCTTAAACGCCTGAAGTTGTGGCCAATTTTAGTTGACACACCTGTCGGAAGTCAATCAACTTTCACTCTCGCACGTCATTTTGCAAAAGTCATAAGTTATGAGCGCACATTGTTGGTTTTTCACATTTTAATTACATCGGCTCGCTTTAAAAGCTAGCTTTAATGAAAATAAATAATGTTGCATTGAATGAAAAATACTTTTACTCATTAGGGTCAGCTCACACCGAGACACGATGCGGCGCGACGATGTGCAAAGTGGCCAATTATTTGCCTTTGCTGCCGCCAGACTCATCGCAACGTCGCGCGACGCATCGTAAAATCGTAGCAGCAGCACGCCGCGTGTACTGGCGCTGTTCCGCTGCGTCGCGATACGTCGCGCTACGCCGCAAGGCATCTCTAGGCGCAGTGCTGCGTGGTGCAACGAATTCTTGTCACAATAAAATTTTTATCCTTTCGTGTAGTAAATAAAGTATATTTTAAGACGCTCTTTTAAAATGTTCGCGCATCGTCCCGCCTTGTCGCGTCTCTGTGTGAGCTAACCCTTACTACTTACTTTCTTTAAACATGGGTGTAAATTATTGAAGCAGTAAATTATTGTTATTATTGTATGCTATCTTTAGCTATCGGTAATTGCCCTTACAGTGCGAGAATCTGTCGATCGATGTTATAATCGATGCAACGCATCTTTCATTATCTGTAATTAGGAACACCTGCTGAGGGTTTCGGTTCGATTTGTGATGAAATGAAATGAAATCATTTATTCTGCAATTGGATTTACATGAAATACTTTTGCACGTCAATATTTTTTTTGCTACTAGCACTTCGACGTGAGTGGCCTGTTGAGAAGTTCCGCAAGAAACTCAACAGTTAGCCTTTTTTAAACAGCCATAATATCAAAAGGAATTTAGAACATTTTTAATATTGTAAAATAAGTATGTGCAGAGGAGCAAATTTTAGTAGCTATGAAGTTTTATCTTACATATAATCTTCTATCATATAATACCCCTTTTTCATTAAACAGCTTTTAACTGTTGACTTTATGCAGGGGCAAGTCAATAAAACTTTGTGGCAGCCTAATGTACATTCTTATACTTATTCCTATAAAACAATTTACAGTCTTGTGAAGTCTGAGGCTTGGAACGGCGAGCTTATGCTTATTTCTGGTGTTGAGGCTATGGCAGTCAGAATTTTGAAGGAAAGTATCATAGTGTTTACGTACATACATAATACAATCAAAGATGTATTGAGCCGCCACAGTTAGTATATCAATTTCCTTCAATAATTCCTTGAGCGAGATATTTTGATGATATGATCACACTATTTTCATTGCATGAAAGTCAGAACAATATATGTTTTGTCCTCCTCGCCTTGGACCAAGAATTTTATAATACTATCAACTTGGTCGGAGAAGATTATATCACTTTCAGCTTATTCGTTAATTAGCGGACGAAGTTTGACACTTCAGTGATAAATTGTTTTGCCATAATGCCGCCATTGTTAGTTTGGACTACAAGGTACAGATCAGAAAACTGACCCTTACTCATGGATACAATATGTAACATGAGCTAAAACTTCTTGTATCGTATCATGTCGTGTTTTGGCTTTTATGACACCTAGACTATAAAATAAGTATACCCAAAAAATTATAAATATTTCATTTTGAATAATTTCGTGTTTATGATAATGACATTTCAATTATTCATTCATAATTCGGACTGTCGTTTCATACAAAGCAGAGGTCCGTAATAAAAACCCATGTCAAATTTCATGAGACTGTTGTTATGGTAATCAAAAAGATGAAATTACGACGGTGAGGGTACCCACCATGGACATTATAAAGATGATATCGCGTTTTTAGATTATTATGTCAAAACAGAGGGTTGCCGAATAAAAAAGAAGCTCGTTTATAAATAATGTAATAAAATTTTGCGTTATTTTCTCTATTATTATGTAATTTGGTGATATATTATTTATAGAAATTTCATAATGGCGATAAATCGCCGAATGAATCGCCGCCGCCGCCGAGATCCAAAATAAAAACAAAGTACATAACTATACCATGAATCCTGGGAAAAAGATAAAAGTTTAGGTGAGACGAGTCAAAAAGTATAGAAATCATTTAATAAAAAAGGTAAGGTAAGTTGAAAATGTAACAAATATTATAAAAAATACAAAGACACCAAATCTAATTAAATTCTGGTTACTGAGCGAGGCTGTAAAACATTTCATTAAGTAATCTATCTTATACATGCGTATACATCCTTTATTTGAGTGTAGTATGTAGGAAGGAAGTACATGAAGAAACACAAGACGCTGATCGTTTGCGAGCTCAAAGTAAAATAACGAAGACTTACAAGAGCTTAGTGTTTATTTCATAAATATTGTTGATTGTAGAATACGTTTCATATACTTTAATTGAAATCGACTGTTTTGTAATTTATTTAAAACACATAAAGGTTTTAAGTTAAACAGCTATCTCATTCACACGTACGAGTTGGGGGTGAAAAGGAAGCTGCATTTTAAACTTTGACAAATATGACTTAAAATCAGATCAATTACATTGATACTTTATATTTACTTTTATTACAGGACCTGACTCTGCATACTAATAAATTGGATAATCATTATGTGTTATTAATAATTATTGAATTATACTACTACGTTAGTACTTATTGTGATGAACTATAATTATAATAATTATTCTTCGGTTACAAACACGTCATAATCACCCGCCCATATATCTTAGCGAAGAAGAAGTACATAAGTAGTAACTTTGGGTCACTGATACACCCACCATATGTAACGCAATGCGGTTCGGGTACGTATAAACACCATGGGTTGTAAAAGTAACTGGAGTGAGCGGAGAAATTCGCGTCATAACATATTTATATACTTATCCAGGTTCAACCTATAGATACTCTAGATAGAGACCTATAGAGCTCTTTGTTTTACAAAAACCAGAGCATTCGTACCAATAAACCTCTCAGCTCCTCAACAACTTAACTAACACGTATTATAAATATACAGACCAAACTTAACATTTATTGTAGACAAAGGAATCGCAATATAAAAACGCAATATAAAAGTATGTATATAAACCACATCTACGCATAAATCTTAGGCCATAGACATATAATACTTTAATTTTGCCAGCCACTTAAAAGCTTAAATATGTGTTAGGGTGATGAAAATAATATAGTGGACATTCGACTTACGAAATCCAAAATATATATTAACGGTATGGTATAATAATTGTTTTGTTTTAATTATTATTAATATACATGCAATGGAGAAACTTATTCAGAAAATATTTAATTTATTGGAGGTGCTTGATTCTTATCACCAGAAAAACTCCAGTTTCCTCTCTCATAGATCGTGTGATAACATCGCGGTTGCGGTTGCGGCTATTATAGATTCATTAAAATTTTTGATAACACTCAACAACTCACCTTTAGTACAATTAAACAAAAAATACTTCTAACATTATATCATCGGAGCAATTCCAAAATAATTAAAGTTACTTTCATTTTTATTCCAATCAAAATTCATGTCAAAGTGTCCAGACAGTTAGGTCGGTGTACATGCGTGCGCGCATACAGAATCGCTTACCAACGACACTTTCAAAGCTTTATTCAGTCCACGACTGTCTTTCTACCTGGGCAGACGGCAGGACGGGTTTTGTTCAAATTCTTTTAATCGATAAATATAAATTATCGAGAATAGTTTATAATCGATATATCTGTGAACTACTCTTGTGATTTCCCGTGCGTTCCTGTGGCCTTGTGCTGGCTGTGTTTTGTGGATTTGTTTATTTTTTTTGACAGTGTGAAATTTCCTGGAAAAATTAAAATGGTAAGTGGCATAAATACAGAATTTTAAAGATAAAATAGGTATATAAGAAGGATTATAAATTAATAATTAATTATGTATTTAGTTATATAGCATTTACTAATTTCATTTAAAATATATTAATTTTCATGTAATATTTCTAGCTAATTGTTAATATTTTATGAATAATTAAGAATAAAAATGCTAATAAATTTTGACCTTTAGAGTAGCGAAAACATATTATTATTTATGTAATAAGGCCAATGTTATATTCTTTGATAAAAATAAGTTTGTAATTTCAGATATAGAATTTTTTTAAAATGGCAGTAAAGAAAGCAAATTATTTTCAATTACATGTAACTCATTATTAGGTCAAAGACTGAAACGCAGTTAAGTATTTAAAAAAACTAATATGCAGTGCGTCTATTTTTTTTCTGAATAAAATGTGAATATGTGCCAAATTTTTTATTTCGAGCTCATATACATTTTTCATTTTAAGCTAATTCATAAATTAACTGCATCTGCGTTGTTTTCGCACATTTTCGAAATTTGAAACTCGCGCCATTGCGACTGCTTAGCGCCAGCGCACAATGAACAAAAACGCAGTTTCACTGGGTGAAAGTAGACATCGAATAGAAATCGGCGCAAGCGTGTGACGCGAGTAATCCAAGGAAATTGGGAGCGCATTCGCTGCATCGCACAATCCTTTCATAAATTCAAATAAATTTCAAAAATAATAAGAGAAAAGAGTTTGAAACTATTGATTAGCTGAAACGTTTTTAATACCGAATATTTGAAATAAAAAAAAACAAGATTTTATTGAAAAATTGTATATTGGTTAGATAACTAATAACCGAAAATATGAATGGCATTTTCCCACACGCAACATGTTAGGCATAACGTATAACTATTACCCTGGTTAAATGCAGATTAGCGGCTAGAAGGGGAATCTGCACACAAGGACACATAGCCTGCAATCCAGGGTCCAAATATCGCAGAGATCTTTTGTTTTTTTATATCCAAACCAAAACTTACGATCCGGTCGTATCATGTTTCTTAAGCTTATTAATAAAGTATTTAAATATCCTGATATTCACACTCACCAACTAGCTCAATATAAACAGCTTTATATGCCGCTTGTTATTAAGTGATGGTGATAAATACACATAATTACATGTAAATATTAAAAATATACTCAATAAATATATGCATTAATCATCCAACACTAAAGAACACACGCCCATCATCATCATTAGCCTGCCCTTTTCTTAATTACATTTGGGGTTCTCTTCTCCTCCACTCTCCCCTATCACACGCCACATCAACATTCACTCCCATTCTAGCCATGTCCTCATTCACACAATATATCCGTCTCTTCTTCGGTCTTCCTGTCCCTGAATTATCATCCACTCTCATATTCATATCTCTTCTCATTACATGCTCATTATCTCTCAACACTCTATCACTTTACACGCATCCCCCGGCATACTCAGTTCTCACTATATCAATCCTCGTCACCCCACACATCCATCTTAACATACGCATTTCGGCCGTAACCCGTATTCATCACATAAGCATTTGCTCCCATCGAGATTCGAACCCAGAACCTCTCGAGACGGCGACACCTTGAAACCGGCATAGACACCACACGATCACAGATGTCGTCGACCTACGTCTTATGTACCTAATTAATTTTCCTCGATAATTGGAGATAATTATCATAAATTGTACAATTAGTAATGTTTTACTTAACGTATAAAATTTTTTTCCTTATTGGATGGTCGTATTTTACAAATTGGAAATTTTCGGTATCAATGCGGTTTACGGGTTTTGTCTTTTTTCCTATGTCCTTAGTATCTCATACTGTGAATTTATATTTAGTTAATATATTGCGAATTCATTCTAATTTCAGAAGTTGTGACGACGGTAAATTATATATTTTCCGTGTTCTAAATATTATCGTAAGAAAGAAGCAGGAGGATTTAAAAAGGGTTTGGTTTAATTTCAAGTATTTTTGTAAGCCGTAGTTGTAAATACAGACACGAAATAAGAATTTGTTGCCATGGCAACGTAGTTTCTGCGTGACGCGTGAATGCGCATCCGTGTAACCTCATATTATTGTACATATTTTCACTTAGTGAAATTGTTCCATATATACACGCTTAACATATAATGGAGAAACATCTACAGCAGTTAAAGTATAATGTGAACTTTATTTAATATACACGTCCATTTACGTTCACTGAATTTATAATAAAGACCAAAACTAGCTCAAGAGCATGCTTTCTTCTGACACGCGTGTTCACATCGACCTTCAATGGCATTTGAATGAAGAATAGATTCATCCATTTATTCATACTTCACAAGAAAAATTAAATCGCATTTTTAAATTCAATATTGGATATGTTAGCGAACACAGCATATTAAAATCAATTTTGATAGATACTAGGAATGATTTTGGAGATTGACTACGATGTTTTTAAAGTATGGATGATACGGAAGTGAATTAATCGGATACAGAGTCGGAACCGAAGTTTTACAATTTGTTTTATCGATTTCGAAATCAGAACCGGAGTCGGAATCGGAGTCTGAGTAAGCCAAAGTCTGGGTAGAAAAGACGTTGACCAACTTACATTTCGGTAAAATTAAAGCGATTATGATGGGAAAATAAATACAAATATTTTATTGCAGATCAAGTGTAGATACAAAGATGTTAATATAAAAAAGCACTTAATACTTAGAATATCCCGGCAACGAGTCAAAACTTGTTCGCGCACGCTCTGACCACGATCGCACTTTCGTTATAAATCTGTTCAATTTTATCAGAACCGAAATCGCAATCGAAGGTGTAAAATCAGTCTTAACTTCCAACATTTCGGGACCGGAACCGAAGCTCCGTAACATCTTATTAAAAGCATGGATTAAAAAAAGTCAAATTTATTTATCTAGGAGTATTTTTCTTCTTTTACAAAAAATAATAATATAATTTATTAATTTTCCTAACACCAAACAATACCTAATATTGTAAAATATCTATGGAAATATTTCAAACTACAATTATCTTCGGGCATTTTAAAAAATCATTCAGTTTACCATAATAATTATTGATATTTTAAAAGCAGAAAACAAAACAACTCCTTAATTTCAATTTTTATCTACAGTTTGTAACATTTTGACAATGTTCCGATTACTTGCATGCGGTTTTTTTGTTTTATTAAATATGATGCTCGTTAAGTTTTGTTTTTTAAAACAATATACAATAATTCGTTTATACAATAAACAATCATAATTAATGTTTATAGCATAAAACTCGGGTTAACCGGTTTGGACTGCAGTGTGGCTTATTTAAATGTCAAGACATTAGAATCGTCATTAAAAGGATAATACTTAATTAAAATTTTGCATAATTATTAATGTAATGGATAGTAATTTCTACAAATTTTGCAATTTCTAGAAGTACTAACAAGTAGTCACATAAAATAAGCATACATAAAACACACATTATTTTGTACCAATATGCATTTTTAAAAACTTGTTTTGTGGACATTAGAATTACATACAACTCATACAAGTGCGTTTAATATTTTTCGGACCTAATAAATATTGAAATATATTCAAATACATACGATGACTGGTAAACATAGGTTATAATTTAATACAAAAATTTCAATCTATCGCTGTTCTTGAACCTGGGAATCAATGTGTGGTGACGCTTGTAGTGATTAACAATTCGTAAATTTGTAACCGACTTCATAAAATGGAGGAGATTCTCAGTTCGACTGTAATTATTCAATATACTATGACTGCTATTGTTTGTCCGTAAAACCAAATAAAAGTATCCTATGGAACATTGAATTAGAATAAAAAATTCAAATTGTTCCTTGCATTACAAGGAACTCTTACCCACTCACTTTCACAATTCATGGCCTATTTTCATCAGACCAACAAGCCCCAGCGGGATTTGAATGGTGAAACCGTGAAACGAGCGTACAACTCGGCCACGGTGGTCGTCAAATAGATCTTCTTTTTGTGTTAGGAAGTGTTCTATCTATTTCACTTTTCACTTTAAAAAGGTGGAGGTTATAATATATACTGGAGGCACTGTAAGTGCTTTTTTAATATTTACTTACTACATTTAAGAGGGGCGTAAGGGGTCCCAAATTATCACCTCACCTGCACGTGGTACACCCTGCTACATATCAAACTAGGCTCTGGCGCTTCTCACCAACCCGCACTGGGCCAGCGTGATGGGAAAGGGCCCGAACCCCCCAATTAACTAAAAATGGATTTATTCAATCATAGACGGAAGATCTAGTGCCTGGAAGACCTTGACACAATGCACGACGACCTATGTGATGTAGAGCTTCTCAACGAGTTGCATGAAAATAAACATGGACAAGACAAAGATCAGGCTAATTCCTATGTTAGTCCCACTCCTGTAAAGGTTGGAAGCTCTACACTGGAAATTGTTGACTGTACGAACTCTACGAGCAATGTGCCCTGCAGTGTGCAGCGAACATTGCTCGTAGAACTGACGGCCTTTGGGGCGGAAAAGTTCTCGAGTGGCGCATCATTGGTGGCATCATAGAAAGGCGCATCATAGGGAAGCCCCCAACAAGGTAGACCGACGATCTGGTAAAGGTCGCAGGAGGGCGCTGGATGCAGGCGACGTAGGATCGGTCGTTGTGGACATCATTGGGAGAGCCCTATGTCCAGCAGTGCACGACAATAGGCTGATAGATAGACATTTAAGACGATATAATTTTATCGAAAGTCATTAACTTTGATTTGATTACATCGGTATTGATAAGACAACAGGTTTTATGAGTAACCCATATAATTAAATCTATGAAAACATTGTCAGAAGCATACTGCACGCAATAAAACCAGTTTTTAATAACATTCCTAATTATTAACACGAAACATGTCAACCGTGGAACAGGTTTCGTGTATTATCATGTAAATGTCTTCTAAACAGATTTTGAAAAAGGACATTATTCTTTTTAACTAGCTGTATACCTACTTGTGACTTGACTTGGCTTTGTAAGATGTGAAGCATTTACGTAAAAGTGTCTCATCATCATCGTCTGAAATAAATATCATGTTGCATTATAAATCTTCGCCCAACTTTAGAATTCTGAAGATCACCTGATCTTCCACAACAGGAAGTTTATGCTCACAAAATTTCAAAAGTGCGCTTACAATATTCCGAAAGGCCAACTTTATGCTTACACTTGGTTTGAAGTTGTTGAGTATTTTAAAGGTGGATGGGATTCTCTAATGTTTAAATAATTCTGACATGAGATCAGCAATTGGTAGTGGTGTAGTGAAGCGATTTTCATTATTTACTGTAGTAAAGTCTTATTTAAACTCACTTAAACAGGGATAGAACCGGGGCGGCCTCTTATATTAGTATTTACATTTTTGCGATTTGGCTATCACTTTCTAAAAATAAATTATATTCGAATTTGACCAGTTCAGTAGACAATTTTATTGACGATAAACATTCATGCAGTTATCAAATGAATTTCAAACTCTATCCTTAAGCCCAAGAAAACATGAGAATAACTTTTTCCAGTAGGAAGTGGCTTGTGCTAGCCAACTTGACTTTCAATGGCTATAATCATGAAAGTTGCAGTACAGGTAATCTCGCGTACCGTTAATTTTGATAGTTACTGCAATATGCAGTTGGGTAAGACGGCACGCTAAATGTCAGGTACCCAGATCTACTTTCGAGAATGCAGTTTGAATCATCGACATAGCTTGTTATATTCGCAGAACTAAAACGGAATGCTTTTTAAACAATCCACTTAGCCGGATTTAACTCGCATTTAAATAGGTTTTAACGTTAAATTACGTAGCACACGTTGCAGATATTATTAAGGAATCCGGCCTGGACAAGAACTTATAATTATTATTCAATACGCAATTCTAGCGCAAAATAGAACTGATTTATAAAGGAAGCTTGTCAATAATTAGAAATAAATGAGTTTTGGTTAAAAAAGAAAACAAAACAAATGAACAAGAAATATTGGTCTGCCTTATAATTGTGTACACCAATTTATTAATTTATTTATATAAAAATAATTGTTTTGACTAATTTGCAGATTCTAGGAAGATGATTGAATCGAATCACTATCATTAGTCACAATGTTGGGAACATTGTTTTATAAACGGTGTATCCTTCGTCATAACTTTTAATTTCATGAACCTTACTTTGGTGTAAAATGTTGTTATCGAGGTACCTATAGATATTTTGTAACAAATAAAATTTTAGTTTTACTGGTAGATACTTTATTGTTCTAATGATTACTCTTATTTTACAAAAATACATACCATGATCTCTACTATATAGTTTCCTATAGGTTCTTACATAATATAACTATATATAAATAACATATACGTTCTTATTGTATACCTGTAACGTACATTATAAATGGCACTTCAACTCTGGTCTTATTCAGTTGGAGTAGATAAATGATAAACCACGCCATTACCAGAGATCACAAAGATTGGCGAACTATATAGGGATATATCTTGGTGAAAGTAGTTTTATTTTCCTTATTGAATTTTCCATGTATTGAATATAATTTTCATTCATTAAATTGTTAAGGAAATGTCTGGTTGGTTGGCTGGAAATGGACACACTATTCCATTCCTTTGAATGTTCAACAGAATCGAATATCTATGGCTATTATTCAATGTGTTGATGGGAGTGGGAATAAATTTATAATTACGTTTATACTCTCGATCAATGCAAGCATTTTAAAGTACTCCAAAACTCCGATGAAGTGGCAATTGATTCATAACTACTACCGTGTCACTTCTATCGTGAGCAATATGGCTTGCCTCTTTACGTAAGAAGTTACATAACAATGTTGAAATTGATTGTAGACTGATAGGAACAAAGAGATTTATTGGACGTCCGAACGTCTCGCTATGTATGAGAATCGTGGTTGGGCACCAACTCTTCTGCATACCCTTAGCATATCTAAATTCTGATACACCATCAATAAAACTAACATTTGCACAAATGGTTTTCGTAAAAGTGAGTCTGAGGCCTATGCAATGTCCATGTGGTTTTCTAATTAATTATATCTAACTTGGTTCAATGTCATCGTTAAATATTTTTTTCTCCTCTTGCACTCTAGGTAAAGTCAGCACAACAAGTCTTCTTCTTCCTTTCTCATTTGTTTTTTTTTGCTTCAGATCAACATCCAATTATTTTAATCCAATATCATTCGCATTCAGTCCATCGCTTCTTTAATCTTTCTCCCATTCTGCGTCCATCCACATCCATGCTAAGCGATTTATTATCTATAAAGCCATACCATGCATTAAATTACCATTTATTGACATTTTGCCTTGTAATATTATTATTTGAACAAAAAGTTTCCAAGCAATAAGCCGATTTCATTTCTGAATTACATCTCTTTAGCATGTTGCGATTCCTATGGTCACATGTAAGCTCAACGTCGTATGTACAGTCGCGGTCAGATAATGTTTACCACCCTAAGTATCAAAATTGCTTGCATACATTGAAGTCAAAAAAGTCGAAATCACGAAATGTCTATTAATTTCGTATAATTTTTGATTGATCATAGATTATACCCAAAGATTATACCCAAGGATTATACCTATATTTTTTTATAACACGAGAATCCATCGACGACATTAAGACGTGTATCGATAACTTTTTAAAGAAAACTTTTCTTTAATATTTCAGTTTTTTTAAATTATAAATAAATTGAAAAAATTAAGTCAAACAATCTATATGTTATTAAATAAAATTTTGTTATCTTATTTTTTAAATTTCTGATTATAATTTCACTTTTGTCCGGATGACGTTCAAACAAGTATTTTTGATAACTGTCATTTCTTTATTTGTCTTTTCTTACATACTTCGTATTGTTTATTAATTTTAATAAGTAATAAGTAACTTGATATGTCATAGACTTTATTGAAAACAGAGTGATGACCGCGACCGTACGTGTAAATACACAACCATACTAAATAATGTGACTGTTGGCTTCAAAAGATTATGCAATGTGTGTGAGGACCATTTTTCAATTTCTGATGACACTGTTGAACGTCGTCGCACGAAGTAGTATGCTCAAGGTCATTTGTTAGAAACTTATGCACTTTTCCATTAATAACTTAATTGTCTTCGAATTGATCTTCAAAATATTTAGAGAAAACATTGGCAAATTAACAGCTTAAAATTAGGTGGCGATTTCACTGTACTTTTACAACTAAATTGACGGTTTGGTCGCACCAGCCAGTACGTATGTAAAGAGCAATATTAAATGGTTTTATTAATAGGGGCTCTCTCAAAATATTAAAATGTTTGTTTGATTATGTACAGTTTAAACAAATAAGCTGAATATCCTTGGCAATGATAAAAAATTGCTATGGCAGTGGACTGCTAATGCGGTGCTTTTGCCTATTCTCTGACTTACCCTTATCCCATATGGTCGTGATTATATTTATGTATGTATTTTAAATAAGTACAGCCTTGTAAGTAATTATCATATATTTTTGATGCGTTTACATCAATAATCTTAGGAAATTTATTTCAACTGTAAGCATAATAATATAAAATAATTAAATTGTTTACGTTTTGACTTATCGAATAACTTATCCCATTAAAGAACTTGTCAGCCATGACATTTTAGGAAAACATAGCTTAGTACTAAAATTAATAATAATTTAATTATAATGCGTTTAAAATTAGATTAGCGTCATTTAAGTAAGTTCTTTTACCTTATGCGAAATGTAAATACTTAAAGAAAACACTAAAGAAGTAACATGTTGTTAGATTGTGTACTTATTTCTGTTCTTTAAGTTTCTGGAACTTTTACTTATTAATAAAAACTGTTGCCCGCGAGTTCGTCCACGGTTACTGGTTTTTTAACTATCCCACGGAAACCCTTTAATTTTCCGTATCTAAGATGTTGACAAGGGATATCAGGTATCACCATGCAAAATGTAATTGAAATCGGTTCTGCCATTTCGGAGAGTAGCCCGAACAAACAGACAGAGAAATTTCTTTCCCAGTTTTACTCTCTTTTCCGATTAAATTTAAAGCATTTTTTTATGTACAGACATTCAACCTCTACAGTTTTATTATATGTATAGATTTTGCTATGAAGCTGTATGGCTATTTATATTTGGAACAAACTAGAATGTCATATCTAGTATAAATGCAAAAAAATTAATAATCCTGTATTCAAAAATTATTGAATACTAATTTTATAATCTTTACACTGACGCTCTAATCAGAATTTTAAAACATTTCAACACATATTTGTTAATTTATTGCGCAGATGTTTTAGTTGTGATTAATAATAAAGTGTTAATTTTTTATTTCCATTTTAAGAATGTTGTAACATTATAGTGTATGCGTATTTGGAAGCTTCTAAATTAGTCTGATTTGACAAAAACAAAACCGAAAATAATTCCTGTCTATAATTAAACTACATTTATATCTCTGTTTGGTCTGTTGGCTGTTAAAGAACTACGATGTCATAGTTATGTATTTTTGCCACACGTACTCATTTAGCGTAAATGTTTATAATCAGAAATTAGACATTGATAACATGTTTATTATATAATATCAAAAACAAACTCATAATGATGCCAGATAAAGGCTTGAATATATTTTTTTATAATCGCTGTCTTTAATCCTTATATTCAATGTACATAATCATAGTATTGCTTATATTGTTGCTAAACCTTGATGACATATAATTAAAATTCAATTTAATCACTGTTAGAATATTAAATGGCGTAATTACTTACGTAACTTCGACTTCTGTTAAACCAACATTTAATACCTTTAATTGCCGGTTGTATACCATTATGATAAATTAACATCTAAACACATTTTTACGCGTTCAGTACAATAATGTATCTACATACATTAAAACTTTCGATTTTTTAAAGCATTACTATGATTCATAAGCACGTTAGTTCCGTGACCTTTAAAGATAAACAATCAAAAACATGAATTTTTTTTGAAAGACCTACTTTATAAGCCATATTATTACGAACATGATAATATTTTGTGTATTCACAGGCTTTAAGAAGTGTTCATATTAGGTCCTTACCTATGAAATTGGTGTTTTGTATGGAGATTTTGGGGAATTCTGCATTTTCCATACTAAATTTTTTTCAGTTTTCTTCACAACGACAAATCCAAAGATATTTGGCATCTATCTTTAAACAAGCTTTAGTAATATGTGTAATATCACACTTCATAAAAATTATTTATCGTTTTTAAGTGAATGCAAATAAAATGATGTATTCGGGAGGCACTTAAAATGAGTTGTCTCCATGTCCAATTTAAACACAATTAAACTTACAACAAATTATCAAAACAAATCAAAAGAGCTCAAAAGATAGTCTATTTTTAGACGAGGTAATTATTTTTTAGGAATACTCTGAATCTTAATAGTTACAGACAAAATACTAAGAGAGAAAAAAAACACCAATTTCATAGGTAAGAACCCAATATTATGTTCATCACGGACCCTCTATGAAACACCTCTAAATGAAATACTAAAATCAAAACAAAGAGTTTCTACTGAGCCATTTTAGCCAATTTCAAAATGATAACAGCTCTGATCACAGCTATTATCATAACCAAATCACGAATCGATTTGCGAGTTTACGTAAAAGTGCGCAACCGCAGGCTTAAAACCGAATACCTTACTTAATATTTTCATAACTTTTTGATTGTACTGTTTCCGCAATTTTCTGCAGTATTGTATGATTAGTTTAATTTTATGTTTGCAAACATTTCATTATTGTGGCCAAATAATTTTTGAGTAGGATTCACGACTCCTTGTTAATTATTTGAGAAAAAAAAAAACGATTAGATGCCACAAGGAATCTGAGGCAAAAATTATTAGAATTACTAGATGCGACATAGCATAATTATGCTAAAATATGTTAAATTGATAATCAAAAACGGAAGAGTGAAAATTTTTCTGAACTATTGTTATGGCTATTCTTATAGAATTCTCTAGGTAATAGAATACCGTGTGATGTGTTACTGATGAAAAAACCTTTACGAAGTAGGTATTTCAAAAATTGATATTGTGGAATATTTTATGGAGAGTTGAGAAGCAACATAATTATGACAAAACGAATTGTACCTTTCTTAATCACGCTAAGTCCACATGGTACAATCATTACCTAATAAGTAAAATTTAAATAAATGACTGAATAGATAATGAATCTGAAATTTAAAAAAAATTAAAAATTGTTTAAAATAAAATTTATAGGAATTGTCACATAAAACAATTTTTTTTTAAATGTATTAATTAATTTATTTAAATCATAAACATTGTAAGAATGAATATTAAATGGTCATAATAATAATAACAAGAAATAATTTGTTTTTAACTAACTATAGTATATAAGTTTAAAAATTGTTACTAACATCTAAGCTAGTGCTTGAAATAAAAACATTTTATTTTTATTTTATGTTTATTTATTGATTTAATCGTAGCGGCATATGTTCAGAATGATCTACAAGCGATTGTTCATAAGAAAAGTACTCTTCCACCCGGAATTTCTTATGATTGCCAACGTAACAGAGAATAGGCGTTACGGAAGCCATACATCTGACGCATGACGATATGTGGTGACTTTCTTTGCCTCATGTTATTTCGTTACGAAACGATACGACAATTTAATTGAGTCGCAAATAGGATGAAGTAATTAAGGGATAATTTTATTGTTATGATAAACACGCATTTGATGACACGCGATGCTTTAAAATGTTAAACACCTAGTAACATAATTAATAGCAATTAGATTTAATTAATATTTTACTTAATTAAGTTTTTATGAAAACGATCTTGTTATTCACGTTCCTTCTTAATTGCAAATTTTATTTCTTTTTTTCATTACGTGTTTTTGCATTCACAATGAGAGTAAAATATTAAAATATTAAGTGTAAGACTGATGAAAGTATAAATTAGGAATTAAAATCATGTACCACAATACCACCAGTCTGGTGCTATGTGGTTTGAAAGAAATGGTTGCGATAGCTATTGGCTTCCAAAGCTAGTTTTCAAGAACTCAGGATTACAAACTTTAGTTTGACCAACCATTGTTCGACTACGGCGAAAGTTGCTTTGTCAGAATAAATTAAAAGGGGTGTACCTTTTTATAAATAAAATCAAAAACAAAGAAACCACTACGCGTCGAGCTCCCGTATAAAAGGACGAATGAAGTGATATTTTCATGAAAAAACATATTAACCTATATGTGGAAAGATAAAAAAGATAAAAAGAGAGCAATAAATCACAAGATTAATCGTAAAATATTGCGTAAAAAACATTTTCTGTCGCTAATTGTCAATACCAAATTAAATTTTCTATTTAAAGTTACCCCGTGTGGTTCCACATTGTTTCTTTATATTATTTTTTTGTTTGTTTAGTTTATGTGTGGCTCGTTTCTCAGGTACTAAGTCAAATGTAATGTCTGTAGTTGACAAAAAGTATACACCAGGGTTTTACAGCTGTTTGTGGATTCTGTATTATGTAACATAAATGTTAGTTTTTAATTACGTGTCGAGGGTTGAATGACTGTACAGTCAAACCTAAATTGGTTATTGTTGCACTGAATTACTTTGTAAGAAAAGTTTTAAACCTTTGTATTATTATAAATAAATAAAATAAATGTGAAGCCTACTTGTTGTGTGTTACGTTACTGCCCTCAGTGAACTAATGTGAAAGCGAACTACGAACCGCGAAAGTTGTCGCAGTAATAAGCACTGTCTCGTCATATCGCTAGTATGTTAATATAAGGTTTCTGCAATTGTGGCTATTTCACTGAAGCGTAAGATGTGAATTTAATAAAAAACTGCTTGCTTGGTTTAAGCCACATAAAATTATATCGACAGTCACTAAGTTGTGACTATAACAGATGCAATAACTCAAATAACTTAACACTCATTTAAATTTATCCTTATTTAATCTCGTTTTAATTTATAGACTTTAATTAATCTCGTTTTAATCTTTAAATTTTATAGACAAGAAACAATAATCTTTGGCTCACAAAGTAGAGCAAAAACAAAATTCACTAATTGTTGTTGTATTTTATATACTACTACGAATAAAAATGTGCAGTGGCAATTATTCATAGTAACCTTCACATCAATACGTTTATAATTTTGTATCATACTCAAAGTATTTGTAATATTCATATCGACTGTAAACTACAGATTAAATTGACGCTTAATAGCCATGGTCAATGCAACTTCGCAATACAACGAAAACTCTTTCGACCACTGTATCAAGACCTGAGACCGTCTATACAAGGCCCCTTATTACAACTAGGTACTCCAAATCGGTGGGGGGTATCACAGATTAATTAAAATCGGTCGTTTAGCTAACCATATAAGTTGATCTCTTATTGCTAGGGATGTAGATTCAAACGGAGTGCCATTTTGTGGTGGCTACGTGGTAGACTGTATTGAGTAACGGGTATGTTGAAAGCTGCGCATGCGCAGCGCAAGGCCGGCTAGTCTGTAAGGACACAAACGCGCGTGTTTCTACGGCACGGCATTATTTTTATTATGTTTTATGATATTTGGCAGTCAAACATTGAGATTTATATAGACGACATTTTTTAACGTTTGCTCAACCGAGAACACGTCGTGTATGTATGTACCTTAAATCTTTTCTGGGAGCAAAGTATTGGGTCCTTACCTATGAAATTGGTGTTTTTTTTCGCTCTTAGTATTTTGACTTTAACTATTGAGACTCAGAGTATTCCTAAAAAATAATTACCTCGTCTAAAAATAGAGTATATTTTTGAGCTCTTTTGATTTGTTTTGATAATTTGTTGTAAGTTTAATTATGTTAAAATTAGACACGGAGACAACTCTTATTAAGTTCCTCCCGAATACATAATTTTATTTGCATTCACTTAAAAACGATAAATAATTTTTATGAAGTGTGATATTACACATATTACTAAAGCTTGTCTAATGATAGATGCCAAATATTATTATCTTTGTATTTGTCGTTGTGAAGAAAACTGAAAAAAATTTAGTATGGAAAATGCAGAATTCCTCAAAATCTCTATACAAAACACCAATTTCATAGGTAAGGACCTAATATAACGAATTATTATTATAAATGTTGAATAGTTTTCAGTTATTAAATATTCAATTTCTCGTCCTCCTCGTGTGTTTCTCCATGAGGAAGGCCTGTGCCCAGCAGCCGGACGTATTCTCAGTTCTTACGTAGTTCTTATATCTATTCCTTACTCAAACTACTGATTCGAGAGAACGTGGGCAGCTAAAATATGTTTGAGCATTATTTTGACCGGATCTATTGCTATCCCGCCCCTTCCGATATCTAATATTATTGAGCGCGATAAAGACAGCTGCAGTACCTATGAACGTTTCTAGTGAATCCTCACGGTAAATATTATTTCTTATATGCTCATATTAAGCCTTGCCTGAAATAAGTACCTACTGTATTGGTATTGGGATGTCTTAATAAACATTTAAATATTAATGAATTCTCGGATACATCACGTACACTTGGTACTCAGGCGCAATTTTTGTTACGGTTTCTGATTATATATTTCTCCTATTCGATTTTTGATCGTAGCTACTGAATATTGATATGTAAACCAAAACAGTAGTAGTAGTATCAAAAATATTGTATTAACTACACAGTTTGGAAAACTGTAGACCATCCAGCATCCCCATGACCATGATAACTGTGAAATAAATAATCTTCAGCTAAATTGGAACATTTTGTTTTGCAGCGAGAAAACAGACCATTTTCAAGACGTTTAAAAGCTTTTGCGAACTCTTTCAAAATATTTAAATATTATTAATGAAAGGTCAAATATTGTCCATGCTGTCAGTCTTTCGACTTTCCACATTGAATTGAGTGTTTTATATACAGTGTTACTTACAACTATAGGTGTATTTCTTTTTGAACTAATATAAATATAGACGTGTAAAATCCTATATTATTTAATAGCTTACGAGTGCACCGTCTCAAAAAGTGTCAAGGTGTAAAAAGATAAACTAGGCATAGATATCAGATGAACATTGTTTTAAATTATTGTAAAATTTCTGAATAGAAGTCGAAGTTTGCATGCAGTTATAAATGTAAATAATAGACGGTGTCATGAATAATTTAATTTCCAGTAACAAATCTTTATCCTTTTAGGTAAGACCTAAATAATATTGGATAGAATATTACGTATAAGAATATTTATCAAAAATCTTGTGCTGTCATTATAACGCATTCTAGAATTATTAGTTTCTATGTATATAAGAAACTCTATACATAAAACGATAGTAATAATAAAATACGTAGTATCGATTCTCCGTGACCGTACTTCGAAGTACTTACGTTGATGTCTTTTTTTACGTTCGCAAAAGTGCTACGGTGTAGCTTCGTAGCGTTTTATAGGTGGGGAGCCGATTTTATGGCTTTTTTATATTATATTAATGAGTTCTTAATAAGTCATGATTCGAAATGTCATCTATTATTTTTTTATAGTTCAGGGAGATTATCTGGGACATAGACGCGTGATAGTTCTAAAAGTCTTTATTATTGGCAATTATGGAACTTTAGTTAGAGTCTTCTTTTTTTTATTAATGATTATACGAGTACCTCCCTTATTTTCTGAGCTTCCTTTAACAATAATACACATAATATGTCGTTCTGACTAAGAAATGTAATCAAAAAGGTATATTATTAACATAGATACGTTGTTCGTATATTTGTAAGTAATGCCTTTGTAGCACAGACGAATGAATTAAATTAAGAGCGCCTAGAGATCCACTGCCTTGAATTCTTGTACTTTACTAGAGTATAGTCTTTCAGTAATTAAATAATTACTAACAAACACGTCTATATCCCTACAAAACGACCTCTGTTTATAAATTTCATAAATTCTATAATTACTCCGTTTCTTTATATATTTCTGGCTAATGTATACAGCCCACTATATGATAAGTGGTTACCTTAGCCTACAGGCTGTTACGACACCGGTGGCATCACTCGCGATTCGCTGACCCTTAAATGCTTACGTCGACAGAATTTCAATTAGGACCGTAAGTTTACGTCACTGGTACTTGTCACTGTTAATACAGTCATTGCTAGCTACATACACAAAAGAACTATTTACGAGTATAATTCACATATTTTTAATAATATTTACTACATAAATAATATATATTTTTTTACATATGATAGGTAAGCTCTTGGCTTTCATCTCACCTGATGGTAGTGATAAACAAATGTGAAGCGAGCTTTACTTGTTATCCTACACAACTGAGGAACTGGCTATCTTACCTCTGATTGCCGGAACACAGCAATGCTTAAAACATTGTTATTATTAGCTGTTAACCGGCCTTCCTACATGGAAAACACATCAGTAGTGTCATATCACAAGGTTTAACACCACCACGCTGGTCTTATGTGTATTATTAGAGGAATCAGTTACAAAAGCATTCGGGATCAACGGCCCTGTAAACCACCCGACGCAGTCAAGATCACAGTGTCATCCATCCAAGGTCCAGCAAATGGGAATGTTACTTTGATTCCAATATTAAAACGAGGGCGTACAAACCAATGTCAGTGGGCTGGTCATATTACCCGTAGAACTAATGGCCGTTGGGGCCGTTCTCGAGTGGACCGCATCTCGGTAAACGTAGTGTAGGACGCTCTGCGACCAGATGGGATGACGATATGCGTTGGTTGGCTGGAGTGGGCTGGATGTACGGAGTACGGCCGAAAATCGCGAGCGGTGGCGTGCATTAGGGGAGGCCTATCTCCAACAGTGGACAAGAGTAGGCTGATGAAAATGTACAAGCCACCGAGTTTGATCAAAGATTTTACCAGATTTTAAACACAGCTTATCGACAATGTTCAACTGTCCACAAACGATTGTTGAATAAACAACCTTGAACGAGTTTCCTACTGAACATTACTATTGTTCCGTTTTGAATTCCATTCACAGAATCGGGTATTTAACACAAGGGATTAAAGTTCCTATTGGCTGGTCAAGTATATAATGGACATAGTTAAATCAAGTAATATACTTCGTGTGCAAAAAATGCCTTAGATAGTCGATAGATTATTAGGCCTGACAAATAACCAGTGGCTGTAGCATATTGATATCTTTTTTTATTATTATATAGTTCTATGTTGATTTTGTTATAATCAATATACATTTTTCTATCTCTTCTTCTTATAATTTTAGATATACTTAAGGATACGAATATAATTTAGATTTTAAAACTGGCATATTATTATGTTTAAAGAATCATGAAATAGATCTGTATGAAGTGGCACCATAAAGTTTCACATGACTTAAGGCAAGCCTCTCGAATAGCGCCATGGGCGTTTACGACACCGGAGGCAATAACTCTATATATGGACATATCATATTTCTTTATTTAGAATAGTCATGATTATATCAACAGAGACTTTAAAGCGTGCCCTTTAGAGCCTCATGATTGACAAATACCTGCTCATAATAAAATGTTGAAATATAATTTTGTTCTTCATACCAGTAAATTATTATTAGTACTTATTCAATAGAAGTAGTAACGGCAAACATATTTGAACATAATCGCATATTGTATACCAAAACAAAGCCTACTTGGTGTACAGAAGTTTCATTGTTGATGTCAAGGGAACTAGCCTCTTAATGCAAGTGTTTAACTCTAGAGTAATACTCCACTACATATTAGTGTTCTTTGCTGGCAGTAAGTGCTTCATTTTTTTTTTATTTATTTATTTAAATCAATTACAATTTACAAATTAGCTTACAAATTCTGTGGACATAAACCAATTATGGTTTATCCGTCCACAGTGATTCGTTCAACAAAAATTTTTAAATTTATTTTTACATATCCCCTGTTTACATGCATCTTTGATAGGCAGTTTGTTTACAATTCCGGGGATAATGTAACTCAATACACGCTTACCATATACATTATTTGTTCTGGGTAGTAAGAATTTCTTATCTAAATTACGTAACATATTAGGCCTCTCATATTCCTTTAAATAATTAATATAATTAGAATTACTCAGCAATGTATAAACTAACTTATCATAGACATTTAAGATTTCACAATATTTAAATAATTCAATTTCATTATCTTTATATATTTTGGTACAATATAGTCATGTAAATGCTTTCTAACAGGTAGTTTATTCGAATTTGCTTAAGTGAATGTGTGCGCTTGAAGTGTTTATAAATTGCTTGTCTAGTCAACTAGTCTCAGCTTAGCTCAAACTCAAAACATTTATTTATTTTACAATATACCTAACGCTCATTAGCTACCAGGCCTTGTCCTGAGAAGAACGGGAAACTAAGCAAATTTATTCCCCGCTTCACAGTTTTGTTTGCAAAATTTTTGAATCAGGAAAGCAGGAGGGTCGTAATTGTTATGATGAAAGATAAAAGGTTGGTATTTGAGGCTCTATATTAAACAATAAATGTGACTGAAAAAAGGTGTTAAGCAATTTTCGTCTTATATCAAGTAAACTTGAGTACAGTTGTTTGTGAATATCGCTTGCCATTTGTGAGTACATTGTGCTCAGGACACGGAAATAGGCTCACCACCTGTTTTATGGGGAGTTAACATATCTGGCGAAATTATAAAATTTAAATTTATAAGGAAATGTTCAATTTATACACTAATTGACCCTCGTTATTTGAAATACGTTAAGAAATAAATAGAGCGATAATATCGCAGTTAGAACACGATAACAATCTAAACGAGGCTACTATGGAAATATACATTTTGCCCTTCATTGTGGTTTTTGAACGTGTTTTGGGCAACTGCGACCTTGTAATCATTGTCTAAACCATTTTTAAGTACGAAAATAACTTATTTTTGTTTATTTAATGTTTGTTTGGTAAGTAGTTGCTTTCGCAGATATTTCATGTATGCAAATCCAAAAATAGGTAAACGTGTTTAAGGAGTCGATTACAGATTTTTTCTTTTAAAATTGTGCTTGTTTATTTTAGTTTGCCCCAATTCTTGAATTTTTCATTCTATTGTATTGTGTTTACTATCTCTGATTATTCTCTGAAAAATAAAGCAAAAGGTGCGATAAGATTATTTTAACGCATTTTCACAAACAAGCTTTGGCATGGTTATGATTTTTTTCTATAATACTCATTATTCTGTATCAAATTAGTATTTCACAAGAAAGCAAGTGCATTTTTAAAACTAAACCACACGTGTCATCATTTTAAGAGAATGATTCATGCACTTTCTTTTGAGCACTTTCTTCGCGTCATAAAAATATCATTTAGTTACTTTCGACGCGCATTGTATTATTGTTAGCACTTTTGCGTTTCATTTACCAATTTCCATCTATTCTGTTTTGTATAAAGCTAAAAAATGTAAAGACGTAATGTTATTGAATAGAAATAGTCATTAAAAAAATGTTACTCTAAATATTATTATGTATTATACAAATTATATAAATTAATACGAAATGATTGCTGATGATTGTTTTTTTGTTTATTTTCAGGTATGTTTCTATTCTATTCCTGAGTCGAACGTTATATGTAAGTATGTGATAAGTATCATCTCCATAGTATTTATTATATTAAAGAAGGTCATTAAATATTTTTCTAGTTCATTCAAAAATAATTGATTATTATTATTAATTCCACAGTTTTAATGCTTGGTTAATCAAATAATAATATTCTCGTAACATAATTACACAGCACCTTATTTTTTTATTTAGCTGTCAAAATTGTGACATTGCTAAGAGCTAAAACTTGTAGGATCTTTCCACATAAACTACGTTAAACCTTATTTCGCCTTTTTAAATGTCAATTTAGCTTGACGATGTAATCCTAAATATATTGTTTGTTGTACTAACACAAAAGGTTACAGGGTCAGCAAACAATTACACGCAAAACAATGTCGTAAACGAATTTTGGCTTGTCAATTGTTATGTCATATCCTAACATATTGAGTTTTAATTGACTATGAGTCTTAATACATGGTGTTTAAGTAGTTAAGTCAATAAGCAGCCACGTAATTTTATCATTTGACATCAATATTTAGGCAGACTTAAAAATGGTTTGACATGTGCGCTGCGTAACAGATTGAATTTATTTTATTAAGGCGAAGGGATAGGCAAATGTTCATAATGAGGTGTTTTTGGTACAGTAGTCTGGCAAAAATACAGCACAAGGGATGATCAGATTAATTGATGTTATGACATATATCATAAACATGTTCGTGACGGTCCAAAATACTAGTAATTATTTATAGCAACATATGGAGAGCATTCAATTTATCATAATTTATTGAAATTTCTTTTACACTTTTTTCTTTTAACGACTTTTCTGTTTATTATCAAACTCAGTTTACATATCCGTTACATTAATACCTAGTCTCCGACGGTGAGTTTTTTTAGAAATGACCACGAATTTATTAATTGCAATGATTTTCCTAGTAGCGCCTACTAAAATATTATAGTTGCATAATTGTACATTTGCTGGCAAAATTTCGTAGGCGCTTTTGCAAAGAAATGACATCGTTGCTAAGCAACGGTTAATTATTAAACATTCTACATAATTATTATTTGTCTAGAGCAAAATATTGATAATACACTAGAGTAAGTACCACCCTCTTTAATTACCTTGCCTATCCTTGTCATAATGTAGATAATTGTACCTTCAGATCTGTGTGCAATAACAATCGAGCTACCAAAAATTACTTCTCACTACTAAAATGCACAGAGTAGTGGCCGATACAGAGTCTACGCAGGGAAGATTGTATTATTAATAGAAATGGGTTTCTCTAATGTTTTCTTTAGACGTATGCTCTCTAATCACTGGCTGATAGTGAAATTGTCACATAATTTAGTGTTTATAACAAACGAAGAATAATGATACACTTTTACTACGTTTTTCTTAGCTTGCCTTCTTGTCTGTGGAGATCATATCTGGCGATCGATTTTCGACCACTTCCCGACATCCGATTGAGTTGAATTTTTACATACAGGCTTGCTCCCAGTGCCAATACAAAATTAAATAAAAATATATAAAAATAAAATAAAAAAGGGTTACATAAATACTGTATAAAACGTTTTCTAATGGCCTAAAAAGGGGAAAATAAATATTTTGGTTAAAAGAATTTTCGAAAATTTTACTTAATATGATAAATAATTATATCACTAGGCAAATCACTGATTCGCACCACGTTTAAATTTTCTAACATCATTTTACGATAAAAATTTTATTTTATGAAATAATCGCTCCGAAAGTGAAAAAAAAGTTCCACCCCCCCCCCCCCCTTTAACTTTTGAACCATAAGTTCAAAAAAAAAAAGTTCTAAAAGGTAAAACTTTATAAGTACTTTCTACTACTAATTTTTACTAATTACTAATACTACTATACTACTTACTACTTACTAGTACTAATTTTTAAACTACATTTGTGACTTAACGATATATGCAAGCTTTTTAATCATTCTTTTTTTATTTGAAAGACGATATGTTCTTTATCATAAAATATGTAAAATGAGATATAAATCATTTCATCATATCAATCATATGTAAAATGAGATATAGGGAGCTCGGTGGCGTAGTAGTCAGTGCGCTTTGGCTTCGATCGAAAACAAAGCTACCTTCGCCATGGTCAGGCCGTGGATGGGTGACCAAGACTTTGTGATCTCGAGCTCCTCCGTGCTTCGGAAGGCACGTTAAGCCGTTGGTCCCGGTCGCATTTGTGACCGTTTCTACCCACCAACCCGCATTGGGCCAGCGTGGTGGTGTTACGGCCCATACTCCTCATGTGTTTCTCCATGAGGAAGGCCTGTCCCAGCAGTGGGACGTATAGGCTGATGACATATTTTATGATAAAGAACATATCGTCTTTCAAATAAAAAAATAATTATTAAAATTGGTTCACGCAATCAAAATTGTGACGGATGGAAAACTACGGAACCCTATATTGAGCGTGGCCCAACACGTTTGGTGGGATTTTATTATAAAATTGTTAACATTCTCCCATAAATGCACAGCAAGTTCATTTTTGCTTCTAGTATTTTAATTATGGCATTCATTGTTTATCTTAAATGTGTGGTTATGTTTATAAACATATAAAATATTTTCACAGATGTATTCGGCTACAGTTAATATATCAATTTCCCTGAATAACTCTCTGAGTGAGTCTCGTGGTTTAAGCTTGTAAATGGCTCATACAGCTTGTTTTTGTAAAATAAAAATATTCCCAATATCAGCTGCTGACTCCCATAGCAACAAGCCATACGACATCACACTATGAAAATAACTAAAGTAGACAAGTCTTGCCATTTCAACGTCAGATAATAGTCTGATTTTCTTTACTGCAAAGGCAGCAAAGCTATGAATTTTTTTTTTGCAATTAGATTTACATGAAATACTTTTGCACGTCAATATTTTTTTCCTACTAGCACTTCGACGTGAATGGCCTGTTGAGAAGAAGTGCCGCAAGAAACTCAACAGTTAGCTTTTTTTATACAGCCATAGTAACAAAAGGAATTTAGAACATTTCAAATATTGAGACGCCACAGTTAATATAACAATTTCCTTAAATAATTCCTTGAGCGAGTTACGTGGTCTAAGGTTGTAAATGGCACGAATGGCTCTCGTTTGAAGTACAAAGATAGTCTGAATGTCAGCAGCGGAGCCCCACAACAGTAGACTATACGACATTACGCTGTGAAAATAGCTAAAATAAACAAATTTCGCCGTTTCAACATCAGTGAGTCGCCATATTAGATCGATAAAGTCATCCGTTCTTTTCACTCTTAAGAGTTATCTGTCAAATTTACCGAATTTTTCGACAATATTGTCAATCTTAGTCGTCAAATTTGGCTTATCGAAAGTTTTATGCTCGTAGCGAAGGTCAATATGTGTGGATTCCACTGTAGGCGTGAATATATCGTAATGCCTAGAAATAATAATCATTTACGTTAATTAGTTTAGCCACAGTGACTGTTATTCAATTTAATTAAAATTTCGTTACAAAATGCTCTTTATTTCCTTATTGGTATTAATACTTATCAAAATAAATAACTTTATGTTCAAGACTGGTTCGATACCTTTATATTACTTTTGAATCATTTAATGACAGTCCGTTCGATAGTTCTTGCGATTTTAAAAATGTATACCTACGTCCCAACCGGCCTGCGTGTATATGATGACGTCATACGATGTTTCATGCTTGGAAGCGGAACTAAGATTTTCAGATAAGTCTAAAATCAAAAATACTGATTCATTTTGAATGAAACAAAAACTAGTGTAGGCTTGTATTCATACAACCTATAAAGTAAAAAAATTAAATCGTAACATTTTCCATTATTAAATGTATTTACTTGAGACGTCATATTATTTTACGATTTCTATCAGTAAATGTTATGTTTCTATTGACAAAAAAAAATCGGTCAAAACTATATAATGTAATTTTTTCAGTTCTGATCCTAGTTGCACAAACAATTACAGTAATGATGATACAAAAAAAGAGACGCTAAAATTCTTTAAAAAGAAAACACATTTCAGAGACAGATCAGCAAGATACAGTATCTAAAAGACAAAAAAGAATTGTACATGTTCTTCTGGTTCTGGCTGTATAATAAAATTTTTGTGCGGATAAGAGCACATCAGACTACCACAAAATAATTTATCGATAGATAATGAACTCAATTCTTACACAAAACATTGAGTTGGAAATCAATTGAGAAAACTTGATTTAATTTTGGATCGTCTGACATGCTGGAAACTGGATACATGAACTGAGGCGATCCCATCACTATCAGGTAATTTCATTTACGAACTATCAATTGTACATTTTAATTTTTTTAGAAACCCTTAGTTTTCTCTGTCGATGAAATTACTCTGTGATAAACACTAGCCGTCATAGCTATCAAAACATGGCGCTACGGTGCAATGTGCTTTGTGACGCACCTCAAGTTTTCAATAGATGTCGCTGTCGCTCAATTTCGATTACGCCAAACGCTGAAAGTCATTTGCCTTACCTTTCGCCTTAACAAAGGAATGTTCTTTATTCAAAGGTTCTACCAATATTTACCAAAAAGAAAGTTTATTTACTAACTTCTAATTGACGCCGACTACTTGATTACTAGACCATTCGTTAGCACGATTCTATTAGTTTAGAATAAAAATACAACTTTATACATAAAGAATAACATTATTAAGAAGAATTAAGAAGAAAAATAATCAATACTTATACATTTAATGATGTTGCACAAAAGTTTGTCGGTTGTAGGATATTAAGGCCACATAATTTTTGTCTGAATTCCAAGCGATATTAATTTGAGATTTTCCTTTATTTTCCTTATCTACTATTTCTCTCTACTGCAAGAATGTTGTATGAGTTATTGCCTTTTCTTTTTTTTAAATAAAAATTTGAGTGCGTTTAGCCGCAATCTCACCTGTGGGCAATCGAATATATCCGTAGATCCCCTCCCATAGTTTTGGTGTTGTCAATAGTTGAGTTAGTAATTTCAGTACTGCACACCGGTTATGCCATTCGTTTAATGACATAACTGCCCCCTTAACGGTAGGACTCGTAGTACATCGACAAATTATAAAGGTAACCGTTTACGACATATGTAAGCGGACATTGCAACCGTACGTTACTCAACCAGCGATTGCGATACTAAGCTATTGTTAAAAAATGTAGTTGAACCCTAAGTGTAGCAAATAGGACTCAATATTGACTAACAGCCCAGATTTTGCGATTAATGGTGTGAAAGACAGTTGTATGGTAATAGTTTGAAACGTAAAAATGCAGACTTACTTCTACTCGTATCTATTCTGAAAGCAACCAAAAGGTAAAAAATTTTAGTACGTAAAATTATTGAAATTTATTATTAATAGTTGTTACTCGACATAAATTTACATAAAAATTTATGTTCTTAAATGGAACAAAATATTGATAAGGTTTAAAATATATCGAGTTTACATATAGCTTTAGAATGTTTTTATCCCCAGTTCATTTCTAATACAAAAACGTTATTATACAATTAATGAAATTCTGAATGAAATGGAATTTTAATAAGGATGATGGTTTTATTAGATTTTTGGTATAATTTTGATTTCACAATGTTAGGATGCATGTGTATTTTTATTAATAATGATTGACTAAGGGAGAATATTGTAATTAATGGATTTATGAACATTTGTATGCCCCTGAGGTGAAACATAGCTATACTGTTATTTATTTTTAACACCCACATATTGCACCATGAGACAAAAAAATAAATATCTTCAAACATTCACACCTATCAACTAGCCTCATTTTAAGCAACTAATGCTGCTTGTGTTACGGACACTAGATGACGGATAACACACAATATTCTGAATATATATAAACATATAAATATTCTGAATATATATAAACATCCAAGACTGGCGAACAAATGCCTAAAAATTCATCACCCAAACATTTGCCCCCACCGGGGATCGAACCCAGAACCTCTCGAGATGGCGACGCCTTGAGACCGGCATACAGACCACTCGACCACGGGGGTCGTCAATGGTTATTATTATTTTAGTTAAAATCGATTTGTTGTGTATTACACTACCGTCAATAATATAGTATCACTTTTAATAAACTAGCTGATGCCAGCCACTTAATCCACGGTTACTATGGTTTTTTAACTATCCCACGGGAACCCTATAATTTTCCGGAATAAAAAGTATCTGAGATTGACCGTGGTTATTTCGGATTCAGCCATTTCGAAGATAAGCCCGTACAAACAGACAGAGAAAAAAAAATCAAAAAAAATATTTTTTTTTGGTATTTTCCCCCTTTTACATCCTCCTGACTTGGTTTTAATCATTTTTTTATGTATAAGACATTCGACTTCTACAGTTTTATTATATGTATAGATTATCTCATAAGCCTCTATTATAAATAGTAACAGTATATAAGAAAGTGTAATTGAGAAGGCTATGTAATTATGTTTCCATAAAACTGCACAGATTTTCACTTGGGATTCACACGAAGTGCCAACTAGCTTCTCTTATGCCACATATAAGTAACTAAGCGATCTTAGGTTCCTGCTCGCTATGCCATAGCATTTTATATTCTTTTCACAGAAATGTATAATATGAATTAAATGTACGCAGAAAAGGAAGTTTCTTGCTTTAACCGCCTCTCTGGATTACAGGTGAAGCTCGCTTCCACCTTCGACCTTATCGTCACTTACCTTCAGGTGAGATGAAGGCCAAGAGCTTACCTGACATGTGTAAAAAAAAATGCAGATGCATCTGTGTCTGTGTTACTCTTAACACATTACTTTTATCGCACTCTGAACTACTTCGAGACAGGACTGTTGTGCTCTGATTCAGATTAATGTATTTTGAACCAGTTCGTTGTATAACATCGGCGCGGCTTGGACATGCATGGTTCGTGTTCTATTATTACTAAACTACTTTTGTAAGAGTTTAAAGTAGGTACTTTAAAACTTTAGGTTTTTTTCCCCGTAAAGCGTACCCGCTACGTCAAGTGACTACAAAAACAAGAAGAAACCTAGACGACCTCAATGGTCGAGAGCTCTGTATGCTGGTCTCACGACGTCGCCGTCTCGAGAGGTTCTGGGTTCGATCCCCGGTGGAGGCAAATGTTTGGGTGATGAATTTTCAGGCATTTGTTCTCCAGTCTTTGATGTTTGTATATATTTGTCTATTAAAATATACTTATCCGTCATATAGTGTCCGTAACACAAGCAGCATTAGTTGCTTAAAATGGGGCTAGTTGAAAGGTGTTAATGTTAAAAGATATTTATTTATTTATAAAACAAAAAATACGATGGAATACCACCTTCGCACTACGACATAAAAGGAACAGTGCAATGATCTAAAAATTAAAACACGATTCTTTTTTAAACAGTGCTCGTGTTAAATTAAAATACAAAACACTATTATATCCAAACACGAAAAAAGGCGATTAACCATCAAAGACTCAATTTCGCTAAATTGAAGTTTGCAATCGAAAGTCGATATCGATTTCAATCGTTTGATAGAAATAATTGAAAATAATAAAGCTTTATAGTGTTATGGTTTTTATTTGGGTGTATTGTGTAAATCAACTGTTCTTTAGAAGTTTTCGTCGTACGCTATTATAGTGGGAATCTCAGTCGTTCAATTTATGGCATCGTATTGTACCGTAGCCGAGTTGGGACGGACGGGGCACTACTCGTTGAGAGTTTAAAACTTATGTACAGTTCATTGTGAATATCTTAGGCAGCGTAGCCGAGTTGGGACGGACGGGGTACTACTCGTTGAGAGTTTTAAACTTATGTACAGTTCATTGTGAATATCGCTTGCCTCACATTGTGCCTGGTGCATGGCAAAAGCTGTTTAATGGGGACCTAATATATATGGCGAAAATGGGTGTTTAAACACCTCTGCCTACTCCTTCGGGAAAAGAGGCGTAATGATATGTTATGTTATTATTATCTTTATTATTGAATCATGTTATCATCTAGTTTTCATTTCAGTCAATCGAAAAACTGGTCTAGTAAAGCGCGGACTATGGCAGTGGACTGCTTTTGCGGTGCTTTTGCCTAGTCTCTGACTAACCCTTAGGGGATAATAGTCGTGATTATATGTATGAAATACTAGCTGTTAACGACCCGCAAAAGCGTTTTTTTTTAAATATAATTAGTCTTGCAAATGACTCAACACCACCCTATTATAGTGTTTCTTATTTTTCTGAAAATATGTATTATGATAAATAATAAATAAATAAAATTTATTTCAACCAAAAAGTATAAACATTCAATCAATCAGAATATTTCATGGTTTTATTCTTTAGAAACCCTTAAGAAGTTCTACATAATTAAGCACAAGTAAACAGTGGAACAGAAATTATACCAAATTACCCTTGAAAGAGGATTTGGCCGTTGATTACAAAACGTGGGTTCATTTGTCGTTAATCCATTGACGGCTCCCAATGTAATGGTTAATACTGTTCCTCGTTAGAATAAGCAGTGAATAACAGATAAATGGCAAATTAAACTCTGGATGTCAGCGATTAAGGAATTTTTATGGGGACATGATTTGCCCTGTATTTTTTAACTCCGTTAATGTAGATTTTGGATGGCTAGGTAATGCCAATAAGTGTAGTGTAGTTAAAATCACAATAAATTTCAATTCTATACACATAGATTTATTTGCCTCGCACTAGGTAAGAAATAATTTAAACTTGACCTTGTAAGAGTCGCAGATTACAATAAATTAATATTTTAACTAATAACTTTCCATTTACAATGCAAATTAAACGATTAAAGTTATAACAGTTCAAAATTATGTGAAGACCGCGATCTTTGCCCTCATGTATCGCAATATTTATTTTATCGTTTGATTTTATTATGAACGGATTATGTCTAATACATTTGTAAGTCACATATTAATGACTTGAGCATAAACTAGCTTTTTTAAAGACTTTGGAGTTTTTATTGAAGTCAATCGATCTAGTGATAAAAGGGAAAAATATTTGTTTGGCACACAAACATTTGTGAGGCGATATTTGTCAACTTCTAATCTAGTGCTGCTCAAATGTTTATCTCTATTAGCTATGTACTAGAGTCGAAATCCCTCGAATCCCTCATTGAAACAAAGCGCGAAAGTAAGTAAGCCTGACATTTGAGGGCTAACAGGACATACCATAAATCACGTGCTTACACAAAACGTAATATCATTAACCGAAGTTCATAAATCATCAATATTAATATTTTGGCCATTCACGTAAAGCCAGCCACTAATTGCATACTTACTGTGTCACTTTGATTTTTAGTCTAAACTGGGTTAAGTAACAGTTTTTAACACAGATCACTGACAGCCGCTTCGGTTTTTAAGTAAGTAACTAAATTGTACAGTCGTAAAAAGTATGTAACCATTTTTGACAGTAAATAACTCATATTTTTTGAAGGAAATAAAGATTGTCTCCTCTAATATTTGTATGCATGTTTTTATACTCGACTGTACCTTCTTTGTTTCGGAGCAATCTAGTTAGCAAGACAATTTTCAAAATTAGGATGTAAGGAGTAGTTATACTAATTAATAGAGAGACAAATAATATTTCTGCCAAAACACACTGCGAAATAATTTAAGCTTCTGTAAGAAAACCCCTTCTACTTAAACATAACTCTACACAGTAAGTTAATACCATTCTGTATTTCTTCTGTTATGTGTAAGATATTGTTTTTGTTGTGTTAAGAAGGTTAATTTCTATGGGAAACGTGAAAATCAGAAAATAGCTGAAATCACGTTTCCCATACAAATTCAGTTTCTTAACGCAACTGAAAAAGTAATGTTTTTTTACAATAATAACTTACACATAACAAAAAAGTACAGAATAGTATTAACTTAATGCGTAGAGTTGTGTTTAAGTAGAAGGGGTACTACGGGGTACTTCATTTAAACGGATAGGTAACACGCCGTGAAGATAAAGATACGGAACAACTTCCGATCTTGTTTCATTAAAGCAGCCTATCATTCAGCCTTCGCTATTGTTTCTGCCAGAAACACTAACAATTTACTATTTATTGCTTGCCTGAACGTTACGTTAATCGAAATAGAGCTCAAATTGGCTCATTCTAACCAACCGTTGTAACATTTCTTGGGTGTTTAAGACAGGTGCAAAAGAAAATGATCCCTATTTGAAATGAGGTAACGAAGTCTATTGAGTGACTACAAAAATTCTACCAAATTTAATTATGCGGTAACAATGAACCCTGATACGAAAGCGATAGTGCTTATTATTAGCATTTTTATGAAATAGAGTTGGTCTGAACTGACCTTAGTTAATGGCATTTTTATCGTTAGTGAGTGGAGCTATTTGATTTATAAGGTTGTTTAATATAATCAACTCATATGTACACGAGTATATCAACAGAAAATGAGAAAAATTTACACTTAATTCTTGTTCAAAGTTTTTAATTCTGCAAATATTTTGTAAAGGGAAACAATTGGTGGTTAAAAATACTGCTATAGGTACAGTCACCGGCAAAAATATATGACGATTTTAGTACATTATCATATCACCAGAATAATTTAATTTAAACCTTAAAATGACAAGGTACTAAAATCGTCATATATTTTTGCCGGTGACTATACCTTACCTCTAATAATGTTCATAGAATTAATATTCATGTGAAGATTTGAAATGAAATTAATGCCATAATAGAAACACATATTTAGTAACCGTGTCAATTATATATGCGGTCAAAATTTGCTTAATTATTTGGTAAATACACAAATTCATCAATATGTCCATTTTATGATTGACAAGTTGATGAAAGAAGTATTTCAACATACTGGTTGCTTAAAGTTTTAAAAAATCTGATTTTATTTAAGATGTTTTCTTTTTAACATTTTATTGTATGTGTTCCATACTGGAACAGATATGTATTTTTCCATTTTATTTTATTTTTAATTACAATAACACTTTTGGAAGATGTATATTTTTCGTGTCTGGGTGAGGCGCTTATTGAGTAGCTCCAGAAGCCAACACTGATTTTGGGCATGGCAACACTACGTGCGCCTGTGGTGCCCTCTACTTAAACTACGTTCTACCTGTTCGAAACCAACGATTGAGGCGAGTGCCTCGCTCTAAATCATCCTCTATAACTTAATAACCGAAATCATCATCTAGTTCTGAGACTCTTTCCCCTTGGAAGTTAGCGTTGACTAGCAACCTGTGGACCCTGTGTGTGATACCTTTGCTGGCTACATACTCCTTCTAGTGCGCCGATGAACCATCGCGTTAATTAGCTCGGCCCTCATCGTACGTGACGGTTGAAGGAGTGCATCGGTAAGTCGCCAAACCCCAGCTTAATATCATACAGTATGTTAAGAATTGGAACACCTTAGAGCAAAGAATATGATTGGGTGTCACTCATGTGTCTCATGTACTCTGCATACACACAATAAAAATATTAAAGTTGTATTTTGCCTACCAGTAATAGTCTAATTGACTCATATCAAAAAATATGACAATAATGTTTGATTCACATAGTATTTAGTAAAAGGGTCCGAAATATACCAAGTTCAATAAATATAAACAAGGGATTGCTGTAGAAATTCAACTTAAACATGTTTTATTTTTACTTTTTTTTCATCTGCCAAAAACGCTTTCTGCCATGTTCGTGAAATTGGTGAGCAACGCGTCATGTGATAGTAGATTAGCCAAGGGCTGTAAGGCATCAATTGCAGTCCGAGATATTTAGGCGCACGAGCGCAGCGAGGGCGCTTATAGTTCGAGGGTGCAATTGATGCTTACACCCGAGCTAACTACTCTGCTTTACATCTCGATTGTGAGGTAAGTGGAAAAAAAGGCATTACAAGAATAAATAAATTTATTTTCAAGAACTAAATTTAGCTTCGCCGTTCGATATTCAAAATTGATGAAAATAGCGAAGCGACCTCTTTTGTCATTGGGCTGAATGCATGATGTCTAGTGCCAGTAAGATGGTTAGATGTACGCGAACTTTTTGAAAGAGTTTTGTTTTTAATTACTTACCGCCCTAGGGCGTTTCTAGCTACATTATTAACCTAGGGCGGTAATTGATCACTTACAACCCGCATCTGGGGGTATTAAGGACCTATATACCGAACATAAGAGATGTAAACAATTATTACGCATGGTCAAAATCCGTCAAACGCCAGTCGCAACCAATCAAACATGTCTGTAGGCTGTGTCAGCCTGTGTCACGCATGCGTATTGATTGTTTTCCAAAATAGTGACCTCACTGCACTGATAATTCATAAAACATCATGGCCGTCACCGTTTTAGTAAAAACGTATTTTAAAATTTATTATAAATTATATATTTTTTTGTGGTAGTAGTCAAAAGTAATTAATCATTTGGGGACCAAAAAAAGGGTCAAATAGCCTATTATGTTGCTATTATTTTGGCATTATACCTTCGGCAGACCCTGCTTTATGTATTCTAGAAAATTATGAAAAACGAAATGAATTATATCATATTTAATTATCTATACATTTTCGTAAATTACTAATACAAAAATGTAAAAAAATAAAACATTCTTAAACTTGATTTTTGACTTTCTTCAGTGGTTTTTGCAAGCTCGAAACATCTTTGAGATTTTTTTTATTTAGTTTGGTTAAACAATACTTTGAGGTATGTGTATGTATACATAATAGATGTACCGGTAGTGTATGTTCCGCATTACAATACAGAAACAACCACTAATTGGACCTATCTAAACTACAGTATCATAAAATTTTAATTGAAAATTATTTTATTTAAACAGGTAGTAAAACATTACTCATAGAACTGTCGGACGTTGGCAGTCGTAAAGTTCTTGAGAGGAGACAGCGACTAGAAAAATATAGTTTAAGAAGACCAACATGATGAGATCACCTCTTTCATTACCTTATTAATTTTAACCCGACCGCGGGAATCGCGGGTTCGGTCCCACCGCCTCATCTATACTTTGAATACACAGAGTTTGAATAAACTAACATATCGCTTGCCCCTGTTGTGACGGTGAATTCCAACAGACTCACCACCTGTTTCATGGGGACTTAACATACATACATAGTACATAATTATGTTCACGATATTTATTCCCCTAAGTCGCAGTCCACTGCCATAGTCCGCGCCTCACCAAGCAGTGACTGCACTCAGCGTGACAGGTGGTGAACCCGTCGCCGCTATTAGCTATTGGATGTTGTGCAGTTCTAAGTCCATTAGTCGCCTTTACGACACCCAAGGGAAGAGATGGGTTGGTAGTATTCTTTTAATGAGCCGTTACCACACGACTGACATATCTGGAGAAATGTGGATGTAAACACCTCTGCCTGCCCCTTCGGGGGAAAGGGCGTGATGCTATATTAAGTGATGTGTTATGTTTTCGAACACTAGATCAATGGTCTTGGGGAATAAGTCCGACTTAAATAACTTACTCTTTGCAATCAGGAAAAAGTCGGATCTTCTATCCAATATTTATATACGTATTAAAAAAACGTAACATTAATTAATTCGTTCTTGTGGTTAATAAGTGTTTCATAATATATCGCCAAATGATAATACAGAATGCGGAAACCGCTGATAAATTGAAATGTGGGCTTTATTTTTGGTCACAACAGTAATATAAGTTTTTTTGCGAGCTATTCGTTTGTGGTAAGATCGAAAAATTTTTCGACCAATCCTTTTAAAACCTTTAAAAGGATAAAACCTTTAAAATTTTGCATAATGCTTAAAAAATTATTTGATAAATTATCTACTGTTTAATAGTCTTCACAAAAACGAAATAAACTTGTTGTTTTACTAAAATATAAATATTTTATGCGGGTTTCGACGAACCACTAAACATCGATGACCTTGGACCGCGCCAATGTATTATTCCAAACTAATAAATTACTCAGACTCGTATACATAAATTTTATACATTTAAAAAAGGAACTAGCTTTGACGATGATTTAATAATCAGTCATCCTAACATGATTTTTGAAACACGATATAACAGCACAATACAACATTTTTTATCATGATCTGGAAATATGTTATTTGTCATTACGATTTTTTTGTCTCACAATTCAATAATATATGTATACATGTTTGAGTTCATTATAACTGTAGCATTATTAAAATTTGACATAAAATGGTGTGTGGCAACGTTTTGTGAAGATAAAATAATAAAAACAAATCGGAAATAATTTATAAATTTATGTATATCACTATATATTTATGAACGTCAAGAATATAATAAATTTGTAAAACTACCAGGAGGCCCGGTTCTGAGAAGAATGGGCAACAAACTTAGCAATGTTTCATCCTATCTTTACATTAATTTTGCCTTAAGTTCAAGAAAGTACATAATTGTATTTCACCAGTCCAATTAAAATGAAGAGATAATAAGATGTAGATGATGATGTTTTGTATGTTCTTTTTATATGCAATAAAGAGAATTACATTTCCGTTTACGTTTCCCATGGAAATTGAGCTTCTTTACGCAACTAATAAAGATATTTTTTTTACAATGTAACTTTAACTAGGGGTGCTGACCCCTTTTACGATAGCAGTTTTGCTGTGATAACACCAGAGGAGATAGAAAAAGATACAGACTGCTTAATTTTGTATCGCCAAGTAATTATGATTAGAATTTGAACAGGAAAATTCAAAGATACCTTAAAAACTTTAATAGATTAGTTCATTAGTAAGGTGCGCCAAAGAAATGGGAATAACTCGTATTTGCTAGAACGTAAATGAATAATCAGAGCCACTGTATTATAGGGTACATTATGGATTTGAAAGTGGATGGTCGTTTAGGGAGAGGGGAACCGGAGAAAAGATGTATGGATTGTGTGATGATATGATGAGGAAAGAAATGAGCGTTGACTTGGCGAGTGATACGAGAGACTGGAACAAGAAGATATGTGGCGCCGACCCCAAATAATAATATTCTGATCCCAATATTATTATTTGGGGCAGGACTAAGAAAACTTTATTACAGACTACGAGCCAACCGCCCTGGCGCACGGGTTTTTAAGCACGTATAATATTAGGTCCTTACCTATGAAATTGGTGTTTTGTATGGAGATTTTGAGGAATTCTGCATTTTCCATACTAAAATTTTTTCAGTTTTCTTCACAACGACGAATCCAGAGATAATAATATTTGGCATGTATCATTAGACAAGCTTTAGTAATATGTGTGTGTGTGTGTTATCGTTTTTAAGTGAATGCAAATAAAATGATGTATTCGGGAGGCACTTAAAAAGAGTTGTCTCAATGTCCAATTTTAACACAATTAAACTTACAACAAATTATCAAAACAAATCAAAAGAGCTCAAAAATATAATCTATTTTTAGACGAGGTAATTATTTTTAGGAATACTCTGAATCTTAATAGTTACAGACAAAATTTTAAGACAGAATAAAAACACCAATTTCATATGTAAGGACCCAATATTAGGCAGCGGTAGCCGAGTTGGGACGGACGGGGCACTACTCGTTCGAGAGGCAGCGGAAAACGCGGGTTCGATCCCACCCTTTGTATCACTAAGTTTGAATAAAACGAATGGACAGTTCATTGTAAATATAGCTTGCCTTACATTGTGCCCGGTGCATGGCAACAGGCTCGCCACCTGATACGAGGGACCTAACATATCTGGTGAAATGTGGGTGTTTAACACCACTGCCTACCCCTTAAGCGAAACAGGCGTGATGATAAGTTTGTTTGTATAATATTTCAATCTATTAAAAAACCTCATCAAAATCTAAGCATGCATAGGCACAGACAGACATAATTTATTATTTTATCAAGACTTTTCTATCAAGTTCTCTGTTTGTGTCGATCCAAATTATAATGGCATTGCCTTCATCGATATAAGTAAATAACACATCGAAGTGAGGATATGAAAGCTTTAGATAGATAGATAGATAGATAAACTCTTTATTTGCAATAATTACACACACACATACTTACAAACAAATATAGGTATAACATACAAATTTCTTATATATTACACATAACAATAAAATAATCATTACAGAACAATAAACAAAAGGTGGTAAGTAACATGTGTGCAAAGAATGCAAAAGGGCGATAGCTCAGATTATGGTATGCTCCATGAGCAACCCACTGATTTTCAGCTATTACCCAATAAAAAGGAGAAAAGCGCGAGAACGACTCGGCTCCATGATACCACAAAATACAGCGACGAAATAAAACAAATAAATATCAATATTACCGAAAACGATTAGACCAGTAAGAATCTGGTAAGAACGCATTAGCTATAATGCTGCGTCAGAGCCCACCACTGAAATGCATTGACCCAGGCGACTATTGCTACTCACACCAAATTTTTGGAAATCCAATAAAAGTACTTTAAGGCGTTTCTTTAAAATAAATTTAGAAGTAGCGTTTCTTATAGGTGGAGGTATGTTATTCCAGCATTTAGTCGCCTGGTACCGAAAACTGCCGGTAAAAGCTACTCTCCTATGAATATGATATGCCAGAGGATTCCGCGTTAATCGTGCTGACCCCGGACCATAAGAATTATAAAATGTCGAAAATTTTAACTTTGAGTAGAGGTATTCTGGTTCCTTTACATTAATGAGGTCAAACATAAGGGCTGCGAGGTGTAATCTTCTTCGCGACTCCATGTTAAGCATAGATGCTTTATTAATAAGAGGTGAGACATGAGTTCGAGGCGGAATATTAAAGCAAAAACGACAGCATGCGTTCTGAACACGCTGAACCATCCTTTGTGTTCTCGTCAACAACCTAGGACCATAAACTAGATCACCATAGTTAAGCCGTGACAGCACTAGCGATTCACAAAGAGTGATACGGGTATTTTCAGATAAACAGCTTTACTGATATTTTAATATTTTCGGTTCAAAATTTAAAATCCATTAATCAGTCCACGACTCTTTACCTTTTATTCATTCGTCATTAAAATTGTGTTTTATATTTATATTAAGTATCAGTGTAATTTATTCATCATTTTTATTTTGTGAATTATAGACGCAATATCATGATTATTTATCGTAAATTTACTCTCAACACTGTTATCATACTGTTCGTTCTAAAATATGTAGGTTTTATAAATTTTAATATCCATATTCTCTGATTTACTGCTTAAACTTTACAATTTTCATCAATGTTTAATAACAAAGCAGGTAATGACTTAAAATCAGATCATCTGTGTTGATTTTAAGAATATTGAGAAATATCTGTAAGCTTATATTTCTTCGATAAGTGAACTGGTTTGGCGACTAGTTGGTCAACAAGTCCCCAGCTAGTTGACATTAAAGCTTGTAACCGGGTTATTTTTACGGCAGTTTAACACAAAAAATATGTTTGTTTTCATTATTTTATATAAAAAAAGATCGACTAAAATTAATTGTTTTTCTTCATTTCTATTTTTTTTTGTCAAGACATTGGTGAATATTATTTTTATAATATGATGTTTAATTCACAATAAGGATAGATTAGTCAATAAGTTTTTTATACTTTTTGAATTCAATAGCTTTCTCTGCAACATACGTCACATTTTTAAACTTTTTTGTACTAAGGCAATGTAAACTACAATAAAACCCTATCACAGTTCAATCAGTGATAGTGGAAACCTGTCAGCTATTGCGCAAGTGACCAATGCACCACTTTTACTTTTGCGGTGTCAAGTTGCGGCCTAATGTTGAATAACTATAATTGTTCAGGGTGTGCTGCCACTGAAATGGACAGGTGTCTGGCGACAGACTGTGCGTAAAAATTTCGTTTTAGAATTTCGGATAAAGAATTTTCGAAAGTGATTCCTTTGTGAAACTGACGGAAAAGGTTTTGCTTGCTTCTTGCCACTGACTGTGAAGGGCCCTTTGTAAGTTAAGTGTAGGTTAAACAATTAAGGTATAATGTATCTCAACGTCAGTGCTTTTCTTTAGCTAATTCCGTATACTAATGAAGTGTGCTAAATAAAAGCCTTTTGATCTAAGGAACTAAAGTAGTTTGTTTTTAATATTTGACAAAACTTTCACAACGTATCATTTTCAATGTTCCAATTGTCAAAATAAAAAAATGGCTGTTTTGGTTTGTCAAATTTGGCATTAAGCAGTTAAACACTTAAGACCTGCTGTCCTACTCTCTAACCAAATTTCAATGGATTTGAATTGGATTTCTGTCCTTTCAAACACTTTTTTGAAATTATCAAAGGATTAATTTAATGCAATCAATATTGACTTGTCAACATTACGCTACAAAGTAGGGCAGCAGAAGTTGTTACTTTAACGCCTAATAAATGATCGCTTATGAGACAATAAATTACAAATTCATGATTTTGTTTTGTACTTAATTGATGTTAAATTGTATTGAGAAACTGATTTACATAATTTTTTAGTATTACCTTTCAAATCCACTCATCAGTCAATGAACGAGTAACGCGATTGCGTTAAGGAATTCGTTGCAGTTAAATAAGACGTAATCAACAAAAGTGAATATTTAAAGATCACGAGTACAAAATAATCCCCGAAAGATAAGGTTTGTAGAAATAATTCAATATGATATTTTTACAGTGATGATATCTTATGATATTGAATTATTTCTTATTTATTCCACTTTTGCAAGTAAATGACAATTACTAGGAGCCTTTTTCGACTATGATAAAATTATTTGGCATAAATACACACGAATTATATAAACTTATTTCAAAGGAGCAAAGAACTCCTGAGGAGCTCGGTGGTGTAATGGTTAGTACGCTTTGGCTTTTGATATTGAAAACAAAGCTACCTTCGCCATGGTTAGGCCTTGGATGTGTGACTAAAAACTTTGTGATCTCGAAATCCTGCTTCGGAAGGCAAGTTAAGCCGTTGGTCCCGGTCGGTATTGTAACCGTGTCTACCCACTAACCCGCATGGGCCAGCGTGGTGAAGTTACGGCTCATAGTCCTCATGTGTTTCTCCATGAGAAAGGCCTATGCCCGGCAGTGGGACGTTTGTTACGATGTTGAGGACGAAGAAACTCTTGCTGAGATTCTTGCCAGATTGTACAGACTCAAAATAAGGCCATGATTGTGAAATGGCTAAAAGAAATGCTGGCATAAGCAATGTAATTTTAATGCAGTTTTATTATAATTGTTACCTAGAAATAATTATTAATACTGACATGACTAATTGAATTTCGGTTCATTTTAATTAATAAACGTAGGATTGTTACTAAAATTTTTAATTCTAATTTATGGTACCTCAACATGGTTTCCTTCATACAGAAACATAAATTGTGCGTGGTGTGTACACGGTAGTATTATGAGCCTGGTTACAATATAGGTTTTTGAAAAAAAAAAATAAGATTATAAGTTTCTATTTTTAGGGGAATAGAACGTATTTGAATGTGTCTTATAAGGATACCAGCGTAAAATCCAAATAAACAATTTTTGTCCAGTCACGAACATCTCGACACACTTTCGTTCAGTCTCACATTCTTACAAAGTTCAAGGTTTTTTATTAATAGCCTCGTTTCCTAGTGGTACAACGACATCTGACTCAGCGTGTAGCTAGCTAGGGCTGGGTATTTCGTTCAAATAACTAAAAAATTTAATTATTTAATTTTCTAACATTCTCATAAATTATAAGGCATAAGTTTTATTTTACGATATATAAATATTTTTGATATTTTCACATAAATAAGAATATATTTTTTTTGTTTTTTTTTTTAATTATGACAGGTAAGCTCTTGGCCTTCATCTCACCTGATGGTAAGTGACGATAAGGCCAAAGGTGGAAGCGAGCTTCACCTGAAATCCTCAACAACTGAGGAACTGGCTATCTTACCTCTGAATGCCGGAACACAAAAATGCTTAAGACATTGTTGTTGTTATATTTTATTGTCTGAGCCGTAGTTGTTTGATATCTAAAAGTTGTTTCACTTAGTATACAAAGTTTTAATTTTGTTTTAAGTTTGAATTTTGAGTGCCATTACGGATGTAAAAAAACACGATTTTTTACTTAAGTAAATTGAAAAGAGACGTTAAGAAGTCTTTGGGAATATCCTTCTCCGTGATAAGAGAGTTAAAACCTGTACTTGGCAAATTCCTTAAAGCAGGAAATTGTCTTGAATTTTTTATTGATCCTTACAATATAAAAATTTTAATGCTTTTCAATAATGTCACGCTTTGTGGCAAAACATTTTTTAAGTTACCTGTGATAATCTATACATGTCTATACTTAAGTATAATAAAACTGAAGTAGTCGAATGTCTGTAGGTACATAGGAAACAAATGCTTAAAGCCATGTCAAGGGAAATTTAAAAAAGGGAAAATACCAAAAACTATTTTTTTTTTTTTGCTTCTCTGTCTGTTTGTATGGGTTCATCTCAGAAATGGCTGGACCGATTTAAATAAAATTTTGCATGGTGATACCTATATCCCTGGTAAACATTTTAGAAAATATATCATATATCTCATATTCTGGAAAATTGTTACTGGGTAGGTAAAAAACCATAGTAAGTAGTAAACGCGGACGAAGTCGCGGGCAACAGCTAGTTTTTATATAAGAAAGTGAAAGATTACGATTTGATAAGATTCAGGTAAAAATTTTGCAGCTTGAACTGCAGTGTTTTTTAATACTTAAAAAAACTTTCTAAGTGAAAAGAGAACCGATCTAAAGACCGAGTAAAATATTCATGAGCTCTTAAGGATGTGACGGTAAATTTGTTAAAGAGTGCGAGTGAGGTGTGTTGTATGGATAATGCATAAATATTTGTATAGTATGAGACTGTGTCCCGTGTTGGTCTGGGACACAAAAAGAATGTACCAACTGTTTTTCTTGCCTGGCATGTCGTAAAAGGCGACTATGGGCGTATTGGGTCCTGGGTTTGTGATTGTGTAGGCGATGCGCTAGCCACTTGTTACCACTTTTTCGCGATTTTCCCATCTGACCAAACCCAATTTTTGTAAGGCTAAATGTGGACTTCAGGAACACAGTACAGTGCTCCTTGGGCTCTACCGAACCTTTCGGGGATTACAGGCGTGATTGTATGTATGAGACTGTGATTGCGATGCATAAAAACTTTTAAGCTGGGTTTATCATGGTTTACGTTAGGTGTACATGATAATGTAGTGTAAGATATATTTATTTAAATCTTGTACATAGACAAAAGAGTCAGGGAGTGAGTGGTGACATGGTGTGCGGATAAAGAAGACACCTGCCACCGATCCTACATAAGATTGGGTAATTGGTGAAACAGGGTAGGAGAAAGAAGAGATTTGTCAAAAGATAGGAGGAAGTGGTGAGAGTGCGCTTGGAGGCAAAGTTAGATCATAGATAACATAAAATTATCATCACCCACATCATGAAATAATCCTACATGTAATAAGGGACGAGTCAAAGCCATATCGCATTGGCGTGATTTGATAAAAGGTAAAATCTGGTCATCTAGTACATTGTAACAAGAATTACAACTGTTCTCAATATTTAGCGCTTGCAGCTCAAAGAAACACCAGTTTCTATTTGGTGCTCTTAAACTGGCTATTGAATATATAACGTACTGTAACAAGCAGTCTTAAGAAATAACTCCCAATCATACAGCCGCAACACTCTCGTTAACTCAATTGCATTATACGCCTAATTAAACCGGACAAAAAGAGAGCGGTGTTACCTGTTCATATGCACTGTTTACTGACCATAAGGGGAAGCGAGCTTGTTCCCTGGTAACGTAATTACGTTACGGGAACAGTTTAGGGACGGAAAGGGATTCGGGAGACCATTCACCCGAATCGTAAACAATGTGTAACAGCTTCAAGGCTCGCAGTCTGCCGGTATTAGCAGGAACGAAAATTTCCACACAAAATGAAACTGATGAAAACTTTGGTCGTTAGAGAATTTTTCGTAAAAATGTTGGAAAATACAAATTGGATATTTTTTTCCGGTTTTATATGAATAATGTGTGATATGACTCCGGTACTAGAATCAAATATAAAACTTTTAATAGCAGAACTACAAAAAATACGTATATAAATAATAATAATAGTGTATTTCACACATCATTAATTTATCTTTGCATATTATTATTTTATGAAAAAGATACAGAAAAGTCGTTTTAGACTTAAAAAAGTGAGATAATTATTATCATGGGTGATAAATAGACGATGATACCATACACACACATACATACCCAACCAAATATAAAATAAAAACAAATATGCACACAATGTTAAAAGTATTCAAATTAGAACTAAATGCTTGATTATTAGCACTTACTTCTAAAGTTCCTAAGAGACACTTTTAGGTCATCGTGTCAAAAAGCCTAAATTCTAAAGTGAAAGGTACTACGCCGTATTTTGTTGAGATATTTTTTTTTATCTATCAATTAAACTTTAAAATAACACGAGAGAAAAAAATTACTGTAAATGACACAACTTTAAGAATAAAAAGAGTATTTTTACGAGTATGTCCACAAAACACAAAAGCTAGCGGAAAGATTTTCTTAAATACCGATAAAAGCTAGTTGACTCATATCAGAAGTTATGGAACTAATGTTTAATTCGCATAGTATTTAGTAGTAGTCACACGAAAATACCTAGCATCTTCAGATACCAGACTTCAGATAAAATAGCTTGGGATCCGGGATTTAAAGGGTTAGTCCAATAAAACTTTCATACATAGCTACTAAATGAATCACCTAACAACGTAACATTACGAAGCCTGTGTAACCAGCTGATTAGGCAGCGATAATATTAATTATATTTTGTCTGATCTGTGCTGGTCCTTGTCTAACAGGAAAGGAGTCTGTACCATGCAAGTAGTCGCTAGATGGGGGCAGTGTTAAACCAACTATTATGGAGATCCTTGCGGGCAGCCTATTCGCAGTGTCTTTAGGCTCAATGGTTATGAGATGACAAACATTATATTACATATTACTAATATTACATAGACAACCCCAAAACCAATACATTTCTCATTAATTTCAATAATTCTTTCTATCCACCGCCCGCCCAAATCACGTAACTTGTACCACACCTGGCTCCTCGTGGTGCTGCGTGACGGAATCCGCCACGCTCCAGTTGTTATAATTGTGCCACTTGTCAATTTCTCACTAAATATTCTAGATACCTACAGTTTTTATAGCCGGTTCATGGACGGCCAGTATTTGTGTCTTCTTCGATTTGGGGTCGTCGGTTGTAAAAAGGAAAGTGAACTCCAAATGATTTTGTTTGGATTTCTTTTTAGTGTAAGATACTTGCCATATCGCGTTTTAAGCTGCTCTTTTCCCGTATTGAAATATTTCATTACACGAACAGAATAAAAAATTGTTACTGAAGTTCCCGAAGACAAACAAAATTTGAAATCTTGCGAATAAAATGTCAATCGAAGAGTAACAAAAAACACGAAAGTAGTCACGGGAATCACCCCTGACAAAATAGTTTACAAAATTCATCCGTGAAAAATTTTGCTTGCTTGTCACTTTATTTTTATTTTAGAAATCACCGATGAAACATCTCCCATTTAAGGTTAAAAATGCTGTAAAATCTTGGAACTATTCTAACAAAAAAAGTTCCAGTCCCCGTGCATGACACATTTTTCATATTAACTAAATAATGTATAAAAACAAAAACCGATGTATTTTGATCAAAAAAATCTTCATATATTCTGAGTGATGTAAAAAGGGATATCGGTAACATTATTTATTGATTTTCTTATTTACACGCAATGACAATTCACCTATAACTACATAAGTAGGTACCTACGTTGCTTATTTAATATCAGTTCTTATGAAACCATATTGAAAAAAAAAATGGTTCGAAATTTTAGGCAACGACCTATCGTCCGATCGTCGTTCGATGACTTGGATCGATGGTAGAATATATAAGTTGACGTCGATTGAAAAATTTTGACCATAACATTAATCGATTCGATTGACGTTACTCAATATTATCTAGGAAATGACAAGAACATTTTTTTTAAGTATACAGTTTTATGCGGCTTAAGAGAAGAATGAACGTTTCAATTTAACAAGTTTTTCATGCTGCTATTCGAAGCTTTGTAATAACAAAGCTTCGAATAGCAGTCATATCAATTACACAAAACGCTTTAAGAGTAATACGTAACGGGTTGACTTATTCATGTTACAATGGTGCCGGCCATCAGCGTGGTTTTGTTGTAGTCGCTAGGGTCACTATGAGATGTTTTATAAACGGACAAATTAACTTTGTCCGTTAATCTCCTATCTCCGTGTCTCGTATAAAAAATGTGTGAATAAATGTCTTTGTAAAATATTCTTCTAGGGTATAATACTTTAACATAAACCGAAAATTTCGTCTTACCACAAAAGACAAATAGAACAGTTGTCTATCACTTGTTTAACTAAACACTATTTAAAGTTTAACTTTAACGCGTTCAACGCCTGTTTAATTTTTGTTTAGACGATGTGTAAAACACGGTCTTGTGGTAACGTTTTTTTAAAACACTTGCTTAACAGATGTTTAAGTTTTTTGTGGTAAGACGGATAATCTCTTTACATTTAGGCATATTCTAAAAGAAGCACAACTTCACTTTTGTTTTTACTCATATCCTAACAGTTTTGTTGAAAGTTTATTTTTTTCTTTGTAAGATATAATATTGTTTTCTTTTTGTCGTCCTTCCGCGTTCAGCATACATACGTCCCACTGCTGGGCATAGGCCTTCCTCGTGGAAAAAGACATGAGGAGTATGAGCCACAACACCACATCGCTGGCCTAATGCGGGTAGAAACGGTTGCAATAGCGACCGGGACCAACGGCTTAACGTGCCTTCCGAAGCACGGCAAGGTACGAGATCACAGAATTTAGGTCACCCAGCCAAGGCCTGACCATGGTGAAGATAGCTTTGTTTTCGATATCGAAAGCCAAAGCGTACGAACCACAACACCACTGAGCCCCTCAAAAGTTCCTTGTTCCTTTGAAATAAGTTTATTTATCATTCGCGTGTATTGACATCAAATAATTTTAACACACCACGGTAGAAAAAGGCTCCGTTGAATAAATAAGAAACCATTCAATATCATATAGAATTATTTCTACCTTATCTACTCTAAACCTTATCTTTCGGGGATTATTTTGGATATTATTTATTACTCTTGATCAATCAATATTTACTTTTGTTGATTACTTCTTATTTAACTGCAACGAATTCTTTAAATCAATCGCTTTACTCGTTCATTGACTGATGACTGGATTTAAAAGGCAATTATTTATAAAAATTCTGTAAATCAGTTCTTAATACAACTTAACTTCAATTACGTCCATAACAAAAGCATTAATTTGGTCCGAGCTCCGCAATATAGATCATAATAAGGAGAAGTTAATCAAAAAAAGTAATTTTAAGTAATACTAGTAGTTTAGTTTAGTTTAGTTTAGAATACTTACTTAGTTTAGAATACCCTTAATGATGGCGTGGCGTCCCTACTTGGTAGAGTAATCTATTACAATTACAATACGTCCATTACTGACCCAAACTGGTTCTATGGGTCTCTAGTACCAGTTTCTTGACCTACAATAGACACATAGGATTACATCTCTGATCTCATTCTGCTCTGTTACATTTGTTGTTTCTTTTATTGCTTGTTTTCTAGATCATTTTGTTTATTTCTTAAGAGAAACTTTTTTTTTTAAAGTGACATTATTAACATTATGCCTGTAGTCAGCGGTGTTGACGCCAACATTATGACTGTAATAACTTCTTTATTATTTTCACAGATTATTTTATGTTATAGCTTTTTCTATCTACTTGCGGTATATTAACATTTACCTCATTGAAAAAGTCAAAAGTCAAACTCTGCAAACTTCAGAAGAAAAGAAAGCCAACATAAATGGATAATAAGACGACCAAATAACGATAAAACTCAAAAAAATATTTTTTTCAACCCCCTTTTTAACAAGAGTAACATGAAATTTCTGAATTAAATATACCTAAAAATTGCGGAATACTTTTTAAAGTAGCTTGCTTCGAAATGTTTATTACAGAAATGTGAACATGGCCAACGTTGGTTTTAATTATTTTACTGTCGTTGATATTTCCTAGTCCATTAGTAGATGCAAAGACGAAAAACGATTGAATACTCAGCCAAACGCTAAAATCATTAGAGAATACCGTGCATTAATTATGATAGGACTGCGCTTATTTCAAATTACCTAGACCGCAGTACCGCAGTGCCTTTGGAGTTTTGTCAAATAGTGACGTATGTTTTTCTCGATAAATAAGTTTCTGGGATTTGTCGATAAAAGTTTTCATCTATAATAGTTTATAATTAACGTGAAATGATAGTATTCTTTCCACTTTATCCAGAAATGTGGACAAAAACCTTTACTCAGTGTTACTCTTTAAAATCAATATGCTTTTGAACAATTCTTTGATTTCACACAGGCTTGGTTACACATAGAACTAGGTTACTACTACCAATTAAGTTGTTTCGCTTGATTTCGAAATATTAATGTAAATGAAGTACTTAAATATTTTTAATACAGAAAATATCTCATTGCCTTATAAGTATGCTCATATAGACAAGGCAAGCTGTGAGAATAACTTTCTTTGAGAGAAACTTTGAAACCGGGAAGAAACAAATTAGTTATTCTGTAAAATTTTTACTCAAACCATCTGTTGAAATTTTATTTAGGGCGATAAGTTAAGCCCAAAATGATTTTACCCATAATTACAGTGTTATCACCGATTTAGCCAGACTGGTTTATATGTTACATTGTATTTGCTCAATATTTTGGCACACACATTTTTAACACAATTTTAACATTAAAATGTCACATGAAAGGTAAATTTTGTGCTTTAGATCATGTTTCTTTATGAGGAAGGCCTGTGCTCAACAGTTGGACGTTTATAGGCTGAGGAAGACGTGCTTTAGAACGGAATTTTGCTGAAATGTTGTAGTATACATGTTCCTTATTTATTTATTTATTCCTTGAACACGTAGTACAATGGTGGATATTTCTTTGTCTCACACGTTATTAGCGTAAGTTAGAATGGCGTGTTTTGACAAGGAATACAAAAATAAGTAGTTGTTACAAAATGAGCTTATTTCGCCACGAATGAGTTTTAGTAAATCTAGCTTGAATAGGTATCTTTTACACAACATACGCTTCGCAAGCACTAACAAATGGTACGTTAACAAAGAAAAATATAACAAGTCCAAAATCCAGTTCTGTCACGTATCGCACAAAGTTTAATTTTGTCTGTTTTATTACTTTAGCTTCACAAAAATTGTGAACGTTGAAATAATACAGATTGCTATTTAATTTTTGACGAGACTTGGATTGAGCGAAAATTTCAAAACTGCGATAAAAATAATACCTACTATTATGTTGGTATAGCACCGTATTTAAACAAAATTATAATTTACCTACAAAAGTTCTTGTTGCATCTTTAAAATATACGTAAATTTTATTCACATGCAGTTAATATTATTACCGATTTGAAAGATTCTAACATTTACCTTGTGAAACAAGTATACAATTTCTGATCCCTGATATTTGTGCATGCTTCATGATACAAGGTTTTCCGGAGTTTTATTGATCGGATGGTGTAGAGGTCAACATTCTAAAGTATATTGTGTTATAAACATAAGAAACATTGTTGTGATGTCTCATTGTATAAAATGGAGTTTATCGAAATTTTAATGACTATCATTAGATTAAATACATAATTATATATTTCTAAAACTTGAAATTTTAAAATAGAGGTTATTTTAGGACTTTTTGACTTGTCAAAAATATCGATAGGCATTGATTTGACAGTACTGTGTCTTGTCACTAAAAACTCGGCGATTTGGGAATGCACTGCCTGACAAAAAAGGCGGAAGCTCATTGGAAATTTATCTGTCCTAGTCTGTACCTCGCCAAAAACAGTAACATAAGTGGGTCCACATTTTGAACCTTAGAAGAGTACAATAAAGATCAAAACTCAGGCCACATTTTGACAGATACCCTATTTTGTACAAGCGATGTTGTTTTTGCAATTTGACTGCATTCACAGAAGAGTCCCCTCGCTAATGAAATTTGAACGAGCTACAGAATTTTGAAGTTTTTTTTATTATATTCGTTCCACGTCGTTAGCAGCGAGAATTCGGGCTGCCTTTTAAATTTCAAATTAAGCTTTTGTTTGTACTAAATAAATCTTGGCACAGAAAGAAATTTAGTTTCTGTGTACACGCTACCCAAAGCTTTGAGATAAATGAGACGGGAATCGGGTTCGCATTTTTCAAATGCACTTTAGGAACATTCGCTTTTACCGTTTCAGTTTTGCGCTTTGAGATTTAAGCGGGTACTCGAAAAGGTGTTTTAGGTGTACAATTTAAAGTTTGCATTCAATTACGTTGTCTGTTATTTATGTACTGGTTAATCATTTTATGTGTATCTGGAATTGGATTAATTCCTTATTTAAAGTTTTTGGTTCAATATTTATTTTTGAAGTCACAATGTGGTACAAATTTGATAAGTGCACATTTGCAATCAAACACGGCATTAGTTAACAAATACGTCTGTAATGTTGTAATAACAAGGTTTGATTACGTGTATTAAGAACGCAATTTTATATGTCATAAGATGTAATGAAAACAAATGCAACACCGTACGAAAGCAAGGACCATAAATTGCTATAGCCTTTGAATAAGTTCAACCAGTTTTTATGTCACGCAATAGTATTAAAAATATCTAACAAAGAAACATCACGAAGGCCAATATTTTAATAGAGCAGCAGTATTTAACGTAACATCAGCATATCATTAAGATATGTCTGTGTTCCCGGGGAAGACAGTGGTGTCTACGTCCACAAGTTCCACAACACATCTAACATTTTTAGATGCCTTTGTTCTTGGGAGAGTCTGTTATCATGCAATGGTATTCTAAATAAACTATAATCAGGTATTGACCAGACATAGGCCCGTATTACAGAACCAAACTCAAGCGTAGATCTCTGCTTGAGCGCAGTTAAAAAGGGATGGCGCTGTGTGGGATCAATAGCGCCATCCCTCTCTAACAGTGCTCAAGCAGAGATCTACGCTTGAGTTTGGTTCTGTTATACGGGCCTTAGTAGTAATGGACAGTTTGGTATCGCTTGCACGTGTGGTATCCATAATCGAAGCAAAAGGTGAGCCCAAACACATAATGTGTAAGGCAACTGATCAAGTGATGTTCATATATAATACTCTTATTTCGTTAAATTTTTACACAAATTATTAATGATTCTCTAGTTGGAAGCATCAATCGCCTTAAATTCACGTGTGACATAAAATACACGTCTATCATCAGAAGTTTCTATTTCAGTATGAAAACTTTCCGTTAAAATATATATATTTTAACAATATATCAAAGGAAAAGGGTCGACGTGTCCACCTGGAATAGTTCAGAGTTCATAATGTTTCCCTAATGACCTTTATAGATGGGGTAAATAATTAGGGACTGACAAAATTATTTTTCTATGCCACAACTCTAATTACATCACAAATATTTGCTATTTCGAAAACATATAATAAAATTTGATTTTTCTATACAGCAAATATTTAATATTTTAATATTTTTATAAGTTACTTGATTGATTGTAAACAGTCAGTTCAAGACAATATTAATATATGACTACATTTTTCTAAGGAGAATTTCGGAAATTGCGAAAAAAATTATTTTAACCATTTACTAGATAGGGTTTTTCAAAATGTATACTGCTAATAGCACTTTATCGTCCGTAGTGGACGACGATGATGATAATGATACTAGACATAATATTAAAACTACACCATGATGTTTAGTGCCTATTCATTGAAAGGTACTAACATAAATAACAAATTATGACCGACGAATTTGTTTACTTATGGTAAGTTTTTTTAATTCGTGGTAATAGTTACCCAAATAGTTGAAATCTAGACCAATAGCGTCAATGGAAACATCAAAATGTATGACGTCATCTTGCCAAATAAGTTTGCGATGAAATTTCAAAGCAATATACATCAGCCTCCATTTTACTACTCCCAGTATTGTGTTATGGTTAAAATGTCTATGATTATTTAACTATAGTAATATTTGAAAATTCTACTACTGGACGAGATTTAATATCACGACATCATGATTCATCACCATTGGTCCATTTTTAACCTACTGGTCAATATGACCACGGATCATAAAACCGACCCTTAGTGAAGTGGGATGAAAATACTTTATTTAAGTAATAGTTTTATCGTATATTATATTTAAGTAAAACTAAAACAAAGCAAAAAAGCCGAGGGGATAGGCAGAGGTGCTTACACCCACATTTCGCCAGATGATTTTCAGTGTACCAGACGGTCAAACTCATGCTTGTCTGATTTGTAGAATTAGCGTTATCAATGAGTTTTCTTTGGGACTGTATGGTACGGCAAGTGGTGAAGATACCCATCCTGGTTTCGTATATACAACTTTTTCAATTTCTTCAAGTAATCAATGAAACCTTAATTTAATTTATGTAATATTTTAGACTACTTACATTTGTAATGGAAAATGTGATAAACTGCAGAATATATAGCTATTTATAGATATTTATTTATTTTTTCTTCTCAAACTTCAATGACGTTGTAGTTTGTGACATTTTTTAAAAAGAATAACGATGCAAAGAAACTTGCTGAGTTTCTTGACCGTTCTTCTCAGAATAAGGCCTCCTGGTAGTTTTGTGAACGGATGGCGTAGTTTATCGCTTACACGAAAATTTGTTAAATGCTATTGACGTTCATAAGCATGTGCTTCAAGACACATCTAAATTGAATAAATGATTTTGAATTTTGATTTTTTTTAAAGGCTGTTGTCATGCACCCGGCACAATATGAGGCGATATTCACAATGAACTTTATATAAGTTTAATTCAAGCTCAGTGGTACAAGCGGTGGGATTGGACCCGCAATTCCCGCGGCCTCTCGAACGAGTAGTGCCACGTCCGTCCTAACGGCTACCGCTGCCTATAAAACTATTAAGTATATCATTAAAATTGATCCATATCTCAAAGTTCTAAATTTTAAAATATAGAGGATACGTTTGGTTATAATAATTGTCACCTTTACATAATGAATATACAATTTCAAAAAATAAAAATAAAATAAAATAAAAAAATATTTATTTCTTCAAACACACAATACATTAAAAATTATACATTGCAGGAGTTACCTAGTAAGCATAAATATTACGCTTGTGGCAGGTAACTCCGCTCCTTCTTAACAACTTAACAACTTAACAATTTTGTATTGTATATAATAAAGTTTTTGAACATAATGTAAAACAGACACAATTACAATCTAAAGCAGTTACAGTTCACAATTTAAAGCAGTTCCTCAAAGCAGTTACATACAGTTAACAATTTAAAACAGTTCCTCCACTTCCCCCTATGTGAGTGGTTGATTGTTGGTTGGTTGTTTATGACGCAATTTGCACTACTGTTACATTTGTCGTATTAAACTATCTCTATCGTCGTCGTCTATAATAACTCGGAATAATAGAGGCGATAGAAATGTTACTTTCATTAATTTTGTATATCATTTAGGATCGGAATAATGTGCCTGACCTTACTGTCTAAGCATAGAGTAAGCAGGCGCAGAGACTTAACAAAATTTATGAATATAAAGGTAATAATTTAATGTTTACTAATGCTAATAGTTAATCTTGAGTTCATCAATGTGTGTAGGCATCAAAGAAAGATAATTTTAAAATATAAATTGTAACCTACATCTAACATTATTTCAACTATATTTAATCATCACTCACTCAGTTATAATAAAATATTTGTTAACAAAAAAGTACTTGGACCAATTAATAACTTCATCATAAAATGTTGAAGCAATTGTAAACCCAAAAATGATTAATTTTAACCTACTTTAGTTTAAAGACAATCTTATCGTTCTGGACAGTAAAGATTGAGCATGTCTGAATTACGGAAAACAATTTCCTTAATCTTAGCTAACAATCAACAATGATCACTTGAAAATTTTCTACGCACATAAAAGTGTTTGCAAACATTCTTTTACGCTCCAATTCCTTTGCATTGCTATGAGATATAATACAAAGTAATGTTTCGATTTTATCAACCATACCAGTCACTTATGAAAAGTCGCACCTGTGAAATATAGGTCTGTAGTAGTGAAAACTCATATGTATTTTTATTACCCAAGTTAAAATTATATGTTTGGAAATTACATTACATTACATCAGTACCCGTTGAGTACTGAATCCATATTGCAGTTAAATCACCGTTAAATATTAATTTAGATCAACGGGAAAATATTGTAATATACGTAAAAATTGTTTGTTCAATTGCTGTCTGCTGAGTTCTTTATATTTTTTGACGAAGGAAACAAATAAACAGTTCGCCTAATGGATCGATGGTAAAATGGAATAGTTGACGTGAATCGATAGATTCATCGATTCTACCATCGATCAATCGATTGGTCTGGTTTCAGAACACCCTGCGAACTACCTACTCACGCGTGGTTTACCTTAAATATCTAAAGAAAGCGTTCTCAGCATAGGAAACAATTAGCTCTAGCTCTTAGTGATCTCGAACTCCTCCGTGCTTCGGAAGGCACGTTAAGCCGTTGGTCCCGGTCGCAATTGCAGCCGTTTCTACCCACCAACCCGCATCGGGACAGCGAGCGTGGTGGTTGTTTTTTTTATGAGGAAGACCTGTGTCCAGCAGTGAGTAGTATATAGGTTGAGGACGAAGTTCCAGCAACCTCATTCACCACAGAAACACCAAATCAGTGTTCATTATAGACAGAAGCGAACCAATCAACTATTCTGTCTAGCATTCAAGTCAAGAAAAAGCAAGCGTGGAATTAATCTAAAAATTATAATTTCGCATAACTACGTCCAAATATTTCCCACAATAAAATTATATGACTCAACCTAATAAGCCAATGGACATCATAAAATAAATTTTACTCATTACATAACGAGTATTTGAAATAATTATGACATTAATTTGACAGGTTAAGATTGCATGCGCCCACGCACTGTGACAAACTTGGTCTCTTCGGGTTTCGGGAAAGTGATTCATAGTATTTATTAATCAAGGAAGTATTGTTACTAACTAAGAAGTTACCGGTTTAGGAGTAGCGTTATACGGGTTTGCTTAAATGTCACTTAATTATCGCGAATAGCTATAGGATGTTGATTTAAGACGTCGGGTTGAGTAATGTTGAGAAGTTAAATAGCCATTTAATTTAATAATAATATGGATTTAAAAATAAATTTGTGACAAACAATGGTTTAAGACCCACATTAACGAGGAAAATATACATTCTGTTTGTCATACGCTAGTGTGCTTGATATTATAAAATTTATATTGTACTTTAGAATTATTTATTTATTTAACAATTAATTGTACACAGAAAAACATAACAAAGAAACGACAAATTACAAAGACAGTACAAACGGTGTGGCCTATTCCTAACAGAAATGTTGGCCTATACACCTGCGATAGGAGATATGGCAAGAAAATGTTGGTTGTTAATCTTTGTTATGAAAAAATTGAAAGAAGTAGTTCGGTTTTAAATTTAAAAAAACTGATTGTAGGCGATGCAATTTTATAAAATTTAAAACCGAAAGCGAAGTATCACTACAATTATCTTTCTATGTATAGGTACTCTGTACAACGCGTTTTTGCGATCACTCCTTTTCCTTTCATTTGGCCTTGCGGCGGACAGTGTACACTGGTTATACTAACGCCTTATACAGTACTGTAAGCTACAAGTCAAGAGTAACACTTTGCTTATTAAGTACCTAATTAGCAACGCCTAATTATGTTTAAACTAAGCGCAGATTGAGAAGTGAAATACATGACAAAATATAAAATGCCATAAGACTTCTATTGTATAACGTTTGTTGTCTCGTAGAGATCGCTCTTTATGATAAGCCCTCCATTGTGCAATTCACGTCATATTCCTTTCAAACTGATTTTATACAATAAAACTTTATCTTTAAATGTATATGTACGTTCTTACAATGAAGTCATTAGTTGGAATTTTCTTAATGTAAAAATGTTGATAAATTAGGCTAATTTTTCAGTCCTCATTTTGTGATAAGGCTATAATTAATTATACGAATTTTAAATTAAGATATCGTGTAATAGGATCCTTATGTAGCTATAAATTCTGGGTTCTTTATGATTTTCTTTAAATTTAAAACTAATTAATTTGTTCCATATTACTACGAGTATGACAACAGACGCAGACAGATAATATTTTCTCTATTATTTTCTATAAAAACATTATCACAAAAAATAAAAGAATGAAACATTATTGTGTGTCTACTGTATCATAGTATGTTTTCTTTTGCATGTCCCTACCATTCTAAATTATTTGCCTGAAAATATAACGTTAATAGTTTAAATCGTCATATGAATTACGGTTAGTTTATATTATCCTCCATTATATGTATACACATCGACCTTATGACATAAATTCGCCCTCGCAATTATGAACCCAGAGTCGGTACACATGAGAATTCTTAGTTCATTCAATAGATTTTCAACGTTATGTACTACAAATAGAGAACAATGTTCAATGACAAAATTTTACGTTTTGTGATAATATTGGGAGTGTTTGCTCATGCGCAGTTTAATAAATTATCCAGAACTGCATATTGAACCAATATTTGACTTCATACTGCCAGCAGAATACAATTGCCTTTTCAGAAGAGAGACAAAAGAAAAAAAAATAACTGTCGATATAAATGAATAGATCTTCACAGTAAAGAGAATCGTAGGTCTCTTTCTATAATTTTGTTAGTTACCGTAAAATAACATCATATTTTTTATTGAGCTAGAAAGCATCTAAATTAATATACGACAGTCTTAATTTAATTCTACATACAACTATTTCAGAATTATATCTAAGAACCTGAAAGGCCGCAACGCAAAAATTGTATCTAAATATTTATACTTCTTTTACGTTCCCAGTAATACAAATGTATGTATTTTTAATCGACTTCAAAAAAATCCAAAACAAAAAAAAAATATTTTCTGCCTGCGTAAGTAACTTTGCTGTTGGTACAATTTTATAAAAAAAAATAGAAAAATAGATATTCAAATTTAGCAATTTTTGTAACTATTTTATATGGCTTTTATTGTTTTAGTATATAACCAAATTTCGCGCTGTATTTTACAATAAAAATACAAATTATTCAAGCTTGCAGTTTCCAAGCAGAGCGATACAAAAGTGTATACTTCTATAGTTACAACGAATTCGTAAAGTTTTTTTGTAATCTGTACCGGCCTTATTGTGGCTAGATAATAGTGATTTTAAATTAAAATCGCCTCTAGCGTTGTCCTTATTTTACAGAACGTACTAAGATAGGCTTCGGTCACAAGCTGCATAATTTATTTTTTTTACTTTTTTCCTATAAAACTTGCTAATCTTGCTATACCTATATAATTTTAACAATTGACATCTCAGGTATTCTAGAAAAAAAAACTAAATAATAATTTTGACGTGAGTGTTCGGATATTATTGAACAGTTGGCTGCTCAGATATTAATGAAGTAATTAATGTTCAGATGACATTCAGATTGACATTTTAACTGTTGAAATGTCTATGGTCACCTAGTCTGCTACGATATATCAGTTGGCGACTGTACGTCTTCAGTTTAAAAACATACTCCCATATAACCTTTGATTTTTGACCATGGCAAACTTTTCTGTCTTAGCTACAAACACTATATCATCCTATATTTACAGTTATTGCCCATAAATAACTAGAATAATACCTACAAACTAGCAACCTTGTTTGTAGAGCAAGGTTCAAGTTAATATTTCCCACTGTTGAGGATAAATTAATACCATATAAATCTAGTTACATCATCACTAGCAAATTTATAATGTCTCAGTGTTCAGTTTCATTTCAAGGCAAGAAAGAGAGAGAAAAAAATTTCTTGTCTCATTTGATAAGCTTACTAAAGCTGTTCCTTTTGCCTTAGAATTTCTTATTAATTACATGCAGACTTCTCACCTTATTCCAAGTGGATTTCAATATCCTATAATAAATTAGATAGGAGCTGGATCGTCTCGCAATTCACATAAGGGTCACTGTCTACATTCTGAATATGTCATTGTAACAAGATTGTTAGTCACAGTACCCAATTATTTCGATGCAAGCACTGCTTTTTACTTTTCTCTCGTGTTGTATGTATCCTTAACCCCTTGAGGGCCAAGCGAACGCCGGCGTTTACGGACAGTGTATGTTTCTATTGTGCCTCTTTTTGTGGCCATCGAGAAGTTAAACTAGAGCCATGTGAAGTGAGCCTTAGAAGTGCCTAGACAAGCAGGCAGTTAACGTTTTGTTAGCTTAGCTTAATTGGGGAGTGAACTGCTGATGAAATATTAAGCACTTAATATGAACGATACATTGCGAGGCTGGGTTGTTTTTGGACGACCATGTGGTTCATAATAATAAAAGAGGACATTTTGGTCAATTTAACAGCAAATTTTTGCTGTAATAGAATTTTTATGTTTGTGTGTTCGTATGTGTGTGTATGTTGCCTTTGCAACAATTATATTGCAGTAAACTTTTTTTTATTTACATTTTTCAAAGCGTTCGTTCAGCAATTTAAAAAAAATCTTTTACAGACTACCAGTTTTGTAATAATTAAAAAATATGGAACATAAGAACTACTACAGTGCCACAAACTTATCTGACCCAGGTCGCCAAAATGGGAACTAAGTGACGCCATTATGATCGTATTGTCAATGTCAAGTAGTTATTGCTTGAGATTGAGAGTTGTATTTCGTGACTAAATTCGACATCATCCCTACAGTATAGAAAAAAAAAGAAAAATGTATCGCAAACTTTCACAGTACCGTCAAACGAAAAGGACTCGCCGTTTAAAAGTTTTTCCCATTATTTCGATGGTTTTGCTGACTAACCATTATTTATCGAATTTAGATTGTTATTTTCTACTACGGGTAATTGGTCTTGACACTTTTTTGCTAACCATCGCAAAAGTTTTTCTTATTTTGCTAGATTTCGGAAACATTTAAGGAAAAACTTTACTATGAGATATTGATACACTTATCTATTGACATTTCAAGGTAACAACGTTGCCGATAAAGTTTCATTTTGTGATGTTTGTTTACGTTTTTTGTAAGTAACAAACTATAAAGATTTTTCAACTGTACAGGGATTTCATTCTAACGTTGACATATTAATTAATCGTAATTGAATTGTTTTGCATTTTCCAGTTTGTAAAATAAAAATTAAATTTGTTTACTTATTCTCTTACTGTGTGCAATTGTTATTTAACAAACCTAGAAGTACTGCGTCAAAAGCAATAGAATTGTACTAATATTAAGGATCGATTGATGTTAATAATGGCAACAACATCATCAAATTCCACTCCTTAACATAAAAGATTGAGCTTATCTCTGCTCTTAGTTTACAAAATATTATGACATCTTTTACAAAATAATAAATTAGACCCCATAAATATTTTATCTATGAATGAAAAACCCCATAAAATACATTTATAGTCTATATACAAAAGGAATCACCGTATTCCACTCTTCTTTTGGATCCATTTTCGTTATCTGCCGTCCTTGAGCGGGAATTACCGGATCCTACCGGAAAATAACGGTACCGACTAGATAGTACCGGTTAAAAATTCCCGTATTTACGATGTCTCTTCGGGATCCCAATATTTTTAAAATTTTGGAAAATTAAATAATTCTAAACACTCTTCTTTAAGAGAAGGGTGTGTAGATGAAAATAGCTTAATTTTTTTAAATCTGTTATTGTAATTGGAAGTAATACTATAAATTGGAATTACAATATTGTACGCCAGAAATGGTTATTTTTTATTCAAAACTGCTACTGCAGCAAGACCTATATAGCAGGACTATTATCGTAAAAATTAACAATTCACTTTGCATTTTTACTACTAACTTATCCGGTACAAAAATATTCATAAATTGTACTTACGGCTATTTTAATCGTCTTTCTTTTGTTTCAGTGGCCGCCTAGATTGTTCAGATGGACAGTCACCATCATACTTGTTATAGCAGTACTAGCACCTACAGATTCAACAAGTAAGTGTTTATGAATAAATTAATATGACACTATTAAATAACACTATTATGAAGATAATATTGTCTGATAACTTTGGATAAATTTTCTGATAAATTGCAAACTTAGACTCAGAAATATCTGGCAAAGGGATTGCCAGAAATTTCTGAGTCTACCCAAGCTAATCATAAAGACTGAAATATAGGTGGTAGGTGCAAATACACTTATAGCTTACCGTTATTGCAAATTACAATATTATCACTTGCGGGAAATATTTTCCTATTACTGTCATACCGTGCTAAAATATTTCTTCAGCTCGACTTGGATCGCATGCTTCTTTACCGGCTTTTATATAACAATATATAAAGAAGCATAAAGAAATAAAATTATTTTACACAGAAAAAGATATTATTGCCTTGCAAAAGCCCTTGTATAAACAAAATCCTTTTTCCGATGTCACTCAAATATATGGAGGCTCTACTGACGTGTTTGGACAAAGCGCAGATATATTGCCGATAACGGCAAAATTTATTTGACTTCAAAACTGTGAATTGTCAGAGGAACGACCTGGATCTTTTTGTGTCAGGCGATGTAAATGTTTTAAGGATTTTTACAGTATGCTTGACGAAATTAAATAAATGTTTCCTTTACTGTTAATTTTTAAGTGTAATTGGGAACAAGAGCTTCATGCTAACTCACTCGACTATTGTGATATGTCGAAAGTTCTAGAAAACGGTAACATTTCTTGCAAAAGATACAATAAAAAATATATGGCACACAAAACAATATAAAATATCGTTATTCTCTGAACATTTTTGGAATGCAAATAATTCATGAATCATTCCTGAATTTCTACGCTGTTATTATGACGGTGTTACTTGAATATGGCTTGGACTGTGACGCAATATCACTCAGTTTAATATTTACTGTCTATATTTTGACCAAGATAAATATTAGATAGCGTTATTGGTAAAATGAAATAAATCTGAATTCCAGACACGACACAATCGTTGCGTGTCGAGAAATAAAAACGCCGTTCAATTCCTAAACACCTGAAACACAATACACCGTCTACTTACACAAAACACGCCCTAAACATTATTTCAAACAATATTCCCAGTTTTGTACTTTAGTCTCTGTTTCCGATAGAAATAAAGATTAGTTTTGTCCGTAAGCTAGCATGCTATTAGTTACAACGTGTCCCTTATGAGCCTTTGAAATTCAGAGTGTGCTTGGATTTTATTACTTGGAACAGATTGGAAAATAGTGGTTGTGTCTGTTCTGTAGCGTTGTAAATACTCATATACCATTTTTGGTCTACAATGGATGAAGCCGGGTTACAAATAAGTATACATCAGTTTAACTTTTACACGAAAAATGGTATATAAAAATTATTTTCAGTCCAATGCAAAACGAATTGTAGTGTGATGCGATGACGATATTCGTAGGTTGAGTCTGGTTGAGAACAATCGTGGATCAAGAGCAGTGTTGGTGTGCATTAGGGGTGACTGACGAGGATAATGATGAAAGTATAATGGGTCAAGATTAGCTACAGAAGCATTATAATGTCAACAATCCTATTCAAATTTTTTGGAAAAAATAAAGTTCAAAATTTAAATTATTTTCACTCTAACAGCCCCTGTTAGATGAGGTTACATGCAGGTGAAATGTTAGTGTTAACAGCTTTGCCTAAATATTTAGGTATACAGGCGGAATGATCTAAAACACCGCAATAATGATGTATTTTAGATTTCAGTACTAATTTAAATAACCGTAGATTTTAAGTTTCAGTACCTATAGTATAATTTGTCATTGTAAAAAACTTTACATTTTTAGTTGCGTTAAGAAGCTCAATTTCTGGGAAACCTAAAAAGCGCCGCTAGCAGAAACTAGCTGAAATTAATTTCCCATTGAAATTGAGCTACTTAACGCAACAAATAAAGTAATGTTTTTTAAAAATTAACTAACACTAGGGGTGCGGTTATGATTAAATAGTGAAGTTGTTCAACATTTACTATTACAAGCATAAATGACTGACCAACGTTTTTCTTTCAGCTGTTCGAAGAAGACTTCGTAAGCCGACTAAAGTATCAACGTCAGTTTCGACCAGCGTATCAAGATCTAGCGATCAAGTTATATCAGCTAGCGTGAACAGGCCAAAAATTCGTGGTCGACCAACTATTGCTAGCAGAAAGTCATCCGCAGCTCTAGACAATTCAGTCGGAACTGATGAACACAAAGATAAAGATGGATATAAGGTTAGTTCTTAAATACAACTCTAGAATTCGTCCTCAGCCTATATACGTTCCACTGGTGGGACAGGCTTTCCTCATGGAGAAACACATTAGGAGTATGGGCCGTAACACCACCACGCAGGCCCAATGCGGGTTGGTGGGTAGAAACGGTCACAAATGTGACCGGCACCAACGGCTTAACGAGTTTTCTGAAGCACGCAAGCTCGAGATCACAAAGTCTTGGTCACCCATAGCCCGACCATGGCAAAGACATGGCAACTCTAGAAAAATAGGTATAAAATTCACGGTTCTTTTACGGTTATATAGTGCAGCTAAGAGTGTAATAAGAGTGTTAATCTTCAAACACGATATAGTTAATGACCTCGAAAGTCGATAGTGGAGCTGGGAGGCGATCCAAAATAGGAAAAAGTATGATGTGCATTCATAATCTGTAAAAAGAGTTTGAATTAAACTCAAATACAGCACTGGGAAAAGAGAATGGCAACGGGCCCAGCATATGTCACTTAGGAACCTATGCACATAAAAGTGTAATGAAATGTTATGATATATTAACTTGTAAATATTATAAAGAATACACTAAAATTTACATATTGACCTCATAAGCCACTTCTAGTATGTAGATCATCTGAAAGTAAAATATTATAAACAGCTGATATTATTTCCCTCTGAGCCGTGTGGTAGCGGCTCAATATAAGAATACTACCAACCCATCTCTTCTCTTGGGTACCGTAAAAGGTGAATAATGGACTTAGAACTGCACAACGACAACGGGCTCACCACCTGACACGCTGAGTGCAGTCACTGCTTGGTGATGCGCGGACTATGGCAATGAACTGCTTTTGCGGTGCTTTTGCCCTAAGGATTAAACCCGTATATCCCCTAAGGGTTAGTCAGAGACTACTCTGACTAACACTTAGGGGATAATAGTCGTGATTATATGTATGTATGTGTGTGTGTGTATTATTTCCCTCGACAGTACCAGTGGGACTCAGAAACAAGTTTTCTCTTTCATTACAAAGCCATCGTTTTAGTATAAGCAGAATGATTTACATAAATAATTCTAATTCCAAACATAAATATTATATCTTCAAGTATTATAATAAGGAGTATCTTTTATACCAAAGAGATTGGTATAAATAATTGAATGGCTTACGAGGATTGTATCAATATTAATTTTGGTATTATTTTAATTACTTGGATTGACGCGGCGAGCCAATAGACCGAGGCCTTTTCTTGTTAAATGAAATAGCAGACAGGAATATTAAATATGTTTTTTTAAGATATATTGAAGAGGAAATAAAACATAAGGGAGGAAATAAACTTTAAACAGATAAAAAACATCATGAATTATTATGTAGATATCACGTATTTACTATAGATTTTAGTCAGGTATCGAGGGTTAAATAACTCGGAGTATTCGGATATAGTTGTAAAATTTAAGTAAATTATAAGTGAGTGTACGAATAGCATTCCATTTTTGAAAATGTGTAACAAATATTAAGAAATAAATTTTTTAGATTCTTGCGATAAATAAACTTTAAAAGGGTGTTGAATTTAGACACAAAGTTTGATTATAATGAAATTTATAAAAAAAATTGTTTACATCAATACAACTAGCCAAAACTAACCATTAACCTAATTAAAGAAAAAAAATTTACTTAGCAATGAACCCTGAGGAACCCGGAAATAGTATTATAATTAGTAATAAACGTAGGTTTATACCGCCTAAAATTCTAAAGGGGTTCCAACAAAGTGCAAGGCGGATACGAATATTGCTTTTTAAACTCAACTAAGGTGAAGTTGTTAGCCTTCAAAGGAGTTGAAGCTGAGTTCTTTTAAATCAAAAAGTTACTTGTAGACAAAGATAAAAGGGATATTTTTGCTTGCGCTTAAAAGAGCCTTTCCTGGCTGTAAGATGACGTAAATAGTCAGTTTAAGGACTTGAATAACTGACACTTAGAAATAAAGCTTAAAATTATGACAACGTTAGGTATTTTATAAGAAATCGCAATAATTGATAGCAATTTCGTTATCAGCCGACATACTGTGTACACAGTTTCCCATTTCTAGAAGTAAAAGCATCACTACAAAAGCGTATGAATGGCGTAGAAATGGTTATAATAGCAAAGGGAACAATGACTCAACGCCTTCCAAGGATGAAGGAGCTAAGAATAAAATTAAAGTCATGTCTTAAAATAATTCATAAGTTCACAAGAGAGTTTTATAAAAAATTGTATTAGTTATTTCTCAAGAAGGATTAGTTATAATAATACCGCATCGTCTTCGTATGGTAACTCTAGTTTTACATGTGATTACATTCTGATAATTACCAGGTATAGTTGAAGAAGGCCGACAAGCTTTTAAGAAGCATTATTTAAAAAAAGTAGTAAAGGTCAACCTTAAGAGTTTTTTAGGAAACGTTTAAAGTAATAAAGTTAAGCAACTAAGGAACCATTTATAATTTTAATAAAATATTCATCATTCACCTATTTTCATTTAATTATAGACTATATATAACTAAATAAACTAGATTGATTTACCTTCTTATTAAAAAAAGTTTCATAAAAACACTACTGGTCGACCGCGAACTTCCTTGACTATACATTGAGAATAAATATTTCTATTTTATTGATTATGTTGTTAAGAAGTCATATAATTATATATTCAATACACAAGGTTGTTATATTGTTGGTACCAATTAATATCATACCCTGTACCCTGTGTATAATAATTTTATTCATATTATATAAATTATTTTATTTTCAGATCGTCTGCTACTACACTAACTGGTCTCAATACCGTACAAAGATCGGAAAGTTCCTTCCCGAAGACATCCAGCCAGAGCTCTGTACTCATATCATCTTCTCCTTCGGCTGGCTGAAGAAGGGCAAACTTAGTTCTTTTGAGTCCAACGATGAGACCAAAGATGGAAAAACGGGACTATACGACCGAATCAACGGCTTGAAGAAAGCAAACCCTAAACTAAAGACTTTATTGGCTATCGGTGAGTAAAATAATCAACTTGTTGATAAAATTATGTAGGAGTAAAAACTTTAAGATGACCTTCCTCTTATGGGATGACGATATTGGCAGGTTGGCTGGAGTGGGCTGGATGAGAACGGCCGAAAATCGATAGCGGTGTCGTGCATGAAGGGAAACCTATGTCCAGCAGTGGACGAGCATATGTTGATGAAGATGATGATGAACCTACATTTTAGGTTAACAATCTCCTCTCGGTATTGCCTCCTCTCAAAAAAAAGGTCGCCTTCGTAAATCGCAATATCTGTATATTTAAAATATGAAGAATAAGGCATACCATTATAAATTTGAATTCAACAAAATCAAACTATACTTATTAGCTGCTGAAAACTTTGATCTTCAGTCACCCAAAGACTAAAAGGCATCAACAGAAGCCGAAGCTCTATTACACTATTAATCCTGGCGTCTACATTGTATACGTATAATTATACTTCAAAATAATTCGGCAAGGCTTAACTAATTGCCACCGTGTAGTTCTGAGGTCGAATTGATTGAAGATTGAGTGATTTAAATTTATCATGAGATTAGTCTGTCCTTGTAGAAAGGAATTTCAGTGTTCCTGATTGAAGCATAATAAATCTTAAACTGGTCCGGGAAACAAAAGGTAATGTTCAAGTATCATAAAATAATAGAAAATGTACTTGGCTCACCAAAACGAATAATGCATCTAAGTTTAATTGAGTTAAAGCTAAAGATCTGGGATTTTGTGAAATAGATCGAATCAAATATTATTTCAGCTGATTGCAATGTTTGCTTAAATATTCTCTCAATCGGATAGGCGAGGAAAATGAAGCAATTTCATCAAAGTTCTCGCTTAGACAAATTCTGTTTTAATCGAGTGAGCTAACTGACATCTGCAGACCTTTTAGATTACTTTTGACTTATGTATTGGCAACGCAAACATGATTATACAAAACGTTTTAATGTAACATAGAGCTGGTTTTTTAAGTATGCCTCTTGTGCCCAGGTCACTTGAAAGCAAAAGCTCCGTAATATATAAGGAAAAACTGCAAAAAGGAGATCTTTATAAAAAGATTTCTCTACATTGCCAGACAATACAATACTGTTGTTTATTTGTGCATCACGCAAAAACATAAAGCAAGCTGATACAAAAAAATACTTTCGTACGACTAAATCTTCAATGTTGCAGTTCTACCGATATAAAAAATCATGATTAAGATTAAAATTAATTTAAAATTCAGAAACTATATAACTACATTAATATTCAAAGAAATATTTAAATGCCTAAAGTGTATTGAGCTGTGATCTTTTCTAAGCTGGGAGAGATTGCAATAACGCATAACTGAAGTATCAATGCACCAATTTTTCTCATAACTCCTTTCAATGCATAACTTTGTAAAAAGACAACCTGTATTGTGTCGTAACGCTGTCTGATCTGCAGTCGATAATCGCGTGTAACTCACCTCGATACATCGTTTAACGGAATAATTAACGGCCATTATTTAATTCTAGCTCTAGGTATTTCCTTCCAAATCACATTTCCTTTATTACCTAACATTTTTTCAAGTACGTTTTGTTATGGTTGAGTTTATTGTTGCTTTAATAAAATTCATACAATTATAATGGAAATAAAATTTAATTTTTTAAACAAGAATTCTATGTCATTCATGATCCTAATTTTAAATGATGCTGTATTTGTATGACCACTAAAATTTTAATAATATAGTGATCGTTATTTATATTTTTTTATTAAATTGTACACAAGTACTGCTAATGATAAGCGTACGCTTTCATGTAGGTACCTACATAAATGTATAATTTACCAAAGGTAGATAGTTTCTTATTAATGTCTAATATTATGTTAGAGCAAACTTAACGTTATATCGATATCGACATATTGAATCACGTCACTAGTACGTGCGAACTCGCTACGGCGGCATTCCCACGACACAAAGCACACATTTTCACCTATTTTCAGGAGAACGCCCACAAAAAACGCTCCCATTTTCATAAGTGTTGAGCATGGTGCAACGAGGTATTATGCTAGTCTATCGACATAAAATTTTTTGCGTACACACAACATTAGAGTATGCGGAATTTCTTTTACCTCAATTTAACGCACCTTTGTTTCAATTTAACATTGTACGAGTATTATTGCGTCGGTGGGCAGTTTTTATGCAAATTTTATGTCTAAAGTAATACCAATTTCAATAACTGAACTTAAATGTAATTCGTCTAAGACCTACAATAAGGTTTAATTTGATTATTATTTAAAAATCCCACTTTTGCGAATCCAAACACGGACGAAAACAACAGAATTATTTGGTATCAAATGTATAATATCCTCCGAACTTCTATATGCATAATTATTTGTATAAGAAAGACATTAAAAATTCTCATTAGATTTAAAATTAATTTGATTAAACATTATTTCCTAGACTAACGACTAAAAGTTCACAATAAATTATTTACCAAGAGAAGGACTTAGCAACGATGAATAAACGGCAACTTGATTATTAGGTACCTATTTGTTCCTTTGAATAACTACGCAATTACTAAATTGAATTTTACATAATCCAAGGATTTCCCTAGGGGTACCGGCTTTAGTTCAAGTAATGCTACGAGTATTTTATTGTTTAATTAAAATATTGTTCTGTAAAGAGGCTATCGAGAGTCGAGACGGTGTTACGGTGAAATATGAATTTTACAAAACCTTTAGTAATTACTGTATTGTATTAAAAGAAAAAGTTGTGATCAAGGATTTGAAATGTGTTTAGAAGCCTTCGTAATAAGTCTTAACAGTGTGACAGCTCAGCTTCATAAATGATTTTAAGCAAAAATAATCTGTACAATAAATTAGGGATTCGTTATTCTTGGTCAAGCATTATGTCACATACTACAAACTTTGGCTTAATGTTATCGTTCTTCTATCCACAGGTGGTTGGTCTTTCGGCACCCAGAAATTCAAGGACATGTCAACCACTCGCTACGCAAGACAGACGTTCATCTACTCAGCTATCCCCTACCTCAGAGATAGGAACTTCGATGGCCTGGACATCGATTGGGAGTACCCTAAAGGCGGCGATGATAAGAAGAATTACGTGCTGCTGCTTAAAGGTAAGTAATTAATAAAATTAAAGTAGTAATTATAATTCTCATTCTTCATTAAGAGCGAATACGACCTAATTCCATTTAGCGGCACTGGTATAGCAATACCAATTTTAGTTGTCAGATGCGTACCACCGCCAAAAATCAGGACGCAGGACTCAATCATTACAGTGGATTTGACCAATGAAATTTATGCATTTATTCGACGAATTTCGTCGAATTTGCGCTAAACCATTAATTGTATGTCTACTTATTCAATAGTATTACCTCAGTTACTCAACCGTTAATGTTTATTTCACTTCCAAAATCGATACAGTTTTCATCTTACAGCATTTTAGGCACTTACGTAATTATAATCTATTAGATTAAGTGAAAATGATTGCTTAGCGCAAGGGAGAAGTTATTTCTACAATTATACGTATTTAACTAATAACATCTGTTTCCAATAGATGAACACATTTCGAAAATTCTATTACAGTTAGAATGTATACATTATCACGAGTATATTTGTATGGAAAAAGGAGTCTACTGTAGTAAACAAAAACTTTGATCAGAAAAGTGTTGGCCTTCCTATTGTTTCTCAGGAAATTCCGTTCTGTTTTATCAAGTGAAATAATTGCGTAATGAACGAAATGTAATGCGTCTGTATTCTTTTTGTTCGTCTTAAGGCTGTTATGTTATTCTGTCTATATACCTAAATAGGGTGAACTCTTCATCTAAAACATAATTATGGAATAATACCAAAGAACAAAGCCCAATTTGTATGGAGCTTTGCCCCAGAAAAAAAATGAGCATACTCATTATTCCGACTTATTTTAACGCATACGGAATTAGAATAGTTTTTTATTTATAGCAGACATAATCCAAAACTTCATGCGAATTAATAGATATTGGACAAATAAAATGAGGGCCTGCTAATATGAATTAGCAAAGTTACACAACAACGTTTTGCATAATTATAATTAACGGGACGTTATTATTTTGATAAAAAGACGACACCACTGCATTGTGAATGAGATGTTTGATCTTATTCCATAGCATGTCCGGTGTAGCTTCTTTGTGGTTCATATTGGTCCAACCTTTCTCTTCTCCCTCAATTCTGTTCAAAGGCGGAATTAAACTCCTCATTATTGGTTACCATTATGCGTTTCATCTTCTTTGAGCTTCAACCTCATATTTGCAACAACGAGTTCATGGTCTGAACCACAATCGGTTCCAGGAAGCGTGTTGGTATTGAGAATGGAGGTGCGCCAACGTGATCGAACCAGTATGTAGTCGATCTGGTTTTTGGTTCTAAATCCAGGTGATGTCCAGGTGAAAAGACTGCGAGGATGGGGTTGAAATAGACTGTTCACTACCATCATGCTGTTCTCGTCTGCAAACTGCATAAATCTTTCACCTCTTTCAAAGAATGTATATAGTACAAAAAAAACAGAGAATACTTTTTAGCCAAGATAGGAAAGTTACAAAGTTTGCTAATATAATAACAATTAAATTAAAAGCGTATGTTCCGTAATTATTTACGCTAAAGCTACTTAACTAGGCTGCGTAGGAAGCATAGCATGCTATGATGAGGAAATAATTGGATAATGTTTATACCGGCGGCATCATCCCGGAAAATATTAAGAAGAAAATCTGAAATAGCCCAAGAGCTGTCCTAGAATATTGTAAAAGCGAGTAACTATTTTCATCACTAGGAATTTCGCATTTCTTACTGAAATATCAAAGAAAAATTCACTGCTCGCCTACCCATATTTCGCAATACGGTAGTATGAAACATTCTGTGAAATACTCGTAAGTCAATGGCACCTTCGGTACAGTTGGTTAAGTAATATCGTTATCCGCGGCTTCAATATAAAAGTTTGTCTGTTGCATGCATGAAAATTATTCGCTATTTAAATAGAGTGGTGCAACAAAACAATAAACTTAACTAGCCCTATAATTTTTCTTCTTAGGTTAGACTTATCATTGAGTAAGTATAGTACGTCTCAATCCAAGTTGCCAAAAAGGTATACAAAACAAAGGTAATGTTTCATCTCTAAAATGTTTTGTGTACTGTAGGTAATTGAAATCAATTGAAACAGACAACAATATTGTTACCGTTAATTATATTTACGTGCCAATGACAATGAATAACAAATTCGGTAAGTCAGTTTTTTTGTTTACCTTTTTGGCAACTTGGATTGAGACGTACTATAGGATGTATCAGAAAGTTTAATTAATATGAGGAACTGAAACATTGCTATTGATATAAATTCAACTTCTGGCTTAGGTTTATTCTGAATGGGTGATCAAAAGACTGATCTTGATATCCTCTGAGTTTCGGAAGTTACGTTGTTTCAAGCCTTTTTTGGGTTAAAACATTGTAACTTCCGAAACACAAGAGATATCGACCCATCCTGATTGAACTAGCGCAGCGGGTCGGTGTTACGGATAATATTATTAATGTGTTTCTTCAATGTAGGAAGGAATTCATTGGGTTAAGTGAACAAACTGTAGGTTATGATTTGTACTTACAGCGTAGTACAACAATAACAACGTTACATACAATATATTGCAATAGGTAAGTATATTGCAGTATTCAATATAGGTTTTTCATGTCATCACGTAAAAATCTCCAATCTCCAATTTTTCTTTTCTTTCTTTCAATCCAACTTATATGTAACTCCATACAAACATGACGGCCTTTCGTAATATAAATACTCGACTGTACCTACTCGAATGTCTGTTTGGTAGAGTAAACTTTTCGTTCAGCTCACTTTAAATGTGATATTTCGTATAGAATTGCAATATCTGGTCGTGATATTGCGCGGAGCGACCAAATATTGGCAAATGTTGGATACCCGCTCTGTCCAGGTGCCCGAGCCTGCAGACCTATGAAGGCATTTAGTACTGGCAATAAATATTTAATGTCAAAAGATATTTTAAAATATGCGTTTTAATAACAGCTGTTGTAAACGTTTGCGACACTATAGTAGATGTGTTTTTTTTTATAAAAATCAAAACTCTTCATTATTGACAAAAGAGTTATATATCTTTTAAGAAGCTGGCCATGGTGATTCAATTAACCGGATCCTCAGGATAGCCGTGCCTCATCTAAGATATATTGAAAAATGTATCTTAAGATTTCTTACTAAAATATATTTTTTTGGTGGCATGAACTTCTAATTTTCAATGTGACATTGATTGTATCTTAAAGTGTATATAGTATTCGAATATACGCACATCAGTTTAAAATAAACACAGGACACACGACACTGTCAAGTTTTTTTTTCTGTTTATTAAATGTTAATAAGCTCCAGCTATAATAAGTTTATTGCTGCATATTCCAATATTGTTTTAAAATGCTCTTTGCCATTAAATTCGAAGACTTATTATTTGAATAATCTCTGGCTTTGGCTAGAATTATAATGTATTCTTAAGTTCTAACTGTCAGAAGCTCCACATGCATGGTATTTTGAAGGCTCCAATGTCTATGACTAGAATATTTGATAGCTATTCATTTTTATTGTGATTAGGTCAACGACCCAACCTTGAAGGAGAGCCAACATAGCATACTTTCGTGATATCTCTAGCAACATTTCATAATCACAAAACATTGCTACTAGGCTTAGATAAAGACACCCCAGGTCGCTCCCACGGAAGGGCAGGAATGGGTATATCGTGGAGTGTTAGTGGGTAGTGCCGGTATTTCAGGTGAGTCCCACTCATGCCTACCGCCTAGCCAGTGGTAGGTACAGTCCGTAAATAGATTCCTCCTCGTCGAAAAATCCCGCATTTGCGAGCTTCCAGTATTTGACGCTTTCGTTTTTTTACTAGAGTGAATGAACATGAATGTTTTAAGTGTTAAAGCAATGGTACTATCGCACCATCGCTAGTGTTGTCGAGTAACATTTGAACGTGAAAAAATTACGCACCTCGTTTGTACTAGGTGACGCAAGTTGTTGTATATTACGATACCTCAATTTTTGCGTGTTACATGTAATCACATCTGTTAGATTATAAGGCTAATCTTTTTTTTTGCCACGCCCATTGGGCATAGACTTCTCTGTATAGAATGCAACTACAACGAGTTTAATTGTGATAAATAAATCAATGACATTAGTACTACTTATTTAAAATAGGTTAATCTAAAAAGTAACTTCTATACTTTTTAGTGCTGTGCAAGTTATCAAAATACAATTTATCGATACCTATATCGATAGACTACCGTGCACCTGTCGCCGGCACGGGCTCTGTGACCGCATAAAATATTTCTCTATCGATAAAATTTTAATGGCGCTCAGATAGTTTTATTGATTTTGGCGTTTCAATAATTGAATGTAATGTTCATCATATAATTTTCTTGCGCAGAGACGATAAAAGCAATGAAAGCAAATGGAAATAAAATAAATATTAGTACCTAGAGCCTGAATAAAATACATTAATATTCTGTTTGCGTAAATCAATATTTAAAAGAATGAAGTTTTTAATTTTGTTTTTACTTAGATGTTTTTGAAGTTAAAACTAAACATTTTTATCTGTACTCAAATATAAAAGGTAAAAAATATTACGAGGAAAATTTTTACAATTTTTTTTTGTCAAATGACGTACTCGTACATAATCAATAACTTTTAAATCATCTTAATCACCATCTAACTTACCATAATTATTATAAATTTATAAAATTTTGTTAAATATTCTACGTAGTTATAAAATTATTATATGTTACTAAAATCATATAAAATATATGTGCTTTACGGTGTTTTTGGGATTTATTTATAAAATGGAAAATTTATATAAAAATTGCGCATTAAAATCCTAATGTTTTCTTTGAAGGCCGACCTAATAAATAATAATGTATAAAATACTATCTACTATACTATTATTTCTAGATTTCCGAAAAATATAGTACTCACCACAAAAAACAATTGGTAGTAAATCATCATAAAAACCTTGAACCCATTATTTTTACACATAGGGCTACCTCTCTAAATGGTCCGTATACAGAATCCTTTGCAAAGAAAAAGAGTAAGTATATTTAGAGTTGCCCGTTATTGGGGTTTTTACATTAACACATGCCGATATGTTCGTCAGTAAATACAGATGTAATTCGTACAAAATGGAGAATCTTATTTAATAAGGGTCACAAAGCCAAAGTTAAAACTACAAAATGTTACCTAGAGCACTCAAAAGTATAGTATACCTAGATTACCTTGTTATATTTTTACTATACGTAGATGGTTGCTCGCCTTCATAATAAAAGAAGTGATGTGGTGGAAAGATGCTCAGTCCATTAACATTATTATTATAAAAATAGACTCTACCATGTGCAAACCTTTAAGCTTTAAATTGCATGTAGGTATTCATTGTGGGTGGTATTTTACCTGCATGCAAATTTCTTAAAAATAATCAAATGATTATGTACTGATATTCTCATTGACAAAAGTAGCAGTTTAACACTTCTAGACGAGAATCACTTGCGCTCGATTCAGATCGTTTATACAAAACTCTCCAGTAAGGGGTGCCGAATAACAGCTCATGGGACCCAAGCCGACCTCACTTGCACGTGGTGGGCACTCTGCTAGTCAACAGTCGAGGCTCTGGCGCTCCCCACTAACGCGCACTAGTCCAGCGTGGTGGATGTAGTCCCAAATGGGTATTTATGTTGATACCACTTGATGTGAAATCTCGTGGTGACGAAAAACCACTAAAATTATTTAAGATGTGGAGATTTTTTGGGAAAGTCCAGCAGTGGATGTCTTCGGGCTCTGCGATGATGATCATGTAACGACTAATGCAAACCACCTAGTTCATGTGCAATTAAAAATAATTTGGCATCAATGCCAATATATTTTTAATTCTTCTGTATATACAAATGCATTTTTTTTTTCACACTAGTGCTTAATTATATGTAGATGAATGTGCTCAACTCGACATCTGACTACATTACATACTTTCCAAAAGTTCGGTTATAAGCGTCCTATTTCTATGAGTTCCCTACTTACCCGTTAATTTCGTTGATATTTCAAGAAAAAGTATTTATGTTCAACACACGTAATATTATATTCTAATTTTTCACTGAAACAGAACATATTTTGGTATGTATGTCTGAACCATCCATACATTCAATAAGGCATTCAACTGCTCAAACTTAACAATTCGTGATAACAATTTCCATACAAATGAAAAGCTCCAGAAAATATTTTTATAGTACTAATGATTTATTGTTACTCATCTTAGATTATGAACCCTCAATAAAACTGTTTGCGTACGTACTTAGAAAACACCTCGCGTTTCCAGATAATTTGAATTTGACTATATTATTAATGTTAGATAATTGAGAAAGTGAAGTATCAGAAGAGCCGTTGTTATTTTAATATCTATCATCGGTATAAAATTATCGTTTGCAGCGCTTCACTTATAACTCATTAAAGTAACATTAACCACCTGCTTAGATTAAAAAATAAAGTTTAAAATTTAAATATTGTTTAGTAGAAACTTCCAAATTTCTTCTTTCTGAACGAAAGTTTATATTGAGCGAAAAAACTGGCTCTTCAGTGTGAAACATAATTTTCGAAAAGTTTTTTCTATACAAAGTCAACATTTCAAAAACAATTACGTATGAATTCAGATAGTTTTCTGTGGAACATCATAACAAGCGCATTATTGGCTTCATAGCTTGGCACGTTAACTTCCAGACCTCGGCGTAGTCGTAATGATTGAAGAATTCCACAGATTGACAGATTCTTCACGTAGTTTGCAACAAAGAATTGTTATTAATCATAATTAATATCACGATTTTATGATGGTAGCCCATAAACGGAGATTGTTAGGGCACATTCAAATCATTGAAGAAGACAAATAATTTTTTTATTAAACTTAATTAATAATTTCAATATAAAATGACAATCGAATTCATAACAAGATTTTTTAATGTTATCATTTAATTTTTACTTACTTTACTTTTTTTTTTGTCTCGATTCACACGGACTACATATAGATTAAATAGGTGCTTTGGAGACTAAGGCACTACAATATACACACATCCTATTATAGCCACCGCTAACCATTTGGTAATACTGTATCCAAATGCCTATTTAAAGTAAAAATGGACGGGGAACGTAAGTAATGCTCGTTAACGCAATTACTGAGCTCGGCAGCCACAGGGCACATCCATTTGCAGTCATGTTCTTGGGTAGTTTGTACAAAATTCGAGGTACCGTTATGGGCCCTCTTTAGTGTTCCTGGAAAAAAGCTAATTAGGAACATTATTAAGCTTACGATGTTGTAATTGTTTATCATCGTCATTCCTTTGTTATTTCACTCAACTTTTCATCGACAAAAAAAGTCTACGCTTGAAAAAGGAAACATTGAGATGAAAATAATCATTAATATTTTTAAATTATTTAGCACTAATAAATTTCATTATTTTATTTTTCTCGTTTTAAAAAGAGTTCAAGAATTTTGTTTTTCGGACGAAAGGTTGTATTTCTTTACAAGGAAGGTTATGAACCTCATGAATCATTTTTTTTCCATTAGGTGCATAATATAAGTAGGAAAGATAGACAGTACAGGTTTCGTATACATTTTGCGTTCTTGTAATACAAGTATTACTTTTCAATTATTTGTCCGCTCCGAACAGAACAGAGTTAGTATGACGTTTTACTGATTACGTGCTGCGTATGCATACGTCATTAAAAGGGGTTTCACTCTCCATTGTTTACATAAACTTCTACGATGAGTCATCATGTAAGCCAGCTTTCATTTGTTTGTATTATTTGAGTATATATACACTAGAGTGTTTATTCCTGACTTAATTCTTCACTTGTTACTAAGTTTTAATCCCCTGAATAATAATTGGTATAAAAAGTAAAAGCAACTTTCAATTTTAAGACGGTAACTATTTCATGTTTCATGTTTGTACATACATAAATAGTAGAACATTTTTGTTTGTATTTTTATTATTTAAATATATGGGCATCGATAAAAATATCAAAGTTGAATTATTTAAGAATAATTTATTCTTAAAAGAATAAAAAACCGTTTCAGGCCCATTGATGAATATGCGAGCTACGTAAGTATACTTTACACATAATAAAATATGGAATAGGAAGACGGCACGAAGTTAACACCTACGGAAGACATCTGACATCGGTTAAGATCTCCCTGTAGCCCGACCGCCATAAATATTTGAAACAACTGGTTAAAATAAATTGTAAAACCTAAGGAAAATGCAAATTAAATATACAAAAAGTTGTTGCTTTTTTAGAAATGTAAATAAAAATTATTATTAGTATTTATTTAAATATTTTTATGTATTATATTTAGTATATTATTATGTAGTTCATTTAACATTTGCACGTATTCTTGTTGCATTTTCGTCGCCTACTTATAACTGCTATTTCTGTCGTTAATGGGTTGACTGGAAGACATTCCTATTAGTGAATAAGTCCTCCCTTGCAAACATTGTTTTTACCATAAAGTTGTAAAATTTTTCAATTGCAATAAAGAGTATTAAAAACATAAATAATATAAAGAAAAAGAAAATATATTTAGTAAATGAAATTTTTTACGTCCATCATTAGTCAATATAGCAATATAATCTTCTAGGAGGCAATCATGTAAGGCAAAAATATTTATTGGATTCGCAACGGCTGCTTATAAAACTCCTTCAGTATCACTGAACTATTGAACCATGTTAATAAGACAGCACCCTTATTAAATTTGTTTCCTTGTACAAAATTTTTGTACGTCAATCAGTGTTTCTTTCGTAATAATACAATGAAATTTTAAACGAATGAAACGAATAGCATCTGAAATAAAATAGTCAATTGAAACATTCTAGTTAACTGGTTCATAGTATTTATTTGAAAGCGAAACAGTTGTTATCATAATATTTCTAACGGTCACATAAGCCTTTTAACTAGAGGGATGAGTAGCCCCTCCAGGGTTATGTGGGGCTCCTCCGTTCATCAGTTCTGTGAACGTACTTACCCACAAAACTTCCAGCGACAGCTGTGTCCGCCACAAATCGCTGCCACACGTGGAACTACGCAGGCGCATATCAGCGATGTTTGGCGGTTGATCCGAAGAGCCTCTCTCCGCTTCGCGTGGCTTACAGTTCACGAGGACTGTGCAATTGAGAGATAGGACTGCATCCTGTAGGCCTAGCACGGGCCGAAGAGAAAAAGTCCCCGAAGACAAAAATCGTCATTGCCTCTCGCTTCTTCGTTCGCGCTGAAGCGAGAGGCAATTACGATTTTTGTCACTGGGGACTTTTTCTCTCCGGCCCGTGCTAGGCCTTCTGAACACTCTAGTCCCTTACTATGGCAGCAAGAGCTGAACATAGAGGCGCACTCTGCGCCTAGGCTGTCACCTTTGCAGAGGATGTGCGTTCGGACTATCCTCCCGCGCTCTCTTTACGGTCTCCTTTAGCCTAGTCCAACCGTACAAATCATTTGTAAATTGTATATTGTACATTGATATTAGTAAGTAAATATCAATTTGTTAAAATTAATTCATGATAATGATGTTTAAAACTAGATACGCTCACTGCATACCCTTGTCACTTCCAGTCTCGTTAATTCAACGTATACCATTGTATGGGTCTGTGTTTGCAAACGATCGAATTGATATTTTTTTACAGATACCTAGATCGTTGTCACCTTGTTTTTAAGTCGTTTTTATGTTTAATTATTCTTGTTTTCTCATATTATACGTGAATTGTAAATTCTTATTGAGAAAATAAATATCTAAAACCCGAAATTTAATATTTTAGATATTTTGAACAGAAAAAATATATTTAAGGAATGGCTCAAATACAAAAATCGTATTCATCAAGCAGACCCTTTTATAGGGATAAAATAAATGTGAACATGTCTGTGCATACTGTATCTGAAAGTGGATATTTTTATGTCAACAGTTCACTATGTGACTGCGGGAAAGGGTTCTGGGTCCTGAACCATTTACATTCCACATGCAAAAACAATCAATCAAAACGGAAACTTTGCGTCATCAACCAGAAAACGCTGAGTCAGCCTCGGCTTTAATAACCCCTTCAAAGGGTACGTACGATCCTCATTAGGTACACAACAATCTGGAGACGTACTTGAAGCAGGAAGCAATAAAGGACTTGTCTAAGCCGTCCAACTTGTTAGCTGCGAAACGGTAATGTGGCGACATGTTTGTATGCAAATAGTGTTTGGTAATATGTTACTTGCGTTCAAGTTATATACAGAGAATCATAGTTATTTGCCGAGAAGTACGGATAAAGTGAATAAGTTCTGACTTGCGGCTTACCCTTGTGGGAAATGTCAATATTTTAAGCTTTTAAATAATAATAACAGTTATTACTATTGTACTCCTTATCATCAGGTTCTTTTTATTAACCCCCGACGCAAAAAGAGGGGTGCTATTAGTTTTAAGTGGTGTGTGTGTGTGTCTGTCGGTCTGTCTGTGGCATCTTAACTATCAAACGGCTGAACCGACTTCGATTCTGTTTCTTTAGTTTGAAAGATAGGTTTGTCGAAATATGATAAGTGAGTGTGATTATGAAAAATCTAATGTTTACGAATATACCGGAGGGGGGTATTAAATGGAAGGAAATAACTTGTATATCATAAAAAAATAATCAAATATTTTTTTTGTCGGGGGACCCCTCTATACCTAACAATTAGGGCATACTAAAGGTCTTAGTAGACACCCGAAGAGGCAACGATATTTTGTTTATTTTGTTTTGATCTTTTATATTAAGAAAACAGAGATCATCTTTATCTGCTTTATATATTACAGATTCTTCTCCCAGGTGTCCATACGAGTAGAATCCTTTATAGGGTAACATGTTTCTATTAGGTTGCCAGAGCTCAACGTGTACGAAAGGTGGTTAGTGCGCGAGAGTAACTTCAGTAACTTCAGAATTGACTGATAGTAATAAAACTCGCATATAATCTGATGGTAAGACAATGAAGCGTATCAGCCAGGTTATAAATATGTCCTGTTGCCAACATTAATATTAGGTCCTTTTAGATTTTGGGGATATCTGCATTTTACATACTAACATTTTATCAGTTTTCTTCACAACGACAAATCCAGAGATAATAATATTTGGCATGTATCATTAGACAAGCTTTAGCAATATGTGTGTGAACACGCTTGATAAAAATTATTCATCGTTTTTATGTTAATGCAAATCAAATGATGTATTCGGGAGGCAGTCAAAAATAATTGTCTTTGTGTCTAATTTTAACACAATTAAACTTACAAAAAAATATCAAATTAAATAATACGAGCTCAAATATTTGGTCTATTTTTAGAAGGGGCAATTATATTATAAGAATGTTCTGAAACTTAATAGTTACGGACAAATTACTATGACAGAAAAAAAACACCAATTTCATAGGTAAGGACCCAATATCTTTAAAAGTTGGATAGTTACCTCAAAAGATAAATTACTCAATGAGACGGGTTGATGTGCAATTTTATTTCCAATCGCTTTTACTAAATTATCAACCAGTACCTAAAAGTTATTACTTAATTTGCTAGCAGTGATGTATGAGTTGTAAAAAGCATAGATTACGCAACATTTTGACGATGAGTCTGTATGCCGGTCTCAAGGCGTTGCCATCTCGAGAGGTTCGGGCTTCGATCCCTGGTGGGGACAGATGTTTGTGTAATAATTGCAGGCATTTGTTTACCAGTCTTGAATACGTAACACAAAGAGCATTAGTTGTTCAAAATGGGGCTAGTTGATAGGTATGAATGTCTGAAATTATTTATTTATTTTTGATTGAAAATGAATCTCTACTAGCTGAGGATTGGTATTGTGACAGGATTCAAAATTTTGCTCGATTTAAGAAACTACGAAGTATGTCATAGTGATGGACTTAAATGGTTTACGGCATTTGAGGTCAGAGCGCATGGAATGATTTTTGCTGTTGAATCGATTACAATAAAGTTTAGGTTCATTATCTAATCATTGAAATTTATTTTTTATTCAACTTATTCATTCAAGTAACACACAATCATATCTTTAATAAATAAAATAATAGCAAAAAAGTTTACAATAAGACCTAAAGTACCATACATTTTAATACAAACAATAACTTCTTGCAAAAAATAAAAATACTAGTACGCTTCCAAACCATCAAACAACATCAAAAAATGTGTTCCCTCACATTTCATTTGAAAACATTAAGTGAATTTTCGTCCTTTCTTTTCATCCATGAACTAATAATACTCGTAGAAGTCACATGTTCGCCTAAAAAAGTTATTTAAGCATAATTTATGTGATAACTGGGAATATGAATAGTATCTTTAAGAGAGGCGCGGAATTACACAAAAACAATAATATGCACACAAAGTAGTAATATGTATGTAGATGATATTAATGTGTACAAAAGGGTATGGTTATTTCTACGAGATATACTTGGAGATAAGCTTAGTTGAATTAGTAAATGGAGAGAAAAGAGTTTTCTATTTTTTGAGCTTACAGCTGATGCATAATGCCCTATATCATAGGCGGAAGTACTTTATACTTATAGGGAAACATATATAATTTTATAAATAGGCGGAACTCGCAAAAATATTTTAAAGGTTATTTATCATTTTAAACCACGGAGTTCGTGGTCGCATTGGATCAAGGTAGAGGTAATATTTAATGTTTACAATAATAAATAATACTTTGTATGGTCGCTAATTCGTGACTAAACTGACGAAATTGCTTAGTTAAATATATTTTCAACATCATTTTAAGCCCTAGGAGATAACCTAAAATGAAACAATTACTGAAGAACTATGGTACCTACTAGGTAGTCTGAAACTGTAATATTATTAAATCTATTTTTGAAGTATTATTTTCTTTCAAATTGTAAGTATATTATCGTAACTAAGAAACAAAATAATTATGCTAAGAAATTCAATTTTGGGTATTTATTTAAACTTTAATGACGTAAACAAGGTACATATGGCGGACTTAACGACTTTCATTCATTCAAGCAAATTTTTTTTTTATTATTTGACGTGCCGAAGTCAAAGTATAAAAAACAAGCAGTCAGGCGAGACTAAGCCCCAAGGAAGATAACAATTAAATAATGTTTCTTTAGGCGGACATTATATTCCTTTGATTAATAAAGTTTCTAAAACTAATTAGATTCGAGATCCTTTTGTGGTAGTCAGAACGAATTCTATTTTGTAAAATATTTAATTCATTTATTTCCCTACAACTGTTATAAGCAGAGTTCGAATGTCTGTAAATAGAAAAAAAATGCTTAAAACCAAATCCCCCTGGGATGTAAAAAAAAAGGAAAATACCCAATTTTTTTTGTTTCTCTGTTTGTCTGTTTTTACGGGCTAGTCTGTTTTACGAAATGGTTAGACCGATTTCAATGAAATTTTTCATGGTGATACTTTTTATCCCTTGTCAATATATCCCTTTATACTTTTCATCCCTTTTATATCCCCGATACTTTTTATCCCTTGTCAAAATCTTAGATACTTTTTATTCAATGCAATTGATACTATTGATAAACCAAAATAAGATCTGACTCACGGCTGCATCGGGCCTTGACATTTCAGCGAGGTGAAGAAGATTCGACACTTACGAGTCGTGATCTAATAAAAAATAATTTATGAATCGACATAAAAGAAATATATCTGTAGATATTTGTGACTGATTTCACCACTTCTTGATAAAGCTTTTGGTAGGTCTTTGTTATTGATATCTTGCAATATCTAAAGCGTAAGGCCGCAGAACGTTTTGCGAAATTCATATATTCAATCGACGTCCACCATCAATCCATTCTGTCATTGAAATCGTAGTAATCGTAATATTCTACAAAAACATAAATATTGAATACATTTCGCAGCCATATCAAACATGCAACTATCTGCGGATTAACAGGATACTATATACTTGAAACCCAATAAAAGGACTAGAACATTATTTACACCAAAAAATCGACGTTACCAATCCGGCGCCTTTTAAAATGCAAAACATTTACGAAGGCTTTATTTTGGGTTGAGTTTTTGATTTCCTAAAAAGTAAATTGTAAATATTAAAAGGCATCCAACCCAATCAATGTTTGCAATCGCCAAAACCTCCAATATTGTAAACAAATATTGGAACAGAGCAATTTCGAAGCGCGATCGTAAAAGATATACAGACTCCTTTTAAATAAAGAAAACAATCAGTTCTTCTACAAATATGCTGGTAGAATGAGTGGGTTGAAAATAATTTTCAGGAAAATATAATATTTTTCTATAAGAAAAAAAATTAACCTACATACATAACATGTTAAATTAGCTATGAAATAATATAAAAAGAGGTAATGGAAATATTTCTGAAGATAAATGATAAACCCATTGAATTGAAAATAAATTAAAAGCACAATACAGCTATAAAATTAAATATCATAATTATATAATATACTACACTATATATTGGGTCCTTACCTATGAAATTGGTGTTTTTTTTTTCTCTTAGTATTTTGTCTGTAACTATTAAGATTCAGAGTATTCCTAAAAAATAATTACCTCGTCTAAAAATAGACTATATTTTTGAGCTCTTTTGTTTTGTTTTGATAATTTGTTGTAAGTTTAATTGTGTTAAAATTGGACAAGGAGACAACTCTTTTAAAGTGGCTCCACTTAAAAACGATAAATAATTTATATGAAGTGTGATATTACACATATTACTAAAGCTTGTCTAATGATAGATTGGCATCTATTACCAAAATGAAGACCAAATTTAGCCATACAAAAATTGGGTTTGGTCAGATTAAAAATCGTGAAAGAGTAGTAACAAGTGGCTAGCTCATCGCCTACACAATCACAGACCCAGTACCCAATACGCCCTTAGTCGCTTTTTACGACATGCTAGGCAAGAAAAGCAGTTGTTACATTCTTTTTGTGTCCCGGAGCAACACGGGACATAGGGGATTAGGTGATCCTTATACTTATTAGTAAGCATTGCGTTTTTATTTGACTATACAATGACGAGTTAGATGATAAATCAGGAAAGTGACTAGATGAGAATATGACCAGTTAGGAAAGTGTCTAATAAGGTATATGATGAATATATCCAATTAGGAATATGAAGAATCAAAAAACAAATCATACATTGCGTCAGTGTTTGCTCCTTTCAGGATTTTACTTAGAGATTCGCATTTTTCTCTCAATTCTTTTTTCACAGTGCCATAAAACCTTCGCATTATTTCTGACCCTACCGAAGTAATGTACGCAATGTATGCCACGGTCATCTGAATTATTGAAGACAAAGGAGGGTTCAGAAGAGACCGTGCAGGATCCGAGCGTATGTCAAACAAATGTGTAATAATCAAGATTTTATACTCAAATGTCACTTAATATAACTTTTTAAATAGCCACTCAATTGTACATAAAAATGTATAGGTACATAAATAGATAGTTATATGGGCTTTACTAAAGCAACGCTAAAGTTTACGTGTTAATTCAATATCAATAGGGAACTTATTATTACCAAGATGAGAACTTAACAATATTGATTTTAGCTTTAATTGTCTGTCAGGTTTTTATCAGAATTAAGATAGGCTATGTATTTATCCTCTTTAGATACATTTCTGAATCGAATTATTAATCTTCTGATAAAGAAAGAATCATGGCGATGTAATTGCTATGTTATTTATTGGGCGTCTTAAAATGTCTTTACTATAATTTTACATGATTTACAGACACATGATTTTTCAGACCTATATGAATTCTTGATTAGGTCCGGGAATAAAAATCATTACAAAAAGATGATCAAAATTAAATGTTGCTTGCTTCTTGGATCGGAAACAAACAGCCAATTTCTTTTATTGTGGTTTCGACTTTCGTATTTTGACCAAATGGGTAATAGAATTTATTTTCAAAACCTAACGTATAAAATGTTTTGCCTGTGTTCCACAATTTGTGTTTTCAAACAATATTAATTAATCTAACCTCTAACAATTAATCTTAAAACGACGAACGGACGGTATGATGTTGAGACAGACATCAGCTAAATATTACAGCACCTGTAGGATTTCTTGACATTATTTACTATGAGAAGATGAAAAATAAATAAGTAAAATAATACCAAAAATTTTGTCTTATTCAAAAACTGTACAAACAACTTCTCGTTTTCATTTAATAATAAAATGATAACGCACTGCCTATGTACAATGTCAAGTACTATTTGATCTTGATTCGATCAAAAGTACCTTCCTGGTTGCTTTTAAGAATTCTCTTTAAGACTACTACTCTTGATTGTAAAGTTACCTATTCGATCATATTTTGATTTTATTGTTACGTCATATTATTTTCAGACATAACCTCGAAAACTTCAAACTGGTATATCTTTATTTCTACACCTCATGAATTCTACACTATATATAATGTCAACAAATATTTGCACGGAGGCACGCCATTGTTCTTTGTTATTTAATATTGAACGTGTGACTCCGTGCCACGTTAGGTACTGTCCGGCGTAGTGTAAACCGCACTTTTATTGCGACAACGCTATCTACCAGTTTGTTAATATGTCCGTACTACTGACCACAGTATATGTGGCAAAACATTTGAGTAGGTACGGCTCCATTTCGTGGTGCGCAAACAACAATATTGCAGAGATATTTTTTAAGCTAATAAGACTTTTATTTTCCGCGTAGGACTCATTCTGCCGAAGTATTTACTTGTACCCTAAAGCTTAGTGGGGTAAGGTCTATAATTGTGTGTAAAACTCTTTATTGCATGACGGTTGTATAAATATACATTTTTATTAATTTGCCAAAAGGTCACTGACAAACTATTGGGTCCTTACCTATGAAATTGGTGTTTTTTTTCTCTCTTAGTATTTTGTCTGCAAATATTAAGATTCAGAGTATTCCTAAAAATAATAACCTCGTCTAAAAATAGACTATATTTTTGAGCTCTTTTGATTTGTTTTGATAATTTGTTGTAAGTTTAATTGTGTTAAAATTGGACACGGAGACAACTCTTTTTAAGTGCCTCCCGAATACATCATTTTATTTGCATTCACTTAAAAACGATAAATAATTTTTATGAAGTGTGATATTACACATATTACTAAAGCTTGTCTAATGATAGATGCCAAATATAATTATCTTTGGATTTGTCGTTGTGAAGAAAACTGAAAAAAAAATTGTATAGAAAATGCAGAATTCCCCAAAATCTCCATACAAAACACCAATTTCATAGGTAAGGACCTAATATTTTTATCTGACTGCTTAGTGGCAAATGTCAATTAACCACAGCATATATGTAATGGCTTGGCGTGTGGTAATGACTCATTAAAAGAAAACTAACCCATATCATCCTTTGGGTATCATAAAAGGCGACGTTCGTAGAACTGCACAACTATAGCGGCGACGGCCTCACCATATTTCACTCTGAACACATGTGCAGTCACTGCTTCGTGTAACGCTTTTGCGGCGCTTTTATCTAATCTCTGACTAACCCTTAGGGCATAATAGTGATGATTATGTGTATGTATATATGTATGCTATGTAATGCCATGGTGTGGTCATCACACTCTTATAACATGACGCAACAGTAACAAGTTTTAACAGTTTATATTGCAAGGAGTAAATGGTATTCATGTCCAAAGATGTAGTACAGAGTAGAAACAAAGACGAAAACATGTTGAATCAATTCACTTTAAATGCGACATAACAGGAAGACAGAAGACATGCGTTCTTTGTAAATATACATTTAACATGAAGTAATTTAAGGTAAATCTTACAAACATCTACCCTGGCATTGGTATACATACGTAACGATAACGATTTATTGTAAGTTATCAGAAAAGTTAGAAAATCATCTACCAGGCAGAAGCCTGGTCATAAAAACAGGCGTTGCGGCTTGAGTCGTCTGTAATATGTAAAGCTTATTTGAACTCAGAGAGCAAACGTAATCATACTAAAACCTCATATGTCGACGATGTTTTGAACCTCAAGTGCCTACTCTACTTAGCCTGTTCGCCAATCAGATTCCTTTTTATTAACTTTTTTGTCATAAAGTATTATTATTAAATGTATAATACCAAATAATATTAAATACTGTGGCTCTTATTGAAAAAAAAGCAATCTCATTAAATCAATCATTACCAGGTTTTGAGCTACAATATTCTTGTATTGTAACATTACAGCGAATGTAATAAATCTGGATATTCTCTTGAAGAAACATCTGTCTATCCCTGTGTACTGGAATAAGGCGTGACCTTAATTAAGTATGTGTATATGATATCCCGTCTAGTATAATATTGCACAACATAGATTAAGTGATGATAGACACAGTAATAATACCAGTCATCATTAACTAGTTAGTATACTAGGAGTATTTTGAATGTAATCAGAGCGAATATCAGAGCTTCCTACATCTAGTAGACCAGTTATCGATTTATGGTGCCAATTATTCATAAACTCTGTTGAATTCGAAATACTTTAGGTCTCGAGGGCTATGTTAATATTGTTTTCACATCAAATACCGCTTTTAGTATTAACAGCACTTCCATGTTATTTACCTGGCACTACCGTAGAAACGGGATTATGAATCAAAATGCGCATATCTAAAGTTTCTAACTGTTACTAATCTCATTTGAATGTTTACTGCTGAAAAACAGCAGTCTGGCAGTCTGCCATCCTAGACCACAGTATCTTTGAAAATATGGCTTATTGATAGAACGGTAAAAGGAGATTCGGCTTTGATTGTGGATAGTAAAATCTTAAAGCCATCATCCAGCTTTGGGAGGGATCTTTAAAGTCCATAATAATTATAAATTTTTATCAAATGTACCTCACCTAGTAATCTGGAGTCCATTTTTGCCGCTAGCATGAACGAAGACTAAAATGACAATAATAAAATGACAATAATAATAAATGACTAAAATGACAATAATTCAAACTACAGTCCCACAAATCATGTCTTTATTCAAATTGCAACTTCTCGTTATATCAGATTTAGACTAAATAAATTATTTATGCTTTCTTGAAAGGGGAGAGTGGTTACCGTAGCCTAGAGATAGACTCTTGTAGCACATTGGGCTCTACGTTTGTGTTGCCTACCCTATAAAAATCAAGAAAAATCGTAAAGGAGGTCACAGACGGCAGCCATATTATACATTAATGTAAATTACATCTCGAGATGTATAGCTTTTACTGCCCGAGTTCCACATTATATGGATGTTGAGACTTGTAAAACGAGAAGCTCATGGAATTGACAATAAGAAAATACGAGCTTATACTGAATATGCGTTCTATTCCGCAGGTGAATTCCGTTTCAGCGCTGAAATAGCACGCTGAATTATATTCTAGTAGCCTACACTCGCAAAGTTTGTAAGTGCCGTCCTCGAGTTCGGGTTATTACTTAAGTGCTGCTGTTATCGGACCTTTCATTACTACCGCAAGAAAACTTTGTTTGCCATTTTCTTCTTAACACAATGGTAGACGTAAATATGTATTTTGTAGTGTGTTTCTCTGATGCCCCCTTTAAGTAAATGTAAAATAAAGAGACTACTAGTTTTCTTAGTTTCATTATGATTTTTGAAACCTTCTTTCTCAAAGAAATAACATCTTATGCCAATAAGTATCTCTTTTGAGAGTACTGATTATGTAAACGACATGTTATAGTTTTGTATGGAGTCTGGGTCTGGAATGAACATACACGAAAACTTAATTGCATGAAATTACATAAATTAAGCATCTTCTGCGTATTTTTGACTTATTTAAAGCACCCACTAATTATTATTAATTTCTAAATAATTAAAACATGAAAAAAAATCAGCACCCCCAATACATATTACTTCTGGCAACACTTGAATTATCACAAAGGAAAATATTCTCATAAATTACATCAAGCAAAAGAATGGAGACATCATACATCCAAGATAAAGATTTCATTATTTTTTAAAGTTTATTTTCATTTAGTAATGTTTTTAAACAATTTATACAATCAAAAAGGCTTAATTAGTCGTTATGATGTGATATTGAATATTATAAAATTTTAGCGAAATTGTGAAAATATGAAATTAAGATAAATATATGTGAGGTAAAAAAGTTTTTTTTTATGATAAATTGGGCTTTTATATTTTTTGATTTCGTAGGGTGTATCAAGACAAACATTCTCGAACAGAAAAACCACATATGAATGTGGTTCAAAAATAGGACCCATTTTGCAATATGTCCTTTTTGTCTACACAAATCTACTTTATTAAGTATACATATATTAGCTGCAACTTTTTTGCATCACGCATTCGAATTATAACAACATAATGAATTTATATCATTTTCAAATCATATATCAAACAAACATATCGCTGTCCACTTCACTGAAATAGTTTTCAATCACTACACTATTGATATAATCAAATTAAATGATTACGTATCATTTGATTACGGACATATGAAATGTATACTCGTATGTCGGAACTCGGATGTAGTTTATGCCAATTAGAAATAATTGACTGATTTACGTATGCAAGTGAAATTACTATTTATAGGTTCAATTCCGATTACGATTACAAGATAAACTTACTGTGCATATACCTTCACATTAAATTATATTTTCATTCATTGGCAAAAATAATAAAATTTTCGGCGATTAAAAATATCAAGCTATAGTCCTTATTTTGGTAATGAACACTTTAAAGGGGACACTAATAGAGGGGCGCTATAATGTCGATAATTTTAATTCTTGGACAAAAATAAAAATAATTCGGCGATTAAATATAACAAGCTACGGTCCTCATATTTTGACAATGAACACTTTACGAGGGATACTACAAAATCCTCATACTGAGATGACATTTTTATACCCTTAATATGAAAAATCCTGTCTCTCGAATGTAAGGTTTAAATATTTTTTGATTAAAATATCATTAAATTTGTTGAATATTCTCGTAATGCGAGATGATGTGGCAACTTAAGGCGCTAGGGTGGAGTGTGGGTTGTGTATGAAACCTAATAGGTGCCTCAAAACCTGGAAAGTAATTATAACTATCTACCGCATTCCCGAATTAGCTGTTGGTATTATCAACTACCTAAAGACTTAAATGTTCCCTAATGTCGAGACTCAAATTCCCAACCAAGATTTCGTTATTTTCTTAAAAGTTTTCTTTAAATCGTCGAAAGTCAATTGGGCGATTTAGAAATGGAGAAAACCATTTTGTCAAGGATTGAAATCACTCTCATTCGTAGATTAGGCTCAAAGCTAACCGCTGCTTAGCCGTTCCTCTTTTTCTTTTCTTGGACTGTATCTATTTATGTCAAATCTTATATAATAATTACCCTAATTACCTAATTGTCTTATATCAATGACTTTCGGTGATTATTGAATTAATTGGCTTATTCGGCTATCACTTGTCCACTTTAGAATTTCTTACTTTCGTCTTACTACGGTTATTGTGGCCACGTCTTACCATACCAATCTCTCGGTTATTTTCGCCGAGCCACGAGTGTGTGTCATCCTCTTTCTGCACTTTACGAGCGCATTGCTTGACTATCTACTATTGATATATTTGCCGTCGTCATCCTTTTTACACCTCTGCAAATTTTTTTTTAATAAAGGAAACTGTTACTTTTTAATGTGCGATTTCGATACACAAATATACGTATGTATGCAAAAAACTTTAACTTTCTATCTTTACCTACCTGCAATTGCTGCACCGCAAAGCTATACCGACCTTAGACTTTTGGTCAATTAAATTTTGGTGTTATGTAAGTAGCCCTACACTCCCAGATTCACTGTAAAGAGCATCTGGAATCCAATTTGAGTGCCGTTTGTGAGACACCGTACAACCTGCGATCATGCTGGATATTTGCATAAACCCATTCGCTTCACTTTGCATGTTTACACTTAATAAAAGTCAGACACTGAATACGTGGGGTGGAATCTTAATATTACTTGGTGGAGAGAACGTTGTGTGTTTAATTCCTGTCGACATATTAGTTCGATTAGCATAAATTATAGTAATACATATATTTTGCCAGATAGTTTCAGTTGTAATCTCGACATAAATCTTTATCGTAATATATTTATTTATATCTAAAATTATGTTTGCCTTTACCTTGCCCTGGATACCTTAATATAAGCTGACACTTACACTGAAATAGGCAAAAAGGTCTGTTACAAAAAAATCATATCCTTTCTGATAATGACAGCAGTGAATGGAAATATACTAAGAAAAAAAAACTTTTTTTAAGATCCATGAAAGTCCTTTAATTTCCATTAAATTTTCGTACCCTTTGTTACAAGCAGTTGTTCCAAAACCTCGGCTACAGATCAGTACTAGATGTATTTCTAAGGCACCAAACAAAAGGTTTAGGTTTAAGAAGATTGAACGAAGCTCATGCAACAAAGGAATTTTCAAAGGGAGTGCTGTAAAGGGAATACGTCCCCTAAACTGCTCTTAGCGGGATAATCCAGTCTTATCCGGAATCCGGATTTATTTTATATATACTCATACACAAAAGCTTCAATACCATAAGCCCGATGAGTTTACTTATGACTCTTTACTCACGGTTTTACTATAATGTTACTGGCTGGTTTAATAATTAAGTATATTAAGTTTTATTTAACTAGAGGTTTATTCCTTAATAATTAAATATAATTTAATAACGTAGCCCGGCGACAGATGGGACTAAGATATTCATAAATTGGCTGAGGTGAGCTGGATAAGAGCGGCTGAGGTTCGAGAACGGCGTCTAGGTAGACCTATGTTCAGCAGTGGATGAAATAAGCTTGATGATGATTATTGATGATACATAAAATCACGCCTTTTTCCCACAGGGGTAGGCAGAGATTACAACCTTCCAGTTGCTACGATCCATGCATATTTATTTCGTTTCGTCAACACTCGTTATAATAGTCCTCATATATGTTCGATGATTTCGGGAACTTTCGATCTGGACATTCTTGAGAGCACTTTGAATTGGTCGAAAAATTGTAATTTATGTGACTATATACAAGAATTATGTATTTTTTTAATTAATGCTGATAAAGGGTTACACTGTCAAGAGACACCAAACAAAAACTTATTGTTATGGTTATATATCTATATTATTACAATAGATAATGGATATTAAGACGACCTCCGTGGTCGAGTGGTCTATACGCAGGTCTCAAGGCGTCGCCATCTCGTGAGGTTCTGGGTTCGATCCTCAGTGGAGGTGTTTAGGTGATGAATTTATATATATATAATTAAATTTAACATTAACTTTATATGTATAATATTATGTATATTCTGAATAATTATGTGTATTTATCTATTAAATGTATTTGTCCGTCATCTAGTATCCGTAACACAAGCAGCATTTAGTTGCTTAAAATGGGACTAGTTGATAGGTGTGTCTGAGGATATTTATTTATTTAAAGTATGTCAAAGTCCTATTTAATATCTAATGATTACAATACAAACCTTAATGTCGTTGAAATAAAGTTTCAGTTTGATTTTACCTAGACACGGTATTCATGATTTATGCACATTTAGATACTAAACGATGCGATCCGATCACATTGAGTCGTCCTTGCTACAGTAATGGAAAGGCAACCTATAGCTCCTTTCGAATATTCCGTATTCAAAATGAAGGATTATTCGAGATTCCAGTTTATACATCAGTTTTATTTTTAGGGTTATTGTTTACCTATTTGTGCTCAGAAATTAGTAGAAAATTTGAAGAACTTAATATTATCAAATGTCGAGACCACTAAAAATATTGACTCTTTTCATGTAGTAAAAATATACAGGGTACCAATTATATTTTTACTTGGTGAAAAAATAATAAGCAGACATTCCAAATATGATGTCAATTTTACTTTTCTTCTAATTAGGTTTTTGTTTGTGTACTATTTTAACATTTACTACTAATACCGAAGGATAGGTCATAAACTCCACATCGCTTTAAGTCAACTTTTACTTTATACAATACTCGTAGTCTCCAACCACGATATTGAAAACTGATAACGACAGTGACAATTCTTTTTTTATTGTTACAGAACTGAGAGAAGCTTTCGAGGCAGAGGCGCAAGAAGTAAAGAAACCTCGATTGTTACTCACTGCAGCTGTTCCAGTTGGCCCTGATAACATCAAGAGTGGATACGATGTGCCCGCTGTTGCTAGGTAAGAATGAATATTATACATACCTTTATAAAAAGGTAGTAATAGGGAACGGTTGGCATAATTTGACATTCATAAGAGTATGTAAATACCTAAACCTAAATTTCACATTTTCGTAGCCTTTTAAAGTCCACAAAGAATGGTAAAGCCACAAATACAAGTATCTAAAATTCGAAATTTTGTTTTATGGTTCCTCTGTACAAACTTATTTTATATTGTCATGAATTTTATTGCACATTGAACAAATGTGCAAGGTTGTTCTGATCACACTGTTGTCTTTATCAATTATTGTTTTGTATAAGTTAGCAGTGGTAACTTTAGATACTATCGTACTATTCTTAATGAATTGCTTATATGTAAAATAAAAAAGCTGTATGTTTCCTTAATAAATTAATAAATAAACTGAATAAATTATTTGACTTTGGTGATAAGAACTTGCAAACAATTTCATGGTATATTGACAAAGAAAACCTTTCGAAAAAAACAAAGAAGCCGTCTGGTCTCAACAACAATATAAGCTTTATAAATTACGGCTTTTTCGAAATTTAAAAACGTCATAAGGGAGTAAAGCTATCAGTTGATTAAGTAAGTAAGAGTAAGATGCAAAACAACTAAGCAGTAAGATAAAATTAAATACCACTACGTGTTGTAATGTTTATGTTCCTGCGGTCATAAGGTCTTTAGAAAGCTCCAATAGAATGCATTGTGATATAACTATGGTGACTAGTTCCTTTCTATACATTTTATCCTTCTCACCTTTAAAAGACCAACTACAAATCTGTCGTATTTTGTAAGATAATTTTCATTAGATTTAACGATTTTAATTTTTTATTAATTTTAAAAGGGAAGAAATTCTAAGGGTGTTACCAGACCAATCGATTGATCATCGATCGATGACATGGATCGATGGTAAAATAGATTAGTCGACGTCGATCGATAGATTTCACCATACGATTAATCGATGCTTTCGATCAAAGATCGGTCGATTGGTCTTGGAACATCCTAATTTGAAATACATAGAAGTGAAGTTTATATGGCAAACAACATTTCACAAGGTGTCTTATGATATATATACTACGAACTACGGCCAATTTGCCCTTGTCAAATTTCTTAATAGCCTTTAACTATTTCGGCCAAATATTATCAATACACATAAGTGTTAAGATTTGAATACTCGTAGTAGGAAAATAATAAAATAAAATTCGCTCAACTCAATAACATAACTTTTAGGTATTATGGGAGAGGCGACGGTTATACGCAAGTGATGTGATTCGATCTGTCCCTCTTTCTGTTTACTCTAAGGTCCCTCTCATCCGAAAATATTCATATTGATGCATTGAAATACTTATAGAACGTGTAGTAGCGTATTGATAGATGTCATTAATTATTATTGGAATCATAAATAATAATAATAATAATAATAATATCCTCAAACATTCACACCTATCAACTAGCCCCATTTTAAGCAACTAATGCTGCTTGTGTTACGGACACTAGATGACGGATAAATATATTTAATAGATAAATACATATAAATAACCTGAATATATAGAAATATATATAAACATCCAAGACTGGAGAACAAATGCCTGAAAATTCATCACCCAAACATTTGCCCCCACTGGGGTTCGAACCCAGAACCTCTCGAGATGGCGACGCCTTGAGACCGGCTTGGGATGAATTTAGATGAAAAAAGAGACATACAGCAATTCATGTATCACGGTAAATACGTGTACCATTGCCGTTTTATGATTATTAGCCTTTATGTACCTAGTACCTTTTTATTTTTTAAACAAATATGTGAATATTTACGGTGACAAATAAAATTTACAATATTTTATTGAATTTATAATATTTAGTGTTGCAATACTAGTATTGGCAAGTGTTAAGCAAGATTGTAATAGTAATAAAACAAAAAATACATTTCCACTAAAGACACTAGATAAGCAAGAAAATAGTTCAACAAAAAAGCTCACAGTACTCTCTAATGTGTGTACCGAACCCATCAACTGATTATTGTGTTGTAGACATAAACACAATGTGTGTGTAAAGCAAAGAAAGTGTGAGAAGGAAAATATTTTACGAGCGATTTGTGAAGGATCGCGGACAATATCAGTGAACACAGAAATTTTGAACATACCTTCGTAGACTAATTAAATTACGGCGAACAATGAGAAATATCAACAAATGTATAGGAAAAAAGGTTGTGTGAAAGATAGTATTTTAATTAATATTACGAGTTCCGTGATAATAGATTATAACAGTCCGATGTCTGTGTCGTCCTCACCCTTTCTCATGGAGTTCGGGATTCAAAGTTTTTGTCACCCATCCAAAACCTGACCATGGTGAAGGGTGTTTTGATTTTGATATCAAAAGCCCAAGCTACAGCACTACACAAACCACTGATCACCGCCTATAGCACTGAGCTTATAACTTCGAAACCATTAAGTTTATTGTCTCTCATCTCAAGTCTTTTACTGTGCCCGGTGCATAGCAACAGGCTCGCCGTCTGGTACAAGGGGATATTTGAGCATGATAGATTCATTAGTATTCATAATATGTTTTCTAAAATCGCTCAAAACATCAGTGGCTAAAAATAGCATTTTTTATTGTTGCGTTCATAACATTTTTTTATAATGTATTCTTGTTTATATTTCCATTCATGGAAGTAGGTCAGGCATGCTAATTACGCGAAATAGTTCATATAATGGCGTTGAATAATGATTCATTAGATTTATGTTAGGTCAGTGTCATCATATTATGACCTTGGGTTGGGTCAAATACATTCTTGTATTCCACAGAACAGAACAGTAAAAAAGGTATGTGCTTTTAATCAACTTATAATAGCAGATAATATTCATCTTAAGTTATTAATTGAAGAAAATGCTAATAGTTTTTGAATGGAAGTTTCATTTATTGGCATGGCTTATCAATCCTTTGTATTTTTTATGAATTAATTGAATGCGTTAAAATCACGCAAAATAGGTACCTATCTAAGGAAATAATATTATTGAAGAACATTTGTTTTAGGCGGTTAAACTAACAATCATGTCCCAATAATTTAAAACTTATAAATCAAGATTTTTGGTCAACGTGACCTTGTAGTAAGTTATTCAAGATATTCATCAAGAGAATGACTTATAGCCATGTATTTCCATTTGTACTGGACCAACTGATGACCTCCACAAATTGTCAAACTATTTAACACGTAACAACACGGTCGTTAAATCTGGTATCTCTTGAGTCATCATGGGACTGTTAGACCCAGCCTATTGTTCAGATATAATTTAATTAACAGTACAAAGTTTTTCTACGTTATGAGATTGCTTATTAATAGTACACAGTATTTATGGATTGTTTATGGATATGATTTAATGATTATGGAGTATTTCTTAACTTGATCGTTAAATTAAATAAAATCAAACCCAATTTTTTTGAGTCCTGTATTTAAGAAGCATTTTAATTACCATTTTAATCCGCCGTGAACCACGTGACTAAAAATACACGGCAAACTACATGGGGTCTTTGAAACCCCATGAATTTAACATTATTTGTATATATATAGTCTGAAATGACTTAAATTTAACCTTGTTTTGCGTAACTTCCTTTGGGAAATATTAACAAAAGCATATAAAATCTTATAATTCAAAATAAATTTATACAGGACATAATCATAACAAAAAATCTAATAATTATTGTCAGTCTTCAGATACACGTTGGTTGTAGTGAGTTATCTTTTTGAGTAAAATTGAGCATGTGTGCACTCCACATACGCTTTCTCGACGAGGAAAGTATTTTTCTCTATTATCTGTTCACTTTCATAGTCAAACTGGCTACTAAACAAACTAAAAAAACTCGTTCATTTCCATCGCTATCAATTTTATCCAAGCGAGCATATAATATTTCATATTCTAGAATTTATTGGATCATTTGACGCTTTATTCCTGATAACAAGACAATAATAAACAAATTAATAAAAGAATATAAGTCTGTGGGACCCAAAGGCACTTTAAGAACGTGTATTGGCTTCATCAGCAACGAGAGCATCAAATGACTGTTACCAAGAGGTTTAGCAACGTCACAACTCCAGCTACTGAAACCGCGAAAAATTGAAAGACATACAACGATTTTTCTGTCGCTGGGGTCTATTAAACCCCACGTGGTTAAATTATGTGGTTACCAAAATGCCACTTTAAGTCGCTATGAACTTATTAGTTTAGAGAGAGCTATATAAAATATCAATGCTAGCAGAGGAAAGTAGTACATACGAAGGCTACGGTCGAAATTATTATTATTGAAACGGGTTTTCCTGACCCACGTATACAGCGAGAATTTATAATGCAAATTATTTAAAATCTATTAATATAACAACGTTTCGACACTATTTCCAAGTTTGCGAATGACCATGTTCACATTCTTAAGACTCGCTTTGACAAAAGGCTTAGGAACTATAATTACATGTATGAAGGGATGTATTATCAATACTTTAAGCAATACACGAATTACTGTAGGAAAAGCTTTGCATTAAAATATTTTTCTGTGATGAGTAGGTACATTGTAAGCAGACGTGATTGTTAATACCACCAAAATTATTCCCTCCCTAAAAAAAATAATTCTCCCTAAAAAGATACCCAAGAATGCACAGGTCCACGATAGCCTTTAGCATCTTGATGTTCAAAATCTTTATTAATCCTCCATCTTTTTTAGTATCCTTCTAACCTCACCTACAATAGTCCAATAACAACCGTGAGTCAGACATTTGCAAAACGTATTTCTATTTAAATACCGTCCCAAATTAATAATTCACTGCATATAAAAATTTTTTCGCACGAAACGTCATTGCGAAATTTTCTCTCATTAATATTCACGGTTTATTGTTTGAACACGCTGCGGTCATAGTCTCCCACATACAACTACTAGTCCAGTCAAAATAATTTAAAAGTCACATTAAATCCTACACACAAAATTTATTTTTCTGAGCATTCTTTGCGGAATTTGGAAGTCCACCTTGCAGTTTTCCCCCCTCCCCCTGTTGAGCGTTGTAAGGAAACGGGCCCAAAACCCTCGTTCCCTATAACTCTTGCTGATAAAATTCTACAGTGGAGATTTAAGTAGTATTTGATTTGTTTAACTATCCTTAGCTTTAGACTCAAAAATCACCATAAAATTTTTGGAGCTTTCGGAGAAAAACAATTTTGAACGTTTTTTTTTCTTTAAGCTCCTAAAATGCAAGTTAAAAAATCGTACTTTTGGTGAAAATTTCAGAATATATTCCTAATGTATATCCGAATGCCTTAGTAAGTTTTCACCCCGGTGACTAAAGAAAAACTAATTAATTTTATGTTTTTTCTCTTTTTTATGCTGTACATAATTGGTACATTAATTCTACACAATTTTTTTTTGGGTTTCTACAATTATCACCTTAATTAGCATGCGCCACAAAAAAGTCACCATTTTTTATGAAGAGCTTCCCATGAAATTTTACTTTATGCAAATTTCATAGGTGTTACTCGTTCCCAGTCGCCCGCATCTCACTGAGTTTGAATATGTTATAAATATCGCTTGCCTCTCAATGCGCTCTTTGCATGCAAAAGTCTCGCCCTTGTTAATATTTTTGGCGAAATGTGAGTGACACCTCTGCCTATCCCCTCGGGGATAGAGGCCTGATGGTATGTGAATTGCTTAGAATTATTTAAAAATACTTCGATTACGCGAACTCAGAGTAAATCAAGTAAAGACGACTATCCAGACAATATTTTTAAAGTATTTTTAAAAATTATTATTATTATTTTATTACTTACTTACTTATTTTCGCACTTCTTAAGTAAAAAATGGGTATAAAGACAAAAATCTGATCGTTACCGATTACTGGTGTTGACAGAAAATGCCCTATATAATATATATAATATTTGCCTGTGCATAATTTTAAATAAAATTTTAATTTTAGTTTATGAAATTTTACGATAAATACAACTTCGAAAATTAAATTTGAAGATATTGCAATTTACGAGTACGCTACAATCATTTGAATTAATGTTCTATTTTAGGGCAATAAGAGCGAAGCCAACCGCAGTCATAAAATGCAACAATATGACATAAAAGTTTATGCACAAGATTTCAGTGAGTCGCCTACAAGCAAATTTTTTTTATTATATTGAATTTAATTGTATTGGTCATTAGTTTCTTTATCGCAATCACGTATACAAGGCCGTGTCAATAAACACGTTTATTGTATAAAAAAAACAATAAAACTAACAACAAATTATATAACGATAGAACTATACATACATACATACAATCACGCCAGTAATCCCCCCCGCCTGTATCTATATTACGGCTTTATCCATCTTACTGCGACATATATACAGCAACGATATTTATGTCTTAATTATGATTCCTGCTCGTTTTGTAAAAATAGTATTTTAAACAATTGCACACAAATTCGGAAATCTTAAAGCTCTTTGATTCTGATAAACCCGTTTGTTATAATTTGGAGAATCTACTTTGAAATATAGGTGTTTCGTTTTTTTTATTATACACATTAAAGTATCTTATATAATCAACAATTGAGAAAATATAGAAAAACAAAAAAATTTTCAAATTCCATAAAAATTCTAAATCGTAATAAATATGAATTATAAAACGCTGGTAATATCGACACTGTACCAGTAACCGTAATTTTTTAGAAAACAATGTACATATTTTTTTCTTCCAATAGCAAAATTTTAATTTTTAATATTTACTTATAATATTGGGTCCTTACCTATGAAATTGGTGTTTTTATTCTGTCTTAACAATTTGTCCGTAACTATTAAGTTTCAGAACATTCTTATAAAATAATTGCCTCTTCTAAAAATATACCATATATTTGAGCTCGTATTATTTAATTTGATAATTTTTTATAAGTTTAATTGTGTTAAAATTAGACACAAAGACAATTATTTTTAACTGGCTCCCGAATACATCATTTGATTTGCATTAACATAAAAAACAATGAATAATTTTTATCAAGCGTGTTCACACACATATTGCTAAAGCTTGTCTAATGATACATGCCAAATATTATTATCTCTGGATTTGTCGTTGTGAAGAAAACTGATAAAATGTTAGTGTGTAAAATGCAGACATCCCCAAAATCTCCATACAAAACACCAATTTCATAGGTAAGGACCTAATATTATAGGTACGAACTTTTAATATAAAAATAATAAAATAAAACTTGAAGCGGCTTTTGCTTGATTTTGATTGATGACCATAAAAATAGGTAATTTTAATATTTATTATATGGCAATAGTAACACAGTTAGAAATGTTCAAAGTATTTCCAGTTTATTAATTCTATAATCTACAATGACGGACTCATAAACTGCATCAAAGTTCAGGATTACTTTGAAATGAATTTTTATAATAAGTATACAAACTTTTTAGATTAAATTATATAAATATGGAAAGACTGGCTCTTAATCTCAAAAAAAAAGAAAAATTTAAAAATTGAACTGCAGTAAAACGAATGAATATAGGCGGGAAAAGATTTACTCGTAGTATCAGATTTGCGTGTTATATATAGCAAAGTTTTAAATTGATTCTCATTGATTTTTTATTCTTTTGTCAATTGAATTATTGTTACCAGCAGAATTATTTGGTTTGTTTTTTAACTCATCGAGAGTTTTTGAATCATAATATGGATGCTTCGTCCGAACAAGCGGCTCAAATTGTAGCATTGGTGCGGGATTTCCAAAAAAAAATATCTTAAAATTTTTGTATTTTCTTCAAAAAGTCTTAAGGTCCTTTCCAGTACCCAAACTTAAACTTAAGGATATGACCCTACGCTGTTTTAAAGTTCACGAACCAATCTAGAGCTTTCAATTTAAATCTGTATAGAAAGTTTGCATACATGGGAAAAAATAGTTATTTCAAAGTCGTCTATTACATTGATGCAGTTCATGTGTCCGTCAGCTTATATTGAAAACATCCAAAGTTGCTGGTAATTTTGGAAGTTATTAAGAAAACTTCCGATAGTTTTCCTGACATATTTAAAAAATTAGGAAACATTCCAATGTTTTCACATCTAATTATAATCGTCATTATAATAATATTGTTTTCATAATAATAGTAGTAATTAAATCTTTAAACTGCTCCATTCATCCTGTGTGATTTTCATGATGTTAAATGAAAAGTATGAGCGCAAAATACTAAATGTGTAGAAATATATTAAAATTGTCACAAAACTTTTTTGAAGTATTTGGTGTAGTAGGCGGGGGGCCATCTAAAAAGATTTTTTTGACAGCCGGCTCTTAAGAAATCGGTTCGACCCTAGATGTGTGTATCAGCTTTAGATGTTTTTGTATTAAACTTGTAATTTCTCGGTAAAATTATTAATTAATTCCGTTTACTAAAATATACACACTTACTTTACCTTAAACTGAAAAAATATTTTATATTTATCCACTAAGCTAAATATCTAACTCATTTTGAGAAAAATTAAATTTATTTGTACAAACAAAATTCTTTATTTCGTAATTTTTTATTTGAAATAATGCACACATAAACCTGGTTATTGGATCCGCAACAATATTTACATTTTATCACATGTCTTATAAGTAGTCGCGCCATTCCCCGCCCACCCATTGAATTTTGCATATTAGAAAAAATGCTCCAATAATTCCTTGGGGATTTTTAAAAATTTAATATCTAATAAATTAAGACAATACATGCCGAAAAACTCCTTAGTGTAGAATTAATGCGCGGGGTCCAAAAACCCAAAAATGTTCATAAAAAAAAAACTATTGAAGTCACCATGGTGAATATTTCTATTAATACTTGTAGATATATAAGTCATATTATAATGTAAAATCACCATTTGTTTATTTTTTGTTTTGTTGTTATTCTTGTTTTTTCTTAACATATTTTTTTTTCCAAACCCTTTGCCACCACGGGGGTGACTTTTTAAATATCGTGTTTATTGAATAAAAGGAACACTTACATAAAAAATCACCCATGTAGAATTTAATGTTTTTATGATAGACGTGCTATAAGTTTAAAACCTTTTTTTTTTAATAAGCTCCAATAAAATTTTGGGGAAAACTAAAAAAATATTATTGCATTCTTATTTCTAATCAATAATTAAAATAAATTTCTGTGTAGGAATTAATGTGATTTTTTCGAACAAACGAATTTTCCTTGCCTAGACTATACTACTTTAAGACAATGTGACTTATGCACCTGAAAAAATAGCTCATTCAATTTTCAACTCTAGCTAGTTATATATAGCTCTCTAGTTATTACGACGAATAGAAATTAAATCTTACCTGCATTGGCCAATGTTCGTCTAGTAACGCAAAGTGTTGTTTGTGAGACTAGTCTGTATGGAATACATCGAAGTTTATTTCTATAGGGTAGAGTATTTTCATTGTCAAGTAGCCGCCACAGTATCAATACTATGTTGATAAAAGGGACGAGAGCATAATGCTACATGCTATTGTGTAAAGTCAGAATATAAGGGAGATGCTAGAGTCTCAGTCAAACACTAGAGACCCTACCTTTGTTCTCCCGTCTACAATTAGACTGTGTTGACTCCTTAAAGCGAGACGTTAAACTAACATCGCCTACATCAAACTTAGAACTACAAAAGGAGCAGTAAAAAAATAATACCCTGAATTTTTACTTTGACATTATTAGAATTCACGATTAATAACATAGGAAAATCCAAATTTCAGTATACTGTTCGAATAAAAAATATTGGTATAAATACAAAAAAACACGGAAGAAAGAAACAGCTCAAAAATATTCAAATTTTATTGCGACTAATATTCTCTCTGTAATATCTGCTGGATCCAAAGGTATAATTATAAATATTAGGTCCTTACCTATGAATTTGGTGTTTTGTATGGAGATTTTGGGGATGTCTGCATTTCACATACTAACATTTTATCAGTTTTCTTCACAACGACAAATCCAGAGATAATAATATTTGGCATGTATCATTAGACAAGCTTTAGCAATATGTGTGTGAACACGCTTGATAAAAACTATTGTCTAATTTTAACACAATTAAACTTCCAAAAAATTATCAAATTAAATAATACGAGCTCAAATATATGGTCTATTTTTATAAGAGGCAATTAATTTATAAGAATGTTCTGAAACTTAATAGCTACGGACAAATTGCTAAGACGGAACTAAAACACCGATGTCATAGGTATGGATAGCGCTACCCAATATTCTCTCAGTAATATCTGCTGGATCCAAAGGTATAATTATAAATATAAGGTATAATTTTGCTTTGCAAACTCTGATCTGTAATTCCCCATACTGAAATAGCTTTATATTTATTTTATTTATGACATTAATAATATTCATTTGTATAACAGTTACTTGGACTTCATCAACGTTATGGCGTACGACTTCCACGGCAAGTGGGAACGCGAAACTGGCCACAATGCGCCCCTCTACGCCCCATCTTCAGATTCTGAATGGCGGAAACAACTCTCTGTGGACCACGCTGCTCACCTTTGGGTTAAGCTGGGTGCTCCTAAGGAGAAGCTTATCATAGGTAAATATCGGTGTAAATTCTAATTAATCAATATGCCATATAATTTAATCGAAAAGTACCAGATGTAATGCAAAATCTTCTACGGGCATAAAAACTGGTACTGCCAGTAGCTCCCCAGGTATGTAGTGCACATAAGAAGCGGCTTTTTGCTTTCAGTTTGCTTCACGAGTCATATTAGGTCCTTACCTATGAAATTGGTGTTTTGTATGGAGATTTTGGGGAATTCTGCATTTTCCATACTAACATTTTTTCAGTTTTCTTCACAACGACAAATCCAAAGATAATAATATTTGGCATCTATCATTAGACAAGCTTTAGTAATATGTGTAATATTACTAAATAAAATGATGTATTCGGGAGGCACTTTAAAAGAGTTGTCTCCGTGTCCAATTTTAACACAATTAAACTTACAACAAATTATTAAAACAAATCAAAAGAGCTCAAAAATATAGTCTATTTTTAGACGAGGTAATTATTTTTTAGGAATACTCTGAATCTTAATAGTTACAGACAAAATACTAAGAGAGAAAAAAACACCAATTTCATAGGTAAGGACCCAATATTATCAGCCTATACAGAAAGTGAGGGCGCTATAATGATGTGAATTGCGCTTAAATAGTTTCCCGGAACTAAACTCAATTTTACCATTGTTCCGATATTCATTGTTTCGTTTCAAAACCGAAACTCTGTTTCAACACAAATGCTAAACGTATCAGAGTAACAATAAATCTTCCGGGCCCACACATATTGTTGGAAAACAATTTACGTAGATTGTAGAAGATGTGACAGAGTGCCAACTATTATTTAATCTGTAGAAGCGCCGCGAACGCAACATGAAGCTCAAAGTTTAATAAGTTATTTATTTAATATAACTTTATTATTTTTAAGGAAATTTGAGTGATTAAATTACTATTAAAAGTTCGATTCGGTTGTACCGGGGCTTTTAAGCAAGCAAATCAGAGGCGCCCACCGCTGGACAAAAGCCTGCATAACGTTTGACCTACATAACGATGATGACCAATGACCTACATAACGTTTTCTGAGAGTTGAGAATACAGCTAGCCTACACTCGAACGCAATCTCAATTAAAACTCAATAATAACACAATCCAATATCTGAAAATGCAAGTGACAAGAGAGACAAGAGAGGCGGTACGAGAGTACCAATTTCAGCTAAGCTCAATGTCATTAAAGCCAGTCTATATCCGCATAATTTGAACCCATTTATGGCCCTAGTGTCCTACTGAAGAGTAAGAAACATCGCAATCTCAATGTCGATCGGTATTGCGTTTAAGAGTAGGCTAGCTGGACTGCCCTCTATTCTCAACCCACGGAACACAAACAAATGGATCTCAATACCTGTTAGTTTATTAACCCCTTGGCGGGCACTACGAACACCGGTGCTCACAAACAATTGATGTTTCTGTTGTGTCTCGTTGTGTGCCCGTTGACGGCGAATTAGAGTGAGATGGAAAGAAACTTTCTCAATCGAAATCCGTGAACCAACATAAAAATAATGGGGATGCCTATGCGAAACAAAAAAACAGCTATATTTCTTTTTATTTTATTATATTATTGTATTTGAATTTTAGTTTTTATTATCTTTATATTTTTTTTCCTCTTTTGCACTGGTGTCTCTTCCCTCTCCTTACTAAATCTCACACGCCTGTGATAGGTTGGCTGGCAGAGATCTCTATTAGAGATAAGTCCTCCTTTGCTTACTTTTTTCATTTACTATAATTTTGTTTATTGGTGCAATAAAGAGTTTAATAATAGAGTTTAATAATATATTACGCCTATTATAAAACGTCTGAAAATATTATTGTTCTAATTGTCTAATTCTGATGTTTTTTCCACCAGGTATGCCAACCTACGGGCGAACCTTCACGCTATCGAACCCCAACAACTACAAAGTCAACTCTCCGGCTAGCGGTGGTGGCAAGGCCGGCGAATACACGAAAGAGGGTGGTTTCCTTGCTTATTACGAGGTGAGTATTTGGCTTTATATTAATAAGTAAGAAACCTACGTCAACGAGCCCAATAGAAACATCTAATGTTTGCGAACACCGGAGTTCGCGGTTCACCCCCAAGGGGTTAAATAATCTTTAAGGACGAGCATCCGGAAAGAAATCCAGAGATTTGAATGATTATTGATTAATAAATATATTTTTCAGTTGCTTCAATCGAACCAATATTTTGTTTTTCGATCCAAAAATTGTTGCCTATTTTTTATTTATAATTCTTATTTTTTAGCAAAAAGTAATTGCTTACCAAGTTTATATTGTTCAACGAGAAGGTAACTAAACAGATAAAAAGGAACAGAGATACTAAACCAAAATATCCTCTATATAAATTTAAAGAGAGTTAAACTATGATGTTAATAAAGGAAAGAGCTACAAATAAAATAAGTCAACTTTGTGAAGCACATTATTCAAACGGAACTTAGATTTGTAAGAAGGACTAAGGACACTATAATTATTTGATAGTTCCAAACATTTTAAAAATAATTAATATACTCTATTATAGAAACTACACTACTGCAACTCATAGTATATCTAATATAAATCTATTTGCGATGTCCCACAAGAAATTCGCAAATTGTTCATCTGCAAATAACATTTTCACAAAATAGATTGAAGAAAAATTATTTCATCGTAATTTATAACAGGAATCACCAATGTAACCAATATGGACCCCCAGTACATGGCGACTTCCATGTTTCAAATGATTGTTCGTAGTATTTTTCTTACTGCATCTCTCTCAGTCTTTGGTTAATAGTAGATGTAGGTTTAAATTTAAACCGTTGAAGTGCACCAAACTACTTTTAACTAGTTAATACGCGTACTTCATTTCACATTTAAAGCGTTTGTATGCTAAAGAAAAGTGGCTTGAATGATTCATTTATATTATACCAGTGTACATCACTGCTATAATCATCGCCTTTAAAACTGAAAAATTGAAGCACAGATATGTGAATATTAAAATGGTTTTGTGGGGTCAATTTGAAAGGATTTAGAAAAAGTTTGTCAGAGCAAAGTAACAAATACTGACACAGAATCAAACAATCAGAAATATCCAGCAAAATCATTAAATTAATTTGTGCCAGACAAAATTTTATTACTGTCTTGAAGACGATAATTTATTAAAGGAAGGGAAATATTGAGAAGTGGATCTCTGAATATAAATTGACGCGTATAGCTTTTGTTGAATATTTATATTTATGCAAATCTAATGGTCGGGAACAGCTGATATTTCGTGTTCAATATTTAGAGTAGCTTCCACAACGAAAATTATTCATTTTGCTGGGTTGAATAACTTTATGAATACTTTGTTACTGTTTTTTTCGTGGTTTTAAGCCACCTAATTCCTCTTCCTTGCCAGCGTCAGGCCAAGATTACAGAAAGCTGCAAAATCATTTTTTATTCTTATACGAAGGCTTAAAAGAGTTCTATAATAAAATGATACATACCGGGATGAAGCCATGGGTTAAATTTAACCAAATTTAGAAATTTAAACACGTAGCAGTGGAAAATAGGAAAATTTTTGTTTTATACTAAGGTTTTCCATTGAATCCTGAGATTTCCCATGTATTGTTTTAATAGTTATCCCTATACTAGTCCTTTTGTGGCACTAAAAGGACTAGTATAGGGATGTAGTAGTATGTGTATGTGGGATGTAGTACATAACAATGAAACGTACTTAACTAAGTGTACGTCATTTTAATATAATTAGTAAAAAAATAGTATAATTAAGTACTAATTAGGGGATCCCATTTAATGAAAATTCTGTTTTAACGTCTGCAAAAAGACGTTAAGTCTGCAAAAATTAACACTTAACTCGAAATGCTTATTAATGTTTTACGACATTGCGCCTGTTCATCAATCTATGCCTAAATACTTAAAAAATCTTTTTATATTTTGTGAATTCTGTCTTTTCTAACATAACATAACATAATAAATACGCCTCTAATTCTCTTCTTTTTTTAGGTCTGTGAAATACTACGCAACGGTGGCACATATGTTTGGGATGATGAGATGAAGGTACCATACGCTATCCAAGGGGACCAATGGGTTGGATTCGACGATGAAAAATCAATAAGAAACAAAATGAGGTAATTCTTATTGATAACTTATAAAATTACGACAATTTTAGCCTTAGAATTTAGTTTTCTATTGCAACATTTTGATTTAAAAACATATTAAGAGTTGCTTAAGTTATTAAAACACAATATATCTAGACTTGGATACTAATTTTACACTTATTAGAGATTTGGGAGGCTAACCAACATTATTGTTTCTTCTTTCAGTTCATTGATACGCTTTGGATAATAATATTTTTTAAAGATCCATTTATAATAATTAGATGACAACAAAACTTTTTCAAAACCCTAACTTTCAATCTCATTTTTTTAGATGGATCAAAGACAACGGATTCGGAGGTGCTATGGTTTGGACTGTAGATATGGATGACTTCAGCGGCAGTGTTTGTGGTGGAAACGTGAAATACCCACTTATTGGCGCCATGAGGTTAGTGAGTCCAATTTTTTTATCCATGCTCATTAAAGATCGAATATTTTATTTTACTTCGGTGGAATTACTTACTTAATAAATCATGGTCACTCTACTACAAGTGTAAGCAACAGAGCGAAGATACGAGTTGTATCTATAATCTTTAGTATCTATGACAATTAAATATCTTTAGTGAAGTTTACAGTCTTTAAAATATTGAGAAGCGATTAGTCATAAAAATAAATTATAAAAGATTAAAAAAATATTATATCTCAAAAAAATATCATGAATGGCATGAATAGGATTCTTGGTATCTTATAAATCAAATTTATGAATCAACAATTTAGATACAACACTTAAGCCTGCGGAGGACAGATTTAATAAAATCCTTGAGACCTAAATTAATATTTTTTCGGTAGGTACTTAATGGCGTTTGAATTGACATTCACAAACTGTAGAAGCCACTCTAATAGAACAAAAGGATCTACAGCTTACACTCACCGCAATCTTGCCGAAAGCATAAAAAAAATTACAACTTGATGACGTATTGTTTTTTCAAATTGTAGGGAAGAACTTCGGGGTATATCTCGTGGCAAGGACGCTAAGGACGTAGACTGGGCATCTGTCGCATCTAGCGTGATAGTCGAAGTCACTGAGAAACCTGAACCAATCAAAATTAGTCTCTCAGAGGTAATGAAGAGAGTCAAGAAACCAACTAAAAACGTCATCATTAAGAACAACAACGCTGCTGCTATACTAGATAAGTCAAGTAAGTTTATGATGGTAATTTAATATAAATACAAGTTAATTATACTTACAGTACGTTTAGAGGTATAATAAAGCTCAAGGGATGTAATTTCATAACTCCCTCGTTGGCAATAGTAGGCTTAGAAGGTAAAGTTAAAACTATAAATTTTCATTCCGTAGACATTTAGATATTATTCTTCATAATTACAATATTTTATACTACACTCATACAAACAAAATAGTATTAAATGAAGATTCAGATAAAAAATTTAAATATTATCGAAGAATTTTAATTGTGGTTTACAGCATAAAATATGCAGTGAATATTAAAATCCCATCAAGCGGGTGTTGCAATAATTATCAATTAAATATCGAAGTGTACTTAAAGACGTAATCTATTGATGATTAAAATTTCTCCATATAAATATGATTATTATACATTTTGGTAAAAAACGCATATAATATGATGACGAGCTCCGTGCACGAGTGGTCTGTACACCGGTCTCAAGGCGTCGCCATCTCGAGAGGTCCTGGGTTCGATCCCCAGTGGAGGCAAGTGTTTTCGTGATGAATTTTTAGACATTTTTTCTAGTCCTAGTTCTAGTCCTGGTTGTTCATTATATATATTATGTATTATTTTATGTATATTCTGAATAATTATATATTTATCTATTAAATATAATTGGCCGTCATCTAGTATCTAACACAAGCATCATTTAGTTGCTTAAAATGGGACTAGTTGATAGGTATGAATGTCTGGGGATATTTATTTATTATTTATTTAATATGCAATAAATTATATGTTCAATTTAAGAAAATTGACCTATTTGCATAACGAACGGTCATTGAAACTTTTGTTGGCGTAGGTATCTATATACACCTTATCGAAGTAAACAAAGCGATCGTTTAGACTACATTTTTAAGTCGCAAGACTGTGTACGTGACGTTAAAAGCTACAAATCTCAGACGGGTGCCACGAGGGTCACTTTTAGGCACTCCGTCGTTCCCAGCTGCCAAGAATGGCGTACGAAAGTCGACAATTCGCGACATAGTTGCTAAAAGTTTGAAACATCGAGTGCTTTTACGTTCAAGGCTTGACTCGTCCAGAAATTCTAGACCCGTAGCTAAGACCACACTTCCTCCACATCTGAGATTCCTAAGGCTCTAAGATTTTTGGCCTGGAGTGCCAAACGAGCTCTGATTTAATGCCATCAAGTTTATGACACAGCATCCCGCGACAATCTTTACAAGTAGGCACTTCGAAGTTTTACTCTGTTTCAACTAACATAAGATAGGCAATAACGTGCCCTTTATAATTATTATAGAGCGAGATTTTATAAGGAACTTCGTGAAAGTTAAATATTATTCAGTAGACAATTTTATTTATGCAAGCTGCAATCGTCAAGAGATCATAACAAAATTCTTTTTGCTGAGTTCTTGCCTTTTTCATGATTGATGACTGCTAATATTGAAGCCGTCTTTCATTTGACGGAATGATAAAATAAACTCTTTTTGATAGCTTGATTAATGTTGTGTCAATCACAAATGAAGAAATGGTTCTTTCTAGACATTGTTTTATTAGTCCATGGTATTGTAATTAACTTCACAATCTCAAAACACTCGTGCCAGACTCTTACGGCCAATCTCTGGTGCAGCATTATTCTAGATTAGGTACATAGGTAATCGTTGTGATATAACTTTATATGATGCTATGAGATATTTAAAATCTGAAAACAAGATTTAGTAATTTTTTGACAATTGTTATATGGCTGAAATGTCAAAAATTGACAAAATCGAGATTTAAACTAGGTTTAAAATTTCCTGCAAGTGGCCCTAAGGGTAACACGAACGGTTTGTTCAAGATAATAACGGATTCACATCAAAGCCCCCGGCTTTCAAACGTTGGATCATATATAATTCTCTTACACTCAAGTACATTTAAATCATTAAATGTACTTGAGTGCAGGAAATTTAAATCGAGATATAAAACTAGATTTTGTAATTTTTTGACAATTTTATTAAGGCTTTTTAAAAAAATTAATAAATCGAGATTTAAATAAATAAAAAACAAAAATAAATAAATAAAAAACATTCATGTATACATTCATACATTTTACACTAACTCACATAGATAGCCATCGCCACTGGGTTTTCATCCATAATAACAATACATACATCTACTGCGGCCAAATATAACCGACAGTCAACACATGCAAAAAGACATAAAGCAGAATGTCGCTGAATTAAGTAAAAAACAATTGTACAAAAGGTTTTATTACCTCTGTGGTATTTTTATCCCGGAAGCGACATAAAAAGGCCAAACCAAACAGGAATACCCTTTCTTTATGAAGACTTGCTAAATGTATACGACTTTTGTATCGATGATTAAATAATGATTACATATTCATATCGGTTTATGTCAATACAATTTTAAATTTATATTTACTTCTTCCAGAACGAGAACCACAAGTACTGTGCTATCTTACTTCTTGGTCTTCCAAGAGACCGAGTGCTGGCCGCTTCAACCCTGAAAACGTTGACCCTACCCTTTGTACTCACATCATTTACGCTTTCGCCACCCTCAAGGATCACAAGCTCGCAGAAGGAGATGAGAAGGACGCGGACATGTACGACAAAGTCGTTGCGTTGAGAGAAAAGAATCCAAATTTGAAGGTAATCATCGTCTTAATTCTTATATTTGTTTATTTCGTAATTATTTTACTACTTTATGTATTATTAGCAAGTATTGCAGCATCTAGTTAGAAACATTATAATTGTGAACTGTTTGCTTGCCCCTCAGGAGCCTAGGCAACAATGTCTTATTACGAATATGTGCGCAATCTTCTTGTTTGTCCAAGAAGATTGTACAAACAAGAAGATTGACTCAACGACAACAAAACGAGACACAATAGAAACTAAATGATATTATTATATCGTTCGCAAACGCTAAAATATCAAAGTTGAAAAACTTTGTCCTTTTTCTTTCTAGATCCTGCTGGCTATTGGCGGATGGGCTTTTGGCTCAACACCCTTTAAAGAATTAACATCCAACGTTTTCCGCATGAACCAATTCGTGTACGAAGCGATTGAGTTCCTCAGGGATTACCAATTCAATGGTTTAGACGTCGACTGGGAATACCCAAGGTAAGATATCCAAATTGTAAGGAACGAGCAGGACTTTATGTAAATATTTATTGCATGGCTAAAGCCTAAGTTCTTTGCGTGCGTGTATTTTTGTCCTTATTTCCCATATTATTCGTACAGATTTATGGTTGTTTTTGTATACAAAACTCAGCAACTGTGAAGTAACTTATGTTGCGATAAAATATTTTGTCAGAATAACGGGAGGATTACATAAAATAAATTAAGTTCAATAAAACTTCTTCTCTTAATCGCCATAATCTTTCTCTTCTATTCTCCTTTTATCAATATCAAAGTCATCAAATATTACTATTAACATTTATTAAGAGAACGTATTTTGAATCGTCATAAATTTTTCCTTAACCAGAGGAGCCGATGACCGTGCAGCCTTCGTCTCTCTACTGAAAGAACTACGCTTAGCTTTTGAAGGAGAAGCGAAAACATCCGGACAGCCAAGACTGATGCTTACTGCAGCCGTGCCAGCGTCCTTCGAAGCCATCGCTGCTGGATATGATGTGCCTGAAATCTCCAAATACTTGGTAAATATATATAGTAAAGATGTATAATAGTAAGAATATAAACCGATTGAATGATGCAAAATTATATTAAAAAATAAAAATCATAAGCAGATTGTTTCTGCGGGGGAATCCTCAGCCTGATCCACAATCCTCAGGTTCCTTAATCCTGGTCAACGTGATGAGGATGAATATTTATCATTATTATAACAAACACATAACTTTGCATTGATGCAATTTTTTATTTAGACTTTGACTATATTTCTTGTGTAACCAGGACTTCATCAACGTTATGACCTACGATTTCCACGGCCAATGGGAGAGGCAGGTTGGACACAACAGCCCTCTCTTCCCTCTCGAAAGTGCCACCAGCTACCAGAAGAAGCTTACTGTGGTATGTAAAATTTTACTAGAAATATTATTGCAAATAATCTAGATAGAACTTTATTGCATGAATAAAAAAGTTGAATATGTGAAAGAACTTCAATTTTAATACTACGTATAACGTTTTGAAGTTTAATGTTTATCAGTGTTTATCATATTGTTTTTTAAGTCTTAACTCACCATCTTATAACCCCAATTTTCGATAAATTCCGAACCATTTTCCGCTTAGATTAGAGGCGTGGTCTAAGCTAGCGTGGACACAGATCAGCTCGGAGTTCTTTATTACGTTTATTACCTATGAGTTATTCCAATAGGTTTATTTTAAACGTTTTAACTCTTTTGTTTCGGCATTCCCAATAACAATAACTCAAAGCTGTATTTAAAACCTAATAATAAACTCCAAGCTGGTATATATATATGGGAAAGAACGCTAACAGTTAGCGCATACGAACTGTTAGCTTTCTTTCATATGCACAAATAATATAATATAATAAGGTATCCAAATAAATTTTCCTTTCAGGACTACTCGGCTCGCGAGTGGGTGCGCCAGGGCGCTCCAAAAGAGAAGCTGATGATCGGCATGCCGACCTACGGCAGGTCCTTTACTCTGATCAACGACACGCAATTCGACATCGGAGCTCCTGCATCTGGGGGCGGTAATAATGTTTTTACACCTTCTGCACATTAAGAACGCTTATTTGTCATGTATGGTCATGGTGTAAAGCAAGATTTTGTTCTTTAGGAAAAAAAATTAATCAAATTTCCCTAGGGAATAAAGTAATTTGAATTTTAAATTTAGTTGTTCTTGGTGGTTTATGCTTGTTTTTGGTTGTTTTGGTCGCTTTTGGTCGTTTGGTTGCTTTGAAAAAGAGAACAATAACAATTCCATGGCCAACTTGATTCGGATTCAAGCACGACCAATCTTATTCTCATGAATCCTCTTCCATTTACAATTTTTTTACTTGTTGCTACACAGTTGGTGTATAAAGTTGAGTATACTTTTCGGGGATAAACGTGTTTTAATCTCGAAAGGATTGAATCCCTCGCGTCTGACAGAATATGCCGCCCTCGATATAAAACAATGCTTTATCCCCTTATTGTATAATCTACTATTTTATTTTTGCTGAATTTCTTTCCGGACCCAAAATATAGGTTCTGGATACTGTTATTAAATTTTATATCTGAATCCGCTTTGAGAGTAGGCATAGAAACTAAAGAATTAATAATGATAAATTATTTTGACTCTCTCTGGCCTTTTGGTTGAAACGCCCGGGATCGATCCGGGGGCAGGAGATTTTCTGCTTGGTTTGGTTGGTGGTAGGGCTTCTGAGTCCGCCTGGCTAGCTACCACCGTCTTACCTAAATCTGTCGCCATAGTGACAATGATAAGCATTGTTGTGTTCCGGCAATCAGAAGTGAAGCTTGCTCCCGCCCTCGACCTTATCGTTACTTACCATCAGGTGAGATGAAGGGCCAGACATGCCTGTCATAAACGAGTATGTAAATTTTTTTTATAAGATCTGTCAACAAGCAGAAATTCTGTTTTGTTTTATTCGCCGACTTTTCTATTGCGTGTTTCGCACACAACACAAATGGTATATGACTACCTAAACATGCCTGAATTTGCAAAGCCCCTTTTAGAACCTAATGCAATACTAGACAATGTACAAATTTTTCCTTTTTTATATACCTACTGTTTAAATTTGCATTAATTCCATTTGAAATTTCTTTGTTCAATATGGTTACATAAATGCCATTCTGTAGTTCTTGGGATAAAAACCCTGAGCGAATAAGCATTCTGAAATTGAAATATTCACAGTTTTTTTTCCTATCCTCTAACGAACTCGATTTAAGTGGGAATAAAAAGCTTTAGAACGTCGTTTGCAACTTCATGGAAATTGACTGTGAAAATTATATCACAGTGCCTTAGAGCGAAGCAAATTTTTAGTTTTCTTTGTTTAAACTTCAAATATAAACAGCTCTTACATTCAAGCTCAATGTAAATTATTTGGTTTTTCCATTTTTATTATTGAAACCGCTTATGAAACTGTTTCATTTTCTGTGTGCAGTGTTGCATTTCGAATGGAATTTATTTCTTCGTTGTATCGTAGAAAGAACTGCTAATCATGGCCATGTAAAAGAAAGTATTTCGCCCTACCACCAAACCAGTATTTTACAAAAGCTTGTTATAGAATTACATAATTCGGTCCATAAAGTTTTCTCGTCAGTCATCCTTCAATATCTCAAGTCGAAAGACTTCGACCCGTGCGTCCTCCCGGTCATGAAATACGGTGCCGAGACGTGGACACTCACGGCTCGACAAGTCCACGAGTTTAAAGTCGCTCAGCGGCGGACCGGATTAGCCAACTGAAGTGGAAGTGGGCTGGTCATATTAGCCGTAGAATTGACGGCCGTTGGGGTCATTAACCGCGACTCGGTAAACGTAGTGCGGGACGCCCTGTGACAAGATGGGATAACGATATTCGTACCGAACACTGAAAACGGTGGCGTGCATTAGGGAAGGCCTATGTCCAGCAGTGGACAAGCGTGGGCTGATGATGAAGATGATTCGGTGAATTACCTTTTTCAGTATAAAACATAAGTCCCAATTAGTTAGCATAAATTCTCGATTCAATAGATATTAATGATGTTATTTCCTCGTCAGGTCAAGCCGGCCGATACACCAATGAGGCAGGATTCATGTCATACTACGAAATATGCGAGTTCCTCAGGGAAGACAACACGACTCTTGTGTGGGATAATGAGCAAATGGTGCCATTCGCGTACAGAGACGACCAATGGGTCGGCTTTGACGATGAGAGGTCACTCAAGACAAAGGTAAGTTTTTCAAATTATTAAATAGTTTATTTGCAGTCATAGCCTTAACATTTTTTTTACGGGATAGCTGGAAAAGATACATACATATACATACAATCACGCCTGCAATCCCCGAAGCGGTAGGCAGAGTCCAAGGAGCACTGTATTTATTAAGACCATATTTAGCCATACAAAAATTGGGTTTGGTCAGATGAAAAATCGTGAAAGAGTAGTAACAAGTGGCTAGCTCATCGCCTACACAATCACAGACCCAGTACCCATTACGCTGGAAGAGATACTTATCGTAATAAGCCCTTGCTTATTAACATGAATTGTCCGTGTTTTTGTTTGATAAAAATGAAGCATGAAGTTATGATTATTTCTACATGTAGGTTTTATTAGGTTAAGCTTTATATAAATTGGCACATCAATGAACATTATCAGTTCTGTCTCAGGAGTTATGAACGTAAATTGTATTCAACATTTCTTATTTTAGATGGCTTGGTTGAAAGAAGAAGGCTTTGGAGGTATCATGGTCTGGTCCATCGACATGGATGATTTCCGAGGATCTTGCGGTACCGGAAAATACCCACTCATCACGGCTATGAAGCAAGAGCTCTCTGGATACAAAGTCAAACTAGAATACGACGGACCCTATGAAACAACAATTTCTGGGGGACAGTACACGACTAAAGATCGTAAGTTGAAGAATAACTTTTTGTTTAGAACTAAACGCCTTAACCGCAATCGCAAAAAATCATATATTAGTAAAGTTCTACAAGTCAGGCCTAGCCATATGTGGAAGTCACAGTTTACTTAGATATGAATTTGTGGCGGCTCTTTTGTTAATTGTAGACATAATTAAATACATACATACATTGGGTGATACCACCCACAATTCGCCAGATATGTTAAGTCTCCATGATATGTCCGTTGCCATGTACAATGTAAGGTAAGCGTATTTACAATGAACTGTACATAGTTATAATAGACGAGCTCCGTGGTCTAGTGGACTGTATGCCGGTCACGAGGCCTCGCCATCTCGAGAGGTTCTGGGGTCGTTCCCCTGTGGGGGCAAATGTTTGGGTGATGAATTTTCAAGCATTTGCTCTCCAGTCTTGGATGTTCATTATATATGTAGGATATTATGTATATTCTGAATAATTATATGTATTTATCTATTAAATATATTTGTCCGTCATCTAGTATCCGTAACACAAGCAGCAATTAGTTGCTTAAAATGGGACTAGTTGATAGGTGTGAATGTCTGAGGATATTTATTTATTCATTTTATAATTAAACTCAGTGGTTTGGTCAAACTTTATTAGGTACACCAACAGCTCGCATATTTAACAAGGTAATAAATACATTGGGACAGGGTTTCAGTCTCATATGTGGGCCAATTATAGGTGAACACTACTTCTATGAACAGAACATCGTAAATATGTTTAATAACATAAAAAAAGATATTACTTTAAGGGAATGAAAAATTTTGCAATCAATTTTTATAGCTACTTAGATATTTAAACCGTGTGATGAAGTTTCGAAATTGTTTTCATAGGCACATTGCGACTACAAGATTCTATTAAAACGATTCATTACAGAATTAATTCTTTTTACAGCTAATGAAGTAACCTGCGAAGAAGAAGATGGCCACATCTCTTACCACCCGGATAAAGCGGACTGCACAATGTATTACATGTGTGAAGGAGAAAGAAAACACCACATGCCTTGCCCTTCAAATCTCGTCTTTAACCCCAACGAAAACGTTTGCGATTGGCCTGAAAATGTTGAAGGCTGTGCTCACCACACGCAAGCACCAGCCGCTAAGCGATAGACAAAAGTAGAAGTTAAGAAACAGTAATATACTATACGTATTATTTCCTTTTCTTTAGATTCAATTTATTATCGTCATTGAGTCTATTGGTTTAGTGTTCAATATCTAAATCCTTTCCGAATTTTGGTAAAACACTAGAACTAGGTTATTATTCATTTGGATAATATTATCATCCTTGATATGTAAAGGTATTGTCTTTTTATGAATTTAAACGCCTTTTTGATTATATTTCGAGTACATTAATAACAAATTATTGATAATAGTAACCACAATCTTATATCTACCACCAATACATTTTAAGTACTGTCTTAAAAGAACCTTACTAAACAATTTATTTATTGGCGTTTGTTGGTTTGTCTCGGCTAGAAGACGGGATTCGTGTGATATATTGTAAATTTTCTTTAACTTACAACACAAGAGATAGTTTTATCTATTGTTAAATTATAATTTAGTAAATATTAATTAATATTCATCTCCTAAAGTTACACAATATGAATATATTATAGCCAATATCTCCTAGCATGTCAATCTCAATTTGAATAAATATACTCTCTGAATTAATAAGGCTTGTAACGATTTAATATTGGTCCTTTTAACTCACCAAAAGGATGCATAAGTCTGATTTAATGAAGCAAAGTAAAATTATTTTGGAGCTAATGAAGATTAAAAAGTTAAATCATCATACCTCTCTTTAAGATACAGGCAGAGTTGTTATGATAACCTATATCATAATATTAGGTAATTGTAACATCGGGCACCATTGGAATAATCGAAAAATCGAAATCGAATCGATCGAATAATCGATATTAATCGAAGCAAGAATAATAGTCAACAAAGTTTCTTTTGCATATTCTAATAGGGTTATCATCAATATTGTGTGTCTTTAGGACTGTTTTGGTTATGATTTTTTAGTTCATAAGTAGAATAAGAGCTTTTTATAACACTAAATACTCGAATCAGCTAAATCACTGCCTTACTGCCAATAAGCTGTTTAAAACACTCGAATGACGTTCGTAACAGTGACAAAACATAATGGTGTGACATTATTAATAAAATAAGTATGTAAATATTGTATTTAGACAAGAGATGTAAGAGTATTATTAAATATTATAAAATATTTTTATTGAGGTTTTTCATTTCTTCCTGTCATAAAGGTAATGACTATTTACTTAATCGTTAAAAGCTTTCGGTAAAGAGATCAATAGATAGGGGGTTCCCTGCCTGATATCGAAAGTTGTAGCAACAAAACAAAGAATGCGATCCATTGTGATACAGACATCCTCTATGCTTCGACCTACATTAATTATACGATATTGCTGTGTGGACTTTATGAAAAATACATTATAGAAAAAATATAAAACTTATCTCACATTAAAAAAAAAATATTTCACTTATTTGAAGATTGAAGTCGAACATTATAAGTGGAAATAATACAAAAAACCGTTCTAGAAGCAAGACAATTACGGAATGGGCATATTCTAATCTTTACAGACACAGACTTTACTGGGCATATTAGGACCTAAGAGATTGAAAGGAAAGAATTTACATGTATAAGGTAAGCTGGTAACATTCTTATCCACAAAGCCACCATTCACATCTACAGTGAGAACTAAAACCTCTTTGCTGAGTTGATCAATAGACAAATGTGTCCTAGTAAGCCTTTACCGAAATCCAAACCTTATATCTGGGACTCAAGTTTCAAATTTATTTGTATACCCGATTACGATGCGTTAGTGGTTTGGTGAATGCACCTATTATGTCGTAAATTATCGGATAACGACTAATATGGCGTAAACACGGTTCAAATAGCTTCTAATACAACGTGCTATTCCTATTTACGGCATTGCTTAATACCCTACCCTGTATTTCGAATGGAAAATAATTCATAACAAGTAAATAGATTTACGAGACTCATGCTTATTGCTATTTTGCATAATGGGAATGTGTTTCGTTTTATACTAATGGATGTGTTGCTCTGTTTGTATTACGTGTGTTAGCATATTAGGTTTGAATAAAATTATGTTTGCATCGACTTGTATATTGCTACAGACATGGAGAATGTTAATATTTTTGAGCCTTTATGAATTGTATATCCTACAATCACGGGCATGAACATGTAAACACTTTTGAACAATAAACGTATTTATTCCTTGTAATAGAGGTAATTTACTGTGAAACGTGTATATATGTTCATGCTCGTAACTGTACACCATCTTGGCAGCGATGTTAAACTGGAAAAATTATTATGCAAGAAGGCACCACACCGGATCAATTCCTGCATGTATACCACTAGTTTAAATAAGTATATTTATCGCAAGCTCACAATGTTTTCCTAGCCTGACAACTACCTCGCTTATGTCTATAGGAATTTATATAGATACGAATTTAAACCTAGTAATTTAAAGATAGTATCAATGGAAATCTGGATGATGACAACATTGCATACACTACTCAACTGATTTTAATGGATAAAGTGTAATTATAATCGTAATAATGGCACTGGTAATATTGTGATGCTACATAAATTTAAATAAATAAAAAATAAATTTAAAATAAAAATTATATCACGATGTATGGTATAATGTGTAAAGGACAGTTCCTTGGAACGTTTTATAATTCTTCAACAACACAATCATGGCATGCAAATCAGAAGATTTTTAATAAAAAAGGTTAGTCCTGTAGTTTAATCTTGCCGTATATCCCTTATTATAAAGGCAGCGATAGCCGAGTTAGACGGGGCACTACTCGTTCGGAAGATCGCGGGACTCGCGGGTTCGATCTGCATCGCTGAGTTTGAATAAAACTTTTGTACAGTTACAGTTGTACAGTTGGCTCACCACCTGTTATGGGGACTATATCTGGCAAATTATGGGTTAACACTTCTGTCCCAAACCCTTTGCGTCACGGAAAGTGCGTTATGATATTATGTTGTATTTCCCTCTAGTGAGGCATTTCCATTCTATCTATTAGCGTCTGTTGAACTTCACACATAGATAAAGATCACCCTTGACTGTAACCCGGAAATTGGAAAATAGCTGGCCACACCCAGACTGTCTAGCATCTCTAAGCAAATACACCGGAACACGTCATAGCAATAGCTGAATATGTCTTCTAAAGCTCGGAAATAGATGACTGTTCAATTACGACTAGTAATAGTTGCTATTTATGCTTAATGTAGATCGCAATACCAATAATGCCTTAATTAATTGAGATATTAACGTTTACTAATGGTAAACACAAATATAATCATTACAATCTTAGCATTTACAATATTTTTGGAATATCAGAAGTTGTTCATGCCGATTCCAATTGCTTTTTAGATTACCAACTATGAGGAATTTTTCTGAGAAAATGGAGAAGAACTCATTAACATTTTCTTTTTTAATTGCGTTTAGACAATTTCATAAGATTCGATTCGGAAACAACTGTATGTACATGGGGCATGTCCCATACATTGTAAGCCATTTTAAAAAACCTCAGCATGGATTTTCCACCTTAAATGACAGAAACAATGTTAAATTCTAAAACTTAAAGGTCATAAAGTTACATTTTGACCGTTAATCGCTATTCGTTCATCTGTTCTCTTTACGATCCCTCGTCACGCATTGATTTCATTAACCCGACAACACGAGATCTATAAATCACCGCTATTCGATTAAAGAACGAATACTGACGATTTTTGGTAATCGATTGTAACTAACAATGTTATTATCTGAAGGGCGAAGGGAATAGACATTTTACATGTTTTTTCAAATTGTTGAAAATGTAACAAATTTTATAAATACTGTAGTAAAATTTATTTATCTCTAAATACAAGAAAAGCTTGTTCAGAATTAGAGTATTTTTTAATTAGTGCAGGTATATTTTTACTGCATTTACTTATAACAAATGTGTGTGTTGAAAAAGTTGCAACAACAGGGTTTTGGTCACCCATCCAGCGCCCTATCATGGTAAAGTGGTAACAACTTAATATTTTTAGAAATTACGGTTATTTTATATGCTATTCTGTAACAATAAATATTAAAATCAAGTGCCTTCTTGTTAGTGGGAGCAAATTGTGTGCTCAAGTTTTTGCTCACAACCTACACAACAGTTTCAAATTAAAACGCCATCAGACTGTTTCGCTTTAGAATTCTAAGTAATTTGCTTCATCTATTCTTAAGATAATGTCAAAATAGATTTAAGCAATTTATTCTTTAATAAGTAGTGTTTATGTTTAGTTTAGCTGAACTTGCTTGTCTATTTTGAGATATTTTGTAATAAATGTAATTTAAAAAAATCCACTAAATAACATTATATTTTTAGATCTGTATCTAATATACTAAAAAACAATTTTAGTTATTTTTTATCAGTTACTTTGTGAATAGGTTTCACTTAATTTATCTTTATTGGTATTTCGTCAAAAATAGAATTTCATAATCATAAATGCTTTAATAATAACAAAATTCGTTATTTCTTTTTCTTTTTTTTCAACTTACTCAAAAAATAATAATTATAGTCTTTCAAATACTATAATCGATTCCTGATCTTACAATCATAATTGCATAATATGATAGTAAAAAATATAATAAGGGATGGTAATAATATGGACATTGTGTGAAGAAAAGGTTGTATTAAATAAATTTTAAAAGAGATTTTCACGGCTAATTGGTAAGCTGTAAGGACGATTAGTTTGCTCTAACAGCATTAGTGCCAATCATGGCACGTCGCTTCGTTTCCCATCACCAAACGGAACTCATTTGCTTGAAGCTAAACCTAGACAGCTTACACCGATGTTCTAAGCTTCAGACACAACACTAGATACAATGTCAATATTGAGTGAATAGCAGCTATCGTCACATACGATATGCACCATAAAATATTAATCAGTTGCTGATGAAGACGATTAGTTGGAGATGCTAAGCAAGTTATATTCGTAGGAATGAAGTTACCATAATGATATTACATTAGTTGCTTCATTGCCAAAATGTTCTAAATGTCAAAAATTAATTAATTGTTACTGCCCTGTCCTGTTACTTTACTTAAATTTAGTTTTTGAACATTTACGAAATTTTGGTGGTTTAATATTGTTTCTAATCAATCTAGTCTACACACGCACCTAAACTAAACATATTTTACGGAAACGTTTTTCAATGCATTTTGTAAAATTTATATATAAAGCATAATTTATATTAAGCTATCTATCATCGACAAAGTTGGTGTTGAATTCTAGGTGTAAGGAGCACCTATTTTATTGATGATAGCTATATCTTTCAGCAAAACCTCCTATCGTATGTACCATTTATCAACGAGAAACAAGAATTTATGGTCAGCTGTCAATTTTTATATTCTCCACGATCTTACAAAATTACTTTTTCCCATTTCTGCAGTCTTGCAACTATTCTACACGTGTACAAAACCTTCACTGGATGAATTTTAAACATATCAGATGCAATGCGATCTCTGTAAACGTGACTATTCTAGAGGATTCCGCTTGTGCATTTTAAAATGCTTTTGAAAAGTAACTCTGGCTTACATTTTTCTCAATCCGAATATTTTATAGTTGCTGCTCACGACTGTAAGAGCATTTTTAATTTGCATAGTCCACGGCAATTCTACATCGTTCTAGAGTTCTTAGATCAAGGTTTACTACGAGCTCTTGTGATTTTACTCCTGCTTCTATGGAAGTTTTAATCACTTTAATTGTATAATTTGTTCTACTGCGATGTCTTTTTAAGTTCCCAAATTTGACAGAATAGTTTTACTTAGTTCATGCTGGTTATTTAATTTTTTTGAACTTATTTAGAGTAAGTAATTTTATTTTTATTTCACACTTTGGGAAAACTTACAATTTCATGTTTTCACACAATTTAAAGTTTGTTTTATGTTTCATATTTTGTAAATTCCTATAGGTAATAGCGTTGAAGCAATTTTTTTCTTTCTTCAAAGCTAAGCTTAGTTTTCCAACCAATTATATAACACATAATTTAATGAAATAGTAGGTTCTTCATCATTGGCGATCAGTCCAACATTATCATGGTATTGTGGGCTTTCGTTATTACGTGTAATTGCGTTTGGTTTGATCACAAAACATAATTAAGCTATGTGTTTACTGCTGACACTCAGCACGCTGACATAAATAATACCTCAAACTCAAACTCACTCAAACTCAAAGTCATTTAATCAAATTGGTATCATCAAATACACTTTTGACAAGTCAAAAGTCAAGTAAATTACAATTATCCTAAAATTGACAATACCACTACTTTTTTTTCGGCCTGTTCACTACCGGGAGGCCTTGTCTAGAGAAGATACTGGCAAGAAACTCTGCAAGGGTTCCATCCTCCCTTTACATGAATATGTTCTACAACCTAATAAAATTTACGTCTATTATATAATACCCTTAGTCACAAATGTCAAAATTGAATTGGAAGGACCTACCTACCTGTATACAATGAAAAATAATCCAACGATGTACCAAATTCAATCCCACAATAATATACTAATGCTCAAAGCATTTAAGTTCTCTGAATAGTTTAAAATTATTTTGCTTTTTTATATGGTTAAAGAACTTGCCATTTGCTTGGTCACTGCTTGGTGAAGCGCGGACTATGGCAATGGACTGGTCAGAGACTAGGCAAAAATACATAATTAACCCTTAGGGGTTAATAGTTCTGGGTCCTGGGTTCAATCCCCGATGGGGGCAAATGTTTGGCTGATGAATTTTCAGACATTTTTGTTCTCCAGTCTTGGATGTTTATATATATTTATATATATTCAGGGTATTTATATATTAAATATATTTATCCGTCATCTGGTGTCAGTAACACAAGCAGCATTGGTTGCTTAAAATGGGGCTAGTTGATAGGTGTGCATGTCTGAAGATATTTATTTATTTATTTTATTTTTTTATAGTCGTCATTAAACGTATGTATGTATGTACGTTAAAGAACTTGACGGAGCTACCAAGACCATGGTAGGTATGACGTCTATTTGGTTTCTGTGTCAAAGTTTCTTAAATTTTGTTTTCTTGGATGTGAAATAAAGGAAAATATTAGTACCTAGCAAGAAAATAAAACTAAAATAAAAATAAATCCTCCAACGGAAATATCATAATTTTACCCCTACATAATAGTTTCATAGTTAAAATAAGCCAATGTCATATTTGTGTCGTGTTTGGTCAGTGTTGTAGATTCGGACAATACCTGGAATATTTCATGGTTGCCAGCATATTTCAATAATAATTTACTTCAATTACATTCTTAATTTTATAGTATCTATAACATAGCTACTTAACGGTGCTTTCATAAATTTAGTATTAGGTGTAGGTGTTTGAATTTAATCGTTAACTTCATTTAAATAAGGTATCAATTCCTAGATAATCCTGATTTCTAACTTGTAGTAGCAATATGGTGATAAACTTACTTTCTTACGCTATAAGTTGGGATTCGCTTTTATGAGTTGTACAGTCGTAAAAATAAAAGCAATATAATTTTGATATGGTCAGTAGAAATAATTATACTTAGTTTTGATATTTTCATAATTGAAGTTCGTTCATCTTTCGAAACGTTTCAAATCGAGTTGCAATGTTTCATTGGCAGTCTAATGACCATATTCCAGAATAAATCTCAAGTGAAGATCTTGCGGTGACGAGAGAGCCGTGAGCTTTGTGCGACTATCGGCGAAGTATACCTCTCGCTGCCAACCTTGGTAATGGCTATGGTGTGCGGCGACAGAGTATGGGACTCTGCCGTCTTCTTCTGCGAGAACATACTCTTGCAGAAGTAGGCAGAGGAAAGAGACGGGTAGAGGCCGTAGAGGGAAAAGGCGCAATCAAACACCTGTGCTACGTAAAAAATTATATTACTGCAATGTTTTAGCCAGTCCGTATATTTTACACATAAACATATATATATATAATCACGGCAATAATCCCGTGTTAGTCAGATACTAGGGGAAAGCACCGGGAAAGCAGTCCAATACCACAGTCCGCGCTTCACCAAGCAGTGACTGCACATGTGCTCAGCGTGACAGGTGGTGAGCCCGTCGCCGCTATAAGCTATTGGACGTTGTCCAGTTCTAAGTTGTTTATTTATAACTCGTAGCGGACTGTAGTACTTATAATAACCGTTATAGCCATTGGAAAGCTTCAATTCCTATTAAATGTCTATGTAGTAAGTACTGCCAGTGATTATTTGTAATAAAAGTAGTGGTTATAAAGCAGCCACTTTCAAAGGATGTGCTCATGTGATCGTATAATTATTAATGATTATTTCATCAAAATGTCTCGCTGATGAAGATGTTATAATGCTGTTTACAATGTTGATATTTATGATTTTCCTAATAAGCAGAAATTTAGGTTTACGAATAAGTCATATTTAAAGTCCTTCTAAGTCCACAGAGTATTTAACTAAAAAGTTTCTAGTCTACTACAACTCCACGAATGTGGTCTACCTAAAATTGCCTTTAAATGTCACAAATTTTACCGAGTTCATCTGCTAAGTAGATAACTAGCCGCTGCGGGGCTCCCGTTAACCGCAATGACATAGTGAACCTTCATTTAGTACATTACCTTTTTATGATCGGTGTTATATATTGAAACCTCCGTGGTCGAGTGGTCTGTACGTCGGTCTCAGGCGTCACCATCTCCAGAGGTTATGGGTTCGATACCCGGTGGGGATAATGTTTGTGTGATGAATAAAAGCAAGTTGATAGGTGTGAATGGTAGAAAAGGCTATACTTATTTCGTTTACTCATTGTTAAATAATAAAACTTCGTCGTCAACCTCAGCCTAAATACGTCCCACTGCTGGGCACAGGCATTCCTCATGAAGTAACACATGAGGAGTTTGCGTCGTACCATCACCACACTGGCCCAATGCGGGTTGATGGGCAAAGAAAGTTTATTTAGATATCATTTCTTATTTTATTATTCCCCACTTCTTTATTTTATTTGCATAACTACAAATATTTAGAGCATTGTTTAGATTACGGCTTAACCTATGAATATGAATACGGTTTAACTCATCTGATGGAAACTGACTCCCATAATATATGTCTGGAGACACTTTGGCAGTGTATAGGCGTGGACATGTCTACGGTGCGGCGCCGTTTGCCGTGCAACAGTACGGCATCGCCACCGACAGATGGCGCGTTATAATCCTCCTTTGACTTGTCCCAGAGAACGGGACGTGCTTCCACTAGTGAAATTAAAAAGTCTAAGTCTAAATCCGTCCGCCATTTTATCCAAAAAATTACCACGTGCGCACTATGCAACTTACAACACCATAGTGAGCACGTGTTGGTACACGACGCCGTGGCGCCGGCGGCGGTGCCGTACCGTTGCCCGGCAAACGGCGTTGCACCCTAGACATGGGTCCACGCCCTATAACTCATCTTCTGTGACGTTTAAAAACACAATAGAAAATCAATTGTCATGCCAGTGCCTGGATGTTATACTCCTCATATACGTTTCTCCCATGCAGGAACACCAATACCCAATACTGGTTAATATAGATGCTGGTAATGATTGGACTACTGAATCTGTCTTCAACTATGACTAGAATATATGGCCTGTTAGCACACTAGCCTGGCGCTAACGCTGCGACAGTACTGCATGCCACTTGTATCAAGCCTTCTTTAATACTAAACAATTAGGTGTAATTACCCAGAAGCTGGATACAGCTTTCTCGTAAACATACTCGTCCAACAGTGTTCAACTTGTAAGGGGAGATAAGGGAGAAATGTTTAGGATCAGAGATAGTTTCTTTTAAAGTGTTTCGACTACTTTTTAATTGAAGTACTGAAGTAATTATTCTGTAAAATGTCTTAGGGGGATTAAGATGTGGCGTAGATAACAATGATAAAAAATAACCAATCTACGATTCTTTAGTAAATGTTAGTGACTACAGTTGATGAAACATTTAGTTTGTTTTACGAAAATTATGAATGAATGCCGATTTTCGATTGCCAATTGAATGAGGGCTGTACGAGGAGTACAACCCTCATTCAATTATAACACGCATGTAGGAAGACATGACGGTAGCATGATGAACGAGGCGATATCGACAATAAATTTTTAACTATTTTATATACATGTTGTTGGCCCGTATTGGTCCAGGACACAAAAAGAATGAATCAACTGCTTTTGTTGCCGAGCAAGTCGTAAAAGGCGACTAAGTGCGCATTGGGTAGGTACTGAGTCTGTGATTGTGTTGGCGATGAGCTAGGCACTTGTTACTACTCTTTCACGATGTTGTCATCTGACCAATCAAATTTTTTTATGGCTTAATGTGGTCTTAAAGAACATAGTGCTCCTTGGACTCTGCTACCCCTTCGGGGATTACAGGCGTGACTGTACGTATGTATTTATATACATATATGTTGTATGCTCAACTCACCCAACTTTCCTCTACATACGAAGCTTTTCTCTCACATTCGTTTTAATGTGTTATAATTAGCAAGGAGAGCAAGCGCTCCGATTTGTTTCTGTAAGTAAAGTCTACGAACTACAAACATTATTATTTCCGAGTTCTTACTAGTTTCTTTAATTGATTTAAACATACTGTAACGGTATTTAATCATTAGTAGAGCAGACCTGGAAAAACGTGAGATATGTTAGAAAATAATATGTTGTGATAACTAATTTGAGGAGCTCGGTGGCATAGCGGTTACTACGCTTTGGCTTTCGATATCGAAACCAAAGTTAGCTTCGCCGCGGTCAGGCCTTGGATGGGTGAACAAAACTTTGTATTTCCTAATCCTGTGTGCTTCGAAAGGCACGCTAAGACGTTCATCCCGGTCGCTATTGCAACTGTTTCTACGTGGTTTGTACCCACCAACCCGCATTGGGCCAGTGTGGTGTTGTTACGGCCAATATTCCTCGTGTGCTTCTTCGCGAGGAAGGCCTGTGCCCAGCAGTGAGACGAACAGGCTGAGAACGAACTAATTTGAAAGAAATAATTTGTAGTTTATAATAAGTTGACTACGACCTCCGTGTCCTCCGTGGACCTCCGTGGTCGAGTGGTCTGTACGCCGGTCTAAAGGCGTAGCCATCTCGAGAGGAATTCAGACATTTGTTAACCAGTCTTGGATGTTTATTATATGTGTATAATATTATAAATATTCTGAATAATAATGTGTATTTATCTATTAAATATATTTGTCCGTCATCTAGTACCCATAACACAAGCAGTATTAGTCGCTTAAAATCTTAAAATGGGACTAGTTGATAGGTGTGAATGTCTGAGGATATTTATTTATACCAATCATTTATAAATGTAATTATTGCTGTACACTTGTAAAGCAAATGTCTATTTGTTTTCTGATGGCAACCAGATAAATTTATATGCAAAGATAGCTAGTGTAAATCGTTAGGCCCCTAAGGTAACTTATTATTATGTCGGCTTCTAAGAGTTGTTTTGTTTTTTAAGAATTTTTCTCTGAACCATTACAACTTTTAAATTCTTTTGTTTTTAAAAATCTTATTCGCTATGACTGCTTTATGCCGAAATAAACCAGCCTAATTATGGTTGGTATTGAACTTCTTTTATAATAGACTAGCTTTTGTCCGCGACTTCGTCCGCTTGTGATGGTATGTAGCCTATAGCCTTCCTCAATAAATAGGCTATTCAATACTGAAAGATTTTTTAAATTTGGAACAGTAGCCTCAATCGGTGAAATTGAAATTTACTCCTACTCTATTATTAGAAGCATAGTGGCGTAAATTTGCCTTCATTTTTCTGGGCGTTATTTAAATCTTTTACATTCATCTTCATGGCTCCCGTTCCTATAGGAATATTGAGAAAAAAGGTAGTCTATATCCTTGCTCAGGCTCTAGACTATCTGTGTTACAAATTTCGGTTAAATTAATAGTTTTGACGTGAAAGCGAGGCAGACAGACAGACATAGTTTCTTTCGCATTTATAATATTAGTATGTATTGAACGAGAATAATAAAGTTCCAGTACTTTCGTCAAGTCATGGGTGTATCCGCAAAATACAATTTTATCAAAATAAATATTTTTATTTATTTTTTAACAAAAGACGACTGTCATTGTGAATTGCTAATCATTATGAGTATTTAACGCAGAAACTAGCTCTAACAGAAAACAAAGAAAAGGCTTGATTTTGAATATATCATTACATGAAAATATCACTCATTAAGAATTAGATCACTGAACTAATTTGAGTCAAAATACAAAAAAATAAAAAAAAATGACAATATTTTATTATGAAAATACCTAGTACACAGTTATCTGCGATCGTAGATTAGAATATAACACTTACATTCTACTACTGCAGAGATATAGGTAATTGAAAGTGTGCCCATTAGTTTAACGTAGTAATGACACATCACTATTAATCGTGTCTATAAATCTCTCGAATGTTATTCTGTGTATTTTATGATCCTTTTAAAATATATAAATAGAAATACAACTAGGAGGTAGAAAAAGAATGCAAGAGATATAAAAATGGAGTACACAGTGAATATTATTGCTTTTATAGCCTTTTTATTTGCAATTTATATTCATAATTATAATGGCTCGACTGTTTAATCACCGTTTACTTTTTTAAGACTTGTGGGTAGTTTTTGTAATTTGCTCTTGATAGCAATGTTCTATCTTAGACAATCTCTAGCGAAGTGTGTCTTTGGCCTTATTATCGAATGCTTGATACTTGCAGCTATTAGCGTCCGTAGTTTTCTTATGTTATGTATCGACGCGTGAGTTTGTAGTGCGACCAAATAATTTTGATACTTTATTGTGAGATCAAACACCTATGATTTTCCGAGTTACCATTAAAGTTAATGAAATACTCTGTAAGTAAGATAAATAATAAAATCATTCATCATTCAATACACATAAAGACGAAGAATGATAATGAACATTAGGTTAAATGAAGCTGCCCATCTGAAGGGAAGCTCTACTCGCCTGGAATGCGAAACTTGTCCAAGTCGTCCAGTCACATAAAATTTTATATCAAAGTATTCACACGTTGACCAAGAAAAAAGTATTCCTCTAATAAGTTACTGCCATGCCAATCATCACAAAGAAAATAAATAAGATATTATTATTCTTACTTATGATGTAGTTGAAGGTGTTACAAGAACAGATCAGACAACTTACATTCGGCAATTACCTCTAGACTTTGATCTAAAGATCATACGTCTATTGCCATTTTGTACTGATCCTAAATGCTTCATGTAGCACAAGATTTTAAGGGTCGGAATACTGCGTATTTCGTCAAAGTGTCGGATATGTTTTGCTACGGAATTAATCTCATACATTTTTTGTCAAAGTAATCTGATTGACAGTGTTACGCACAAAAAAATAATTCATTTCAATTTTTTTGCATCTGTTTAAAAAATTGCTAGTGTTATTTAACATTTGTTTACCGTATATCTTTTTTATGTCTTGCGAAAATATCAATTCATCTCGTTGAACTACACAGTTAGGTTTTCGAATGCTTACCGCGCGCCGCTGCGCCGGCGCATCGTCCACTAGCTCCTATCAGTCAGTTCTGTAGGTCACAACAACGTGAACGCGTACACGTTATCGATTCAAAACAATAATACTCGATCGACTAGCGAATGAAAATCGAAGTTTTTATTGATAAACAGTGGTTGCAACAGTACCGGTTTCCAATTTTCTCTGTTCAAGTGAAAAGTGTTAAGTGGTTTATGTGTTCTATGGAATGTATTTAAGTGGACAGTGTTGCAGGTAAGTGAAGAAATAAATCTGCAATATTTGTTTTGTTTTTAAATCGTATGAGAGCAGTTTTCTTTTTTGTGTGCATGTAATTATGGAGATGATAATTTACTTCGATTTCTAATTTTACTACGTTTTACTTAGCCCTTATTGAGGCAGGAATAGTTGACAGGACCTCTGCCTTTTGTATAATTATAAGTTTTTTTATTTTTTTCACAATTTGGTAGTTTAGCACTTTTAATTGCTTTTGAAATTAGAGGATACAATAACAATTTCCATAAAAGTTATATCTCATTTTAGTTTAAATTATGTTAAGATACCTACTAATAGTATAACATCCGTATAGATAACTCTTATGTATACGAATTTTACCAGCACGATTAAAATATTTTCTTTTCATTTACTAGTTTATTACAGGAAAAATATTTGTTCAATTAATTCGCGAGTAGTTATAATGATCATTATTGCGAATTTAGCTACATTTCAGTTACAAGCAACAACAATGAACGTAAGAACGAGCATTTTTTCAAATAATTTTTGAGGCTCATATCACTGAGGTGTGTAAACACATATTGTATGATATATTTAAGGTCCTATTAAACAGAGGGCTAGCCTCTTGCCCTGTGCAATGGGAACAATTTAAGACAGTTGATAATCATAATAAACTGTACAAAGGTTTTAATCAAACTGAGAGTCTAGCAAGAACAGGTGATACACGTAAAATGTCATTTTTTATTTTGATTAAAATTGCTATTTTATAAATAAAAAGGAACAAGCTTTAACCTTTTGACTTGCTTCGTGTAGAAGATTGAAACCCCTTTAAATAGAAAACCTACTTCCTACCTCCACACAAGTAATATTTCTATTTTTTATCACAAAATTGTTGTTGTCAAACAACTTCACGTAACTTACAATAAAAAATGAAACAGAGAAGTATGTCAAGTTAAATATAGGTATACTGACGGAATCTTATTAGTACTCTTGGGTCGATTCCAAATTACGCTAATAGGGAAACAACACAGAACTTATTAGAAAGTCTGATCGAATTATAAGTTTAGGTCCGAAATTAGACCACGTACTCTAATTGATGAATAAGCTATTAGATGAAGCACTTTATAGGTTTATTTACTTTTAATTGAAAAAAAAATAGAATTGTTACACGTTTTCAACTTTTAACAGGCCTGTAGGTCTAGTTAGAACCAAAGGGATAAAGTGCCTAAAAGTTATCTCTTTGGGCACTTAAGCTTTATGGAGACTTAATATGCTTAATATCAAACAAAATGTGGTTATTAAAACCTCAACTTATATCTACGGAGATAAAGGTGTGATGAATGTTTGTTCCTATGTATTTCTTCACTCCGTGCTAGCCTTCTCTCTTGGCAGGCTCCATCAAAAAGACCCCGTGACGAGTCAAGGGCAAATATGTAGCAAGTTTTGTGTGTCCAGCATATTTAATTTCTTTTTGTACCGCTTTTCATTTAGTAAGTTGGACTTGTGTATTTGATATGAGCTTTATTAATAATAATAATAATAATAATAAAATAGTTTATTTCTCCACAAAGGTGGTTACAATGTTACTTAAAGATAAATAAATATAATTTACAATATAAATTAAATATCTTTTTCATTTTGACAAAAGCATTAAATTGTAACAATACAGTTTTCAAAGATATTTATTACTATGGAGTACTTTTATATAAAATATAACGAGATCACCGGTGTTCGCAAACAATTGAAGTTTCTATTGTGTCTCGTTTTGTGCCTATTGACTAGCGAAATTCTGTTCTATAATGGAATATTATTATAACGGCCTTTATGTATTTTCGTTTAAATATTATACATCAATTGCTTTAAACTTCCGATAGTAATTCTCGCCCTTTAATGAGTTGAATCAACTCAAATCGGCCTTTTTGACTGTGTTTTTTGTTACAATCTATTAGTTAATGTTAGTTATTGATAATCAAGAACCAAAAGTCACCTTAAAATCAAGTGGAAGAAAATATAGAATTCAAGAAATCGGACAAAAATGAAATAAATTAAGGTTTAAAATGAAATGGTTCAGATCATTTCTTTCAACGGTGTTCACCGCAATAGGTAGCCGTTATGTTATAAAATTCTGATGTCTATTGGATAATAAATGGGATAAAGTCACGAACTTCGTAACATACATAGCGTTCATTTGAATATTTTGACATAAAAAAGTTGTTAAGTTGGTGTTAAAACTGTGTGGTTTAGTGATGAATTATTTCTTAATGTTAATGTGACCTTACTCAATAATATACTATAAAGATATTTTAAGATGGTTACTTTTATTAAGACTTGGAAAACTGTAAATATTATGATTGAAACAAAGCGTAAGCTGAACTAATATCATTTGCGGTTTTGACTATTAAAAATTAAAATGTTTCAAATTAACCTCAAAAGATTAGATAGGTAGTACAATTTCAATTATCATTTTTTCTATAGGCACAATTTTTTAAAGCATTACACTTTTCGTCTAAAGAAAACATAACCTTCGTTCTCTTATGGTTTCGCTTCGTTTCTTTTGACGGTCCGCTTGAATGAATTAACCCTGATTGTTAATTCAACAAGGTTCTAGGTTCGAGGGCCGGTAAGGACAGATGTGTTTTGTGTTCACTTATCGTGAATGTTCGCGCAATATTTAAGACATTTATTATTATCAATAATATATCCTTATCAAATCAAAAATAATATTATTAAATATGCCAAATTTATCGTCAACACACTCAATATCGTCAACATTTTACATATTTTACAATAGAAATAATGAATTAAAAATATTTAAGTTCATTACCACGAGTGCTTGTAGTAATTATTAGAATACAAGCTTCCAAGCCATTCACACTTAACGTTTCTTGTCACAATGTAATACCACACAATTAGAAATATAAATATACATCATGAATAACAAAAATACTTTTTTATAATAATGGCAAAAATGTTAGAGCGTTTAATAATAAATAGCAAACGCAGTTATAGACAAATTAAATGCAGAAAGTCCATGTGTGGTGAAAAGAGTGCAGAAATGCAACGTTATTTGATAGAAAGTAAGCGTTGAAATTCAAAATAAAATTGCTTAATCAGATATCTTATTTTAAGACTGTGATTATGCAATATAGACCTAGACTAGTCTAAGCTATTTCTTGTTGCTTTTAGTCTCGTAAGAACAAAAAAAGGAAAAATTAAGAACATGAGGTTCCATGAAAAAAAAACAAGACAATCCCTTGGGGAAAAAATTTTTTCAAGTTAAACTACCCAGAATTTCATTAAATAACTCAATTTAATCCACCTTTCCTTTACATTCTCTTGCAAAAGCATCAGTTAATTCAAATATTGAATTGTCGCATCTCATTAAAGATCACTAGAGTATCTACGTAAAGAAAAATCACTCAGTAGATCAATTACTAAACTTATTTAATGTTGACGTCCTCCAGAAAGTTAAATGGTGAAAATTCTGTGTATAGTATTAAAAACAATTGATTATTGGCAGCGGTAGCCGAGTTGGGACGGACGGGGCACTAGTCGTTCGAGAGGCCGCGGGAATCGCAGGTTCGATCCTGCCACCTGGACCACTAAGTTTGAATAAAACATAAGTACAGTTCGTTGTTTAAATCGCTTTCCTCACATTGTGCCCGGTGCATGGCAACAGGCTCGCCACCGGTTACATGGGGCTTAACATATCTGGCGAAATATGGGTCTGCCTACCCCTTTGGGAAAAGGGGCATGATGATATGTTGATACGTTATGTTGTTGAATAAGTGACGTGGGCTTTTATTTATGGGCATATGCAATATGTTATTATAACAACTTCATACCTAGTTAAGTAAACGCGTATTATAATGCAACGTTTGATCATCTATATCTCAGTTGGTATGTTCAACAGTATTATAATGTTATTTCGTAACTTTAACACGACAAGGTAAAATGATGCTCCTGACATTTGCGTTCAGAATTTGACATTTACCCACGTTGTCACGATCTCGTACGCATACAATTTCAAATAATCAAGAATAACAATTGAATTTCGTCAGGCAGAAATAACAAAATATAAAAGGTAATGTCACATTTGAAAGGGAAGTGACTTGCGGGTGTAGGTTAAGATTGATGCGGTGACAGCAACATCATAATAATAATAATATTTTTTATCAAGCGTAGTTTACAAATAGTTACTTAAATCTATGTATCTATTACTAAAACCTAAAAAATACTGATACCTTATCTAGGATAACCCTGTATTTCAGGTTAATTAAACCTTAAAAAACAATCTTAATAAATTATACAAGATTATTATTCTATTGGGTCCTTACCTATGAAATCGGTGTTTTTTTTCTCTCTTAGTATTTTGTCTGTAACTATTAAGATTCAGATTATTCCTAAAAAATAATTACCTCGTCTAAAAATAGACTATATTTTTGAGCTCTTTTGATTTGTTTTGATAATTTGTTGTAAGTTTAATTGTGTTAAAATTAGAAACGAAGACAACTCTTTTTAAGTTCCTCCTGAATACATCATTTGATTTGCATTTACTTAAAAACGATAAACATTTTTTATGAAGAGTGATATCACACATATTGCTAAAGCTTGTCTAATGATATGTGCCAAAAATTATTATCTCTGGATTTGTCATTGTGAAGAAATCTGAAAAAATGTTAGTATGGAAAATGCAGACTTCCCGAAAATCTCCATACAAAACACCAATTTCATAGGTAAGGACCTAATATTATCAATAGTACTTAATTTGAACAATAACAATGCTAAAAAAATGTAAATCATGTCAACTTATTAAAGAAATATTTTTTCTTATTAATAATCAATAATTTTTCTGTAACAAGACGGTAATATTTGCGACAAAGAATCTGCGTCTGCAATCAGCATAAAAATACTGAAAGTGGGTTAAAACAGTGTTGTGAAAATAAATTTACTTTTACTTGCTTAACATAACTATTCGAAATTAAAACTAATCGAAACTAGTTTGATTCATATGAAATATATGGTTAGTGAGACAGTCTACTATGATTGTTAATCATAGAGTTTGTAATAAAATTCAGGTCTGTGTAGTTAGATTTTAAATTTGACGCAAATAAATAAAAATCTAAAAATATTGGGTCCTTACCTATGAAATTGGTGTTTTTCTTCTCTCTTAGTATTTTGTTCGTAACTATTAAGTTTCAGAGTATTATTAAAAAATAATTACCTCCTCTAAAAATAGACCATATTTTCGAACTCTTTTGATTTGTTTTATAATTCGTTGTAAGTTTTATTGTGTTAAAATTGGACACGGAGACAACTCCTTTTCAGTGCCTTCCGAATACATAATTTGATTTGCATTCACATAAAAAAGATAAATAATTTTTAAGAAGTGTGATATCACACATATATCTAAAGCTTGTCTAATGATACATGCCAAATATTATTATCTTTGGATTTGTGGTTGTGAATAAAACTGAAAAAATGTTAGTATGGAAAATGCAGTGTTCCCCAAAATCTCCATACAAAACGCCAATTTCATATGTAAGGATCTAATATTACCTATTTTAAAACTATAATACACATGAGTTTTCAAACTAAGTGGAAAACAAATCTTTAAGGGGACGCCTTCATAATCTATGGAATTAATGAGCCTTTTTTCTGCATTTTTCTTAGCAGGACATTAAATGTCTTTATATAGAACATTTCCAATATGCGATTTGTTTTATAGCGCAATAGTACATGATTCTACGTACTTACTCTAACAATTACTCTCCTACACACGTATACACCCGCTTACTCACCATAATTACACAATATACACGTCAACACTATCCGTGTTATTCATAAAAAATATTAAAAGCTTAATAAACCTATTTTAGTTTAAAAGTGATTTATCACTTTCTTTCTAATTTAGATTTGTGTTTGAAAGAAGAAAACAAAAAACTCTGTAAATAATAGGTTTATTAAGCCTTTAATATTTTTATCTACACTCATGTTATAATGTTCGAATTATGAACTCAGATTCGAACTCATAATGACAAACTTTTTAACACACATGATTTTAAAAATGGAAACTGTATCATATTGACCATTATGTAACAGGTTGGACTCATAATGCAACACTTATTTTTTTTAAAAAACGCACAAAACTATGGCAAATGTTTTCCAGACAGCCAACAATAAATAAAATTAATAATTTTTTTTTGTTTTATTTCTTTGAATATTGAGTGTAGTGCACATAACTCGGTATTAAAACACTCGCGTAATACTATTAAAAAATCGCCAAGACTCGTTTTTTAAAACTACGATCGTCCTATATTATGTGACAATTACATAAACTACTATTATGAATAACACGGCATTTCTATAAATCTACTTTAAAGCAAGTAACTTTTGTTTAATTTCATCGGTTTCCTATTATTTCGTATTTGTAATAAATTCATGTATCCTTTTTGTTGGAGACCTGATGACTTTGTCACTGGATGGAAGTTAAAATGGTGTGGCGCAAGTTTTTCAGGCTCCAATCCTTCATAATCTTCATCTGCTTACCTTCTGTAATTTTTCCCTAAGGCATTCGCTTTTGCCTTAATCTATTTTTCTTTATGAAGGAATTGTAAACAACTTTAACACCTTGGCGGGCACCACGATCCAATAGGTTCGCAAACAACAGATGTTTCTATTGTGTCTCGTTCTGTACCTGTTGACTAGTTAATAAGTAAATAAAAGACAATAGGTACAGTCGAGTACAAAAAAAAATGAAAATACAAATTTTAGAAGTGACAATCTTTATTTCCATAAGGACGTCTTGCGAGAAATTAAAATCGAGACTCAAAACTAGATTTTACTTTTTGACATTTTTACTATGGCTAAAATGTCCAAAAAATACTAAATCTAGTTTTAAATCTCGATTTAAATACAACCTGCAAGTGGCCTCAGTCATTTACTGTCAGAAGTTGTCACATATTCTTGGAGTTGACTGTCCCTCATTAGATGGTTGGCTACAGTCGCGTAGAATAACCTACATGCACTGTATTTTGACTCTAGGACCATTTAACATTTACCCGCCAATTAGTAGTAATTATGAATGCAACTATGTTTCATCAACATGACATAGCTAATTACAATATTGGCTAAGATTGCATGATCAGTGACGAACAATCCAGGTCACAGCATCTGTTTTTGCAATACAACGGACTCATAACATAATTAACCGTTATTATTAGAGGTACGGATGCGTCTGTGCATCGATTATGCTGAATACTGTTGACTTTCTAACATGTACAATGTAAGGCTAAAGCATAAGCGTGAGAATGGAACATGTGATTACTTTTAAAAAAGAAACTTATGTATGATCTGGCCTATGTGTTCGACGGGATAGGTAGAGGTGTTCAATCTTAAAACGCACGTTTTGCCTGATATGTTTACGTCACAAGGGCCTGCCTGTTGCTTTGTTTTAAGACTTTTAAAACGTTCCATAGGTACCTCATATATTTTTTGTCAGGAATGAAACCTCTTCTTTTTTTTACATACGACAGGTAAGCTCTTGACCTTCATCTCACCTGATGGTTAGTGACGATAAGGCCGAAGGTGGAAGCTAGCTTCACCTCTAATCTTCTACAACTGAGGAACTGGCTATCTTACCTCTAATTGCCGGAACACAACAATGCTTAAAACATTGTTATTATGGCGACAAATTTAGGTAACATGGTGGTAGCTAGCCAGGCGGGTTTAGAAGCCCTACCACCAACCAAACCGAGCAGAAAAACTTCTGCCCCCATGGGGAATCGAACCCGGACCTCCCGATCATCACCCGGTGGTGTGAACCACTAGACCAGAGAGGCTTCTTCCTGTCCTTTTTCCACTATAGTTTGGGTCGATCATCATGTTTTCTTCTTCATTTCTCCTTTGTCACTCGTCAGCTCAATGCTCTTTTCCTTATATTTCTTTTATCTCATATCTTTGTACAAAACTTAACTTTTTTTAGCTGCGTTAGGTATGAAGAAGTTCGACGCGCTGGACTAACCAGATATGCCACAACACTACCCTCGACACACCCATCCATGATGCTTTACACTCGGCCACTAACAGAAATCGATGGCGTTAAATAGTTCTCGACAAAATCATTGATTGAGGCGGTCACGACCCTCAGCACTGAGGAAGCCGGTAGGAGGAGGAGGAATGTTAATTTCTATGGAAACCGTGAAAAACGACTCTAGCGGAAATATCTGAAATCACGTTTCTCATAGAAATTGTCATTCTTGACATTTCTTGACGCAACTAAAAAAGTGAAGTTTGTTAGAATGAAAACATACACAACGGTACAGAATCCACGTATTCAATCCATCGTTCCTTTGGCCTTCAACTATTCTAGGTCCCCCGTGAAATGAGGACCTAGAACAAAATTAGGTATTGAAAACTAAGTTAATATTGGTTTACATTTTTACTTGATGCACAAGAACATCATACATTATTCTATAAACTATACACTCTACTTCTCATAACTTGTACCACTTTAAACAAACGATCATAAAACTGTCACTCACTGACTACGGAAGGTGTATGCCGTCGGCAGTCAAGCGTGATCGCGATAATCCACCAGCTGTTCTTGACAAGGAAATAGCTGCTTCCACCTGAAAATCGGTTAGATATCATTACTAAAATATTTACGTGCAACAGTATAATTACACCCATTGTCACTTTGTTATCAGTTTAGAATATTTTGGGGCTTATAAATAAATTCTGATTACATTATGAAATTTATCAATCAATCATAGCGATTCGATCAAAATCTCTAATAATGCTTAGGTTTGGTATTTAATAATAGTTTTTTTTTTTTTTTTTTTTTTTTCAACGAATTTTGAACTTTACTGATTGATAAAACGTTTTGTATAAAAATGGCCTGTAACAAAATAGTTTGTAGTGGTTGTCGTGCGGGTATCGATGATTGTAGATTCTTGACTTGCAGAAGTTGTAACGAGCACTATGACCTGGATTGCGCTAATGTTTCAGAGAAGCGATTTTACAATACATTTACGAAGGAACACAGAGAGGCTTGGAGATGTGCGCTTTGCAAAACTAAGCAACCTAAAAAAGACAACACGAATACTCCAGTTCACGCAGCAGAGGTTGGAATTACGATGCGCCGCCGTAATGTTGCGGTGGGATCCCCTTTGCATATGGATGTATCGATTGCGCAGTCATCTTCATCGTCTCTTGAGGATGCTCACAACAACACTGCTCACAACAACACATAATGTTACTATGGAAATGTCTGAGTTTCAGGCATTCGTTATGGAGATGCGATCATTCAGAGAAGAAATGCGAGACGAATTGAGAGCAAATCGTGAACAGATAGGACGGTTGAATGAAAGCCTGGCTACACTTTCGAACAGAATCACAATCTGTGAGACCCGAATGGACAAAATTGAAGATCAACTTAAAGTTTTGGAGTCTAAAGCTATGAATGATCGGGTCGATAATCTGCTTTTGGCGACCATTACGGACTTAAAGGCGGAGTTGAATGAACGTGATCAAGACATGCTATTGAATGATGTTGAAATATCCAGTATACCTGAGCAGAAGGGGGAAAGTCTTCTACATGTTGTAACTTTATTGGCTAAAAAGCTGGGTATGGATTTACAGAGTGAAGATGTTGTCAGCATCACCCGTGTGGGTCGTATACTCAATGCGGAGTCGCCTACCGTTTTGACCCGTCCTCGTCCCATTGTAGTTCGCTTTACGCGGCGTGTTATTCGTGATCAACTATTGCAGTCGGCAAGAGTTCGTCGTAACGATACAACGGAGGGTACTGGTGTACAGGGTGTGCCAAGCCGCTTCTACATAAATGAAAGACTGACTAAGCACAACAGACAACTGTTTCGTCAAGCGAGAGATTTGTGTGGTCGTTTGAAATGGCGCTATGTTTGGACTAGGGACGGTCGAATATTTGTGCGTCAATTTCAAGGTAGGGAATCACCTAGATTTCGCATACGAAATGAAGGTGATGTTTCAAGAGTTTTTGGCAGCAAGGCAGTTTGTCCGAATGAAAACTAGTCAACTCATATGTGCGGCGTTTTTTCATCATTGTGCTTTGTGTATTAGTTATATAGTTTTAACTAATATTTATTTTTTTTTATATATGTATTACTTTTTTATTATATACTGTATTGCATGGTCATAATAGTTATAGTTTTGCAGATTTTTATACAATTATGTACTATTGATAAAATTCACGAACCAAGTCTCTGTTGTGTGCGCTTCTGTTTCGCGGACTGTATATCTAACTGTAGATTATTTTTAGTGAACTTGTTATTGGTTTTCATGAGCGTGGCCTTCATGGTTGTAATAGTATCTAAATATGAGAGTTGTTACCACGTGTATTATTTCGGATGTGCTTTCAATTTGTTTTTAATTAATTTGATATTATTTTTTATACTTAATATTTTTTCATGTTTTTCATTATATAAATTTTGTTTCATGGCTATTTTTGAGTTACGTGACATGTGTGGGATAGAAGTGCTAAATCATGATAACATTGATACATTTCTAAATGGAATAAATATAAAACTTAATCTGAATTTTAACGTGCCTACTTCGCATTTGCATAACTTTATACATATATCTCCTTTGTTATTTGGTATGCCGAAGATTTTGTTTTATGATGTGGCGACGGTTTTGTCTTATATTGATGGTAATTACACTGATATATATATTTTAATCACATTTTTTACTGTCTACATCATGTACTCGAGTGTAATTTCTAAAGGAGCTTAAATCGAAATATCTTAAGTTAGCGCTATACAATTGTGGGTCACTAAATACTGGGCAAGATGATTTTATCGTTGCGATGAAGAGCGTAGACGCAGATATAGTTGCGATTAATGAGTCTTGGTTGACTGCTGATCAGCGGGAATTGGCTCCAGTAGTGCCTGGCTATCGGCTACATTTGGTTCCTCGTCCACGACACATGTGTAATGGCAGAGGCGGTGGTGTAGCTTTTTATGTGAAACGAAACGTTCGTTTTCAACTTCTTAAATTTCCAGATGTAGATATTGAACAGGTTTGGTTGTCAGCAAAAGTTAATGGTTTAAATATAGTTGTTGGGACAGCATACAGGCCGCAGTGGAAAAACACTAACGTTTTTTTGGAAGCTCTGGCTGACTCTGTTATGAGTTTTGTTAACTGTGACTATATTGTTCTTTTGGGCGATTTTAATATTGATATGTTGAAGACTAGTTGCAACGAGGTATCCAATTTATTAGAATTTTTACGTTACTTGGACATTCGACAAGTGGTAACGGAACCTACACATCACACTCATAACTCAAGCACATTAATAGATGTGGTTTGCACAAATTGTAAGGTTCTTGATGTTTCTCATTTTAATGTTACTGGTGGTTTGGGTCATTTGATGGTAGCTACTACGTTGGACTTACATAAAGAAAAAATACAGCCTCGACTAATTGCGTATAGACCTTTGAAGCGCATGAATTTGGACGAGTTTAATAAGGACCTGTCTGCAATTGATTGGGAACTAGTGTCGTCAATGCTCGATGTGGATGGCATGGTTAATGGTCTAAATTGTCTCCTTATTAATCTCTTCAATAAACATGCCCCACTCATTGTTAAAAAAATCAAGCCTAATCATTCGCTACCGTGGGTAACTGATTTAATCAAATTCATGATTGACTTGCGCAATAAAGCACACGATAAATACCGAAGATCAAAATCGCAGATCGATGAGTGCTGTTATCGGGATCTCAAAAGTATGGTCAAAGTGAGTATAGATTGCGAAAAGCGTGCATACTTTGATCACTACATCAACTCAAATGTAAAAAACAGTAAAAAGTTTTGGAGGAATATAAAGGATAAGATATTGAATGAAACAGATAAGCACCAGTATCTTCCAACTGTCCTTTGTGATCCTGATGCGATTAATGACAATTTTTTGACACAATTTTTTGGGACCACACTCGGTGGCTATCTCACAGCTGAGTTATTATGAGCATCATCGTTTTGATATTGTGACGGCACCCTTTAAATTTAATCCAGTGACGGACAGTGAGGTTTTCAAACATTTTTGTGCTATCAAAACGAATACGGCCGGGTGTGATGGAATTATTCGGGATATGGTCTTGCTTACTCTTCCCACAACCTTATCATTAATAACAAAGATTATCAATAGGTCTTTATTGACTGGTGTAGTACCTAGTCAATGGAAGGCTGCCTTGGTAACTCCTTTGCCGAAAATAAGTAATCCTCGTAATTTGAGTGACTTGAGGCCTATAAGTATATTGCCTTTTTTATCAAAAATTTTGGAGCGTATTGTATATAAGCAGCTAAATCTCTATATTGAAAAAAATGGCATATTGCCCACATTCCAATCAGGGTTTCGCAAGGGACGAGGCACTGTTACGGCATTGCTGGATGTTACTGATAATATTCTAGCCAAACAGGATATAGGACGAGCCACCATTCTTGCTCTTCTAGATTTTTCAAGAGCCTTTGACTGTCTGAATATCCCGCTGCTTCTGTCAAAGTTGAGTTTCTATGGTTTTGATATGTGTTCAATTAGATGGTTTGATAGCTATCTTAGTAATCGATCTCAACTGGTTAAGCTCACAGGCGAAGATGGATCCGTTCAATACTCGAGTCCCAGTGTTCTTGTACGTGGTGTTCCTCAAGGATCTATACTGGGACCGTTGTTGTTTATCATATATACAGCGGATCTTCCTTCAGTAATCAAACATAGTGAATATCATCTATACGCTGATGATGTGCAGCTTTATATGTCGGTGAGTCCTGGAGATTTGGCTGTTTCAGTACGTAAACTAAATGAGGACTTAAATGCCATAAGCATCTGGGCAGCAAATAATACCTTAGTACTGAACCCTAATAAATCTAAATTTATGATATTGGGTACAAAGAAGCAGACACAGAGAATTATTGAAGGTAAACCTATTCTGAATATCATGGGCGTTGACGTGGAGCGTGTGACTGAGGCAAAGAATCTTGGGGTTATGTTTGATGACCAACTCCGTTTTGAAAGTCACATAACGAGTCTCATCAGAAATTGTTTTTACCGATTAAAGACACTGTACAAGATTCGTAATTGTTTATCTGAAAATACCCGTATCACTCTTTGTGAATCGCTAGTGCTGTCACGGCTTAACTATGGTGATCTAGTTTATGGTCCTAGGTTGTTGACGAGAACACAAAGGATGGTTCAGCGTGTTCAGAACGCATGCTGTCGTTTTTGCTTTAATATTCCGCCTCGAACTCATGTCTCACCTTTTATTAATAAAGCATCTATGCTTAACATGGAGTCGCGAAGAAGATTACACCTCGCAGCCCTTATGTTTGACCTCATTAATGTAAAGGAACCAGAATACCTCTACTCAAAGTTAAAATTTTCGACATTTTATAATTCTTATGGTCCGGGGTCAGCACGATTAACGCGGAATCCTCTGGCATATCATATTCATAGGAGGGTAGCTTTTACCGGCAGTTTTCGAAACCAGGCGACTAAATGCTGGAATAACATACCTCCACCTATAAGAAACGGTACTTCTAAATTTATTTTAAAGAAACGCCTTAAAGTACTTTTATTGGATTTCCAAAAATTTGGTGTGAGTAGCAATAGTCGCCTGGGTCAATGCATTTCACTGGTGGGCTCTGACGCAGCATTATAGCTAATGCGTTCTTACCAGATTCTTACTGGTCTAATCATTTTCGGTAATATTGATATTTATTTGTTTTATTTCGTCGCTGTATTTTGTGGTATCATGGAGCCGAGTCGTTCTCGCGCTTTTCTCCTTTTCTCCTTTTCTCCTTTTTATTGGGTAATAGCTGAAAATCAGTGGGTTGCTCATGGAGCATACCATAATCTGAGCTATCGCCCTTTTGCATTCTTTGCACACATGTTACTTACCACCTTTTGTTTATTGTTCTGTAATGATTATTTTATTGTTATGTGTAATATATAAGAAATTTGTATGTTATACCTATATTTGTTTGTAAGTATGTGTGTGTGTAATTATTGCAAATAAAGAGTTTAACTAACTAACTAATAATTAATAATTCATCAACTGATACGTTTGTAGACACAATAGGAAACCAATTGTGTCTCGTTCTTTAAAGGATTAGTGTCAGTCCAGGGGTTTTGTCCTATAGGATAAGTTCCATCCACAGAATATTTTTCCTATTGTGAGGCATTAGGTATTAGACATTAGGTTTTTGTGTGTAAGGTTATGAAAAGGCTATGAAATAAACTTCGTGATGGGACACATAGTTTTAGTTCTGTGTATACCATACAATCAGAACTGTAGTCACCCGCAAAAAGATAAATATACATTTTAGAACTTCTCATGCAACGATATAGTAAATTTTTTAATTAGTCAAAGTGATTTGACAGTTTGAAATGTCATTTATATTTAGATAATTTGAATTAGATATCGCTAAATGACACGTCAAACTGAATGTTTCACTTTTAATAGTTAAAGAATTGGTTCAAGACTAGACTTTGATAATAATGGACACAGTTGCTATTAATTTATTAGCTATTTCAAAATAACTAAGGCAAAATGATATTTCAAACTGACAAAACACTTTGACTAATTAAAAAATTGACTTTAAGCATCAGTGATGTTAAAACGACCAGGTACATAAATGGGTACAATTTTTTTCCTCGCGACTGTAGTATAAGTGGCTGGGCTTGATAATTCATGTCAGCGCAGTAGTCGTTCAGGTTCGGTCCTTGTGGTTCCAGTGCTGAGATCGTTAGGGTGCAGTTACTGTTTCCAGTTCAAAACGTGACCCATTTCTGACGCATACATTTACATAGCAAATAATGATAGTTTAAGAATAAAACCTTTTTCTTTTGCATTCTTCTGCATTTTAATGAGGTGAAAGTGTTGATCTTCAATTGACCAATTTCTCGGCCACATTCGTTCACATAATAATGCTTGTAATAGTGTCATCTCCCACATTTCTTCTTGGGACAAAACAACATTCATTTCGTATGTTTACAAATTTCACAATAACAGCATTTCACGTCTACTTGATACGGTCCATGATTTTGTTAATGATTAAGCTACGCAAAGAATATAGAATGTTTTCTCTAGTAAGTTTTTATAAAGTATCTTAAACGTTTATAATAATATGGACTCGGATATTGCAGGTAATTCTCAGATGACCAGCAGGAAGTCTTTTTTAAGAAGCGTTGTTTAATAAGAATTTAAAAAGAAAACACGTTTAATTTAAATGTTATATCAAAATATCTTTGCCACAATAGGGGTTAAAAATTACGTCAAGACATGGTATCAAAATTTTTCTTGTCGGTTACCTTACCTATAGTGTCTGGCGTAATTGTCAGTTAAGTGTTACTATTCACAACTTTGCATTTACAATTATCTTGAATCTGAGCGTGAAAACTATCGTATTGTTTCGTAGTACACCATAAAAAACTTTCTGGACATTGTTGTAGTACAAACGCTTGCGAAAATGTCTCTATTGTACTTGTTTTAAATTATGTATTGTCTCAATAAAATATATGTGTAACTTAATTAGGTAATAGATATTATATACCTTCTCGCCCGATAGGGATAGATGAGTAAGGAATACAGCAGCCGTTTTCTCTCATACAAGAGCACTGAGTATATTCTTATCCATCGCTTACCTTACTCCCCACATGGCAAGAGGCTCGGCCACTGTTAATTATAACTTAAGTAGTTTATTCTGATCTATCGCTTGCTCAGATCGCTTGCCCTACTCTCCGCATGGCAACAGGCTTGTCAACTCATACAAAGGGACATAATTACCTCTTCAGCCATATGTTACTGTAAAAATAATAAATAAAAGTGATATTTTCTTTAGGAAATTGAGAACCAGATCTGAAAGAGTCTGAGATGACCTACTTTTTGAAAAAGTAGATCTCAGATTGACTGGCAAATGACAAAATTTATGTTGTGACGTGTACGAATACGTTGTTTTTGCCATTTGCCAGTTTTTGCACAACCTCAACTTTTAACTAAGGAAAAGTTTATTTAAAATATTTCCCCAAGGTATAGAGCAACTTCTATATGAGCAGAAAAAGCTTAGTCTGTAACAGTAATATTATTAAATCAAAGTTTTCCCATATATTTGGAACGCAGAAGGTATTTAACGTCTGAAATGTATGAGAAAAGTTTTCCGTCATTTCAAACATTTCTCCCACTGAAACAAAAAGTTTTTGATCTTCACAAGGGACCAAATTGATTGGCATCATAAGAAAAATGTTAGACCTTTCTCTTGCTGGCACAATTTTTATTCAATAGTGAACAAATATTCAGTGCGACAAATATTCAGTCACATGCTTGCGATGGTATTCTGTAAAAATATGTTGCATAATAACAAGAAATTTCGCTGATTTTGTTGTAATTTTACAGGAAAATTACTGTACATACTCCAAGAGCTCTTTTAGCTTTCCCGCAAAATCATGCACTAAAATTTAAAAACACAGCAATTCGTTTACAACTTCGTGATCTAAAGCTCCTCCGGGCTTCGGAAGGCACGTTAAGCCGTTGGTCCGTTGGTCCGTTTCTACCCACCAACCCGCATTGGGCTAGCGTGGTGGAATTTCGGTCCATACTCCTTATGTGTTTCTCCATGAAGAAGGCCTATGCCCAGCAGTGAGACGTATATAGGCTGAGGACGAATACAACGTTTACTCCATTCCAATCCTTAGTTCGGCTTCCGTTACTCAAACATTAAATAACGTATGTAGTAAATAGCGCATTTGTAAAAAAAAAATGAATATACGAAAAACAATACACAGCTAGATGACGTGCCTAAACTATAGTCATATTAAATAATAAAAACTTGTGACATTATTACAACAGGGTTTTATTTACTACTTATTCATAAAATACACTAAAACTATTTTTGCCGCACTTTGGTAGACAATAGATATTTGGGAAAGCTATTTTAAATTTCTACTTATCTTTAGTTTCTAACATAAATTAAATAGTTAATGGCTTTTAAGAATTTTAAAAATAATAAAAAACCAAAGTGGTCTCTCGAAATAAAATTAAAATTATTGACCAGTGATGTGTGTCAGACATTAGGTGTTAAATATAATGAATATTTATTTTAATGTTATCAAGAACATATAACAATATCACTTTTTGAACCAAAATTGATAATTATCTTTCGTTGACCAATAAATATGACACTCAATAAAAATGCAGCACTTTCTAGACTTTCTACTTATAAATCTAACCTGATAATATCATTTCTGGTTTAAGAACTGTTCACAAAAATCACGGAACATTTTTATGACGTGCGAAATTCTACAAAAACTTATCCATTGCTAGTTCTTGCTTTCAACAAACATTTCCGGCAATAGACTGTACCGGATAGTCTATTGTGTGTTAAAATACAATCGATATTGTCAAGTCAAGTGACTTCAGACGAATTATCATTCACAAGAGAATTAAACAACAAACGATCAAAGTCAAACAGTAAAAAAACAATTACCTACAAATTTTTGTTTATAACATATTATTATCATCATGCCTCTTGGCCGAAGGGGTAGGCAGAGATGTTAAACACCCACTTTAAAATGAAATGAATAATTAATTTTAATTTTAAAATATAAAAATATAATAATAGTTTTGTTATTATTACTTAGGCCGTAGTCTAATCGTAAAGAAGAGAAGATTGTAGCACATCCTAACATGTAGAATATAACAAACATCGATCTGTTGCTATCACATCTACCAGAGTTGAATGGTGACTAATTATTATTATTATTATTTATTTATTTATCCAAAATATACATCACATTACATTACATTAAAGTCTCGCCAACCTGGACAACAGGTTGTTGGCGAGGAAGCGCTCATTAATTCATTCCGCATATTCTGGATATCTTAAACTTATACTACTAATCTGATAATCTTAACATTATTTATATTTATATACTTAATGCTTATTGATATCGTCACCAGCCTCTGCATGGAGGGAACAGGACTACTTGCATAGACATTAGACAAACACATGCCGCTTTATTAAAACACTAAGAATAACTTTATGCCTAGTTTAACTAAAAATACTGCTTAGGAATATTACTCCTAACACCCAACGTCATAAGGCATTATATTGCTAAGCCGTATTTATGTTGAACTAGGCATTAAGTTATTCTTTGTTTATTAATAAAGTGATTAAGGTGTACGGGCCGTGACACCACCGCACTAGCCCAATAACTTGTGTGCTTTTTGAACCTGAGAGGAACTAAAGCTCACAAAGTTTTGGTCACCCATCCAACGGCTAATCCTGGCAAAAGTAGCATTGTTTTCAATATCGAATACCAAGGCCTCTTTACAAATAGGTTACTTGCTTTCTTGTATGAAATAATTTTACCAATTGAATGAAAATCGATGTAATAAAAGCATTGCGTGTCAATCAACGCGCGATATTGCGCTACGCATGGGTAATAACCGGCGTAGTGATTAATTCGACCGACGGTAAACCACAGATTTAATAACAATCGACTGACAATCGATTAAGGTAATTGTTTATCAAATACACTCATACCAGATGAGAATTTGAGAAATTCGATAATTTTGATAACAAATTATATTCATATTCACTTCGACCGCGGTTACTATGGTTTTTTAACTATCCCACTGAAACCCTATAATTTTCCGAAATAAAGAAGAATCTAAGATGTTGATTAGGAATATAAGGTATATCATTGAAATCGGTGCAGTCATTTCGGAGATTAGCATGTTCAAACAGACAAACAGAGATACAATTTTTTTTTTTATATTTTCCCTCTTTTTACAGCCCCTGACTTGGTTTTAAGCATTTTTTTTCTATGTACAGACATTCGACTTATAGGCCTAGCACGGGCCGTAGAGAAAAAGTCCCCGGAGACAACAATCGTCATTGCCTCTCGCTTCTTCGTTCGCGCGGAAGCGAGAGGCAATTACGATTTTTGTCTCTGGGGACTTATTCTCTCCGGCCCATGCTAGGCCTTCTGTACAGTTTTATTATCTTCTTCTTTTCGTGTCGTGGAACCTAAACGGTGTCTGCCCAGGACCATTGTTTAGGTTAGCCATCGTGTTGCAGTAATTGGTTTCGCGGGCTATACTCGTACCGCTACTCACGGGGAGAACCCGAGCAAAGGTACCGCTCCGGTACAGTTTTATTATATGTATAGATTACATTTCAATAATAAGGAGATTGAATTGGAAATTTTATCAACAGTGTATTACTGCTGTATAAAAAAATATCTGCGGCTGAAATTACAATCTATTTCATGAAAACATACTGTTAAAATACATAATTTCGGATTTCGATAAGTATGATTGTGTATTAACGTATAACCCATCGTAGCTCGTTGATCTTAAGTTAATATAAAACACCATAAGTGCAAATAGGGATGTACTGCTTCATATAAGCAATGGAATATATAAGGTCCTTACCTATGAAATTGGTGTTTTGTATGGAGATTTTGGGGAATACTGCATTTTCCATACTAACATTTTTTCAGGTTTCTTCACAACGACAAATCCAATGATAATAATATTTGGCATGTATCATTAGACAAGCTTTAGTAATATGTGTAATATCACACTTCATAAAAATTATTTATCGTTTTTAAGTGAATGCAAATAAAATGATGTATTCGGGAGGCACTTAAAAAGAGTTGTCTCCGTGTCCAATTTTAACACAATTAAACTTACAACAAATTATCAAAACAAATCAAAAGAGCTCAAAAATATTGTCTTTTTTTAGATGAGGTAATTATTTTTTAGGAATACTCTGAATCTTAATAGTTACAGACAAAATACCAAGAGAGAAAAAAAACACCAATTTCATAGGTAAGGACCCAATACTATAGATTCAAATAGCTTCCTCAGTATTTCTTTCTATACGTTATTTAATGATCATGCACTAACTGCAATTTTTCTATAGCCAATTAGTCTGCCTCCAGTATAAATTATAACATAAATCACATTACTTAGTACTTCAATTGAATATTAAACACTGACCGTTCAACTCAAGCATAAAGTACGTCAAGCACTCACTGTCATCATTGGAGATTTATTATCGTCTCGTAAATTTTATGTTAAAGGAAAGTAGTTAAAATACAGTCATAACGTCTGTAATTATCTTGTTGGTTGGATAAGTGGGTTATATGCATATCTTCGCTACAGTTACTAGTGGTGTATGTTTCTTTGTTTTGTTTATTTTATTATACATTATTGTTCTTAGAATCATATTGGTTTAGAGGCCACAGTGCTCAGTGTCACATCACATATTCAGATTTATTTTTTAACAATAAAGTCCTAACCGTCCTTTAAGTTATCATATATTACAGTCATCATATCCAGTCAATATGAAAAAGGGCCGGGAAACTAATTTATAAATATAACTAACTTTTGCCTGCGATTTCGTCCGCGTAGAGTAGTTACTTTTGAGATAGTGTGATGGTGATGGTATGTAACCTTTCTCTATAAATAGGTTATTCAACACAGAAAGGTTTTTCTTCAAATTGGAACAGTATCCTCAATTGGTGGAATTGAAAATTTAATCCTACTCAATTATTAAAAGCAAATTTCATAGTGGCGTAAATTTGTGTAAATTTTTCTGAGAGACGTTATTTAAATTTTCTAGACTATAGACTATCTGTGTACCACATTTCGGTTAGATTGGTTCAGTGGTTTTGACGTGAAAGCTAGACACACAGACAGAGTTACTTTCGCATTTATAATATAAGTATGGATAATATTATGTAAATGATAGATATCATTGATGTAAATAATATCTATAATTTCCATTGAATTTATGTATTTATTTGTTAGTAGGTATAATAAACCCACCGACCACTAACAAACCAAAACCACCACCAAACCTCCTCAAACCTCCACAAGCTGAAGGGCATGTATGAAGTTAGTAATGAGAGTAGAGAAAGCGAAAGACGTGTGTCAGGATCGTAGCAAGTGCGTACCCCTTCGGGAGAAAGGCGTGAATGTATGTATGTAAGTATAACATACACATGGATACACAAGGGCTAGAGGTGTTTACACTCACATTTTGCCAGATTTGTTAAGGTAACATTTGGCGAGCCTGTTGCTATTACCGGGCACAATGTGAGGCAAGCGATATTTACAAGGAACTGTACATAAGTAGTATACGTACAGTATATTAGTATATATAGTGAACGTATGTAGTACTGTATCTAGTATAATAATCTTTTAGTTTTTTGAGAGAAATTCCTTTCCACTCAAAATAAACCCGCCCACTGCTGGACATGCTCGCCTGTTTTCGATCCTAGGTTAGTCTCATCCACCCATTCCAACCAACCTATGAATATCGTCATCCCATCTTCTCGCAGGGCATCCAACACTATGACTACCTAAACAAAAATTATCAAAACAATAAACAAGCAGTTGCGCGCGCATCACTACAGCAGTTGCCCATCTAATGTTGCATGCAAAACTCACGATTACTTACCTTGCAAACTAATAATTATTCTGAGAATTTATATGCAAAGCCAACAATAAACAACAACTTTAATTAACATGAACTTGGCATTCAGATGATGAGAACAAACAGCGTCTTTGTTCTTGTAATTTTCTCAAAAATGTGGAAGATTACTATGATTACACAAATTTAAATGAAAAAAGAAATTTCTTTGACTTTACTCGTACTCCACATTTTAACAAGAAAGCTTCAAGTACACGCTTTGAAACATTGTGATTGTAAGATTATTAGAGTCATCAGTTCCCATTGAAATGACTACAGAAACTGTAACTTTTTTAATTTAATAATACTTTTTTTTTAATTTTAAATTTTTAATTAACCTTTAACCGCCGACATGGGGCCTGTATGGCCGCTTCGGGTTAACAATTTGTTAGATTTATACCTTCCTCGCGAAAGAGAGACGTATGCTCGTCAGTAATTATAAGTTTAGGTACACTGACACCATTAAATGTTCTAGTAGTGCTGCCTAATGGAGCTTCGTAAGTTATGGAGATTTGAAGTTATACGACGCGGTCTCTCAGGCCCCACGTCGGTACTAATGTTAGTTTTTTTTGAGCGGAATACTATAAAAAATATATCTTAATAAGGAAACTAATAACTATATTTTTCCCACGGAGGCAGGGAGGCAAAGTTATAGTATCTTGTTTTCAGGGACATCAGCATATTTACCTACTACTCTACAAATTCTTAGTATTAGGTATAGTTCTTAGTATTATGTTTAACCGCCTCTTTGCTCTAGTGGTTCACGCCACTGGGTGTTGATCGGGAGGTCCGGGTTCGATTTCCCATAGGGGCAGAAGTTTTTGGTTGGTGCTCAATTTGGATGGTAGGGCTTAGCCTGGCTAGCTACCACCGTCTTACTAAATTTGTCGCCATAATAACAATGTTATAAGCATTGTTGTGTTCCGGCAATCAGAGGTAAGATAGCCAGTTCTTCAGTTGTTGAGGATTATAGGTTAAGCTTGCTTCCACCTTCGGCGCTTTCGTCACTTACCTTCAGGTGAGATAAAGGCGATGGCTCTACGATCACAGGCAAGTGCCTATAGTAGCAACAGCTTACCTGTCATATAAAAAAGGCGTTCAGTTCACCCTTCATAACCTAGTATAGGTTATTAAATTATTGTTATCCTTAAAGTATTTATAAAAATCGATAGAATCAGACTCCACGATTTCATTGTTGTATTTTGTGTTCTTTTTGTTTAAATAATTTTAAACTAATTGTGAGTTTAAATCAATTTCGTGCAAGCTGTTAACTACTTAAAATTATCTGACATTTGCAGACCATTAATTTTATTTTATTTTATTTTATTCTGGTATTTTGGTAGCGTAACGTATCTTGGTGGTTAATTAAATTTATTTATTTTCCAAACTACTTTTAATTTGAAGAAACGTGTAGTATATCTTTCAACCGCAGCGTGGACACAGTTACATTTTGCATTCTGTGTATTTTTTCTTCAACTGAATCGGAACGCGGGAGTTGGCTACTGCAATTTCATTAACCTTTGCAGTGCCGATTCACCTAAAGCCTTAGGAGACGTGCCAAAAATGCCTTGCGCCTCGTAGCGCTCTCATTACTCAGCTCTTTTTGATTTACATTGCATGAGAAACTTTTAAATTATATAGAAGCAAAACAAAGCGGTGTTGGTTATAAATATATCATTGAATACGGGTTGTCTTGGAGTTTGTGGTGAATTTTGTACTATACAATTCAGGAATATTTGGACTATAAAAATGCGCGGACAGATTGAGATCATAATATCTATACTAGCCTAACATTTATAAAAAACAAGAATTGTAAAAAATTTGAAAAAAAGAGCAACCCTCGAGTTTCTGGCTCGCTCTTCTCGGGGATGTCTGCGTTCCGAGCGAGTGGTAGATTCACTTATTCATAAATTGACGTATTTAAGTGTTTGTATATCAAGCCTATAAAATAAAGACATTTTTGATTGATTTGATTTGATTGATAACGCAGAACAAAAATTATGCACTTGACTACTTTAATATTATAACGATTTACGTAATATTTTGTTTAATGAATAATGAATACCACAGTGTAATGGATATTAATTCATTTGAAAACTTAACAGTGAGTATTAGGAGAAAAAGTTATTGCAAGACTAGATAAATGCAAATAATTTTCGTTAAGACGAAGGAGTAGGCACCAACTCAAGCAGCATAACGAAGTAAGACTGCATCGCATCTAACTATAATAATATATTTATTATAATTACTTTTTTGGCAATCGGGTCGTTATCGTGTCGTAGACTGTAAAAGCCGCTTGGAACAGAACATTTGCGCAGTACTCTGCGGTCTTCAACTACGTATAAAAGGCAACGCACACGCTCTATTTACATTCAAGACCCTTAAAAAAAACCATTTTGTCTCAAAATAAACTTCTAACCTTACTTCTCTTGTTTTTACTTTGAAAAGGGTTCAAACGGCGGAATTTAGTTGGGGAAACTAATTCCGAAGTGACATTTGTCATGTTAATTTTGTTGGGTACGTCCAAAGTTATTTAACTTGTAATATAGTTGGACCCTTTCTTGTTTCGTCTATGGACAACTTCGCTTTTTTTAGTATTATCATCAAAGAAGAATAGAATATAATATTTACTTAGCATAAAGGTAACAGTACTTTTATTAAATGAAAGTGGAAGCGTTTTTGTGAAATAAATTTCCTTTTGGGGTTATAATACCGCATATTGTAGAATACAGGATAAAGGCAGCGTGACATGCGTTTATTGGTCTACGATCTATCTATTGAGAAATATTTTGCAATTTCGTAAAATACGAACAAGACAATAATGGTAAGCGTGAAAAGCGAGCAGCGGAGAACCGCTCAGTGGGAATCCTTCGAGCCATCTCAGCTGATAACGTTTCTCGGTATTTATGATGATATAAAATAACTCATAATATATTCGTATCATAATTATTGTACAAAATGTTCAAATACAACTTAACGGTTTTTTAAAATCAAATACTTTTTGAGGACTCTTATTAAAATTGCGAATAACAAGTACTATTTTTATGTAAAAATCATCCTGAAGTGCATGAAAGTGTCAAAAAATACATACATACATTTAATCACGACTATTATCCCCTGTTAGTAGAGACTAGGCAAAAGCACCGCAAAAACAGTCCATTGTCATAGTCCGCTTCACCAAGCAGTGACTGTACTCAGCGTGACAGGCGGTGAGCCCGTCGCCACTATAAGCTATTGGATGGCTGTGCAGTTCTAAGTCCATTAGTCGCTTTTTATGACACCCAAGAGGAGAGATGGGTTGGTAGTATTCTTTTGAGGAGCCGCTACCACACGACTTAAAAAATGGTCAAAAAATGTGTGTGTATGTGTGTGTTTGTCAAAAATCGAGGACTTAGTAAGGACTTAAGTACTTGATAAAGAACTAAAGAAAATATTTTATGAAACAGTTTTCTATAAAGTAAACAGTCATAACACGGTTAACCTACATTGGTGGCTGCATCAATTAATCGGTGTCGCAGAAAGAATTCTCGATATTAATTATTTCACACATCGCTAGCTCTATTACAAATGGTATGGACAAGTCATCCGGACCATAGCAATTAAGGCCGAGCGCAAACATACACACTTGTAGTGTCGAACACAGAAATGAGAAACAAACATTGCTACAAAATGGGTGCTATTGCAATTTGAACACAATATTTTCTGACCGACTTAATTATTAAAGTTTTCTAGTGAAGTTTTTAAAGTAGTGATGGAAACATGAATTCTTTTCAAGTGCTTTAATCCAATCCAACTTCAGATTAAAAAACTACCACAATTTTATTTTAACGTTTATGAGAATTTCAGTCATTTTAAAAAAAGAAAGTAAGTATGACCCTATGAAGATATTAGAATTTAGGGGAATAAGACGGCACGAATCGTCTTTAGTCTATCGAAAGGCTAGAATTATTCCCGAAATCATAAAATCGAAAACCATTCTTTTGTTGGATCAGAGTTTAACTAACAAAAGAACATTTAAAACAACATTGCACTTATCATCTTCAAATAACGGCAAATATATACACAGAACAAATACCAATAGAAAAATCCTGCCAATAATACGAAAACCAATCTACACACAATCCTTTATGAATAATGAATAGATATGAGAAGCGTGTATTTACAGAGATGAATCTCAATAGGTCTACTGTCTGAAATATACTGTGTTCTAGCCCGCAGCGGGTAATATGGGCCTAATCCTTTCAATGCAAGATTTATGGCTCATTGTGAGCTAAGCCTTACATCGTGGATTATGTTGGGCTTAAGTGGGAGGTATTGACTAATATTGTGCTACGAAACTTTATTATATAAATAATATATGATAAATAACTTTTCCTAAGACCTTGCTGATATGAACTTATGATATATTTTCCGTCAACAAGCATTTACCCCTGACTTTTCTTGTCTGACCTCTATTATCCAATATGTGAGACCATATTTTTTTCACATTATGTAACAAACATTCCATTGTTAGTTCCAACGACCGTCAACAGATGGCGCTGGTAGAATTCTACAGCGCGGTAACGTAAGCTCCCGCCGCATTGTTTATAGGTTCGGCATACATTTTTTTGTGAATGCAACCTGCAGGTATCAATTCGCTCCATAAAGGCTCTCAAGTATTTGAGTCCTGGTTGGGCATTTGGAACCATCTAGTGTAGTTCACTAGGCTAATTTTTGTATCACGGTACCAAGCTCGTGAGTCCAAACTGTTGGGTCACGTTGCGGAGTCCACTTTTATTTGAATTTGCTAATGCAAATCATTGGATTCAACACCGAGACTATTTTCCCCTGACGACAACATCATCGCAGGCCCGCGTCTTCCCAGAAAAATACCTACAATTATATTATCTTCTTTTTTGTTCCTTGTAACAAGAAGTTTTCACGAAAATGTGTTTTTCCTACCACCGAACATAATAAAAGCGTAATTTCACGATCAATCTTAAAATAACAAATGCAGTAGAGTGAAATAATTTACCCCTACATACACTAAGCCATAATAAATAGTTTGCTACTTTTTCGAATATATGGGATTAAAAACTTATTTTCTGCTTTATTTTCTGCCTCGTACAACAAAACTATGGAATAAATTGGCGTCGGTGGTTTATCCGGACCAGTACCATAATCCAGACCTTCAAAAAGAGCGTACTCCCACAACACTCCCACTTAGAAGGCTAGCAACTCACTTGTAATTCTTCCGGTGTTGCAGGTGTCTTTGGACAGCGGTAATCAGATACCATCAGGTGCTCCTTAGCTAGCTAGTTTTTTTTGTTATAGTGAAATATGCTAGATATAAACCAGCTTAGAAAGTGCCAGCAGTCGATTTGCGGTGAAAATACAACGCGTGAACAATCATAGTAATGCATTCGTATTATTTCCATATTAGAAGTAACATACAACTTTCATCTGATAGATCTATCTTGGAAACATTTCACTTTTGACTAGCTCGGAAATAAATGCAAAAGGCTCACTTAGGTACTGAAGAATTTTTAGAAGAATTAGACATAATGACTTCAATTTGAACCTGCAGCTGCTTACCCATACTAATATTATAAATGCGAAAGTAACTGTCTGTCTGTCTTGCTTTCACGTCAAAAAGTACTGAACCAAGGACGAAGGCTACTTTTTATCCCGATATTCCAATGGGAACGGGTACCGCGCGGGTGTAACCGTGGCTATCAATATCTGCTCGGCTGAGTATTATTGACATATTCCGTCAAAATGTAATTTCATTTCGAATTTAAAATTTTCTCGGCATTGTAAAATAATGACGCGACAACTCTTGGCGACAACAGAGATTTACCATGACAACCATTAATCAGATGATACTGACAAGAAATGTTATTTTCATAATTTTAATCTTTAGAGGTTTTAGTTCAACTATTAATAGTCAACTACTTCCTACTAAATAGGAGGTAGGAATGTTATGTTAAGCAGTTAAGCATTTTGTAAAAATAACAATGCTCTGTATAATCATATATTTAAAATAACAAAGAAAACTTTTTGTCAACTTTTTTCCAGCGGTAAATAAATAGCCACGCGAACTACGCCGCGGGCACAGCTAGTAAAACATAGTTATCAGTTTAACACCAAGGTTTGTTATTCTAATAGGTAGGTATATTGCTGATGATGATGTGTATATGTAGTTTCCATCAATATTTTTTATTTCATATATAATTAAATATATGTTTACTTGCATGACTAATCGTAAAATATCGCGTGGCTTGAAGTATAGAACGGTTCTCGCCATTATTTTTATCATTTTAATACATGTCTCGGGCGAATAATCTACCTTAAGGAAATCATAAAATGCGGAGTAAAAATATGAAGCAGGTAAATATATGAAACCAGGATATAGAGTGGCCAATGTTGGTATATTAAAAGCCACAGTATACATTATACAACCAAATTCGAGAAAATTCACCAGCAACAAGCCTAATACAGTTTTATATATGTAATCCAATAACGTCCACCAAAATAACTAATTGGGATTAAGCACTGAATTTGGGAACTAAATGATTAACATTTCACTAAATATTTAAGAGGATGTCTGGGGGGAATTTCATGCAAATTAAATATTTAAAATCAATCGAGCCGCAGGGGATTTGATGGTAATGATGCATAATTGTATGCGGTTCCATGTTTTATGTACCTTTTTTTACTTATGACAGGCACGCTCTTGGCCTTTATCTCACCTGGTAAGCGACGATAAGGCCGAAGGGGAAGCGAGCTTCACCTGTAAATCCTCAACAACTGAGGAACTGGCTGTCTTACCTCTGATTGCCGGAACACAATAATGCTTATAACATTGTTATTATGGCGACAATTTTAGGTAAGACGGTGGTAGCTATCTAGGCGGGCTTAGAAGCGCTACCACCAACCAAAAACTTCTGCCCCCATGGGGAATCGAACCCGGACTTCCCGATCAACACCGGGTGGCGTGAAACACTAGACCAAAGAGGCGGTTAAACTTAACACCTAGACCGAATACTAAGGATTTGTAGAGTAGTAGGTAAATATGCTGAAGTCCCTGAAAACCAGATACTATAACAATGACTAAAGCATAAATACTTATGTTCCTATGTAACAAGGGGCATCGGGCAAGGTGTGAGGCACGCTATATTTACAATGATTGGTACGAAGGTGGATCCAAAAGTTCGTGGCCTAACATAGATTGATTTATTTATTTTTTTGTCTGCTTGTACGGGGTAATCTCCGAAATGGCTGGACCAATTTCAATGAAATTTTGCATGGTGATACCTTATATCCCTGGATTCACTGAACAACATCTTAGATACTTTTTCTTCCGGAAAATGAATCGGTTTCCGTAGGATAGTTAAATACCTATAGAAACCGCGGACGAAGTCGCGGTGTTGCCCGCGACTTCGTCTAGTTACATAATATATAAAACCCCTCATAGGATTCTGCTCATTCAGCCAAAACGTTGCCCATCGATTCTGTCGTGTTCCGGTGTGATACCACGGCTTATCAGATAGTACAGGTCTAGACAGCTATCGATATGCTTACCTGCTCTTTCTGCTTAGTCATGTATGTTTTTACCAGTCAGATAGCACTGAACTATTCATTCCACACGTAGGGGTTTACCGTAGGCTACGGGCGCTTTGTTTAGTTTTAAACGCGTTTTATCAGTTATTGTTTATGTATGCCGCATTTCAATATTCAGAAACGTGTCATCTTAATTATGGATAGTTATGTATAAACTTAACATGTCCAAATATTCCAAATGCTATTACAAAGAAAAATAACAAAGAAGGAACTTTTGTACATTTCGTTTCCTTCTTGTCATTATCCAATTTTGACTGGGCAATACTTTTATCTATTACTCGTATAATTATTATGGGAAGTTATTAATAGGGCAGCCATTAAATTATTTGGTCAGCAACAAGAGGACAGCAGAAAAGTTATTTGGGCAGCAATATAATAGAAATGTTACCGGGAATGTATACAATCTAGGAAAAGGATCAAGGATCAATGCCTAGGAAACGTATTATGTTAGTTATGAGGTAAAGGTATTTTTTTTGACCTTTAAAAAAATTGTTTTACTGCCCAATTACTTATTTTGTTAACAAATAAGAAATATCTGCTGCCCATAAGTTGCTACCTAATTAGTTATTTTGCTGAATAATTTAGAAAATTTTGCTGCCCATAAGTTGCTGACCAATCATCAGCTAAAATTAGCTGATCTGGTCCGTCTGCAAACCGTTTAAATAACATTCTATTATTATTTATTTAACTCACTCACTTCTCCAAACAAAGAGCAAACAAGGAATTAATGAACAACGAAAACATTTTACGGTGACTTTCGAGTTGTGTTACAAGCAATCTATTGAGATTTTGTAAATAAGGGTAGAGTAAAATGTTCGCTCTTTTGTAAAATAAATTAAATTAAATTGTGCTGTAGAATATTTACCTTTATGTTGTATTTTGTGTTATTTATGAAACTTTAGCGAAGAGTTATTTGTTCTTTCCGAACAAATATGGCCATGGAAAGGTCACCGCCTTTGTACGAATATGTATTACTGTTTCTCTTTGAAATTATATGTTATTTATTCATGCCAAAGTTACATAACGTTCACAGTGTTTTTCTATTTTCTGGGTGCAATGGATCTAATACTTTTTGTGTATATTAAATTTCTGAAGGGAATAAACGTTTAAAAATTATCCAAAACAATTTAGAATTACAGTTGTAATGTGTCATGCTTTCATGTAAAAATTATGTAAGATCTTTACCTATAGGAGGGCACAGTCTGCGCCTACACTTTTTTTAAATGTCTTTCATAGGCTTATTCACGAATCCCGAGGTACCTATATCATAGCAGTGTTTTTAACTACACTCATATATTTCAAAGCCTACACACACACGTGTAATTTGTAATGTCACTGCAAATTAAATATCCATTACAGTTAATTTACATACTACTAATTATTCAAATTAATAGGAAGTCGTGTAGCTTTAGTAATATTCAGAGCGCTCATTACCTCTGGTTCCGAGGTGGGTTTTAATTGCTGCGAAACAGTTGTAAAACTATGTAACTGTTATCATACAATTATTGTAATTGCACCCCGTATTAGTTGCGAATAACATTTTATTTCGATTATTTGTAATTTTAGTTATTGCTCCATGCGTGACCAGAGACTCGTCCCCTGTTAAGTTACAATAAGGAATAATTTAAATTTATTACAATAATGCATTAACTGCTTAGTATCCGTCGTTAAATATTTCTGTATTATCTTATTTAATGTACTATATATATATATATCCTGTAGCATTTGAAAATAAAAATGGGTAATCATCATCAAATGAAAAATTAAATAAAAGAACATCATTCAGGTAACAAATTAAAGAACTGAAATATCTGCCCTCGCCGTGGCTTGAACTCGGGCCCTTCTCTCTTGTTCTCGTCTTTATAATATAGGTAGAGGTGTATAAGCTAAATTCATGCTATGTTGACAAATCTGGGTTTACAGCAATTCTGCGGTGAACATAAGTGTAATTTGTTTTTGTAGACGATTTTATGACAGGTACTGGCGAATTTGAGCCGTAATAACGATGCTTAAATTTTTACGACGGTATTTCACTTTTTATAGGCAAATAAAGCTTCCTGACCAACAAAATTGGCTTTGTACGTGGAATAAGCATAATGTGGTAAATTTCATGAATATATAATTTTACAATAGCAAATTCACCTAACCTCGCACAAAAAATTATGAGAAGTTCAACCAGTAGCGTAGTGGTTTTGACAGTGAAAACAAATCAATCTTCTCTGAGGTTACTGTAAATGAGTTCCAAAATTATTGCTGTGGGTGTTATTTGAACGGTCAGCAAAATACTTGAATTTTGGTCAGCAAAAAAATACATTATTTTGGTCAGCTAAAATAAGAAATTGGACAGCAAATTATAGGCCGCAGATATTTTTAAATTGGTCAGCAAAATAACTAATTAGCCGGCAACTTATGGGCAGCAGAATTGGTCAGCAATATAGCTGATTGGTCAGCAACTCAAATGTTTTCCCTGCTTCCAAATTGTATAATATTATATTTTTCTAACCACATATCTATTTGAATACATTTTCTAGAAATTGATTGCTACCCAGATATTTATTTTACAGCTCAACTTATCATTTTGCTTACCAACTAATTATTTTGCTGCACAAATAGTTATTTAGCCGCCTATATATTTATATTGCTGCTTTATGTGAAAACTTAGTTTGACGACCTCCGTGGTCGAGTGGTCTGTACGCCGCCGCCGGTCTCAAGGCGCCGCCATCTCGAGAGGTCCTGGGTTCGATCCCCAGTGGAGGCAAGTGTTTGGGTGATGAATTTTCAGACATTTGTTCTCCAGTCTTGGATATTTATTATATATGTATAATAATTATATATATTCTGAATAATTATGTGTTTTTATCTATTAAATATATTTGTCCGTCATCTAGTATCCGTAACACAAGCAGCATTTAGTTGTTTAAAATGGGACTAGTTGATAGGTGTGAATGTCCGAGGATATATATTTTTTTTTGCTGACAAAATATTTGTTTAGTGCCTAAATTATTTTTCGGCTGACGTTTTTGTTGCCGACCAGATAATTGGATGGCTGCCCAATTAATTACTTCCACATTGTAATTTCTAGTTTTTCTATGCTTCGGAAGGCACGTTTATGCGATGAGTTTGGTACTCTGAAAAGCATATTCTTAGTTTAGCAATAGCGTCAGCACTTTCTGTTTGTTTCTTACTAAGAACGCACTTTTTGTATAGACTGAAGTTCAGCCATTGATTCGGGCGTTTTTGGATCACACCCAATAGTAAAAGAAAAACTTCGTAGTAGACCTTCTGGTTGCTATTGGAATATTTTCTACCACTCGGTTGAGTGGGTAGCATTAGGCCAGTTTATTGCTGTTATTTCCCGTTTTCCCAATTTGTTTAATTTAGGGGCAGTACCCAGCGGAACGTATAGACGGCGAAGAGAAATAGAGGGGAGGGGGAGAGATTGATATTAGTCCAGATTAGAGAAGATAACATATAATTTAAAATGATAAAATTGTTATTCATCTCGTGATCGATGTTCGTGCAGCTCACCAACATCTAAATGTGGTTTCACTCCAAACTTGATCGCTCTTTAATGAATACAGCATTAATATGCTATTAAATATCAAACGTATTAGTTATATTTCACTTTTAGTAATAAAAATAACTTATACAATTATTCCTTAATGCGAGTATAAAAACATAAATGTAGGTTGTATTTCAACGGTTACATATCAATATCCCTAAAATGAATTTACATAACGACATTTTTTTTTTACTATCTTGTCTTGTCTCAAATATATAAATAAGTGGATGACTCACACTAAATGACCGAAATACATAAATTTTATAAATCTACCCACTTTTACGCTCGTTTTACCTGATCTACAACTTCAAAGTTCAAACATATAGTAGTAAAGACACGACCGCTCGTTCGTTTCTGTACATAAACATGTTACCATTTTAATACTTTGTCATTTTGATGTCACTAGTGTCACTACCACAACGGCAATTGCCTTCCTTAAACCTTAGAATGTACCAATATAAGTACCTAATGTACTAAACTTGGTACATTTTACGCACGTGCTGGTAATTATACCAGATATTAATTTAGGCTATTTAATTATTCAGGAATTTCTTCTTATGGGCATTACTGAAATTGATAATGATACAAACATCTGCTTTATAATATTGTCATATTTTCAATTATAAATATTAGAACTTTATCTATGAAATTGGTGTTTTGTATGGAGATTTTGGGGAATTCTGCATTTTCCATACTAACATTTTATCAGTTTTCTTCACAACGACAAATCCAGAGATAATAATATTTGGCATGTATCATTAGACAAGCTTTAGTAATATGTGTAACATCACACTTCATTAAAATTATTTATCGTTTTTAAGTGAATGCAAATAAAATTATGTATTCGGGAGGCACATAAAAAGAGTTGTCTCCGTGTCCAATTTTAACACAATTAAACTTACAACAAATTATCAAAACAAATCAAAAGAGCTCAAAAATATTGTATATTTTTAGATGAGGTAATTATTTTTTAGGAATACTCTGAGTCTTAATAGTTACAGACAAAATACTAAGAGAGAGAAAAAAACACCAATTTCATAGGTAAGGACCCAATATAACTAGTGTACTACCCTTGCGAGAGACTGGTGTCTATACTAGGGTATTCCCTGTGTGACGGATCGCCAGGCTCCCACCCTCTAAACAATTAATCAATTAACAAGGCTTATGATTTAAATATAATAAAACAAATAGTATGTAGAACACAATAGGCAATACCTAGTTGTTATAATAACAAATAAAAATGTGCCATATACGTTTAAATGTGTTAGAGCGAGTGAGCGTTTACACATTATTATGAATGTTTGATTAGAATATGTTATGTTATTATAACATGCTCGACAGCAGATTCTCAGTAGTTTCATAATCAATATTAAGAAGCCATTCTTGTACTAATATTTTGCATCTTCGTTTCGTGAGTAGTAAAATAGTTCATTATTTAATTTATTATAAAGGCGCCCTCCGAGAAAGCAAAAAATTTATGTGAAAACTTAGTTTCAAAGCTTTTAATATGACAAGCTTTAAATTTTAACCGCCTCTCTGTTCTAGTGGTTCGCACCACCGGGTGTAGATCAGGAGGTCCGGGTTGGATTCCCCACGAGGGCAGAAGTTTTTCTGCTCGCCTGGCTAGCTACCACCGTCTTACCTAAAATTGACGCCATAATAACAATGTTTTAAGCATTGTTGTGTTCCGGCAATCAGAGGTAAGATAGCCAGTTCCTCAGTTATTGAGGATTGCAGGTGAAGCTCGCTTCCATCTTCGGCCTTATCGTCACTTACCATCAGGTGAGATGAAGGTCAAGAGGTTACCTGTCATATTTAAAAAAGAAAAACATTGTGTTTTCTTCTTTGATTTTCAGGAATTGGGTTATATTTGGTTTCGGAATGTTTTTGTAGTATATTATGCATAATAAATAATCTGCGTACCGAGAGAACTTCATATTGTCTGTAGCGGTCAGTTGTGGAATAGAAAAATGGAAGAGATTTACATTACTTCAACACAGCTCTCTGAGCTCTCTTTCCAATTGTAACAATGTGGTCTTGGGTGCTCCTCCCCAAGCCGTGATGCAATATGTTAAAAGCGATTGACATAGTGCAACATACACCATTTTAATTATTTTATAAGTTGTGACATGTCGGAAATTTTTAAAAACAAATATCAATTTACGAATTCGAGAAATTAGTAGTTCTATATGTTGATGGAAGTTAAGATTGTTGTCAATGATAACTCCTAAATAATTGAATCAGTTCTATCTAAGTGGGGACATAACAGTAAGACAGATTAGACAAGTCAGATTTGAGTGTGACATCTCTTGCAGACATCAGTCAAACCACCATCACGTAAAAAACTTGTTTTTGTAGGAAACTTTGTACTTTTTGTCCAGTATTTTGGATTTTAGGGATTTCGTCTAATAGGTATTTCGAATTAGGTATTTTTATTTCAGGGTATTTGAACATAGGGATTTTGTATTATGGGATTTTAAATTTAGGGATTTGGACCCGTAACCATTTTAATATACGTGTGAAATTAAACGGAATAAAAATCCTATTTTTGAATCTGATAGAATGCTAATGTTTTTTGATCATCTTCAGCTTTTCTTTAAAGATTTTGATAAAGATAAAAAATACTAGTACGTTCAAACTCATCTCATTTCTCATGAACTATCTTACACTGAAACATTAGCATAAAATGCAATATCTATTTTCTCTTTTTTTTGTTTTAGATATATTTTTTTTCATTTGTAAAAATAAAAAAGTGACAGTATTTCTTTATAATATTATTAATAGCAGATCACTCTCAAATTTCAGGCGACACGTCCAACCTTGACGGATGCAACTAACAAAATGACTGCGTGATTCGAAATCAAACGTCGAAATGGGTAATGGACCCAGCAGCGGCACCAGCCGGAAGTGGGCAGGCCGGAAGGAGGTTCCGCCGCACGCTGAGTCATCTAGAGTACTGTTTCTATTATACCTGATACATAGAACGTGGAACGTTGTGGTGGAACATGTGGACTCTAAAAGCGCAAGGTAATTAATATTGATTCATGATAATTTGATTTTGATGTAGCTTTATTGGCCTTACTTTTTTCTTGAAAATCACCCGTAAATCGAAGGGTTCTTAAAAATATCAACTTATGCCCAGTTTCGTCACCTCCTGATAAGTTTCTGATTTTCCTGACAGATAATTTCATACAACTTGAGTCTTAAATTTATTTGTTTGATAGTGAATATCCGGAGAATAAAGGTGGTAGTGAAAGCTCATGGCGGTGAAACTTATATGCTTTTATTTCTATTGAACTTTAATAGATGTAAATTACTGCCGATCGAGATGACAAAATTACTATTTAGTTGAATAGCTTAACAAAAGTGATTAAAAAAGGAAAAAATATCAAAAAATATGCTACACTTATTGAGTTTCAAAAATAAATTCTTCACTTTTTCATTCATATTAGGCTTATACAGAAAATGTAATTTGAATACGGTTTTTTGAAACTGTATTAGGTACAATAGATAAAAGTAAATGAGAAATGTGTATAAAAGCTTCTCATACACTTTCTGGATCAGAATTTGAATATTTGATGTTTTAATCTATCCTTACATTCAAATATTGAATATTTAAATTATGTTTTGAAATTTCCAGCTTATTCATAAATTTTTCAGTGGTAGCCGTAATAACTCAAACACGTTAATGTTAATAAAACAACGCGATTCATATTTTAATTCGTTTTACAAAAATAAATCCTTTTGTTCTGCGAATGATAAAATGATAAGGGGCATAAATTGTTAATTCGGTTTGCGTTTTTTGTTCTGGGATCCTTATAAATTATACACTGGTACAGATTATAAATCAACACTATCTCTGGACAGCTTTCATTACTTTTTACGATCCATTGTGGTATTTCCAGAAATACGACTTTTTGAAACCACCATATTCATTATTTTCGATTAAAATGTACAATAATTTCCGTGAAAATAAAATGGACTGGCTTATGTTGAAACTGCTTTAAATAAACATATTTTTTTGAATTATTAAGAATAATTTGCAAGACCATGGTATTCATGTTAACATTTGTTTTGTTTTATTTTAAATGACCTAAGGTGTATTGTTACATTCTGCCAATCTAGCTGAAGAATGTTTTCCAAAATGATAGGTTTTTACATTAATTATTCTGTTTATTATCATGTATTATCTACGATAGGTAGTCGTATTCTACACATAGTGTTTTTCAAAAATTACTCTTATTGTCGACAACTTATTTTTATCTTACTGTGTTTCGTTCCGTGACTTAATATTTAAATCACAATCATTTTAGGTTTCAACATTTTTTGTAACTGTTAGGCCCAATTGCACGATCGAGAGTTAGCGCCTAACCCAGGGTTTGCCCATATATTTGCCCCAGGGTTAGGAGCTAACTCTCGAACGCGCAATTGGGCCTTACTCTCTTATCATTTTCCCACATGTTTCTTATCTCACTTTTTCAGAATTCATTTGAAATAATTAGTTGTTTTCATAAGCCTTTACCCACATTCCAGATGGCGTGGGTCCCACACTGTGCCCAGCTCTGGTGAGGGTCTCGGCGCCAGGTTCGACTCCATCAGCCTCGCCGACACCGAGCTGGATTCCTGCTACTCTTTCTGCAGCTGCAGCTACTGTAGGCTGAAGGAGTGCGCGCAGGATTGTGTCAGGTTAGTGTTTTGATGTGGTGAAGCCGGGGATAAATAAAAGCCTCTAGTCACCACTAATCGGTATATTTATATAAAAAACTAAGGCACTCTGGAACAAATTTTATAAAGGTAAATTACAAAATGTAACAGATAATTATAAAAGTAGGGCTACTTACAAGTGTGCCTTTAATTACACATACAGACTTTTAATCTACTAAATAGATTTCAATTTATAAATAATTATATTTATTTAACAATTGATGATGATTTGATGAGGATGGGCGTGATTGTTAACTTGACGAGTAATAGAGGAGAGTGAAAGAGGAAGACATGTTGCGCCGACCCCAAATAGAATTGGGAACAGGGCAGGAAAAAGAAGAAGAAGATATTTATTTAACAATTATGGACAAGACAATGAGAAAGACAGACAGTAAATTAAAAAAAGAAACAAAGAGAAAATGGCCAGAGAAGAGCGCAATAATAACAAAGAGTCGCTTATACTGGTATAGCGCCTCATTATAGTGTCAGTTTTACGAAATAGCGTTTCATAAAGAGGTAGGTAAGAAGTAGACTAACGTCCATTAAATCAGGGGTATAAATCGGCCCTTAAATCGGCTCTACACACTAAAAATCGGAACGATTTGCCTACACACCCCGATATTGCCTACTACTGCTTTAAGGGAAGTGAGTAAGTATGCCCCTTAAGTCTTGTCTCTTGACAATCTGTTAAATGTATCGATGTGTTGTTCTAGAATATTTTAGATTTTTGTTGAACGGTAACCACAGCCGTACACCACAATTCCACATCTATTTGGTGTCACGCCGCAGTAATACTATTCACTTTCCCTCTGATAAATAATAGTAGAACGAAAGTAATCCAGAGAATTCCAGGGAATATTTTCTACATGACAATGTCAAGAATATGTTATAGAGAGCATTGCAACGAGATCTTCAGTTAATTGATATGCCTAGGTTCAAATATTTGGGTATCTAACTCTTACATTGTGTGTCTGTATATTTTTTCCTAAATAATGCTATTTTTTGTAGGTACGTTTGTATTACTTTTTTTCGTTTTAGAGACGTCAGGAATTTGTATTTGTAGGAAAAGAAAATAATCCAATGTGCGGTCAAGTGCGACTAAACCAGAGATTGAAATCAAAACATCCCCCAAATGTGATTTATATAATTTGGACTAGACACAATTTCATTATGGTGGTGTTGGAGATAGCAAAATCAAGATTCGACTAATCACACTGTGACTATGGCAATGTTCTGTCTCGATCAGTAGGTGTTCCCTCTCATTCTATCACTATTTATGAATGAAGGCTATCCGTGGGATATCCTCTTCCTCTCTTACTAGCCATAGTTTCTGTCTCACCTGTTATATTTACGCCATTTTGACGCTTATACCGAAAATTGTTCCAAATGTTTGTAATTTAATATTTTAAATAAAAAATTATAAAACTGACGTGAACTGTTTTATGTTGTGTAAGCGAGTATCCTGGATGTACCATATCATTTCACAGGTGAGTCAATAATCACATATTAAATGAGAGTATTTGTTTGAGAAATTTGTGTGTATTTTTGTGGGACGTCATTAGTTGTAATAGAAAGCTTTACTACGATATGTCAAACTCATTCATTAAAGTGATAGAATGAGAAGGCACACCTACTGATCGAGACAAAACATTGCCTCATGCTATTGTATGGGAGTTTGGCATCCATCATAAAGTACAAAATTCTTGGGCTACACCAACTCCTCATAACCCTTTATCCTACCCATAAATTCAAGAATAGAACAGAATGGTCTGTCAATTAACTTAACACATAAACAGACATCTTGTCTGTTCATCCTTTTTCACTTAAAAACAACATAACATGTACTCTAAAAACAAAGATTTAAGTATTTTTTGTACCTGATACTCAAATACTGTATACTGTGATCTATTGAAAGACGTTGGTTCAGCAGCAATGTTAACCGGAACTTGAATAAATCGCTATATCTGTCCTAAGCCTCTTGTACTAAAACCCAATGACAGACAAATTTACGCCGCGACATTAATTCTACGTATTGATCGTATTTGCTTACCGAGTACTGAGTGAGCAGACGCTCGCTGTTTTCGCGAGATAAGCTCAATGAATAAACATCGGCATAACAAAAGTCGACAGTAGGTAATATCTTTAATCTTGAGTCCATCAACAATCTCTTTGCCCACAACTTTTGAACGCGGATATTTAATCAAAATTTTTCTGTTTTTCAAAATTGTTACAATAAATAGGGCTTTTGTTTCGCGAGCATGAATTTTATCTTTTAAAAAATACACGAAACACACAAGAATACAATTTCAAAAGTTAACTTAAATTACCGGCTGTCACTACCGACTCTTGTTATTTTGGTATATAAGTAATGTTTGATTTAAAAAAAAAACAAAGAAAGTAAATCTTAATGTTCCGAGGCAACTGGATGGCGCCCAACGTGCTGATTTTAAGTTAGTTCGAAAATATTGTTATTAATTTTTTTTATTAAAAATCGTAAGATTTATTATATCCAAATGACACATATAGATTCAAAATAGGTTATTAATATCCATCTACGACAAGCTACGCTTTAATTTAATTACATACATACATAACATATAATCAACCCTCGTTCCCCGAAGGGGTGGGCAGACGTGTTAAGCACCCACATTTGGCCAGATATGTTAGGTACCCATGTGTCCGTTTGCCATGCACCGGGCACAATGTGAGGCAAGCTATATTCACAATGAAGTGTACATAAGTTTTATTCAAACTTAGTTAACAAAAGACTCAGTTTCAACTCAGTTAAATTTAATGATTATGTATAATTTTTAAAACAAGGAGGGTTTGTTATGAAGGGACATACAAAAAATTTTTTTTAATTGAATTTTGAAATCATTGCTTTCAGTGAATTTTGAAATCATTGCTTTCATGTTTCAGTTATGAACTTAAAAACGCATTTTCTTTTTTAAATCCATGGTTTAAGAATAGGTTGGATTTATGGCATGATAAGACGTTCTTTCAAATATGTACTGTGCCATCGCCGCCGCAGTCTTTAATCTAATAGATGGATCCACTAACTCTAGGCGGTCTGATCAAACTGAAATATGGTGTGTAATCAATAACTGTGTGTGATTGAGCTATCTTTAACATTGGGGAACTTTTATAATACAATGGATGTACTTAAATGAGAAAACTTATCTAATTTATTATCTTTTAGTATTACGAGTAGGCACAGAATTGTTCTAGCCACAACGCCGTATAAGAAAACATCTGAAAGCAAAGTCGACTTAGATATTTTTCGCTACATTGTTTATACCTGGTGTAGTGGTTGACACCACTGGTGTTGATAATGGGGTCCGAGCACGGAATAGATAAATAAGGTTGGAATGGCAATGTGGGCGGGGTGCTCGTGCCACAAGTATGATTAGACAATCATACTTCAACAGATTGTCGCTTTTATTGGTTTAGTCGTATTCGGGCTTCAGTATCGTAAAGATATCGCCAAATTGATTAAAAATGCCGTGCTGCGCTATAATGACTTGTAAAAACAAAAGTCATGGATCAAATATTAAGCAAGAAGGTGTTTCTTTTCACCGGTAAGTTGAAAATACAATATAAAACCACATATTTTTCTTGAAAAAAATTCACGATTTCGTTCCTACTATAAAACTTATATAACGAAGTTGTGATGTCGATAACTTTATCGACTTAGTCAGGCCCTAGCGGATTCATAATGTGTGCATGTTATCGCACGAGGCGAGAGAGCTAATTTCATTCGAGCTTCCGTCGTGTGTGAGTGTTTTTTTGTGTGCGTTTTTTACGTTCATACAGGTCTGTATTTGTAGTGAATTTGCGCAGTGGGGGAAAAAGCGGCGACCCTGGTGTTAATACAATTCCTTAACTATTTCCCTTCCAACCTTCTTTATCTATTCCGTGGGTCCGAGGTTCATTTCCCGACGGGCCAGGAGTTTTCTGGTCTGTTTTGTTGGTGGTAGGGCCTCTAAATCCACCTGTCTTACTACCACCGTCTTACTGAATCTGTCGCCATAATAACAATGGTATAAATAATTGTTGTGTTCCGGCAATTAGAAGTAAGATAGCCAGTTCTTCAGTTGTTGAGCGTTACAGGTGAAGCTTGCTTCCATCTACGGCCTTATCGTCACTTACCATCATGCGAAATGAAGGCCATTAGTTAGGTATATGATATAATTTTAGATCATTAGCATTTCGCGAACTGGGCTCAAAATCTATTACAATAATGTTGATTTGGAGAGACAAAGCTTAATATTTTCTTAGATCCCGACCTCTATTATTTATGCTATAAGGAATTAACAATACTTTTGTTTTTATTTGTGTATAACATGTATATACTTATTAGCATCTGAAGAAAATTCATATTATTAAATTCATTCGACTTACTAAGTGGCTGGAATAATTATATAAATGTAATAGTATCTACAGTTTAATATAACAAAAAACTCCTCAAAAGACAAGGTACCTGTAAGCATGTAGAATCTTATAGGATTTCTTGAGAAACCAGAATTCATATTTGCCTGCAAAAAGAATAATAAGTAGTGTGTGCAAAAAACATCACACAATGTTTAATTTCATATTTCTCACATTCGTAGTATGTCACATTGTGGGCACTAGGACCTGTTTTAAAAAGAAACCCCTGAGTAATATTCTTTGCTCCAAATTGAGCCCGCAGATAAAGAAAAGTTCTCTAAAGCCTTCTACAGACATGAAAAAATAAGGCAATCTGGAGTGAGTTTGGCTCTTTTTGTTTAACTTACTCTTAAGTTCTCCAACACTTTTCGGTTGTTTAACTAAGCCCCGCATACCCGGAGTTTCCATTTTTAGTTCCTTGCTAATTGCAGAATGCAGTACTGCCATGCTACTTCGATCGACGTTAACAGATATACATGATGTTACTGATTTTTTTTTCTCTCTTTTTTTCTACGAAGCCCAGTCACTGACTCAACACTACCTGATGGTAAGCAGTAAGAGAGGCCATTTGCAGAGATAGCTAGGGCCCCAGAGAATAGCAACCCTAGCCATTCCCACCTTTCTGGCCTATTAGGTGCTTCTTCACGCCTCTCTTGAAGGAACCCATGTTATAGAAGGGAGGGAACACGTGTGCCGGCATGGAATTCCATGCTCTGAATGTACGAACAAAGTATGATTCCCTGAAGCTCTTAGTGCACGCTGGCAGATAGGGCACCTTAATTGCGTGGCTTAGTTATCCGGCACGCGTGCTTCGAAGCAGGAAAGGAGAGGGAATAAAAGGAGTTTTGATTAGGAATTCATCAGAACATCTCAGCAGGGGGAGCAAAGGTTGGCAGTAGTTAGGCTGCATAGCTTTGGCCAGACGTCAGTAATTACAGCATCCGGTTCGTGCTACAGCAATTCCTCTAATGAAGGCCTTCTTGCAAGTCTTGGTGGCAATATTGTAGGCTGTTTCTTATGACTCAGTTCCGGGATCCCCACTGGCTCGACCTCTGATCCAGGCGCGGTATGCCGACTGTTTGATCTCAACAGCAAGTGTACACCAAAAAAAAGTGGTAAGATTTTATAGTTTCATTTTATGGCATTGCTGTTGACCACAATTTAAACCATAGTTGAAAGACATAGTTAAAGGAATAAGATGAATTTGAAGAATTTTTATTTTATACTTCTCCCAAGTTATACAAATAATATATGCTACCTGAAGGGTATTTTGCAGCTACTTTTGCCTCTAGACTCCACTCTTACTTTAACATTAGATAAGGTCGTAAAATATGTCCAATCCCTTATAAAAAAAGTGTTTACGATAGGCCAAAAGCAAAGATAGAAAACAGTTTTAAAATATCAATATAAAATCAAACAAAAAAACAAAAAATACAAGCCCTTGCTTGCCATACTTAAACTTCGCTTTATGAGAAAATTTCTACATAAACCCTTTACATTAATTTTTTAAAAATCTGCTTATAATGGTTCTTATAGTTCATTCAGACTTATTTCATGCGAAAAAGAATTTTATTGCATAATACTATGGTTATATGTCTCTATCTAGAATTAAAACCTGATATCTGAACATTTGGGACGACGAACGAGGTGAAGCGACGATCTGGCGAAGGCCTCAGGAAGTCGCTGGTTGCGGGCGGCGCTGGACCGGTCGTTGTGGAGATCATTGAGGGAGTCCTATGTCCAGCAGTGGACGTCTATAACTGATGGATGGATAACATTTGAAATTTAAGCAATGTTTATCAGAGTGTGCAAATAATGGAAACTGGAAATAGGAGTCGAATCGGAATATTGGCATTAAATGCTTGTACACATGAAGTAACCGGCCCGACTTTATATCCAATTAGTTTCTTATGTAAATTCATGTATTCATGTGTTTCTAATAAATTAATAAATATTAATAATTAATTTATTATAATTAATTGAATGGAATGACTCTGGTTCCCTGGAAGATGGGTCGTGCTTTGGTATGGGATGCAACTTGTGTCGACGCCTTAGCAGCCTCCCATGTTTCTGTAACTTCAGTGAGGTCTGGATCGGCTGCCACTTCCGCGGAATCCCTCAAACGGCGCAAGTATAGTAGCCTCTGTGAAGACTACATATTTGAGCCTTTTGGGGTAGAAACGTTGGGACCTTGGGGACCTTCTGCTCATAAGCTCTACAAAGAAATTTCGAAGCGGCTCTGCGACAAATCTGGTGACAAGAAGGCTGGTCTGTATTTTGCTCAAAGAATAAGCGTTGCTATTCAGAGAGGTAATTCAGCCAGCCTTTTTGGTACATTTCCAGCGACGGATATACATGCAGACGATTTTTTCTTATAGTATCATTTTTTTTTGCTATATTTAAATTTACTGTTAGATTTAGGTTTTTTTTTTTGTTTGTTTTCGCGAGGAGATAAGCTGTTTTTTTTGTTTAGTATATAAATGCCTTGTAAAACATATTTAATTGCTGTGTCCGCTGAATGCTTGTAAATCTCCTAATTAATTAATATTAGTTCCTATTATTATTAATACATAAAAATAACGTAGATTCATAAAGAAGCAATTTGTTTTCTATCTAAACGATGTTCGTAATTTTAGGAATTTTCTTTGGGAAATATCCCTTTGAATTTCAGTAATAACACAAAACAATGTTTACATCCGCCGTTTGTGATACCAAAAGCTGTATTCTGTTGGGAAACTTACGGAATTCAGAATTTGAAATGCTGTTGAGGTATTAAAGATAAATTTCATGTTCTACGCGATTTCTTTACATATTTGTTCTCCGAACATTTCATTACGAAAATTTCATTTTCTTCAATAAAATAAACGCAATGTTCTCTTTTAGAACAAACAATATCATCGTTCTCTCTAATTTATGATATGGGGTATAGGAAGTTATTCTTTTAGCATATTCTATATATATGGAAATAATTAAACGTGTGACAATAATAATGTAATAAAATTGATGTATTACAAAAGGTACTCAAAACCGAGCAACTAAATGCTTGCGCGACTACTCAAAATGTACGAGTAGCTGGCTAAATTATTGTTTTTATTGGTAAGGGATTTATATGCTCACTCAAATTAAATTCCCCAAGCCCGCTCTCCAACAAAACAGATATAGTCAGCATAGTGTCGATTCTCTCATTGCATTCTAAGCGCTGTTCGTAGAGTCCACAGAATAGGAAATCGAAACTCCCACAGAAACGTAGTTTCTGTCACAAAAGCGAGTAAAATTATCAATTTTATAAGATTTCGGCACTCTGTCTTTGTGTGCGAATTTCCCATGGAATTCCCTTCCGGCATGCGTATTCCCTCCTTCCTATAACATGGGTTATTTCAAGAGAGGCGTGAAGAGGCATATAATAGGCCAGCAAGGTGGAAATGGCTAGGGCTGCTGTTCTCAGTGGCCCAAGCTTTATCCGCAAATGGAGACTCTATTTGCGGAGATAGCTTGGCTACCATCAGGCGTTGTTGAGTCATTTGCTGTGCTTTTTATTTTAAGAAAATCATTTGGATCTTATGAGAATTATTCGATTGTTCTGTTTACGCACATCCACACACAACACACACATCCACACACACACACACACACATCCACATTTATGCGCAATAAATTCTATTCTATTCTACGGCTGTTTCCGTCACTGCGTCTTAGGAGAATAATTGACAAAATATGTATTCTTGGATATTTTCAGTAACATCCTCCATGAACTATTGTTTATTATCTTATAAATTACGTTATTATATTTCTCAAATTAAAATATACGTAATAGATTGTACATATACAGTGTGTAAAATTAGAAGAAATGCCTATAGAAATGTTAAAATCCATTTCTAAGATTCAAAATGAATTTAAGCAAACATAACTCAATCTGATTTTTTTAAAACAAAAATTTATTCATGACCTTATTTCCTATAAGTATAATTGTTTCGCTAAAACAAAGGTTTAATTGGTTTTTTGATTTAATTTTATCGAAGACAGGAACGGAAGAAGCGCATCGTAAACGGCCGTTTCAGTTGGCAGCGCATAGCCAGCAGTAAGGAATCTAATTGTTCCTGCACGGGAAAGGGTGAACTTTCTCTCAAAGCGATTTCTTATTTACCCTTCGAAAATAGTGGCAAAGTTTACTGGGATCTACTATTTCAATTTTTAATTGTACTCTACTAAATGTACAGTTAATTTAATTAAAAGTTTTCCTTAATTTAAAAAAAGGCTTTAATTGGATCACAAGAAGTATAATATTTCAATAGAAGGTCAGGTGGAAGTTTTGTAAGGATTTCAAGTCCAAAGCCTGCATAATAAACTTTTTAGAAAAAGCTCATTGCTTGAACTCCAGAAATCTGTTAACAAAGAATATAAACTGAATAGGTATCCTGATGCCACAAACCAGGATGTGATTTTTGTCAGTATTCTCAAATTAATTCAAATATTTAGAGAACATTTTTTAATGTTTGTTTGGGTGCATAGTTTTGAAACTATGAGAAACGGGACCGATTTGTAAAATTTCTTTCACCGTTGGGAAGCTACAATATCCCCGTATATGTTATATTTTAATCCCGATAATCTTACGGGCCCGTGTACCTCACCAGTGAAACTGTGGAGTGGAGTAAACAATAAAAATTAGACAATTTGTATGTATTCAAAGCCTAAAGTTTTGAGTATGTGTTGTGAATATCGTATTTTTATAAAAGATGAAAGAGATAAACAATAATAATAATTATAATAAAGCCATTTATTCCCAAACAAATAAATTAATTAAATTACATTTATAATCATAAAATTAATTAATTCACTTCAAAAAAAAATTTAAATTCAATTATAAATAAATAATATAATAAGATACTTAATATTAAAAAGGGAAAAATTTTATTTGGGAGCCCATGATAGGGCAAAGGCCTCCTCCTGTCTTTGGCCACTCTAGTCCATAGATAGATAGATAAACAGGAATAATGTATATAATGTATTATCACAATAAGGACTATACCAGACAGCCGTGGCCTGCGGTCGCGGGCGGCCAGGGTCGATGTTAGGGACAAATCCGCCCTTGCAAACTATTTTTATATTACCAAATTTTTTAAAAACAATAAACAGTTATATAAAAATCCATGGAAAAGTACAGGATCGTTTAAAAACAAGCATTTTCAGGAGACTTTTTCATTTTATTAAAGTTTTCCATATCAAATTGAATAAAATCAAATTGAATTAGAACTAGAGCTCGGTGGCGTAATATTTCGTACGCTTTCGATATTGAAAACAAAGCTACTTTTTAGGGTTCCGTATTCAACTAACCTTTATAGTTTTGCCATGTCCGTCTGTCTGTCTGTGTCCGCGGATAATCTCAGTGACCGTAGTGACAGCACTAGAAAGCTGAAATGTAGTACCGATATGTATATCAATTACGCCGACAAAGTCGTCCTGCAGACGTCCTGAGGGTGCCTCTGAAGGCGCGGACCTCGCCTCAGGCGCGCTGTCGTGGAGGAGTTGCAAGTGTGACCCGGGTCCCGCGTGTGTGTGAAACGATACCCAAACATTTATATAGATAACTGGCCGCCACCGCAGGCCGCGTCTGTAAATCCATACTAATATTATAAATGCGAAACTAACTGTGGACAAATTTACGCCACTATAAACTTTACTTCTAAAAATAGAGTAGGAGTAAATTTTCAATTCAATTCAATTCAAATTCAATGAAATATCATTCAGTGTTACATAGTCCATTTATTGAGGAAGGCTACATACCATCACACTATCTCAAAGTAACTATTCTACGCGGACGAAAAGCAAAAGCAAAAGCTAGTGCCCTAATATTTTTCTGCTTTGGGCGCCACCTAGCGAAAAAGGGTTGAACTAACAACATACGTTCGCAGCGCAGTGAAAATGTAGCACAACCTCAAGAATGCTGTTTACTTGGACGAAAGATGCAAAGTTGTTTATGGGTATTACCACAGGTGGCACTCTACTATATTTTTATGTTTACGGAATTACATAAAAACTTCAAAGTTCTCGATTCGGCATCAAAAATCTAAAGTCTTAGTTCAAAATAATGATCATTTTACTATTTTACATTAAAAAATATATTATATTTGTAAAGATTAGCACTAATGTAATACGCAAGAAAGAGTGAGACGATTGGCAATTCGGCATGTACTAAGATTTATAATGTAAGGAAATAAACTTAACTAAGGCAATATAAACTTAATCTGCCTTTCAGCAAGCTGCATTGGTGCCGTTTGCGCCCATTGGCCACCACTGCTTTTTTTAATATCATCCTTAATTTAACATCAAACATAACATAATATCATCATTCATCACGCCAACTCCAAAGTGAGTGTGTCGAGGGTTAACACCCAAATACCCAATTTAAAGCTGTTTGTAAAAACATAGTATAAATTTGTACACAAAATTGTATATAGATACTAGCTGTTGCCCGCGACTTCGTCCGCAGTTACTATGAAACAATAGTCAATCCGCAATCTATGCCACGAGAACCCTTTAATTTTCATCACGTATCTAAGATGTTGATCAAGGATATAATGTATCACCATGCAAAATTTATTGAAATCGGAGATTTCGGAGATTTGCCCGTACAAACAGACAGAGAAACGAAAAATTAAAAAAAAGTTTTGGTATTTCCATCTTTTTACATCCTGAATTGGATTTCAGCATATTTCTCTATGTAAAGATATTCGACCTCTACAGTTTTATTATACGCATGTAGTATTAAAGTGTAATTTTTGGGGATTTTTATTGAAATGGATATTTCAACCGTATATCCATAAATTTTTTTTTATAAATAACTATCTCATTAAAAAGAGTTGTTTTAATTTATTAAGAAAGCGCTACCGTGAAAACTGTGGTGAAAACCGACACCAGTTGGCGTTACTCACATGTTATTTAAAAACTAGGTTCCGACAGAATGCTCTGTATTAAACTTAGATACCGCAGATTAAGTTAAAATCCATTAGAGAATATTTCATTCTTAACAAGCATAAGTGGAACATTGAAAAAAATGCTGACGTACTAAAGGCTGAGATCTTACAACAAAATTTTAGACAGATATTTTTTTAAATTCTGTGTCAGAAACTAAAAATTGTTTCTCAATCACAAGGTGAGAGATTTAGGAGCCAACAATAGGCGCTTCATGGGCCATAGTTTGCTTTCTGATTGCCGGTATTCTTGGGAAAGCTTAGAAACAATAACCGGGAGAAAATTGTGTACTAACCTACGATTGTGATTCATTTTTATCTGTGGAGTGGAAAAAGCGTTATTTGTACGTTTGAAGACCTACTAAATGGTTCTGTGAAATACACAATTTAAATATTGGACACAATTCAAATAATATCTTTAAATACTAAGTTACGGTGAAAGTACAATTAAATGTATAAGTGCAGGTAGGTTCATTATGGTATCTATCCAGTACAAAAGAGAGGCGGGATACACCACATCTTTGCCTGCCTCGATCTGTAATTAATAGATTAAAAATGATGAAAATACCCACGGCTTACCACGACAATATTATTAACGTATTTATGAAACTTTTATCGAATAGTCGTTCATCGATTTTTTTATGACCACCGGTCATGCTACGGGAGAAAAATTCATATATTTTTTATTTCATTCTACCGACAACATTTCTTGCCTTTAGCTTATAAACATCCCACTGCTGGGCCATGGAAATACACGAGGTGTATAGGCCACCACCACGTTGGCCTAACACGGGTAGGTGGGTCGAAACGGCTGTAATAGCAAGCGGGACAAATGGGTTAACGTGCCTTCCTTAAAGGAGCTCGAGATCACAAAGTTTTGGTTACCCAAGTCCTGAACATCGCGAAGGTGGATTTGTTTTCGATATCGAAAGCTAAGCGTACTAACTACGGGTACTAACCACAACGCCACCCAGCTCCTCGCTTATTATTATTTTGACAGCTGACTTAAATAAGCCATAAAGCAGTCTCAACAACATTTTCACACAACATTAGGGCGAACAAGGAACAATATTTCGACGGCATAAACAAGCCTTAATCACCGAATAATTCTATTGTATGCTCTACCAAACTACTACTGATCTCTCACGCCGATTGCAATGATCTGAAATTGCTAACGACTTGATACAACCTTGTGTTTTCGTTTTTTGAGACAGGAAATTAGAAAATGTACTTTAGTAGTTAACTTTGTAATGTAGTATCTCCTGCCATAAACTGTGCCCGGTGCATGGAAACAAAACATTTCAGGCGACAATTTTTTTTTGTAACACATTTAGTTATAACTATTAAATACACAGCTACACAGATTGCACAGAAACCAGTAAAATGTTCTCAGAAAAGTTAATACATTAATACGGTTCAAGCAAACTACTTATCATTACAAAGGCAATGACTCAAAACTACAAAAAAAAAAATTTACACCAGAACTTACATGCTACTTTCAAATAATCATGAACGTAACGATACATTTTACTATTAAATATACAAAATTAAAATCTATGGTTGTTTTGAAACACCGTGAATGATGTTTCTGAACTTCTGCAAACTTATGCCAAAAATATCAACACCATGATAAAATTCATTGTAAGCATGGCATGCGCGGATAAGAAACATATTTCTAGCATATCTTGTTCTTATGGTTGGTATCATATTAGAATTTTAGTTATTTTTAACATAAGTATAACAATTTCAATGTAACTTTAGTATCAAAATATATCGTAAAGTGTTTCTCGCGAAAGATCAGTAAACGCTATCCATTACCGGAGATTTCCTCAGGAATGTCCCAAATGCGATCCCATTTGGGAATGTCACAGCGATGCTGGATAAACGGGCAACGGTATCGTGATTGGAACTACGGCGTCGGCGCAGCTCAGTACTGTAGGTTTTCGATCCGTAATTCAAATATTTATTTTACGTGATCAAAATTAAAATGGGTCGATTTGTTATATCATCTATTAGAATTAAAATGCAATCAATAATTTGGAGGAACAAGTTCTTAAATAGAACGCATGCTCGAGAGACATAATCAATTGCAATATGAATATTTCAGTTATGGCTTAAGCAATAGAAAAATATTTTATTGGTGTTTTTGGAGTTTAAATTTATTCCTGTCACTTCTAAATGAGAAAATAATAAAAATAATAAGAATTATTGTTGTTACACTTTCTCTTTCGAAACCGTAAATGTTCAAAAGTAAAGCTTTATTCGATGTTTTTACTACAACAACAGTGTCGTTTCTCGTATTAAACAATCAGTAGTAAATTAATTTGTTTGTATACGTGAAAACAAAGTGAGAAACAATAGTACCAGCCACAGTAGCGAACGAAGGCGTGTAATCAATGGAGTCGCGGTGTCTTATTCTGAAGCTACGTGCTTTTGTCATCTCGCTTTTATTTTCTTCTAATTTTTATGTAATAAAGTAAAACATAATTATAATACAGATAAATAAAGTATAACTTGTGTAAGTTGGTTGTCAAGCGTTTTACTTAAATAAAACGAGAAAAGCTTTAAATCTTTTAGATAGTAAAAATCAATGTCAATGTTATCTAAATGTTCAAAACATTTAGATTCATCCTATATTGAAATTTTATACAAATAATAATATTTTAAAGATTAGTTATAATAATAAATTGTAATAATAAAGCGTGCATTAGGGGAGACCTATGTCCAGCAGTGGACGAGCAGAGGTTGTTGATGATGATGATGATAAATCATCGAGTTGATTTGTATAATCAATATTATAATCAATAATTATAATATAATTATAATTATATTTATTATTTGTTTATAATCAATAATAATTATTGATGAATTATTATTATTTCTATAGATTTGGCAACGATTTACTAAAATTCCATATTTTAGTAAATCGTTGATCGCCTCAATCGACAAATAGACTTATCTAACTCAAATAGATAGTTTTTACCGTGATATATAAATAGATATGGGAATTATTTCAAACTGAATTGCTTACATACATTTTATATTACAATTTAAAGCAGTATATCAAAATTATTAAGACATCAAGTGATATTAAATGTTAGATAAATGAATATGAGACTGAAGTAATAGACGAGAAATGTAATTAAATTCAATCCTTATGTATTAAGTAAACAGTTTACTACTACCAATCTAGGATTGATGCGTCATTTTCCGAGAAACTAGTAAGTACTCTTATTGACTATAAAAGACATCAACGCGCATTTTAATCAGCGCGTTAACTGAATTTGAAAGTATTAGGTCCTTACCTATGAAATTGGTGTTTTTTTCTCTCTTAGTATTTTGTCTGTAACTATTAAGATTCAGAGTATTCCTAAAAAATAATAACCTCGTCTAAAAATAGACTATATTTTTGAGCTCTTTTGATTTGTTTTGATAATTTGTTGTAAGTTTAATTGTGTTAAAATTTGACACGGAGACAACTCTTTTTAAGTGCCTCCCGAATACATCATTTTATTTACATTCACTTAAAAACGATAAATAATATTTATGAAGTGTGATATTACACATATTGCTAAAGCTTGTCTAATGATAGATGCCAAATATTATTATCTCTGGATTTGTCGTTGTGAAGAAAACTGAAAAAAAAAATTGTATGGAAAATGCAGAATTCCCCAAAATCTCCATACAAAACACCAATTTCATAGGTAAGAACCTAATATAAAAGTATGAACTATTTTACTTTATACGCAATGAGATTTGGTCTGGTCTATAGGTTTTCAAAATAACGTTTATTTGTTCAAATCACACACACTTTAATAAAAAAGTAAAGAAATGTTTGCTTAAAAAACTCACAAAAAACTACAACATATTAAAGTTAAGCTTAAACAATAAATTTAATTTATTATTAGAATGCCTGTAATAATAACAATGATAAATAAAATTTTGTAGCCTAAGAGCACCTAACTTTAAACTAATTTTAAACAGAATACGCCCGTAAACTTGAAACGGCCAAGTTCAAGCTACGATCGCCAGTTCTATAGAAGTCGCGGCGTGCGCGCACGTCTCTCGCGGTTAATGTGCTTTGTAAAGTTTGTTTTTAATTGTGACGCTTTATTGGTTCAGTGCAGCCTGTGTTGTGGGCATGGAGTAGATCTCTTGGTGTTCTGGAATTAAGGTGTTTACTTTTTACTATAATATTTTTTTATTTGTAACGTATTAATATCGTTACGTCTCCAACCCTGAAGGGGTAGCGGTAGCCGGAGGTGTTTACACTTTTTACCTGATTATGTTGTATTTTTCTTATAGATAAATACGATTAACTTATAAACGTTTTAGCAATCTTATGTCATTTTTATCACTATATATATTTTTTGGATGTCCTTTTTTATATTTTAATTATTTTTGATAGGTACAGTCAAGTGCATAAATATGTATCTAAACAAAGGTGTCAAAAGTATATATCAATGAAAGTTTATTAAGAAAGTATCCAATCTAACTGTCGTTAATATGTTTGCAGAAATTGATCAAAAACATGTATTCATTAAAGGACAATTTGTTTTGTATCGAGTTTTTTCGTTTGTTCGGGAAATTTTGCAGTATTTACTTTTTCTGTTTCATAGCAAGAAACAATTGTCAACATTTCATAGAAAAGGAATTCAAAATTTTAATTAATGTCGATAGTGTCAAAAAATACAAAGAATATTTGCTTTTATTTTTCATTGGCTCATCTATCTATAAAAACCTTTTTAGCGCCATATTATTGCTCACTTAGTTTACATATTTTTGGAACAAAAAGCATAATACCAACATAATACGAAGAGAAAAGTGTCACATATATTATGATACCATAAATACATGTTATTGCAATGGTTTTAAAAATCCATATTAATGCACTTGGCGATAGATATATAATATTGCACACTTATGTATGTAACATACATATTTATGGAACAAAAGCGAAGACATAATAACGATGAGAAAAGTGTCACATATTTCGCGAATCCTTAAATACATACATGATACTGTAATGGTTTTCAAGATACATATTTATGCACTTGACTGTACACTCTTTTTACCGATCGTCACTCTTTTTCATACAATTCACTAACTATAGATATTTTATTTGACACTCTGATGTCGTCGAGCTGATGAAACTGAATGAACTCGGTTTCTTCCTTGTGTTGGATAGCATATTACGCTGTTGCTCTTGTCACTCACTAATCTTCTTCTTCTTCTTGCCCTTTTCCCACTCTAGGTGGGGTCGGCACAACATGTCTTCTTCTTCCATTCTCCTCTGTCACTCGTCAGCTCAGCATCCACTTCTTTTATCCTCATATCATTCTTCACGCATTCAATCCATCGCTTCTTTGGTCTTCCTCTAATTCTAGGTCCGTCCACATCCGCTTCAGATCACAATGTTTTGATTTGAAAATATTATAATTATCGTAATTATTACGATAATTATAATTTACTCAATATAATTTCTCCAAGGTGGTCCAATGTTAAGTCGTGATTATATGTATGTATGGTATACCAGAAAATACAAATAAATTGCACTGAAAATATTATAATTATCTTAATGATGTTACTCAATATATTTTTCTCCAAAGTGGTCCAATGTCTAGGCACGCAGTAGTCTACCGTTCTCATTTTTGGCTTAATAACAGATCATGGACAGAAAACAGCTTTTATTTAGCTCTATAAGGGGCTGACTTGACAGATTCCTGATGTAACACTCGGACTGTGAAAGGATCTCATAACACCCACAAGAGACAAGAAAGCTTTCACACATCGATAAAGAAACTACTAATTATTATGATCGAATGATTATGAAAGTGATAATGACAAAAAATTTGAGTGGTTGTATAATGTGCATAAATAAACAATTAAATAGGCTCGGTGGCGTAGTGGTTAGTACGCTTTGACTTTCGATCGAAGACAAAGCTACCTTCGCCATGGTCAGGCTGTGGATGGGTGACGAAAACTTTGTGATCTCGAGCTCCTATGTGCTTCGGAAAGCACGTTAAGCCGTTGGCCCCGGTCGCTACTGCGACTGTTTCTATCCACCAACCCGCATTGGGTCAGCGTGGTGGTGTTACGATCCATACTCCTCAAGTGTTTATGCATAAGGAAGGCCTGTGCCCAGCAGTGGGAAGTAAGTTCGGCTGAGGACGAAACAATAACAATTATTAATAGACAACAAATAAATTTTGAAAAAAGTTGGTTATGTTTCATATGCCTACAGTTCGGTATGATTAAATATCTATTGTCCCGGCTAGCATCGCATGAATTCATTGTTATGACTATTCCACACATATCTTGTATAAATTGACTTTATCCACACGAACAACAATATGTTAGTTTTAATATGAGATGGCTTGAGAGCCAAAGCTAATTGGAAGCATCCTGTTATTCGTATAAGTATACTGTTATGCGTTCGAAAAATGTCTTTTAGGTACCGTTAGTACATTTAATTTGTACATAAAGTACGGAATTTCAGTTTTAAGAATCCGCTTTATAACGAGACCTTTTATGGCCTATTCAATGCATAAATTATGATTTTATTTTTTACTGATTATTAGATCAGATTTCTCTCACAAAAAAGAGAAATACAATATTTTTCATTCCAAAAGATATTTCTTTCCCTCTTTCTTTTCATTATAATCCCGAGTATAAAAAATATATTTGAATGTTGTGTCAGATTGAGGTTATACAAACAATAGCCTTACAGAAATTATACTAACATAAAAGTTGTAAACAGGACTTTTTTTTTCATACGACTACATATAATCACGACTATTATCCCCTAAAGGCCGCGGAAACTAGACAAAAGCACCGCAAAAGCAGTCCACTGCCATTTTCCGCGCTTTACCAAGCAGTGACTGCACAAGTGCTCAGCGTCACAGGTGGTGAGCCCGTCGCCGCTATAAACTATTGGAGTTCTAAGTCCATTAGCCGCCTTTTACGACATGCCAGGGAAGAGATGGGTTGGTAGTATTCTTTTAATGAGCCGCTACCACACGTCTCGACGCTTTCTTATTTTATATCATAAAAATACTCTGTATTAATTAAAACCGCTAATTTTATAAAAGTAATATAACAGTTCCCAATTTTATTACTAAAATCATTAACTTATATTGTTATGTTGTGAGTGAAACCACTTTCAGTTTGTGAACTCGCGTCTTGTCAAAGAACTTGAAATTTTCATCTCAATTAACATGGATCTGTTAAAAAATGCGATACTGTTTTTCTTTACTGCTTATTTCAGACCTGGTGAGGTCTGTTATTATATCCACACTAATGATTACAATTACTGTTATTGATTGTATATTGAACTAAAGTAACTACTTAAAACATAAATAAATAATATTTGATGTATTCGTTAGCCTAATGATTTGGAAGTAGTTTTTGTTTCTCGAGAATTTCATTAAAAGAAATATAAAATACGGTTTTATTGTACAACGCTTGAAGTTCAAGGCTATAATCGTTTTTCTTCTATTTCCAAACTGAGTTTGAATTCAATTTGTAATATTTAAAAAAAGTAAGTTCACCGGTAGTGTTATGCAATAAACAAACGCTCGTAGACGCTTGCTAGTTGCTACCAACAAACCTTAATGATAAATAAGTTGTGCTACGGTATTTAGCAATGAAAACAAATACTCGAAAAAAATTCTTAAGGCAAATAAAACCTTATTCGATGCGCAGTAAGAGTAGAATCGAAATCCAAATGTAGTAGGAATGGCAAAAAAAATACAATACTGGCAGGTTAAATTTTAGTGCTTTTTTTTATAAATAACTTTAACTGATTACTGCTGTTTTCTTAACTGTACCTATTTATACACAACAGCCATTCTAACCTTCACAATATTAAAAACAGCATTTAAAGTTCATAAATACTTCTTTTAATATTTTAATATTGTTCATGACCATGGATACAAAGCCCTCCAGTCGTATAAACTGTATATAGCCTAATCTTTAGTAATATCTAATATGTCTTCATTTACATTGTAATGCAAGATACATTTCAATTCATCTAGGAAGAGTTTGGCTCCAAATGACTTCGATGAGGTGGATTACGATAAAAAACTCAACATTTTTCCACCACTTGACGCTTACTCCTTCTTTGCAGTAAGTAAGAACATTGCTCATCTGAAATTTCGCAACAATAATTCACTCTGAAAGAAAATTAAAGAAGCGATGCGGCTGTCAGTGATCTGTGGAAAATTATAATCATTGAAACAAAAATCTTGTCTGCCCTAGACAAATGCCGCCAAAAACCCTCTTGAATGCTTCTTATCATTTTCTACAGAGAAATAATCTTTCTAGATATAGTTCCAACCACAAGAAAACATGTCGTTACCATCTTTTAACTGAAAAGTTTTTATGAATTTATTGATTTATTAGCAATTCAAATAAATACAAAAATTTTATTGTTATTTTTTTCATTTGTATTGATTCCGATTCCGACTCCGATTTTGATTTACATAAATATGAAAATGAAAGCTGTGAAATTATGATTTCACCCAAATAACTTTCACGCTCAATTTCTACGCACCTATTTTCCATTTTTGTCTGAAAACTAATTTTTCGTGGTTAATTTGAAGCGGTTCAAGAAACTCTGTGAAAAGAGAAAACTTATAAAATGAGCCACTTATAGAAATATAGTTTTATAGATGATGATGTTATAAATAAAAGGGTTTTTAATTTACATCGATAATAAACATATAAAAAGATTTGTTCTGACAGAAAGTGTGAGTCTTTTCACTCTTACTTCTGCTGGACACGGCAACAAAAACTATACAATGATAATATTTCCTGCAGTCAATTTAAAAGAAAAAAAAAACATTACTACTTAACATTTATGATAAAAAATGCTCTTTTTATCAGAAAAACATATTGTGACCCTACTCTCCTAGCCTTATAGCAAATATGAAGGCCGATTTTAACCGTTACATATTTCCACTATTTAAAAAATCTATTATTACAAAACCACGCCATTAAACATATATTGGAAATATTCACGCTATACGACAATCGAAGCATAACATAATTGTGTGCCAAAAAATTGACTGGCTAAAAGTTATTTGATAGTCTTAGCGTGACTAAAATATTAAACATATTCGAATAATTTAGGTTTGAAGAAAATTACGTAAAAAATATTTTAGAAACATTATAATTTATTTCGAATGTTGCTCAATTAACCTTGACTCGTTAAAAAAATGATTAAACTACTGCGACTTCTATTATCCACCTGATGACCGAGATTAATTATCCTACTAAAACAACGACAAAAACTATATTCGGCTTTCACTAAATGTAGTCTATACATTTAGGTGTACACTTAGTTCCTCTTGCATATATGTATGTAGATTGAAACTAGACAAAAGGGTGAGTTTTTAATCCGTAATAACAGTAACCTCAATAGTTAACTATTAAGTGTTAGATTTTAAAATCTAGACCAATAGCGTCAATGTATATGACGTATAAAAGTTTCCTACAAGACGTGTTTATACTTAGGCATAAAATGAAAAACCCTAAACACTACCCGTTTAACTTACGTTTGTAACTTTAACTATATTAAGAGTTTTCTACAACTCTTTCGGAATAATTGAGGTAGTTCATACTAGCTTAAAAAAAGACAACAAATTATTTACTATCCATATAAATTATGTCTATGAGTTTAAAACAGCATTCCATTCCTCTAGATAGCGGTTCAAACTCGGTAGTAAAATCACTTGGTTATATAAATTTCTCTACTATAATTCGGAAGTTATATAGCCGAGCAAGATTTTTAATAAGGCGGCTAATTAGTTACATAACTTGGCTATTATGTATTCGTTATTCGTTATTAGGTGATGATATTGAAAACATCCGTAAGTTCTACCATGTTGTTTAATGTGGAAAGATTTTACACTTGAGATAATTTTCTTTTATATTTATAGTTATTCACATCATTGTTTTCACCTATGACAAAAAGAATGGCCTTTGTAATTAATAACAACTGCTGTAATAACTTACTAAAAGTAATGTGTCTTTAAAATTACAATTGTGATGATTTGTTATGTTTTGATACAACCACGCCACTGCCCGATAAAACAAAAAGGTTAAATATCAAAGTATATTAATATTTTTTTCCTAAGAATTCAATAGCAAGTTTAACACAACAAAATCGCTCGTGAGACAGATAACTTTACTACTTTATGAATTATTAAAATAAATTTAAATAAAATTTTCAGCTCTTAACAACGGCACTTATTAGAACTGAGGTAGGTCAATTTCTTAGTCGAAGTGTACCGATCTTAACGACGCCGCGCCACCGCGAACGAACGCGTTGAAATTATGATTGATTTACAATTAACATATGAAATGCGTTGGCTCGGATGGATATTTTAAAAATAAATATTGAATGTATGTTAATAAAAAATTTTCATTGACATAAATAGTGCTTTAATTTTATATGCTTTGATTACAGAGTTTGGTGCATGTTATTCAGTTTTATCAAATTTAAAACTTTTGCAATATAAGTAAACTGATATTAAGTTACTTCAAAAAAGACAAGGGCTATATTTTCCCAGCAAGATATAAGCTTGCTTGGCAAACAAAAAAAGAAGTTTTTAACAAATAATTGTGGCTTCCAGTTACTGTTTATTAATTTAAGGGCTCAAAAGAAATCAATCAAGATTTTAACTGCATCGTTCTCATAAAATCCACAAATTCATCCGTCCGGTTTTGAAATATGGAAAAATACATTCTACATACATACACATATACCTTTCCCGGTGGGGTAGGTAGAGATTACAGATATTATACTAATAATACATAAATTACTACAACGATAATACTTTCTATTTACATAAAATATGCTTATATATTAACTGTTTGGAAAGAACGCAAGAACAAGAAAAAAGATGACAAATACGTATAATTTATAGTGTTTAATAAAACTGGACATATTCTTATCCGGTTTTATTACATAATAAATAGATACAATATTTTTTTTTTATTATTTAAGTTAGTATTTTTAAAGCTTGATATTTTCTGTTTGCGTGTTTGGATCTGAATCTATAAGGCGTATTTTGTATATGCAGGAATTTGAATTTATTTGTTTTGTGAAATTATTTTATTCTTCAAAGATGACTTTTATAAAATTTTTGACATTGACATTAATATTTTCAGTAGATATGCTATCAGTCTTAATCAATATTTATGAATTATGTAACAATACCGATAGCCACAGATTTAGTTTTAGCTTAGTCTATGCCAAGAGCTAAAAAAACTATGATATTTGCATGAAATAAGCTTTTTTCAAGCACTACTTGTTAATCATACGTAACTGACATCCCTAATGTATATCTCAGAAGCAACATTGTGCTTACAAATAAAATGTTACCATTTAAGTACCTTGTGATTCTCAAGATTTAGTAAATTATTTGCTATTGTGGCGCTAGACAATAGTGGTATTAAAATGACAAAGTACTTAAATGGTAACATACTTATGCCCTTGATTGAACAGAAGAAACAATAAGGTAACAGTTATGTCAGCATCTTTATTGTAACGACCCTATGGTTCAATTTGCTTTTTTATCAAGATGTTCTATCAATGTTGATGTGGAGATAAGCGGCAGGTCGTAAGTTGCAAACGCTTTAATGAGCCAAATCGGTAATCTCGAATTACATGTTTGGTTCTTAAATATAGAGTTTACTATATACTTTCGTAAGAACATAATATTTTCAAGTAAAAATGTTGAACTAGTTTTGAGTATTGAAAAAAGTATACATACATAATTATTATAATTATGTATACGTAAAAGAGTATGCATAATTATAATAATTCTATGAAAAGGAAAACTGATTGGTGGCAATAAATAGTCGATTCAATATTTCACTGCCTACTTTCTCACCAAACTGTCTCATCGCATTTCTACACGATTCTTTCATCGTCACTCATCCGTTGAGAGTAACGTAAATCGCACCAACTCTCGAACTATCTTGCGATACGATCAAAATTTTATAGCAGTTTTATTTGACACTTATATTACGTTTAATAAAGTCCAGATTTCTTTGTAGAGTAAGCTTAGAAATAGGTCAAATTTTTTTTTAAAGGTGTCGTATTTCGCAGTGACTTATTTTGTATTTTCTTTGACGATGACTGGTAAATCAAACGGTGTCTGGTTAGAATCCAGATAGAAACGTGTTTCTGTCGTATAAACCTTACATATAATATGTATCCGTTATCATATTATATCATAAAACGTTAGTAATAGAATTGTGTTTTGTTTATTTATTTATTTACCTAGCAAAATTTTTAGTCATAACGATTTCTTTAAGCAACAACAATTTAACCAATTGGTTACAGGAAATTAAACAAAATGATAAAAGAAACCAAGTAAATCTAGGAGCTTGTGGCCTTGTATTTATCATTGATAATTTCTTATTTTAATTATTAACTTAAAGACCTATTTATAATATATCTTATATTGAAAAGAAATATAAAAAATCACGACGTAGATATTATTATGTTATTGACTATGAAAAATGCGTCGATATCGCATGCTAAATGTTAACAAAAGTTAACCTAAATATTTGAAATAATGTATTCGGAATAATCATAATTTCTTTTAATTCAAATAATGTTTTATTAAACTAAATATAATGTTACCTTCTATCGAATGAGACTGGTCTAACGCTTACGAAAATGAATAATTATCACAATATTTTGCTCTTTCTTAAATAATTATTATTACGTTTTTGTTATAATGCACTTAAGTGATTTACTCAATAAATAGATTCTTTAATGCTGGTCATTAGAATAATCCGATTAAAATCTCAATAGAAATCAAAATACAATGAGATTAGGCAAAGTGAAGACAGCTTCTTCTCTACAAAGTAGGTGATAATTTGCTTTTAATGTTTGAATAGAACTTATGGAGGCTATTGTGTGAGAGAAATTTGGGTAATCATAGCATCGTGAGTCGAGTATTAGCTTGGAATCTTTATTAAAGTTGTTTTACTAAACAATTGCAGAATTATAGTCAAATTATTTTAAGGATAAATTGCATTTAAAATGCTCTGATCTATGTTCTGGTAGATTTTTATATCTTACAACAAAATCTTCTGCGATTTTTTTTCTATGTAGAGGCATTCGACCTCTACTGTTTTATTATATGTACTTATAGATTCATTATATGTATAGATTTATTTAAACTGACGCTGTTATTTATTTATTTTTCACACCCTGATTCATCAATGCTATTTAAGGTTGAACAAGTCTTTTCTATGGTTAATAACTTTATTAAAACTTGAATATTAATAGCGTTTATGAATATGGGTATCAAGGGTTGAGCGTGAGCTTCCTTAACTGTACTTATCTAGTTTTATAAAGCGAAAGTCATAAAATTGGACAAATTTATTAAGTACTTAATTAATTATTATATTTATTAGCATTTAACAATAATATTTAAAACGGAAATGTTACAAAAAAAACCCTTGCAGTTTAAAAAGGAGCACGGAATGCACATGATCATCGGGCTATGTATTTATTGGGTCCTTACCTATGAAATTGGTGTTCTTTTTCTCTCTTAATATTTTGTCTGAAACTATTAAGATTCAGAGTATTCCTTAAAAATAATTACCTCATCTAAAAATAGACTACATTTTTGAGCTCCTTTGATTTGTTTTGATAATTTGTTGTAAGTTTAATTGTGTTAAAATTGGACACGGAGACAACTCTTTTTAAGTGCCTCCCGAATACATCATTTTGTTTGCATTCACTTAAAAACGATAAATAATTTTTATGAAGTGTGATATTACACATATTACTAAAGCTTGTCTTATGATAGATGCCAAGTATTATTATCTTTGGATTTGTCGTTGTGAAGAAAACTGAATAAATTTAAGTATGGAAAATGCAGAATTCCCCAAAATCTCCATACAAAAAACCAATTTCATAGGTAAGGACCTAATATTTCACCTGTATATGGACTTTTTAATGTACAACCATAAATAAATGTGGCAGGTTCGTAAATGTGAGAAGTGCCATTTTATATTTTATCTCTTTCGTTCTAAAACGCTAGAAAGGAAAGATAATAATTTAACAATCATGCTGAATCACGATTTTAATTTTTATTGGCTATATTTTCTTAGTATACTAGATGGGTCGTAGCAAAGATCTAACGTGCTTTAACCTCATGTCTCTGACGATAAATATAATTTATATCTACGGTACAGTCTTGACATAAATAAATATAATAAGTATAGAAATAATGTTGCACTCAGATAGCAATTTTGAAATAATGCATGTTTCGCCATGGTTGATGATTGGATGGGCGACCAAAATTTAATAATCTTGTGGTTTTGGACGCAATTGTTTCTACCCACCATTTAATTTGTATGATAGTGATGGCCTACTTAATATAGTAAAGATTACATCCGTCAAATATTTTAAATTGTTGGACGGCCTGTGTCCAGCAGTGGGACTCATATTGGCAGTTGATGATGATAAAGTTAATGTATCTATATATTCAATTGTCCAATGTCTGGGTATATTTTTCTTTTAGAATGTACCCGGTGCAAAGAATTGGGAAGAAAAAAGTTCACTTTATATCATCGTGAACTTTCGTAATTTCAACTTTTGTCATAAAGAAGAAAAAAGTATACTTTATTTTACCGTGAACTATAACATTTTTGATCGCATTTTGTTTTCGTTGGCTGTCTAATCGTCCGGCCGTGTTTCCTTATATTACGAGTGATTAACATGACACAAGTCGTTGTTAGGAAAATTAAAACTAATTTACTATTAATGTTGTAACGCGAAAGTTTAGACGTTGAGATTTATCACCACAGCGCGGCTTAACGACACGAGAGATTTACTAACTGCGACACAAGTAGTTGGTTTCTTTGAATTATATGAGCACAAGACATAGACTCATTACCTTAATCATAGCAAGAAAAAAATGAAGAAATTTTATTGAAATCAAAAGCTAAGCCAAATCTTTTTGTACAAGATAATAAAATTTTCCACGTTAAACGTCTAAATCCATGTGTCTTATGATACGAATACGTGTGCAATGAGCTTCTGTTAAATTTAAGGAATCTATAGTCTTCATAATTACGAAAACTATCCTATAATATTACTGTACACAATATAACTGTATTTACTGTATACAATATTTCTGCTTTTCAAACCAAATCGGATTACATTTATATCTAAAAGTTATTTTATACAATTTTATGGCAAATACAACCATTTTTATTTGTATAATCTGTATGTCGTTATAAATGTAGAGTATTCAGTACAAAGTTTATTGAAAACCATTCAAAGTTAACATGCAAATGACATCTCCAATTATGCATACGCTTTAAATAAAACGTGCATGCTCATAGCTGTTTCTTTTTTACATATTCGCACTGACAGTTAACGTCCTATACAGTACAGAATAATTACAAAAACAATTTATCGCAACATTATTCTCTATTAAGGTAATTCTAATACTTTTGAGCTCTCTGGAGCCGTCTAAGGAATGCAACAGGATGTTTCATGCCGTTAAAAGGATAAAAAATAGTTGCATACACACATACACCTGCCTAATAAGCTTTTATAAATAAGAAAACTATTCATAAGTTGCATAGAAGTTTTCATAGAAGGTCTTACAATGTTGTTTCATATTCTAATACATACATACATACATTTAAATACATACATACACATATATAATCACGACTATTATCCCCAAAGGGTTAGTCAGAGACTAGGCAACGCAGTCCATTGCCATAGTCCGCGTTTCACCTAGCAGTGAGTGCACTCAGCGTGACAGGTGGTGAGTCCGTCGCCGCTATAAGTTCTTTTTAAGTCCATTAGTCGCCTTTTACGACACCCAAGAGAAGAGGTGGGTTGATAGTATTCTTTAAATTACCACACGACATATTCTAAGGCTAGCGGAATATCATAAAATACTTAAAAGACCTTTGTAAATGCATGATATCAACGACACGTCTTTATTAAAAGCTCAGCAAATGACTCATCATCACGTATAGAGGAATAGCTACCGCAAGTTGTTCGCAAATAGCCATGTCTTGGTTTGTCTTGATAACTTGATTTGAGGATTAAAAAAGCTTTATAAAATTGTATTACTCGTAGAAGAAGTTAGTAGGTCTTACTTTTAACTATGTAATAGCCCAAAGATTTCTAGTATTCAGAAATCTTTGGCGAGGATTTGATATTGAATCGATTAACTTAAATTGTTATTAAATAAAATAAAAACGTACATGAAAATTACATAATAGGTTTAATTTATATTACACTAATCTTTTAGAGCTTCATACATAAACTCGTGTAGGGTATATACTCTACCTGGTGTACCTTATTTAAGATGACTTATATCTGTTGTATCCGAACTCGAACCTGAAAGTGATTACTTCTAATAACACCTAATCCGCAAAAGCAATAAAACGACGCAGGCAAAGAAGCACTTCGACAAATTCTACGTTACTCTATAAACTGAGCTCTTCCCGCGTCCACAGAAGGCATCAGGCGTTATAATTAATGGTACAGCCTGAAGTCTAATTGGCATGCTTCTGGTATTAACGCGCCAAATGCTGGAATCTGCGCTGTTAAAACGGTATTGGAACGCTACTAGGCGCAGACGCGTACGCAGCTTATTTTATTTCAAATCTAACGGTTATCTGCGTAACTGTCAGCAGCTTTGAGATAATTGGGAGTTTTTACTGTGAGTTCAAAGCGGGGTTGCGTGTGGAAAAGCATTTCGCAAATATTTCTGGAAGTGTTATTGGTACCATTCAGGTTTAAACTCGTTGTATGATTTGAATTCTTTGTAAACTGAAAATTCTGGAAATATAATGGCGCCCACAATTTAAAAAATAACGCTTTCTGTTTATTTTTAACGCGGGAGTAGTTATTTGTCCATGGTGATTTTATATTCTACGGTAACCTACCATTAGGCAGATTGTGTACTGATTTCCACCCTAGTCGTATATTAAACACTAAAACATAATTACGCTTCTAATCCCGAACATTTAAATACATGTTAAAAATTTTATAAATATATAAATGTATAAATATTCATATGAACAAATTAATATAAAAGCCATGTGACTTTACCGATGTTTTCAAAACCCACTCCAATAACGAAAAACACGTAAACATCAAATATATCAATGTATAGACTGAATACTTAATTACCGTCATTCCATATAATCAACTAAAATCATAATATCTATTACACAACAAAAATAGTAAAGAACAACCTACACTAGCAATTTTTTTCTCCACCGCCATAAGCGACAATTAAAAAACTATGGGGGCGGTTACTTGTGTTACATTTATTACATTTACAATTAATTTATATAAAAAAATTGCGTAGAAAGTAACGTGGGATTATAAACGGAACTTAATTACTATTTCGTGCTATACCGAGCATTATGCCATATTGGTAATGTGGTATATCGAGTAGGTTTTAATCGATTCGCTTACGATTACCGATTTAGATTATACAAGCGAGCAAAACATGCAAGGGTTTCGCCTCCAGCTACTGATGCAATTTTTATGACTTTCTACTTTAAAAAGTTTACTTTAAATGAGTCACTCTTAATTTTTTACCTTTGAGTGCCAACATTTTATGAAAAAACCAAATTGACTGTCAGTTGTCTTTGAACCTCCGTGGCAGAGTAGGTTGCCAAATCTTCGGTTTTGGGTTTGAGTCCGTTTGAGTAAATTTTTGCTGTGGTTTCTCTCTCTCGCGAATTTAGAGACTAATATTGGCAGTCCAAAAGCCCAGATTCGTATCTTAATATAAAATTAATCGTTTTCAATAATTTTAACAATTAATTAATTTGTGGTAATCTTTCTTTTCAGGTACATAAAAGGAAGCTGAATATCTTACAGGTTTAACGTATACATATTGTTTGTGCATGGGCAATCAAGTGAATTCAATTTTTACCTCTAAGACAAATCTAATCAAAAACTAGAAGAACCAAAAAAAATATAAAATTTTCAAGAAAATATAGTGAATTGAACGGTTGGATAACCATATAATGGCTAATTCGTATCACGATCAGTCAAACGTACAAGAAACGTATAACGTTCAAACGTTCTCATATACGTAGAATACATTGTCATGATATGTGAGCCTAGAGGCGTATCGAATAACTTGCTATCTATATCGCGTAATTTTATAAAATATCAATAGGTTATTGTTTATTTTATGAATATTATCTATAATTTAAGTAATCGATAAATCAATATAGGTTTTTTTAAATTCCGATAAGAAATAATAATTCCTATCAATTGAACCGACTGTCTATATAATAGGTTGGGGAAAAAGTTTCTTCGCATTTTTTAAGAAAATTCTAAACATTTTTTAATATAGTTTATTTACATTTAACTAAAGTATGCAGGTACCATTTTGTTCGATAACTTTTTGCCATCTTGTAGGTAGGGACATGATCCCATTGCTATAGAAATTTTGGGACTTCTGGTCAAAATACCGCGACAAGTGGTTTTGGCAGTCCTCTCGTGATGTTAACCTGACACTGCCTAAAGAATTCTGAAGAGACCGAAACAGGTGGAAATCTGAAGGTACAAGGTCAGGACTATATGGCGGATGCATTAACACCTCCCAGCCAAACTCTCTTAATTTTTTCTGAGTGGCTAAAGATGTGTGAGGTCTAGCGTTATCATGATGAAAAACCACACCCCTTCTGTTGATTAATTCCGGCCGCTTTCACTCAACTTCTTGCTTTAATCTCATCAGTTGTTCGCAGTAGAGTTCAGAATCGATGGTCCTGCCTGGTGGTAACAGCTCATAATGAATAATGCCCTTCCAATCCCACCACACACACAGCATCACCTTGTTGCGAGTTAACCCGGGTTTCGCCACAGTCTGTGAAGCCTGACCGGCCTTTGACCACGACCTTTTTCGCACGTTCTTGTCGTACGTGATCCACTTTTCATCACCAGTTATCAGCTTCTTCAAAAATGGTTCGGTTTCATTACGTCGTAATAAAGAATCACAAATGAGTACACGGTTCATTAGGTTTCTTTCAGTGAGCTCGTGAGGTACCCAAATGTCGAGCTTTTTTGTGTACCCAGTTTTTTTCAAATGCGCCAAAACTGTTTTGTGGTCAATTCCCAGTTCTTCAGCTACGTCGTAACTACTGACATGCCGATCTTGCTCCACTTTTTCAAAAATGGCATCCATTTTATCTGTAATAGGGCAACCAGAGCGACGTGCATCTTTGACATCAAAATTTCCGGATTGAAAACGCTTAAACCAAATTTGTGCTACTCTTACAGACACTGCACTAGGTCCATAAACATCGCAAATTTTTTTCGCGGCTTGCGTTGCATTTTTACCTTTTTTGTAGTAAAATTTTAAAATGTATCGAATTCCTTCATTAGATTCACTCATCTTGGCGGTACGAAAAACAAATGAAAATCACACATTTTCCTAATTTGAATTTGGAATTATGTTCTTTAAAATTTAAACTTTCAATGATACCAAAACCAGCCAGATACAAATAGTATAGCCAAAGAGATTTTATTACAAGTTTATACATACTATAATGCGAAAAGACTTTTTCCCCAACCTAATATGTAGATCCTCCTCCTTGCATCGTGTTCCTCATTTCTGATGAGGTCTCCGTGGTATTATAGTGTCCATGGGGTCTTTTCTTTGGCTTAAAATATCATGGTGGGCGCCCGTGTCCTTCCATGGCAGTCTTTTAGAGATGATTTAGTACCTCACGGTCACTACGGCCGCTCCTTCATGGGGTTGTCAGGTTAGTTGCAGTTCCTCGATGTTTGGCATCAAGTTTTCAAAAACAACCCTACTCCTTTCTTAACCTTGCTTGGGACCGGCAAACGGTGGAGTTAATGTAGATAATATAAATAGCGGCGAATATATGTAGATAAAGACAGTTTATTTCAATAGTAATCATAATAGTTATTACCATAACAATACTGTGTGTAGACGAAGAACACACCTATAACGACTGATAGTCCTCAATAGCCGATGTATTCATAAAAAAAAAACAATTGAAGACCACATGTAAATTATCATCTCTGACATTTAAACTGTAGAGATTCAGATCATGGCCAGCAATCATCTGAGTACACTCATTCTTTTCTCAGAACCAAATGGGATATGGCAAAAGCACTGCGCCTGCGTCTAATTTGAATATAATAGAAAATGGCTGACAAAACGAAGTCTAATTTATATGCAAAAGCGGTATGCCAAAGGCAGCGCATTTGCGTTTAAGGAAATAATTGCATAGGACAAAGTGACTGACGTATTTATTCATGCGCGTAATAGTATATGGCTCCTATGCAAAATGTAGTCTTCTATACATCTTTTTCTTGCAAGGAAGCTGTGGTTAGCTTTTTGTTTTACCATCTTGTTACGGAATGGCCTACGATCAGAGAAAAACGGTTATTGTACCTTTTAGACGATAGCAATACGTCGATTTCTTTGTTTTTTTATTAGGTCGGGTACGTAAGTTATGATAAAAGTTACACATACAAAATACCATAAAACCAACAGTAAATTTATGTTATTTATTTAAAAACAAAAATAGTTACTGCCTCAAAATTGTAAGTACTAAAAACAATGTTTTATATAGCTGAAGCTATGCTTTTATCAAATGGATTACAATACTTTAGATGTTACTTTTTTATATTGAATAATACTTGTACAAGAGATTGAATTTAGAATCAAAGATTGATGTAAAATATCTCTTTGATAAGACTGAGGTTATATTCACTTACATCTTAAACGATGTTATTAGAAGACAGTTTTTTTTTCTATTTTAAGCTCATAGAAAACTTTTCCACGATAAAAATTTTTTTTTTCCATTTTTTTTCAGTTCGCCGAAAATTATTTCTCACTGTTTTATATTATCGAAAAACGTTTCCTAAAACCCAGAAAAACGGTAGATAGAACATACATTTCATAAAAGTATTAAGTTAACGAAGAAAGTATTCGCAAAAACGTGTTTCACAATATGTATTGGAACCCATAATACTTTTTCACATAACAGCAGCAGTCATAGTTTCTGTTCGCTCACCACCTGCTTCTCAGCTTGCAGGCCGCCTCGCCCCTCCGCGCCTATGCGCTTTTATATTGCATTCTAGGAGTAGGGCAGATAGGATCACTTGGAGTTGGGGTAAACTGAGCCGATTTAAATACCTTTATTTATTCATACTAATTTTTGTTTTAAATAATGCTCTGAAAGATATCTCCCACAGAACTACCTTATTTAATGGCATAAAATCGTATTTTCGATGTTAATCGATTTATTGAAGTAAAAATTGATGTTTCAGTAATTAAGCCAACTGAAACTCACGATGAAACAAAAATATGCGAAACAAAAACTTCGATGAAACGTTATTTAAATTAAAGTATAAAACATGAAATGAAATTACGATGAACTGTGTTTTTACATAATGAATATTCAATGAAATAAAAATACAATGAAACTAAAATCAAGGATTTGTTAAATATTAAACAAAAAGTTCTGCGAATCATTTTATGGACAAAGAAATTCGTTGAAATGAATTGCGATAAAATGATGGACTACCTAGTTTGGTACATAAACAGCTTATTGTGATCGTTACCGATCACAATAAGCTGTTTATGTACCTGTAGTCGTAGTATGCAAAATGTAGTCTTCTATACATCTTTTTCTTGCAAGGAAGCTGTGGTTAGCTTTTTGTTTTACCATCTTGTTACGGAATGGCCTACGATCAGAGAAAAACGGTTATTGTACCTTTTAGACGATAGCAATACGTCGATTTCTTTGTTTTTTTATTAGGTCGGGTACGTAAGTTATGATAAAAGTTACACATACAAAATACCATAAAACCAACAGTAAATTTATGTTATTTATTTAAAAACAAAAATAGTTACTGCCTCAAAATTGTAAGTACTAAAAACAATGTTTTATATAGCTGAAGCTATGCTTTTATCAAATGGATTACAATACTTTAGATGTTACTTTTTTATATTGAATAATACTTGTACAAGAGATTGAATTTAGAATCAAAGATTGATGTAAAATATCTCTTTGATAAGACTGAGGTTATATTCACTTACATCTTAAACGATGTTATTAGAAGACAGTTTTTTTTTCTATTTTAAGCTCATAGAAAACTTTTCCACGATAAAAATTTTTTTTTTCCATTTTTTTTCAGTTCGCCGAAAATTATTTCTCACTGTTTTATATTATCGAAAAACGTTTCCTAAAACCCAGAAAAACGGTAGATAGAACATACATTTCATAAAAGTATTAAGTTAACGAAGAAAGTATTCGCAAAAACGTGTTTCACAATATGTATTGGAACCCATAATACTTTTTCACATAACAGCAGCAGTCATAGTTTCTGTTCGCTCACCACCTGCTTCTCAGCTTGCAGGCCGCCTCGCCCCTCCGCGCCTATGCGCTTTTATATTGCATTCTAGGAGTAGGGCAGATAGGATCACTTGGAGTTGGGGTAAACTGAGCCGATTTAAATACCTTTATTTATTCATACTAATTTTTGTTTTAAATAATGCTCTGAAAGATATCTCCCACAGAACTACCTTATTTAATGGCATAAAATCGTATTTTCGATGTTAATCGATTTATTGAAGTAAAAATTGATGTTTCAGTAATTAAGCCAACTGAAACTCACGATGAAACAAAAATATGCGAAACAAAAACTTCGATGAAACGTTATTTAAATTAAAGTATAAAACATGAAATGAAATTACGATGAACTGTGTTTTTACATAATGAATATTCAATGAAATAAAAATACAATGAAACTAAAATCAAGGATTTGTTAAATATTAAACAAAAAGTTCTGCGAATCATTTTATGGACAAAGAAATTCGTTGAAATGAATTGCGATAAAATGATGGACTACCTAGTTTGGTACATAAACAGCTTATTGTGATCGGTAAAGCTTCTTAAAAGCTTCTAATATTACACAAGCATATCTTGGCTCTTATAATAAGGAATTTTTTGCTTCAATTTCTTCATGTTTTCATACTTACTGCTAAATAGCGATAGAATGTATCGTAGCAGACAAATGCCAGCAAGTCGTTATCAAGATTTCTTCGGATATGTTTTTTATTATGTCAAGCCTTGAGCATAATAAAATTGTTGAGCGTAGTAATAATTTATCGAAGTATTTATGTGTTCATCCTTCGAAATGTTTTTTTTCTTTTCAGAGACATAGTAATCTATACATATAATAAAACTGTAGAGGTCGAATGTCTGTACATAGAAAAAAAAATGCTTAAAATCAAGCCAGGGGTATGTAAAAAGAGCGAAAATACCAAAAAAAATTTTTTAATTTATGTTTTTCTGTCTGTTTGTTTGTTTGTACGGGCTAATCACGACAATAGCTGGACCGATTTCAATGAATTTTTTATGGTGATACCTTTTATCCCTGGTCAACATCTTAGATACTTTTTATTCCGGAAAATTAAAGGGATAGTTAAAAGCCATAGTAACCGCGGTCGAAGTCTACCTGTGCCCACGGTAGTCTAAAATATATTAAAATGTCTCCTGTAGTGTGCTTTTGCCACAATAGTCAAAGAAAAGCATGCAGCGCACCAGATGGTAAATAATGACCGTAGCCTGTAGTCCTACCACACAAAAGTATTATGACATATAGTATTGTTTATAAGTTATCATACATACATACATACAATCACGCCTGCAATCCCCGAAGGGGTTGGCAGAGTCCGAGGAGCACTGTGTTCCTCATCACCTACACAATCACAGACTCAGTACCCAATACGCCCTTAGTTGCCTTTTACGACATGCTAGGCAAGAAAAACAGTTGGTACATTATTTTTAAGTTAAGATAAGTTATCGATTATTTTAATAAAAATATAATAGTATAATCACAGATATACATTTACATATATGCCTCAAATGCATATACTGTGCGTGTTCAAAAACCTTGACGTTTGTTCGGGGTTGTGGCCGCCGTTAACTAGTCTGTATGCGTCCAAATGGCTGATGAAACAAAAAAAATGCCTCGTTGTGTGATAATTGGCGAAGGGGCATCTGTGACAGCGGTATCTTTCAATCAGTTTGGATCTCCCGTCTCAAAATTACGTGACGTCACAGAAGACGTAAAAAGTTGAAATGCTTGTTTTCAATACAAATAGTTGTACAGACGGCGTCTATAAGTTAGTGACACTCAGGGTGCTCAAATAAATAGACACTACCAAGACGTCAATAATATCGGTACAAATAAAGATCCATAATGTTGACAACACAAAAGACTTTCCATATTGTTGACAACAAAATGGAAACTATATTTGTGCCGAAATTATTGACTTTCTGGTAGCGTCTATTTATTTGAACACCCTGAGTGTCACTCAGTATTTGACGCTGACTGTACGTGCGTTGATAGTCGCTTTGTTTTTGTCTATTCTAGAACAAGAGGTTTTAGGTAATTCCTAAATAGGGATAATATGAATACTTTCATTAAGAAGGTAAACTTTAATTTCATATCAGCCTCGCCTCCGCTACCGTCTAACAAATTGTTACATACACACATCTGGATATTCTGGTTCCAGTCACGAAAGACCGCTTCCTGTCACATTACAAGACTGATGAATGACCTCCTACGCTTATATTTTGTACGCTACTTTCTGGCAAGACTGACCATGTTAAATTAGGTACAAATGGCCCAAAAAAGAACGAAAAATTCTTGTGTTTAATTCTTAGTATTTTGAATAAAACAGTAGTCAGTGATCTTTCTCATTGGCGACATTGTGAAAAACTGCTACTTTCATTCATCGAGCATGAAATATATATCAAAATATATGTAAATAAAAGGGAATTAAAATCTAAAAGCGAGATTTTCTTAGGATCTTATTAACTTCACTGATAAAATTAGTATAAACACCCGTTACCTAGTATCTTTAACATGCTTTGAGATGATAGATGCGATTAACGTAATAAATAAATACTCTTTTATTTGGTTAATAATCAAAGTATAATTTTAAAATACCGTTTATTTATTGACAGAAACAAAATTACTTTCTATTTCACGTCTCGGATAATAAACAACCGAGTTTTAACTGCCACTTACCAGCGCATTATAAATTCTCACGGATAGTGGAACTAAGTGTCTGTCTGTAAAAAGGTTTTTCTGGCATTCCTTGAGTAAAATTAACATTATAGCATGCGACCACCTGTTCCTGGCATACTGATGACTAGCGAAGACAGGGAAAAAATGTTATTGTCAATTCAGAATCCGAGTATTTACATTGTTAACATCAAGTACACAAACGTTGTTTGCTGCTATTAATTTTTACCATCGCTCTATTAATACTTTCATACTTCGACGACCTCCGTGGTCGAGTGGTCTGTACGCCGGTCTCAAGGCGTCGCCATCTCGAGAGGTCCTGGGTTCGATCCCCAGTGGAGGTAAGTGTTTGGGTGATGATTTTTCAGACATTTATTCTCCAGTCTTGGATGTTCATTATATATGTATAATATTATGTAAATTCTGAATAATTATGTGTATTTATCTATTAAATATATTTATCCGTCATCTAGTATCCGTACCACAAGCAACATTTAGTTGCTTAAAATGGGACTAGTTGATAGGTATGAATGTCTATTTATTTATTTATTTATACATATAATCAGGTCTTTATCTTTAAAGGAATAGATACATACATATAATCACGGCTATTATCCCCTAAGAGTTAGTCAGAGACTAGGCAAAAGCAACGCAAACAGTCCACTGCCTTAGTCCGCGACACTGCCTTAGTTCACGAAGCAGTGACTGCACATGTGCTGAGCGTGAGAGGTGTTGCCGCCGCCATAAGCTAATAGACGTCTAACACTCAGTTGCACAAAGATTTTTTAAGGACGACATTTGTTAATGAGACATTAAAACTTTAAAGTTCATTAAATTTAAAGTTTTCACACAAAACAGTTCTAGCTAATGTCTCTTTAGCATTGACAGGGTGCTAATGTCGTTTTGTGCAACGTAAAAACTACGCTAAGGTGTTCTTTTGACACTTCAATAAATAAATTTAATGGAGCATTAGGGATAATGCCGACATTAAATTTTAAAGTTCGTTTCTGCAACTGGGTGTAAGTCTATTAATCGCCTTTTCCGACACCCAAGGGAAGACATGGGTTGGTAGTATTCTTTTTGTGAGCCGCTACCACACGACTCCCGCTATCACACGACTCCCGCTAGTTGTATTTAATACCTAATCTACAACCTCAGGTTGTACTAATATAGTATTTGTTAGTATCTTTCCTAGTGATGTATTTGCCGTTCTCGGGAATATAGGCATAGGGATATGAAATGTATATCTTCTTCTTCTTGCCCTTTTCCCACTCTAGGTGGGGTCGGCACAACATATCTTCTTCTTCCATTCTCCTCTGTCACTCGTCAGCTCAGCATCCGCTTCTTTTATTCTCATATCATTCTTCACGCATTCAATCCATCGCTTCTTTGGTATTCCTCTCACTCTAGGCCGTCTACATCTATGCCCAGAATCCTGTTTGTAATGTGATATGAAATGTATATATTGTGTAAATATTGAAAATGTGAGCGATATTAGTACATCATAATTAAGGATTTCACATCTCATTTTAAAAGTATTTCTCTAAGTTAATTTTATCACTTTCATTTTAAAAATTAATTCCTATTCTTGGCAATTTCTTATAATTATTATGCTGTCGAGAACTAACTACAAAACATTCTAATATTGGGTACAAACTTTCTTCATTAAACTTGAGTACTTTGAATTAGTGTGACTTTACTCGCAATTTTCTCGATGACTTCAAAAAAAGCTGAATGCCACACGTTTTGATTGCTGACCTATCTATTGTCATAATCAAACCAGTATTAACCTTAGAAAACGGCTTTCAGTTTCGTATGGCGAACCAGGTCGCGCTATTGACAAAAGACTATTAGTCGTCATTATTCTGGATTTTAGTCGGTGACTCGGTAGATTTGGGTGAAAGTGACTTTTCACCTCGTTGAAATGTTCTCAGAATGTTATAACATCCATTTAAATATTTTAAATCATTCTAGTCATTTCTAATATTGTCATACACTATTATAATTTGAAATTACTAAGCAAAAATGATTATAGTATTGATATTGGGTCCTTACCTATGAAATTTGTGTTTTTTCTCTCTCTTAGTATTTTGTCTGTAACTATTAAAATTCAGAGTATTACTAAAAAATAATTACCTCGTCTCAAAATAGACTATATTTTTGAGCTCTTTTGATTTGTTTTGATAATTTGTTGTAAGTTTAATTGTGGTAAAATTGGACACGGAGACAACTCTTTTTAAGTGCCTCCCGAATACATCATTTTATTTGCATTCACTTAAAAACGATAAATAATTTTTATGAAGTGTGATATTACACATATTACTAAAGCTTGTCTAATGATAGATATTATTATTATCTTTGGATTTGTCGTTGTGAAGATAACTGAAAAAATTTTAGTATGGAAAATGCAGAATTCCCCAAAATATCCATACAAAACACCAATTTCATAGGTAAGGGCCTAATATAATCATAATCATATTTGTTACGCTACGCCAGATAAGAGTAATATTTTAGCCTGCAGATATATTTTATCGTTTTTCTTGCAAAAAAATGCCTTATGTCTTCGCACTCGGCTGTAATTTTCATTCGTATTAGTTACTTTATTTCACAACTCACTCTGTTATTAGAATCGATATAATAATCTCGATTTCATTTGTTCAAAAGCCGCTGTGTCATGGGAAAATTTAAATTCAACTGAGTGTGTTAATTAATAGGTACATTCAATTGTTTTTTATCGCCTATTCAACTTGATGACTCTTTAAACTGCGAGGAGCAAAGGTATGGAATTCGCTGTGTATCATGTAACGAACACTGCAATTTGGAACACTTTGAAAGTAGAGTAATTGGTACTGACTTCTTAATCATCGGGGACCATTTTATGTGAGATTTTTATTTTGGTAGTGAAGAATGTTATTTGAAAATTAGATAAGAAAAATGTGCAGTACCAACGTATTTCAAAGTGTTTGTCTTTCACATACTATATAAGGTATAGAATTTATGTCAGTGTTTCTGATAGAATACAACCCACAATTCTTAAGATTTAGGCTTATTAGGCTCCTAGGAAAGCTTCTTCTATGACCGACCTCATCTCATCTGTGGCTCAAATTTTATTCAAAATCAATCTCATAAAATGTAACAAAAAAAGAAATGTAAATAAATGATTTATCTCCTTTTATTGATTCTTCGAATAACTCTTAAATCTCTATTCAGTACGGTTACAATAATAATCTACCATAAAATTTATATACCGAAATTCCCAACCAAACCAGTGAAAATAATCTGTATCGAAATCTTTCAATAAATTACACACAGCAGAGCTCCCATTAAATTCTCACAAACTGGAGTAACGGTATTATTACTGAACCAACATTGTTTGAAAGTGCCGTATCAAATTCTCGTTTGGGTAAATTTGTTGAGGGTATTTTACGATATGGTAATTTCATTTATGTCGGTGAGCCAATTTAGGATGCACTAGATTAAAAGTCGGCCGAGATAAAGTGCGAGATGAGAAGGAAAGCCGGGAAGATTTACTCTTAGTGTTTCCTCAATAACATATTTTAAGGCTAATGATGATTTTTAACCGCCTCTCTAGTCTAGTGGTTCACACCACCGGGTGTTGATCGGGAGGTCCGGGTTCGATTCCCCACGGAGACAGAAGTTTTTCTGCTCGGTTTGGCTGGTGGTAGGGCTTCTAAGCCCGCCTGGCTAGCTACCACCGTCTTACCTGAATTTGTCGCCATAATAATAATGTTATAAGCATTGTGTTCCGGCAATCAGAGGTAAAATAGCCAGTTCCTCAGTTGTTGAGGATTACAGGCGAAGCTCGCTTCCACCTTCGGCCTTATCGTTACTTACCATCAGGTGAGATGAAGGCCACGAGCTTACCTGTCATATGTAAAAAAAAATAAAAAAAAATGATGCAAACTTTTCGTTCCTTCAAACGAAAAACTGAAAAAAAAAATGTTTTGCGCATAAGGGTTGGTTTTTTGATCCGTGTTCAGGTTGACCAGTAGGCTAAAATATAGACCAACAGTAAAAAAGGTATGATGTTGTGATATGACAGCTCGTCCGATAGTTGAACATTCAAATATTACTGTAGTTAAATGATTATAGACAATTTAACCACAAAACGATGCAGGATTTGTAAAATGGCGGCTTTTACTCGTACAGTAACATATAGATCACAATTTAATTTAAGTAATTCTCAAAATCTTTCCTTGCAATCTAAAAAAAGATAAATCACATGAACACCTTCCAAAGCAGGACATTGGAAAAATTAAAAAAAAACTCCAAAGATTCGTACCAAGAATAAGTATATAAAATGCAATAAAATTGCCCTCTTAATTTAAGATTAAACATTAAATACGAAAGAAAAAAATTATTCATAATAAAAGTATCGTCAGCTTTCTAATTGTTGTACAGACACGAGCAAAAATATGTATACACATTTGGGAGGTGATAGTCTTTATTCACTAGTACTAAGAGTCATGTGTCTGTCAAAAGTGTATACATATTTAAGCATGTGACTGTACAAATAAAGTTCTGTTTACCTGGATCAAATTGATATCTTTTTAATACACTGCATTATAAGGAAAGTTGATAAAGTTTCGGTCGAAACACGAACTCGTTTATAGCAATTTCGTTTCAAAAGTAACAATTTTGTGCATTTAATCACTTAATCGTACTGTAATACAGACAAATTCATGTTTTTATTAGTAGAGAACATGCAAGTTACATGTTATTGAGATAAATGTGGACTACAATGGTAGTTAAACACAGTTTTATTCTTTTTTGTTTATTACGAGATTGCGTAATTGCGAATGCTAAAGTTGTAACGAAAAGTTGTGCTGATTCAAAAGTACTTGACCTAAGCACTTTTAAATTCCATTTTGGAGAACAACACAAACAGCATAACATACTAAAAGGTGGACAGCCGGTTGTCATGCACCGGACACAATGGGAGGCACGCGATATTCAATGAACTGTATTTAAGTTTTATTCAAACTCAGTGGTACAACGAAAAACTTAAACATTTTAAACTAGACACACTATCGGTGAGACGTACCTACCTTGATATGTTGTACCTGCATAAATTACTAAATGGGAATATTGACTGCCCCAAGCTTATTTATAAACTTGGTTTTAACGTTCCGACCAGATTACCGCGATACCCTTGTGGATTATTTAGAATAAGATTTTGTAGAACTTCCATGGGACGTAACTTTCCAACTATTCGCCTTTCTCGCCTGTATAATGAGCTCTCTGTGAAGATACCTGAACTTGACATAAACTTTCAAAGCCTTTCCAAGTTTAGAAACACCCTAATATTAAATGACGTATCATGACATATGTAATTTTTTTTTATTTTTAGTTTATATTATATTGTGTAACACGCAAGAAATGATTAATAATGTCTTTTTTTCTTGTTTTAAGTGATAAAGATTTGTTTGTTTTTTTCTTAAATACCTTTATATTAAAAGAAAATACTTTTATAACTACTTGCATGTTGTGATTACCTGTAACTGTAAGTGCAGTAAGATCCATTATTTTTTGAACTCACTACACTATTGTAATGCTGTATCTTATGTTGGTGATCCATTAAATAAATAAATAAATAAAAAACCCCGCGGCCTCTCGAACGAGTAGTGGCCCGTCCGTTCCAACTCGGCTATTTTGGAGAAATGTGGCCAATTTCGGAGAAATACCTTATTTATGTGTAGTTAGCAATGAAACAGAGAAATGAAAGAATGAGAACATCTTAAAATCGAGCTTCTATAGGTAATCGAGTAGGGATGAGGCATTTACTAGCACTAGCTATTTTTCTACTTGAAAGAGTTGAGTAATTTATCTAGTGTATTACAGTAATCGTAATACCTAAGACTGTTATCTGTTTCGTCCCCTCTGTTAAAATGTGAATAATATTTACTTTTAATAGCATAATAAAGACAGAAGATCGCTAGCCACCTATTTCATGGGGACTTAACATATCTGGCAAATCGTGGGTGTTTACACGTCTGCTGACCCCTTCGGGAAAAGAGGCGTGATATGTTATGTTATGTAGAATATCACTTAATTACCTAATCTAAGATATCCTCTACAATTGTTTAAATTTATTAGATGGATTTTTTACCGCTTAAGCACCTCGCACAAGCTTCGAAACACAGCGATGTATACAAGCTATAAATCAGATGGAAACGTTAGAGATTACTATTACAACTACAAACTAAGGCTACAGAGTAATCTGCTGGATTTTTTATCCATTTTCTACTTACGGATAGGCTGCAACACGTATAAAATTAGCAATGATAATGTTTCTCCGATTGATACTTGTCGATGCGCACGAGTTGTTATTTGTCACGTTCTCGGGTTCATGATGTATGACAAAACTGTCTGAAGTAGAGTCAGTAACAATCTTGAGATTATAATAAATTCCCAACGAAATATTACTAACTAACGTTTATTGTCTAAATAAGAAGCAAACACAAAGATGGTTCATCTGATGTGATGATAGGTGTTATATATACTACTATATAGATGTATATGTATATTGGTTGCGTTCTTACACAAAACTTGTAGCCTGTCATTAAAAAAAAAACACTTTTTATTTAGACCTCAAAACTGTGGTGTTAGCTGTACATGCGCATGACCGCGTTGTAGCAATTTGTTCGCGCAGCGATCAACTATGAGATTTGTATCGATTGATGGTAAAGATAAAACATTGCACTTGCTCCTTCAATGTCGGTTAAACAATCGAAGTTGATCAAGATAATGATGCAAAACCTCTTTTGTATCACTAAGTCCTTTGGTTAATATCGGTATATTTATATCAATAATCTTTAAGTTATAAATATATCCAAATTCTTTCACTCCATCGTCGACATAATAATTTCATACAAAAAAAAATCCTAAATATATCTTATTAGTATTACATTTTTCTATCGACTGTACCTGGCCACGACTCCATGACTTTGTCGCGCCGGAGGTGCAAGATGGAAAATTATATCTTGTAATTGCTATACAGGAGTCTATAAATTGAAATTATAAACTATAAATATATTATACGTTTCTAAGCATACATAAACAAAACTTTTTGTCGAGATTTAAACTTGTGCCTAACGAGTATTATGAGATCTTCAGTTCTCACAAAAACAGCGAAAATTTTTTTTGGAGCAAGTAATACTGCTAAATTGAGTTTCCATTATATAAACATTGCATTGATCCCATAAGCACTTTAATTTATAGCATATCTTATCATACTGTGCTTTACGGTATTTGTCACATATTTCACATTTATTCAACACAAAAACACAAATCCAGTCAATAAAAGTAACTAGCGTAAAGCGTAAGGCGAAAGGCCTTCTTGTCAATATTGTTGACAATCACAACTTTTCAAATATGTCAAATAGGCGTTTGAAATAGGAATCTGCCTGCCAAATTCCAGGCAGACAGAAGTCGCCCACGGGTCACGTGACCGCTGACTGGCTGGCAATAGGAGGTCAGCATACAAAAAAACCAGGCAATTCAGTGTGCAGCGTAAACTGTCAGGAATTATGAGCGTAATAGAATTACAGTCAGATGAATTAAGAGTCATAATGGTTTGATTTCAGAGAATCATTAGGAATTGTACCGAGAAAACTTTTTGTATCATGTGTGTTTTTATTTGTACTTTTAGTTTAAGTAAAATAGAGCAAAATCTATGTATATTGACTATTGTTACAAATCGTCAGGCTTTTACCGCCTGCGACTACTATCAATGTAATTATTACAAGATAAAAATAACACCATAACACTTACAATTAAGATTGTGGCGCGATCAATATTCATAGTTTTTCTCGTCACAAATAAGCTTATATGATTTAAGCTTGAAGGGTAACCACAGTGTTTGCTGGTTTGTTAAGACCTGTACCTGTTGTAGATAGGCGTAAAAAACCTGTATTACAGGTGATCAGGGATCCACTTCTCTGATAAACACTAGTGTTAGAACTATGAGTCTATTAGATATACGGGTATATTTTATATTAATTTGCATGATTTTTCTTGCAAAGAGCGAAAGTGAGGTTTATAATATTATAAATTAAGTTGTTTCTTAAGTCTCCTGGAATTGTTGGATAGCCACCTACAAAATATCTAAGATCCTCTTTTAAATATTAACAGTTTGGGGGACAGTACTCGTAGCAGAAAAATATTGTCCTTTTTATTTCTCGATAACGACGAACTAAATACTACCAATTTGTGCTATGAAACCACTTAATTCAATGGACAATAAGGAATCTTAATTTGCTCTCATATAACTTTTCTCATTTAGCTATCCTTACAGTATACTACTCCTCATGTGTTTCTCCATGAGGAAGGCCTGTCGCAGCAGTGGGACGTTTATAGGCTGATGACACAGTATACAGTACCCCTGGTGAGTTTTTTACAATGAAATCTTACACTTAAAGAACTGAACTCAACCATGTATTAGGTCCTTACCTATGAAATTGGTGTTTTGTAAGGAGATTTTGGGGAATTCTGCATGTTCCATACTAAATTTTTTTCAGTTTTCTTCACAACGACAAATCCAAAGATAATAATATTTGGCATCTATCATTAGACAAGCTTTAGTAATATGTGTAATATCACACTTCATAAAAATTATTTATCGTTTTTAAGTGAATGCAAATAAAATGATGTATTCGGGAGGCACTTAAAAAGAGTTGTCTCCGTGTCCAATTTTAATACAATTAAACTTACAACAAATTATCAAAACAAATCAAAAGAGCTCAAAAATATAGTCTATTTTTAGACGAGGTAATTATTTTTTAGGAATACTCTGAATCTTAATAGTTACAGACAAAATACTAAGAGAGAAAAAAAGCACCAATTTCATAGGTAAGGACCCAATATATATAATAAATGGCCAACTTCAAAGTACACCAAATTTTGTTCGAGTGCGTCGGTAAATCGTGGAATTACAATATCTCAACTGTCCTATCTGAACTACGTATTAAAGCCCAACCAAATGATAACCTGTGACTCATTGTACTTGGCAACGTATACCCAACCAGTCATTGTGCAAGACAATGATTGATTGCACACACGGAGCTCTGATGAAATCATCGGACGTTCAAAATTAATTCCATATATTTAACCTTTAAGTTTTTGAGATAATGACTACTTTGGATTGAAATTACAATTTTGTCTTCTTTAAAGGACTTGGAAAAGAAATAAATATAAATACCCGCGTAATTTCACACATACATACACATATTTGTTGATAATAAAGAATTTTTGATTGATTTTTTTTTATATTTAGGTAGAGGTGCTTTTTACCCTAATAGTTTCGATGATCCCACACCAAATCACACCACCAAATCTATCGCCGTTACCGGGCATTGTAAGCAAATGTATAACCACTTTGTAATGGCAAAAGAAAGATGGCAGCACTGTAAAGCGAGGTCCATGCGCTGTCATAACACATGCGCGGATCCTCAAGCGGACCTCGAAGATTGTAATTTTTTATACAGTACCAGCGACAGATGTAGAATGCTACGCCTCTGTGCTATCTAAAAGCTACTGGACCACACTTTTACGTACCGCCTGGCTCAGAAAAAGTATAAAAATCTCCCATTCGGATCAAAATTCCATACAACCAGGATAGATGTTACACTAAAAAGAATGTCGGTATTGCAACTATTATTTAAAGCAATACTACATGTCGTATAGGTAGGGGAGTGAACATTCAATGTTCCCTTCGACAAAATATGGATGAAGGTGAAAAATAATTATATTAATAGCGTTTTACACAGACATATTTCATTCCTTTCGCCTGTTCAGGTGTTGAATTATGTATGTATCTGTTATTTATCAATATATGTTTTTGTATGTACCATTTATTAAACAATACGAATGATATAATTAATGACCCACGCAAATATCTTAGATCATGAACGGCCCAAATTATTATCGACTGACATATGACCGGTCGACGCCTGCGCTGATTGATTGACGCAGAACAAAAGAATTGTGTAATGCTTTAATAATCTTATTAAGCATTTAGTCAGCCATTTGAAGGCATTTGTGTAACACAAAAGGTAAGATAAGCGTAGGTATCATTTATATAACATAATTATCGTCAGTATAGCCGTGTGGTAGCGGCTCATTAAAATAATACTACCAATCCATCTCTTTCCTTGGGTGTCCTAGAAGGCGACTAATGGACTCAGAACTGCTCAATATCCAAAAGGTTATAGCGGCGCGGGCTCACCACCTGTCACGCTGAGTGCAGTCACTGCTTGGTGAAGAGTGGAATATGGCAGTGGATGCTTTTGTGGTGCTTTTGCCTAGTCTCTGACTAACCCTTAGAGGATAATAGTCGTAATTATATGTAAGTATGTACGAATATGGATCAAAAGCGATGGATTGAATGCATGCAGAATGATATGAGAATAAAAGAAGTGGATGCTGAGCTGACGAGTGACAGAGGAGATTGGAAGAAGAGGACATGTTGCGCCAACCCCACCTAAATTGGCAAGAAGAGGAGAGTATTATCGTCAATCGTCAACATTTCGCTAAATAATAGTCATTTTAATGCGTTTTTTTTTCTTAAGTAATATTTTTTTTATAATTATCATTCGCTTAAATAAAATAAAAATTGTGTTATTATATTAGCCATCATTTTCTTTTTTTAATTTAGCTCTAAAGATAATTAAATATTAAATGTAATTTAATAGACTCTGTATATGGTGAACTAATTTTTGTTTCTTTATTGTTACAGGTACAGTACCGGCTTTTTTGCTGCCAATGTGGGCGTTATCAGCTTAGCGTGGTTCAATAGTTAAGGTCAGCCGTCACTTCTTGATATATGTTAAGGTCTATCTGATTAAGGAAGAAATATCCTTAAGTTGATGATGTAACCCCTAAAATTATTTAAATAGGTTCACATATGTTTTCTTATATTTTGGTGGTGGTTTCGGTGCGCTTTGAATTACATAATTAAATTTTTCAATGCCTCCGCTATCCGCTTTCCGCTATTGTACTTTTGTAAAAAAATAAATACTTTGAGAATCCTCATATCGACACAATCTAATCAATTATTAGTACACAATCTTATCAGTTAAACGAGCCCTTAGTGCTGTTAAATTGAGCATAAAGTAATTATTGTTTTTGATGGTACTTTGAGGAGTTAAGGTAAGTGACCGATTCTTCTTAACACTATGTAACCTACTTCTACACAAACAACCGCGACAAGCCAAAAGCAGTTTCTTTGACCTTATATTAAGATTTTTTCTTTTAATTTTGACGTGAGATCTTTACGCACGAATTGAACGATAAGTAACAAGTGAAATGCTCGTTGAATTTTACACAGAAATCAAAGCCATGACCACAATCACGTTGCTCAAGGGGTACTAAACAACGATCATTAATTCAACAAATATTTACACATGGCTTTTTTATAAAACAACTTATCATGACGCCTCTATACCCTAAAGGGTAGGCAGAGGTGTCAAACACACAAAAAACTAGAAAATCATATTATGTGATTCGGTCCGCGATTTTTTTTTGACGTAACAATACGAGTACACTTTTCTTTTTTAGCTTCAGCTTGGGTTCAAGATTCCTAAAAACTAGTGTACATAATTACACGATGAATGATTTTAATGAAGTAAACGTCGTAAAAATAATATTTATCAATTTCTCCACAACACAATTTTAATATGAAGAGTTGATATTGTGTCTAAATAAAAGTAAGAAATGCTTAAAAAACTACTTTTGAAAAGAGTACGTATGTAAATAGTCGAGCGTACAAGAGATACGCGTGATAAGTATTGCCTAAGATTATAACTTTTTTTAATAATCTAACACTGTTACGAAAACCTAATAACATAACATATCACCACGCTTTTTTTCGGAAGGGGTAGGCAGAGGTATTACCACCCATATTTCGCCAGATATGTTAAGTACCTATGTAACAGGTGGCGAGCCTATTGCCATGCACCGGGCAAAATTTGAGGCAAGCGATATTCACAATGATCTGTACATAAGTTTTATTCAAACTCAGTGTACAGGCGGTGGGATCGAACTCACGATTCCCGCGGCCTCTCAAATGTGCCCGTCCAAACTCGGCCAAAACTATTATATCAATAAAACCCAAGAAAATAAATATTCTCGATTACATAAATATTGCGTGCACCTTACCAAATAGGGCCGGGTCAGCTATACAGTAACTTTCTCCATAAAATATTCAGTATTTTGAAAGAGCCCTTCATCTGTTGATTGTAAATCCAACGTTGACACAAGCTTGACACCACAGTGACATTCATTTTGGAGCAATATATGTTCAAATCATATTGAACTGTGTGGTTATAGTCGGTGATGTTAATTTCGAAGGGCAGAACTGAAAAACTATTTGGTTTGTCAATAGCAACATCCTGGCTAGTTTTGTGATAGACGTATATTTGTATTTAGATTGTTTATATTTTGATACAAATGTCTACCTTCACTTCATCCCTGTCATCCTAATAAACACCACTCTCTGCACTCCAAAACCCTGTTTTATTAGTATCCTACTCGAGAGAGAAGACCCCCTGTGAGATTCGAGGATAATCTCTATCTCACATCAGATCTGGAGCCAGAAACTTATAAAGAAGTCACAGAGCATCCGCTTAAGGACAAGTGGCTTGAGGCTATGCAAGCTGAGTACAACTCGCTGACCAAGCATGGCACCTGGATTCTAGTTGATCGACCTACAGATCGTAAAACTACGAAGTGCAAATGGGTATTTAAGATTAAGAAGGATACCTCAGGAAACGTGACAAAATATAAAGCCAGGCTTGTGGCCAAAGGTTTTACGCAAGTCGCTGGAATAGACTATGATGAAACTTTTTCGCCTGTCACCAGATTATCCTCAGTTCGACTTTTGCTCGCGTTTGCTGTTCAACATGGCTTACAAGTCGACCACCTAGATGTGGAGACTGCCTTCTTAAATGGAGACCTTGAGGAGGAAATATACATGGAGCAACCAGAAGGTTTTTCTACTGAATCCAAAGGGAAAGTTTGTCTGCTTAAGAAAGCTCTTTATGGGCTAAAGCAAGCACCACGCCAGTGGAACAAGAAAGTGTGTGAGGCTATGGCAGATCTTTTACTAACCCAAGCTTCATCTGAACACTGTCTTTATTTTAAAAGAAATGACAAGGATATTCTCCTTGTAGCAGTTTTTGTTGACGACTTCTTCCTAGTCAGCAACAACAATGTTCTTAAAGAACATTTTAAACAGGAACTGAAGAAAAAGTTTACTGTCAAGGACTTAGGTCCGCTAAAGGACTGTCTTGGTATGCGAGTCATACAGTCGCAGTCCAACAATCGCATCAGCCTCGATCAGACTCGTTATATCGAGAGACTGATCGAGAAATTTGGCATGAGTGATGCTATCAGTGTCACCACCCCTCTGGAACTTGGCCTGAAGTTAACACTTCCTAGTCAGGATGACGAGAAATTTGAAGCTCCATATCAAGAGCTTATCGGGTCTTTAATGTACATTGCCATCTGTACAAGGCCCGATATCGCTCACGCGGTTTCGTACCTTTCCCAGTTCAATACACATTACGGGGGGGTACACTGGAAAGCCGCTAAGCGTGTGCTTCGGTACCTTAAAGGTACCAAGGACATGAAGCTTCAGTTCTCGTCCTCAGGCCAGCTCTACCCAGTAGGGTATGCCGATGCCGATTATGGCAACAATTTAATTGACCGCCGATCCTTTACTGGATACGTATTCATGATGAGCGGAGCGCCTGTGTCTTGGGAAGCTCGCAAGCAACGTACAGTGGCCTTATCTACTACTGAGGCTGAGTACATGGCTCTGGCCGAAGCTTGCAAGGAGAGCATTTACTTAAAGTCACTCCTCACCCAAGTTTTCGGCATCTATCATCATTTATTCCGACAATCAAAGTTCAATCAAATTAGGTCACAACAACACTTATCATGCACGAACCAAACACATAGACATAAAACACCATTTTATCCGCGAATCACTATCACACCACAACATACACATTAAATACATCCACACCAGTGAAATGGTTGCAGACATTTTGACCAAACCGTTGCCGAAACTGAAACACTGTAAGTGCTCTCACAGTTTAGGTTTAGGTTAGGTGTAAGTCTTTATGGATTTGTTTGTTATTGTGTTTTAGTTGTTAAGGTGTGTATAGCTTGTGATAGGGTGTATATATTTTTAATGTTTGTTATGCAAATATTTTGTCTTTTTGTGAGTGTTAGTGTTAAGTGTATAGTAACTTTGATGTTGTCTTTTTTATACTTGTATTTATTTCTATACAGGGTGTTCCCATTGCGGGGCGGTGTAAAAACTATTTGGTTTGTCAATAGCAACATCCTGGCTAGTTTTGTGATAGACGTATATTTGTATTTAGATTGTTTATATTTTGATACAAATGCCTACCTTCACTTCATCCCTGTCATCCTAATAAACACCACTCTCTGCACTCCAAAACCCTGTTTTATTAGTAGAACTAGATTTATGCATTCATAACTTATGCACACAACTGTGAGTAACGCAAGATTAATTTGTCCTATAAAGGTTTCTGTTCGAAAATCCCGACCAAGAGCCGGAGATGCCCGCTGTTAACAAGTAGTAGCAAAACCAAAAAAAATAAAGTATATGAATATGACCAATTAGGAATATGACGAATAAGGAACAAATAGATCTAAAACTGTTGCTTCAAGCCAGCATATCCATGTATGTCGTTCTTCAGCTAGGTTTCCAAGAGTTGCCACCTACATCTGTTGAATTAAAAAAGGTATCATTAAGCACTGTAAGCGAAGTCTGTGGAGCTCGGTGGCGTAGTGGTTAGTACGCTTTGGCTTTCGATCTAAAACAAAGCTACCTTCGCCATGGTCAGGCCGTGGATGGGTGACCAAAACTTTGTGATCTCGAGCTCCTCCGTGCTTCGGAAGGTGCCGGTCGCTATTGCAACCATTTCTACCCACCCGCATTTGGCCAGCGTGGTGGTGTTACGGCCCATACTCCTCATGTGAAGGCCTGCGCCAGCCTTGGGACGTATATAGGCTGAGGACATCGGCGGCATCGGTAACTTTAATCAGTTTGGTTTTTCATCATCACCCGTCTCAAAATTACTGACGTCAATAGACAAAATAAAAAGAAGACAAAGTAGTTAAAAACTTGACACGCTTGGTATCAATACAAATTGTTATACTTGCGTTATCTATATAATTGTATATCTGTGGTCTGTGCCTATTAATACTGGAGCACACTTAGGATAGTGCTTAGACCGTTTCAGGCACATTAAAATTCAGAACGGTCTAATTTTCTCGGTTTATATCTGTTCTGTTCTCTTTCGGTATATTTTCTAAGTTCAACGACATAGCCCACAGAATAAGCAATGGCAGTGGGCAGGGCACATTGACATCGTTCTTTGAACTGAGGATGACAGCCTGACGGTTGCAAAAAAAAGGTTACATACATAGAATCACACTTTTCCCAGTGGGGTCAGTAGATATTTCAGATACCTACTTACTACTACACACACGTCTTTCGCTTATTTTGCGCTCATTACCGGCTATCTTTATAGATGCCCTACTGTTTCATAAACGACTTTCGTTGTATTAGGTCCTTACCTATAAAATTGGTGTTTTGTATGGAGATTTTGGGGATGTCTGCATTTTACATACTAACATTTTATCAGTTTTCTTTACAACGACAAATCCAGAGATAGTAATATTTGGCATGTATCATAAGACAAGCTTTGGCAATATGTGTGTGAACACGCTTGATAAAAAATATTCATCGTTTTTATGTTAATGCAAATCAAATGATGTATTCGGGAGGCAGTTAAAAATAATTGTCTTTGTGTCTAATTTTAACACAATTAAACTTACAAAAAATTATCAAATTAAATAATACGAGCTCTAATATATTATTATATATTATTATATCTATTTTTAGAAGAGGCAATTATTTTATAAGAATGTTCTGAAAATTAATAGTTACGGACAAATTGCTAAGACAGAATAAAAACACCAATTTCATAGGTAAGGACCCAATATAATTGTATCATGAAAAATAAAAATTCAAAGATTCACATAATACTTCTATATTAGTTGTAACAAAGACGGCAATCATTTATTCAGCACAGCATTCAGGGTAGCGTATCCAGATGATTAGCCATACATCTTTAACTTGTTTACTTCTTGGTACAGCTCCCGTTGATACATTCCTAATCCAGTCTAACCCGTATAAGTAATGTCGATCGGAGTTACATATTTCAACTCCCAGCTAGCACGACAAACATTTATAGGGTAACTGCTTAATACAAGGTTGCGTGTTAACAAATAAAATAGTAATTAATATATGCGTTTACGATTGTAATTAATAAAAATGGGTATTTAGTTAAGAGACCAATACAAGACATTGTATATAATAGCGTTTAAAGTAAAGTTAAAAAGGTTTTTGTAGTCACTCAGGATCTTCGCATGTGAGTCGGCCAATATTTACGCCTTTTGTTTATTCGCTTCGATTTTAAATTTTTAACCTCATTTATCACATATATTATTACGTTTTCCTGAACATCTAAGAAAAGATTGGTTTATTACTAACACGAGTAAAGTTAAGAATGCATAGAACTTGCTTTTAACTCCGACAATAATTAATCCAGTAACAGGTTTGTAGTAATAAATTTAAAAAAAACGTAACATATCGTTGATGCATTACCATTTTGACATAACGTTGCGTCTTAATATATATATGATTGGAATTTGGGCTATTGGTGAGTTAAGTAACTAAACTAGCCTCCAGTAACGAATTTCCTCAATTCACAAAAACATATGAACTTTATTCCGTAAGAACTGTGATTTTTAGTGGACGTCTTACATTTGAGCTCCATAATGTTAAATAGAATGGGTTGTAACTTTGCCAATTTCATACAGTGATTAATATATATATGAATATAACATTTTATTTTATGATCTGATATAGACCTAATGAACATAATATGTATAAATTATAATTTCGAACTACTAAATGCATATACAATTTTAAGCCTTTGATTCCTGATTCCAAGCAATTAAATTTTACGAAGCATTTTAAATCACGAACAGGACAATGTAGGGGAAAACGTGTAGTGGAAGTTCAGATAAATAGAAGATAAACTGAGTATAAGAATTAATAAAAGATACAAAGAGCAAGAGAAAACATGGTAAAGAAGACAGACATTAGTGTTATTTTGGCCAAATAAAACACGTATTCTATATTTCAACAAAACAGTTATAAATATTAACGGTCCACCGCGGCTTCACACGGGTAGATAGGTATTTAATAAAACAATTTAGTTTTCATACAGATCTGATTAAACCATGAACTACCCAAGTACTTAATGGGGCAAATTATTCTTTTTAAAATAAAAGGCCAAATTAGGTGACAAAATGTGTGTATTTAAAAATGAACCTAAAAGTATATATAATGCCTGCAAGAAATCACAATAGCGCGATTCAAGCTTGTTCGCAATTTACACTCACTACACTACGATTGTTAGCAGTGCCATCTAGTGGCGGACTCACGAACTAATCCTTCTATACAAAGAGTTATACAAGATCCTTATTTGAAGGTTTTCTATTGCCTCTATTTTACGCTGGTATAATGGATTTTCTAATACACTAACGGGATGAGTAGCCGCAGCAGCAGCTCTAGGGTTATATAGGGCTCCTCTGTTCAACAGTTCTGACTACTAAAGGTCCAGCGGCACACAATATAAAGTGTGGATTTATGACGGACAGAATTTTTTAAATCGAATCTGTAGTTTCAGAGCCTATTCGATGCAAACAAAGAAACAAAAAATCAAATCATTCCTCTTTATAATATTACCATAGATTATATAGTATGATAATATTCCTTCCATTCAATCAGAAATGTGACTATACTTAATAAAAGGTCGTTATCTATGAAATTGCCGTTTTTTTTCTCTCTTAGTATTTTGTCTGAAACTATTAAATTTAAGAGTATTCTTAAAAAATAATTACTTCCTCTAAAAATAGACCATATTTTTGAGCTCTTTTGATTTGTTTTGATAATTTGTTGTAAGTTTAATTGAACACAGAGACAACTCTTTTTAAGTGCCTCCCGAATACATCATTTATTTGCATTCACTTTTAAAAACGATAAATAATTTTTATGAAGTGTGATATCACACATGTTGCTAAAGCTTGTTTAATGATACATGCCAAATATTTTTATCTTTGGATTTGTTGTTGTGAAGAAAACTGAAAAAATGTTAGTATCGAAAATGCACATTTGCCCAAAATCTTCATGCAAAACGGCAATTTCATAGGTAAAAAACCTAATATAAGTTCAAAAATATTGAAAACAAATACAACACAGAAAAAAATCATTTCTCTTAGTTTTACGATTTCAAAGATGTGGTTAAAAGTCTCATTTCAATAGTTATCGCAGTACATTAGTGAAAATCAAATTCCTTGATAGAAACTACGAGTTTCAGATCAAATAAGTTTTCACTTATTCCGCATACTGGTTCACGCGAACTGACTTAATTGTCTTAAGCATGTCCAATTATCGTTATCAACGTCATTCATTACCGCTTCCCACGCGCCGCTACCGAGTAGACTCGAAGTAAAACTGCCAATGGAATTTGAATCGATAAAACATACTGTTCCGTCCGCATTACAATAATACGATGTCACTTGTTTTTATCGGTTGGATATTTCAGGAACCAGATTCTTTGATAACATTACATAATAGATATTCCTCTTAATGTTTTGAGTAATACCTGCTAGGTTAAACGAGAAAAAGTTGCTTTTTAATTATTATTTGTCTTTTCTTTGTCGCATCATCTATAAGTAGAATTTGCTGCCGGCCCATGTATTCGCTCCTTCATATAATCCCGAATCTTTCAAATGAGGCGTGAAAAAGCACTATGCAGGCCGACTAGGTGGGGGTGATGCGATATACTTTTATCGCATCAGCTAGCCTCGCTTCTGGACCTCATTCTTGCTTAACACCAGGTGAGATAGGATAATTTGTCTGGTCCATCTATAAATTATACTTAGGAAGATGTCACAAGTATTTTAGAGTGCTGTTAACTTTAAATGCAAACCCATAATTTTGGAACTTTTAAGGCCTATGAAAACCTTGCCTTGCGTTATGCCTAAGAACCTGTCGAGGAGGTACATTTCAAAACTTGACTATTTCACCCTCGACAAAACTGATTTTTATTTTCTTTTAGTTGGTAACATTGAAATAAGGACCTCATGAGATGCACCAGAAAAAATCATTAAAACATTATTTCGACAAGTTTTGCAAATAAACTCCTCGTCTATAACATAAATATTGAAACAGCACCATTTTCCCGTAGGGGTAAGCGGACTAGGTAGTAGGTAATGATATTACTTTATGAAATTGGTGTTTTGTATGGAGATTTTGAGAATGTCTGCATTTTCCATACTAACATTTTTTCAGTTTTCTTCACAACGACAAATCCAAAGATAATAATATTTGGCGTGTATCATAAGACAACCTTAAGCGATATGTGTGATATCAAACTTCATAAAAATTATTTATCGTTTTTAAGTGAATGCAAATCAAATGATGTATTCGGGAGGCACTTAAAAAGAGTTGTATCCGTGTCCAATTTTAACACAATTAAACTTACAACAATTTATCAAAATAAATCAAAAGAGCTCAAAAATATAGTCTATTTTTAGACGAGGTAATTATTTTTTAGGAATACTCTGAAACTTAATAGTTACGGACAAATTGCTAAGACAGAATAAAAACACCAATTTCATAGGTAAGGACCCAATGTTTTATTCACCTGTACGCCTTGCACTGTACGTGCTTAACTAATAATATTTATCAAACTAAAAACCATAACGTATTAAAAATGAAATTATATTCTTTTTCTCTAATAATTAAATTGTGCTAATATGGGAAAAAACTGTCTTCATAATACAGTCCAGTCTTCATAAACTTTTAGAAACAATTATTCTAACAAAAGCAAATCCAACTTAGCCGAGCTCATGAGAAAATTTCATATTGTTCTTGTATTTCTCTCAATCTGAGCATTTATCTTTTAATTTTAGGTCGCCGCTAAAATAATGTCTTGGATTTTCATCTTTACATTTTGCATTAAAATTTGCTTAGAGATAAAAGAAAGAAAGTTGAGCTATTAAACCTATTATATAACAGTGTTCTTGCTGTAAACTGCAATGTTCAGATAATTGTTAACAAAATAAATTGTTTTATTTAAAATGCGTATTGAATTGACATTTATCAAGATCGATTCAGTATTGCATCTCAAATGTTTACTATATTGGGCAGTGCGTCAGAACATTTATCATGTCGCTAAATCTACATTCGCATTTTCTTGAAACGATATCTATAACAAAAAACCGGCCAAGAGCGTGTCGGGCCACGCTCAGTATAGGGTTCCGTAGTTTTCCATTTTGTAAAATTTTTCAAAAACTGTTCAACCCATCAAGTTCAAAATAATATTCCTAGAAAGTACTTATAAAGTTCTACTTTTGAGATTTTTTTCATATTTTTTGAACTTATGGTTCAAAAGTTAAAGGGGGAGGACACATTTTTTTTAACTTTCGGAGCGATTATTTCAGAAAATATAAATATTATTGTAAAATGTTGTTAGAAAACCCCAATTCATTGTTGAATACTCGTAGCTATCCAACGATATATCACACGTTAGGGTCTAGAGGGAAAAAATCAGTCCCTACATAACGTGTATGGGCACCCCTCCCTAATTTAATATTATATTCCACTTTTGATTTGTGCACTTTTTCGGCGTTATTAATATACATATTTATCAAAATTTTCAAAATTTTAGCTCTCTAGTGCTAACGGTCACTGAGATTATCCGCGGACGGACAGACAGACAGACAGACAGACATGGTGAAACTATAGTAAACTAGGAACTAGTTTACTACGGAACCCTAAAAACTATAATCTCTTGCGTTGATTTTCCGTAAAATCTATGAAATCAATATAAATAAATACAGATTATTATCTTTAACACACAACAAAATTTAATATTTAATATTGATTTTTCATTCTGTTTCACGTCATACATTTTTTTATATATTCATCGTCATCATTCTATTTTTCCACATAGGCCTCCCCTAATACACGCCACCACCGCTCTCAATTCTCAGCCGTTATCAACCAGAGCCCACTCCAACCAACCTAAAAAACATCGTCGTACCATCTTGTCAAAGAGCGTCCAACACTACGTCATAATAATTTTACGGTATTACCAAAGAGTCTTGGGCAATTCAATTAGCTTACTATTGGGTCCTTACCTATGAAATTGGTGTTTTACTTCTCTCTTAGTATTTTGTTCGTAACTATTAAGTTTCAGAGTATTCTTAAAAAATAATGACCTCCTCTAAAAATAGACCATATTTTTGAACTCTTTTGATTTGTTTTGATAATTCCTTGTAAGTTTTATTGTGTTAAAATTGGACACGGAGACAACTTCTTTTCAGTTCTTTTCCGAATACATAATTTGATTTGCATTCACATAAAAAAGATAAATAATTTTTAAGAAATGTGATATCACACATATAACTAAAGCTTGTCTTATGATACATGCCAAATATTATTATCTTCGGATTTGTCGTTGTGAAGAAAACTGAAAAAATGTTAGTATGGAAAATGCAGAGTTCCCCAAAATCTCCATACAAAACGCCAATTTCATATGTAAGGACCTAATATATTAAACTATTGACTACATACTTTTAACTAGTAAGCTTTTGCAAGAAATGTTTAGTTAATGAAGTCTTACTTCACTCAAATATCCCTCTCTGAAAATCGGTTAAGCAAAATGAAAGAAACATGTTTGACCTGTACGTAACAAGTGACAAGTTTCTAAGCTAAAAAACGAGTTCAACATAGTTTCTTTTTTACACTAAGTAGATTCGTATGTCGTTGATTACTAAGCTTAGAGTTTTTGCTTATTTTTTGTTTCTATTTGGGCAGCATTCAATTGATTTAGCTGCCAACATTGTTTTTTGGCAAAGTTTTTTATAGTTAAATAGAATTAGTTTAGTTGGTACTACTTTTTATTTAAGTATTATATTAGGTCCTTACCTATGAAATTGGTGTTTTGTATGGAGATTTTGGGGATGTCTGCATTTTACATACTAACATTTTATCAGTTTTCTTCACAACGACAAATCCAGAGATAATAATATTTGGCATGTATCATAAGACAAGCTTTAGCAATATGTGTGTGAACACGCTTGATAAAAATTATTCATCGTTTTTATGTTAATGCAAATCAAATGATGTATTCGGGAGGCAGTTAAAAATAATTGTCTTTGTGTCTAATTTTAACACAATTTAACTTATAAAAAATTATCAAATTAAATAATACGAGCTCAAATATATGGTCTATTTTAGAAGAGGCAGTTATTTTATAAGAATGTTCTGGAACTTAATAGTTACGGACAAATTGCTAAGACAGAATAAAAACACAAATTTCATAGGTAAGGACCCAATATCTTAAGCAACTCTTCAACAGGAAGTATGACCTGAAAACATTTAATTTCTAAGTTTTCAATTCATTACATATAATACAATTAGGTAGTAAAAGATCGAATTGGCTCCTACTCAAACATTTATCGAATTTTTTAGACCGTTTTATGACCTTAAGTTATTTAATTTGAATCACCAAGTACTATTAGTTGACATAACTTCGGAACGGGTATCGACGGAATTTGTTTACGTTGTACATATTATACTGAGCGCGTAATACAAAACGGTATTTTATACCGTATATTTTTTGGTCGTATATATATATCTTCACAATACGTAATATTAATAATATGAAAACATGACTAGGAAGTGAATGAATCTTATTAGGAAAGAGAATGAAAGCAAAAGACATGCTGCGCTGAATAAATTAGAAGTAGGATAAGCAAAAGGTTTAGTCCAAAATTTTATATCTAGCCTAAAATATGAAAATAAACATACATGTTGGTGTTTTGTATGGAGATTTTGGGGAATTCTGCATTTTCCATACTAACATTTTATCAGTTTTCTTCACAACGACAAATCCAGAGATAATAATATTTGGCATGTATCATTAGACAAGCTTAAGTAATATGTATTACACATATTACTTCATAAAAATTCTTTATCGTTTTGTAAGTGTAAGTGAATGCAAATAAAATGATGTATTCGGGAGGCACTTAAAAAGAGTTGTCTCCGTGTCCAATTTTAACACAATTAAACTTACAACAAATTATCAAAACAAATCAAAAGAGCTCAAAAATATGGTCTATTTTTAGACGAGGTAATTATTTATTAGGAATACTCTGAATCTTAATAGTTACAGACAAAATACTAAGACAGAGTAAAAACACCAATTTTATAGGTAAGGACCTAATATAATCACGACTATTATCCCCTTAGCTAAGGGTTAGTCAGAGGCTAGGAAAAAGCACCGCTAAAGCAGTCCACTGCCATAGTCCGCCCTTCACCAAGCAGTGACTGCACATGTGCTCAGCGTGACAGGTGGTGAGCCCGTCGCCGCTATAAGCTATTGGATGGTTGTGTAGTTCTAAGTCCATTAGTCTCCTTTTATGACACCCAAGGAAATAGACGGGTTGGTAGTATTCTTTTAATGAGCCCACACGATAAAAATAAAGACTTGCGCATTAAGGCATAATATATTATGATTTACATATATGAATTTTTATGCATCAGTTTTTTAGAACTGATTCGATTAAGCCATATTTTTCTATATTTTCACTAGACGTTTTTCTAGCATGTAGCAACTACATTTCCAAATTTAAAAAAAATCGATATAATAACAAAAATTGGAAAAATAGACAAAAAATTACAAAAAAATTCATATTGATTTTCTTGTTGCGACACATCAGTATGTGTCTCAATTGTATTGTTCGAGTGAAATTAGAGTGAGAACTTAAATCATTAGAACAACTGGAACAAAACTATGTTTACAAACGCGAAAGCAACTGACGATTCGATTCATACAAGTGTACCGAAGAAAAAAACAATATGAACTCTATAAAAATAAGCTTAACAACTTTTTTGAGTAAGGCAATTGCAGAAGCGTGCTATCAAACAATCAATACAAAGATCAGTTTGAGTTCGCTTTCAATCTTATACCATAGTGTTAAAGAACATTTTAGAATTATGAACTTTCCATTGACTTGGTACGGGTAACGGTCAGCCACCTCTTACCAAGTCATGATCGCCTGGTAATGGGTTTTGTTTACATAAAAAAATGTGTAGTCACTTAGCTTACAATGTCGTGTCATCAGTAAACTTTCGGTTCAAGATGCACAAGTAAAGAACGAGTTCAAAATATAATAATCCATGGAAATATTTATGATTTCTAAAAAAATGTATCATGGTAACCTCCCTTAAACTATAGAGTACAGTTTTCTCTCCATTTTTCAGATTAGTTCCTGATTCGTCATAACCTCATTGGTCATCGAAATACTTATTAATAAGCATTTCATTTTACTGTACAATGACGAGTTAGGAAAATGACGAATTAGGAATATGACGAATCAGGAACTTTTATCAAACTGTTGCTTTTATCAAGCCAGCATATCAATCTTATGTCGTTCTTCAGCTAGGTTTCCCAAGTTTTTACCAGCTCTGTTGAATAAAAAAAAGGAATCATTAAACACCGGAAGCGAAGCTTGAGGAGCTCGGTGGCGTAGTTAGAACGCTTTGACTTTAGATTGAAAACAAAGCTTGTTTCGCCATGGTCAGGCCGTGGATGGACGACCAAAACTTTGTGATCTCGATCTTCTCCATGCTTCAGAGGGCACGATAAGCAGTTGGTCCTGGTCGTGCCCAGCAGTGGGACGTATATAGGCTGAGGACAAACACCGGAATACTATCTGAAAACGAAATCGAGCATACTCAAATATGGATTCGATCTGGCACTAATTTGGCGTAGCGTTTAAATTAATGAGACAAAATATTCATTTAGTTTGAGAATTTTCAATCAGCATATTGAAACAACAGAGTTACGCACGTTATTGTTAATTGGTGAGCTACTAGCTCCATCCCGAGCCGCTATATTCCAAATAGTAACATTAACAAAAATTGGTTTTAGTTTAAAAATTGTTCACATAATTCTGCTAAGGTCGTATATATTTATTTACATACATTTAATCATGACTATTATCCCCTAAGGTATAGTCAGAGACTAGGCCAAAGCACCGCAAAAGTAGTCCATTGCCACAGTCCGCGCTTCACGAAGCAGTCACTGCACCCAGCGTGACAGGTGGTGAGCCAGTCGCCGCTACAAGCTATTGGATGGTTGTGCAGTTCTAAGTCCATTAGTCACCTTTACGACACCCAAAGGAAAAGACGGGTTGGTAGTATTCGGCTCACCACACGGCTCCATTTATTTGACACAATAAATTTATCTTTTTTTGAAATAATTCTTAAAATTATGTTACTTCGTTTATTTATAATTTCAATGTCATATTCTCATAATTAGCTTAAAAAAATTATAAATTTATAATAAGACCTATCATCATGTATGGATCGGAATGTTGGCCTGTAAAGCGGATGGATGAACAAAGATTGCATGTAGCTGAAATGCGAATGTTGAGGTGGATGTGTGGTGTGACGAGAATGGATAGAGTGAGGAAAGAATATATATTAGGGGAAGTCTGAAAGTTGCCCTGATTGCTGATAAACTGAGAGAAAAACGACATTCTTGGTATGGACATGTAATGAGAAGGGAGAATGATCATGTCACCAGGAAAGTTATGGACTTGAAAGTGGATGGGCGTGTGGGGAGAGGAAGACCAAGGAAAAGATGGATGGGCGTGTGGGGAGAGGAAGAGCAAAGAAAAGATGGATGAATGATGATGTGATGAGGATGGGAGTGAGTGTTGACTTGACGAGTAATAGAGGAGAGTGGAAGAGGAAGACATGTAGCGCCGACCCCAAATTAAATTGGGAACAGGGCAGGAAAAAGAAGAGGAGATTCTCATAATTAGCTTAAAATATACGTAGTTAAAGCTGCGAAGTTACCAATTTGAATCATAGTTGTCTGAATATCATATAATTGTTTTTTCTTTTGATTTAGTTTTAGGGTTGCAAAATACATGCATTTTATCATATTCCTAATGAAATGTAGGTGTTAGCACCTCTACCTACCTCTGAAATATAGGCCTGATGATATCATGGAAATATATTATATTTACAGCAAATGTTTAGAAAAAAAAGCATGATTCTCAGTTTTGAAAAATTATGTCTAGAACTTATGTAACGAATAATCCCTTCCACATCTCAATAACTGATTTCATAATGGTGGACCGAAACGGTTATGCATGAGAACTGGTGTCAAATAACATAAAAAAATTGCAATCGTTCTTAAGAGCAGTATTTTTTTAAAGCAGTTTGATAGGATTAGCATAATCCTTTTATACTTTATCTCCTTATTATATCTGTGTTGAGTGAAAGATGGAATTAGGGACCAATTTATTTTTAATGTGAAATTATTTAATAGCTAAATTCTTAACTGCAGATATTTTCCAATCTTCATTTACCGGTATTTACCTGTCCAGGTTACTTAAAATATCGGAAATTTTATAAACCATCTCGTGGTGAGCCGACGTGATTCGTCGCACTTCGTACTACCTAACAACCCAGTTTTATACTTTCTAACTTATTTACAATCACTATATAATGCTAGAGTGATTATAGTAATCTTCAAATTATATCTCGTACGATAAATTGCGCGTAGAAGACAAATAATTTGTAACAATATTAAGTTATACACTGATCTATAAAATTTTAAGGATAAAAGGCCTTTGTTCTTTCTTTTCTATTTGTTTTTTCTCAAATGCCTAAATTTATTTTCTAATGTTGAATCTGTAAAAACTCTTTAAGCAGATAGAAGGCACAGTCGACCATAAAATAGTTTTACCACTTTGACAAATACTTCCATTCAAATCAAATTTCATTATGTCTCATTAATCTCATTATTAATGTTCGTATGTGATATTGGTGCATAGGTTAAAAGTGCAACATACTACGAGTATAAACTCTTTTTTCAAAACAATAAATAAAAATGTCTACTAACATAATGCAAATGTTACTATTAACTACGGAGGTTCTATGTTGAAAACCACAAAGACCTAAAATCTGATTACCAATCGAATACCAATATAAAAAATAGACCTTGTTGTTGAGTGACATGCCAAGGACATTCACTCTAAAGGTGTTTAAGCAATTTTATTGTCGACTATACAGTGGTATGTGTGAAGGACGAAACGAAGTTAATTTTAATTGCCTTGGCTATTTAATTCTTGTGTGTAATACATGTTTGTTCATAAATATTTTCCCATGCATTCCTGCTCGAAGGACTTCATAGTCTAGAAAAATCATAATCTGCTACAGTCACTTAGCAAAATTATATATCCATAAGAAACTAAGTACTAATCAAAATAGACCGAGAATATTTCTTCTACATAGTAATTCGCGCCGTATAAGTCCTCAGCCTATAATACTTCCCACTGCTGGGCAGGCTGTCCACATGAAGAGTATGGGCCATAATACCACCACTCTGGCCCAATGCGGGATAGTGAGTAGAAACGGTAGCAATAACGCCTAACGGCTTAACGTGCCTTCTAAAGCACGGAGAAGTTTTCGAAGTTCTCCGTGCTTGCAAAGATTTGTTCACCCATGCAAGGCCTGACCATGACGAAGGTAGCTATATTTTTGATATCGAAAGCCAAAGCGTACTAACCACACCGCCACCGAGCTCCTCCACTCGACATACGTACCTTAAAAACCACGTCATAGCTTTAATCTATTTAAATAAAAAACATTTTAAGAAATTGTTGAAGAAACATCACAAAAAGCGTAACAAATTGAATTGTAGTTTTTGCACTGCTATTGATATTATCATTATAGCGATAGGCTGTTTGATTACTTATATCATTTACCTGTTTTTTTAGAAATGGGTCTTTGATCACAAGCTGAATTTGTTTTGTAACGATGTGGTATAAGATGACATACTTGACTGTGGCAAGAGCACCGACATTTGCGAGATATTTCTCTTTGCGTATAGTTTTGAAACTACCTTCCACCTCATATTGTTTGTTCAGCATATGCAATGCCCATTCATTGGTGTGAAAATATCAAAAATATCAAATTTAACCTCCAATCCATCTTCCGCATTGCGATTTCATAAAACAGATGTTCTTTGTTAGGTAAAACATCTTTAAGCAAAGGAAAGACGTATTCTCCCAACAAAATTTTTGTACTTTATTTTCACTTAAAGGAGACTAATTATTTTTTGGCTGGCAACAATGAGTAACATACAACAAAATAATGTTACTGGTAACATTTACGAGTACATCGAGCCTGATAATTGTATCCATGTGGACAACAGCCCCAAATTAAATGAGTAATCAAAAAGAAATTACTAACTCATTATAAGAAAATAAAGACTTAAAAAGTGAAAACCTCCTTTATTGAAGTCAGTTAAAAAAGATGTGACTATAAAAAAGAAACAAATGAGCACTAAAACTATTGTTATCACCATTTAGAAAATGAACAGTAATTTTAGAACTGTGCTAATGTTTCCATTATTTCACTTTATAAATTAATCTTTGTTTTAACAGTAAAAATACAACAACAAAAAAAAACACATTTCGTCACAATACACAGTTTGAAGCGGAGATTACCAACGTTTGAATGAAACCACGCAAAAATATGATGAAAAAATCGATTACAAATTTTGACCCAGACAACATACATACAAACAGTGTGAGTTAAACAAAAGCGTGTAAAATGTACTAAAGTAATTTACAGTGACAAGCAACGAAGAGACAGTCAGAAGACAGCAGATTTCAAAAGTAAAAAAGGATAAAGAAAAATAGACAAAACTATTTCAATAAAAAAGGTTGCTCGGAAACACAATTTTATTATTATACAAAGCATCATAATATTAAATGAAAATTTTGTAGCATCTACAGATAATTCCAGAGATCTACATAGTACCTACCTTAATCAAAACTGGGGTTCCTTACTGAATAGGGATAGATTTAATAGTTGTCATAAAGCTGATCCTTCGAGTAGTACTTATAATTATTGTAAATCTTACAATTAACGAAGGCATCCATTAGCAGCATGTAAATCACATGACTAGTAAAGAAGGAAGCTCGAATGGCCCGGAAAACTCAGTGATAGCGATGCAAATACCAGACCTAGGGTAAATCTTACCATTCAAAGTAGATCAAACAATGTGATACGATTCTAAGAATAAATCTTTACGAATTATGCATGTGACGTCGACGTCAGAAGTGTTTTCTACAAAGCGGGAGCAAACAAAACTTTACCGATATGTAAATATCAATACGTTAGATCTAATACTCAGACACGGATTTGGACACAGGCATCTTAAAATTGTGAAACTTTTTAAATATTTTTTTCACTTCATCAGTTACTTATTAAGAATAATAATATATTTAGAAATTTTAATAGTGTGCATGTATTCGAACTTGTAAAATAGGCAATGATATAACCTTAACCTGCGCATATTGAGACATAAGAACATAATTTAAGATTTTACTGGCATTAAAATATAACAATTTTATCTTGAGTTAATCACAAATCATAGCGATCTCAATTTGAAAAGGTGACCACTTGAGACGTATCTTCTAGATTAAACGTAACGTTAGAACTGTTCATACGGATCAGATATCTTTTTTGTTTTACAAAGCACGTTCAAGAAATCATCAACACTATTCTCCCCGAGTTTACATCGACGAGGAAACATTCAAGTGTGTGGGAAAGAGACACAAAAGACACAATGAGCTATTGTGCGTATCCCAGTGCGCTGGCGACGGTGCAGAAGTGATCTATACTGCAACATCTTGTCCGCTACTGTCACAGTTACCTTGTACGCCACTGACCTTAGCTTGAGCTATAATACTGAGAATATGATATTCTCTTTTGTATAGAAAGTACTTGGCCAGAAATGTGCTGTAAATTCTGTTCATATCTGACAATCCTTAAGGTCTGCTGCGTTTAAGCCAGCCTTTGGTGTTTTTGACGTCTCAATGCAATATTATTCGATGCTAATTTAGAACTTCATAACAATTTTATATTTATCAACATTCACTACAGTTTTTTTCTTTATACTTTGCACCAAAGCTATTTATTAAAGTTTATTGATATTGTTACTTCCATTTTACCCAGCTATGGCAAAACTAAAAGGGAGGGTAAGGATCTTAGTAGTTAATTTAACGTACCCGGAACCGATTTTAATGAATGAAGTATTTCCAAGTTAGGAGCGGTGGTAAAAATCGCATAAACATGAGTTTGGCTCATATTATTCAGATGTTGTTGATATCGCGTGACAGGAAATTGCATGTTTTGCAAGTCATCAATATCTAAATGCGTAACAAATTTTAAAATATTCAGTATAACGATTTTAGGGTAGTTAGTTACTTCCTTTTACTATGCTATTTTTATATGTAGGACCTCAAAGCAATATGATTATAATATCTAAATGTGTTTGACTTTTAAAATTTATTATAATTATATAAATTAATGTTTTACAAGTAGTCCGTTTTTTTTTAAATATGACAGGTAAGCTCTTGACCTTCATCTCACCTGATGGTAAGTGACGATAAGGCCGAAGGTGGAAGCGAGCTTCACCTGTAATCCTCAACTGAGGAACTGGCTATCTTACGGACCTCCCGATCTACACCCAGTGGTGTCAACCACTAGACTTGAGAGGCGGTTAAAAACATTCGGTTACACAAATAACATTCGATTTTCGATTTATACATACATGCAAAGATTGAAGCAATTACAATAATTGATGTTTTGCTCAGATGCCCTGTAACTCTGTAACGTAATGTTGACAAATCAATATTGTTTTAATGCAACGTCAAATGTCAAATTCTTTGATAAGTTCTAATAATTTCACAAAAAAAAATCGAAATGACAGAAATCCAATTCAAATCCATTAAGGTTAGAGATTCGGGTAGCTGGTCCCATTGGATAGAGATATTTAAACGGCAGATTAAGTTCTAGTAGTGTTCGAAACAAATAAAAGTAATGTATTTAGATATTTCTTTTTATTCTTCCAGGATTTGTGAAGTTTTTTTATGGCTTTCATAATTTCTTTCTAGAAAATCAATATTTATTTATAAACAGATAGTAAAATTATGGTCTCGTGGGAGCTAATTTAATTAGTCTTTTTCGTCGATTTTCACGATTTTAAACATTATCTTTCTAACAAAGCTCCAAGCATCTTGAACAAAAATACTGATCTTCATTTAACAGCTTACGTAACGCTTTTCTGCGTATTAATATTGCAACGATTAAATTTAGTTTTTTAATCGATTATAATTTAGAAAGCGTTCTGTTTTCGGCGGACTATTTCTTAGCAATTATAGCACGTTATTACTACTATAACTACATGCTAATGAGCACGTTATTTTCAACACGTGTTATTATTAGTTGGAAAGCGTGACTGTTATAACGTGAATTGAAAATGAAAAGTGTCTTCGTTTACCACAAAATGCCCTTGCAAGAATGTTCTTAAAGTGCCTTCCGAGGAGTTCAAGATCAAAGGTTTTGGTCACCCATCCATAGCCTGACCATGGCAAAGCGTACTAACCACTACGCCACCGAGCTCCTCGAACTTAATAATTATCCAGAAATTACTAATTTATTCAAATACAACAACCAGATTTTCTTGCGCTGTTAACTGTTAAATGCCAATTTATTTAAATCCATAGCGGTCTTATTTTTAACGAGAATCATAAAAAAATCTGCAGCTAATCAGTTCACCATTTCCTTAAATGCTATATGAATTAATAGTTAAGTAATATTAAATTAATAGTATTAGGTTTTTGACCTTCGAAATGGTTTCCGATACATTAATCAGTCTTAGCCATAGAGACAATAATGACACAGAAGAGTTAATTTAGAAAAAAATGAGTTTGTAAGCAAACTCATTTTTTTCTAATACTAAAATTATAATAATTTTAGTAATACTAAAATTATATTTGTTATTTTAATAGTGGTATTTAAATATGTGGTTTGTTTGGAACGATTAAATTAAGTATTAAGTAGTTTCCACAGCTTTTGTATTTGCGAACTAAATCGTTTTAGAAATAACGTGTACATAAAAGACATCTTAACATAAAAATAATAATATTATCCATAGTTAAGTATTCTGCGCAATCCAAGGAGCTATGAAGGCCGACGATGTAAAAGGTGCGATTTTTTAAAGTGCATGCAGATCTTACGAAATCTTTAAGAATGTTCCGATTTCAATATATTGCAAAGACATAATGAAATCGACCATTTCTACACAATAATGTGTATAATAACTTAAAGTACATAAGACATCGTCACACCCATCTCCAAAAGAGTAGGCAATGTTAACATCCATAAATCCCTAGACATGAAGTCCCTGTGTAAAAGATCAAGCTACTATGCTATGCGTCGAGTAATTCGAGCGATATTTATAATAAGCTATACTTCGAATCAAATTCAGCGCTACATACAAGCATAAAAATGTATACAAATGTATAATTAAAACTGTAGAGGTCGAATGTCTGTACATAGAAAAAAAATGCCTTAAACCAAGTCAAGGGGATGTAAAAAGAGGGAAAATACCATATTTTTTTTTTGTTCCTTTGTCTTTTTGTATGTTTGTTCGGGCAAATCTCCGAAATAGCTGGACCGAATTCAATGAAATTGCATGGTGAATCCTTATATCCCTAGTCAACAACTTAGATACTTTTTATTCCGGAAAATTAAAGGGTTCCCATGGGATAGTTAAAAAACATATTAACCGCGGACGGAGTCGCGGGCAACAGATAGTACTATAATAAGAACCTAACTCTAATTCATCTTGTTTATTTACGCTTCAACTGTCTAAAAGTTTATAGCTCTATAACTTAGCACTATATAAAAAGCGATCTGGTTCTTACTATTAGTAATACGGTATTCGGTGGTTCCTGTTATTCGGTGTGTACTAATGTGTGGGAAATGGCGGTCGTTGATCTGTATGTGAATAATCAAATTATGCTACTATTTATATTCCACAACTTGGTTGTACTATTCTTGTGAGAAACGAATCAGAGCAAATAATAGAAAGAATTTTCCAATTTTCAAGCAGTTATTTGCTGAACTTTAATCCAATTCTATTTTCTATAAAAACCTGCTTATTGCATAGGACATCTTATTCTACTTATCTTACCTTCTATATTTTTATATTGAAATATTCTTTTGTTTAATTTCTATTCAAATATTCCGAGAAGTTTATTGTCTATTATAATCAGAGAAACTAACCAACACAAAATTATCGCGGGATCTAAGCTTCAGGTCCAAATTAAGGTAGGGTGTAGACTTCTTTTGAAGTTGAGATAATTTAGGATAGATTTAAATTTTAAATTTTAGTGCAAAGCGCCATCTACTAAACAGCGTTTGAACTATACTTACGCCATTGAAGATCAAATATTTCGGTACACACATTATTTCGCAAATAAAAACTGTGTCATAAATAATCAAATTCAAAATGACTTTGATTCTTTTTAAAATATTATTGTATTGTTCCATCAGAAACGTTGATTGATCGCGTCAAAGTTAATCGTATTAATAATTAATAACATACACTCACGAGTTAGTAAAGCACCACCAATTAAATACTTTAAGTCCGCCTCGAGCATCCACAGGTACAATACAGCCTTTCCATTGAAACATTATTACGCTATTAAAGCACATTATGAGCGCCCGCGCATTGTCCACGCGATACTGGGAACTGAAGCACTTCCTCGAGTCATTGTTCGCGCTAATGCTTAATATCATATCAGGTTCAGGGCAATATGTTCGGTGGGAAATTTATGGTGTTTCGGGGACTAGAGACATGAGGAAAATATTTAAGTTTAAAAAAATTAAACAAATAGCTGACCTAAATAACACCATAAAATTAAAAATAAAGTTTGCCAATTCTCCAAAAACTTGGAACCATGACTTTAACCACCCTTTTTATCCGTAGTTAAATATTTCTGACTTATATTGGGTCCTTACCTATGAAATTGGTGTTTTTATTCTGTCTTAGCAATTTGTCCGTAGCTATTAAGTTTCAGAACATGCTTATAAAATAATTGCCTCTTCTAAAAATAGACCATATATTTGAGCTCGTATTATTTAATTTGATAATTTTTTGTAAGTTTAATTGTGTTAAAATTAGACACAAAAACAATTATTTTTAACACACATATTGCTAAAGCTTGTCTTATGATACATGCCAAATATTATTATCTCCGGATTTGTCGTTGTGAAGAAAACTGATAAAATGTTAGTATGTAAAATGCAGACATCCCCAAAATCACCATACAAAACACCAATTCCATAGGTAAGGACTTAATATGCCTACTTAATAGTGCCCTGAGTTATCTCAGCCCCGTCGCAAGAATAAGAATAATAGATACTTAGCATAATCCAAGAATGGAGAACTAATGTTATCACACAAATATTCCCGACTGGGATTCAACCAAGAAGCTGTCGAGATGGTGACACCTTGAAGTCAGCATTATCTCTAATGCTCCATTAAATGTATATAATGAAGTGTCAAAAGAACACATTAGCGTTGTTTTACGTTGCACAAAACGACATTAGCACCCTGCCAATGCTAAAAAGACATAAGCAAGAACTGTTTTGTGTAACAACTTTAAATTTAATGAACTTTAAAGTTTTAATGTCTCATTAACAAATGTGGTCCTTAAAAGATCTTTGTGCAACTGAGTGTCAGTCTTGCAAATATGGCTCCTTCAAGAATTTCTATACCAATCAGTGCAAAAGTGCTACCTTCATCCAGCGGGATCCTGCAACCTTCTTCATCACATCGTCGGTGTATTGCTCCTTTATAATTAACTGACTTGCGTGGTTTTAGCTCTTTGAATAGGTACATATATATATCATCCCGTCTTTTTCCTGAAAGGGTATGTAGGATCCTTGACCATACATTAAACGTGTAAGTAGGTAAATGTCTCGTCAGCTCTAAATGTACGAGCCGCGCGGCGTTACACGTGACATTGAGTTAATTGTTATTCAATTTACTGAATTTTAGTTGGTGTAACTCCGACTACCATACCAATCGCGTCTTATACCATATAGCATAGTTTCACCATAACCATTACCATAGTAAAACTAAGTAGTACCATCTAACTTAGTTACTGTAGTGATTTGTGTTGTTGATCAATAAACTTTATATCCGTAGACTTTACCTCTGACCTTATCTACCACCCACATTTTGCCTGATATGTTAAGTCCCTATGTAACGTGTGGCGAACCTGTGGAGCAAGCAATATTCGCAATGAATAGGTACATTGTATATAACATCTCAGAATAAACATTTTATTTCGTAAGTAAAGTATAAAAGTAAGTAAAACCATTCGGTAACAAATGAACTCCACAGTCCATCCACCTTACTCGAGTCACAACGAACTTAGTTTACGAGTAAAAAAGTAAGCATTGCCCTTTCGATAGTTACGGCGCGCACCCGTGCTCACCTACCGTGAAGTTCCGAAGTTGAAAAGATGCGCCCAGAGAGTAAAATATATGGCCAGTATCTAATGTTACTGATAGATGAAAAGATAAAATAAGGTTCTATTGAATGTAAAATTTTTCGTTTTAACCTTTCAGTGGTCAAAGAACTAGACACAACATTATATTGTTTGCGAACACTTTAATTGGTTTAATTCGAGGATTAATTCGACTAAGGTGAAATATCCTTTAGGATTTATTTCTATTTTGCGTGTTATTATATTAGACATGCTAGAACTTGTTGTGATCATGCAATGCAGTTGCTAGCAATCGTTGTAAATTTGGTTTTGGGTATTTAACATGTTAGTTCTACTATGTTAGTACGAGTATAGTGCAAAAAGAAGATAACTTCATTGCATTTTATCTTTACGGTTTCTATGCATTTATTTTCTATAAAAAAGGAATAGCTTTTTTATAGAAAATAAATGAATTTGGTGTAAATAAATAAATTCAAATATCAATTTATTTATCTTCCAATTTAAAATGGCACACAAAGCGGATACGTGATATATACAAAGTTATATAACGTGTTACATACGTAATCTCATGCGCCTTTAAATACCTATTATTTTTTTCAAATAAATATTTGAAATACGCCGATATCCATGTCAGCCATACAAATCATACTGCTTAGAACCATACACTGTGTCTCAATTACCACATAATTTAAAATAGGCTATAAAAAAGAAATTTCCTCTCTCTATCCAACGTTATATCAATGGAAAAAGATGAGAATATGTATATAATCAACGAACTGCATACCATTAAAACAAAAGCAGACATAATAATCTAATTATTCTATATAACTGTAGACGCTCTACTATCTCTTTATTTGCTCTAAGTTAGAGAGAGACACATATAAAGTCATTGTTTTATTATAAAATTGAAAAGCTCCCAAGCGTGAAGCTTGAATGTCTTTCCGGTCAGTGTTATTACTTTGATATTATTATTATAGTGACATGAGAGTTATTATAAAGTTCAAAGAAAACATTCACTTCTATCCATATCTTACATCCCACTGCTGAGCATATACAGTCCACATCGAGAAACACAAGAGAAGTTTTAGACCATAGCGCTACCACGCTGGATTGTGGATTGCTAGGTAAAATTTACTATAGTTATGAGGTCGAAAGCTTAACATATGTTTCGAAGTAAGAAGGTACTCAAGAATGGTGGTCAACGTCCACGTCTCGGCACCATAGGTCATGACTGGGAGGATGCACTGGTCGAAGACTTTTGTCTGGAGACATTGAGGGATGGATGACGCGAAGACCTTACGATGCTTACCAAATTCTGCCCAGCCTAGCTGAATTCTTCTGTTGGCTTTACTCTCGAAGTTGTTTTTGCCTACATTATTTATCAAACCGTAAATTATGAAATTTCGTCAGGTTTCGCAGTTGATTGACTCGAACCGGGAAGAAACAGATAATTGGAGCTCGACCATAGTAGCGCCTAAATTATTAATACTTTCGCTTGATGAAAAACACGAGCAAAAATCTACCTTACAGTAATCCGATTAGACATTATTTTTGAAGGGGATGAGTAGATTACATACAGTTATTATAATGTACAGTAAAAGTTGAAATGGATCACTTTTTACGCTTTTATCATTTTCGAGTACATGGTCGTTATAATTACAACATAGCTAGACATAAATAAATCTAAGATTTAATTAATATCGATAATGTTTTTCATTCAACTATAGAATTAATTTTGAATTTTGAATGCCAGTAGTTTATATTGTGGAAGTACATAAACATTGCGTAAAATGGGGAAAATACATTTAGAATATCTCAACCTCTTTTTATTATATTTGACTAAATTAACGACTCTATCTCACATGGCGTCTTTCATCTTAAAGTACCATTTCACACTGTTTTTAAGAGTCCAGTTGTATCGAGGAGGAAGCATAATATGCATCAGTTGATGCAGTCTTAATAAGCTGCTGTTACGTTTAAACGTATAAGTAACGACAATTCTTACTTAACTTAAAAATCCTAGTATTGAGTACGGAGTTCGCCTATTATTTAGTAGCGACTGGCGAGTGTAATCGAAAACAAAAAAGCAGTAGGTATAATCATAATGACATGCAATCCATTCTTACATTAGCCACATTCTGCGTGTACGCTGACGATTTATCGACAACTAATAATTATCTTTAGAAAGCAGAGCGTCCATCACTACTTCTTAATATTCCACCTTCGCGTACTGTCGTTGTTCTTGTAAGTAATATAATATTGATGCCTCCGTTGCAACCTTGAATATGGTACACGGCACTATTTGCATTTTAATGCGCCCTTTGGACGGGAACGTAGGAAGGGCTGACCACTGGCCATGGGAATCATATTATTAATAGCAAACATTATTTTGTAATACCAGTGATTTATTCCTCTTTAATGGCTTCCAATATCTTCAGGCATAGTGCTTTGAGAAACATAGTTCACTCGATATGGAATTAGAAAGTGAAGAAAAGTTCTGTTTATAGATATTGTGATTAACGAATACGACGAAATCATTCTACTTTAGCCATCGAAAAATGCAACAACTATAGGTACTAACATAATGTACTTCAAATAAGGATTTGAGAATGAAAGAAGTGAATGACCTGACGAGTGACAGCGGAGAAGCATAATTACTTTTGTTATTGCAAAACATATTAAAATATAAATTAAAATCACCTAAAGAAATTTGCAATATTGATGGTAAGATTTAACTATCGTGCTCACTCATTAAATTTCTTTTACTTAAGTATCAAATACTATACCCATTCCTCTTATAACTTCTTAATCATAAGTATCCAGACAGCTTCGAGTAAAGAACCAATTGGTTTTTCATTAACCATTCAGTTACGTGACAGTAAATAATAACGACACTATATTTATACGAATATTTCCATTGATAGAATTATTGCGAACTCTTGCTTGTGTTCTGTGGTTCGAGCGAAGTAATGCAAGCTGACACAACTATAAGTCTTGTTACAATAAATAGACTTTCAATCCATACTTAAAAGTAGTCAAATTTTTTCAAACACAAACAAAACAAACATCACTCAAACATGAACGTGTTGGTTCATTGAATTGACCCGACCTTGTTACATTGTAATAAAGATGGTTTTAACATTGCAGTAGATATTTTTTGATGCAATCTCAACTGTACTGCTCATTTCTTCCTCACCTACTAACCCGTGTTTTACGACTGCTCAAGAGTAAGTGGAGCTAACTAACAGTACCGAATAATAAGCTTAAGTTTATTATGTTCAAACATACTCGTACATAGCATTTACTAAGTACGTAATATGAAAGAATGTGGATTAGTAAAAAAAACTGGTATGGAAATCGAAGTTTGTGTTTACTTTAAGTAGAATGTAAAAGAACAATTACTTAATTATTTGGGGCATCAGAATCTTTCTCTGCGTTGCGTAAGAATTTTTAAAAACCAAAATTGCACTGAAATCTTTGAAACACTGGTACCTACTAGGGACGGATATTTTGAAATGCTTAAACTCTCTCTTTAATGTTTAAAATATTTGAAATTAAAAAATATCAGTCGCCAATGTTGATGCTTATTGCACAAATTGACACCAATCCTCAAACGTAACCATCATGAAAGACAATTTTATAACATTAAAGCAAGATTTCGGAACGATAATATGAAATCCCAACGATAATCACACCAATCGTACCGTCTGGTAGCGGCTATTTAAAAGGATACTACCAACCCATCTCTTCCCTTGTGTGTCGTAAAAGGCGACTAATGGACTTAGAACTGCACAACCTTAGGGGTTGTGTAGCTTATAGCGGCGTCGGGCACTCCACCTGTCATGAGTGCAGTCACTGCTTGGTGAAGCGCGAACTATGGCAATGGACTGCTTTTGCGGTGCTTTTGCCAAGTCTCTGACTAACCCTTAAGGGATAATAGTCGTGATTATATGTATGACAATCAAACCACAAATGTCAAGTTGGCAATATTGATTGTAGTGTCAACATTGTAGTGATAATCGAATAGAAACATGTGTTATATAATTTCCAGAAAAACATGCTGAGCCAAAGAATCCAGGCGGCTTGACATCAAACAACAGACGACATAACAGTTGAAACGTAACTGTATGGAACGCAGGTGACACTCAACGCGCCCCACTTAGAACATATGAGAAATACACGTTTTCTATACGATTCATTTGCTTTTTAGAGCTGTTTTTAGCGAAATCGCGTTGTAACAATTTATCATGAAGTTCGGGTAACCTGAACATAATAATAATTAAGCTAATCCTAAATTGTTAAAGCAAAATATTGCTATCAAAATAATAAATTGGTGTCTTAATTAAAAACTCAACCAGCCCATTGATTTCTAAGCGTCCTCAACCTATATACGTCCCACTGCTGGGCATAGGCCTTCCTCATGGAGAACCACATGAGGAGTATGGGCCATAACACTACCACGCAAGCCCAATGCGGGTTTGTGGGTAGAAACGGTTTCAATAGCTACCGGGACCACCGACATAACATGCCTTCCGAAGCACGAAGGAGTTCGAGATCACAAAGTTTTGGTCACCCATCCATGGCCTGACTATGGTGATGGTAGCTTTTTTTTCGATATAGAAAGCCAAAGCATTCTAGCCATTACGTCACTGACTCCCGATTCTAAATTACAATTAATTTGATAATCAAATAACTTTATTTTGACGAACCCTTTGACAGATCGTAATGCCAGTTTTTCAACAATCAGCTTATTTTGATGAATAAAGTTGTTACACTGAGTACCTACAATGTATTTTTAAAACAAATTGGAAATTTGTTTTGGAAAATAAAAATATTGAATAAAATCTTCAACCTAATAGAAATGGAGTTTATCGTTTCACTGACGATATTAATGTTAATAGCTTTCTATGTTCTGAAAAATAAGTGAGTATTTTTAATATTAAGAAAGCTATTTTCACTTCAAGCACCGTAATCACTAAGTTGATTACCTGTTATATGCAATGACGATCAGGCGAAGTTCATTTTCATCGTTAACTACTTAAAACTACTTGTACAGTGTTCAATTTATGTTAAAAAAAAAATGAGATCCCTATATTTGATAACTCGTATATTTGATAAAGTATTTCATTAAAGCAATGTCAAGAACATTACTGTCACTAGACTTTTATTAAGGACAAATTTTAACCGAATTGGCCCCAAGCATTAAGAAAAACAGAAAATAAAAATATTTAAATACATATCTATTTCATATTTCAATACATATACAACCTCATAATAATATGAAAGATCGTGACTGCAAATATTGTACCTGGCCACTAATCTGTCTAGATAACCATCAGAGACATAAGATATATCGATGAAGATGACGTTATTGCTAGTGCAGTAAAAAGTTATGTTATACCTACTTAGATCAGCAGGAAGGGAGGCAGGTTTGACCGGTATTTCAGTATGCATATTTTAGATTCTTCTGTTCATAACAAAAAAAGATATATAATTAAATTGGGAATAATAAATGGTCGCGTACCGTGCGTTTTAGGAGGAATTTCCTTCCTCGTTCGCTTAGACTGTGGAATGAACTCCCTGGTGAGGCTTTCCCAAGAGACTACAGCATGGAATCCTTCAAAAAGGGCGTGAAAAGGTTTTTTAAGGGTCCGCAACGCCCTGTTGATGCCCTCGGTGTTGCAGGCGTCCATAGGCTACGGTGACCACTGCCCATCTGTGTTGACCGTATGCTTGTTTGCCACCATGGTGGTATAAAAAAAAAATAAAAAAAAATAATATGATATGAGTCGTGTGGTAGCGGCTCATTAAAAGAATACTACCACCCCATCTCTTCCCTTAGGTGTCGTAATAGGCGACTAGTGGACTTAGAACTGCAAAACCATCCAATAGCTCATAGCGGAGACGGCAAAGCACATGTGCAGTCAATGCTTGGCGAAGAACGGACTATGGCATTGTCTTTCGGGGTCTTTTGCCTTATCTATGACTAACCCTTAGGAGATAATAGTCGTAATTATATGTATGTATGAATATGTTAATACATTAACCCCTCGAGGCCCAAGCGAACGCCGGCGCTTGCGAATAATACGTGTTTCTATTGTCTCAGTTTGTGGCAGTTAGAAGGAAGGGTTTTAACTACCTCCTTGTACAATTAGGATGAGAATTTCAAAAAAAGCATTACTTATGAACAATAATGTCTACTCAACGTCAAGCATTCAAAATGAATTCAGCAGCTTAGCTTTGTAGACATAAATTTTTGACTTGAAAGAACTAAAGCGAATTGTATCTCTATCATCCAGTAAATAAGTGCGGTATCACTTTAACTCCATATTCTACTGCATATGGTCAAAGATAATAAACGACCGTCCTGTCTAGTCAGACTCGGCATATCGGCTCTTATAACGGTCCCAGAAGCCTACTTGTCATAGATAGATGGCCGAAAGTGACAAATGAGCCTACACACCTGCCAGTGTATTTGAATATACGTGCGTAAGGTGAACTGGTGGAGGACCTAGGCAACGTAGAAGTATCTTGGAGAATTGCTTCGGCAGAACCTGAATCACTCCCACGGGTTTCCATTGCAGCTGCGGAGCCTTTACTGGTTGTTTTAGTGGATATTCCCACTGTCACCATGTTTAGATGCTTTGAGATTACCAAAGGTTAGGTATGGGATACCTACAAGGCTACCAAAGGCAAGATACGAGTCAAATTTTTTTATTGCTAGATGATCTACTATAATTGATATTGAGTAATGATACAAAAACTTCTAGAGTGGAAACCACACACCGGAAGCCAGCGTACAACGGTTTCATTGCAGATAAACAACTAAAGGTTACAAGAATGGCTTGATTTAAGATGCATAATTGTAATGTCGAATTCAAATAATTTTATTCATGTAACTATACATTTATGAAATTCAAGAATATAATACGCCATCAGTCATTATGGAGCTGTGTTCAACCTTTCAATCGTTTACAAGAAATAAAATAATCTATAATGAATAGAATTTACCCTGCGAATAGGTGCGCTTCATAATTTGCAATCAGATAACCCGCGCCCAGAGGCCATTGATATTGAAAATGATAAATTTACCTATATTCCAACAAGCTTTGCTTACGAATTTAAACTTTATTGTATTAGAAATATAGCTATTTATTTTCACTAACGTGTTCTAAACAAGTGTTGTCTTCGAATACCACTAAAGGGCAAAACCTTACATGGAGAATTTAATAACAAACCCGGTATTTATTTCTCCAGCTACCGACAAGAGTTGATAAGTGAAGGTTAGACATTTCATATTTTACTGATCTGATGGAACAACAAATTATCATTTGTTAGTAAAAAGCCTCCAGTGTGACAGAAATATTTGACATCTCGTCATTAAAATATTGATAACCCAGTAATTTTCATCTGAATAATTACTGGACAGCAACAGCCTATTTGGAATAATAATAATACCTCCGCTTTTTTAGATTCACAAATTTTAAAACTTTCATTTTTATTATCAAATTTTGTAATGAACTAATAAAAATTTCTTTTGTCAACAGGTACACATTCATGGACTTAGTTTGATAGCAGAGCTGTATAATGGGTAAGGTGTTAACATTACATACCTTCTTGAAAAGAATATAACCGAAAAATGTATGACTGTTGGCTTAAACTATTTTTAAGTATTTGGACCTTCACTGAAATCAGCTAAACATAATTTAAGCTAAGATAATTAAGCAAAGTTGACTACCAAATCTATTATAGAACTAAGTGAAATAAGAAGATTTGAGAACTAAAAGACAAATTCCTAGAACAACAACAAAAAAAAGTTTGCAAGAGTGGATACTAATTATCTATAGTAAAGACAACGAACACTAGACTACTAAATAAATAAAAAACCTTTATACTCTTTGGGGCACTGCAATAACTGGCAATAACGATTACTGGGATAAACTACCGCCTTTTAAGGACTTAACTTACACTAATTATTCACCCTCAGACTATTGATAGTGCAATCGAGCGCTAGTAATAATCAACCTTAATTACTAATCTCAAAGATCAAAATTGACTGTAGCAGATTTGTGAGTTGAAAGAATACGGAAGATACTCGTTGATTCAGTATGAGATTCATGTTTAATTGAATTGACAACAGATTCCCTACGGCAATGTAATGTTGAAGAACTATAATAAACGATGCCATTAAGGTCTATTAAGGAAACATATAGTAGTACATTTTTCTTCTTCCATTATCCTTCAAACTATAATTTGATTATAGTTGGATCCACGTTTGCCTTTTTAATCCCTTACTGTTAGTTTTGCTTCTTTAATACTGCGGCTACCCTGTATTTTCAGACAGTTTTATTCCAATGAAGTTATTTAAAGAATCTGAATATTATTAGGAATCAATTTCATAAAGAAACTAATTTAATTCTATACCAGAATTCATTATCGACTTTTACCTAAGCGAGTGAACGTCCACTTTTAGACATGGGTCTCATAGCATATAATCTCTTCATTTCTGCAAAAAAAATATTACTTTAAACTTATTTATAGTCTCACATTATACAACCCCTCTAGCAACTTTTATCTATAATTTAAACATTTTTCTTTTTGACGAGGAATTACAATAATTTTTTTGGATAGTCCTCACGCACCAGAAAGATTTCTTCTAATGTTAGAAGGAAGGTCAAAACGACGCACAAGATCGTTTCTTGTGTATTATTAAAGTAAATGCTAAAATTTTGTTAAAGCCTCAGGCGTCTATATTTTATGTGTTCTCTGAAAAGATTTATGACCGATGAGTAAAGGCTTATTCGAATTTAGAGATTATACAACTACCTTGATGCTGTGCCAACAATATCTAATCTTATAAGCATTAGTTGAATGTAGAGAATGAGAGGGGTTTTGGAGAGTTAAGTACATTATGAATTAGTTTTATAAAGTCCGATTCAGTCTCCATTTACTTACATGAAAGTGTCCAAAATATGATCGTAGTGGCTGAAATATGTAAAATAATGCCACAGAAACTCTTGGTACCCTTACTATTACAATAGTAAAAGCATTTCCCATTACAACATATATGTTCGTAAAGAATATAAATTATAACCCCCCACGCAAAAAGTTGCTAGATGTAATGTTTATTAAAGTTTCAAGTCAATGTCACTTATACCTGCATTTTGTCGCTACAAGTTCAGTTGCAGTTGTATTAAGTGCCCGGCTTATCACGTGATAAAATCTTTTTGCAGTTCGTTACGACTATATAAGACTGTTTAAAACGGTTCTGCATAGGAAAAAAACACGAGTTATATTATTTTTGTTTCTTTTTCTATCTCTCTACTATAGTTAATTGAAAGTATTGAAGAGGCAAATACATTTTCAAGTTTATTTTTATCTATTTGTGCCAACATCACACTGAACCTAATTACCAACGGTTGCGTTTTCGTGATCAGATCATTAGGCAGCGGCGAAATTCAAACAAGATCTCAGTGTTTGACCATGCTTTATTTTTAGTTTTATTCCATACACGGTAAAGTTCAAAATCGTGTATTCCCAGTAAGCTCCTAAGTACTGCTTGCCGTTCCACCTGCTTTTATCAGACTAGCCTTTGCAATTTTAATGTGATATTAACACTTAGTGTAAGATACAGTACTCTAGCCGGTTTCTTTGTGTGATTCTCAAGCTGTGGAAATTTATTATTATATATCGAAGATGACAAGATTATAATGACAACATGTTCTTATTTCTGTTATGGATTTAGCTTGATTAAACACAATAATAATTGTTAAGTAGAACTAAGGTCGTCGATACAGTGCAAAGAATCGCAAAGCTAAGTCAAAGAACAGCTTTTGGGGCGATTCAAATGGCCGACTCATAAAGAAAGGCGTACCATTAGTGGTATGTGGCTGGCTGGCCACATAATGGAGGGCATGAGAAATAGCTGGATGTGGGCAACGCAGAACAAATTCTTGGAGATGCTTATGTTCATCAGTGGTACACACGATAATGATGAATGAAAAAATCAATGTAAATATTTTTTTATATATAATAGTATAAACGTGATATCTATTTCATATAGGATTAAAGAACAACCTGTTATACTCGTATACCAACATAAAAATCTCTCGATGCACCTCTCGAACATAATACCAATCCAGTAAAATCTCCTACAAATTGTTCCGGATGTCTCCCTAGTTTGAGAACCACGTTATTGAGATCATTGCCTATGATAATAGGCCGCTAATCTAACGAAGTCATTGCCAAGCTATGGGATTACATATTAACACATGCTCCAGCGCATTCACGCTTGAAATAGATCCTTACACAAAGGCTGCCTGTTTAAAAAGGATTATTGCATTTTTTAATTTGATTTTTTACCGCCTCTCTGGTCTAGTGGTTGACACCACCGGGTGTAGATCGGGAGGTCCGGGGTTCGATTACCCACGGGGGCAGGGGTTTTTCTGCTCGGTTTGGTTGGTGGTAGGGCTTCTGAGCCAGTCTGGCTAGCTACCACCGTCTTATATAAATTTGTCGCCATAATAACAATGTTATAAGCATTGGTGTGTTCCGGCAATCAGAGGTAAGATAGCGAGTTCTTCAGTTGTTGAGGATAACAGGTGAAGCTCGCTTCCACCTTCGGCCTTATCATCACTTACCATCAGGTGAGATAAAGGCCAAGAGCTTACCTGTCATATTAAAAAAAAAGTCAGGACAGTGGATTGAATAGATGTAAATAAGGTTAATGGAAGGTAATGCTCAGGGTGTTAAATAATCAACTATATTTACCTTTAGACTATTATATTTCTGGTTTCACCACTATTTCTGCCACTAACTAAGAAATTCAGATACTTTGGCTATTCATAAATGGGGTTCGCTGTCAGACTTTATTGTATACATAATTATCATCTAATATTCGCATCTATCAACTTGCCCAAATTAAGCATATTATGTTAAAGATACTAGATGATATATAGAAACGGACGGTCCTTCCTCCTTCCTTCCTTCCAGCCCCGAATCCTGCGAAAGAGGAAAGTGAACAAACATTTTGAAGACTGACCAGACGACGACGATGAAGCAGTTTTTAACTTACTACTGCATCTGGACTCCACTCAACATCAAGTGAGGTGGTTTGATAAAGTTTATGCGTCTGTCAGGACTATTAGATCTACGTTTCCGCTGAAATAAGTTATTATATCAATGAAATCACTAGTTACTGATGGCAAACACCACCCAAGACCGTCGCGTTGAGATAAACTGCTCAAAGCCGGTCCAATTGTATTTAGGTTTATTTGACTATGCTTCGACGTTGAATTGATATTATAGTAACTAAAATCAACGAATAAGGATCGGGTTTCTATAGATTACACAGAATATTATGAAGGAATAATGACAATCACGATTATTAGCTGCCAAAGCTAATTGAAAACTTGTTTTTTCTGTGAGACATCTCGGTAATCCCGCAGTAAATAATAACACATTTTATGAACTATCCTTTTTCCTAGAAAAACCTTTAAGTGTTATTGCTTTGTGGTCTAAAGTAGGTCTAGCCTTATGGTCTGAGCAAAAACTTAAAGGTTTTATGGACTTCAGACCACCTTGGACGTATTTTACTGTTATTACTTATTTCTTTAATTGTAAGTAATAATAAGGTTGGTATTTAGTTTTATATCGACGCTATAAATAAGCAAATAGTAGGTTTCCATAACAAAACAAGAAAATATTACTATTGTTATTTCAGTTTTTATGACGTATTCAGAAACAAATTCATATATAGCGTTATTTATCACTATAATCTCAATCATAACAAGATTACGCGGTCGCTGGGAAAAGTTTAATAAAAATTTTGGACATAGCAATAATATTCATTCAAGATATCTATACCAAAAGTCTTTTTATCATAATGTTATCTCGCTTTACTAATTACTATAGTATTTCGATATAACAGTATTTCGTAGTATCAATGGACTTGAAGGTTCATTTATATTATAATATCGAACCACCTCTCTGACTCATTAAAAACTCGACTGTAATTTTCTTCCACATCAAATTCCACGATCGTTCAACATTATCTTTGTATGTAAATTTATTCATACAACAATTGAAAAAAATAATTCTGAAGATCAACTTTGTTCTTTAATACCATGGTAATTAAGTTCAAGTGTATTCCCATTGGGCACGAGAAATTCGTTGGCGGTTATACGGTGCAATGTATCGTGTGAATTTAACATAGTCAGTTCATATATCATGCTTTTGTAAAGTACCTACTATAGTGTTGTGCTTTTCACTTCAACTTTTTCATGTCGACAGAATTTTTCTCGTGGTGGATTTCATTGTGAGATTATTTCATTATAACATAACTAGTTTTGCTTGAGGCTTCATTCGCGTAAAATAGATTTGGACAATAAATTTTGGATAATAATATTTTCCACGAGTAATTCACCCTTTAGAGAAGGTCGTCTGTACGTAACAGTTCATGCATTGTCATGTTCAAATTTCAGGCCTAATGTTATCCTATCTCTAGTAACGGTTGAGGATATAAACCTAGTTTCTTCGATCGTTAAAACATTTTACAGAATTCGTATGTTCTGTAAAATGCAACGCACGCATTTGTGATACTATCTAATACTTGTGATACAGTTGGGTTGATATCTAGTACCTTATTAGCTGGTTTTCTTACTCGTTCAATAGTATTTAAAAAAATAAAAGATACGTAGGAGAATGCAAAATGAACACAAAAACATTATGCTCACTTTTTGTGAGAGTCTATTCAAGTGTTTCGAGTATCGACACATTTTATTGACATCACTAAAATTGCAGTTAAGGATCAAGGACCGAGTGCACATCAGAAACCACAATTATTCACATAAAAACTCACCGTATTTACCTCAACGGCAACTAAGTGCTATGGCCCGTTTACCATGGAAGCACATTTAACATGATGCTATCATATTATACTGTTCATGAAATATATTGCTCTAATTTCATTTAGATCTAATTTCAGTGAAGTCACTTTGATAATTATGTTAAAAGTAATATTGATTAATCTGTCGCTGAGCAGACTACAAAACCCTTACTACCCTTAGCCAGCAGGCGTGAGGAAGTAAGCCGTCTACTAGCTGGACTAAATCTTCAAGACCAATTACTCTGGTAGACCCAGAAGTCTTAGGGCCGGTAAAACTTCCTAAGTCCAGCGCTGCCAAAAGTGGTCTGCAAGTCGCAGTCCCTTTTTGTAGTCTGCTCAGCGACACAAGTCAGCATCAGATAAAGCGTTGAGCATATGGTCCCCAAAAGGTCCGCCGAGAAGAAAGTGGAAAGGAGTCAGTGCTTCTTCATCTTCTAATTCCACAGGAACGTGTGTCAATAATACTTCAACAAACGTATTTAAGTCAATTGGATGCAGCAAAAGAGAATTTTAACAGAACTTAACAACATAAAAATAATAAATAAAAATATGTTTAAAATATATCAGAAATCTCTAATTTTAAAGGAATTATATTCAAGTGTTAATTATGTATGCTTAGTGAAAGTGGTGGCTATGCAAAAATATTGATATAACAAGACGAATCGCACACATCATTTCTATTATGATGGTTTCCTTTTCAAGCCATTTTAAATAAAGAATAGAAAAAAAGGCAATGGTCGCCGGATATTAATCGAAAGTTGACCTTTTGTACTGCGCTTTTTGTTTCAATTTGTTTATTTTGAATAAAATCTATCTAAATGTTAATCAAGAATTGTAAGAAGTTGTTGTAATCTAAAAGGAAATGCGAACAATCATTCACAGTTGTGAAGTTATGTTGTTGACACAACTTGTTTTTATTATTGTGGATCTTACACTATTTTAGTTTATTTGCACCGAATATATAGCATGTAATCTCCAAACTCATATAATGTTTCTGTTAGAGCCTGCCTAAAGACCGTTTGCTCTGTGTACGTATTATCGACAGAAATGCAAGTACTTACATATTTATTATTATTTTATTTCCCATCGCATTTTAAAAACTCATAAAAATAGTTATAACTTCTTAATTTATTAATTGATACATTTTAACCGCCTTTCTGGTCTACTGGTTCACACCACTGGGTGTTAATAAGGAGAAGTTTTTCTGCTTGGTTTGGTTGGTGGTAGGGCGTCTATGCCCGCCTGGCTGGCTACCGCCCGCCGTCTTACCTAATATTGTCGCCATAATAACATTTGTTGAGGGTTACATCTTCGGCCTTATCGTCACTTACTATCAGGTGAGATGAATGCGCTGAGATGATGATGAGAAAAAAAACATTGCCGTTAGCTCAACACGCCAGCATTCTAAAAGAAAATACAACATTATAATAATTTTTTTTTTTATAGTTTTTATTTGATCGTATAGTTAATTTTCTGTTATTTTTCCACAACATATAGTATTTTCAATTGTGAAAATTTTGCCATAGCAACCTAAAGGGAAATTCTATAACCTGCAGTTATGTAGGAACAATATTTTCTCTCAACAATACGGGCACATTGTCTCAACGTTGTGATTTAACGCTGCGGGAAACGAACGACTTTATAGAAAACTAAACTTATTGCAATTTATACACAATAGACCATTTTGAATAAGGTGGGAATGACAAAATTGAGCCTTACTATTGTTTTATTTTATTTATGACTGTCGTAAATTTTGAGTCTTCATCGTAAATTAAAAACCACCATTGACTAGGTACTAAACAGTAGCAATTTAACATAGTATAATAAATTTTTGTTTATTTTAATTTTTTATATTTTTTTTTGTTTTTAGTATTTAATGTCATAGTGGCAATAGAAATACTCGTACATAAATAAATTTGAATTTGTGAAAATTTCAACTGTCTAGGTTATGGTTCTTGTGATACAGCCTGGTAACAGACAGACGGACGGACAGACACCGAGTTCTTAGTAACAGGGTCCCGTTTTTATCCTTTAGATACAGAACCCTAAAAACGGATATTTATTATAATTTATCAGTATTTCGCCATTTATTTTTGTTGTTTGTTTAAGTGCAAGAACAGACAGCACACTTTAGACCACTGATGTTCATAGGCCTCCAATGAGTGCCAATTTAACTCTAATTGAAATAATAGTATGAATATCTTAGTATGAAATTAAAATTGTAATTACTCTTACTCGTGGCTCACTAAGCAAAATTTTATTACAAGTTTAAAGTAATAAATATCCAATTCAAATGTAATAATAGAATAGAAGTGTAGATTTCTTACATACTGCAACTATCGTAACTGTACTTAATCAGACTGTATACGGAATAGTATTGCAATCGTTCCCGACGCAGCTTAGACCATGCACAAATGAACAACATAATATAGGTTAATGCAATTTAACGCAACTTTTACCATCGTGGTCCCGGTGGCCCCATCATGGTCATTGGTCCCGTGTTGGTCCGGGACACAAAAAGAATGTACCAACTGCTTTTCTTGCTTAAGTACAGACGGGGATTACGAGTAGGGCATGTTCCCAAATCGGTAAATATGTGTAGTTATTTATAATGCTTAAAGTGAAAAGCAATTCAATTCAGTTGAAATTTTTGCATGGCTTTAACATGTTTTTAGTAATTTAAATTTCATGTTCTAAAATTTTGTGATTTTTCACGAACAAACCATAAATTTTTATTCAATCTTATACTGCAAATAAATAGCCCTAGCGCGTTTAAGCTTCGACTTCATTGCAAGATACATGAAGTGTTAATACACCGTAATATTTGAAAACAGTCCCCAACCTTGGCATTTAGTGTTTTACAACTGTCAACTGTTTTACACAGCTAAAATAAAATTTCATTTCAAATAATGTCATGAACGCAGCGGTCACGTAGAACATTTAAATCCGTGTGTTTTCATTATCCACAGTACATGACCTACCGCACGGCACGACTAGCCGATTTATTATAATACCATTTATTATTATGTATAGACATATTTTCGTTTGATGCTATTCTGAGCACGTACGACAGTCGTGATTTAACTCTTCTAGAATTTTGATTGGTGTCGTAGGTTACCTGGAATTAACGGTTCGTATTTTTTTGGTACGTGTGTTTTAAGAATTTTTTAGTTGAGTCAAATGCTATTAATGACGATCTTTAACAGCAATCGTTGAAAAACCAATGCCTTAGCCTTAGTAGTTAAAAGGCCTTTTGACAATCGCTAGGATTTGACTTAGGCGTTCGCTTACAACGAACCTAAATGTCAAGTCATATATTATTTTCTATTTTGCGGGAACTATAGCGATTGCCAAAAGGCATTTTGACTGGAGACATTGATTAATTTATTACAAACCGTCATTAGCTTCTCTCCTCTCCTTCTGTTTTGAATCAAAAAATAAGGCTAATTCCGTAAACACAAACTAAACTAAATTGTCTATCTATACTTCTCTTCTCTCTATAGTTAGAGAAGGATAGGTACTCATTTTAGTCTGGTTTAGTTGTCCCTACGGAATCGGGTCCGTAGATATTATATTTTTTTATAATCGATATATTTGGTTGGGGAAAAAGTCTTTTCGCATTATAGTATGTATAAACTTGTAATAAAATCTCTTTGGCTATACTCTTTGTATCTGGCTGGTTTTGGTATCATTGAAAGTTTAAATTTTAAGGAACATAATTCCAAATTCAAATTAGGAAAATGTGTGATTTTCATTTGTTTTTCGTACCGCCCAGATGAGTGAATCTAATGAAGAAATTCGTCGACATTTTAAAATTGTACTACAAAAAAGGTAAAAATGCAACGCAAGCCGCGAAAAAAATTTGCGATGTTTATGGACCTAGTGCAGTGTCTGTGAGAGTAGCACAAATTTGGTTTAAGCGTTTTCAATCCGGAAATTTTGATGTCAAAGATGCACGTCCCTATTACAGATAAAATGGATGCCATTTTTAAAAAAGGGGAGCAAGATCGGCATGTCAGTAGTTACGACGTAGCTGAAGAACTGGGAATTTACCACAAAACAGTTTTGGCGCATTTGAAAAAAACTGGGTACACAAAAAAGCTCGGTACCTCACGAGCTCACTGAAAGCAACCTAATGAACCGTGTACTCATTTGTGATTCTTTATTACGACGTAATGAAACCGAACCATTTTTGAAGAAGCTGATAACTGGTGATGAAAAGTGGATCACGTACGACAAGAACGTGCGAAAAAGGTCGTGGTCAAAGGCCGGTCAGGCTTCACAGACTGTGGCGAAACCCGGGTTAACTCGCAACAAGGTGATGCTGTGTGTGTGGTGGGATTGGAAGGGCATTATTCATTATGAGCTGTTACCACCAGGCAGGACCATCGATTCTGAACTCTACTGCGAACAACTGATGAGATTAAAGCAAGAAGTTGAGAGAAAGCGGCCGGAATTAATCAACAGAAGGGATGTGGTTTTTCATCATGATAACGCTAGACCTCACACATCTTTAGCCACTCAGCAAAAATTAAGAGAGTTTGGCTGGGAGGTGTTAATGCATCCGCCGTATAGTCCTGACCTTGCACCTTCAGATTTCCACCTGTTTCGGTATCTTCAGAATTATTTAGGCAGTGTCAGGTTAACATCACGAGAGGACTGCCAAAACCACTTGTCGCGGTATTTTGACCAGAAGTCCCAAAATTTCTATAGCAATGGGATCATGTCCCTACCTACAAGATAGCAAAAAGTTATCGAACAAAATGGTACCTACATACTTTAGTTAAATGTAAATAAACTATATTAAAAAATGTTTTAAATTTTCTTAAAAAATGCGAAGAAACTTTTTCCCCAACCTATTATATCGACAATCCAACGTTGAACGGAAACTCCTTATGTTTTCGCTTATCAGTTTGAAGGTTATCAAACGAAATTATTCTCAAATCCTAAACATTTTCCAATTAGTGATAATGAATGATAGTAATATTCGAAAGACACCTGGTATCTTTTTTCCGCGTATTTAAGTACAAGTATACGATAATATATTAAGTATATACTACATTATATATATTATATATATATATATGTGTGTGTGTGTGTGTAAATAAGTATATCACTTCCGTTGTGGAATACAAAGCAGACGCAGACAAGAAACTATCGATTGTTAGCACATTTTGATTAAATTTTGAAACGAACTAAAACAAACTATTGTGTTGCAAGCGCATCAAATTATCGCAGAGACAATTTGAAATTTTGTAACATAGGCAAATGCTGATTAGTGGACACAACGAAGCAGATCCATAGTCCATCCATACCAACAATACAATGCAAATTAGTTTCTGTAGGCAATAGTTTTTCCTTTCTTCCAAAGGCCAACGCGCGGAAGCGAGCTGCTTCCGCGCGAACGAAAAGCGAGAGGCAATGACGATTCTTGTCTCTAGGGACTTTTTCTCTCCGGCCCGTGCTAGGACTTCAGGGGTGTTAAGGGGTGTAACTTGGAATACAACAAGATACATTTATTAACGATCTGTCAAAATAAAATCAATTACTGTTGTACCAAAAAAAATCAAGATAATCTCTGGTATTTCTGACAGCTCGTAATAAAAAAATATTTTATCGATTTTGTAATCGGGTTTCATAGGTATAAGGGCACATCTTTCGCATGATTGAGCATCAACGTTATATTTAACACCAAACTCACGAAGTAGCGCACCTCAAAACATGTTATGCACGATTGCTTGTATTTCTATACAAACAACATGACCGCATTATAACAGCACCTGTAATCGGGTTGCGCCCGCGCCGTTGTCCGCGACGAATGCCGACGAGTAGCGGCTTCGATTCCCGACGTGATTTAGCGCAGTATACAGCGAGCTGTTTGATGGCGTGGTAGGCGAGAAAAGGCGGTAGCGGGAATTTAAAAAAATGAGTAGGCCTTAGATCTCCACGGGATAGAGAAGAGGTCTAGCGTTAATTAATTATCACTAATTATCACCGCATCCTTTCAGTAATGCAAGCTTTTTACCTATTAGAGCAGGCGCCAAAAGAAGTTGAGCGTGCCAAAATGTGAGGACCGCATTTTGTAAATTGTTTGGAACTGAGAAAAGCATGCGGATGACGTTTTTAAATGTTGCCAGGAGATTTTTTGGTCCATCTTTTTTTGATCCCCCTAGGATATCAAGTAAATTAAATAATCGCAGTAAATCGAATTGGAACATAGCGCTATAAAGCAGTCCACCGCAGTCCAAAAGCAGTCAACTTCCATAGTTCACGCTTCACCAAGTAGTGACTGCACATGTGCTCAGCGTAAATTTATTCTGTTCAAAAATACCTTTTCAACCATGTTACACACAAAGCTATTGGAAGGTGGCACCAGAATCTACACAACGCGTATAACTTTTATTTTTAATAAAGAATTACTATGAACGGACTAAGATTTGTACATAGGCACCATAGCAACTTTTATTCAGCTATCCAACGATGTAACACACATTGACAAATTCAAAGTAAATTTTTTTGTCACATATTACAATGTAATAAGTAATTTCTGCTCTATGTAGGTTACGGAGACTGCTTACCATCAATGAAGCCGTATGTTTCACTTACATCCAATCGCACACAAAAGTAAACAAAACTACCAAATAAGCTAGAAAAATAATAAGCTTATACTTATTAGAGACAGAAATCGTGACAGAAATATAGACATACACACATTTGAATACAAATACCGTAAGTGTGTAAATTATGATCGACCATCGATTTTTTTTTTTTTCCTATTCATTCTTTCCCTGCCATCTGATTTTACGATCAACACTTATGTAATATGGTCTAGAAATATGTAAAGTGGCACAGGTTATTAACGGTAAAGATTATTAAAATGTACACTTTATTCAAGTATTCTTCTTGTAAATAATTTGAGGCGTCATATAAATGTGATTGTGATTAACAGATGTGGTTTCATATAGGCACTTAAATTCAAAGTGAATTGAAAGTTTGTAAGTTATAAACATTGATACTTTATTATCATTAGTTTGCTGATCAAAACAACTAATTTACTACATTACACTTTTATATTAGATTTTAACTTTAATTTGCTATATTGGCGTTTATAGACGTATTGAGTAATTACTAAGTGTGTTCCACTGGCCACTTACTTCTCTTTCCGAGTTGGAATAAAACTTACACTATGTCCAGAACATAACAATAGGCTCCCCTGTTGGAGTTTTTTTTTTATTTGTTATTTTTACATTATGGCAGGCAAGCTCTTGGCATTCATATCATCTGATGGTAAGTGACGATCCTGTATTCCTAAACAACTGAAGAACTGGCTATCTTTACCTCATTGCCGGAACACAACAATGCTTTTAACATTGTTATTTAGGTAAGACGGTGGTAGCTAACCAGGTGTGAACCCGGACCCCGGACCCCGGTGGTTTCAACCACTAGGCCAAAGAGGCGGTTAAAACATACTTGATTTGAACATACTAGGCGAACTCGGCGTGTTGACATCTCGGCCTACCTGATTTGAAATGATGATATAAACAATTAAGTAACGTATTGGGCTCTATTAATACGAAAAGCCCGCAAAGATAAATGGATAAGCAATCTGGGAAACGATTTACTAGAACGCTTTAATATGTAGGGATGTGTACTCTTAAGGTATGATTTAAAATGGAGATATTTCCGTCCGCTTATAATTTAAACCGAACTAAAACCGTATTATCCCTGAGGCTGTCCCGACTTCGAGCTACCGATTGTAGTTCTGTCACGTTTCCACTAGGAATGTGTGAGGGAGACCGCTATGGTGTTTTAGGTACCGTTGACATATCAGTATGTTAAGAGAAATCTAAGTACCAGTTATCCTCGCACTAGTTTGTTCGTTTCCTTGTTTGAATAACATATATTTATTGTAAATGTATCATCTAAAGTTTATAACACTGTACCAATATTGCTAACTTCGCCAACTTTGCTTAGCGTAATAACAAAAAAAATCGTTCCATAAAAGAGGCAAAAAAGAAGAAAGGAAAAAGTATTTATTACACCCTTGTTAGTTGTAAAACAATATAATTACTATTGGAGGATCAAAAAAGTTTTTTTTTTATTCAGGTGAATTTTTAAATCTGCCTTCAAGGCCTAATCCTAAACTAAAAGGAATATCATAAATGTTCAAAGGAGTCAAGCCCGACTTTGATGAAAACAAAAACTACATCATTGGATTTTTGAAAAATCAATAATCCTAACCAGGCATCGAACCCAATGATTTTGAGCAATTTTCGTTATTCCTTATAGTTTAGGATTTGGCCCTGAAAGCCCACTTGAAAAATTCACCTGTACATCGTACCAAAAAAGTTACGGGATGCATTTTTCTTAACTTTATAGTTTTTGTCTCAAACTGAGGAGCAAAAGAATAAATATCTTTAACCATTGATGTCCAATAGTTTTTAATGTATATAAAGGATTATTTAATTCATCTAATAAATATAATAATCGTAAATGATGGTAATGCAATAAAAAATAAGGTGATAGCTGGGAGAATGGTTCAAATCAATTGGATTAATTGCCCTTCCAACATATGAGCGGATTTATCATTATTATAAATACTTCTTAGCTAGATGAAAAACTGAAAAACTAAAGAATTATAAATTACATTTCATCCATTCATATTTTTCCTAGCATCTCAATTTTACAATTCTTAAATTTCACTCCAGATTCATAATTGCTCTCAATAATATCGCGAATCGATTATATAAAAATCGTGTCCAGAAGAAAGCGATCGAATGCTGTTAAGTAACACGAATCGATTCTTCATGAAAATATGGATATTGTGATATTTCAACGGTGATTCGATATGATAAGTTATGGTTATAAGGCTTGTTGGAGATATTTTGTTTATAAGGCTCTATGATAATTTCTAAATTAACAACCGTAATATTAAAGCTATTTATTCTGTTTATGTTTTTGAACAAATACTTCGACCATCGCGTTTTTTTAGAATGTATGTTATTTTTATTCAATAATTTTGTCAAGTTTAATAGACCAATATACTAAAACAATACTTCACTTTAACTCACTTGCTTATGAAGATAGACACTCGTTAAGCCCTTTGAAGGCACTGCGATCACCGGTGTTCACAAACAAAAGATGTTTCTATTGTGTCTGATTTAGTGCCCCTTGAAAATTAAGCACACAGATTTTTTGCAAATGGTCTGAAATTCACTTAATTCAAATGTAAATATATTCATATCAAGCCATTCTTTTGCTTGCACAAACAAATCAACGTCGTTCTTTCTCTATGCTTGCCAAAATTATCTTCATACACTTAATTGTGTTTAAAAAAATAATGATTTAAATTCAGCTTTCAATAAATTGCTTTCTTAAAAATACTTCACCGCAAACAACTATCTTTCTATTGAAGAAAGTTCAATAAAAAATCTTCTATCATTAACGTGTATGGTTGCCAAAAATATCCCCATATTTATCCTCATACTTGTTTTGATACCACAATTATTTAATTCAGGAACTTATAGACCATCATCGCTCACCAAAAAGACTAGACATAGGTCTCCCTAATGTACACCGTTGCTCTCGATATTGATCTCTACTATTCAGCCAACTACAGTACGTAGGAATATTATTGTCATCCCACCTTTTCACGGGGCGTCCCACACAATGTTTTGGAGACTATATTTGAAATAAACCTTTCTTGTGAGGAGGAGGAAGAATAACACACATTAGGAGAAGCCTAAGCTATGCCAAGTAAAAGTTGATGATGGGCAGGAATCTATTCGGTCTTTTCTGCTCGCTGACTGGGCAATAGGCGTTTGTGTGACTCACCCAGTAACAGAATACCTACTCTTCGTCCTCAGTCCATATACGTCCTACTGCTAGGCACAGGCCTTCCTCATGGAAACAAACACAGGAACCGTAATACCATCATGCTGGCCCAATGCGGTTTCAATAGCTATCGGGACCAACGGCTTAACGTACCTTCCGAAGCACGAAGGAGTTTAAGATCACAAAGTTTTGATCGGTGGGCCTGACCGTGGCGAAGGTAGCTTTGTCTTCGATGTCGAAAGCCGAAGCTTACCACTACGCCACCGAGCTCCTCACCTATTAATACTAGAGTATATATAATACCAACAAATATTTTCCTATATGCCCATTCGAGCCTTTATTTATAAATAACTAGGGATTACATTCGGTGCCCTGTTATGAAAAATACCTGCGCCTCTGTCGGCAGCTAAATGAAGTAAATGTATGCAGAAAACGTCTGTGACTGTCGTAAGTTACTACCAAAACTCATGCTCAGGGGCAAGGGCAGCTGGCATTACACAAATTTTTTTAAAGATCTTTGACATAAACCTAGAGATCTTCTTCTTATTTATTTAAGCTTTAATGTCCATTGTAAAAAAATGTACACATGGCGGACTTAACGACTAATATCGCTCTCTAACAGTCAACCATCAGGAAAAGCAGAGATCTGGTGGCGGCTTAATAAAATTAACATATGCATCAATTTAATATTAAATAAAATTACATGTAACTACATAAATAGTTAAATACATAATAATATATAAGTATACATAAATACATACATAATAAGATCTTCTTCTTCTTCTTCCCCTTTTCCCATTCTAGGTGGGGTTGGCACAATATGTTTTCTTTTTTGATTCTCCTCTGTCACCCCTCAGCTCAGCATCTACTTCTTTTATTCTCATATCATTCTTCATGCATTCAATCCATCGATTCTTTGGTCTGCCTCTCACTCTAGGTCCGTCCATATCCATGCTCAGCCATTGGCAGCCCTATAGATAATGTCAAACAATCAATACCCGGAGCGATTTGTGTAATGTCGCCGTTTACCGGCCGCGGTAATGTTCTGCATCAACGGAACTGGAACTCGGCTACGAGATGACATCTATGCCTTGAAACTTCATGGTCTAGTGGAAAGATAGTAAAACAGCTTTCAATTGGAAATTCTTTCGGAAGACAGTATCCTGACTTTCGCATTAGTCCCATTTAGCTTTTTATTGGAGTTAGATTTTCGAGCACTATTGTTTTTTTCTATAGATGGACTGTAGATTTTTTAAGACAACAAGAAATTAATTTAAGTAAAATATATAGAAAAATTATAATATAAATTAGAAAAATTACTAAAATCCTAAATATTTTTAAATGATAAAGTGTCTTATTTTTTTTTTTGTTTTGTTTCAGTGAACTGACACTACTCGAAGGCATGGCCGGCTGCGGCGGGTGGAACGAAGAGCCCGTCTCAAAAGTAAGTTATTTTATGTAAAGGTATCTTAATGTACCTTTTTTATTTTTGTTCAAATGTGAAATCAGCGACTATAAGACTGACTGAAAAAATTTACTATCTATCCGTAGTCAAGGTAAAATACTATTAACATTTTCAAATAGGCAATTTCAGTATCTATTGTACGACATCATTTATTTCTTAAAAGCAATTTTCTTTTAGCGTATCGAATGCTGTAACCTCGAGTTTCCAAATGTGAAAATGGTAAAATTTCATCAAAACGCAGCCCTTACGTGATCACAGTAAAATTTATATTTGAATGGCACGATAGAAAATTACGTTCACATGAGTAAACTCAATAAATATCTCACCAGTCATTTTCTATAACAAAAATTTGATACCATTTGCGTGTAAAAGCAATACAAATCGAGAGCGTGCGAAATTTTGTCATGAGTACGATTTACGGAACGATGCGACTTCTGCATGCCGTAGATTTACGTTATATCATCGTAATTTTAACGTAAGAGTGATCTAATAACTTGTTCTGGTTAAACACAAAAAATTTTTTTGTAGCCACAAATTATTGACGAGTGTGACTAACTCATGCAATTCCCATTGAAAGGTGCTCGCATTTAATACATGGAAAATAAAAATAAAAAAATCTAAGGCTCAAATGTTCTTGCTCGACTCGCGTACACACAATCTAACGGTTATGCGTGCACACAAACTATTAGGATAAATGAAAAAAACTATAATGTCAAACTAATAGAGTAGGAGATGATGATAATGTACCTATATTACATTGCTTTTTTGTGTTTATTGTGATGATGATGATTTTGATGATCATGAATACAGAGTGCTTCAGTCGTATACATTGTGTGTAGTCTAGTCTTTAGTAGTATTAAGTCTTCATTTGCATTGAATTGCAAGTGTAATACATTTCAATGCATCCTGGGAGAGTTTGGCGCCAAATGGTCGATGGTAGACACTGCATGTGGTGCTACTTTGATGATGTGGATTACCACGATAAAAAACTCATCACTTTTCACATAACTTGACGCTTATTTCAATGATCTTTCAGACTGCACATCATCACAGACACTAATTACACAAAACTGCACTGATTTTACGTAACAATATCCGCTCCGAAACATTATTACAATCATCGAAATAAAATTCACTTCCGCCATAGTCAAATGCCGCCAAAAACCCTTTTTTATTTTGATTATTATTACTATTCCACTATTCCTGCCCGAACTATACTGCCTGTACTATTATTATTGTCTGAAATTAGGTATGAAGTCGTAATCAAACTGAAATATGATCACATCCACGGATTATCATAATTTTATGCAATCTTTAGGCCAATAACAGTTCACAATAATTATAACTGGCAAACAAGTACTTTACACAAAGTAGCTTTAGGCCCGATTTTTCAATCCTCAGATAAAATTATCCGCCATTTAAAACTATCACTGTCACTTTCTAAAGACATAAAGAGAAAAGGGACAGAGCTAACATTTGACTGACAGATAGATAGATATTTTATCGTCATAATATTAATTTTATTATCACCTACCCACCCTTAAAATACTTAACGTATAGGTACTTAGAATTTTATCGATATCTAAAGAATGCATAGGTGTAGCTCTCTTATCACTAATAATTGTGAATGATAGTGGACGTTTACTGTTTATTTACCCAATTTTATTAATTAAATTATTATTTAAATTATGCGGGTTGGTGGGTAGAAACGGTTGCATTAGTGACCGGCGACCAACGGCTTAACGTGCCTTCCAAAGCACGGACGAGTTCGAGATCACAAAGTTTTGGTTACCCATCCAAGGCCTGACCTGGTACCTTATAGACAAATTCATCATTCACTCGCAATACTAACACAAGGAAGGGAGTTCGCTTCTTATCCATGTCTTCATCATCCATCGCGGTTCCCAATCGGAAAATCAGATCCCGTCTCACTTTGATCCGGCGCAATAAAAATTGACAACTGAAGTGATTTAGGGGCAGTTTTTTGATCCGTGGTCAGGTTGATCAGTAGGTTAAAATATGGACCAATGGCGAAAACGTATGACGTCGTGATAAAGCTTGTCCAATAGTCTAATTTTCGTATATAACTAAAGTTAAATAATCATAGACAATTTAACCACAACATGTAGCTTGGATAAGTAAAATGGCGGCTGGCGGCACAGCTGATGCATATTGCTTTGAATTTTCATCGTTTTAACAATTTGTCAAGTTGACGTCATACATACATTTTGACGTTTCCATTGATGCTATTCTAGATTTTAACTATTGAGGTAGCTATATCAACAGATAAAAAAACTCACCTTAAGTGATTCGATCGTTTTTCTACTGTTATAAATATAGAGAATGATCAACTACTGGGGAACCCCCGGTATCGCTTAGTTAGCGGTAGGTAAGGCCCGTAAGACGTTTCCTTCATTATAAAATATACACTTTCTAGACATTCATAAAAATTGCGATAAGATAATCCAATACGCGACGTATTCAATAAATAGGCGCATTAATACCAAAAATGTATTTGGATAAAAATGCTTTTTGCGTTGAAATAAATTGTTCAACATAAATAATTTCACATTTGCTCATCGCACTTTCAACAACGTACTTTGAATTCATTTCATTTCATTCACTATTAGAATTTCGTTGTTTCTTTATTAAAAAAATGTATTTATACATTTACCTTTAGATAGCGGTAGGCGAATTGGGACGGACGACGCACTACTCGTTCGAGAAGTCACGGGAATCGCGGGTTCGTTCGATCCCACCGCCTGTACCACTGAGTTTGAATAAAACTTATAGATAGAGTTCATAGTGAATATCGCTTGCCTCACATTGTGCCCGGTGCATGGCAACAGGCTCACCCATCATGAGGACCTAACATACTCGTATCTGGCCTCTGCCTACCCCTTTGGGGAAAAAGGCGTGATGATATGTTATGTTATGTTATGGTATGGTATAAATTAGTTAAATTAGGAAAATAAGAGTAATAGGTATACATAATTAGCCAACAGTTACCTCCGGTTGTATGACAGTATATTTTCAAAGTAATTCAAATATGAGTAGGTAATTGTCTAAATTATCATTTCGTGACTTGCAGCTCATGCTACTTGAAGTCATATAGTGACACAGTTTCCCTCATAGTGTCAACATTTTATTTAACACAAAAATTTCGGATTTCACTTGGCCAGAGAAGAGCGCAATGACAGCAACGAGTCGCTAATATAGCTATAGCGCCTCGTTACAACCTCTGCCTATACCTTCGGGGAAAAACTATCTAAAGGTCATTGGACTTATTTTACCTGCTTTATGAAGAGTAGCGAACATGAACCAAAATGGTTTTAAACTAAGGGGAATAACATGAACCTTCATTCCATATAATTATTTTCATTTAAATCTATAGAGAATCATGTACAGTGACCGTTTCAAAAAAATTAAAATCACACAATTACAGATTCAATTTGAATAAAATCACTTGAATTGGTCAAGGAGCTGGTTTAATGAACTCGGTGGCATAGTGGTTCATTAGCTTTGACATTACGATATTGAAAACAAAGCCACTTTCGCCACGGTCAGTAAAACGATGGGTGACCAAAAAGTAATCGATCTCGAAAAAAGATCTCGAACTCTTTGGTGGTTCGGAAGGCATGTTCATATGTTTATTCTGGTTAGCTATTGCAAATTATAACCGTTTCTACTCACTAATCTGCACTGGGTCAGCGTGATGGTGTTACGGCCCGTAAGTACTCCTCATGTTTTTCTTCAAGTTGGAAGGTATGCCCAGCATTGGGACGTATATAGGCCTGTGACAATGACGATTAATAAAAAATATTTTAAATAATTGGCATTTTATATCTTCCAGATATGGGCATATGGCACATGAATTTCTCGAGATTCCCGTAGGTCACATTAATGGGACTAATGCCATTTTATAACCTAGTCATATATCAATACTTTATGCCATATTTCGCGTGTTTTTGTAGTGCATATGGTTTTCATATTAAAGAGCCTAATGAACAAACTAAATAATACACGACTATAGTGTATTTAGAAAGAAAGAAAGAAAATGTTCATTTGGAAATTATTAAAAATAACAATAATACAAAGTTAATTAAAATTTACATTAAGTATGCCAAACTGGTCTCAGCATGTGTCGAGGCATTAGCCGTGACGCTGGTCTTCCGTGGATGCCAAAGAAAAACAAATAAAAATATATACAAAATTAAATAACAATAACAATAGTTTTGCACATTTAACACAAATTAAACATTCATCACACAAAGTTATATGCTGCGACTATAATGCTTCTATCTTGTTCACCAGTCATGTCTGTTGGTTGTATAGAAAAAAGTATAACTGCGAACCAAATGTCATCAATCACATACCTAACTACCGTAATAAAATCTGGTTTAACCGTCAAGCAGATAACCATCTCCCTTCTCTTTCATACCTGAACTATTATTATGAATATGTAATTAAAAGGTACACGTCTCTTAAAATTTTTACCGTTACAATAAAAGATTAGATCTGGAGTTGAAAAGACAAAAGGTTTTTAGTTCCAACGCGGAATTGCTCATCTGTTTCGTAATAATGATATAATGGTTAATTATATTAGGACTACATAATATTATTTTATCTTCGAATGAGCCCCAAATACAAGAAATTGTGTAATGGCTATTTACTATAGCTGTAAATCATGTTTTGTTGATTCTCGGGGAATATCGCGTAAATTTACATAATTTATTCTTAATTTTTATTGAACGAAATCAACAAACAAGCAGACTGCTAGTTATATATATACATTTTTTAAAGATAAATAATTAAATAAATATTTTCAGACACCTATGTTGATACCACATTTCAACATGTTACGGATACTTGATGACGGATAAATGAATTCAATTGATAAATACATATAAATGTACAGAATTTATAAAATACATAATAATATATAAATATCCAAGACTGTAGAACAAATGCCTGTATTCATAACACAAAAATTTGCCGCCACCGGGAATCGAACCCAGAAGCTCTCGAGATGGTGACGCCTTGACACAGGCGTACAAACCACTCGACCACGGAGGTCATCATTAGGTTGGGTTGGGTTGGGTTACGACCATTGGATTTAAATCACCTACAATATATTATATACTCTATATCAAGGAGAGACTTGCAAATTACAGAAATCACATAAAATATTGCCAACTTGAGGTATAACATACATACATACATATAAACACGACTATTATCCCCTAGGGGTTAGTCAGAGACTAGGCCAAAGCACCGCAAAAGTAGTCCACTGCCATAGTCCGCGCTTCACCAAGGAGTGGCTGCACTCAGCGTGACAGGTGGTGAGCCCGTCGTTATTGAATGTAGCTATTTGAGGTATAAGATTTCACTAAGTACACCTTTCCGAATCATGTATCAATTTCATGATACACTTATGTATCGGTAATGGTAAGATAGTCATAGATAAACATCACAAGGAGATTGCAATCAATAGAATAGATTATACAAAGGAAGTTTTATCTTGTTAGCAATTTAAATTTATCTAATCAGTTGATATTTCAAACAAATCAGAGAACAAGCAATCAAAACTTAATATTTATTGTTACCTTTTACTATTAAATACAGTATCAGACGTTTTTCTATGTACTGCCGATTCGTAGTTCATTTGCTAAGTTTTAATCTGTCCTCAGCCTATATACGTCCCACTGCTGGGCACAGCCTTCCTCATGGAGACACTCATGAGGAGCATGGGCCGTAACACCACCACGCTAGCCCAATGCGGGATGGTGGGTAGAAACAGTCGTAATAGCGACCGGGACCAAAGGCTTAACGTGCGTTACGAAGCACGGAGGAGCTCGAGATCACAAAGTTTTGGTCACCCATCCAAGGCCTGACCATGGCTAACCACTATGCCATCAAGTTTTAATATACGCAGAATAAACAGTACAGATAACATCACAATATTCTACGTTATAAAGTAGGTATTGGTTTGACTTACAAAATGTTAATTTTGTTCTATGATGTTAATCAAATGTCTTTCTATTGGTTATGCTGAAATTATTGAAATTAGACGGTCCATCAAAATTAATTATATCTGCAATGAATTGTAAATGATGAACGTTTTGAATGAAATGTCTAAATTGACATTCATCGGAGTGATGAACGTCAATTTAGTCATTTCATTTTCGACATTTCATTGATGATGATGATAATGAACCGAATAATTTCAGCTTAGTGTTGTGACTTGAGAAATTTATTGCAACTTAATTTATGCATATCCAATGCATAAATCATGACAAATGCTACTGCAGTAACTGATTAAGTTTAAGTTCTTTTTAAATAACGCTAATTACAGTAAAATACGTGAGTGTCTCAGTTTTTACTTAATACACTTAACTTCGTTCGTTGACCCTGTATTACAGTCAATTATTATTCTACACCCAGCTGGTTTTATTCGCTCTGTCTTATTATATTAAGTCACAATAATTACTGACTTATTGTTGTATACGACAATCATTACATTACAATATACCATCATAATCATTTTTCAAATTTTAAGAATAGACAATCCTCAAATCGAGTGATTACTTTATTACATACGTCATGTATTAATTTTAAATAAAGTAATTATAATATGGCCAAGATTTTTTTGACAAATACATTTTCAAAATAAAACATAAAAATTATAAAACAGCTTTCATCCAATAAACAGGTGGGTTCAGGTAGTTTTTAGATAATTTAGTGTTGACTTATTTTGCTTAGTTTAACTAATTGAGATATTATTATGATTAAAAAAAAGAAGCACTATAACCATGGACTTTAGAGTTTCATTATGAAAAATTATGAAAATCGACATTTTATTGCAAAAAACACGGATAAACCGCACAGCAATGCATTATTACCGCCACTTTATTATAAATTATTAAATAAAAATTGTGCAATAAACATACTGCAAACCTGAAATTACTTCATAAAACTCACACACCGCGACACTTTCACGCATAACAGTTTTAATTTAATACAAAATTTTAACAACAACAAAATCGCTCATATACCAATGGAATAGAGTATACTAATTCGTAAATCTGCGGTAAAGATTCAGAGGCAGGCTTTCTCTATGGCTGACATGACGCAGCTATTGTTATTGAATGAGTGATGTTCGCTAATCTTCGCTAATAACGACGTGTGGTCGCACTGACCGCGTTTGGTTAAAATTTCATAAATAGATCTGTTGTTACATATAACATTGTATTTTTCTGTTGAATAATTTTTATGTAGGTCGTTAGTGTGTTACGAATTGGTCTGCAAGGTGCAGAGCGAAATATTGAGGTTTTTGCCAATGACCTGTTGTTTTAGATTCTGTTGCTCTATACGATGTTCACTTCATTTGTCTATTTTCTTAATATCTATAATATTGGCATAATTATACTAGTTATAATTTTATTATTTGCAGAGATTTTCTGTAATCAGAAAGATCACAATATATTATTTATCCTACAATGTTATACAAGACCGACACTATTATTAAAGATAAGAAAATCGTAAATTAACAACAAAAACGTCTAATCCCTTATCGGTTCGTGGGAACTCTAATCGCGTAGTAACTCCCAGTTTGGTAATTATTTATTTTAATTGTGATTAACTCCTAATAAAGATCGAGCAGTGAGACCACAACTTATAATCTTAATTAGCTCACTACATAATGAAAATGATAGAATGTATTCGCACTTCTTAACTGCATTACTCAGATTATTAATACTGTGTGTAGCCTATTTACTACGTATTTACAGCTTTATTCGGTATGATTCGAAAATGTATTTTAACCGTCAATCATAACATGATTGCTCAAACTGGAAACTATATTCCATTTCAATGTTGCAAATTGTTTTTAACCATAAGCGTCTATGTTTTCTTTTACTTTGCTTATTTTTTTCAGTAATGAGATAAAATTACTATGTAAAAATCATTTTAAATGTTTGTATATTTACGGTAGCTCATAAAAGATAGAGCTTTTGAACTATGTTAGCATCAATTATGAAAAGATATTGTTTTAATTATTTTTAATTTATAATAATATGAGTACATATTTCTATTTTTCATAACCATTACCTTCCACTTATTGCTGGCGAGGACAATTAAAAAGATGGTCTCTTTTGTACTAACTTTATTAAACTGGTTTGTCGTGTTAGAAAAAAACTGAAGAAAAACTATTGTTTGAAAATATTAAAAAAAAAATGAAACTGACACTAGAATTTAGAGGTTTTAACCAAAGGGAAAAGGTCGTAGCTATGCTTCTCGCGAACAATACTAATAAACATTAACAAAATATCATCGCGCCTCTTTTTCGAAGGGGTAGCCATTCTAAGATTATAATTTTATTACTTAAAATTTAAATAGCATCAAATAACATTGTGTTATTATAATCTTTCATTAAAATAAAGTTCGGAAAAAAATATAAAATTTTCTATTTAAAAACATTGTAATGTAAACCTTTTATTAAACCACAAGAGTTTAAATTAAATCAACGTTCTGTTTTCAGGACAAACAACGACCTCCTATATACAACCCTGAGGACTATGCCACCTCGCTGAAGAAATGGGGCAAGAAGACGGGAGCTGGGGGCCTTTACGAGCCCGAGCCTGGGCAGGAAATAAACAAGTCCAGGACATTACCGAACCAGAGCAGTAAAGACTTCAGGTACAAAATACAACAATCAACCTTCTTAAAAAATGAGTTTTAAGACCCTCAGGTAGACCACGATATTATGTTGCAGTCAAAACTCTTAACCAGTCAAAAGCACTATTGACTAGCAAAATTAGTCAAAGTACTTTTGACTTAACAGATTGGTCCAAAAGTGGTTTTGACTGAAAATTAATGGTTATTAGTACTTTTCACTACAAATTTGCGGTTAAAAGTACTTACCTAACCTAACCATTCAACCAACCAAACTTTTAACTGTTATTTTAGTAATAATAATAATAATAATAATAATCTTTATTTGTCATAACATAGGTACAGAACATTGATTTTACAGAAACTTAAATTAGGTATCACTATGCTTCACCTCAAGGTATACAAATATTTTTTTTTTTTAATTAAATCAATTAAGCACATTTTTTTTTAAAGTCAGTTATTATTTAAAAAAAAAGAATTACATGCTCTTTATTATTGAAAAGTTATTTGAATTTAAAATGTCAAGAATTTTTTATAAAATATAAATGCATTTTATTGTGTTACAGAAAAATATACTAAATACAATTCACTTTTAGGCTGTCACACTTGTTATTTATTTCTGGGTCATCTAAAAATTCATTAATTGTATAATAACATTTTTGTATTAATAATGATTTTAATTTCTTTTTGAAACATGTTACAGAGAGATCTTTCCATTTATCAGGAATTTTATTATAAATGTGTGGGGCCATTCCGAGCACACTTTTCCGAACTAAGGCGGTTTTGGATTTATATTCTGAGATTTTTTTCTCATATTGTTTTCTCATTGGTTGAATAATTTAGTCAGAAGTATTATTGACTTTTGACTAATTTTGCTAGTCAATAGTACTTTTGACTGGTTAAGGCCAATTGCGCGGTCGAGAGTTAGCACAACCCTGGGGCAAATATATGGGCAAACCCTGGGTTAGGCGCTAACTCTCGATCGTGCAATTGGCCCTAAGAGTTTAGACTGCAACATATATAACGCGTTCTACGGGAATCGTCGCCGCGTAGGAGACGATGCAATTCCGCGAGTATTGCGTTGGCGACGCGTTTTTGTTGCGCTCTATGTGCGTTATCGGCACATTAAAAAAACGTTGTGTTCAAAGGCCCTTACAATATAAAACACTTGCATATATATAATTCAAAATAGTAATAAAGAAACACAGGTACTTATCTTTACTTTTAAATCTCTAAATTCCCTTTACTCTTCCACAGGAATCCATGCTTGGGAATTGGTGAGGAGATGACTCTACGTCAGTTTGGCACTCCCAGCGAGCTGCTTACGAAGCTCAGAGCAGACCTAAGACTGTCTTTCCCAAGGTAAAGTACCAAAATATTTCATAAAAATAAATGTTTGCTTTTAATTTCAATATTTTGATAATTTGAACATAACTACATACAAAAATTACTCTAAAGTATTTTGTAATAGTATTTCTTTCTTTATGTTAGTTATTTTGCTATAATATCGTGGCATAGGGTCACGTAAAAAAGTGCTCCGAATTTGAGTACAAATTACTAACATATTTTTAAGTTACGGCTTTTCCCGTACCACAGCTGATTTGACTATATTACGAATTTACGAGTATTATTGAATGAAAGTGCCAGTATTTTTTGAAGTTTAATATGTTGTAGTTCTATTAAATAACCAACAAATATATTATTTGTTAACAAATACTCGTATTCATTTCTTCATACAAACTGTTACTACAACTGCACTCTGGGACGATTCTATAGCTAGGTCATTAACCTTCGTTTCAAGCTAACAGTCAAATTATCAAGTTTTTTAAGATTTGAAGAGAGTCTTGATCCAATATAAGAATGAACGATCTCAATTCAACTATAATACTTGTAAAACGTGATTAAAGACAAACCAATGTAATCACTCTTCTGTGACGAACTTTGACCGTGTCAAAAGGTCCAATCAAAGATGCTTAGAATTGAGTAATACAAAAGAATAATAAAATAGTCACGGGTTTTGACGCAAGAAGACCAAACTGACCACTTCGGTCTATACGGCCTTTAAAAAATTTACTCCAAAGAACCTTTGCTGAATCTGCATCACGCCTTTATGTTGGTGCTTTACAATTATAATAAAAATTACAAACACAAAAATAAATATTTTCTCTATCGAATTACCTGGACTTTAAAATACAAACATCAAATTCAAAATGCAGTTTTTAGAAGAATGTCTAGACTTTATGTCATTGTTTATAACCTTCCCTTAATAAAGTGCCTGTTAAGCGCTAGTAAATGCCCACCTAAGGCATTATTTTTCTAACATGATATTTAAGGGCTGTGATTACTATACTACCATAATGGCACAGATTATCCTAGCTGCGATGATCGTCTACTTTACAGTAATATCAATGTTGCAGAAATAGTTAATAAGCTGAATAGCTATAATCCGGTAAGGGCCCATTAATGATGATATTATGGAAAGTGTAAAAAGCGCTTTAAGCTATAAAAGCGTACCTGTATAAAATGTTGGTAGTAATTTATGACAAGGTTTAGCTGTGGCTTAAGTAGATACAACGATTAAGATTAAAATGACATTATAAAGGGTACGAAGGTAAAGGAGTGAATCAAATAAAAAACTTAACGAATCTTTTTTGTTTTCTATACTTACCTCATACATGTATAGACAACAGCATACAGGTTCCAAAAAGACAGGCAATTTATTTTAAAAGACCAACTCACATGAAAATAGCAAATTTATTGGTGAACATAAACTTTATGATAATTATAAACTGTTATGCACTTAGATTTTAATGACTGGGCCCAATATTAATTATACTAAAGTGCCAGCTATGAACAGAAACCATTTTGAAGATAATAAAATGTTTTGTCTTATTTGTATATTTTCGCATAAAATTTTCAAGATATCCCGTAAATTCTTTGTGTTTTAATACTGCGTTGTGTGTTTTTATATTGCAAGGTAACTTTGATGGACGGATATAATACAGAGACCAATTTATGTCGATATTCTGTACCAAGGCACTACATAATTTTTAGCATCGTATAATTGTTATTTTTTAAAAGCTTGCTAACAAACTAGGCTGGTTAATAAATATTATTATAAAATATTTCATTAAAATCAAAATTAATTAATTTCAAAATAAAATAAACTGAAGGAGATTCTTCAGAGGAGAGTGAATTTTCCAGAGTGAGACGTATGCCTGAATCTGTTTCTCTCACACAACAGCTAGGCGCATTGCTATTTCTTGGCTTGAACTATAAAACGATCTCACTTTTAGTTGCGCTAAGAAATGTCAAGAATCTTAATTTCTATGGGAAACGCAAAATGCGTCCCTAGCGGAAACTAGTAGAAATCACATTTCTATAGAAATTGACTAACTAGTCATGTATATAATCTGAAAGTTTTACGTTCTGTGATATGCTGACGAGCTGATATCCGTATATAATACTGTAATTTCAATAATTCTCATAATATACGAGTGACAGAAAACAATAGAAAAGAAAGAATTGGGAACCGGGTAGGGAAATTTTGATGAAATCTATTGTCATTATTACACATAATAATATATATTAATAAAATAACTAAATCCTAATCAATTAAATTATACACCCGTCTATGACGCTTATTGCTCTGGTAAACGTAACAGTTTTCACTAAAGATCACAAAAAGAAAAAATATTTTAGGTGAAATCTATTTCTCTGTTTTGAGATTTCACTCAGCGCTACGCTAGTTAAGGTTGCCTTTAATATACGGTTCAATATAGTTAACGTCTAACAGTTTGTTTTCCTTAGGGTAAATTCGACCATATTTCGATGAGCAACACGGGTGCAGTAAATACTAAAAATGCTTTTGCTGGCAGATGCGCACACGACCAAAAATCAACAATTTTTATCTTTAACCATTTAAAGATAAAAATTGCTTTGCATTTAAGCTTTCGTCGAATTCGACCGAAATGAGCTAATAAATATTTTTCGTCCAGTTATTAAATTTTCGGAAAACTGATTCAACCTAATACCTAGTAGGATCTCTATTTGACATGAAAACGTGAATCCACATGATAAAATCAAATAAATAGGATTAATCTTAAACTAGCCCTGTTTTTATTTGATAACAACAAGGCCATTCTTTGGCCATTTTTTTTTTATAAAAGTAAGATGAGTAAATAGTTTACTTTTTAAAAAGTCAATCTGTATCAAAAGAATATAACACTTGTATCTCATAAGATATCTATTAGGGCTATTGAAATGCCCCATTTGATTTCCTACTTCAGTTAACACGACATTAACATTAATATGAACAGGCAATTATGACAACTATAAACTCACTTTAATTATTGTCATTATAAACAGTACAATATCCAAATTACAACTAGAGAGATGCACTGAAGAAAGTTATTAAAGTAATCTGTGACATAACTCTCGAGTGATGTTTATTTTATAGGAGATAGCGGAAAATAATAACGCAATAAAGTTAAATGTTTCCTAATTGTTCACAATGTACGATTAAATTATAAAGAATAACTAAATTTTAAGATTCACTTCTCTATAATATCTAAATTAAATAGGATAACAAAATATTACAATATAATCCCTTTTCTGAAGTCAGTTAAAAATTGTGGAGCTAGTTGAAACATATTTATATCATTGGAGTCTGTTTAAATTTTCTTAGCGTAGCCACTGATTAATACCAAGCCTTATAAGATATGCATTTCTACATCCTTTGCAAGCCTGTTTTGCCTCACAAATAGCTTTTGGTGTTTTCTTTTTGTAATTGTGAACCGTCAAATATAACCAGTAATTTATAGCCGGGTGCTCATAGAGATTCAATCTAAGATTAAGATAGAATACTCTATGTTCGCTCGTAACAGTTATTTGATACTTTATTTTACATAGAAGTTAACGCCTACTGAAGATATATTTTCTCTATCTATATATTTCTCATCTCGTAGTTTATTCTTTATAAAAATAGCATATTTAATTATAAAACTCGTATAACTACAAATTAGAAGAGAATACAATTAGCTTCCGTCAATAGATGCCTCAGTATTTTTCTGAAATTTATAATGTAGTAATGATTTGGAGCTGTAGGTTTTGGGAGGTTTTGGGTCGCAACGAAATCTTATGATGGTTATTGGTGTAAAACTTGTGGCATACTATTTTAAACAATGTAAATAATCATTCGTTATTTCATAAAGCAATTTGGTACCTCTGCCTATCCCCTCGGGAATAGAGAAGTGAAGAGATGTTGGTTTGTATTAAACAATATCTTAGCTTATAATATACTAAGCAAATTTTTCAATGCGAGTCATAAACTTATTGAATCGTATGTATTACAACGAATTATATTGAAATCATCGCTCATATTGTGGGGCCTGCGTGTTTTTAAATAATTTTTTTTACATTATTAGCCACTTAAAAAACAATTTGAACAAAAAGTCTTTAGTAGAACGCTTATGTCATGGACCCACATTAAACCTCATTTTCATGGCCGTATACTTATGGCCTCTTGTTTTTTGTTAAATTGCAAGGACTGTTTCACAGAAGCAGTCATCTGGCAAGTAATTATACTTATGCCCACAAATTATACACCTCTCTCAATTCCTGTCTAATGGGATCCTGGAGACACTATTTTTACATTTTACTCATTGCGGCAGACTGGCGACAAACTTTTTTTTAATATTGCGCATGTGGTTTTAATTTATTTAAAACTATATACTACGACGAAATTATGTTTTGAATTGCAAATTTATGTAGACATTTTTGACAGTTAATGATAGGAAGTATAGTCCAGTTTTTATATTAATAAATTAGTCTGTCCCTAAAAATCATACTTTGTTTATTGAAATCAATTCTGAATTATATGAATTTAAAATACTGTTTACTTTCTCAGTTTTGTCCAAGAATTCGCCTGTGAGCCGCTAGATGGCGTGACACTGCTATTAGAACTCCTGCGAAACGTACAGCTCAGCCAATCAGGAGATGGCGCGCGTGGGCCTCCTGCTGTTAGACGAAGACCTCTATTAGACGAGCTTGCCTGTTTGTAAGTAAAAATAATGGTATTTTTAATGTATTTCTTGAATAGTTAGAGTTTATCGCATACCTAAAAGTTCAGTCCATCGACATTATTCTTGGTGGATTAATGTAATATTCTACAAGTATAATTTACGTTATTTCGCAGACAATGTCTTTGGAGCTGCTGCAGTAGATACCCTGACTGCGTACGAAGACTTGTAGCTGGATCTAACGGAGTATACACATTGACCGTATGCATCATGTCTACTGTAAACAAATCAAGGATATTAGCGTTACAGGTCAGCACAATAGAGTATGTTTAGTCTCTATGCCTTTTTGTGTTTAAATTTTGGTAACTTTTTTAGTTTATTAATCCGTACAAACAAATGATTTGCACAGTAAGCCAAAAGATTTTCCTAAATTTATACCTCTCTTTGCAGCTCCTCACAAAATCCTGTTATCCACCAGCAAACGGTCACAGCATGGTCTCAGAGTCTCTCTCTACCCTCCGCCTACGTTACGGAGAACCAGTCCGCTTTAGATTTCTCGTCGGAATGCTACAAAGCACTGGAGGATCAGGCGAACTACAGGCTGCAGGATTGTCCTTCATAAACGCGCTGCTCATCAGCGCCCCGACTCCTCAGAGAAAGCTTTATATCCAAGCCGAATTAGAACAAGCTGGATTTGATATTGTTACTTTGAAAAAGGTATTGAAGTCTCATTTTGTTTAAATTTGATAAGTGAAGTTATAAATTTACTACTCAATCTTGATTTGGAGTACGTTATTAATCTTAATATTTTTTCCTTCATTTACAGATGGTCAGCAAACTTCCTAATGGAAATGATTTAGTAATAAAAGAAATAGATAAATACGAAAAACAGCTTATTGATATAGACACATTAAGTGAGCAAGCAAATGAAGCATTAAAAGAAAAAGACGATCTTCGACACAAACTAGAGCTTTTGGAAAAGAGAGTAAAAATATTGCAAGAAGAAAAAGGAATTTTGCTTTCATTGGAGAAATGCCTGAAAGAAAAGTGCTGCGAGCTACAGGAGGAAGTGTCATCGCTTCGATCAGAACATGGCAATTCTAACAGAAAAAAATCATTTGGCATGAAGAAAAAAAACTCTGTACACAAAAATAGAGGTTTGTTCATTGAATGCTGCTAAAGAACGTTAAACAGTTCACAATATAATGAATGATTAAAAAGAAATAATAATATTAAATATTTATATTTTCAGATGAGTCATCGCCACCAGAAGATGAGGGTATAAGTTCATCGGAGAGATCATTGAGTCCGGAAGGTGATCCTCAACGGGAGTCCTTAGTGTACGAAGTTTTTAACGTAAAAAATGAGACATTCGATATAATGCGAAATAAACGTCCATTGCATAAAAAACTTGAGACTACAAAAAAGAATACTGATAACAAGAAATCATCGGACGATGAAGACGAAACAACAATAGATGAAGTAATTCAGGAACTAAGGAATATTGTAAATCATGCTGAAACAGAACAATTTGTTAAGGAAGTTGAAGCATATACTGATGACAGATCTTCAAGATGCAACCAAACATCAGAAATCAACGTTTCAGTAAAAACTCTAGAATGCAAAAAACACAAAGACTCTGAGAGAGAAGATTCAATAACTAGCACCAGACATAGCATACAAATTACCAGCAGTGGTGAATTCGCACATGAAAGCAATGAAGATGACGAGGAATCTGAAATCGTTCCTAGTAAAATATTACCACATCCACCAAGGAAAGCCAAGAGCTTAATACATTTGTTTAATCCGCCCGGTGAACAAGGACTATTATACAAGCCACCAGATTTATACGACGATACCTTCTACTCAAGTGACGAAGGATCCGATTCCCTTCTGAGTGCTTCGCGTTGTCAAAATCAAGTGACTAAAAAACCATCAGGTTCCAGCTTTGACTTTCACGAGTGTCGAGCTATGTTTAACTCCATGGTTGAGAGGGAAAAAATTGACAACGTTAGAGGCAAAAGGCACAAAGCTAGATCTAGAGATGGATCAAGGAAAACATCTATAAAACGAAGTGAATCCTTTCAAACTTCAGAAAAAGGCACACGTCAGAGAGAATACATTGACAGCATGTTTTACAATGATACTTCAATGACAAGGTCTGCTACACCCTTACAAAGGTCCAGTTCGAAATGCAGCAGGGTAGATGAAATTGTGAGTTTAATTGAATCTAAGAAGCTAACAAAGAGTTTGGATAGAATCGATGAAGGTTTAAATTCTATGGTAGATATTGTAATGCTGTCAGAGCCCAAAAAACCTTCTTGGCCTTACGAGAGGAGACAAAGATCGTATTCAGGTACGAGCAGTGATGGTAAGGAAACTCCACTGGTCCCGGTTACAAGATCAAATAGCAAATTAAACGGTTCCCATCAGAGATATGATACGTCATCCAGTAATAAAATTAAAGACGAACTGCCAAAATCGGAATCTCCCCAAAAATTCTACTTACCACATTCAAAAATGAGTACTGGATCCTTTGAAAATCACAATACTTCTTACAATAGCACATTTTTGGTTAAGCGTGGTCATAGTAATGCAGGATTTTATTCTGGTTCCCATATGATGAGAGACGCACCCGCGAGCATGACCAGTCTTGTAATGACTGGAACCCACAGTCACGCCGATTTGAAGCGGACCCTGTCACCAATGGGATCATCTAACAGCTTTGGCCTCCACAAAGTAACGGATATGCCTTCTGGATTGTATTGATGTACTCCGATAATTAATTTTTAATCTAAACCAACGACTAATTTAAGGACTTGTACCTAATTATGTTGTCTAGTGCAATATTAAATCCCTTTATGGGAAAGTAATTTCTTATTACAGTCAGTTTGTGTAAGCGTAGAACTATATCGCTTGGGCTTATGAAGTATGAATATTTTTTTAGAACTGACTATCAAATTATCTATTAGTAAATGAGAGCCTAACGAATTAAAAACAGTATCTTGGTAATTTTGTTAATTAGCAAAATTGGCTTAAGATCACACGATTCAGTTCTGATTGTTGCCAGATTTTGTTTCGTTTTTATTTCCCTGCATGTTTTTTTACAACGTTCTCTATAAAGAAAACTATTTTCTTTTCTATTTTTTTTCCTTTCCGTTTTCTAATTGTGTGTCCGTTGCAATATTTACGCGTTAATACATACATGTTAATTTATTTTCAAAGCTCAAGACTGCATGTCTGCTAAGATATTTTGTATGTAAATATTGTATAACATTAGGATGTGCTTGGCATCGTGAAATGGTTATCATAAATATACTTATTACTTATACTTTTCAGTTTCATTTGAAACCACACACATGATTAATGGGGCATTCCAGTTATTGAAATTGTACCTTATCCAAGTGATTTCGGTGTAATAGCATGATTCACCTTAAACAAAAACTACATCAACAGTATGAACAATATTTATTATTATCTAATATAGGTATACGAGTATGTACAAGACTTAACCCATTTAATATATAAATGAACGATTACTATAACCTATAGGCTTGCTTCAGCTTCCCTCATGAGACCTAATACCTTTTCATATAACCGACCTCTAACACCACTTCCCCAAATGAAGTCTAGATGGTCAAATGTTTCACTTGGTACTAAGAATTTACCCTGAAGGTTTGCCAGTTTTGTAGCAAGCAATTCAACGTCCTGAGGATGAACTAGAGTATCTTTTGTGGAGTAATGAAGGTAAGCTGGTACGGTGATTCTGTTTAGGTTGAAGTTTGGAGGCTCGGGACTTCCATAAACGGCTAAATTTGTGAGTCTGCTGTTGTAGTTATAGCGTCTGAAGGAGTTGAACCTGATTCCTTGACCGTAATGCGTGAACTGCCGAATTGAAGCGCCAGCAGGTGAATGTCCAAGAATTTTTGGCACCACGGTCTAAAAAGATAGAATTTTATTCAGTGTCGATGAAAAACAAATTAAATATTATTCCACCATTACAAAAGTCAACATATATTTTGAATTCGTTTTGTGTTGTTGGCTAATCAATTCGTCGTTCGTCGTCGTAGTTCGTGGATCATAATATACGTCAAATTCAGCAAGTATAATTAAGAACAGTTGAACAATTTATAATAATGAAATGCTTCAAATAAGATAGTAATACAAAATAGTTAATGAATACCTCATTATAGTAGTCCGATCGGCCGCTTACTTCCACAGAGTTACATAGATCTTCGAAGGAAGAACCAGGTGAGCACAGGGTTTCAATGAACCAATTAATAAACTCGTGGTTCCCGAAAACTTCAGCTCTATTCATTGTAAAAGCAGCCAACTGAAAACGAGTTAAGTTATTGTAAAAAATGTGATTTACAAAGAACAGGAATATTTGTAATTTTTAAAACAAATAATCATATATAATTAAATTTTTCAAGAATCTTTTTGTCAATAAATTACTATACATTAAGATGTATGATGTATGTTGGTGTATTAATTGTATGTTAAGAAATAACGTAATTCTTCTTCCCCATTTACGAACCTCAATGAAAGCCTCCATTGACGCCAAGTTTGTAAATACTGGATGTTCGTTGTAACTAAAGAAGGAAGCAGGTGCCAAGCCTTGGAAGGAGATGAACTTCTCATTATACTCTGGTCTCAACGAATTGAGCACTAAGAATACTGTGCCTCCTTGAGAATGTCCGATGTAGTGAAGTTTCGTCTGGCCAGTAAGTTCGAGAATATAATCGATGAAGGCCTTGAGATCGATGTTGCCGATCTCTTCCCAACTAAATCTCCAGAATTGGTTTGAAGTATCTGGGTTCAGAGTGCGGTGGCGACGAGAATAGAAGTTCCCTCTGGCATTACCCATCCATACATCGTAACCTTCATCAGCTAGAAAATATCCTAGAAAAAAATTAAGAATTTATAAAACAGTGTTTCATTGATACATATAATAAAACTGAAAATAAATTAGTACATTGCATATATTTTGAAAAATTTAATGGAGGTGTAATAAGTAATCGATGAACATACTAAATCGCCATTTTTTACATTTTGTCTGTCTGTATGTTTGTGCACGCATCACGCAAAAACTATTTGACGGCTATCCTGTTTAACATCTAAAATAACTTTTACTGCAGAAAAATGTCTCAGAACTTTTTTTTTTTTTAGATTGTTTTAGAAAGAATTTTTAGATTGTTTTATAAAGAAAAATATTGTTTTAGAAAGTGAATTGAAATTTTTAGTAATGGGCTATAGTGTGTTAAAAGAAGCCTACAGCATTCTTCACGAAAGTAGTCGTAATGGACAAAAAGATTTTTTTTATTATCCCAAAAAAATAAACAATATTAAATAATTTACAACTATAATTATTGTTTATTTTAACTTTATTGCATTTAAGTTTATTTAATTTGTGGATAACAGAAAGATAATCTATGCTAATATTATTAAGCTGAAGAATTTGTTTGATTGAACGCGAGTTTGTTTGTTTGATTAATCGACTACTGGTTCGATTTGAAAAATGCTTTCAGTGTTGGATAGCCCATTGATTCAGGAAGGCTATACGCTATATAACATCACGCTATGCCAAAGTAACTATTCCACGCGGACACAGTCGCGGGCAAAAGATAGTTAATAATTCACTCGTGTTTTTATTAAAAGCAAACTTTGATCATTTATCAACGAAGCGATAATTTCGCGACGCAAATTAATAATAAAATCTCAATGTTATCAATATTTGTATTGATCGAAATTTATCTTAATCAGATACCGCGATTTATTTGATTTTATTAATTACTGCGATTTACTAGATTAGATACGTAAAAAACATGCCGCATTTTTAATTTCTTTCATATCAAAGCATAGAATTAATATAATATTGAGTCAATAATTTTGAGTCTGAATAGGAATATGTGACCAATAATATTCCCGTTAGGAGTGTCCTTCAGTGGTTGTCTGTAGGCTCAATGGGACAATTAAATTCCCGGAAATTTTTTGCAGCCGATTTATGCATATGTAAAAAAATGTCTATACTTATATGTCGGATACTTGAGATTAGATTTAAGCTCAACCACACAAGCCATTACATAAAAAGTACATTAATTATTTGTAATGTAGACCAGCTAGCCTACTCTTGAACGCAATACCGATCGATCGACATTGAGATTGTGATGTTTCTTACTCTTCTGTGGGACACTAGGGCTATAAATGGCTTCAAATTATGCGGATATTGAGTGTCTTAAATGATATTGAGCTTAGCTGAAATTGGTACTCTCATACCGCCTCTTTAGTCTCGGCATTTTGAGATATTGGATTGTGTTAGAATGCGGTTGAGAGTAGGCTAGCTGTTGTGTACCAATCCACATTGTACTACGAAATAATATTACGTACCAAGAGCATTTGAAGGTCCAAGTATCAGGTAATCAGCGGAGGAGGAGAGAAGGCCGTGCATCAAGAACACTATTGGCTTTTTGGGGTCGGGCTGGTTGTTGCGGTCGCGACCATGAGGAATACGGTGCATTGTCAGGATGTAGTTATCAGGTGTTACCACCTCGTGGGATTCGATAGGATATCCATATTTGGTTACGAGGCCGGGCTGAAACACATAACACACATAAAAAACTTAAGGAGAGAATTCCTTTTCCGTGTCTCAATATAGGAAGTATTGTCCAGCATCGGCACTTTAAAAGTTGATGACAATTGAACATCAGAATTTTGCTCATCCTACCACCACAGTGATTTACTAAAATTTTCTTATAAGCACACAGTAGATATAGTTCTACAAGTTTAAACAAAGTTGCAAAAAATAACTTAAAGCTACTTTTTTAAATTTAGATCCAAACTTGTTCCAAACTGGAACTTATATAAAACACAACTATGAAATCGTCAACACTCACCACATCCAATAAAGCGTCTTCCAAGATATCAGGATGGATATCCGGATCATTCCCATAGGTTTCTTCAATGTAATCAGCATGGGGAGACCTACCCCCGAAGACTACGGCAACAGAGGCAGCGAGTATTAAAATTTGCATCATATTGCTAGGAATACCAAACTGGTACTATAGAATAGTTGTCTGCGCGCAGCTTTTGTATGAACACTTTGGGCCGGTGCAACCGATATGAGCTATCTAGGCACATAATTGATTAGCTAAGTCAGAATTAACGATTTGCTTCGTAGTATAGCAATTCACACACCTTTTTTGTTAATGGCGGATTATTTGTTTACAGGTTTACAGGGGGAATCCATCATTTTATCGTAATTCCTTTCAATGAATTTCATTACTTAACCATAAAACGTTCAATATTACGTAGATTTTTATTCAATATTTAACAAATGCTAGAATTTCGTTTCATTTCATCGAATATTCATTATTACATAGTTCATCGTTATTTCATTTCATGTTTTATACATTTATATCGAAGAACGTTAGATCGAAGTTTTGTTTCCATATTTTTGTTTCATCGCAAGTTTCAGTTTGCAAAATTATTGAAACATCAATTTTACTTCAATAAATCAATGTACATCAAAAATACGAATTTATACTATCAATTACGATAGTTCTGTGTGGGATGTCTTTTTAGGGCATTATTTATAACAAAAATTTGGATGCAGGAAAACAAAGGTATTTATATCGACTCAGTTTACCCCGACTCCACGTAGCCACCTGCCCTACCCTTAGAGTGCAATACAAAAGCGCGGAGGGGCGAGGCGGTCCGCGAGCTGAGGAGCAGGTGGTTTGAATGTTCGCCGCCTCTCGTCGCCCGCAAGCCGAAACTACGGTATTGAGCGACAACCATCTGCGATGATAAGCGTTGCGGGGGCCGCCGGAGCTCCGCCGTGACAAAACCTATGCCTGCCGCATGATTGTTATGTAAAAAAGTATTATGGGTTCCAACACATATAAAAAACTTGTTTTTTAAATAAAAATAAATAAATAATAAATATCCTCAGACATTCACACCTATCAACTAGTCCCATTTTAAGCAACTAAATGCTGCTTGTATTACGGATACTAGATGACGGACAAATATATATAATAGATAAATACATAATTATTCAGAATATACATAATATTATACATATAAAATGAACATCCAAGACTGGAGAACATATTTCTGAAAATTCATCACCCAAACATTTGCCTCCACTGGGGATCGAACCCAGGACCTTTCGAGATGGTGGCGCCTTGAGACCGGCGTACAGACCACTCGACCACGGAGGTCATCAAGGTCGTTTTTTGCGAATAGTTTCTTTGTTAACTTTATATTTTTGTGAAACGTATGTTTGATGTACGGTTTTTCTGGGAAACAAAACAATGTTAAAGAGTTTTTTAAAAACGTTTTCGATGATATAAAACAGTGATGAATAAAATTTATCGACGAACTGAAAACTGAAAAAAAAATAATCGTGTACTAGTTTTCTATAAACTGAAATTTAATCTAAAAAATCTGTGTACTAATAGACACTCGTTCTCTGGATATCGAGATAGATGGGTGTGTACAAATAAATAAAAATAAAATGTATTAGGGTATTTCGTTGACATTCTTCGAATTATTCATATGGCCAAATTTTAAATACACATTCAGCTCTGTGACATATATTCATATAAAAATAGGTGTACTAGAATGAAGGAGTCGTTTTTCTATAGTAGTTTTCAAGATATCGACGTTCAAATGTTTTTGTATCCAGATGTATCCGAAATTGTAACATATGAATCAGAAACAGATATAAAAATGAAAAAATGTTATTGTAATTGGGCTCTTTATTAAGAAAGTTATTAAGAAAGAGAAATATTATAAATATTATTATAAAAAGACATTAATTGTGGCTTACCAACGAATCCAACTTGGCTGCGCAGGTTCAGGAGGTACGCAACACGTTCCCCGGCAGTATCTTATGGCAAAAGACTTCAATACTTGCGTGTTGGCACCGAAACGTGGCCACTTATAATGGGCCTTATAAGAAAGCTCAAGGAAGCTCAAGAGCAATAGAGAAGTTATCCTGATGTAATAAGAAACGAGAGTGACATTGGGCAAGGCAGGACCGACTATTATGTAAATCATTGGGGAAGATCTATGTCCAACAGTGTAGATTTCTCGTCTGACATGCCGACCGATCCCGGATCATCGTGATCGTTGGACAAGGCCTTGGTTTTATCCAAGTTCATTTAAGACTGGACGATTCAGCTAGGCTGTTTATCGTCTTTAGTAGATTCTGCAAGGCTTCAGCCTTGATGAAGTTATGATTTTATTGAGTAACTATGGACCTACCCCACACCTAAGTCCTTCTACAAGATATGTCTTTTCAAGTCTTGATGAAGCTGATGAATCAAACTGATTCCGACGGAATTTTAGCACCAAAATCCATAATTGTTCCCACAATAACACATTTAAATTGTTTTAAATGAAAGTAGCCTCTAAAACAGTGGGATATTTTTATACTTGAATATATTCAACAAATACAGTCGCAGTCAACTAATTAAGGACACCCTCCAGAAAAAGAAATGACGAACATAAATTTATTTACTTCAGATGTCGGTCAATACTTACAATATCCAGCAAAAGCAGAAATTAAATGAAGGAAACACACGCCACCCGACGAGATATAAAAATTTGGGCTAATTTTCTGGACGTCAAGTGAGACGTGGTAAACAGTTCAAGGCGATTTAGACCAATTCCAATACAGGGAAATATTAGAGGAAATTATGCCGCCTCATGTTAATAAAATTATGTAAACATTCCAGCATGATAACTATCCGAAACATACCGGTTGCTCGGTTTGTTTCTCTTCAGTCAGACAGTTCCAGTGTTAGATTTGCCAACAAATAGCCCGGCCTACACTCTATTTGATCGATTTTGGCACGAAATAAAAAAAAAATTGCAGCTTATCGTACCACAACATTAGTTAAACTTTATAAAGATTTTTGTAGGGCTTGTATCATCTGTGCCACACTATTATCAAGGTGTGAGTAATTAATAAAATTTTGCGTTACTGTCCCTAATTAAATGACCAGGCTAATTAATGTCTTAAATGAAATACAAAATAAAGAAAGTTTAAAGTGCCAAAAAAATCTTTTAAGTCTATCGATTGCAATATGAGCATATTATTGGCGTAAATATTGTATTTTTTTAAATAAAATTAAACTAAACTTGATACACCGGGTATTGAAATGGCCACTACTTGTACGAGTAGGGCCGTTTTTTCAACTGGCTCCAAATAATTAATATTTATTCAAATATTTGCTGCCCATAACTTTTTGTCCAGTTTAGCTGCTAACTAAATAACACTCTAATTTCAATAATTATGCAGCATGGTTTCCATTCAACGCCTTGTCAACTTAAACTATGGAATATGAATACCGGGCCCTAATCAAAAAAGATAATAATGCACATTAAGATATTAATAAGGATTATAAATATTGCGTAAAGTTTTTTATAGGTACCTGTTTTGTTTTTACATACGTCAATAGCTCGTCCACCTATAATTAATATTATTTTATTATAATTTTGGATCTTTTTAAAATTATTTTGAACAATAATTGCACGATTTGTGTTTTTGCTCTGTAATTATTTCTTGTAGATGTTAGATACAACGATACAACAGACAGAAAGTGTCAACAGACGAAAAAAGGCCTCGTTGTAGGAAAAAAGCACAAGAAACTCAGCAAGTTTATATCTTTCCTTTACATTAACATTGTTTTTTTTTAATGTCATAAACCTCAACGTCATTGAGTTTTAGAAGAAAAAAAAGATTTCTACAAATCAGATAAGCATGAATTTGACCAGAAACCAACAGTGGCACCTACATTTCATTTACCTCATTAGAATTTTTGAGACAGTGGAGTCTATTTTCTACATTATTTTCAAAAATATTTAAGCCATTAACTAATTAGTGGCCTTAAAGTAATTTTAATATTTTTGCCAATTTTATGGCGCTCAACAATTATTTTTTGTCTACTGCGATCCAAATCTACCCAGATAACAATTTTTTTTCCAGTATAATGCAATTTGAAAATATGTTATCCAAATGATTAGCAGAATGTAGGATGATCCTCGTGGGTTCAAAGATAATAATCATAATGAAGATTAAATCTAGTCTTCTCATTTAGCCCACATAGTATTTTTCAGGAATCGGTTCTCTTCACCGATAACTCTACGACTCTAGAGCAGTGTGATGTTGAAGATTATGTAATTCCTGTACGAAATTCCCTATCAAATTATTATTTTTCTGTCTATGCTCTCTATTATTCTCTCTAATTATTATGGGCTAAACGTAAAAGTAATGCAAGATAATATTTTCTGGTGCTCTAATGTTGCGAGTTGCACCTGCGAATTTATGTAATGACTGATTGTGGAGTCACGGATGCTGTCGCCAATCATCTAACAATTGGATATATATTTAAACAGATAACAACTAAAGCGTTGGACACACGATGTGTTCTTGGTTAAAATTACATACATACCGTAAGGGTTAGTCGGAGACTAGGCAAAAGCACCGCAAAAGCAGTCTATTGCCATAGTCCACGCTCCACCAGCAGTCACTGCACGTGCTCAGCGTGACAGCCCATCACCGCTATAAGCTATTGGATGGTTATGCAGTTCTTAGAACGGTGCGGTTAAGATTAAAAGTTATTAAAATTAGTTAATTTCTTTCCAATATTAAAAACTTTTCTCAGTCTCACTCAGCGGTGTAAAATAAATATATAAACAATATTCAATCATGCTGCTAGCGTTGTCCTATTCTTTCCTTTGCTGACATCAAAATCTTCTGCGATGTCTCTGGTATCGAGTATTGCCAAAGGTTACAGACTGTTGCAAATCAAATTATCAAAACATATAGTTAAAATGTGTTTCAGTCGCTCAAATTTAAACTTTACATAATTAGAATTTCAAATAGAAACAAGAAAACAAAAAATTGATATCTCTCCTTATGTGATCTAGGAGTCTACTTTGACATTTTATAATACCCTACACGTCACTCCAGTTTCGTCCATAACATAAGTTGTGGGCAATTAGTAGTGTTTCGAAGTATAAAAACATTGGTGTTCCTAGTGTCTGGCGTTATTTCTACGTATTTTCACTCTCAATTCAATAATTGACCTCAATAGGTTATGTAATTTGAGTTCAGGTAGTAAATACTACTGAAAAAGTATTGTATTTCATTTACAAAAAAACATTTAACTCGTTTATTCTGAAGTAGTTTACTTTCTGATCTATATTGATGTGCCCTTAATAATATGCATAGCATATAACATTTTTCTATATCGTTTCTAATATTTACACTATATATCATGGTAATCTAATTTAAAAGACTCAAGACCGCCATGTTGATGTTAATATTGTATAATATACGGGTGTACCTCACAAAGTAAATTGTGATTTTTTTCCATAAAATTATGTTCGATTATTTTTTACTTTGGTATTTAATTATTGATGTCAATTACAGCGTTGTTAAAAACATCTAATTGTTTGTGCACACGTTTTGAGTTTCTTACACAGTCGTAACATAGAAAAGATTCCTGATAGCATTTTTATTATTGTTGAGAATAATTATTAGACTGTGTGGTAGTACAGTACTACCACACAGTCTCATAGGGGGCTTAAAAAAACTCATATGATTATGAGAGGATTTATTATAAATTAAAACTAAATTAAAAGTATTAAAGCTGTATTACAATCTATTACTTTATGTACAAGTTTGAATCCATTTCGAAGTGTTATTGAACCATTACTAGTATCTATAGCTTCGCTTCAGCCTCCCTCATGAGACCTAAAACCTTTTCGTATAAACGATCTCTAACACTACTTCCCCAAATAAAGTCTAGATGGTCAAATGTTTCACTTGGTACCAAGAATTTGCCCTGAAGGTTTGCTAATTTAGTAGAAAGCAATTCGACGTCCTGAGGATGAACTAGGGTATCTTTTGTGGAGTAATGAAGGTAAGATGGCGCGGTAATTCTGCTCAGGTCGTAGTTTGGGGGAGTGAAACTTCCGTAATTAGCGAAGTTTGAAATCGCATTGTGGTTGTAGCGTCTGAAGGTGTTAAACCTAATTCCTTGACCGTAGTGCGTGAATTGCCGGATAGAAGCGCCAGCAGGTGCATGTCCAAGAATTACTGGTAACACAGTCTGGAAAGAGATAATAATCAACTATAATACTTTGTTGTTACCTCATCAAACCATTGGAATATTGTTTTATTATTATAGAAATCAGTAAAGGTGATAGATTTTTTATTAATCCTTATTTAGAATTTATTTTGAGCGCTTCGCTAATAAACAGTTCGTCGACGACACAGTTCTTGTCTCATAAAATATATAAAAAGTCTAATGTTGATAAAAAAATTGGAACTAAATAAAAAAAATAGGGAATAAAGTTTTTGGGAACAAATTACAGTAATATTTACCTCATTGTAGTAGTCAGATCTGCCACTCAATTCCGCTGAGTCACACAAGCCCTCAAAAGAAGAACCGGGGTTGCACAAGGTGCTAGTGAACCAGTCAATAAATTCCCGGCTCCCGAAAACTTCAGCTATACCCGCAGCAAAAGCAGCCGTCTGAAAATATAACAATTGGATTGTGAAAAAAAATTACATGGGTTAGAAATAATAACAGACATTCTAAAGAATTAAAATAAATAAAAGCAATCGTGATAGTAAAAGGTATAAAAAATTTATTTGTGTAAATTTTGAATTGAAAAGGTAAACAAAATATTGTTTTTATTACTTACCTCAAGGATAGATTCCAAGGGTGCCAAGTTTGTAAAAACTGGATGTTGGTTGTGACTGAAGAAAGAAGCAGGTGCCAAGCCTTGGAAGGATATGAACTTCTCATTATACTCTGGTCTCAACGAATTGAGTACTAAGAATGCTGTGCCTCCTTGAGAATGTCCGATGTAGTGAAGTTTGGTCTGGCCAGTAAGTTCGAGAATATAATCGATGAAAGCTTTGAGATCGAAGTTGCCGATCTCATCCCAACTGAACCTCCAGAAGGAAGTATGATCCGGGTTCTGAGTGACGTGACGGCGGGAATAGAAGTTGCCTCGGGCATTGCCCATCCATACATCGTAACCTTCTTCAGCAAGGAAATATCCTAGAAAAAAAAATACGATTCAAATAAAATTTCATATAAGTATTGCTAATAACTTAATGTTGGTCTAAAAATTTTAAACAATTTTGTCTCTCATAACAAACCCTGAATACGTGAATAGTGCGAAACGTAGCGATAATATCGTGACATTAAAAAAATTATAATCTTATATACAATAAACAATATTATAATCTGATACCATGAACTTGGTCATTATGTTAATTAATCAAGATAGTGTAATTATTCTGCTTAATTTTGTTTGGAATTGAACAATAGTATTATTACAAATAATATTTAATGTTGGAACATAGCACACTTTTACTGAAATAGATTGTTGGAAGTTTTTAATACTGTGAAACATTAATCTTAAATTAGTAATATGATGTAATATGATGCATAACTTCATATGGAATACAGTAATTTATTAATAGGAAAAGACTTGCTTTAGGAGTAATCAAGTTTTGCCTATTATAAAAGTTGATGATGGCTTTTTCATCAGATAAATTGAACGTTATCGTTTAATTCACCTGATTGCAAAAATATTGTTATCACATTTACAAAATATTTGTTAAATGTTTATTATCTTGATCATGAAAATTTATTATGTTAAAGATATTAGTGATAGTCAAAAGAATATGTTAAATGTCGTTAAAGAGAGAATTTGCTATAATGATTTTTACATTTTATTACTTGGCAGGTTGTATAAAATATTAAGATTTATTTTACTACTACCCCATATTTTAGATTTCTTGTGTGATGTATAATTTGATAATAATTCACAAGACACTGCTCCGGTCAGACAAGAAGTTATATGTATAGATTTATCTAATTTCACATTACACGAATAAAGCATATTTTAATAATACAACGTACCAAGAGCAGTTGAAGGTCCAAGCACCAGGTAATCAGCGGATGACGAGAGGAGGCCATGCATCAAGAACACTATGGGCTTGTTGGGGTCGGGCTGGTTGTTGCGGTCGCGACCATGAGGAATACGGTGCATGGTCAGGATGTAGTTATCGGCTGTAACTACCTCGTGCGATTCGACGGGATACCCATACTTTGTCAAGAGGCCAGGCTGAAAATAAAAGTATTTCATTATTATATAGCAGTACAAACTCTTTTGATTTTTTTAAACATTCTTGTCAATTGTAAATAAAAAAAAATCAAGTTTGATGTTGTCAAGAAAAAAAAAATACAAGAATTGAGTTCAACAAAAACATTTAGTTTCAATTAATAGCGTATTGAAATTCCAATAACCACAATAATTATTGCCCTTTTTTAAGGTTATCTTATAATTGCGGTGTCAACTTAACTTAAGAACTATAATTCTGAATTTAAACTTTATTTTACTAAATTCAAACGGGAGGATTCGAAGGCACGTCTTTACATGATTATGAAATTGAATATGATATGATTATTATATTAGTTTTTCAACGTTCTTAAAATTTTAACTAGTCAACAGGCACAAAACGAGACACAATAGAAACATCAAATGTTTGCGAACACCGGTGTTCGCAGTGGCCGCAAAAATATTAACAGTTAATTTTAGTAGCATAAATAAAGTTTTCCCTAACTATAGCTCACAAATAACAGAGAATGACAAATGTACCAGCACTCACCACATCCAACATAGCATCCTCCAAGATATCCGGATGGATATCCGGATTATTTGCAAACGTTTCCTCTATATAGTCAGCATGGGGCGATCTCCCCCCAAAGACCACGGCAATAGAAGCAGCGAAAATTAAAAGTCGCATCATACTGCTAAGAATACCAAAAGGTACTATGCAATGTTTGGTCTGCGCGCTTCTTTTGTAAGGAAATTTTGGGCCGGTAGAACCGATATCAGTTATTTAGTCACTTAATTGATAAGCAAATCAGAATTAACGATAAGCTTCGCTGTTAAGCGTGACTCAAATATTTAGTCATTTTAAAATTTTCAGAATATTTTGTATTATTCAATACGCTGGCAAACGACTACTCATCTGGGCCTTGAGTCTGCTAAGTACAACAATAGCAATAAAATGGCAAAATGTCTCAATGATACAATTTTTGCCATCCAGTCCTCGCCCTATATACGTCCCACTGCTGGACACAGGCCTTCCTTCGTATGATAACACATGAAAAGTATGGGCCGTAGCACCACCACGCTGGTCGAATGTTGGGTAGCAAGGGTTGCGATTGCGCCCGGGACCAAAGATTTACAAAGTCTTGGTCACCCATCCTAGGTCTACCCACGGCGAAGGTTGCATTGTTTTCTATATCGAAAGCCAAAGTTGCTCCTCACACTTCCGGTCTGCTAATATTTAAGCTTCACAAAAAACCTTTATTTGATACCTTTAAAGTCAACCAAAAGCAGGTCGATTTGAAAGATTCTGGCCTAAACGACAACCTCCTTGATGGAGTGGTCAGGGATTCTGATCGATTAGTCAAGATGTCATGGTCAAGTCCCTGTAGGAACAGTCATTGGTTGTCATGATTACGAGAAAATCGTGTTGATTGTATTTCAAATAAAACGATATACTCTATATGCAAATATATTAATAAAGTCGTGTGGTAGCGGCTCATCAAAAGAATACTACAAACCCATCTCTTCCCTTGGGTGTCGTAAAAGGCGACTAATGGACTTAGAACTGCACAACCATCCAATAACTTATAGCGGCGATGGGCTCACCACCTGTCACGCTGAATGCAGTCACTGCATGGTGGAGCGCGGATTATAGCACTGGACCGCTTTTGCGGTGCTTTTGCCTAGTCTCTGACTAACCCTTATGGGATAATAGTCGGGATTATATGTATGTATGTATAAATATATCAAAATTATTATGGTACACGCACGCGTGTGAAAAGTACCGCATGTATCGTCATCGCAGTTATTCTCCAATATTCTAGTCTAGTACTTGCTACCATAATACAGGAGTTCGGGGTTCGATGATTCGTTGAGCCAATAGCAAACGCGCAATGAGATAATTGCGTGTGCAAACCTCGAATCGGGTGAAGACGATATCCGCGGGTGGGGGAAGGTCGGAAAGACGTCGCGGACGAGTGAAGACCTCTCTCGAATCAATTCCCGAATTATCATAATTTTCTACGGTGTACGAATCCAGTAGTGATCTCGCGTGTGAAATCATAATTAATCTAGTGATTTACATATACAAACAATCAATAATTCGCTGTTGTACCTATATACAATCGCAATCTTGTGTCGTTATTATATAACGTGTAGCCGGCCGGCTCAGGAAGCCAGGAGTTGGAGAAGGAAGACCGAGGTAGGTTTGCATGTATTTGTTATTGTCTCTCAACGTATTCCTGAACCCTCGAACCTTTGGTTATTCGGCAAGTGCTCTGCTTCATGAGAACTTGACCCAATGTGGGTAACGCCACACCGCATAAAAAAATAATACTATTTATATTGTTTGTATCCATATACCTACCGTTATAGTGAGCTACAGGCTTTATTTCACTTGTTCATTCTACATACTAAAAATCGTAGCGAAATGCTCAAGAATAAGTAGTTATTTCATATACTTACAAATTAAATAATAAAAAAACTAAACTATAATACAAGGATGTATTGTGAAACAGAATAAAACAAGACCAGGGAACCTGCAGTAAAAGAGAGAAGGGATTGAAACTACCATTGTATAACTCACTATAAGCGTATATGCCGTTATAGTGAGTTATAGGCTCCATATCACTTGTTCATTCTACATATTAAAAATCGTAACGAGATGCCTACACACGAGACGATCTAGGAGACAATTTAGGGAGCTCCCCTCCACTGCCCCGATGATGGCTCGATTTAGTGACATAAGTTTATTTAGGCCTAATTAAGGGCCGATTTAAGGGACGTGAGTAATAACAAGTTTTCCTTAATACGTTTCACTGGTAAGTCCCGAGCAAATTTTGTTTCCACCAAACGAATACGAAAATAATATTTTACATAATTTTTGTTCAACGCCTTGTCAACCTAATCATTGTATGTAAATACCGGGCCTTTATCAAAAATAAGATAATAATTTAGTTTAGGTAGATTTTAATGGGGATTATTAATATTGCCTTTTTGTTGACTTTTATAGTGTGTTGCGTAACTATCAATATATCTTTCATTTGGATTGGTACGAGTAAAAGTCTTACTGGTGCACTCCGAGTCGTTTATTAACTTTTTAACGGTTTCTTAAGAACAAGATTTGACACTTATTATAATAGACATAAAGACCATTTTTGAATTCGCTAAATGAACATTAGGTTAAATGACGACAATGAGTGCAGCCGTTATTGATGTTTTAAAAAATTAAGTAGAGTATTGGTTTTACTAAACCAAAGGTTGGTTTTACTTAATATTGATAGAGTGAAGAATGAGTATATCAGGGGATGCCTGAAAGTTGCTCCAGTGATAGAGAAGTTGAGAGAAAAGCGGCTGTCGTGGTGTGGACATGTTTTGAGGAGAGAGAATGAGCATGTAACGAGAAGAGTTATGAATATGAGAGTGGATGGTAATGCAGGGAGAGGAAGACCAAAGAAGAGATGGATAGATTGTGTGAATGAGGACATGGCTAGAATGGGAGTGAATGTTGATATGGCGTGTGATAGGGGAGAGTGGAGGAGAAAGACTCGTTGCGCCGACCCCAAATGAAATTGGGAAAAGGGCAGGATAATGATGATTGGTTTTACTAACACATTATTTTAGGATGCAATAAATAAAGATGCATTAAAATTGCTCAAGAATAAGTAGTTTATTCATATACTTACAAGTAAAATAATTTAACTTAAAGAAATTATAAAAAAAAATAAACTAACTTAATTGTATTGTATTGTATTGTTGTCTTAATTGTGTAGTAATATATATTATTTTTTTTTCTATTTCTTTTTATTTTATTATATTATTGTATTTGAATTTTAGTTTTTATTATCTTTATATATTTTTTTTCCTCTTTTGCACTGGTGTCTCTTCCCTCTCCTTACTAAATCTCACACACCTGTGATAGGTTGGCTGGCAGAGATCTCTATTAGAGATAAGTCCTCCTTTGCTTACTTTTTGTATTTACTACAATTTTTGTTTATTTGTGCAATAAAGAGTTTAATAATATTGTGTATAGGACAAAAATATTTAAACGAACGAGCATTTGAATGGCTTAGTACCAGGAAACCTGCAGAAAAAGAGAGAAAAGACTGAGACTGCCATTGTGAACTACATAACATAGCTTCATAATAAATATCATGTTCTTAAGTAACAGTAAGCAGAAATCTAAATAATAGGTCTTTACCTATGAAAATGCCGTTTTTTTCTCTTAGTATTTTGTCTGTAACTATTAAGTTTCAGAGTATTCTTAAAAAATAATTACCTCCTCTAAAAATAGACCATATTTTTGAGCTCTATTGATTTGTTTTGATAATTTTTTGTAAGTTTAATTGTGTTAAAATTGGACACGGAGACAACTCTTTTTAAGTGCCTCCCGAATACATCATTTGATTTGCATTCACTTAAAAAAGATTAATAATTTTTATGATGTGTGATATCACACATATTGCTAAAGCTTGTCTTATGATACATGCTAAATATTAATATCTTTGGTTTTGTTGTCGTTGTGAAGAAAACTGAAAATAAATTTGTATGGAAAATGCAGAGTTCCCCAAAATCTCTATACAAAACGGAAATTTCATAGGTAAATACGTATTATATTATGCGAAGTTTAGAAGTGAAATAATCTCAAGTGAATCTCTATCTTGTTGGTCATTATGGTGTTCTATTCACGCCTCTTCTAAACAAGCGTGTACTGGATAAAAGTTAAGGGATCAATGTCGAAAAGAAAATTTCGAATAAACTTTCTTGGTAGATATTTTCTAAGAAAATCTTTGTTCAACATAGAAAACTAAAGCTCGATTTTATACGAGATTACAAAGAAAACACAACAAAGTAACATTTTGTGTAGTTAAAAAATTATTCTTAAAAATAATTATTTCTTTGTCACATCACAAGCATACCGCCTATCGGTTTTTATAGCTTTTTATTTCAGAGACGGGACATGACTTCCGATTCTGTCGACAGGAAAATTCAGCTGACGCGAATTTGGTGAAGCCCCCTGTTTGGGATGCACTTGTATATGTATGCATCAAATTTTAAATTTCCTCTGAGTTCAACCAACGAACAAGAGGATTCTTCGTTTAAATCTATGTGGTCTGGACCTGGTGTTATTCAAACTAAAATTCCCTGATAGTCCAACAATTCAGACTGCAAAAAATTTTCATTAAAATTCCTTATCAACAAACTTTGTCGCATCACATAGCCAAAAGGTACATGTATATAAATAATAATGAATGTTGATTGCTAAATATAATATGCTTATTTAAAATTAAATAAATAAGAATAAAGTACAAAGACAAATGTGGAACACTGTGTAGGAAATAAGGGCATAAATTTTTGGAAAAATCTATAACATGAAATCAAATTCTTTATTTGCTTAATGGTCGTAAACGCAACCACTGTGTTGCGTCAGAAATGCAAATACAAATCGAATAACTTCGCAGTTACAAGTACGTTTTTTTTTTTCATAATTCATATTTTTATTTATTATTTATTTATTTAAAACTTAGTCTATCTTTACACGTTAAACCTAATGCGATAGTTAAGACAAATACAACTACACTTACATGTATACTCTTAAATAAAATGGTGTAAACAATAACAATCTACATACCTACCTATAACAAATAGTGTACAATGCTGTCCTAACGAATTCACACAGAGAGCAGTGAAACAAGTCGACGCTGTCAGCAATTGCATGTTTTAATTGCGCGCAATAGTATTTAAAGTAAGTGTTATCGATAGCGAAAGGAGAGAGTGGATGTGTGAAGAGTAAGAGTGAGAAATTATTGGAAAAGATGTGAAATTAGTAAATATTGAATAAAATTGAGGAAAATAATTAACTCGAGAGAAGGTTCAGTGACAAGAGATTTAATAGACAACTAATTTGACATAAAGATATTAAAACCATAAAAAAATATAAAATACAAAACTAGAAAAGAGTATGACTCAGTAACATCCTCCCCTTTTTCAAAGGAGAGGCACCAATTTTCTAAGTGGCCGCTTAAGTTGACCAGCTGATGTGTCCACATCGGCGACTCTGGCTACGCCGTCTCTGCCGAGATAAATTTTGGCGATTCTGCCTTTAGGCCAGACACTTCGGGGTAGATTGCCATCAACAATTAAAACCATGTCTCCCACAGCAATTTCAGGTCGTTGACTCGCGCCTCTGGAACGGTTAAGTAGTGGCAGGTATTCCACTATCCAACGCCGCCAAAACTGATCGGCCATGCTCGCTGCCTTCTTCCAGCACAGTCTGCCGCAGAGGTCGCTGTTATCAACTTTGGATAGGACGTTGCGTCCAGAAGACGTTCCAATCAGAAAATGCGATGGAGTCAGTGCTTCAGGGTGGCCTGGATCTGGAGAAACGTGGGTGAGAGGTCTACTATTGACGATCGCTTCCGCCTCGTACAAAAGAGTCATTAAGACCTCGTCTCTCGGAGCCTTCTCCTTAAGCGTGGCCTTCAAAGCTACCTTGACACTCCGAACTAAACGTTCCCAGGCTCCACCCATAAAGGGAGCTGCTGGCGGGATGAATCTCCACTGGATCATTTCGTTTGCTGCGAATGTCGTCAACTGCTCGCCGTACAGCTTCTTGAGCTCCCGGTTCAGTCCGACGAAAGCCGTTCCATTGTCGGAATAGATTTGACGAGGACATCCGTGACGGGCGACAAATCTTCTCAAGCTCATCATGGCTGCGTCAGTAGAAAGGCTGAAGACTACTTCGAGGTGTACAGCTCTCGTCACCAGGCAGGTGTACAGCGCGACGTAGCGTTTTTCCCGCCGGCGGCCAACGGTGACTTGGATGGGGCCAAAGTAGTCGAGCCCGGTGTAAGAGAAGGGTCTCTCGCCATGTGCCAGTCTTGCAGGTGGGAGCTGTCCTACGGGAGGATTGTACGGCGTGGCTTTCCGCTGTCTGCAGATTAAGCAGTTACTAGCAACTGATCTTACTGTGCTCCTGAGATTGATGATCCAGTAAGTCTGACGGATCTCATTCACGACAGTCTCTGTATTGCCGTGCGCAGCTCTCTGGTGGAACCGAAGTACAAGTAAACGGACTGCGGGGTGTTTTCCGTCCAGTATGATGGGAGTCTTGGTTAGACTGCAAACCTCTGCGACCGCACTGATGCGTCCTGATACTCGGAGTAGGTTGTCTACGCTGATAGTGGGAGACAGGTTCAGTAATCGACTGTTCCGGGGCAATGCTCTAGCTCTTTTGAGGCAATCTATCTCCACCCTGAATGAATCTATCTGACTTTGCCATAACACATGACTCTCGGCTCTTTGTAAGTCAGTGGCTGTTAAGTCAATAGGGGTTAGAGATTTTGAGCTTACTACTCTACGGCAAATACCAAGCATTTTACGACAAAACAAGTGAGCTAAAGCAGTCGCACGTACGAGACATAACCACCTACTTATACGAACAGGACTAGCAGCAACAGGAACTAAAGGCTGATGTGACTCTTCCTCAATAGCATTACATGAATCCCTATACTTTGGTTTCAACTCGGCCTTACCAACGGTAGGAATATTAATGGCGGGCTCTGTTGGCCATTGATCAAGGTTATACAAAAAAGAGGGACCGGAAAACCAGCGGGATCCACTATGCAGCGGCTCTTTATTGAGCCGTGTGGCATCATCTGCAACGTTCATATCTGAGGGGACCCAGCGCCATTCACTGACGTTTGATAACTCCAAAATTTCGCCCAATCGGTTAGCAACGAATGGTTTGAAACTGCGTGCGGTGAACTTAGCAGTGACTAACCTATCTACAAAGCTATTAAAATTAAAACTAAGACAATCCTCATGTGGCTGCCAAACTAAACCTAATGTTCTAACGGACCTAGCTACCTTACCTAAATCTACATCTAAACTAACTAAGGAAGGATCAAGTAACAGCTCCTTGGGTAACAGAGAAAGAGCTTTTGGGTCATTTGATACCCAAGACCTCATCTCATAACCGGCGCTCTTATGTATGGCTACTATATTGGCGGCGAGCTGAGCCGCAGCAGCTGCTGAGGATGTGGATGCGATGCAGTCATCCATATAATGATCGTTGAGGATCGCATCTACAGCCTCAGGGTACCGATCTTTATACTCAAGAGCGTTTTTATTTTTAATAAATTGAGCCGAAAATGGACTCGAAGCCGCGCCAAATATCATAGAGGACATTCTATATATTTGAATCCGCTCCTTCGGAGAGTCCCGCCAAATGAAACGTTGGGCATCTCTATCTGCCTCTCTTATTTTGACTTGCGGGAACATCTCCCGAATGTCTGCAGAGAGCCCGACTTTGCCTTCTCGAAATCTATACAAAATGTCCAAAATAGAATTTAGTAAATCAGGCCCAGTTAGAAGCATAGTATTCAAACTAACACCGTGAGACTTTGCTGCCGCGTCGTGCACTATGCGAAGTTTACCGGGCTTGTTAGGATTGGTGACGCCGAAATGAGGCAAATACCAAGACCTAGATATATTTGAATTGAAATCGAAAGGACCTTCTGCATATTCTTTGTCTAGCATCGATTGGATATTCGACTTATAAAGCTTTGCATAGTCGGGATCATTGGACATCTTTCTTTCCAAGCTTAAGAACCTAGACAAAGCGAGATTATAACTGTCTGGAAAGTTGAAACTAGCGTCTTTCCAAGGAAGGCCTACTTCGAACCTTCCATCAGACAATTTCCTAGTAGTTTCCTCTAAGATTTTAACTGCTTTCGAATCATTCTTACTCAAACAATCTTTTTTACTAATGCCTAGAGAATCTAACTTATAATAGTTTTGTATCATAAAATCTAAAGTATCATAACCTAACATAGTGGAATTATCTGCAGAACTATCTATATAATTAATAATATTTACAGGTGTGGTCCTACTAGACTCAAAACCGAATAAAACCCACCCCAAATTTGTATTGATCGCGACTGGCTGCGACCTAGAGCCCTTCCGAGTTGACTTAGATAACGTTAAGTGCCAGTTGTCAATCCCAATAATGAGCTTTGGCTCACCGTGTTCATAGCACAAAACATCACTAATGTCGGACAAATGTTTGAATTTTTTAATGTCGTCAACCCTCACAGACTGTTTTGACAGCCCTAGGTTACTGATAGCCCTAGCCTTTTGAATTTTATAAGTTTTAGTGCAGTGACGGCCTTTTATGTCAAAATCAACATACTGCACTGAAACTTTTTTACGTAAACCATTCACGCAATCTAGGTGGACCTCAGACTCGGGCCCCGACGCCCCTATACGCTTGCATATGTCTGAGTCGACAAAGGTTGCTGTTGAGCCATCGTCTAAAAGAGCGTATGTATCAACACTGCCGAGTGGCCCAGAGAGTGTGACAGCAATTATTTTTAAATAAGGTCTATAATAACGTGAATCACTCTTAGAAATTGTGTGCGCTACCTGATCATTACATAGTGCTTCATGAGAAATCTTAGCATTCTGAGGTGAAGAGTCTGTGGTGTTGTCACTGCAGTTCAAATCGACATCACTATTCACCACAGCATGAGCTACCAAAAAGTTTGAATCGTGTAGAAGTTTGTGATGTTTTGCCCTGCAGCTTGAAACATTGCAAACTTCTTTCAAAGATTTGCAATATTTGTAACTGTGGGAACCTTTTTTCAAACATTTATGACAAACTTTGCTCGCTTTGACAAAATCCCATCTATCAGAAATTGACATTGCCAAAAAATTTTCACATTTATTTAAATTATGAGTTTGTTTACACAAAATGCAAGAATGTATTTCGGAATTTTTATTCGTAACGTTTAACTTAGGCAAGGAATTTTTAGAAATATTATTTTGTAAATTCTGTACAGTTTCTGATGATGTCACGGCGTGTAACTTTTCAAACTTTTTGATTTGATTTGATGTGTCCGTGATAAGGCCAAACTTCAAAAGTAACTCTACCTCTCGGGATAAAAATTGGGATAAGAGTTCCAGCTTAGACTTACCTTGCGTTGAGAGGTTCGCTTGGGCAAAATCGGCCCAACGGCTTCGAAGTAACGGAGTCAGCTTGCTAATGATAGTTTGGAAAATCTCTGGTGATTCTAAATAGCACCTTTGATTCAGTAGTTTAACGACCTCTATACAGTTGCGAATTCTACAGGCAAATTTATTAAGATCTGCCGATTCAGAGCATAACTTAGGCAGTAATTTTAGTGTAGAAATTTCCTGTAGAACTATAAGCTCGCTCCTACCAAATCTTAATTCTAAGGCGTCCATCACTTCCATAGGCTCGCTAGCTGAAACGAGCAGTACGGAAACCGCTTCACGGGCCGCTCCTCGAAGGCTCAACCCGATGCGTGCGAGGTTTTCAGCCGGAGAGAAAGCTGCCATGCTGGCGACGAAAACACGCTTAAATGCCAACCAGTCTAAGGGCCTACCATCGAAGATAGGCAGCCTGCTATCACTCACCGTAGGGCGTGAAGTGTTGCCGCTAGCAAGCGATGTAATAGCCTTAGCTAATAAAAAAATGTCTGTGGCTTGTTTCGTCTCTTCATTTCTATTTTGTAGCAAGCTACCAGTACTATTAGGCAAGGGAATGTTAGCTGTGGTGGTGGATGGTAACGGCTTTTGCAAGCTTCCGCCACCGCAATTATCTAAATATTGGCTACATTCGCCTTCCTGACGTTTATTACATGCGTCGGGACTCGTCATCGGTTCCAACGTAACGTCGTTGACGTGGTGAGAACTACTAATATTATTATGAACTGTTGCTAACCAGTCATTGATTGAAGAGTGCGATCGAGAGCTTCTGCTCCTGCCACTTCCTGCCTCCAACGCTGCGATCTGCGCCTCAAGTTCCAGGTTCGCAGCTTTCCGTTCAGCTGCCGCCGTCGTCGCCGCCGCCGCCGCCGCTGCCGCTGCCGCCGCTTCTGCTGCTGCTACTTTCCGAACATGCGCTGCTTGCAGAGCGAGCTTTTGGGCACGTATTGTTGCGGAGGATCGAGAAGACCTAGAACCCTCAGATCCGGCTCGAAGGACCAAAAATGTTATCGATAGCGAAAGGAGAGAGTGGATGTGTGAAGAGTAAGAGTGAGAAATTATTGGAAAAGATGTGAAATTAGTAAATATTGAATAAAATTGAGGAAAATAATTAACTCGAGAGAAGGTTCAGTGACAAGAGATTTAATAGACAACTAATTTGACATAAAGATATTAAAACCATAAAAAAATATAAAATACAAAACTAGAAAAGAGTATGACTCAGTAACAGTAAGAGATAAACAGTCTTTACTTAATTATTCAAACCCGTATTGGGCCGGCGTGGTGGTGATACGGCCCATATTCCTCATGTATTTGTATCTATGACGAAGGCCTGTTCTCAGTAGTGGATGGGTTGAGGCTTGAGGACGAATGACGCTTTTTAAATAAACTCTGCTGGTCAACCGACAACTCCTTCAACTGTGTAGGTACATATAGTATAGGTACAGTGCAATACAGTGGCAAACGATGCATATTTGAAAATTATGAAATAAACAATAGTTTTAAAAACGAAGCGCCAAACATACAGCTGCTCAGTTGTTTATTGTTATTGCAAAAACGCAAGATAGGCGTATCTTTTGATAACATAATTATACTTACGTCAATTAGTAATCATATCCACTAACGATCAAACATTAGTTGCGAAACCGATGAATGAATGGTTGGCCATGAATGACAGTTGCGCCTTCAGTATCTGACGCAGTTTTCCATACTTATGTGCAGACCGCAAACTATGCGAATTATATGGAAAACTGGGTCAGCTATGCGAGCTAAGCTAAACTAACATAGTTTAGCTCTTAGTCGGCAGCCCGTATTAGGTAGGTATAGATATGACTTTCAAACATCGCTAAATAGATATAAAACATTTCTTTTAATATCTACTAGTAGTAGGTACTTTTCATTTCAATTATGTTTGAAGTAAAATAATAATAATATTATATATTCCATTATCTAGTGAAAACACATAATAAAACTATTTTATTCAGTTTTCATTTGGTTTAAAAGATGGCAAATAATTGGAATACTAATCATTGTAATTATTTGCTATCTTTAAAACTTATCGTTCAATATCAATGATAATTTAACTACATTTTTATCTTTAAAAACAATGCTTAATATCCATTCACACTCGTCACTAGATAAGTGTTACTTACCTACGTACGTCACAATTGAATATCACTTATTTACAACTTATAATTAAGAGACTTGGAACTGTACAACCATTCAATAGCTTATAGCAGCGACGGGCTCACCAGCTGTCACGCAGAGCAAATGTCACTGCTTGGTGAAGCCCGGACAATGGTAGTGGACTGCTTTCATCTGGACATCTACGCTCGAACTTAGTTTTGCACATCCATGTTTTGTCAATGAATGTACTCCCCGGTCGGTTTCTAGGTCGGTACGCCGGTACGGTATACTTGCTCATTATGACGGCTGATGGACAATTGTTGCGCGTGTTATTTCTATCTACCCTATCATTGTTTATATGTACGCGTGTTTGAAAAATAATTTAATTTGTATGTTATGTATATTTTCTCAATAAGTGATGTAAATCTAATGAGAAATAAAGTTCTTTAACCATTTTGCGGTGCTTTTGCCTAGTCTCTGATTAACCCTTGGGAGATAATGGTCATGATTATATGTATGTATGTACAACGTATTCAATAAGTCTAACACTCTCTAAATTACTGAAACTGAACTTCTGCTTCTCTCATTAATTCTAAAACTTTCAAATATACTAGCTCTTTAACATCACTACCCCAAACGAAATCTAGATGATCGAAATAGTCCTTTGGAACTAAGTAAGTACTTTGAAGTTTGGGTAATTTTGAAGCTAACAATTCGACGTCTTTAGGATTAACCAGGGTATCATTATTACCGTAATATATGTACGCTGGTACGGTGACTTGTTTAAAATCGTACTCTGGAGGTCGCCTGGTACCATAATTGGCGAGGTTGGTAACTGTATTGTAGTTGTATCGTGCAAAATTGTTGAATTTGATTCCTTGAGCGTAGTGTGAGAACTGGCGGATGGAGGCGCCGGCAGGGGCATGTCCGACTATTATTGGGATGATAGACTGAAACAAAAGGTAACATTAACTATTCGTGTTCCAGACGGCATTCCGGCATGCCATCACAATAGATTTTGCTATTATGTAGCGCTCCCGCGAATTGAGTAGTTAAGGCATTTTGAGCCAGGGCCCACAGCGTAATATTTATCACAACCAAAATCTCAGTCGAAAACGTTATGGTCTATGCACACTCCACGAGACGAAACGAGCTGACGCGAGTACGGTAATATGGAGTGGGGATAGGCCATGACGTTTTCGACCGTGATTTGATTGTGTTAAATACGTTCTTGTTTAGCGCGATCGGGGCCCAGGAGTCTATAACATTACCTTCCCTTCGTTATTATTTTAATATTTGAACTGTAGAAGAACAGCAAGCCTTATAAAAGTACATATTTATAACTTATATAAGCTAATGCTAAGAAATTATTCTTAGATTATGAAGGCAAGGGATGAAAATGTTTTATTAAATAATATTTGGCAAAACAAAATGTGGTTTTGACTTTTATTCCGATCATCACTCAATTAAAATTATGCGCCGATTGTTTGAATGGCATACCTATTCAATGTAATAATTAACACCTGACAGAAAGGAAATGCGTATACAACACGATTTTAAATCAGTGACTGATTATCTTATCATAATAATATACGTAAAATTAAACAAACAAATCGATTTGATTCCTAATTCGGCATTAGTAATTCTAATTCGATGATTATTTTTTGTTTATAAGAAAATAAATTAAGTGTCTTTAGAACATCCGTGCAGGCTGAAGCGTGGGACTGTCCAACAACATGTAAAATAAAAAACAAATAGCTAGAAGCATAATACGTAAGGTAATCTAGGTAACGTAATCTAGGTAAGGTAAAGCAACTAGTTTATACCTTGTTGTAATATTCTAATTTGTTGTTATGCTGTACGTAATCACAGAGGCCTTCGAAGTTAAAGTTGTCTCTACACATTAAAGCGATGAACCATTCTATGAAAGCACGACTTCCAAAAACTTCACCGATTCCCAATGCAAATGCACTAGCCTGAAATAAAAATAATAAAATTGCAAAAAACACCCATGAGTCCTCAGAGTCCTTAGCCTATATACGCCCCACTGCTGGGCACAGGCCTTCCTCATTGAGAAAACACGTGAAGTGTGGGCCGAAACACCACCACGCCTTAACGTGCATTCTGAAGCACGGGAAGAGATCGAAATCTTAATATTTAGGTCACCCATCCAAAGCCTGACTATGGCAAAGGTAGCATTTTTTCGATATCGAAAGCCAATGCGTACCGACCACTACGCCCCACCGAGCTCAACACCCATAAAATATGATTTTTTAAGACGGAACAGTAAAGACAGACCTTTATTGTTAATGGAAAAAGTTATTTTCAACTGTCATAAAGTAAACATAAATTTTTACTGTTACAATTTGCGTAATACGTTATTTCAGCATTGTTGTAATTTTGGATTTCAGTTTCATATAAATCGTTCTGTAATATTTAATTTTTTCGACGGTTGATATTAACGAGGCTAATCCAAAAAAAATTTTGATACTTCTGCTTCCGTTGTTTTCAATTTCATCATCATCACCATATCAGCCTATTACCGCCCACTGCAGGGCATAAGCCTTCTCTCTCTTGTGCCAATCTTTCCAGTCCTGCGCGATCCGTCCCCAGATCTTTCCCGCGACTCGCTCGATGTCGTCGACCCATCGCATTATAGGTCGACCTCGTCGTCTTTTCCCTTGCCTTGGCCACCAATGTGCTTAACACATGTCCTACCTACTCCACCTGTCGTCTTCATACCTCGCCAAGTATCCTGCCCACTGCCACTTAAGTCTCAAGATACGCTTCCAAATATTTTGGACCTTGGTCCGACGTCGGATCTCTATGTTAGGCACGCGATCTATTAACCTGATGCCTAGCATGGTACGCTCCATTTTTCTTTGAGCTACTTGGAGCTTCCTCATAGTATCTTTGGTAAGCGTCCACGTTTCAGCACCGTAAGTCATAGTTGGCAGGACACACTGGTTGTATAGCTGCGACTTGAGACATTGCGTCCTTAAGAATATCGTCAAGTTTACCGAATGCAGCCCACCCTCACTAGATTCGTCTGGACTCCTCGCCAACCTGCTGAATTTGGGCATCGATGTTTTCAATTAACTACATTTAAAATTACCCTTTTTAAAACCAATCAACTAAGCGTCATCTAGCTGTAATGTTGTACGTTGTGTTCAGCTAGATACGTTTAGTTTAATAGTGTTGTTTGATAAAAGAGCTAACTATCTCACTAACTATTTGATTGAACGTCTATTTCAATCTATAGACTGCAAGATATTACGTTTTTAATATAGGGATACAATTAGTGATCCAGTGCATGTTTCGTAAAATCTAAGGCGATTGCTTTCTCTCCTGCCTTTAGAGGCATAAAAAAGCTAGCCTTCTAATAAACGAGCTTCATAAAAAATACCTAATATTATTAATATCGCTAATTTTAAATGCTTTTATAACCACTTATTCTAATATTGTTTGTTATGATAGTATGATATTATACCTCATTCTTACCTTGTAATAGATCAAATGAGAATAAATTAAATCAACTACCTAAGATTTCCTTAATTAACTCCCATTTATCTTTGAATCTAATGATAGTAATAAAAAAGTCTATTAAATAGTATAGTAAAAAACTTAAATATCTACATAAAGCTATCCTAACATTTTTTTTTTATATTTCATTCGATTTTATATTGCATTTACTTTTTCCTGTGTACCGAAAGTTTATCTAGAATCTAGTACCTACAATATCTTTTGTACATTTTAAGTGAATTAATTTTCATTCTAGTAAAAATCAGTAATATTCACTATCGAGGAATCGATCTAAGGATATTAATATCTGATTGTTGATACGTTGCGTAACGTCCTGATGCTGATATTATCAGCAGATCGAATCAGAAAAAAGGTTTTTATTCTTATGTCCATACATGCTGGATGATTTCGATGGCTTGTTTATCTATACATATAATAAAACTGTAGAGGTTGAATGTGTACATAGAAAAAAATGCTTAAAATCAAGTCAAAAGGATGTAAAAGAGGGAAAATACAAAAAAAAAATTGTTTCTCTGTCAGTTTTATACGGGCTAATCTCCGAAATGGCTCAACCGATTTCAATGAAATTTTGCATGGTGATACTTTATATCCCTGGTCAACATCTTAAATACTTTTTATTCCGGAAAATTAAAGGGTTCCCGTGGGATAGTTAAAAAACCATAGTAACCAGTAAAAAGTAGTAGTCGCGCGCAACATCTATAAAGGAGAATCAATCATTTGGCACAATATTTTTAATGACAAATGATATCGAGACAACTAACACAAGACATTTTAAATAAAATAATGATTCATTTACCTAAAAAAGAATAAGAAAAATAATATTACATAGTACGTGTAAACATTACTATATAACACCATAATAGGTTTAAAGTTTTTTAAGGTTTATTAACATATAATAAACGATGCCATTAGAGTATACTACTCTGATTATTATAATAAAAAAAGCAATACCCCCACAAAATTAAAAAAATATAGATAACAAACCTCAATAACGTTCTCCATAGGCGCTAAGCTCAATAAGAACGGATTTTCATTGTTTGTGAAGAATGAAGCCGGTGCCAGACCATGGAAAGAAATAAACTTTTCGTTGTACTCAGGTCTTAAAGAGTTCAGGACAAAAAATGTGGTTCCTCCTTGCGAATGGCCAATGTAGTGGAGCCTTGACTGGTGAGTGAATGCTAGGACATAATCGATGAGGGCAATAAGATCGTACAAGCCTATTTCATCCCAGCTGAACCTCCAGAATTGACCGTAAGGATTGTCAGGGTTCAATGTCCTGTGGTTCCGGGAGTAAAAGGATCCTCGAGCGTTGCCCAACCATACGTCGTAACCTTCATCCGCAAGATAATACGCTGAAAAGGTTTTAAAGAAAATTATTCATGAATAGGAATTAATATAATTTAATACACCTATTATAGTACATAGTATAATCAGATTAGGTATCTATACCTACTATGAAAATGCTAACGTGAATGCCCGGTTATTAAATAGACGAGTTTGGCATACAGTAAGTGTAGCCACGGCTCTTACTCGACCATTTTTATTCTTAAGCATTTCTTGATTTCTGTCTGAATAGAAAACATCTTTTAAGACCCTTTTTTATCATTGTCGATTATTTAAACTTTTTAATTTACTCCATAATATTTTCTCTACCAAGAAAACCTTAACTAGTTAATAAAAAGGCACCTTAAAGCAGTTACTATAAGCAACATCAATAAAAAATGATTCCGAAATGTTATTTATCTTTAAAAAGTAGTTATGAAAATATCGGCATTAAGTAAATGTCAAATTTGATTGCTATTTAATCGGAAGATAAACAAGTCGTTGCCGGTATGAGACATGAAAAAGGGACAGACCAGTCTGGTACTGTTGTGGCTAGCGTATGGCAACATGTTTAGACTCTGTTATAATGGAAAAAAATGTATTTCATCACGAAAAGAATGTACCCAATCATAAAAGTTTTCGTCGAAATTCCTCCTCCTGTTCTTTGAAGCCGGTTCAAAATTTTGAAATCTAAATTGGTGCTAAGAGCTGTTGGAACCGAGACGTTCGCGAGTGGAGACCACAACTCCTGAATCAATATTATGGGCCACCCTGCGAGGAAATGTGATGACGATACTCATTAGATTGGCTAGAGTGGGCTGGATGAGAATATCACAAAGAATAGAAAAGTATTGGTATATTAGCAATCAAAACATTGGTTTATATATAATACCAATGCGCCATAATTTTTCATGCAAAATCAAAACACCCATACAAGTGTGTCGGTGTCATCAAAAGTGAGGTACTGTTATCTATGATAGAATCGTTTATACAATCGGGTATTAAGTTAGGACCATCTTTAAGATCATATCTTCCACTGATTATGCCCTTACGCAATTGCAAAACAAGTTTGTTCTATGTACTCACTTTTAAAGAGCAAACATGATAAACTATACTCAATCAAGCTCAATCTAGCAATTATCGTGATTATCACACTAGTATTTAAAAAATAACAATTATCTATCTACGAAACTACGTCTATTAAACAAATACTTAATAAATATAATATATATATTGAAAAAATGTTATTTGGGGTTTAAACAGATTTTCAAATAATAAGAGTCTCTCATCATCTCATCAAGCAATACTTTTGCATTATAACCACATTAAACTAAATTGCATGCATATTTGAATAACAGGTTGAAACTTATAAACTATTAAACTGAACATATTGTTAAGTTTGAGTACGTCTTATGAAATATTTGCCTACCAAGAGCATTCGAAGGCCCAAGGATCAGGTAATCTGCAGAGGATGCAAGAAGGCCGTGCATCAAAAAAACCACTGGCCTGTTACCAACTGTATTGTGGTGTCGACCATGTGGTATGCGGTGTGCAGTCAGGTTATAACCATCAGACGTGAATATATCGTGAGATTCGATTGGATACCCATACTTTGCCACAAGGTCTGGCTGAAATAAAAAGCGGTTTGTCACAATACATACAATACAATTTTATCAAGCTTAAGGGGTGCGCAGAGGTATTATACACTTTACCAGTATTTTTAATATTAATATGTTTTTGTAAGCAGTGGCTACGGTACATGAATGGATGCCTATTCGTCAACAACAAACAGGAACAGATGGGAAGGAAATGGTCACTTAGAAAATCTTTAATATCTTTAAAATTACTGGGCCTAGCTTATCAAAAATGAATGGAATTGTTTTATATATCATTTTACGCGGTATTAAATATTCTTTTATTTACCGTGTTATTCATAGAAAATATTAAAGGCTCAAATCTAAATTAGAAAGAAAGTGACAAATCACTTTTTAACTAAAATAGGTTTATTAAGCCTTTGATATTTTTTATGAATAACACGTACGGTTTGTCTTAAATTCATAACGCTAAGTCTCAAGTACTTTTAAAGATATTGAAGATTTTCTAAGTTACCTTTTTTCTTTGCTAAAGTGTATATTGTCTGTTAAGTATACCTACTTACCACATCCAAAAGGGCATCCTCAATAATTTCTTCAGGAATATCCGGATCGCCTGCATACTTCATTTCAATGTAATCAGCGTGCGGAGATCTGCCGCCCAAGGCAATACTCACACAGACACATAAAAATATTTGACAATACATTAAGAAAAATTACAGTTAACAACTCAAAAATTAACTTCATGACTCCCCAGTGGCACTAACGTTAACGATAGCGGCAGATTATTTGATTACGACTGTTATATAGGGGCGAAATAAAGGGGTCAGCTTTGATAGATGTATTAGATTTATTGATTATTGGTCTACTTACGTTATACTATTGCTTTCTTAAATGTAACAAAATGTTTAATACATCTGACATAAAAAGTTGCTGCGTCGCTTTTAAGGATTTGAATCTAAGTTCTGTCGTTAAAATTAATAATTTCCTTGCTTAGCATTGTTAGGTAAAATCCAAAATCGAGTCAGCAAGATAATTTTAGGTAAATGCGTAGAAAGAACACATTCGGTTACAAACGTACCATTGGCGATTTGCGATTTGAAAATGGCTGTTTCTCAATATTGTGCAATATAAAATAACATTTATATTTTGGCAATAAAAAAATAACATTATTATTTTGGCTTAATTGAAGTATTTACATTTAAGTACTTAATTGAAGTTTTTTATTTTATTTATATATGTTAGTTTTTGTTTAATTTTTATTGCATATTGATTTAAAAGAAGGTTTACCATTTTTATTATTCTTAAACGTGTTTTACCGATGTCTGGGCTATTAACTGATAACACAAAGGCATTCCTTTATCAAACAAAACAAAATAAACATCTACGCAACATAATTTGAAAAAAAATCGATTAGAATTAGATAACACCATTTTCCAACATAAATTCCACAATAGAAAGGTAGGTGGAGAGTCACAAACTAAGGCCCGTATTACAGAACCAAACTCAAGCGTAGATCTCTGCTTGAGCGCAGTTAAAAAGGGATGGCGCTGTGTGGGATAAATAGCGCCATCCCTCTCTAACAGTGCTCAAGCAGAGATCTACGCTTGAGTTTGGTTCTGTAATACGGGCCTTAATGAGATGACAGGGTGCAAGCAAACTGCTAATAAGATATTACTATTTATTTTTTTAATCAATTAATATCACCAACAATATCAAGTTTATACTAAGGAAGAAGCAATTGCTTACTTTGCCTTGGTGCAGTTCCTCAACAGTGGCGGAAAACTACATCTCTCCAATATCAGTTTGTACATCTTGAGCCTTAATATTGGGTCCTTACCTATGAAATTGGTTTTTTTTTCTCTCTTAGTATTTTGTCTGTAACTATTAAGATTCAGAGTATTGATAAAAAATTATCACCTCGTCTAAAAATAGACTATATTTTTGAGCTCTTTTGATTTGTTTTGATAATTTGTTGTAAGTTTAATTGTGTTAAAATTGGACACGGAGACAACTCTTCTTAAGTGCCTCCCGAAAACATCATATTATTTGCATTCACTTAAAAAAGATAAATATTTTTTATGAAGTGTGATATTACACATATTACTAATGCTTGTCTAATGATAGATGCCAAATATTATTATCTTTGGATTTGTCGTTATGAAGAAAACTGAAAAAAAAATTGTATGGAAAATGCAGAATTCCCCAAAATCTCCATACAAAACACCAATTTCATAGGTAAGGACCTAATATAAAAAAAATATTATAAATTTCGTTGAACAACTTTAGCACGATGCAGCGGACTGATGGCGCCATCTGAAGGCGGCTTATAGAACTACCGCACGGAATCTGTGTTCATAGATTGTAGAAGTAGCCGCGTCACACACGTCAATATTAGCATTACAAACTTTAATAATTGCCCTCCAAGATTATTGTTGCTACAGTAATACATAATATTAACATACATATTCTACACTTCCTGCGATCCTGACACACATCCTTCGCATCTTCTACTATCATTATTATTTTCGTATTTTCATAAATCATTTCTTAATTTCAAAAAACATAAAAAATGAATTGTTTTGGTCAAGCGTCGATCGCTTCAACTATACTTTTGTTTGTTTTAGAATTAAGCCTACAATAAGAAGAATTGTTTGATTACATTGAAAAAAATAACAAGCATTCGTGCAGTATAATGAAGACATTGATATGACTTAGGTGGACAGTTTACTAATTAATAACAGTCATCACAAAATAACAATCTAAGCTCTCATAGCCTTCGATTGTTTGTTCTTTACAATGTAATAAGTAGGTACTAAAAAATTTATTATACTTCTAATTTTGAAAAGAAGTTTCGACTGAAGTATGTACATAATTTTATTTCCATTGGAATTACAATATTGTTCTTCTTACATATAAGAATCTACTATTTATCCGTATATTCCATTACTTACACAATAGTTATATTTTTTTAACTTAGAAAGAAAGGAATGGGATCGATAGGCATTTAAAAAAATACTCAATTGTGACGATTTTCTCGCTGACTGTACATTTTATAAAAAATCTGTGCATGTCGATTGTCATCACTCAAAATGTTGGGGCTCCTAAACGCGTGGCAACAAGGCATCTGGTAGCTGCCCTTAATGCTCCATCTCAAATTTCCATCTAAACAAAGGCAATGCAAAATTCGAACTCGAATTGCAATCTATGCGTAATAAAGGTGACCCAACAAATCACTACAGACAGAAGTGGACAAAGACCGATAGGGAAGGAATTATTAGCGATAATTGCGATTAGAGACGCATCGATAAATCACTTATCTGTACTATGTAGGTTACAATTATTTTTCTTATTAAAAAATAAATAACATTTAAGTGAAAAAAAACAATACAATGGCTTCCCGCGGTCTGTGATATTGCAGACGGTCACATATTCATGAATGAAGTTCATTCATGAATCTCTGTCTCATTAATGACCGTCTGCAATATTACAGACCGTTGGAAGCCAGCATCATATTTAACTACCGACCAGCACCAGCTTCAGTTGCGTAGTTCTAAATATCTAAGCATACAGACAGCAGAAATCTAGCAGGAAGGAAAGCAAAACAAAGTTGGAAGTTTTGGGAGGTAGCGAGCCTAATGCCATGCACCGGGCACAATGTGAGGCAAGCTAAATTCACAATGAACCGTTCATAAGTTGTATTCAAATTCAGGGTGGGTTCGAACCCGCGTTTCCCCCGTCTGTTCCAACTCGACTACCGCTACCGTTTTATGATAAGTAGTGATAAATCGTATCACCAAAAAAATAAAGACATCTCTATGATCAAAAGATACGTAGACGTATTGGTAGGGCCAAAACAGTTCGTGTCTCTAAATGTTCGTCTTCCATATTTTTCTGTCAAGCCAAGACTCCCAAGACTGGCTTCCCTATTCTCAACTCATCATTGATCAGGGTGCTAATGTCGTTTTGGGCAACTTAAAATTACGCTAAGGTGTTCTTTTGACACTTCAATGAATAAATTTAATGGAGCATTAGCTCAGAGTAAACAGAACTGGAGTAGCCATTAGTCAATTTCTCAAACATTTTTTTCTGCCATTTCTTGCGGGGGGTGAGGTTACCACTACACTCAAAGCCAGCCGTTTTTACAAATGCACACATGCATAATTCGACACACAAATTTAAATTTCACGCACACACACGCTTAAAATAGTCACGTGGGGTGTGCGTTTTGACAACGTCACAGCCACCCCCCCCACGAGACTAGCGTTCGAAATTTGAAATCGTAGAATTCTAAAACATGAAATAATGAAGTAAATAATCATGAAATCTTAAAAATTATAATTACAAATAAAAGGTGACACCATCTTTTAGCATACTCGATGTTTTCTATTTATTTTTACAACAAAAAACAGCACAGGCAGGCATTTTTGCGGGAGCTCTGTTCGCCGCAACGTTTACAATGTTATGGCTGTCAAAATGGCGGCTCAACTAGTTTTATTAAACGTGCAAGCATCCGATGCTTGTGCATTTGGCAGAGGGGAATGTTAGACAAAGGCTACTCCAGTTCTGTTTACTCTGAGAGCATTAGAGATAATGCTCACATTAAATTTTAAACTTCGTTTCTGCAACTGGATGTTAAAAGTATTAATTTATGTCATTAGTCGAATTTATACAAATGATTTCTACACAAAACATTTTTTGTATCTGATGTAATAAATCTTATGATATGGGAATTTACTTTCATAACGTATCAATTAATCTATTAATAATATAACATGGATTATTTGCACGAATTTGCTTCGTGGTTCATGTTAGAGATCTTAAGTAGGTACGTCGAGGACACAATTAAATAATTAGACACAAAAATTCTTATTCTCCATATTTATGCATTGGAGGAAAACCGTAAAGCTCAGGCGCAGTTTTGGTGTTAACACCTCTTCCTATAACTTAGGGGATGAGGGGGGATAAGTGATAAGGGGGAAGGATATAGCGATAGCCAAATTGGGAAAATGATATAATCGTATAAGAGTACACTGATTCAATCCGAGGGTGCAACTACAGAGTTTGAATAAATCTGTAATTCTTTTACATAAAAGACCTTTAAGGCGAAATGCCAACTCCTTCAGAGGCACAGGTATGTTAATGTTTTGTATTTGTATACTATGTACCTAACATAAACATAACATAAGGTCTTATATGGTCCCACAAAAACACAATTTTTTAGACGATAATAGATCATAGTATACACATTATCAACAGTGAAAAATCTTGGGAAAAGTACTTAACCCTTGGCGGTCACCGCGCACACCGGTGTTCACAAACAATACTTGTTTCTTTTTATCTTTTTCTGACCATTGGCTACTTAAAATCAGCTTTGTTATAAAAATATTGTTTAAAGATTGAAGACTCACACGTCGACTTATTATATTATGACTTTGTATACCTACGTTCAGTCAGCGTAAAGCGTAATCTCCGGTACAACTGCCCAAAACAAACGATTCAAGGAACCTGACACTTTTCTTTGCAAAGAATCAAGTGTAAGTGAAACCCTAGAGTAAGTTATCACTTTAAAAAATAACTTTTTAGTTGTGTTGAGAAGCTCAGTTTCTACGGGAAACGTAAAAAGCGCCTAGCTGAAAACTGCCTCATCCTAGTTTATTTTATATAAAGGCTTTTGAGGAATTAAAGTTAGTAAATATTTAACGTAAATAATACCCCAGCGCTAAGACAGAGCGGATGCTAGTCCTTCGTAAGGATAAAGAATAACAACAATAATAATTTTTGCGAGATCAACAAACAACGTACTTACATCATACATTTATTTAATTGACACAACATTTGATTAGCTCTTATGAGAGTTGTCATAATATTTTGATTCCAACAATAGTCATTACAGGGACGAACTAAGGATGTCACAGGCTTTCAATTATTTAGTTTACCTTATTTATAGCTAAATTCAGAATTAATACATTTGTAATTTTTTTTTAGATCCTGAAAATACAAAAGAAAATATATACCTTTTATCACTATAAAGTACTCCCCCCCCCCATATCTTTTTTCTCTGCTTATTTTCAGCTTACCACTTATCCGGGTATTAAAATAATCCATAACTAATAATCTGATTATTTAATATGTATCTAATAATCTTTTTTCTACATATATTATTTTAATAATATAAACATGCATATCATCACACCTATCTTTCTATAAATCCTATTGACGTCCACTGCTGGACATTGGCCTCCCCCAATGATCTCCCACAAGTCGCGGTCCTGCGCCGCCCGCATTCAGCGACTTGCTGCGGCGTCACATCGTCGGTCCCACCTGTACCCCCAAAAAGATGGAAAGAGGTAGTAGACGGCTTTTTCCCAGATCTGTAGGAGAGTTAAGCTGTGCTCAAGGCAAAATAGACCAAATAGAGGAGTTTTTGGCGGCACTTCACTATGGCGGACGTGATTTTTATTTCGATGATTGTATTGTTTCGGAGTGGATATTGTTACGTAAAATCTTTGAAGTTTTGAGTAATAAGTATCTGTGATGATGTGCATTGTGGAGGATCATTGAAATGAGCGTCAAGTGGTGTGAAAAGTGATAAGTTTTTTATCGTGGTAATCCAACTCATCAAAGTAGCACCACAGTGTCCATTTGGCCATTGGCGTCAAACTCTTCCAGGATGCATTGAAATGTATTACACTTGCATTTCAATGCAAATGAAGACTAAATACTACTAAAGACTAGATACACAATGTATACGATTAAAGAACTCTGCTTCCATGGTCATGAACAATAAACAAAAAAAAAAGAATCGCGCCATTTTAGCGAGTCACGTGCAATCCAATTGGTCTGTTTTCCACGCATACCGCTTAGGCCCAATTGCGCGGTCGAGAGTTAGCACCAAACCCTGGGCAAATATATGGGCAAACCCAGGGTTAGGCGCTAACTCTCGATCGTGCAATTGGGCCTTAGTTAACTTTCTGGTGGAAAATCACCCTCAAGATAATATAGCACGTATAGGTACTATCAAACTGTTCGACTATTCTCCTATTCACTCGTTTTTTTATAATAAACAGAAATATTTAACTGTACCCCTAGTGTCAGTTTTCAATGTAAAAAACTCCTCACCTTATCTCTGTGGTTGAGGCGGACACTGAACTGAATTTTTCCACTAGTACTAGGAAAGGTACGCCAACTTAAACAGAGTGCTTAATGCAAATTGATCAGTATGGAAAAGTCTAACTATGAGAGATAGCTAAATCTGTTGTTATTTTAGCGTTGATTCAACAATTTTGTGCGATTTCCTGTAAAATAATAATATTCTATTATTGCGCGCAACAAATATTATTGTTACATCAGCAAAATAAAACATAAACGTATACCGCATAGATAGTGATCTCGTTGATAATTTGAAAGATGACACGAACATTTTACGGAAATTTAAGGTTTGATAAATGTAGTTTTTAAATTTCAAATAGCATTAGATACATAAAATATTACTATAAATACTTGGTCAATAGTTTCATGCTAACTGTACTGATTTTCTTAGCAACTAGAATAGAAACCAAATACGTGCCTGGCCGTAACAATTGCGATGACAATAGTATTTAATGATGATGCCTAGGACATAAACATTCCGATCTTAGCCCTTCTCGTAGTCAACCGCCTTCCTCCTAATAAATAAGAATGTACAACCTAATATATTATTTTATTGTGCTAACAGAAGTTTTAGGCGAGAGTGACAGAAAACACGTTTTTGAGGAGAACGCGTCAATGATCAACGTGATAGATTTAACCAAAGGCACAACATGGAAATCTCTGTCTAAATACTATAATGCTATCGAACAACGATGGTGAGTTTCATAAAATGGTGTTATCTATAAGTTAAAAAAATTGGGACAGACGAGACACCACGCGTTCGAGAGGCCGCGGGAAACGTGCGATCCCACCGCCTGGACCACTGAGATTAAATAAAACTTATGTACAGTTCATTGTGAATATCGCTTGCCTCACATTGTGCCCGGTGCATGGCAACAGACTCGCCACTTGGCGGCCTATCATATCTGGCATAAATGTGGGAGTTTAACAGTTAAGTTCTGCCTACCCCTTCGGGAAAATAGGTGTGATGATATGTTATGTATTTTTTTTCCTTATACGAGGGTGGATTGAAAAGTAATCGGCCTAACCAAGAAAATAAATATATAATAATTGAAATATATTTTTATTTTTCAACGTAATCACCATCAAGTTCAATGCACTTTTGCCACCTTCTCTTCCAAGCATTTAGCCCGTTGAAAAAAAATGATTCTTCCTTAGAGTCAAAATATGCGTCTACTGCTGCTTTGACCTCGTCGTTTGTCAAAAATCTTTGACCTCCCAAGTGCTTTTTTAGGTTAGGGAACAGAAAAAAGTCTGACGGTGCTAGATCAGGTGAATAAGGTGGATGCGGTAACAGTTCAAAGCCACAGTTGTGAATTTCTGCCATTGATTGAACAGACGTGTGAACACGAGCGTTATCTTGATGAAACAGGACTTTTCTTCTGATCATTCCTGGACGTTTTTCTTTTATTTCCTCTCTTAAACGACGTAGTAAGGTGCAGTAATAATCAGAGTTTATAGTCTGACCCCTTTCAAGATAATCAACCATAATCACACCCTTCGAGTCCCAGAATACTGAAGCCATCACCTTACTTGCCGACAAAATCGACTTAGCCTTTTTGGGGGGTGGTGAACCATGTCTTTTCCACTGTTTTGATTGTTGTTTTGTTTCTGGTGTACAGTAATGAACCCATGTTTCGTCCATAGTAACAAAACGATTAAAAAAATCACATTCATCAGCTTCAAATAACTCCAAACAGTCGCGTGCAATAGTCAATCGCATCCTTTTTTGCTCAACTGAAAGCAGTCGCGGAACCCACCTCGCAGACACCTTGTGGAAACCCAACACGTTGACTATTATGTTTTGAGTACGTTCATAAGAGATGCCTATAATCTCGGCTATCTCTCTAATTTTCAATCTGCGGTCTCCCATAACTAAGTCGAGTATTTTTTTAACATTTTCGTCAGTAGTGGATGTCGAAGGCCTTCCAGAGCGGGGTTCGTCTTGCACACTCTCTCTACCACGCTTGAATTCTGCAATCCATTTTTTGACGGATGAATATGAAAGAGCACAATCCCCTAATGTACTGACCATATCATCATGGATGGCTTTTGATGACAGCCCCTTCTTATGGAGGTACTTAATGACGGCACGCTGCTCGATTTGCTCCATTTGCGAAAATGATGTCAGATTGCTTTGTTAATAAATTTATAAAATTAAAACTAATTATCTCATACGTTTCAAACTTCACACAATTAACAGGTCTGAATTGGACTAAATAATGTGGGTAGATTTGATTTTTAGAACTAAATGGATCAGTGTTAGGCCGACTACTTTTCAATCCACCCTCGTAGTATTTATTTTCCCACTCTATGTATTTATTTTCCCACTCTTTGCAGGGTCAACACAACATGCTTCCTCTTCCACTCTACCCTGTTACTCTTCAGCTCAACAATCACTTTTTAACACGCTTTTATTAGCTTCACTTTTTCTTCTCATATCACATTTCATACTCTATCCACCGCTTTCTTGGTTTCCTCTCATCTTTAAATAGTCTATACATTTTGATCTGAGATAAATGTAAGCAACCGATAAAAAGGGTTCTTTAAGATGTCATTATTCGTCGCCGAAAGGTTTTATCAAAAACATACGACTATGAGTATTTAATATTTTATTATTACAAATTTTTTAAACCATGCCAATTAATTACATGTTATAATACAATAATATTTGGTATTTTTACTTCAATGTTATTTTTATAACGTAAGTTTAGATTAAGTACGAAATTAGTCTTTGCTATTTAAAAAGACTTAATACGAATAGTATTTTCAAACTTTAATTATGAGTTTAAAATACTTCCAAATGAATCATGACATGTTCATGGCACCTTGAATCTACTTTGAATTAAATTGTTATATATTTCCATTTATATTTAGTATCATTTGGATGATAGCAACGATCATTGCTATCATCCTACATTAAATACTCTAACATAATACACGTATAACATTATTTCATTTCACAAATAAATAATGTTTATATTCAACGACGATATTGGTATAATAAGTACGGCTACTCTGTTCTATTTTATTATAAAAAATTAGAAGAGCCCATATTTTTTTGTCCCAGAATTGGATAAAAAGTTTGATAACCACAAATCGAAATGGATAGAACACATGTGCAAAAATAATTCTGTATACACATTTCAGAGGTGACAATCTTTATTTTCCTTTATGTGTGCCGTGTTGGTCCGGGACACAAAAATAATGTTCCAACTGCTTTTCTTGCCCAGCATGTCGTAAAAGGCGACCAAGGGCGTATTGGGTACTGGGTCTGTGATTGTGTAGGCGATGAGCTAGCCATTTGTTACTACTCTTTCACGATTTTTCATCTGACCAAAGTGCTCCTTGGACTCTGCCTACCCCTTCGGGGATTACAGGCGTGATTTTATGTATGTATGTAATAAGTCAAATGTGGTTACATAATTTTGGAGTTGACTGTACTGAGAACAATATCTTAGGTCCGTATTATAGAATCTCAAGCGCAGATCTCTGATTGAACTAGAAAGAGATGGCGTTACGTGAGGGGGCCATAGTTAATGAGATCTTGATAGTTTTAGAATTAAGTGTTTTCTAATTATGCATTAGCCATTAGACGATTAATTATTATCTCGTCAGTATCTGATAGATGATTTCCGGCTTAGGTATATCTAGATAACGCACAGCTGAAATGTAAAATTTCATCTACACGTGCCTATAGAAATTTTTGTTACGTCATTTGTTAATCCCATAATTAAGGGTATTTAATTACTAGCTGTTGCCCGCAACTTCGTCCGCAGTTACTATGGTTTTCTAACTATCCCACGGGTACCCTTTAATTTTTCGGAATATAAAGGACCAGGGATATAAAGTAGAGATTAGCCCATACAAACAGAAAAACAGACAGACAAAAATATTTTTTTTTTTTTTAAGGTATTTTCCCCCTTTTTACATTCTTGGTTTAAAGCTTAGCCTGGGTTTTAAGCATTTTTTTTCTATGTACAGACATTCGACCTACAGTTTTATTACAATACGTAGGTATAGATTATATGAAGTTTCCCGTACCTATATCATTAGGTACTTCCCCGAATGGTGTGATAATACAGTTTTTTTTTTTTAATCATTGGTTTCAATTCCTGGCTAGTTTTGTTGATTTTTCAAAAATCCAATGATGCAAATGAATGTTCGCAAAAATCGAGCTCGCAACTGCTTTGAACATTTTTAATATTACTAATAGTTGAGGATTTGGCCCTGAAGGCCCATTTGAATAATTCACCCCGTATAGGTAATGTTATTTTATCCAATGGAAACGGTAAGTGTTTATATTTACGAGAAGATTAATAAATTCTGCACATTTCGAAGTAATTGTATCTTTCCTAACTCATAGTTTCTATGTGGTAGGACTGAAAAGTCGATTTAGTCCAGAAAGTGACGACTATTGGCAGGTACATTTACCATCAGATGCGCAGTTTTCTTGTTTACCAAAATGAGTAAAAGTAATCTTATTCCATAATCTAAATAAACACTGAAATAAAATTCAATAAAACTTATCTTTTATTGCGCAATATACAGTATTGTTGTTGCGGGCAACAGCTAGCTAGCTAGTAGTAATTAGTTCTTACTTCCAAGTTCTGATGTGCCGGTCGGTGACGCCACAGACTAGTGGCATGCTCTCATTTCTATACAAAGAATATTTTCTTGCCTGTAAAGACGGATAATTACATTGGTCGATAGGTCGGTTGTCAACCCTAATGCGGAGACATTCCCCATACGGGCTAACGACCAATGTAATTCATTGGTCGATAATTCGATCGATACAAAGCATTCGGAGATCACAAATATTCAAAATTGGTATATAAATCAATATCTAAACTTCATTGTATTCCGGCTGTATTCGGGTTCTTTTTTTACGATGAATGAAAACGGTTCTTCGCGTGCGGGCCCTATAGCATATATCAGTGAAATCTCTCCCACCGTAAATGCGCCATTACGCTTATAGCAGGGTCATGATGATAAGTCCGACATAGTGGGAAGTCACCTTTATTTATGAATATTGAACATACATACATATCATCACGCCTCTTTCTCCGAAGGTGTAGGCAGAGGTGTTAAACACCCACATTTCGCCGGATATGTTAGGTCCCCATGTAACAGGTGGCGAAGCAATGTGAGGCAAGCAATATTCACCATGAACCTGTACATAAGTTTTTTTCCAACTCAGTGGTACAGGCTAGGCGGTGGGATCGAACCCGCGTTCCCCGCGGCCTCTAGAATGAGTAGTTCCCCGTCCGTCCCAACTCGGCTACCGCTGCCTTTGTATGTTTAATATTAAAGTGTAGATAAAACCGTATTTTACTTAGTAACGATGTCATGTCGACTCATGTCATATTTATTTTTTAAAGGAAGATCTGTATGAACTGCGGAGTTCCAGGCTTGGGAACAGCGATGCATTTGGACTACTCTCCCACGCCAGGATCTATGCATCCAGCCATCATACCAACAGAGTTTCTGTTAACAAGATGTAAGTAAAATTTGTATTTTATTAGTGAATAAGGCTGTGGCAATATTGATTTGGGTGAAAAGATCGTCTCCAGTGCAACCCTCATGAAATTCATGGTAGGTACAAACCACAGGTTCGGACTATAGTCAGGCTAGTAGGTAGTACACAGTCGAGGGACGTAATGAATAATAATATGATATAATAGGTTGGGGAAAAAGTTTCTTCGCATTTTTTAAGAAAATTCAAAACATTTTTTAATATAGTTTATTTACATTTAACTAAAGTATGTAGGTACCATTTTGTTCGATAACTTTTTGCCATCTTGTAGGTAGGGACATGATCCCATTGCTATAGAAATTTTGAAAATGAGTACACGGTTCATTAGGTTTCTTTCAGTGAGCTCGTGAGGTACCCAAATGTCGAGCTTTTTTGTGTACCCAGTTTTTTTCAAATGCGCCAAAACTGTTTTGTGGTCAATTCCCAGTTCTTCAGCTACGTCGTAACTACTGACATGCCGATCTTGCTCCATTTTTTCAAAAATGGCATCCATTTTATCTGTAATAGGGCGACCAGAGCGACGTGCATCTTTGACATCAAAATTTCCGGATTGAAAACGCTTAAACCAAATTTGTGCTACTCTCACAGACACTGCACTAGCCACTAGGTCCATAAACATCGCAAATTTTTTTCGCGGCTTGCGTTGCATTTTTTCCTTTTTTGTAGTAAAATTTTAAAATGTATCGAATTTCTTCATTATATTCACTCATCTTGGCGGTACGAAAAACAAATGAAAATCACACATTTTCCTAATTTGAATTTGGAATTATGTTCTTTAAAATTTAAACTTTCAATGATACCAAAACCAGCCAGATACAAATAGTATAGCCAGATATTTTATTACAAGTTTATACATACTATAATGCGAAAAGACTTTTTCCCCAACCTAATAATATCCATTTAACTTACATATGACCATACGGTTAAAATTGTCTTTTAAAATTAAAAAATTTAAACTCTACTAAATGGACATACCTATTGTCCTTGATAAATTGAAAGCATACCTACTCCTTGAACATTTCTTTTTATCTCTAACGTTTTTAATTATCTAAACAAAAGTACTTTATTCTGCTATCAATTGCTTCTCGATACCGGGTTGAATAGAATTGGAGATTTAGCGCCGTTATCTACCTATCATGGAATAAGTAATATTTTATTATTTTATAAAAAGAAAATATTACTTAATCCGTAATAGGTATTATCTGGTATAAGTATATATCTATTACAGATAATTCTCCATTCCGTAGCTACCACACAGACTCTAAACATAAGCTGCCAAATCCAACAATTAAATATTCTATTATCCTTTGTTCGAAGTGTCTGATGTTTCAATAACATATTATTATTAGCTTGTTTATTTCCATTTTTAATCTAATTTATAAATTATCTTTATGTCGGTCGAATTATAATATTGTGGTAATGTCATAAACCTGCTATTTTACTAATACTGCAGCAGCTACTAGGTGAGATAAAAGTTTAATAAAAAAATCTAATACCCTACCTAAATGTTATCACAAAAAAATTATGAATTATGACATGGCAATATAATGTAGAATAACAGGTTCTTCCCATTATACTTATTAATAAAAAAATAAGATCGACCAAAAAGAATTGGTCATGAAAACAACAAAGTACCTATTCATTCCATTTCTCCAGAATACGTTTATTAAAGATACAGACACACGGGGCCCCTTGTTCTTAAACTGTTGTTTATAGCTTCGACTCGAGAAGTCTCGTCTCTTTTCTCTCTCACTCGTCTCTACTTTTCTATCTGCGTGATTCGTTTGTTTTCCTGTTGAGTTTAATTGAGATTGAGAATAGATTGTAAGTTCGGACATTTTCCGTAGCCAAGAGATTTTGTAGGTAGGTATACGCCCGGTTTGCCGCGGCCCAAGAGCGGCCGCGTGCTTTGGATGGCTTACACGCACGCATTCTGCCGGCTGCCACGTCAGGGAATGTTCCGAATATTCCCCGGATCGCTTTCAAAGAGAAAGGCAAGAGCAAAAGTGGGTAGGTACATAAAGGCATCCGGGAGTTTTAGTGGGTATTCTCAGCGAGCGCTTGAGAAAGTCCCACACACGCCTACCGCCTAACCAGCGGTATATAGAATTCCTCGGCGACAAAAAAAGGCTGGCGAAAGTTGCATATTTTAGATACTGTACCTATAGGTAATTCATTCATTCACATTCACCATCGCCACTGTGGTCTGTGAATCATTATTTAAATCTGCTAAAATGCTATTCCAGTAAGTGTAATAGACGTGACTGGCCTGACGAAGCTGAATCCATCTGTGGTCCTAAATTTGGATGTGGCGCTCCAGTGGTTACCTTTGAAGTATGATCCCAAAGAACCGACCCTACTGCTGTTCAAGTTCGGCTGGGTCGAAGATCATGAAGTTAAGAGATCCTGCGTATGTGAGATCCCCGGTAAGTCATACCTACATACCATTTAGATATAGTAACTATATGCCAAAAATTACACAATACATTACTTAGGAGCAAAGTTCTGTTATCAGGCTGACATTCTATTGGCAGACGTTCTATTGAAACTTTCTTCATAGAAAAACACACGAGTACGAACCGTAATACCAGCACGACGCGGATTGGTGGGTAGACTCCGTAGCAATATCTACAGGGACCAATGACAGCCTAACTCGGCTTCAAAGTACTGAGGAACTACAATTCACAAGCCCCTTATTCTAAACTGTCGGAATAAATAAATCACAGAATCTCTATTCCTGTCACTTTTTATTGCGGCGGATAAGAGCGAGGCGGGATGTGACTTTCCGAATCGTATCCGTGAACTGACAGTTTAAATTGTGGGGCCTGCTCAACTTCGTTTGAACTACTACGCCACCGAGCTTCTCATAGCTTTTGGAGAGCTCACATACATGTGTGTGTAATTTTTAAGGTGCCGACAACTGTCTGCTTGCGAACATCATGTAACTTCACCGTAATCAGAAACCCATTAGCGGCTCTTTGTAAGAAGGTACTATAAAATGCATTGTTATCTATAGGATTAGGCTACGACCTTGCAGAGTGGATATCAGCTAACCTGAGTCATGTAGTGGGAGTGGCGACAGACGCACCCACTTTAGAATCTGACCAAACAAGGGAGTTCACTAGCCGCACAGTCTCCAACCTGCTTGGTCGGAATGGGATCTACATGATCGAGAACGTCAACGTAAAGAGGAAAATACCAGGTACAAAAAATACTTTTTAAAATCAAACATAACATACCAGAGATGTTCAGCAAGTGTGATATTATTCGGTTATTAAAAGACATTACAGAACACATAACACACTGGATATACTTGAATTTTAACATATTTCAATATGAGGAGGTCACTACCGACGTTTTCGGTACGCTTTAGCTTTGATTTTAGAAACAAAACAACTTTCACAATTGATGCACCTTGGATGGGTGACCGAAAGTTATCACATGTCCTAATGGGTTTCTGCTGCTCCGCTGGAGGTCTACGAGTGAAAATTTTGTTTTTTAGTATGGGTATTATATGCTTAAATGCTTTTTATGCATAATACGAATTGGTATAATGGAATTTGAACTAAATATACTTTAATACGCATAATTAATTTCAGCATAAAATTTTATGCAAAATTATGGCATGGCAAATGGCATAATCATGTTTAAGCATAATTAACAATTCGCATAAAATTTTAGTTTGCGCTTTGCACATTCGGCTCGCGCGCTATGGACTTAGTTTCACCTAAAACTCCTCGCTTCGCTCGTCTTCGTACCCAATGAACTAAACATTATGCCGAAAACCATTATGCGAAATTATATTATGGATAATTTAAATTATAATTATGCGTAAAAGTAAAAAATATTGTGCCAAAAGAAAATTATGCTCAAGTTATATTGTGCCAAACAACATTATGCCAAATCATATGCCAAAGTATTTTATAAGTTTACTCATAACAAACACTACAGTATGTCAAAATAAAAGGATCCCATCATTCCAGAGTCTGGATGCATGGCAGTTACTATGCCTCTCATGCTTCTAAACAGCAATTATGTGCCAACCCGCCTTACTGCCTTCTGTCCAGCTTACAAGACAGACCAACGTGTGATGATAGCGCTCAAGAAAATGGGAAACAGCCCGAAACGAATTTCTAGCAGGGTATATGACGTAAACTTAGAAGAGATTATGAATAGTTAGGAGCCAATTTATAAAAATGGTGCACAATTAGAAATTACCCTCGCTAAACCAAATGTTAGAGACAGTGAGACTTTTCTTTCTAATTATTTAGGAGAGATGATTTATAAGCTATTTAATCAAATGTATGCAACTGACAAGCTAATCATGTATGGTAGAGATTTTAAAACTAATGTGCTATGGGGTCGCTGATAACAATGAATTTATAACAATGTACTAAATATCAAATAATTGAATGTGCTCTTTATTATTATTGAGGAAAAAGAAATACTACACTCATAATAACAGACATACATAAATTAAAAATTTGTGAGGTTAATTTGGAATTGTGCTCAATGCAATTAAAACTTTATTGTTGTCATTTCCTTTTATGATATAAATAAAATATGAAAAATATTGAATAAATAAGCTTTATTTTTGGCCAAACTATTACAATGCATAAAGTTTACACATCAATTGAAATAAAAATCATTAATTGTTGTATTAACAAATAAAAATCAATATGTTTATATAAAATATAGCACGAACTAAATACGTACAATCTAAACCCAACAGTTTGATTTTAACATATTAAAAAATTCATGTAAAAATTTACTTGTTGAAAAATGGGGGTGACGAGGTGAGGGATGTACTATTCTAAAAATTTTATAAAAGGGAAGCCTTAGAATAAAATGAGAAGAGCACCAGTGGAATACACTGAAGCACCTATCTCCCTCGCGCCCAAGCGATGCCCAGCCTTTGATGCCAATATTAGGTTACCTATGAAATCGTCCATTTTCAATGATACTAGAGATCTTAAACTTGTTGATATTTCAATTCATTCGGCAATTCCCAAAATATCCTTTGCGCATGAGTTTCAAATACGTGTTACTTCAAGACAATTTCATAGGACCTATTTTTCGATAAGTGTACACTCCAAGCCATGTAAAATTTACAATAAGTTAGTATCAAAATCACATGACAGCTTTAACTTTGTCGATAAAAATACATTAATTTTGTAAAGGTTTCAGAAACACCTAAAGCATATCTATCCGAGAGAATTATTTCATTGTTGTTTATCCAAAATTATATGTGTTAGTAAGCCCATCATTATTATACTTATTATGGGTCTATGAGTCTTTATACAATCTTAAATCATCAGGTTCTTTGTGCCTTCAATGTGAAGCTAGAACAATTCCCCGCTCAATACAGAGTAGAGTGTACACTCAAATAATGTACTTTTCAACCGCTTAGGTCTAAATTTTATACAAGGGAACATTTAAAGTTACACTAATACTCTCAATTATTGCCACAATTCGCGTCACTGACACTGGTAAGCAATATGTGAAATATTAAAAATAGATTTTCTTTTCATTTTGGTGCACCGATACCCTTACATAATCTAAATACTAGTTTTGGTACTTACATTCTTTTTTGTGTAGTCTTTCAGGAGGTCGATACATGGATCATGAATAAAATATCTTAGAAAGTTACCTTGACTTCAAATGCTAAGAGGAATGCTGGTATTAGCAGTGTCGATATTTTGGTTGTGGACTGACTAAATGAACATTTAGTTTGAGAAAATAACTTGTAATAAACTTTTTTTTATATTGAAAATAACAGTTATCATTCATAAAACGTCCTTTAGCAAACACAAGGTTAAGAGTGAAATGAATAGTGTTATTCTCCCAAACTAAAGTAAACATAAGACTTAAACTAATATAAAATCTAATAATCAAATCTAGCATGTGAACAGTGATATTGCTACATCCGTATATGAATATAGAACTTATTTAAAATATTAATAATTGTAAATACAATTTAATTAAATTTAATACTATATTGATTTTATGTGACATATTATAATTATAAATAATTATTCTCACACCATTAACTATTGCTATATTAAAGAATGAAAATTTGTGTTTAAATAGTTGTTCTACTGTGTATTGACAATCTATATTGTGAAGATATTATTAAACTTTGTAACATGAGTCAGTCAGCCACTTGACACAATGAATTTGTCTCCACAAACCCTCTAAATACTGTAGACAATATTTGTATTCTCTCAGTGTTCTAAATATGCGTACTAAGGTCCCGAGTGATTTTAATATATTCTCCAATTACATAAGTACGCGTTTACATCAACCACACACGCAATATGCACCTAAAACGTAGCTCACAGAGGAACCACGACACGTTTGCATGTGTAGTTGTAAACACAGCTTAATATTAAAACCATAGAAAGCTAAGCGTAACCATACTTACCACAATATACGATCGTAATAAGTAGGGTATGCAGAATTTCTCCATCACATAACGACGAAAATTTTAACCAAATAAAAATGTATACTGGACTCCTTACTCACAAACACTGCTTTCCTTTTAGAAGCGAAGCGAAGACAGCGAAAAATTATTATCTCTGTCATATAAACCGCTCCCGGAAACTATAATTCTGTTACGCGATTTTGGCGAAAACTGGCCAATTCTTCTTCAATAAACTTTTCTAGATATTTTAAAATATCTCTTAGCGACAGAGAGCAAGGGTTATTGTGAACCAAATACTTATTGTAACCTTTTCTCGCTTAGCAGGTTTGTATTTAAGAAGCAGTGATGGTATAAAGAAATATTTATGGCACTTGCCAACCCGTGGTGATCCGGAGGCTTAGTCCTTCCAGTCTTTTTTGATCTCGAAGCACCATTCCCACTGGAGGTGTACATTCTTGTCGTCGTCCGTGAAGAGGCTGTTGACGGTGTAGGATCCTCGGGCGACCAGCCCTGAAGGCGCGTCCTCGGGAGGAGTGGTGTACGATTGTATTTCCGCCTTTGGTGGGTAAGAACCGACCATGTGAGTCATTTTGTCAACTGAAAGTTGGAGAAATTACACATTAAAATCAATATCATGTCGCATATTATGGGAAACTGTAACAATAGTAAAATTATCGTAGCATCTTTTGCTGGACATTCTAAATAATTATTACTCGTTTCAGAAGTTAACTATAACTCTATCTTAAGATATAATATTTTTTTGCGTATTAAGGTGATTTTCCACCGGAGGGGCGAGGCGGGGTGACGAGAATTGAAATTTGTTTCGGAAAATTTTCAATCCTCTCCTAGCGCATCTTTGGTGGTAACAGTGTGAATTGACGACAATATGCGGGGCGTGAATTGAAATATTTGTTTGTAGTAAAAATGAACCGCATTGCTCTCGATATAGAGTATACATTTTAATGTGATATTTGATGTAATTTCGAACTCAGTAGGTGATCTGATTATTCACCGGAGGAGCGGGGCGAGACGAAGCGAGGCGAGAGGAGAGTTGATATTTGTATGACAAAATTTATCTAATGAAGCCAATAAACCTACGGCGGTCACACACGAGCTCACGATAACTATTTTTAGTCGAAAAGGGTCAGTGTTATTTCAATTCTCTTCTCGCCTCGTCTCGCTACTCTGGTGGAAAATCACTTTAGAATACGTATATATTGCACCGGAAGCATATAAAATCGGGATCCTTTGATGAATCATTATACACAATGAATACTGTGAACCAAAACCATTGGACTAGAGCATCCTTATAAGTAGACAGCCTTTGACAAACAATACAATTAGGTACATGCTAATAGTATATATTACAATAGAGCGATGTTTGGAATACTGATAGAATGACACAAGGTGTTTTGATCGATATATATGTTACGAGCGATTATATATCGCACTTGTAACGATTAGTCGATTACACTTCAGCAATGTTATATGTATATAAAATGTACAAAACACTAAATTAGACAAACACATTGACCTTTTTATGTAGTCTCAGATAGTAGAAACATAGTCACTTTTATGTAGAAATATTGCATTATGGTCCATTTATACTGAAATACCTTTGACGACTCTATCATAAAAAGCCTAATAATTTTTAATATTCATTTTATTTTTGTTAAACTAATACTTTATTTAAATACATACCAGGCACTATCCAATGGGAAGCAGGAAACAAATATTAAGGAAAATTAGTTGTGTGATATTTATAGAATTAAATAAGGCCTCAATGATCGGTTAAATATTACCAATTAACTTTATTTTATGTCGCCTTATTTATTTGAATATATAAACAGGAAAATGCCGATAACCTTCTTATTGCCTTTATGACAGAAAGACATTGAGAGACAAATTTTAAGAGTACGATTTAGAATTTGCAACGCAATTCAATGAATAAAAATGTATGTATTTTTTCCACTCAAATTAAGTTTAATTGAGGATTCATAATAATAGCACATTTATGTGCTGAGGACATCACACCATCTGTCTTTTTGAAAGCGTAGTAAAAATACAGTGTGCTTCTTCAAATTACTATGATTGATTGACACCGTAGCTCACTTGCACAATCGAAGGACCATTGAAATGTGAACTTTATATTGTGGTCCATTGATACATTTAACAATGACAAGACAAGTGTACCTACAAGAAAGCACAACATAGACTTCTACAATAAAATGTACCTTCACAGCAAAGTATAGAGTTCACATTTGAATATCATCTATTTGTTGTTCCAATGCGACCCTAGAAATTAACGCAGCACGCGCACTAATCAAGTGGCGAACAATAAAATTAGGTCACTTCATTTCGAAGTGTAAGAGGTCAGTAATCGAGCATGCTTAGACTGGTCGGTAAGAAAAAAGAAAGTAGAAATTAACTGACTACCAAACAAAAAGAATAATATACGCAGCGCCAGAAACAGCCTGCCCTTCCTAAAAGAAATGTGTTTAGGAATGAGCTTTATACTTATTATTACATTTCGTTAATAACGATTTATTGTTTATTGCATGTTTAAATATTATGATTTATATTTACCATGCTTTGCCTGTTAAAAAAAATAAAGTGGGAAATTGGAACCATAATAAATTATTACCAATATAAGCATGTTTTTATTTACGTATATTATTAAATAGATATTCTTTCATAAATTTAGTTAAATATTTAAAATACTGTGCAATGTTAGTTACATCTTTTTGAGCTGCCCTAATTTAGATTCTCGCCGATAATAGTTTATACAAACATCTTTAAATACATTAAACAATCATGTTTCTTTATGAAATATCAGACAATCTAGTTCAGTTAAATTTGGGAACAAAAATAATCCTTAATGTTTACTCTTACTGATTGATGTACTGAATGTGTCGGAACATGAACAACTGGCTGACTTGAGATTATATTTTTAATAGTAATAGCGATTTAATACATTTGACTTTTTGTTTTTGACCATATCCCAGTAAAGGTGGAGTAAAATTTATAATAAATAGGTATGTCATCTTTCAATATACTCGGTCACTAGGCAGGTTCGCACATAGGTACATTGTTATAATTCATAAAATTTACGGTTTTCTGTTTTTGAAAAATATTTGATTTGATTTTCTTTCGATTTATAACATTAGATATATTATTTGTTCGGTGTAGTAGCATAATTGAAAAGATTTAAGAAAGCAAGCGAAAAAAAGACTTCATTAAAACGAAAATAGCATTAATTGAGCAGAACTTACTAAAACGGTGAAATTTATACAATACTTTATGGTTTTTAGTCTTAGCAGGCATTTCACAATGAACTGTTAATGCGCAACGAATAGGTATTTTTGGTACACGAATAAAATAATGACAGTGTAATAAAGAGTCAAATAGATGTTGAGTCCATAATCCCACATACCTGGTAATCCGAGCCTGAACGTCTTCTGCACATACTTCAGGCCATGCACGATCTCTCGCTGCACAATGAAGTCAATCCTTATCCTGTATTGCACGCCCTCTTTTATCACGAAAACCTGTAACGTGAGGACGATATGGTTATAATGGAAGAAGACAGCAATGCAGAGCTTCGGCTACTTTTCTACCAGATCTATGAGATGCAAGGTAATTTAGTGTGCGAGGAAAAATAGACCAATCCCATTGGTTTCACGGTTTTTTTTTTGGTTAAATTCTCCCTATATAGGGACGGCAAAGGCAACTACGCCCATACAATTTACATTGAAATTTACACTAGTGTAAGATGCATTTCAATGCATCTTGGGAGACAATCGATGTCAAACAATCGATGGCAGACACTGGTGTTACTGCGATGAGGTGAATTACCACGATAAAAAATTCATCCTTTTTCACACTACTTGATGATTATTTCAATGATCCTCCACATTGCTCGTCAACACAGACACTTATTACACAAAACAAGATCCACTCCGAAACAATATTACAATCATTGAAATAAAAATCACGTCCGCCATAGTTGAATGACGCCAAAAAATCCCTTCACGTAACTCGCAAATGACGGAAACCTACTATTGTTTTCCCTCCTCCACCAGAGAGATGTACCCTTAGGGTGCCTTACCACCAGACCTATGCTATCCAGCTATGCTGTATGTGAGGAAAAATAGACCAATTACTTCGTTTCACATGACTTGCAAAATGGTGCCGTCCCATTGGTCTATTTTTCCTCGCACATAGCATAGCTCTGTAGCGAGGCGCTATATCAATTTATATTTACATCCGCCCCACGTTGGGCGCCAATGTGACGGTGGGGATGACGATGTGAAAATAAACGCCTTGAAGATGTTGACATTTATGTTATATTTAATATACTATTCAAAAACAACGGCACAACTGGAAAAATTTATAAAAGGTAAATAACACTGAAATCACTGGACTAAAACTTGAAGAATATTATGAGTTAGGCCTACTTATAATAGTGCCTTGGTAAAGATATATGGACATTTATCGTTTTAGTATTATTTATTGTATATATTATATTTTATTACCAACAATTATATTTATAGACATCGAGACAACCGCGCCCGACACTGACTCAGATAGGAATGAAAAATTGAAGGCCAAAACAATGATATGAAAGCAGACAGTTGCTTAGTTTAAAAACAGAAACAAAGAGAGAATGCCAAGAAAAGAGCGCAATAAGAGCAAAGAGTTGCTAATACTGATATAGCGCCTCGTTACAGCTCTGGTGGAAAAGCACCCATAAAGGGAGAAGGGCAACGATGGTCGGTTGAGAAAAGGCACTGCCCGCGCAAGAGGAAACCATCAATGCTTGTATCACTGAGTTTGAATGAAACTAAGTATACATATTCATTATGGTATGCTTTACAGTGTGCTTGATACATAGTAACAGGTGTAACTCTTGTACATACAATACCTCGTGACCTAAACATACCAAACAAAATGTTAGTTTTCATCTAAAAACTCATTCAACTTCATGAAAAATTCATCTGGTCAAATCACATCAAGATAAAACACCTAAACACTTAAAATTTGGGAGGTAAGTTCCTTCATTGCCAATAACAAACAATTAAGAGGTGAAACGTAAAAATAAACCTTAATGCAATGATTCAAAAAAACATTGTTTTAAACGTGATAAGAAAATGCTCTCCTCTCAGATCCGGTTCGTGTGAACGGACACTTATAGGTGTAGACAATCGCTAATTTTACGACCACCCATAAGGGAAGGGAGTAAAACGGGGGTAACCCGTTCGAAGCCGGGGCGGATCGCTAGTATAAGGGTATAAGAAAATCCGTCTTAATTGTAGTGTCAGTTTTAATTTCAGGTCAAATACTCGTCTTCCGCCTACGTGAAACTATGCAATTTCATTAGAAATTTGTTTAGTACAGAAAAGTGAACTCTAAAATGTTCTTCAGCTTATAAAGAATAGAGTCCAAATTCCCGAGCGGGGCTTAGTAGAACGTAAATAAACAGACGACACGGATTTAATCATTAGTTAATATTTAGATCGTGCAGTGAACTACACTCTGTGCCCGCGTAAATCATAACACTAGCTGCCACTGGTGCATTTACAGCACGATACGGACATAGTATTGGCATGCACAAGAAAATGCATTTTTTAATATGGTCTTGAAATACGTAGATACGTACGGTGCCAGTACTTTTACGTCCTACTGCTGGGCACAGGCCTTCTAAGGAGAAACACATAAGGAGTACGGGCCATAACACCACCACGCTGGCCCATTGCGGATTGGTAGGTAGAAACGATTGCAATAGCGACCAGGTCAACATCTTAACGTGCACGCACGGAGGAACTCGAGATCACGAATATTTGGTCACCCATCCCAGGACTGCTTATGGCGAAAGTAGCTCCGTTTTCCCACTACATCACCGAGCTTCTCAGTCTCGAAGTAGAACATCATCACGTCTTTATAAAAGCATTTCGCTTGATAAGCTTAAGTAACATTGGCGAGCCTGTTACCAACGTACCAAGCGATATTCACAATCACACATGAAATAGAGCAAGCTAGAATATTAAAACTAATATCAGATTGAAATCTTTAAGAATCTGGAGACTAAGATTATCCTACTAAACCACAACTTTTAAAGTCCAGTATCAGTCCACTCCAGTAATCAACTTATAAAACTGACAAAAATCGAAACATTTATATTGCTTTTAAAATTGATAAAAAATATCAACACTATCCATATTTCATCCGTTGTAGACCAACCACATCGTTAGAGCGAAATAACTGTAGGCGGAGCAAACCACGTTATCGGGATGATGCACTGCGGCGAATTGAACGACCTTCTTTATTATCAGGATACAACCTTATAGATGAAATAGCCCGCCCAGAAAAATAATAAATCTCGCCATATTGCGGGAAATTCATGAACTAATTTCTTTTCATGGCAACAGTAATATTGTTCTTAAATTTAATTTTGAAAGATCATCTATCACGTATTTTGTCTTCTAATCTTTTTTGAATTCAGTTAATTTCATTTCATTTTTGTTTGTTTTGTACATTAGAATGATTAAGTTTATATTAAATAAAAATAGGGAAAATACTTGTTGCGTTAGGACACGTGTGTGTAACAAGAAAATTTCTGGAGTCCGCAAAGGAGGTTTTTAATTTTCCTGGTAAGTCTATAACTGATAGTAGTCAGTAAACAACATTATCCTAAAATATGCCATGCTATTGCCTATGCCCATCCATTATTCGACATAGATCTCCTTTAATGCACGCTACCGCTCTTGATCCGCGGCCACGGCCGCCTTCATACAACCTACCAAAGCAACGAGTATCGGCATCCAATTTTATCGCAGGGATAGGGAGTCCCTACGTTATCCGAGACGCGATCTCCATTCAAGAACTTTCTAGCTCCAGCGGACGATGTGACTAGCCCACGGTCACAGTATAAACATCAACATCTCATCCTATCGAAAAATTCAGCTCCTCATAAAAAGTTTTGCTTTTCATTCAAAAAATCTTCGCAACAATGCTAATACATCCTGTACAAGAGGCGAATTGGCTCGAGGCCAGACGCTGTCGGCTCGTATCGCGGGATAATTGCCACAGTTTTATGGGCTTCTCAGCGGTGCAATAGTGCAGGGAACACCTGTCATTGGTAACAATGAATGTTACGACTGTGGCGTCGAAGTATAAATAACTGAAAGGTTTGACATGTACTCTTTGGTTAATAGATATAAATCGTTTCCATGTGAACAGAACAGTAGTTGAAATTGTCACGAAGCTCACATTGCAATGTTTATTTTGTTATTGGAATCAAACTGTCTAAAAATTATCATATTATTTTACATAATTGGACATGCATAATATATGTGAAATTAGGTAACGAAAAATTCTACATCGCTCCTAGCCCCCCAAACTTGCAATGTTTTGATATAAAAGTATCATTTAATATCAACAAAAGAATATAAATTTCTCAAAAATTTATTCAAAAATTACTGAGAGGGAATTAGGTCCATAGTATGATTACGTCTACAGTTTCATTCGTCCATAGTATTATAAAAATAATATGATATTTTAACAACATCATTTATTTTGTAACGTTTTTTAAATTGTTTTGTGCTATTATATCAGACAGTACAATAAATTGATTAAATCGATGACTACAGGATTTCTGAGCCCCCACAGAATATAATAAAAAAATATGATGTTAAAAATATCATTGTCATTTTTATCCACCCGTACACTTCTTTGTAGTGCTAGCACCTCAAGCCAAACCCTCTCGTGCGTTTCTTATGGAGACTTTTTTATGAAAATATACTCCCTAAGGCTCAATAACTTAACTGAATGTTTTACGTAAAAAGGTTAAACTTAAAAAGTTTTAAATTTTGGAGTTAAGAGCACATGTTATTAGAGTGCACCATTTAAACATTTTGTTTCTTTGCCAGGTCATTTGACATTACAAAAAAAAGTTAGAGGCAAAACAAGATGCTGGTATTATTTAATTATTTAAGAAAATGCAAATCGATATCAATAGAACGCCTAAGGTCATTACTACGCGTGACGTAGCCATCGAGTTCGTAATGCATCGGTATCTATCGTAGTACTTCGGAGCTACCACCACTGCCCCCTATACCCCAACTAGTTGTCTGAATTGTTTTCTTTCAAATTCGTATTAATGACGTGTCTAATATAAAAGGATAAGTGGTCGATGATATCAGATATGATAACAATCAATAATGAGAAAACATTGATTTAATAGAAGTAAAATAAAAAGTGTCTCAATATTGTTACATTTCATTACAATCTTTCATAAGATACTCAAAAATAACACTATTCCAAAATAAAGTTATAATAAAGGTATGTACAATTCTATCAAACTAGATAAAATAAGGAAATATCAACAATTTAGTTTAGTGGCTTTTGAGTGAAACAGAAAGCTATGACAGTTATCTACAACCTGTATTTAAACAGCCCAATTGTGAAAAAACAGGTATTAATCACACACAAACAGATAAAAGCTTTTTGAAAATTATATGTTCACAAATGGATAAATGTGGATAATGATGTAAAAAGTACAAAAAAATAAATTAAGATTTTATTTTTTATAAAATGTTATTATAGATGTATCTTACCTGTTTCTTAAGGTCAGTAAGATCACCAGAGAGGTCAAGTTCAACATCATCTCTGTCTGCTACACACAATGCCAATTTCTTCACTATCACCTTACGAGGATCATTGGCATCTAAAAATAGAGATTAATAATGAGAGCTAGATTAAATTTCAATTTAGTATATTGATAAACACCCAAAAACATACACATGCATACATACAATCACGCCTGCAATCCCCAAAGGGGTAGGCAGAGTCCAAGGAGCACTGTGTTCCTTAAGATCACATTTAGCCATACAAAAATTGGATTTGGTCAGATAGAAAATCTTGAAAGAGTAGTAACAAGTGGAGACTAAGGGAGTATTGGGTACTGGGTCTGTGATTGTGTAGGTGATGAGCTAGCCACTTATTACTACTCTTTCACGATTTTTCATCTGACCAAACCCAATTATTGTATGGCTAAATGTGGTCTTATGGAACACAGTGTTCCTTTGACTCTGCCTACCCCTTCGGGGATTACAGGCGTGATTTTATGTATGTATGTATGTATGTATAAATACCTATAAAAGGTGCAACATGTTGTGAAAGGGGTCAAAATGTATGTCATCAAGATTTTATCAGTAATAATATTATTTAATAATCCTTTATTAGTAGTTAGTTAGTTCAAAAGTGCATCAACTAGTCAACGGGCACAAAATGAGACACAATAAAAACATCTATTGTTTGCAAATGCCAGTGTTCACAGTGCCAGCCAAGGGTTTAAATAATATGATGTGTAAAGCCAAAATCAGGAAAAAAGGGTTTCAAATAAAATATTGCAGTGGATAGCTCATATCTTTGGTTATCCTTGCAAGGTAAATTTGATAAATCTAAATTTATCAAATTTATATAATAGAATTTATAAGATAAAACTAAATTTATCAAATTTATCTTGCAAGGAAATACAAAATTTCCTCCTTTTTCTGCCCTTTCCACTTTAAGTAATATTATGGGGTTTAAACATTTGTGAGGACATAATTCTATATTTCAGAATCGGTATAAAACACTCAAGCACCATGTGATATGTGACAACAGAGATATACTAATCCTTATCTGATATTTTATCAGTCAAGACAAGATTAAGCTGATAGATGGCAAGCAACATATTAATTATAGAGCATAGGTATTGTTGGAATTTTATAAGCCTTATTTCAATCTATAACATCAAAACAATGTATATTTTCATGAAATGTAAATATTGTTACTACAAAAGGGTATTGTATAGTAGGTTCTTAATAAGATAAAAATTCAAATATAAAATAAAGTTTATTCCTGTATTATTCCCTAAAAATTATCAAATTATATTTGATATTAAAATGTTGGGCAACTGCACAGTAATCATGTGTTTATAGAAGCATATTTTATCACTTCCTTTTGATTATATTGTAACCTTGTGGTTATGGCAAACTATAGACTTGAGGAAAATCTATTTTCAAAATGTATAGCTACCAACTTACACTAAAATCAATCAAATACTTCCATGAATTTTAAATCTTTCTCCATGCTTCAAAGAAAAATGCTATTTATAGTTTTGTTATAAATAGAATGTGGGCAAATATGAATTTTATAAAGAAATGTTGGTGAAAAATAATTGTACACAGTAAGTGTTCTTTTTTGTTCAAATTTCAAATGTTATTATTCAAAGAACTGTAATACATCCAATAGGAATACCAAAGGAGCAGCACAGTTTAAAATAGTCTAAATGACTACCACCAGCCTTACAACATGACTATCATCACTGTTATTGAATTATAAATAAGTAATGTGTAATAACATACCAACAAGAACTGTCCCACTCTGTGCCTGACCAAGAAGCGCCTCCTTATACTTCCGCAATGACTCATCCTCTTGGTCGGCCGCGAGGATCTCTTCAATCGTCTTCTCTGGAGGAGGTTTATATGAAGATTTAATTTCATCTTCTCTCTCTTCCTCCTCAGGCGTACGTACGACTTCAGGTTCTCCGGACATTTTATTCTAAAAAATACACTGCTTCAAAAATCTGTTTCGTTTGATTTACCCCCTACGAAGGATCGTGCAATAAACGTATTGTTTTATCTCCTACATTGCAGTTGACAATACGAACAAAAGTATGTTGGTATTAATATACATATAATAAATATCCAACATAGAACAGTAGTATTAAGTACCTGATTAAGTTCAGTAATAAAATGCTTTACAACATCGAGTATATCTCAAGAGCACGCCGCCTGGCGATCCGTTAAAATAGTGAAATCAATGGAATGAAATTGCAAGCAAATTATATAGATTACTAATCAATGAAACGAAAGTATTTTTAACCGGCAAGGTTCAGCGACTCACGCTAAATAACTATGACAATAACACAATACCTAGCGGCTTCGTCATTATACCGCAAACTACAACCGCAAGGATCATGATCAAAGAAACTAATCGAATGAAATATGTAACTTACTTACATTAAAATTACAAAGATAGGATACTTGAGACGGGATCTAAAAATCCTTTCTAATTTCTTCAATCCTTTGGAAATGATCAAATAAAGATTCTACAAAAATTATCAGCGACTTGTAAAACCATAGATAAAAAATGACGGATGATATATTTCCGGTATGGACTTATTACCATAGACCCATTATTTGTCACTTTTTTCCATATAGGGACGGCAAAGGGAACTATACAGCCATGTCTTTTGTAATAATAATATTTCACATTAAAATGCTAGTGTAATGCATTTCAATGCATCTTAGGAGAGTTTGGCGTCAAACAATCGATGGGAGACACTGTGGTGTTCCTTCAATAAGGTGGATTGCCAGGATAAAAATCTCATCGCTTTTCACACCACTTCAATGATCCTCCACATTGCTCGTCAACACAGATACTTACCACACAAAACTACATTGATTTTACGCAAAAAGATCCACGCCGAAACAATATTACAATCATTGGAACAAAAATCACGTCCGCCATAGTTGAACGGCGCCAAAAACTAATTTTTTTTCATTATGTTTGCGTTTTTTACACTACCATATGGGGGAAAAAGAAATCAAATGGGCAAATGGGAGATTATCGTTAACGCCTATTATTATCAGTATTATTATCAGCAGTATTGTGTCTTAGAATTTAAAAAAAAATCTCAATTAAAAAAAATGTAAATTTAACTTTTTAAAATTTCCAATGAGATACTTTTACGTGTTCCGAGCTCAGAGGTTCCGAGTTGTGTAAAGCTGTCAATCGAATATGGATAAAAATGACAGTCAATCGCTTTCTCGTTCATGCTTGTTATATCTCCTGCGATTTTTTTGTGTCTATCTTCTTTCGTTGTCTACTTAAATACGTCTATGGAATTTTTATATCAGTAGGAGGTAGGTAGGTCTTTTATGTGGCCAGTAGACTTCACAGAACATGGACAATGATGTAGTCGACGCAGCTTGCTATTATTATTTAAGTGCGTGAGTGTTATTTTTAGTTTCAGCAGCCCCTTTTATATACAGACGGGGAAATAAATTATTTTATTAAAACCAATAGCATAAAAAAGTGCGTTACGGAACGAAGTAAATAGCAAACTAGTTTGAGACTTGCTCGGCTGATTTCGGCTGAAGGCCTAGAAGCCAGGGCCGGTTAAATAAATTAAAAAAAAAAGTTTGAGACTTGAGACGTGACACAAGCGGAGTTTTTGGCGGCATTCAACTATGGCGGACGTGATTTTTATTTCGATGATTGTAATATTGTACGGAGTGGATATTGTTACGTAAAATCAGTGTATGTGGAGGATTATCAAAATAAGCGTCAAGTGGTGTGAAAAGTGATGAGTTTTTTATTGTGGTAATCCACCTCATCCAAGTAGCACCACAGTGTCTGCCATCAATCGTTTGACGTCAAACTGTCCCTAGATGCATTGAAATGCAATACATTAGCATTTCAATGCAAACTACTGAAGAAATAAAATATTGAAGACTTGGTTGTATGGGCTTAGTTCCCTTTGCCTTCCCTTCATGGGAGAACTTTAAAAAAAACGTGAGATAGTTTGGCGGCATTTGACTAATGGCGGATGTGATTTTTATTGCGATAATTGTAATATTGTTTCGGAGTGGATATTGTTACGTAAAATCAGTGTAGTTTTGTGTAATAAGTGTCTGTGATGATGTGCAATGTCGAGGATTATCGAAATAAGCGTCAAGTAGTGTGAAAAGTGATGAGTTTTTTATCGTGGTAATCCACCTCATCCAAGTAGCATCACAGTGTCTGCCATCGATCGTTTGACGCCAAACTCTCCCAAGATGCATTGAAATGCATCACACTAGCATTTCAATGCAAACTACCGAAGAAATAAAATACCAAAGACTTGGCTGTATGGGCTTCGTTCCCTTTGCCTTCCCTACATGGGAGAATTTTACAACAAAAAAAACGTGACACAAGCGTGACACTGACAGTAAGTGACATTTGAATTTTGTTGTTGGCGAATGAAATGAAAAGTATGAAAACCATTCTCTCCTTTAGACGTATTCTCTCTAATCTGTGATTCTCTCTCTTCTCTGAAATTTCTCTAATCTGTGAATGAAAAATCTATGAAAAAAAATTCTTGTAATACTGTTGTGATACTGTTGGCTGTTGGTGTTATATAAATGGTGTGTGTATTAAATCAATATAATTACCATTTTTGTTGTGTTTTGTAATTGCACAATATAATATTCTTTTACAGATATCCAAATTTCCTGTATTGAAATTGAAGCGTTTTAATGGATCTAATTTTATCAATCCAATAAGATCATGCACTTGTCAACCTGCTGCAACTGAAGAAGAGAAACAGAAGGAATTAGATAAAATAGCTATGGATGTGAGTACAAAGTTTACGTCAGAGTGTCGTGTTATTTTCTTAAGTAAATTAATCCTTTGCTCAGCTATTAGCTTTGTAAGGGTGCTATTGTCCTAACATTGCATGGCCCATACCATCATTCAATTAAACATACATAGATAGCATCAACAATTTCTTAGAACTAAGTTTTTGCCTGATCATTTGCCTAATTTTAATGTTAAATGAAATATATATTATTTTTTAAAGCTACGTACCTATATTTATTTTACAGGCCTCCATAGATGATCCACCAACAGCTTGTTGTCGCACAGGCTGTGCCAACTGTGTGTTCATAGTCTGGGCAGAAGCAATAGCCAATAAAATGCAGCATGCCGGCCCCGAGATCACTGAAAAAGTCTTAAGAACAGTAGATGATCCTTCCATGAAAGCATACTTAGAAATGGAATTAAGATTACGTTTGGCAAACAAACCAAGATAATTTTATGTAACAAATTATTTATTTGCAAACCCATTGTAAATATGTGTAAAAAGATGAGTGTTCAAAAATGTTGTTGTGTTGTGTTGTTGTCGAAGATTTTTCAATGTTAGTCAATTTCTTCATAAACTAGTTGACAATTCAGGCAAAAAAAAAGCTGAATACAAATTATTATGCCTATTATGTTACAAAATTCCTGATTCAAATAATATCTAATGTACTAAAACTCTTGTACTAAATAAAAAATTACAATATTTTTCTTAATAAAAATTATAAAATAAATCTAGCAGTGTTCATGATCTGTTTTAATAAAATAAATAGATAACACATAAATATTATCTCAATTAATTTTAAAAATATAAACTACTCAATTGAGCCTTGCTCCCCGGAGCGAGACTAGCCAAATATATTTTGATGGTACCTATGTCAGAATGCCATATGGAACACAAACAGCTAAAAGATGAGTTTAAACCTCACACTTGTCATTTATATAATTAACAATAATGGAATTTGTGCAATAAAAAAATTTGTATGGAACAGATAGTAAAATGTAAATAAAAATTATATCCTAACGTATTTAATTTCATAATTCTATTTTTTTTATCTTACCATATATTTTTCCTGTAAAGTACAACCACAGAAACACTATATTTTAAAGCAAGTTATCACTAAGCCAAGTCACAAGTCCAAATATTTAGAAATTTCAATATGATAGCTATAACTAAGGCGTTTCTGAGAGTTCATATAGGCTAACTAATAACTTCAGGCAAAGGTCGTGGGATGGCCTGGATGTTATCAGCACTGGGAGATTATGTCTCCGACACGGATGTCTTATTAGGTTAAATCGTGTTCATAGTTCCACCAACCAGGATGGCGCGCCCCCGTCTTTCACTCGACAGCACTTAGGCCCGGCGCAGATTATCGGCATCGGTACGGCTCAGGATTTTAGGTGATAAATAGCATCATATATTAACTTCATGTCAACAAAATGGAAAAACGAGAATGGGGAAATGGGAACCACTCTTTGAGTTTTAAATCACTCAACGTTTTCAAGCCGCGTGATATAAGGTCTAAAATTTGTAATAAGGTTGTTTATTTTCACGTAAAAATATCTCAGAGTAAACAGAACTGGAGTAGCCTTTGTCTAACATTCCCCTCTGCCAAATGCACAAGCATCGGATGCTTGTACGTTTAATAAAACTAGTTGAGCCGCCATTTTGACAGCCATAACATTGTAAACATTGCGGCGAACAGAGCTCCCGCAAAAATGCCTGCCTGTGCTGTTTTTTGTTGTAAAAATAAATAGAAAACATCGAGTATGCTAAAAGATGGTGTCACCTTTTATTTGTAATTATAATTTTTAAGATTTCATGATTATTTACTTCATTATTTCATGTTTTAGAATTCTACGATTTCAAATTTCGAACGCTAGTCTCGTGGGGAGTGCGGCTGTGACGTTGTCAAAACGCACACCCCACGTGACTATTTTAAGCGTGTGTGTGCGTGAAATTTAAATTTGTGTGTCGAATTATGCATGTGTGCATTTGTAAAAACGGCTGGCTTTGAGTGTAGTGGTAACATCACCCCCCGCAAGAAATGGCAGAAAAAAATGTTTGAGAAATTGACTAATGCCTACTCCAGTTCTGTTTACTCTGAGAAAAATATTGACTTCAAAGCTGGGAATAATGATAAAAACATGGTAACATTTTTTTCAACTCCCGCCGCCTTCGCGCCCGCTCCGATACTATTATTGCCTGCAATGGCCTGTATATCTAAAACTAAACGCGCAGCGACAAGTAATGTAATGTTTCCCTTTTTGTACATGTCTTCACAAACACACATTTTGTATTCATTTTATATACAATAATATAATTAGTAAGACCTTTAATTATTTTAATATAAAAATTGATCCACTTCTGCCGGGGCGTCGCCTTCGCACCGATCACACACGCAATATTGTTGCATGCATGTATTCTTAAGGCGCTATAAAAACTAACAACCTAAGAACCCCCTCCCACCATGCTCCCACCCATTGCTTATCTAATTATCTAAAGAATATTTTATATTTGAATAAAAGTACAGCTTCATAAAAAACGTTATTGTCCACTGCTTAGTAGCTCCTTTATTATTTTGAAGGTTTGAATGTCGGTAAATCTTCAAAATGTTTTAGGGTTAGGTTTTATGTTTTGTCAACTTTTTATCCCTTGCTTTTCAGTATATCTTGCCATTAAATTTTTTGTTAGGTTTAATTAGACTATCAAGTCTAGGGCATTCGTTCCATGAAACGTCAAGTTTTTGTATGGTTCTAAAAACACATAGGATTCTGCCATTCTCCTTTCCATGAGGTTGCTGCATCGGCGGCCTTGAGGTTGCTTATATACTTCGGCATCCTTCAGTACGCTGCCGGCCGCCACGCCGGCGCCAAGGCAACACTCGGGGGGTAGTTTGGACGGTACGGCATGCATAAGGACGCTTCGGCATCCCTAAGGACGTTGCAGCATGCCAAGGCATAGTAGCCAACAGTGTGTGCTTGCATTTAGGGATGCCGAAGGATTCCTTTCCTTGCCGATGCCGATAATGTATGTCGGGCCTTAGTCCCCCGAACTTCCTGCCGGATGCGACGTAGGTACTACCGTTTATTTTGACGTGGTCGAATGGTCTGTATGCCGCCGGTCTCAAGGCGTTGCCATCTCTCTCAATTTTTGCGACGACAAAATAGAAAAATTCATTATTATTGTGTTGCAAGACGTAACTAAATGTCTTTATAAAGGTAATAATACTTCTCAAGAAAATTAATATTATACTTCTATTTACTAATAAGAAAGCAAAAACAATTAGGTATATCGCATAAACTCGGTTGCAAATGAAATCACAAAGTAACGGAGTCTTTATTATACCAACAATAAACAGCAATTTCTCCCACCGTTTTATATCTAAAATAATTTAAATGTAAATACTATCATTATCTTAACTACAACGTAGACAATGTCTTAGAACCATTGATTTATATGGTGTTACATACACATCAATGCTTAGAACTAGACAGAAATATAAGTAAGTAGGTACAACATTAACATTTCTCGGTTTGTATTATAATTTTTATTTTATAATATTAAGAAGATTGATCCAAATATGAAGGCATAACACGTTTTTGAATACAGCAAGATATTTTAAGTACCTACGACAAAAAAAATAGTACAAACATACATAATTATGCACCTATTTTTTTTAAGAACACGATTAACATTATTATATTACGAACACACATAGCCTAGCTCAAAAATCTACCTACACCCAATAAAAATGATATGGTTAGGGTGTCACAAGTAAAAAATAAACATCTAATAGGTAAAGTGACAGAAATTGATCGTATACCTGTATATACAAATTTACCTGTTATTGCATTATTTAGTATTTGAAACCTGTAGGCCTAGCATGGGCCGGAGAGATAAAGTCCCCGAAGACAAAAATGCTCATTGCCTCTCGTTTCTTCGTTCGCGTGGAAGCGAGATGCAATTAGTAATTTTGTCTGCCCGTTCTAGGCCTACAGGTTTCAAATACTTAATAATGCTCGTATTCATTACACAAGTACCGTCATTTGTGCCTTCTGCAGCAGGGGAAAACGTCGCAGAGGTAAGTAAAAGGGACTCCACGCTGTGAGCACCGCAACTACCCACTAGCATAAATAAATTAAGTAGTATATATAGATCGCTATCCCCATACATGGGTTTTTAGTTCGTCTAAAACATATTATTGTTGCTTGTACCCCTTTGTTCGACTTATTACGTTAGGTGGCGCTACTATACTAGCGGAATTACTTAATTTATCTTTGATTCCGCTAGTATAGTAGCGCAACCTAAGAAAATAAGGCGAACAAAGGAATACATGCAACAATAATAAGTTTCAGACAAACTTAAAACCCATGTATGGGGAAAGAGATCTATACTACTTAATTTATCAATGTCACTAGGTAAATATCCCCAATGTTCTATCTTGACTCAACATCTGACCTGCCACCCTCTGCTCTGCGCGTGCTTGATACCAACGAATTTAGGGATAATAGGTACATACCTATTCTTGGACCTGAGATAGTTTGGCGATAGTAAAAATAGTAAAGATATCATATGTAAAATAAAAATTTGCTTTAAACCTACTTCTTGGAAGTATTCATCTCAAACAACACCAACAATTTTATTACAACTAATTTTACGTCGAGCTAGGCCTTATTTTATAAATGTTATAATTGATTGTAGGTATACATCTACATGTCTTACTTTACTTAAAAATATTTAGACACCATTCGTTTTATTATCTAGAATAAATACTCTAATTATATCGAATTCCGTGATATTTTGTCTTTATGCTTCAATTAATTAGAAGTAATACCTACCCACATATTATCGGGAAGTAACTAATTGGGCAGCCATTTAATTATTTAGTCAGAACAAAAAGGTCAGCGGAAAAATAATTTGGGCAGCAAACAAATATTTTGTCAGCAATATAATTATTTGGGCGGCAAACTAGTTAGATGGTAAGCAAAATAACTATTTAGTCAGCAGAATAATTAATTGGGCGGAAAAATTATTTATTGAGCTGTAAAATAATTATTTGGGCAATACATAATTGTTATCGGAAATGTATAAAATCTAGGAAAAGTGATCCTTTTCCTATGAGGGATCAAGGATCAATTCCTAGGAAATGTATTCTGATAGATAGGTACTTATTAGGTTAAGGTTAATTTTTATGACCCTTTAAAACAATATCTGTGTCATCAAAACATAATATTAAACAATTTGGCAGCAAAGAAAACATTTAAGTTGCTGTCCAAAAACTTTTTTTTCTGAAAAATGTCGGCTGCCCAATTAGTTATTTCGCTGACCAATTCAGAAATATTAGGTCCTTACCTATGAAATTGGTGTTTTGTATGGAGATTTTGGGGAATTCTGCATTTTCCATACTTAATTTTTTCAGTTTTCTTCACAACGACAAATCCAAAGATAATAATATTTGGCATCTATCATTAGACAAGCTTTAGTAATATGTGTAATATCACACTTCATAAAAATTATTTATCGTTTTTAAGTGAATGCAAATAAAATGATGTACCTATTCGGGAGGCACTTAAAAAGAGTTGTCTCCGTGTCCAATTTCAACACAATTAAACTTACAACAAATTATCAAAACAAATCAAAAGAGCTCAAAAATATAGTCTATTTTTAGACGAGGTAATACTCTGAATATTAATAGTTACTGACAAAATACTAAGAGAAAAAAAACACCAATTTCATAGGTAAGGACCCAATATTTGCTGCCCAGAAGTTACTCACCAAATAAATATTTTAGCTGATCAATTGTATTTTTTTGCTGACCAAAATTCGAATATTTTTCTAACCGTTTGAATACACCCTATCGTAATATTTATTCGTCATAAACGTACCAAATAACACAAATACCAATAAATAAATTTAACTAGACCTACGAAATATCACGGACTCTGGTAATTATCTAAAGGTATTTACATCGTAGACAATCATTGATGAACATAGACCTATGTATTGAAAGCTTAATACAGTCACGTGCGAAATAGTTATACCTACACTTTTGACAGTGGCTGTTATTAGAAGGGGATTCAGACTATCGCCTGTCAAATCTATTTATCATATATTTGCACGTGGCTGTATACTGTTATTACTCGTAATAAGTGTACTCGTATACTCTGAATCTTAATAGTTACAGACAAAATACTAAGAGAGAAAAAAAAAACAATTTCATAGGTAAGGACCCAATATAACTCTTGCAACTGCAGACACTGCACTACAGGCTTTATTTAACATTACGTGAAATTCTCATAGGAATCACATATCCACAGTTAATTAAATTATTACAGCAAAGCGGACGACATATAAAATTTTACCAAGCTGTTTTCTTATGAAAACAGCACCACAAATAATGAATAGGTACACGTTTTTTTTTCCGTAACTTCCCTATATACTAAATAGTACTATATAACTATATAAGTATATATAACTATATAAGTACTATATAAGGTATAATAAAGGCATCTGAGTACATAGTCATAGTGAAACCTCAGAAGTCTATTGAAATTTCTTCTATTCCATTTCATTCCAATATGGAAGAACTTATACTTATCAGACCCCTTTTTGGTTACATTTTGTGGAATACTTACTGAACAATTGACTAGATATATTTAAAATTATCCACTTATTATAGAATTATATTACTAAGATTTTTTAAAGCTGGTGACCAACTCTTCTGGCACAATGCCCTTACACTTATTTGTAAAAATGCCCGATTTTTTTAACAACTATCTAGGTAGGTATAAACATACATATACATACCTTATTATACCTAAAACATCTCTGTATTCTTTACTGTGTACATTTTTGTACGTGATCACAAGTAGTGTTTTTTTGCATACGAGTATCTAGACTGTCTTAAAGCGCATTTTCATTTTTCGATAAATCCCAACATCTGGGCTGACGATCGAGTTATAAGTACACCAATGAATATACCCCCTTAAGCATTCTAATATAATATTAATCAGCATTTTATCACGTTCAACTGTCAAAGTTCTATGGAATTTGACAGTTCGGCGTGAAAAAAACGTGATACATATCATATCGCGCTGCTCGTGCTGAACAGACAGGCAGAATAGACATAAAGTACCTATATGCGGCTATATGTGGAAGGAATGATCCATGGATAACGTAATTTGATGGTATACCTTCAGATAAAATCTCCGTAAAAGCCCCTTCATTGATTTAACATATACATCAATGTGCCCCTTCATACCCAAATTAATTGGAGTGGACTCATTACACTCCAATTTTAATTGGTACCTCTGCCTTATTTTTTAACATTTTATATGAAGGATCGAATTTTATTAGGGACACTTGAATATTTTCCGCTCGAGGAGGCCCGTATCTCATAATTTTTGATTTGTTATTTATTAATCACAAAATATATATACCTACATATTAACTTACTTCTTTTTTTTTTAGGTAAAAAGCTCATAATAATTATGTCACAGTTCCTTCGTTTATATATTTTTTATAAAAGTACCTAACTGTAAGAAAAATGTTTGTTACTGTCATATATAAAAAAGCAAATTTTTATTGTTTTTTAGTCATAGGTCAAATTACCTCATAGGTTCACCTAATAAGCCGTAAATATAAAATATTACTTGTCAATACTTGTGTTTTATATTAGGTACCTACTCGTTCACTTCTTCGTGTCTGACTTCCGACCCTCGAACCGATTTTCGAAATTACCACCAGATATATGCAAGTGTATTTACAAAAGGGATCATTCTTATCTGATTATTTTATACGCAAAAGACAAATGTTTAAAAAGTATTTATATGTATAAGTTACGTTGAATAATGAGCCGAAAATTTGATTGAAAAGAAACCTTGTCGGTATTTTAGAATTTTAAGAGGTAAGATTTTTCTGTCATTATTCCTTTATATATTTTTTTACGGTAGTCAAAATTTTTCCTAATTGGACGGATTCATTTCAACACACCTTTTCCTACAAGTACTTAGAACTTACATTATATTCAAAGGTGAACATTTTTAATTTTTGAAGTGCTGCAAGCTTACGCAGCTATTACAACCAAGCACCTTCGATGCAGTACAATCTCTGCAATGCTGCCAATTTTCTTGCCCTGATAGCCGCATCTTCTTCCACATCGTTGTCACTAATTTCGCAATTATAAATAAATTTGTACGACTTACGGACATCTTCTAAATACCCACAATCCGTTAAAGCATCGTACTTTTTTAATTTCATGTCAATAGTATACAGGTTGTCTTTTTGAGCAGATGTAATGTCTGATTCATCTTTCATCCAATAACATTGGACTGTGTTGACGTCCGCTGGTTAGAGTCAGTCTTCGCAGAACGTTACGGCTGGTGCTGAATGATGGTCCCTTGGTGGGACAAAACACGCGCAGGCCGGTGGGCCTGGAGAAGACAGGGCTGACCCTGGGCCCAGGGATCCTCCCCAGGAGAGCCGAGCTCTATCTCGGATGTTCAAGACAGAGCGCTCTGAACTCCACCAAGGTTCGTCGCTGCTTTCATTCTGTTGACCTGTAACTGAAAATTTTCAGGACATTAGGTGCAGGACTCGTGTACCTGAAATCGCCGGGCATGTAAGTATAAAATAATGAAATAAGGAAAAGGATAAAAAAAATAGGGATCGTTGCGTGTGGAAAGAAGCAATCACTCTACCCCTTAGGAAAAAAGAGTGACCTAAGTTTTATTGTGCAGTCCCGACCATTTTACAATAAAGTATTGATTTGTTTTGTGCACTTACTTGGTTTGTATACTCCTTTTCTCCTTTCGTGATCTTCGCCAACCAACCACCAAGTTTTCATTTCTCCTTTTCCCTACAACAGTATTTTGTTAGTAAATTATTCATGTGTGCCAAGTAGGAGGTACCTATTTGTAATAGGTATCGTCGTATGAAGGGATCCTTGTTTTGGCATAATGTTGTTTGGCATAATATAACTTAAGCATAATTTTCTTTTGACATAATAATTATTTCGCAGATTTATAATTTAGATTAATGTAATCCATATTATTATTCCGCATAATGGTTTACGGCATAATGTAAAGTACGACGACGAGCGAAGCCAGTGTTAGAGCCAAGCGAGAGTGTGCCGCGGCAGCGGCCGGCGAAGCGCCAGAATTGATATTTGTAATTTCTTCTAAAATTATTTCTAAAATTTTATGCGAATTGTTAATTATATCCTAAGACGGTTATGCCGTTTGTAATTATCCGTAAATAATTATGCATAAAATTTTATGCCAAAATCAATTAAGTGTAACCAATTAAGTGTGTGTAGTGTGTATATTTAGTGTAGATTCCATCATGTCAATTAATATTATGCTTGAAAATTTTATGCAAACCGATAGGGAACCTCGTATGAACATATACTTACTTTGATGTTGATGACACCCCTTTCTTTAAAGTGGTATCCTCCATGCTGTTTGAGCAACTTGTAAGTGTCATTGCTAATGTGTATCCTTTGTGGTTCTCCACTAGACTCCATTCGGGCTGCAGTGTTGACAGAGTCCCCGAATAAGCAGTAACGAGGCATCTTGACACCAACCACTCCTGCAGCGCATTGACCACTGTGAATGCCTGAAAAAAATTGTATCTGTTGTATTACCATCACTGTAATAAAAATTATGAGAGAAAAAAAGAGTGATAAAAAACATAAAAAGTCCTCATAAAATTAACCTGCTCAAGATATTTACTAGCATAACTACACAGGTAAATCTCTTTATTATGTTTTTTATTATCACTTAATTTTTTTGTTATCGTTAGAAGGTTTATCAGTCTGGTTCATCTTAGTCGCGCTGGTATTCCTTGAAAATCTCATTACAATTTTAGATGCGTCATTTTTTTTGGCTATTGTTTCAGCAAGATCTTTTACTTCACACCTATTGTGTCTAAAACTACATTAATTACTAGACGAAATCTTGGATGTTCCGCTATGTTGGTTTTAAAATAACGTCACAAAGCTCATCAATGGATTCATCGAAACTAAACGTGTAGGTAGACAATATTTGAGCTTACATAAATCTGCATCAAAATTGAGTTTCACCCGGACAAAGTAGAATAATCTACATTGCAAGTCAAACAAAAGCTTGCAATTGACTTGCATTTGACTTCTCACAAAACTCTGTTTACGTTAGGTTTACGTTCTGCTTACCTATTCTGATACGAAGGCGGGTAACTGGCATGTGCCTCATGCGAATCTTAGGTACTGCGTCCAAGATATGTAAAGCCAACGACGCGACTTCAGCGGCATGGCGTAAACACCTTTCTGGCACACCACCTACCACCATATACGCGTCTCCTATTGTTTCCACCTACGAAAAATTAGGCATTATTTTGGTTTATATAAAATTCTTCTCTAGACACTTTCGAATTTGATTCAAATTCAAATGAACAGGTACCAATAGATCTGGGTGATCAACATTTTATCTATAAAAAGCATTTTGTATTGTCGTATTGTATTGTAAAAATCATTTGGGCTGGAAACACCTATTTTGTCAGCAATATAATTATTTGGGTGACGAATTATTTATGTATTTGAGTAGCAAAATAATTGTTTCGGCAGCAAAACATCAGCGCATACCTTAGTCCGCTGCTCAGAATAGGGTATATAATGTTGGCCATTTTACACTTTCTTATGAAACGGAAACGCCTCGGAAAAATCACATAAAACTAAAATAAAATGCGGTTAGATTTATATTATTTCTGCCACAATCGCCTCATTATTTCGCCACGTACCTTATACACGTTGTAGTAGGAAATGATGGAGTCGCAACACGTGTAGAGGTCGTTCAGTATTTCCACTACCTGCAGATTGAAAAACTTTTTGTGCTTACTGAATAAACTTTATCACATCAATCTTTACGCACTCGTAGGTAGTAGACATTGATTTGGAGGACACAGATATCGATAAACAACATAACATAGGTATTATCACTTCTCTGTCGACCTCGGTTCCACGATAAAACGAACCCTAGGGTTCCACGAAACCCCTGTTGGTAAACATAATTAAAATTTCTCTCAGTGACACACAACAGTACTATCATTCACTCTCGAAGAATATTAAAGTTGGTGTTTTATTGGACTTTTAGTTGGGCTTTTATAAAAAAAATATAACACAACTCAGTATGACGGACAAACAAACAGCTGAATGGCAGAACTCATGACGGTTAGTTCTTTATTGCGCAATAAAAAAGACAAAATAGAAAATTACAAAAGAAATACAGACTTGGCTTGATAAGTCTACCTTACAGACTTAAAATAAATACCGATCCTTTTATGAAAGAACAATGAACATGTTTTGAAACAGAAAGCCATTTCGGCTTATTACCTTTACAATATTTTTTTAGGAAATAGGTATTACCCTTAGTATACCTTTATTTTGAACACAATATAAGATCTTATTATTAAAACCCCCAATAAAAAATTTAACCCTTGAGGGTCAGCGCGTACACCGGTGTTCACGCTGACCCTCGAGGGGTAAATTTTTCACAAACAATAGATGTTTCTATTGTGTCTGGTTTTCTGACTTAATATTAAAAGTAGCAGGAATAGAAAATACAAGTTATATTAATAAGTTTTATTTTATTAGTGTCTACGTTGGCTTTTCAAACCTACGTAAGTACGTTTAATCTTGTAAAATAAGATCGTTAATAAAAGTACCCAGCCAAAGCTGTAAGAAGCACAGCAGTCGGTATGACAAGATGAAACTAATAAAATATGAACCAGATTTGTGATATATGAAGTTACTCATTTTCTAGAACTACTATTTTTTACATCAGTAGTTTATCACAAAAAATTCTAGCTACGCGCAATATCTATTTGGTTTTGTAAATAAAAATATAACATTAATTTTCTATACGACACTTTTATACTCATTTCACCCTTTTTAAGGGACTTAAGAGCTGGATGAAGAAGAAGAGATTATTAACATTATTGCAATCTGTCCAAACTATATAGTAACTAACTTACAAACTGCAGCTGTAAATGAGATAGAATTTCAATAATTTCACATTGAATTACGTAACAAAGACAATTGATGAATTTTAAATGCCATTAGATTGATGGACCTCGAAAAATGAAAGGAATAATATAATTTGGGTTATTTGATTGATTGAAAAAGCTCGCTACCGTCGTAAAAGGTCGTCGAACCCTTTTTTTTACTAAGTTTGAATGTATCTTGCTTTTAATGTAAAGGGTAACAATGTTATTGTATCAATGAAAAAGAAAGACATTTTTATCATAAAAATATTTTCACTGTGGTAGAGTTAACTCCAAAAAATGTAACCACTTGACAGTAAATGACTCTTAGTAAAGGGAAATAACGATTGTCAACTCTAAAATGTGTATACATACTTTTGTACTCGACTGTACCTACTGGTACTGTATTATCATTACTGCACTTACTAAAAAGGCAGTAGATCACTAGGAAATTCTGTCCAAATATGTAGTCTCAGTTTTGTAATTTTTAATACAGCACGACACGAACCTTTTATTGCAAGACATTTATTTATTTTGGTGATTACAATTGATATTTGAATATCAGTCAAGATCTCAGGATATCAGAGGTATCAATTTATAGTAGTATTTTACGAAAATTTGTTTTATTTAACCAAACTTAATTATTTTTTTCCGGCATCCATTTTGGGATTAGAAAGTATTATGGGGTAGGAAGTACAATAGAGTAAATAACTGTTCTGTTGGTTATACGCCCATTTTGCCATGATCCATTTTGAGTAGTGTGATTTCTGATTTGATGTAATTTATATTGGCAATTCATTTCTTTCGTCCAGAATAACGGTCGCAATTATAGTAATATATTGTTACACATTCTGTTCTAATCCCTTCTTCCACTGTAAGGAAAATTTGGGCGGCTTTATTGCCATTGAACATACTAGTAATAAGTGTCTACTACTGCCAATACCTACCCCATTCTCTTCTTTCGATAACGCTTCGTAATAAATCTATAGTGCGAGCAGGACACTGTAACCACGAGTTCTTATTCCCTTTTTTGTTGACGAGGAGGAATCCATTTACGGATCATACCTATCGCTGGCTAGGCGGCGTGTGTGGGACCCGCAAGTAAGGCTCTATCCTAAAAGTAAGGCTCTATACTAAAATTCTCCGATAGATTCCCACACGAAACGTTCTGCCCGGGTAATTCTCCACGAGTTATCCCCTAGTGAAGAATGTGGCGTGTGCAAATTCTGCAAATCTTTCATACTTTGTCGTCATCAATGGCTATTTGGTAATTGGAGGTAGTACTGTCCTCAAGGTGAGGTAATTGACTGAGGTGCACCTCTTTCCCTTACTCATTCCCACAAATTATTCACCTATGTACCACCTATGTACCATGATAGATTTTCTTTTTAAATCCATGGTGCCACAAAAAAAGAAACATTCTTCAGAAATTTCTTAAAATCATGTTCAGTATACTTCTATTAGTTTAAGATGACTTATGTAGCTCTTTTTCATCAAAACATTATGTCTGATACGGTGACAGAATTAATTCATTAAATTATTACAAAGTTTAACAAAATTCAGATTCCACAATAATATTAGGTCGGGGAAATAGGTTTTCGTATTTTATAGATCAGTTCAAAGCATTTTTTAAAGTTATTTTTTTCGATAACTTGTACAGTCAAGTGCATAAATATGTATCTAAACAAACGTGTCAAAAGTATATATCAATGAATGTTTATTAAGAAAGTATCCAATCTAACTGTCGTAAATATGTTTGCAGAAATTGATCAAAAACATGTATTCATTAAAGGATAATTTGTTTTGTATCGAGTTTTTTCGTTTGTTCGAGAAATTTTGCAGTATTTATTTTCTCTGTTTCATAGCAAGAAACAATTGTCAACATTTAATAGAAAAGAAATTCAAAATTTAAATTATTGTCAATAGTGTCAAAAAATACAAAGAATATTTACTTTTATTTTTTATTGGCTCATCTATCTATACAAACCTTTTTTAGCGACATATTATTGCTCACTTAGTTTACATATTTTTGAAACAAAACCGAAGGCATAATACCAACATAATACGAAAAGTGTTACCATAATATAGATAGATATATATTATTGCACACTTAGTTACTTACATATTTATGGAACAAAAGCGAAGACATAATAACGATGAGAAAAGTGTCACATATTTCGTGAATCCTTAAATGCATACATGATATTGTAATGGTTTTCAAGATACATATTTATGCACTTGACTGTACATACATATATACATACAATCACGCCTGAAATCCCCGAAGGGGTAGGCAGAGTCTAAAGAGCACTGTGTTCCTTAAGACCACATTTAGGTTTGGTCAAAAAATTGGGTTTGGTCAGATGAAAAATCGTGAAAGAGTACAAGTGGCTAGCTCATCGCCTACACAATCACAGACCTAGTCGCCTTTAACGACATGCTAGGCAAGAAAAGCAGTTGGCAGCTTCTTGTAGGTAGTGACATAATCCCGGTGCTGTAGAAACATTGGGATTTTTGATCGAAAAGGTGCGCCAAGTAGTCCTGACAGTTATCTCTTGATATTAATCTTACACTACCTAAATAATTCTGAAGACACCGAAACAGGTGGAAATTTGAGGGTGCAAAGGCAAGGCTATAGGATGGATACATTACGAAGTGGTAATGTTCATCTATGTTGTCTCAGAAGTTGCTGAAAGATTGAATACGTGTGTGGTCTGGCGTTATCGTGATGGAAGACCACATCCTTTCTTAAGATCAATTCCTGTCTCTTTTTACCAATTTCTAGTTTCAATCTCATCAGCTTTTTCCCGGCGGTAAAAGCTCATAATGAACGATGCCCTTCCAGTTCCACAATACACATTCCATAACCTTGTTGCGTGTTAGTCCACGGTTTCGCTACAGCTTGTGGAGGCTGACCGAGCTTTGACCACGATTTTTCCGCATATTCTTATCATAGGTAATCCACTTTTCATCACCTGTGATTAATCTCTTCAGAAATGGCTTGGTTTCATTACGTTTCAATCGTGAATTGCAAATGACTTCACGACCCCCTTAGATTTCTCTCAGTAAGTTTGCGAGGATATCGAGCTTTTGTGTACCCATATTTTATTAAATGGGTCAAAACTGTTTTGTGGTCAATTCCCAGTGCTTCAGCTAAGTCATTGCTGCATTTCATTTTGATTTTGATTTTTTTTATGCCGATCTTGCCTTACTTTTTCAATAATTTCATCAACTTAATACGTAATAGGGCATACGAAAAGACTTTTTCCCTAACCTATCTATACAATAATAATGTATAATAAAAAGAAATCGAGATAAGTTATAGCAATGTTACATTATATAAATATATTGTTTAAATAGATACACTAGTTAAACTACATAAGATAAATGGAGCATGTTATTGTGAAAAATCTCTGCTCGTTTTCCCCGTTAATTACAGCTACTCGTTATTTCCAACCAAATATCTTTAATGAACCTATTTTCGTAATTCTTGTGGCAAGAACTACAAGGCTCTCAAGAGTTTTTAGTTCCTGTTTTCTGTAAGAGGATTTAATATTTTGCTGTATGACTTGTCTTTTTCATTTTCATGGGTAATAAGGCACCTAATTCTGCTGTTCTCTGTTTTAAAATATGTTTTGAGTATATTCTGTATATTTATGTTTATATTTATGTGACATATTTATTTGTCATCTAGAATCCATAACACAAGTGGGTAGTTGATAGGTGTCAATATTAGAATTATTGCTATTATTATTCTTTCCACCGACTGCGCTTTTCCAGTGAAAGACCCCCGGTATTCCATCTGCTCGCACGCTAAAGGGGGACAGTAAAAATTATAAGTATTCTTAACAAATAATAAAATAATATCCCCCCACAAAACCCTTGCCTCTTGCCTGTCCATTTCTACATGCTTTCGCGCTTTCACCGAATAGAAGCCTAAGGCAACTTCTCTCCGGCACGCATCTACATCAGCGTCAAATTCAGATTCATTTATTTCATTTTATCTCAATAGCACATTAAATACATTGGAAATATGATGGGCCTATCCTAATATACACCACCACTCTCGATTTTAGACAGATAGATAATTCTTTATTGTGTACACATAAAAAAAAATTATACATTACTGTATAATTTTTTTGTATTAAAAATTATACATTACTGTATAACTTAAATCTAGATGTCACAATTGGCGGTCTTATCGCTAGGCAGCGATCTCTTCCAGACAACCTGTCGATGGAGAGATAACTATAAAAAAATAACAAAGGTGCACAAAATTACAAATTGAACAAACAAAAAAAAAGAAGAAACACACATGATAACAAAATAGTAACAATTCTACAAACTAGTAGATACGTACATACAACACACACAAATACATATAATAGTAACAGGACTCAAAGCAATTGAGTAGCAGCAATAAATACGACTAATTAGAAAATCTCCATTTATAAGGTAAAATTCCTTAACCTGTCTCTGTTTCGATTTTCGGCCGTTCTCATCCAGCCCACTCTAGCCAGCCTATGAATTTCGTCTTTTCATCTTTACATCTACGTATCTACGCCTTAATAAGCATCCATGAGGTTCCATTGCCAAAGCTTTATCCCGTCTGCTAGTTCTTCGTCACCAGTCAGGCTGTACCATTCCCGGTCTTGATTTTTGTAGCAGTCTGTATATCCCGCTGTAAATACAACTTTTGGCTCGTTGGATTTTGTTTAAATCATAAAACGGTGTGCCTTAAATAGGATAGTAGAAAATTATTATAATTTATAGTGAGAAATCCAATGGCGATTATAAGCTACAATTTTTTAAATTTTCAAATTTTTTATTTGTTCTTTAAAATTACAATTTACAATGTTATATTTAGATTGGATGATTTGATATAACTATTTCTTTAAACAACTTGGCTCCAAGCTTCTTCGAAGTTAATGTTGATTAAAGACTCGTCGTCTTAAATTAAGTCACTTCCTCACAAATTACTGACATCTTTACTGTATTTTATTGACTTACTACCAACGCCCGGGCAATCAAAGTATTTTAAGATTAATACAACGCTTCAAAGGTCAATGCTAAACGGTCTTACATTTTGATACTAAATTATTTTCCTTTTAAGCTTTATTATGAACAAACCAGTTTAGCCAATGTATTTTCTGCGTACCTTTTGTTTTAAGAACATCAACATAATCCTTTCCTACTGACGCAATGAATGAAATGAATAGACGTTCATTTCGTGTTTGTGGATGTTACCCACAACAGCCCATGTTAGAAATATTTCAAATTACTACATGTATGTACATGTAATATTAGGTACACTGAATCTTGATAAATAAGGATACAACAAACGAGTATGAAATGGAATTAAGGATGGACAATATATTTTAGACTACAGTTGAGTTACATGGTTTGAAAGGAATATTTATAATGATAGAAAGTTATGTGATGTTTGGGCTAAGAATATAGTGGTACTTCCGGCCCTTTAAAGGCCTTTTTAGCGATAAGGATAAATAAAGAGAGGACACAGGAAGCTTGGGTCACTATTAGGAAATACCTTATACCGATCTTAACAAGGGGACAAGGGGACGAAATGTGAATGTTAACACCTATGCCATTCCCTTCGGGGAGAGAGGCGTGTTTATATACTTATTTGTTTGTTTGTTCTCATAAACAGTTGAACTACTTTCGTCAAGACAACCATTCCCGTTATTGTCAGATTTTAATATGGCTACCAGTGGCGGAGCGTCCCTACAACCCGATTCCTAACAGCCGTACCAAACGAGCGAGAATTAGCGTTTCGCGGGCACGACGAAAGTGTAAATTCGGATAATCGTGGTATTGTTAAAGTATTATAAATGGTATGTGTTTTTTTTTGTTTATCGCACACTGTAGACCCGTCCACACACACAAACACATGCACTACATACACAGACCAAATTACCCATTTTTTGTGGGTCCTAATTTTTACCGTGGCTTGTCTAACTTTTTTTTTCACGCCACGCCACTGATGGCTGGCCGACTCTAATTATATAACATGTCATGATTCTGAAACCATATTTGATATTTAAAATAGTTCATAAGCAGCTTATGACTGAGCCAAGATCAAAATTAAAGGGAAGTACTTAATTGGGCAGTCATTTAATTATTTGGTCAGCCGAAACATCATTTGGGCAGCAAACAAATATTTTCTTTTCAATATAATTATTTGAGCAGCATAATGATTTGTTGAGCTGCAAAATAATTATTTGGACAGCAATATACTTATATGTTACCGGAAATGTATAAAATCTAGGAAAAGGATCAATAAAAGATCATAGATCAATTCGTAGGAAATGTATTCTGATAGATTAATATCTATGAGAATAACCATAATCTAAAGGTTAACCTTACATAACATAACCTAAAGAATAACCATAACCTAAAGGTTATTGTTATTTGTTGTTGTCAAGGACAGCTCCTGCGCTCAACAATGTGATTCAATAGGGAAGTGCGGCGGCGGGCGTAGTTGAAACGTAATCGTAGCGGCTACGAGTTATGCTACGAATTTACTTCAAGTATGTAGCTATGAAAAATACTTTTGTCATTTCAGTTTTATTGTATGAAAACTTCTCATTTTCATAATATGTTTTACAACGTTTCTTAATGTGACACAGATTGACAGTAAGTGGGAATAACTTTAAAGATGATCACAAGGTAGGAACCATCAAACCATTGTTTTATGATAACAAGTTGTATAGTATTAGCGAGGATTTATATTTATAAGGCTTATAAATATCATTAAGTCATCATAATTATGTAAAATAATTTTGACGTTACAACATAGTATCAAATACTCGATAGTATCTATAGTACATCTCAATCCAAGTTGCCAAAAAGGTAAACAAAACAAAAGTAATGTTTCATCTCTAAAATGTTTTGTGATAACTGTAGGTAATTGAAATCAATTGAAACGGACAACAATTATAACCGTTAATTATATTTATGTCCATGTAAAAAGTGTGATTATTGAATAACAAATTCGGTAAGTCGGCTTTTTTGTTTACCTTTTTTGGCTACTTGGATTGACACGCACTATATGTCGAATACTCAAACGTAGTCTTTGAATGTCTTTGAATATAAAGTAATTTAACACTTTAAATGAATATTCTTAGAGAACATTGGGGTATAAATAAATAAAATAATAATAAAGAAATAAATATCTTCAAACATTTACACCTATCAACTCCAAACTATTAAGCCCCGTTGCAGAGACTAGATGACGGATAAATGTATTTATTAGATAAATACATATTAATATCCTGAATATGTAACTATACAAGATGTTTCAAAACCAAAAAAAGCCGAAAGGGGGTTGAAGGGTCCTTTATACATAACTCATTGCCAAAATATGAGGACCATAGCTTGATATTTTCAATAGCCGAATTTTTTTTTACAAATATTAAACTATCTAAAGCGCAACTCTATTAAAGGTTTAGTTAAGTTTATCAGTAGACATTACTTCCTGAATTTTCAACTCTGTTCCTAGAACTCCTGGTAGATACTAGGCGGTATTTGAAGTTGATTTTTAGGGGTTAATTTTGAAACATCGTGTATATAAACATCCAAGACTGGAGAACAAATGCCTGTAAAGGAGAGATGGCGACGCCTTAAGACCGGCATACAGTCCACTCGACCACGGACGTGGTCAAATGTTGTTGTTGGTTAGTTATTTTCTATTATTCGTTTTTAGTTTTTGTATTTTTAGGAATTGTGAATAAGACAGCCATGGTTGTTCCATGTTCTTTTGTGTATTGCATATATAATGAACTTTCTTAAATATCACGTTTTTGGGACAAATGATTCTGACCATAATGTGGTCTGTTTAAGACGGGAGTAAAAACTTGACAGACTACATTATGGACAAAACGCAGTAAGAAATAGATAAAAGTTATGTAGTGTTTATTGCCCCTTATCGTCCCCAACATAGAAACAGCTCAGATAGATAGTTCTGCTTCTAATAATATTATTAATGGTAGCGGCTCAATAAAAGAATACTACCAACCCGTCTCTTCCCTTGGGTGTCGAAAAAGGCGACAAATGGAATTAGAACTGCACAACTATCCAATAGCTTATAGCGGCGACGGGCTCACCACCTATCACGCTGAGTGCAGTCACTGCTTGCTGAAACTCGGACTATGGCAATGGACTGCTTTTGCGGTGCTTTTGCCTAGTCTCTGATTAATCCTTGGGGGATAATAGTCATGATTATATGTATGTATGTATTATACTTTTTTTTCCAAAAAAATTTATAAAAATAAAAACAACAAAGTAATGAATGGGCGGGATTATCTCTAATAGAGATGTGTTGGCAACACCAACAAAAATGTTAATTTTATTTTCTGTAACGGCAACACTCTCTCTCATCGTGGCGACCGATCTGTACTAACGTGTGCTCCCAATAAATATTTTTTTACTTGAAAAATATCGTCGTTTTCCTGCTTCTCCGGCCACCAAGATCCTCATCCCGACATTGGTCCTTCGAGAATCGGCGAGGAAATACAGAAGGACTTGGGCTGGAGCGAAAAAGTGGGACGAAAATTTAAAGCGGCGCGATACGAGCGACACCTACAATAGTCTCCGCGCGATACAGTGAGCATAATTTTTAGCTGCAGGAATTTCAAAAAGCAGCAGAAACGAAGGTCAGAAATTTTTTATCATAGCCTTCCAAATTGAATATTTTATTTCAAGAAATTTTTCTAATTCATCCACCATATTTTATTTCAACCAATCCTACAATTCTGCCAACTATTAAAATTGAGAACGCGCCAACCAATCATATGCAAGAAAAACTGTGAAGAAAAAAGAAGCCGACCAATAGCGTGCGACTGCAACGAGTTGCTCCAATAGCAAGATAACGCGCGCCTTGCAAGTTTGTGGCGCCATTCCCGCCGGGAGGGAGCGGGCAAGTCAAGACGCCGTGCGTGATCGAATGTTGCTGTGCTGTCAACTGTCAACAAATCCGCCAAGATGTCTTCTAGACAACCCATAAGGTGCAGTGAGTAAATGAAATTACCAGAGCAATGTTATCTATTAGAGAGTTCAAGATAAACTACATATTTTTGGTGTAGCATCGAGTCCCTACACTGTTAAATGTTACAAATAAAGTTTAAATAGTTTACTGAACGCTTTACTGACTGTGTCAGTCAGAAATATAGATCAAACTAAAAATAATAAAAAATAAACATTCTCATACAGTACCTTTTTTGTTTTACTGTCTTCATGGTATTTAAAGTCGACCACGCTGCTCGATGTATCGGATATTTTTTGTACAGTTTAACACATTTTGAATTACGTGGTTGGATTTCCAACGAACCCAGAGCTCTCGATTATATTCCGCCAACGGTGCTAAGACCAATTACTCCAGTCTTGATAGTTTCTTATGATTTTAACGTTAGAGAATTAAGTGGTTTGGGTACTTCAAGCAATAAAACGTTTTAATTATAAACTATTTCTTGTATTATTTGCGCCCACAACGAATTAAAGTAAAATAGAATGAGAACAAAAGGAAGAAATGTAATAAAGCAGTAATAAGGACTTACAAAACGTGATTTATAAAATACAAAAAATTAATTAGACTAAACAAAAAGGTTTCTTTATAACTTTTCGAAACACCATCAAAGAGCTTAAATTTTCTTCGCAGAGTATACATATTAGACGGAATCATAGAAACAGATTTTTTAAAGTGTATAACGTACAATTATTTCTGCCGTTAATACCTAAGAGAAATGTTTTGAGTATTCACAAGAAGCAATTACACAGAAATAAAACATGTACTTAATATTCTTCCATAAGCCTATAACGTTTCTTTTGATTTACGAAATATTTTGAAAATTTTCAGAGATAGATATCTTACCACGCAAAAAATCATGTTCTCTGAAAATTCCTGTAGTTAGAACGAAAATAAAAGACAGGAGCATTATCAACTTTTTATACTTGGGTTATACTTTATACGATTTGAATTGGTAAGAAATTAACAAAAAAATTGTGTTCCTGTCGCATAGTTTTCTAAACTAAATAGAAAAATTGCAATAAAAAAACAGCCTACCATATATCTATTGTCCCTTACTGTAATGACACTAAAAATATGGACCTTACAATCGTAATCGACATTATATCATAGAACATAATTCACCGCGAAATGTACAAGTTAACATACCTAATTTATGTCGCTTGTATTATACATACTAGATGACAGACAACCACAAAACATAAAAAAAAATTACGTTTCAATATTATGATACATAATAATGTGAAAGCATCTGAAACATAACAAAATGCCTCTGTTTTCACTACACAAAAATTTGGCACCACCGGGAATCGAACCCAGTACCTTTAGAGATGGTGACGGACGCCTTGAAACCGACCTACAAACTACCTAGCCTAAACTTAACTGACTATCAAAACTATGCGATATTGATGATGACATCCTTCTAGGTACGTGTGGACAGGTTGGCCAGTTGATAGACGTCCAAAAAAAAAAAAATTATGCCTTATGCTAAGGTGTACCAGAATCACCCCCATGTATGTTCTGCGATTATTGATAGTTTAGGAGCTAGAAGCATTTTAAACATTATTTTCGAAAATTTAATTTTACATTGGTTTTTTTATTTTTTATATATTCCTTCCTATCATTTTCAGATGTTTTTTTTTTGTTACATTAATTGGCGTTAGTAACAGCATCCATCTGAAAAATATTCATTTGCCTAGGCACTGTAGAACTAATAAAAAAAAAAAAACTTACCTGCATCGGTGTATTAGCGGCAGCCATCCGTGTGAATCCCACGATATCACTAAAGTATATCGTCACGCAGTCGTAGCTCTCAGCTTGGACCGGCTCGCCCCGTTTTAATGCTTCGGCCACAGTCCTGAAAACGAATAAATCTTAAAATATATTAACACGGCAACACTTAAGTGGCCATTCAAGACGTGCCGGATAAAAAGATGAGATTACAATAATTAATTCTTTCATGACAGCTTCATATGATGAAAAAAATAGTTTTTATGTTAAAATATTTAGAGTCGATTTAAAGTAGTCAACACTGCATCTGCATTAGTCGATATCCGGAGGATATGATGGTCGATATACATATCTACAATAGATAGCATCTAAAAGTTGACGTCAAAAAATTATCGTACATCATGGTCATACATTTATTCTCAGTTTCTTGCAAAAACCTGTCACGCACTATTCACGTGACATGGGAAGTTATGAGTGTTACAATATGTTACTTGACCCTCTTGTTTATTGGGCCCCAATTGATTCATTATTAATATCACCACCTTAAAAAATAATATAATACATTTTTGAGGCCTATAACACTATAAATTTAAAATTACGTTTTTGTTTGTCAGTCAAAAGCGCCTTCGGTAATGATGGTCTATGAATTATCTGTGCAGTGAGGTCACGATTATGGTAAGCAAATCAATACGCATGTAAGACACATGCTGACACAGTTGACAGACTGGATTGATTCCGACTAGCGTTTGACGGATTTTGATCATGCGTATTATTAGTGTGTCTGATCCGTTACGTCACCAATTTCACGAACATGGCGGATAGCGTTTTTAATAATAATAAAATTCGATATTCAAGTAACCAGGACTCAGTATTGTTAGTATCACTTAATCTATTATAAGTAAAGTAATTTTTTTGAAAAATAAAATAAAAACATCTAAGGTGTCTACCTGAATCACCTCTGTACTACTCCATGGGCCATAGCACCGCAATGATTCAGGTACACACAGTCCAACCTACTGGCAATCATGGTTAAGATGCTGTTGCCCTGAACTCTGCGCACCAGGGATTCGTATTTCTTTGGTATTGTTGTTTTTGGCAGATGAAAATATATAAGTATATATATAAGTAAAAATAAAACATGTTTAAATTGAATTTCTACAGCAATCCCTTATTTATATTTAATGAACTTTGTATATTTCGGACCCTTGTACTAAATAATATGTTGATTAAACATTATTTTCATAGCTTTTGATACCTATGAGTCAACTAGCCTATTCGTATGGAGATGTTCATGTTTTATTCATTCTTTAAAAGCATACGTTTAGATAGGCATCCTTATCTGGTCTAATGTTTATCTTTTTAATTATTATTAAGTGATAGCTAATCGGAAATATGGTACTTACTATGCAACCCTTTCTCCCATAGTAGTAACCAGAGATTATTTAAACCTGTTAAAATTCTTGCATATTTCTTTCGCTTCATCTACGAGTACCTATTCTTATTACAGTACAATTTCCTGAGTACAAGGTACAGAAGGAAAAATGCAATTTAACATTCACAAGCAATTTGAAATAAATAGCGAGTCTCGCACAAATTACTCTCCTACAGTGCTTGATGTTCAAACAGCTCTCTTTTTTCATATCATCAAATTCTTGTAAGAACAAAAAGAAAATCTTGCAAAGAAGTATACTTATTGAAAAATACCATCCTTCAAACCTTTTTTGAAGATACCCGTTTTCATTAATGTTAACATTACCTACGTGAAGTTCAATATTAAAATAGAACTAAGATAAATTTCTTTTAACAATATAAGAAATAAAGAGTAAAAATTACTTTCTAGTTGAATATTTAAATAGTAGCCTTTTACTTTTCTATCATTTGTCAGACATTAGTAATTCTTCTAGTCATTTTAATTTATTTTACAGTTACTTTAGCATTGCGCATACAATTTTAAAAAGGTAACATAAACATAACATACTTCTTCGTTTTAGCTCTCCTCACTCCGCTTTCCGGTTGACTGGTAGAGAATGCCCCAAAGCATTAAGTCCGCCTTTGTACGTCGTACATAAAGATTAAATAAATAATACTTATCATCATCCCTTTCCCCGAAGGGTGTTAAACATCCACTTTTCGCCAGATATATTCCCCATGTAACAGGATGCAAGCCTGTTGCCATGCATCGGGTACAATGTGTTGTGAGACAAGCGATATTCACAATGAACTGTATATTCAAACATAGTATTATTCAAAACTCAGTGGTACAGGCGTAGGCGGTGGGATCGAGACCGCGATTCCCGCGGCCTTTCGGACGAGTATAGTGACCCCGTCCGTCCCAACTCGGCTGCCATAAAGGTAAAGCTCTGTATTGGCGACTGGCCGCTTCACTCTATATCATTTTGTCCATTATTTACTATTTAAAATGTACTGACAGGTTTTACATTACCTACCTACTTATAAGGGATTAATCCCAAAACCTTCGAAACAACTAACAAAACATACGCACTTATGAATTCGCACGTTTTGCAGATTAAATTAAAATGAAAAATATTCATTAATCGTAACAATAAGAAAATTAAATAAACAAGGATCATTGCGTAAGTGGATCATTGCATTTAAGCTAATGATCCATTAATGAAATTAAATTCGTCTTTATGGTTATTAAAATAAGTGTTAATTTTTTAACTTAAGTAACCATTAAAGTTAGTCAGCTGTGCCGCCAGCCGCCATCTTCCTAATCCGAGCATCGTGTTGTGGTTACATTGTCTATGATTATTTAATTTTAGTTATATTTGTTATTCGACTTTTGGACAAGCTGTCATATCACGACATCACACGTCTTCGAAAATAATAGTCCATATTTTAACCTACTGGTCAACCTGACCACGGTTCAAAAAACTAACCCTAGTAAGATGTTCCTCTCGATCGGTCGGTGGGTATACATTCATACAATATTTTTATCTAAAACAATCCTAGCACGTTCAAAGGTATTTTTCAGTTTAATGGAGTGGAGACCAATAATCAAATTATATACTCTTTGCCTATAATGTGAAATTATCTCTCATCTAATGATGACATACGGCGTTTGTCATTCTTCTGTCTTGGTTGTCTCTCGGAATTTTAACGTCGTACATGGTCGCTCATATTTTATTGATATAATTCTTTTATTATTTAAAGAGTAAAGTGAATATCATTGTGCTTCGTCAATTTTTATTTCTGCATGCCCTAAACCGTATTTCTTTTTTCATATCTTTAATGAGGTTACAAAAATTTATTCATCACTTATATAAGTTTCTTGGAGTTTTTGTAAGGGATTTTTATTTTTAAGTGAATATACGTAGGTAGCCCAAGCATGTTTCTTTTTACAAGCATTAATTCCTTAATCAATAGACCCGATAAGAGGATTCCTTTCATTTTTTACATTAAATTTGATATGATACAAATTACTATAAATAGAAAACCCAATTAGTACATTAATTTTCTGCATCAAATCTCTGATCCTAAATTGCTCCGGACTATTTCTTATTCTCAGTCTGCATAAACCGATTTCGATTAAAGTTACAGCTTTATACACGCTGAGATCCGGCATTATGGCTTTAATCATTATTGATCTGTAATACCTGTAATACCACGACAGCGAATTTCTGTGAAAAATAAAAGATTAATTAATTTTTATACAGCAAACAATGATTAAATACTCACGTTGCGAAAAAAAACAAATGAAACTCAGAAAAAAAACCGATGAAATAACCAAGGGGATAAAGCAGTGTCTTCTGTCGCGGGTGACGATTTAAATCGCGAGCGTAACGAAGGACTCGAGGCTTACTCCGAGCGTAGCGAGGGTGTTAAAAACTTAAATCACGAGTGAAGCGAGGGATTTAAGACGAGTCCTGAGTGTAGCGAGGGATTTAAATTCACCCAAGACTGAGACACCTTTATCACCAACGAAAATACTCTACTTTTCGTTTCATTTGCGAAAAAGTTACCACAATCATAATATGAGATAAGCATTTATTAAAAATAATGACACTTAAAAGTAAAAGTTAACATTCGAAACATTGGTCCGATTATTGATAGAGATGGTACATTTATTGTTGATAAGTTGATTTGAGTATTTCTCTGTTTACGGCCTCGTCGGTTTTCGTAATTTTAATTAATAATCAACTGCACAATAAATGCGTATTCCTTTTTCAAAAATATGTATAATGCTTTATATACAAACTCAATGGTGTAAACAAAGATGTAGTTCAGTTTGAAATTCGGTAAGTAGGTATTCCAAATTTAAATCACATTCTCCCCTAGAGGATGAATGAAATTCAGTACAATTTTCTTTCCCTGTTTTTAACAGATTAAAAATGACTATTGTTATGCTCGCTTTTTGTAGCAAGTTGTACGAAAATCTTCCTTTTTCATGTTACATAATGATGATATTGCCAGAAATGCGTAAGGAACACATAATAAACATAATGGAACCTTTTTTTGCGTTTCTCTAAATATGTTCTTGAGGGTATATTAATCTTGTGTCAATTCAGTTGTTAATTCATCTAATGTTAGTATAATAGTATAACATTATTTACTTACTTATTTTTTAACTAGCTGTTGCTCGCGACTTTATCCGCGGTTACTATGGTTTATTAACTATTCCACGAGAACTCTTTAATTTTCCGTAATAAAAAGTATCTAAGATGTTGACCAGCGACATAAGGTATCACAGTGTAAAATTTCATTGAAATCGGTCCAGCCATTCAGAGATTAGCCCAACAAACAGGAAAAACAGACAAATAGAGGAACAAAAAATAAAATAAAAAACATTTTTTGTTTTTTTCCCTCTTACGTCGCCCTGACTTGGTTTTAAGCATTTTTTTCGATATACAGATATTCGACCTCTACAGTTTTATAATATGTATAGACTAGCTATTGCCCGCGACTTCGTCCGCGATTACTGGTTTTTTAACTATCCCACGGGAACTCTTTAATTTTCCGTAATAAAAAGTATCTAAGATGTAGACCAGCAATATAAGGTATCACAAAATTTCATTGAAATCGGTCCAGCGTTTCGGAGATTAGCCCGTACAAACAGACAAACGGACAGAGAAAGAAAAAATGTAAACAAATTCTTTATTTGTTTTTTTCCCTCTTTTTACCTCCCACTTGGTTTGAAGCATTTTTTTCTATGTACAGACAATCGATACCTCTACAGTTTAAGTAAATGTATAGATTAAAATTTTTATTGAAGTTTTCGTTATTGAAACAAATGCAAACTTATACTTAATAACGATTCGTGAAATTCTTTACCTCCCTCGAAATCATTCCATAATAGCTCTTACAAATTCCTTCATTGATTACCTTACGTCACATTATTTACTGTAAAGCCGCGTACGCACGTGGAAACGTGAACATAGCGAACACAAACATGAAACATGAATATTTTGTTTGTCTCTGTGGACGGCATACCTGAACACTGACACAGTCGTTAACTCCATCTTAATAGCCATTGGGGCGCCGTTTTTAACATTTACAACTATTTATTCAAATACCGTCCACACAAAACATACAAATAGGATCGTCATTAACATGATTAAAGAACATAGTTTTGTACGTGCAAACCAAGTTGTTGCCTTGCGTCTACGCAACAAAGTTGTTTTATTTATACTCGTATAACGACGCAGGCTCGGAATGTCAATTTAATTTGAATAAAAAATTACAATAAAATCTTCTATTAAGATTTCAATTCGGTGAACTACCTTATCTTCTCGTATTATTTTGGCGACGTTCATATTACATCAAATTACCATTTAACTTTTCAATGAAATAATCAGTTTCAATTTAAAAAAATTGTTTTCTAAAGTCCGGACTTCAGATATGTAAACATAATAAATCACATAACAAGGGAGCATAAACTTTTTAAAATATAAATTTATGCAGGCTGTGTGGACGGTATTTGAATAAATATTTAATCATTGCAGAATATTACCTGTTCAAACGCAATTTAAGTACAGTCTCCTTAAGGAGTATTATTTTAGTCAGCAAGTGTTATGCGAAAAAATAGAACATCCCGTATTTACTCGTGCTATTGCTCAAGAGCGCCTGCGAACAATAAGCGCTAGCAATACGTTCGGCCAGCGGACCGCGCGGTACATGGTTCCCCGTTTAATAAATGTACTACCAACCTCTATTAAAAACAAGTTAAATGACAAAAATATTAAAATTACCCTTAAGTCCTTTTTTATTCAAAGATTGGTTGATCCGTGTAATGTTTAAATACACATAGGAAGAAACATTGCCTGGTTCTCAAAATCAATACCTATTTGGCTAACCTGTTACCAAAACTGTAAAATTGTGTACTTTCGTGATGATCTGATCTGATTTCTACATTGTCGCGAAACCCCTGTGGTTTATGTCAATGTATTATTTTGTAAACTATAATAAATGAAAAAAAAAAAGTCTCTTTCTTTTTCTAGATAATATGTAGGTACTGGGTCGGAAAATATGCTATAGTTGAGGGCTTGTTGAACCATTGTGCGTAGAACCATAGACGTAGAGTGCGTAAGTGAGACAAGCCTGATAACCTATATCTGAGTGTATATATCCCAAATACCCACCTCGGGAGCATCCTGTTAAGCAAATCATCCGTTCTTTTCTTCTCCTGAAGTAACTGCTCAGCCCTCGCAGCTACCAATGTCTCCAGATTAGCTGCATACTTCTCCATCATTGATAACATATTATCGAAGATGTTCGTTTTCCTGGTGGATAAAATTCCATTGTTAAAACGATGCATAGTTTCCAAAAAATATAGTCCCATCGATGGTAAGTACCTAATATTAGGTCCTCACCTATGAAATTGGTGTTTTGTATGGATTTTGGGGATGTCTGCATTTTACATACTAACATTTTATCAGTTTTCTTCACAACGACAAATCCAGAGATAATAATATTTGGCATGTATCATTAGACAAGCTTTAGCAATATGTGTGTGAACACGCTTGATAAAAATTATTCATGGTTTTTATGTTAATGCAAATCAAATGATGTATTCAGGAGGCAGTTAAAAATAATTGTCTTTGTGTCTAATTTTAACACAATTAAACTTACAAAAAATTATCAAATTAAATAATACGAGCTCAAATATATGGTCTATTTTTAGAAGAGGCAATTATTTTATAAGAATGTTCTGAAACTTAATAGTTACGGACAAGTTGCTAAGACAGAATAAAAACACCAATTTCATAGGTAAGGACCGAATATATAGCCACATATTTTAAAATGCTTTGTGGGAAAAGGGTTGACAATATTAAGGGTTAACAATATTAACATATTAACGGGCATCAATATATAAGATTTTAAACTTTCGCGTTGATTGAGATAAAGAAGTACAAGAATTTCAATCGGGAGGACGGGTTAAAATTGTCATTATATCATCGCGTAGTGTGTAATAAAACTACGTTTGCTGATTCGCAGTCCTCACTCAAGAATACGTCTGAATCTGAACGTTCCGCACTCAAGAATACACCGGTCACAAATACGTCGGTCACGTATTACTTTAATAACACACATGTGATAATAAAGTAAGACGTGACCGATATACAAACTTTTTAGTAGGCGGTATTTCTATAGGTTTGTGAACATTGTAGGGGCCCAGGTAGAAAAACAAATTAAATAACGGTTTGTGTCTCGAAGCAATGAAAAAGTAGCCTCTATTATTTTTCGTAGTTCCACTGCTTATTATCTACTCTAGGTATAAATAACGTTTCAATGTATTAGGTAAGAAATAAAGTTTTGTTCTTTAGATTTCTAATACTCACATGCCAGCATGCATATCTTTCAGTCTGATTCTGACCAATCGCAAATCCGGTCTTCTATCAGCGCGCTCGCTCCAGCAAGAGTTGAGAACTGCTAGAACTGATGGTCTGATAGCTAGCCCATTTAGTGGCGGTCTGAACAAGACTCCACCAATCGGTTGACGCACTCTCCCGATTATTTCTGGATGAAACATAACAAAATATTCCATGTTTTTCAAATCATACACAAAATAAAAGTAACAGTGTTTATTATATAACCACATTTCATTCTACGACGAATTTTGATCCTGTGAAATGATTCTACCAAATCACCATAAAGTTGGCCATGAATATGTTGGTTTGTTAATAAATCCGTTGTTTTTATACATTGTGTAGGTATATAGGCTGCAAGCATTAAGTGTGGCCAGGCAATTATTCCGTAAATATAACAGATATCAGAATACTTCAAACTGATAACGAAAGTATCTCACTCAATGAGTAAAATCATATTCATAACTTTTTTTTTTATAAATGTAGTTATATCATAAATATTGAGATCACAAGGTTTGGTCACCAATCCACGGCCTGTACACGGCAAAGGTACTACGCCACCGACCGTTCACGCGCGACGACATGTGCGCGTCGTCGCGCGCGAACGTGTGTTTTTGTATATGAAATAGAAACAATATGGTTTTGGTTGTTTTTCAAGTTGTCATTAGTGACTGTAATGTATTGAATTCTATATACTCTCCATTGAATTGCCAAATCTGTATTTTTCAATTTTTCATTTCAATGCTGAAAGTTGGTGAACGATAACGGCTACTTTATTATTATTATTTGAGGTTTTGTGACTTACCAGCGTTAGTCAAATTAGTGTCCCCCCATGGCCCATTTCTGCCCAGAATCTCGTAAAGAATGATTCCGAAGGAGTAAACGTCTCCCTTCTGAGATCCCCTGGGGGGTGGGTTAGGATCCCTCAAGAATTCTGGTGCTTTCCACAGCATTCGGCGTTCCACTCGTAAAGCGTCTTCTGCATCTGCACATCCGCCTACAAAATAAAGTATTAAATTATCGTAGGTAATAACTCCTACCGCTTAGCAAGTGGTAGGGGAGGTTCGTAAGCCGGATTTTATCCACGAAAACAAAATAAAAAAGTACTTTAACTCTTGCTTTCATTAAAAATCTTCTAAGTTTACGATCTTTTTTATTAATCGAATTTGGATGACGAAATTTCATTAGTTGTTAAGATCCATTGGGATAAAATTATAGTAGGTACGGTCCGTAATGGATTCCTCCACGTCAAAAAAATGATTTAATCATAATGGATCAGCTGGCCTACTCTTGAAAGCAATCTCAATTAAAACTCAATAATAACACAATCCAATATCTAAAAATACCGAGACGAGAGAGGCGGTACGGTAGTACCGCTATTAGCAAAACTCAATGTCATTTAAGTCACTCAGTTTCCGCACAATTCGAATCCATTTACGGCCCTAGTGTCGCAACTGAAGAGTAAGAAACATCACAAACTCAATGTCGATCGATCGGGATTGGTAATCAGGAGCAGCGTTTTCGAAGGCAAGTAAAAATTTGATAATATTTAATGAGGGTCCGATTGTTCTGCTTCTCCTAGCTTTGGAGAGACAGGAAAAGAAGACATTTAAGTACCGTCTAAAATGTATATCATGTCAAAGAACAAGACTCCATTACATGAAAGCTAGTACTCGTATTAATAACGTAGGTAATCGAAATTATGATTAAAATAATTCAAGTAACAACATGGTTATGCGAGGAACTTTAAACACAGTTTCTCGGAAACTCTATCTAAACATTTTGCTACCTATAAACGAGTAAACAACTGCTATTTTTGAGGTGTTATTCTAGCCACCATGCAAAAGAGTAGGAATGTCTTTTTGTGTGTGTAAAGAGGGTTACCGGGTAAGATCATGTTATTAATTGTACCCGTAAGGAACATACTTAAAGTACGGGATGAAGGGTCGCATTCAAATTATCAACTTCTAGAAACCTTTCACCAGAGAAATCACACGCCTTTTTCCCAATGGGGTAGGCAGAGATTACAGATCTCCAGTGATTAAAAATAGATAAAAAAAACTGGTAAGATGTTCGATTTAGATACAAAAATGGAAATATGACGTGTAATATAGATGAAAAAATATACTACCTACTGCATTTTGTAGATATCAGTGAATCTAATGAAGAATGCGAAAAGGTAATAAACGAATGATTTTCAAAAATACAAATAAGTTAAAAATGCAACGCATTAACTTCATAAAGCATTTTCTATGCCGCCACATTCGTCCTCAGCGTATATATGTCCCACTGCTGGCCACAGGCCTTCCTTATGATGAAACACGTGAGGAGTATTGACCGTTACAACACCACGCTGGTCTAATGCGGGTTGGTGGGTAGATACGGTTGGAATAGCGACCGGGACCAACGGCTTAACGTGCCTTCCGAAGCACGGAGGAGTTCGAGACCACAAAGTTTTGGTCAACCATCCAAGACCTGACCATGGAAAAGGTACTAGCCACTACGCCACCGGGAAAATGGACATAGTTAAGCAGGCAATACATGTTTGACCCTATAGAAATAGCTAAGTACACAAAAACAGCTCGATATTTTGGTTTAACACGAGCTTAATGAAAGAAACCTATGAAATGTTGTACTTATTCATTATTACAGTGTCCCGTTCTTGAAGAGATTGATATCGGGTGATGAAAAAGTGGGTAAGCACACGGCGAGCATGTGTGAAAATGGTTTTAGTCAATGGACTGTTAAGTTTTAATGACAAATCTGGAAATAATCGCAAATAAGGAGATAATAATAACTTAGTAGGTACACAGGTTAGTTTCAGAGAACATTTTCCTAAAATTATGAAAATATATTCAACGCAATGAAGATCAAAGTCATGACAGCTAAAAAGCAAATGGTTTTAACCCCTTGGCGGGTACCGCGAACAGCGGTGTTCGCAAACAATAGATGTGTCTATTGATATCTCGTTTAGTGTCCGTTGACAAGTTAAAGGTTATTATGACAACGGCTGAAAATCGAGAGTGATGGCGTGGCGTGCATTGGAACCTATGTCCAGCAGTGGACGAGCATAGGTTGTTAATGATAATGATGAAATTAACATTTTCCTATTACTCTAAAAATCGGAGTCATTGGGTGACCTACACATAGATTTATAGGTGAATTAATTGCAGCACGCTAAAAACAGTAATAAAGGTTGTGCTTCAATAAATTACTTTCGAATCGAAATGTAGTTAATTTGATTCCATTGAAATAAAATTCTTGTTGAATGATTAATTGCGTTTATTTTGCATTGCTTACAAATTAGGTACTCTTCGGTGGACATTGAATGAAAGCCTGAATCTTATGGGTACATTCATTCGGATGGGCACTAGCAGGCTGTAGTTACTGATTCATTTATGAGATTCATCAATGTAGCTACGTGGTAAATGAATTATTTAATCCAGTTAACGAGCACTCAGCATTTTATATTTACAATCACGACTATTATCTCCTAAGGGTTAGTTTGTTTTACCCAATTATGTTTCAAGCAACAAGTTGTTTTGAATATAATAAAAATAATTAGGAATTATTTCTAAGTACACCTACATTTTTAGACTCTAGACACTTAATTTCAATCGAACTGTCTGTAAATACCATTATAATATCATTGATCATACGAAGGCTTTAGATTTTTGTCAAGAGACATTGTTAAAAGTAAAACTTACTTTTCAGGTTATGCAGGCCATAGTCGCAGATCTGTAACACCCAACGGCTGTCCACCAGGCAGTTGTTTGAGGTCAAATTTCCGTGTGAGATGAGCGGAGAGTCGTGCAAGTAGGTCAAACCCCGAAGCAAGTCGGCGACCAGACTTGCAACAAACATGTCGTCTAGGTGCAGGTCTCTGTCAGCTAAAACTCTGGCTAAAGACCCTCGGGAACAGTAGGCAGTGACGATACATGCGGAGCCATTTTCAATGCAAACGCCAACGAATGCGGTTAAATTTTCGTGACGTAGTTCACGAATCTGGTGAAAGGAAAAGAATTAATGCCTTCGCTGTTAAATATTTTTTATTTTGTGCATACACCTCGAGTAAAACATTATAGCAAGATTAATGTATTTCAATTTTTCAATGTACAGTCGAGTTCAAAAATATATATGCACGTTACACAGTAATTGACTCTTATTGGAAGGGAATAAAGACTGTCACCTATCAAATGTGCATAGATATTTTTGAACTTGACTGATCAATTTCTGTATACCGTTTTATTTTGCAATTTGTTATTTCAACAACAACCACTTTCTATGGATAGAGTCCTCTTATAATAAAAACTTAGGAGAAAATGCAAATTTCGTAAAAAAAACTATTCAGTTTCTGTTCTGTGGAAATAGAAACTAAACATGTCTTATAAAAAAATTCTTTGCAACTATTTCTAGCACTGATGGAACGGCCCAATAGTAGGTACAAACTTATATTCAGGTACTTCAAATGTTTCTGTTTACAATAAAATATTATTGTGCAATATTATTGATATTTTAAAAAATACTACAAGTTGACTAACACTTAAGGTAGAAATTAACACTAACTCTAGCTTCAGGTGGTATCCTCACATGTAGGTAAGTATATAAATGTGATATCAAGAAAACCTTGTGAATGTTATTGTTTTCGATAAAGTGAAGTTCAAGTTCTGTCATTCCTTGCGTTGCAGGACATATATGAAGATACAGAACTTATTACAGTGAATTCTACACCAGAAATTCAGAGCTCAATTAAATTCTTTATTTTCATTAACTATAGTTTCTCTCTTTGTTTATTCAAGATTTGTTGGTTGTAACAATATATCAACAATGAATAGAAGAGGAATTTCAGAGCTCAATTCCATAGTTGATAAATGAGAATTATATGTATTTACTTACTCGGAGACCTAATTTCGTGTCAAGAATTTTCTCGGTCGACCATTAGGTTCTTTTAGGACTGGTCGATTCGAGTTCCCTCGAATTGACCTACATATTTTAGACATTAATTGAGTAGTTACTGTTGCATATATTAAAACTTCTACCTCTTTCAGCTCTTTCTTGATAGTTCTGGTAATGTCTATACTCTTTCTTCTCAACCTCTTTACCGCAGTAATATTGCCTCTATACAAAGCAATTGTGGTATGAGCTCGCTTCGTATCCATTTCTTGAGATATCGTGGGCTAAAACAAGGAGCAAACATCATTAGTAAAAGTTTAATGAGGTCTATATTTCGCTGCTTCTATTCTGTTTCTTAATAATTACATATTTTTCGGTTCGTTGAAGGAGACCCCTATATGCGTATTAGATTGGTTAGTCATGGCATTACAATTCAATAAGACAAGGAACTTTCAATGCTGACTATAATACCTAAAGCAGAGGGTGCAATGTATTAAATTAAATATTTTCTCATTTGGAACATTTTTTATGCCATAAAATATAGAAATACAAAAAAATTCAAAGTTCAACACACCCGAAAGGCTATTTATAGGTGTTTCGACTGTATCAAAACAATCCCGGTATGAGACAATAATAATGACTTACCTTATCATTGCTGCAGGTCGATATAAAGGTTAAGTCTTTCGCCTCGATCCTCCATAATACAGAAGCCAGTTTCTGTTCATATCGGTAGTGACGGAAGAGCAGTGCTGCCACGAGCAGCACAGCAGCTGCCACTGCTCCAGCAGCGAACAGAGAGTTGGGCAAGGAACATTTGGCACCCTTAAATCCACAAGCTGGCTCTGCGACTGGTGGCTTACCCCCGATCCACATTATTTCGTTTCCACCCACCAGTTCCTAAGGAATAATACTATGTAAAGATAGGACGGAAGAAGGTTACATAATTATGCATCATCATATTATATGCATTTCATCCAAAATTTTAAGACGAACGAAGAGTGTTTATGTTTTTAGGAGTAGGTATCTTCTTTTTACCTACCAAATCTAAACATTTTGACTAATCTGATATAAAAAAAATTAAGTGTAAATTTTAAGGTAGCACTATAGATTTTCATATATCATTTTAAATGAATGCGCGTCCCGATTTGTAACACGATAAATAACTAGCCCACCGGATTAGCAAACTGAAATGGCAGTCATATAAGCCGTAGAACTGACGGCCGTTGGGGCCGTAAAGTTTTTGAGCGGAGCCCACGACTCGGTAAACGTAGTGTAGGACAGTCTGCGACAAGATGGGATAACGATATACGTAAGCTGGCTGGAGTGGGCTGGATGAGAAAGGCCGAAAATCGGTGGCGGCCGAGAGGTGGCGTGCATTAGGGGAGGCCTAGTGTCAACAGTGGACAGGAGTAGGCTGATAATGATGATGATGATAAATAACATTGATAAATAACACGCGTCCACATAGTGTAACATCATCATTAGCCTGCCCTTTTCCCAACTTCTCTATCACTTGAGCAACTTTCAGGCATCCTCTAATATACTCATTCCTCACTCTATCAATCCTCGTCACCCCACACATCCATCTTAACATACGCATTTCAGCCACATGCAATCTATTTTTATCCATTTTTTCATAGCCCAACATTCCAATTCATACATAACAACAGGTCTTATGATTGTTTTATATATTTTCCGTTTGAATCTAGGGGATATGCGTGAGTCGCATGTAGTTCCCGTGACCTGTCGCCATTTCATCAATTCTGAACTAATTATTTGCTTGACATCTCGATCTATTTCCCCGTTTTCCAGCAAGATTGAACCCAGACATCGGTATTCCGAGCAGACTGGCAAATGTGCTCCTTCGAGAGTAACCGGACAGAGATTGGAGAGACCGCCAAAATCGCAATACATATTCTTGATCTTTGTTCTGCTGATTTTAAGGCCCACACTCTCCAGTCTCTGTACCCACCTATCCAGCCTGTCTTGATCCCTCTTCGTCTACAAACGCCGACCCCTGGTGTAAGTCAACCGCCACTCCAAACTTAGCTCCACATACTTACCAGGCACACATTTCTCTTTCAAATTCCACCACAAAACCACACGGGGTACACGGTCGTTTGCCTTCTCTAAATCCAAGAATACCATATGTAAGGTCTTCCGTGCTCGTCTGTACTTTTCGCACAATTGTCGGAGCGAAAATATGGCATCCGTGGTTCCACGCCCAGGCAAAAACCACAAATTGGTTTTGCATTATCTGACATTCATCTCTCAATCACTTTCATTCATAATTTCAAACTGTATGACATGAGCTTTATCCCTCGATAGTTGTTGTACATCCCCTTTATTTTTATTAATAAGCACCAGTGAGCTATGGCTCCATTTATCTGGAATGATCTTCTTGCAACAACTTATTAAAGAATAAAGTCAGCCTAGGTGGCTGACTTTATTCTTTAATAAGTTGTTGCAATCATCTGGGCCCAAACACTTCCATACTTCAAATGGTATCCCATCAGGTCCTACACCTTTCCCGTTTTTCATACATGTCTCAGCCATTCTCTCCTCATCTATTTTCACCTCATTCACTAGTCCTACATTAGTCCGCACTTCACCTAATGTTCCCGGCCAGACATTCTCTTCATTCATAGGTTTTTCAAAATATACCTTCCATCGGTCTTTTACATTCTCATTCCTATTAAAAATCTTTCCCGTTTTATCTTTGATGCACTTCACATGCGCAATGTATCTTGCATACCTTCCCTATCATGTGTTCGCTATCCCAATCACTCCAAAAAGTTTAATATAACTTAGTCATACTGTAACGAGGCGCTATAGCAATATCAGCGGCTCTTTGATGTTAATGCGCTCTTCTCTGGCCATTTTCTCTTTGTTTCTTTTTTTAAATTTACTGTGTTCATTGCTATCTGAGTCAGCGTCTGGAGCGGTTGGCTCATTGTAAATTACTATAAATATTTTAATATTATAACTATTAAGTGTTGTTGACAAAATTATTATTATTTGTTGAAAAGTTGTTACAAAATTGCAATTTACATAGTACGAGTAAAACTATATATATAAAGTTTATAAATTTACCAAAGGCAATATTGTAACCTTTGATAATATGTTTAAGTTTTATATGTGAAATTGAATTTCTGTGATTTGTGAAACTTACCCTTTTATTTAATTGTTCCAGTGTGCCTTAGTACATAACAATACATAATTAGTACATAATAAGTGACGTGAAAATTGAAGTTTTCTTTTATCATCGGACCACCACGTCACATTGGCGCCCAACGTGGGGCGTCACAATACTACTGCATAGATACACACGTATCTATGTGTAATAGAAACGTATCTATGTGTAATGTGTAATAGAAGAACTAAACCGTGAAAGTTACTTAAGTCATAATATCCTCACTGGTAGCAAGTCTGAAGAGTTGGCGTATCTGAAAGTAGCCACTGGTTGCGCACTCCAACCCCCGGGAGCAGTGTCGTCTGCCACTAAGCCGATCACCGTGAAGTTTCCTTCGGCATCCCCAGCACTATCCATATTTACCTGATTAATAAACATAACATATCATCACTCCTATAAATCCGGCAAAATTAGAAATATCTGCTATTTCCACGCAATTAAGTTTAAAGCATAAGGATATTTATTTTAAGAGCATGTACGTACACGTTGTTATGGATCAACAACGCAAAACATCAAAACCCCATTAAAGGCTTTTATGGGATGTTTTGTTTTGATGTTTTGTTACTTTGCTCCAGGTTTCGCTCATTTTGATTTATGTAGATTTTATCAATCATTGTGTTTTATTTTATTCACACGAGTACACGATATCCGATAACCTTATTTCTGATTTTATATTTCATGATTACGTAATAATATTATCATGGAACACATAACTACTGACTACTGAAAACTGTAAGGTGTAGAAATGAAACGAGTAGAAAAATCATTTTCTTAGTCTTAATACTATTTAGAATATCTTTAAAACCTTAATGAGAACTTTAATCTTCTTTAAATAAATTTTCCCTGCCTTCTGTTGAACTCTGTCTGTTGAACTTTGTCCTTGAAAAAGTTTATATAATTATGATTAAAACATTTTGTAAACGAATGGATTGTTCAATCTAGATTTACAAGGTGTTTCGCATAATACGCGAAGCGGAATACCTTGTTAATCCAAATTTTGTCCACAGCTTTGGTCGCATTTATCCATTATCCAAAAATTTAAAATATACAACAAAATAAAAAGACGAGTTCAAAAGGTAGCGCTTATTTCTAATAGATATATATTCCAGCCCACCTGCTGTTGGAGAAATGCTGAGAAGTAGACTAAGTCGCGTGTACTAAAGAATATATAATTATATATCATAAAATAATATTAGGTCCTTACCTATGAAATTAGTGTTTTGTATGGAGATTTTGGGGATGTCTGCATTTTACATACTAACATTTTATCAGTTCTCTTCACAACGACAAATCCAGAGATAATAATATTTGGCATGTATCATTAGACAAGCTTTAGCAATATGTGTGTGAACACGATTGATAAAAACTATTCATCGTTTTTATGTTAATGCAAATGAAATGATGTATTCGGGAGGCAGTTAAAAATAATTGTCTTTGTGTCTAATTTTAACACAATTAAACTTACAAAAAATTATCAAATTAAATTATACGAGCTCAAATAAATGGTCTATTTTTAGAAGAGGCAATTATTTTGTAAGAATGTTCTGAAACTTAATAGTTACGTATATATTGGGTAAGGACCCAATATATACCTATAAAAAATTATGTATTATATGATGAGAGTTGATGAAGTAAAATACTTATGTACCTAAGCATCTTAAGGAGTGGGAAAAAGTAATCCCAGCCTACGTCTGATGTTATATTATAGGTATGTCTAAGTGTAAGCGCACAATGTGTGCCGAGCACAATATGGGGCAAGCGATATTCCCAATCAATTTTACATAAGTTTTTTTATTCAAACTCAGTACAGGGGGTGGTGATTGTCCCGCGTCCTCTTGAACGAGTAGTGCCGTCTTTCATAACTTCCAGAGGTAGCTCTCTGCCTTCAAATGCCTTCAATTTAATTAACTTTTTAAAAATGAACGTCTTGCAATAAAAGTAATTTACTGTCAACTTTACACATAGCTGTACACAGTTTTCGGTTTCAGCTTTTACCACATAATTTCCGACTAAGCCTTTTTATGAGACCTTTTGTAAGTGCTCGTATTTTGATTCCGTAAGTCGTCAAAGGGTAAGACTACTTATTACCTCTACATGCAGGCAATACAAAGTACACTTTATTGAAAATCTTTTTTTGAATTTAAGACTACTCACTACTATTCAACTTATTGACATTAGGAAACTTAGGATAACATTATGATGAAGTATAAGGTTCAAAGGTTTCTAACTGAAGTTATCCTTTCACTTTAACACCATAACCTCAAAAAATGTGAGGCAAATTTTAGGTGAGAATATTTTCGAAGCGATCGAGGATTTCTCAGAAAGTTTTCGTTCAATTTAAAAAGTTATAAATAGATTTGATATCCCCCTTCACCAATGAAATAAGGTGAGATATATATTTTCGTCAGAAATTTATTTTAGACCATTAACGTGAAGAAATAGTGCTGGATTTTGACTATTTATATATATATATATAAATAAGTAAAGTCATTTAATATAAGTAGGCTATTTATTATAATATAATTTATTATGCTTATAATAATTTTAAGTAGGTACACGCAACTTGTTTTTCTCTTTGTGCACTTCTCCTGTCGCAGGTGGGTTGGAAGAGATATCTTATAGATATAAGCCCTACCTATTGTAATTTTATTTCTTCATTGTATATTTCCTTCCTTATTGTGTACAATAAATTATTAAATAAATAAATAATAAATAAATACAATTATTAAGAATACAATAAAATTACACCATTTTTTGGTTTGGCCTCTTTCTAATTGTTGCAATAAATATTTGAACATGAATTTGAATTAGGTAGAGGCATTGGCCCCAGCTATTTATTATTGTATTATTGCAACTGCTTCTACCTACCAACCCATCCTGGACTACCGTGGGTCTAGACTCTGACGTATTATTACATGTACATAGAACATGTCGACCTCCGTGGTCGAGTGGTCTGTATGCCGGTCTCAATGGCGTCGCCATCTCGAGAGGTTCTGGGTTCGATCCCCGGGTGGAGGCAAATGTTTGGGAGATGAATTTTCAGGCATTTGTTCTCCAGTCTTGGTTGTTTATATATATTCAGAATATTTATATATTTGTCTGTCATCTAGTATCCGTAACACAAGCAGCATTAGTTGCTTAAAATGGGTTTAGTTGACAGGTGTGAACGTTTGAAGATATTTATTTATTTATTATTTACATAGGATCTCCTCTGCAAAGAAAATAATTACTCATGATATTTCGTCGGGCCACACTGTTTTAAAAAAAAAACTTACATCAAATCCTTGCACCGATCTGTAGACAGTAGGTCTCAGGAGCCTCATGAGTGAAGCGCCATCCGTGGGCTGCACGCCACTCCTCATAGCAGCAGTGGCGGCGCGAGCCCAGAGCGTCACAGCATCATACAGGTGGGCGGCTTCAATGGACACCTGGAAAAATCACTTCTTAGATCCAAATTCGTATGGGTGATTATCACTACCTCAAAAAAGTCACTATATTCATAGATAGATAAAAGACACATTAAATGAAACGGAATTTCCATTGAATTATTAGGAGCTACAAGTACCTGTAATTTATAACTTGACAGTGGGTTTTCTTTTCGTAATATCCAATGTTTACATGTACGAGTATGGGCTCAATCATATCAAAGGCTCACAGAGAGAAAAGGCTCTTATAATAAAACATTTAACAACGACTTCAAAACACAGAATGTATTCGAAATTTTTACTATAGAAACTCATACAATCACGTTTCTGATAATTCACATCAGAGTGCACAATAGAGATATTTTCTAACAGCTTATGACTGTTTCCGGAAATTTCACTCAATGATCGAGTCTCGCCCGAGCTGTCATAATTTGAGAACCAACTTTTGACCTTAAGATGTTTAATGATATAATGTAAGACAGTCTGGCCGTTTGTTTTAACCCAGTGTTGATGGAAAATAAACCAAAACCTAATATTCAAACAACAAACAAAGTTTTAACTCGAGATGACCTAGAATCATCATAAAACCAATCTATTTTTTTTTAAGGGGTTCCGTAGTAAACTAGGAACCCTTATAGTTTCGCCATGTCTGTCTGTCTGTCTGACTGTCCGTCCGCGATTAATCTCAGTGACCGTTAGCACTAGAGAGCTGAAATTATGAATAAATATGTATATTAATAACGCCGACAAAGTGCACAAATCAAAAGCGGAATATATTATTAAATTAGGGAGGGCACCCTCCCTAATTTAATGTAGGGACTGATTTTTTTTTCCTCTTGACCCTAACGTGTGATATATCGTTGGATAGCTATTCAAAAATAAATAGGGGTTTTCTAATATCTTACGATAAAATTTATATTTTCTGAAATAATCACACCTTTTTAATAAATTTTACAAAATTAGTTTTTGAACGAAATTCAAGACTTAACCATTTATGTAACCAAATCTCATTTTACATATTTTATGACATAGAAGATATAGTCTTTCAAATAAAAAAGAATTATTAAAATCGGTTCACGCAATTAAAATTTCTAATAAAAAACCTAACAGTCTTGGGTGGCCCGAAACACCACCGGTCTTAGCCGGTTTTTTTTATTTTCATGGTAAACCAACAGTTACAAAGAAACACAAATACGAAGTTTAGAATAAAAAACAATAAAACCAATTAAAGGTCTACACTAATAGTAACACACAATTTTTCATCTTCCCTCACTATTGTTTTGACATCAAACTTTGAAAGGTTTAATTTATTTCTTTATGTGAGCAACGTATACGACAAACAAGGTGGCAAGTATATTATCTTAATAGTTCAATTATCGATTCGTTATGTATTAAATACACAATTAGCGCCATAAATAACTCGGCTTGTAATTTGAGTATAATTAGTATCTATTTTGTTATCTTCGGAGTAACATTCCAGGTATAAAGTTTTCGCCCGCTTCCGTTACTATAGTAAATACAAATAATGTAATTAGCTTTGTAAATAATACAGGATTAAGATTACTTCAGTGTTCTATTTGTTAAGATTTTGATTTTGAGATATCTTTTTCGTTTATTTTTTCTTCTTCGAATAGATAGTGCCCTTATATAAGTAACACGTTTTGCAAGTAGCTCTATTTATACAACAACACACGTCATTACATTTTACAAATATGGTAAAATCTGTCCTGGGTCATATCAAAAGTAATGAAAATAATGTGTCATTCACATAGTACAAGGGTCCGAAATATACCAAGTTCGATAAATGTAAATAAGGGATTGCTGTAGAAATTCAATTTAAATGTTTATTTTAACTTTTTTACATCTGCCAAAAACGCATCCACCATATTCGTCAAATTAGTTGAGTAACGCTTCATATTAACGATTACTATGCATGGTCAAAATCCGTCAAACGCCAGTCGCAACCAATCAAGCATAACTGTGTCGGCTATGTCACGCATGCGTATTGAATTGTTTACAATAATTGTGACGCTACGCCACAGATAATTCATAGACCATCACGACCGAAGGCGTTTTAGACATTTAAGCAAAAACGAAATTTATAATTTAAAATTTATTGTGTTAAAGGCTTCAGAAAAAATTAAGCATTTGGGGCCCAATAAGGGGCAAATAGCCTATTACTAGGTGGTTAAGGATTTTCAAAAGTGCCTAGTAACGGCAACAGGCATTCCCCTTATTACGTGTACCCACGAAAATACTAGCAAAGTGAGGAACGTGATGCAGTACCTTTGCCTATACGTACGAGTATATTGAAGTGTTAACATGAATGCTTGTTTGTATCTTACTACCCTTGTTAGCAGTAAATAAACGCTGTGACATGATCCTTACAAATACACATTGACTAAAATAGGTGCACGAGGAAAAATTGCAGCGCTCAAATGAGAGCCTCATGACCAGTCACGTTAAAGTGAAAAATTTTCCCTCGTGTATAAAGTAACTCAAGGTTGACAGTTTCTGATACCAATTAATTCTCAAAAGTATCGTCATCAGCCTATATACGTCCCACTGCTGGGACAGGCCTTCCTCATGGAGACACGAAAGACACTCAAAAGTATAACAGATAGTACTTTTTATTCTAGAAAACACCTCACCTTAAGGTAAATAACCGTGGAATCCAGATGAAATTGCAGCTAATTGGCACCCATTCACCGTATCTCTTCAAATGTATCATACGTCTTTATAGAAGAAATATAAACTCCGCCTCTGTCTGTGGAGCACGTATGTCTTATGTGCTCCACAGACTGAGGCGGAAGCCAAAGCTGCTTGTGGCAGACCTGCTGCCGAGGACGCAGTAGAACTGCCACTAGCAAGCCATTTACTTTAGAACGCATCACTTCGTGGGCAGCTGAACGTGGCTAACCCCATAGCTACACGAACATAGCAAAATAATCCGCCCCGCCACCGTACCGCCTGCCGCATCTCTGTGTGAAACGCTATACCGAGCTCCAAGTCGCAGAAAGAGAATAAATGAGCAGACGGGCACAAAACTGATGTATATTTTATCCTTAAAGATTTAAGATGAATTTGTCCTTTAAGTTCCTATTTGAAAATCCAAAGATCTAAAACCACACAAAATATTTTCACCGGTAGGTACGGTCCGTAAATGGATTTGTACTCGTAAAAAAAAAAAAAAAAAAAAAAATATAACTGCTTATAAACAATAATAAACAATGTGACCTACCACAAAATTCGATCCTGTCATGTTCATGTAAAAAGTTCTTAAAATTCGAGTGGTAGTACATAACGTTTTATGTATGTACTGCCACACCCATGGCTTGTTAGCACTGGCGAGATTTAATAGTATCAATCACGAGGCATTTTTATTCTTAGTTAGGTATTTGAAATTGGTTACACTATTTTATATAACACGTATTAATATATACAGACTCAGAAGCGCTCCTTTAATTCTGTGTTTAGGACAAACGTAATTCACATTAGGTATCTATAATTAAATGTAGATTACATTTTTGTATATCAAGTAGGTAACTGAATTAAGAAGTAACTGTAACATTTTTGCGATAGGTTTGTTTTTAAGGATATATTTAATTATTTTATTTGTATATACAGACATATTATCACGCCTTGTTCCCCGAAGGGGTAGGCAGAGACGTCAACGCCCACATTTCGCCAGATATGTTAAGTCCCCGTGTATCAGGTGGCAGGCCTGTTGCTATGCACCGGGCACAATGTGAGGCAAGCGATATTCACAATGAACTGTACATCAAATTTGTTCACTCACTGGTACAGGTGGTGGGATCGAACCCGCGATTCCCGCCGCATCTTGAACGAGTAGTAGCATCCATTCCAACTGTGCTACCGCTGCCTTTTTTATTTTCTATTTGTTTATGTAGATAAAATACCGTATCTATTTAATGCTTGGCAACTCAAGTAAAATCTGCGAGTTTAATTATACATTGTATTTGGTATACCGTCATAACATCAGCCCACGCAGTGCCAGGATTAATCTTAATTTGGGTCAAATAAGGAAGGACCATACCTGATTAAATAAATGAATAATAATTAGGGTCAACTAATATTTGTTGGACTTACCGAGGTATCTTCGAACAGCTTGTGGTACTTCGGAACACAAAATGGTGGCGCTGCTGATAGCTCCCTAATCATCTCGCACAGCCCTCTGCAAAAAGTAAACACAATTAATTCAAATATAAAACTATTTTCATAAATCTTTACGATTATTTTATGAGACATTTTGTAAAATGAATTGTGTCATAGTGGTCATTTAAACTCTCGATAGCCACAAAACGGAGTACAATAGAAAGATAATGTTAATATCGAACATAATTGATTATTTTGTTCCGTTTTGTTCGCCTTCATTCGTGTAGCTGTTACCACAGAATATCAGTGGTCGTGGAAAACTGCATAGCTGTCACGCCCGTATACTGAGTGTGGACTTTTTGGTTCATTCTGACGTCCGTCCGTGGTCGAGTGGTCTGTACGCCGGTCTCAAGGCGTCGCCATCTCGAGAGGTCCTGGGTGCGATCCCCAGTCGAGGCAAGTGTTTGGGTGATGAATTTTCAGACATTTGTTCTTCGGTCATGGATGTTCATAATATATGTATAATATTAAATATATTCTGAATAATTATGTGTATTTATCTATTAAATATATTTGTCCGTCATCTAGTAAAACAAGCAGCATTTAGTTGCTTAAAATGGGACTAGTTGACAGGTGTTAATGTCTGGGGATATTTATTTATTGATTGCAATTAGGTTAAGCTATCTAAGCTTCATTATTACTAGCTGTATTATGATACCAAATAAAGATTTTCTATCTTTCAACGACGTATATTTTACAGTCATTATTGGCATAATCACTTAGTACATACTTATTATCACGTCTATAGCCCTAACGGGGTAGACAGAGATGAATTTAGAATAGTAATAATGTGAAAAAAGTGCAATTAGGTAGAAATAACTCTCTCTCTCTCTCTACATAAATAAATAAATAAATATTAACTCTCCTTTTCTCCTTATCCCCAGCTAGGTGGGGTCTGCACAACATGTCTTCCACTTCTATCCCTCTGTTACTCATCAGCTTAGAGTCCACTTATTGTATCTCATATCATTCATCACGCATATTAAAAGTATATACAAATACATAATATATATAAAAAATAATAATTGTGGTCATCTAACTGTTTTGTTCGAAAAAATTGGTACCAATTTTCTTTGTATATGCATAACTGAATGTCAAATAATTAATAGCGCTAAGAATTATATTTATTTTTTATTTTACTTGCAGGGTTGAAGTGTTACATCTCAACAAACATATCTTGGTTATCCCCTTGGCGGCCACCGCGAACACCGGTGTTCGCAAGCAATAGACGTTTCTATTGTGTCTGATTTTGTGCCCGTTGACTATTTATAACAATATAGTGGTGCACACGCCCTCCATGCTGTTTAAGGTTCAGGTCTTCAGCATACGTGGACTCCACTGCAGCCCTATGCCGTCCACCAACACCTAGAGAGGGCTGGACCTTCTTTGCTGTTTCTGACGGACACACACATTCTCCGAGCCGCTACAAGCTACTTGCTTGAAGGGTCCTTCAAAGCGAAAGCAGGTGTAAGCTAGTATGTTCGGTCGAATGTTTACTGTCGCCGCCTCAATTGCCTGAAAGAACCTCCTTTTTCATTCTTGTGGTAAACGTGGAATTTTGTCTCGGACCCAGAGTGTAAGGGTCTACAGATCCCACACCGGTTATGCCGAGACAACAAGACTTTTTCAGATGGTAACCGCGCAAAAGCAGTTTTTTTTACTTTCAGTAAGTTGGTGTTTTTGATTTTTCACACTTCTTCACACTTCTTTGGTTGAGTTCTTCCAAGGCTTACCATGCAGGGGTTCCTGCTCATGCGTTTGCTCTTACGCACAAATTGAAACAAGTTGTTACCGCCATTTCATAAATTTATTATTTACGTATATTTTTTATATGTTGGTACACCCTACTCTACTCTGATAGACATATCCTTTCTCCTTCATATCCCAAACGCTGCACTTCCATTCTTCCGCTCCGATGCCCTATATCTCTAAAACCTGGAGGAGTGGATGGGCCGGCGGCGGCATGGGCATTTTTCGTTTTAATTGTTCATCATCAGGTACTTACGGGACATGGTGAGAGCCAAGCCTCAGGTGCCATGAGTATGGGCCACGAGGAGGACACGGCCAACACGTGCTTGAGTCATGCCCGGTATGAGCCCCCAAACGACGCGGTCCATCAGAAGGGACAGGTTCGGACAAACCTCGCCCTGCTGACACTTTTAGGGTCATAACCAGCAGTACGACATCCTGGCATGCCATAGCCTCTTTTTGTAACGCGGTCATGGGCCAAAAGGAGAACGCAGAAAGAACACGGGAGGATCCGCATTACAACGCAAATCCTCCTCGAAGGAGATGGCTTAGCCGCAAAACGCAATTGTCTGTCCAACTTTTACTGCCATAGGCGGGGACTCGGGTACTCAGGTTGCAGTCCCTTCTCTCGATTATACAGTCCCAGGGAGCTGTTAGCCCCGCGAAGTCCATCTACGTAGTTTCACGTGGGGCAGCGATTTATGGCGGATACAGTTCGTGCCACTGGACATTTAGTGGGTAGCGTCGTTTCGAGAACTATTGAACGGAGGAGGCTCACATAACTCTATGGGGCTGCTCATCCTTCTAGGGTATGCATAAATTCCTCTCGCTGCCAACCGTGGTGAGGGCCATGGTTGGCGGCAAGAGAGTATGAGAGGCTGCCGCCTCTTTTTGCGAAAACCTGCTATTGCAGAAGGAGGCAGCAGAGAGGGAGCGGGAAGAGGACCGGTAGTTATATTTTTAAACAAATTATTCATCCAAATGCGTCAGAGTGGAGAGAAGACCGAAAGTATAAGAAATATGTTCTTAGGAACTATAGTTTCGATTTTAGATTTTTTTTACTCTCAGAACCAACCGGGAATCGAACAAAAAAGGAAATTATGTCAAAAGTAAGTCAAATAGATAGTAAATTTATTTAAACAATGTTGTAAAATTCTGCGTTATTATTGTTATTGTCGTGAATCATAAGCAGCATGGAGCTTATTCTTAATGAAATCCTGAAATAATTAAAAATACCCCAATAAAATATCGATAAACCCCCCAAATAAAACCCCCACCGGGGCTTCAACCCAGAACCTCAGAGGTGGCAATGTGATACTTCGAAACCGAGATCAGCGTACAAGTCTCTTAGCAACGGATGAAACAAAACCTCCGTGAATGAATATCGCTAACAATGAACAAAATAATTTAACTTATTTTCCTTGCTAGTTGGCTAGAACAATTCTTAATCATATAAAATTAAATGTATATAGTATGTAATGTAAAAACATTTGTTTTAATAAACAAAATTAATTAATCTGTTCAGTTCTAAATTTTAATACACCTATGTCAAAAACACTGTCAAAAATAGACTTCTAAAAGAATGATGAAATAAACACTTAAAAGAGTGCTGAACAATGTCCATAATATTATTATTTCACATGTGAAAGCGAATGGACTTTATGAAATGAAAGATGATGATAACTTGAAATAAATGTATTGGAATAAACAGTAAATAAAAATAACTTAAATATAATGCTACAGCAGCGGACATCAACACTCACCCTCACCTAGCAACCAAAACCCACAGACAAAAAACAGTAACGTTCCATGTCATGTAGTAACATATGCGTAGAGCAAAGGCTACAAAATATAAAGCACAAGGTACTGCAATAACAAGCATAAGTCCTTCTTCGATGCCGAATTGACACAAGTGAGTCTGTTACTGTGTATTTTTGACGTTCGATCGTTCGGACATGGTCGGAAATTGTATGGCGTTCGAATCGTTGCGGCGGCTCGAAAATTCATAGAATTTTAAAATCATTTTTATAATTTATTGGTTTCAGTAATCAAAATTTTGAGCTACCACATTTTGCATGTTGATAATGCAAACATAAATGTGAAATTTCCAAAGATATAGAAATTAGTAACATGGTATAATTTCAACTCAAGTGATTTTTCAGGTACTTTTTCAGAATTAATTATGATCGAGCCAAAGTTAATGAATCTTGTTTTTGAGCCACAAGGCTCAAGACGAAGAAGGTTTGAATTTATTTATATCCAAATCTCAGATTAAAAGTTATATCATATTCCGAAAATGTGAGATCAAAGTTGGTGTATAACGCCACTGTGTCGCCTTAAATCGTGATCAGAAAGGTTTAACTACCGATCATAAAATATATTGTCGAGGGCGCATAACTTAATCCTAAAAGGATTATTTGGTTCAAAAAATATATGCCGTTTACTCTTTTTATTAGGACTTGATATTTATATTAGCTTCAAAGATATTGCAGATTGAGATCGCTTCCACCATATTACTTTAATCCTGCAATTCACCAGAGATTTTGAGAGAATTTACACAACACTAAACACAAAAAAGATTCACGGGTAAACACTACCTTGTAAAATGTATTAATTATTAGGAAGAACTCTAAAGCTGAATATAGCACTTATTAAAGGTAAATATTTTAATTGGGAGCTTGAAATATGGGTCTGTGTGGGTGCCCTTCGGTTCGCCTAAACATTTTACATGGCCAAACGTATTGGTCTAAACTTAAAACGAACAATTATTGTTTCAACAATAACAACAAACACTACGAACAATATGTGAAATATCCAAAAATAATTGGCATAACGTTATTTTGGCATTACGACGATTTCGCTTGAGTTTGTGAAATTAGCTCGAGGTTCTGAAGTGAAATTGGACCAAACACAATTATGAAGAGTGAAATCATTCGGAAACTTTTTCGGCTAACCGTTTGTGTGTCAATACCAATTAGAAGTAGGTACAAAAAATAAGGCGACCAGATATATACCCGTCTGTATTCGCATGACTAGTATACAAACATTATTTCAGTCTTCAAAGCCACCAGTTCTTTACGTTCAGATACTAATGGTAACTTTTCTGAAAACTACGGAAAAATAATGTGTTCATTATAATTCGATTGACCTTTGACATATAGATAGTGTATGAATTCATGAAACCTTTGTTCTGAAGTATTTAATTATTCCATTTGATTCCACTCATCCTCCCACACATCCCTTGCCGATTATGATTTATGCTGAGGCCACACTACTGATTGACGTTAAACGGTGTGGGCACGACTTATTGCGATAATTCTATAATGGCATTAATTATGCCGTTTCACATTGTGCGTTGACTCGAGACATCAAAGATATTAAATGGGCATTGACGTTAGTGTGACCATTCAATTTTTGGCGTTAAGAAACCAACGCGTTATTTATCAAAATAATGGGCATTGGCTTTAGCCAGTAATGTGGCCCAAGAATCACACAATCTTTACATGTGACTTTCCTCTCCCTTTAATGCCAATTTTACTCTCCGTTCACATTAATTCTTCACTTCGCTGGTAACACCAAAACATAAAAATTCTTTTTCCCTTCGATAGCTGAGTCAAGTCTTAATTTAGTGGATTGTATTTATGGCGGTTTAAAGCCACAGCAGATGCTTGCAATAACGCGACATATATGTAGGAGATTATAAGAGCTGCAAGGGATAGAAAAGAAGACACAGCTCTTTAAGGATAGGAGAAAATGCACTCCTACTTGCTATTCTGGCTGCAGCTCCTGCAGACGCACTAGCTAGTGTTCGACGGCGGTTCAGGCTCGCTTGGCTGATGATGAGGGGCGGTGTAATCGACGGTTACGAGAAAACCTTTACCATGACTTAAACTTCGACCGTTATAACTCTGCTCTCGGTACATACGTATGTGTCATTAAGAAATCACGGCGGTAACTGACTGGCAACTAGCCGGGCCCCGCCGTACCCGCAATGCACACTGAAGAGGTGATATCGAGCGCGCGAAATAAGCTCTTCTGTGTGCATTGCGGGTAGGAAATTAAACATTGGAAAGGATGGCCTACGCTTTTTTGCAAGTATCTGCTTCTAATTAATAAATGTAATCCACCACTATAACTATCATTTGCTTTCATAATTTTGTACCATAATGCAATAAATATATTTTGTTTGCTTACTTATAATGTGGATTTGTAGGAAAAGATGGTGTCAGCCGCAGCACTGCCTTGAACGCCTGAATGTCGTTGCTATTGTTCTGCCATAGATACTCTGTGCGGAAAAAAATAGTAATTTTAATTAAAACTAAGACTTAACTATTTTAATTCAATGTTCAAGTTAGGCAATTGTTTTCATTGCATAATTTTCGTTAAAAAATTATGTTTTCCTGAAAAAAACCAATCACAAATGGACCATTTTGCTTTGCCAGAAATATAAATAGTACATGCTAGACATATCTCACACCCAGCAGTGTGAAAGATATTCGCTGTTGTCAGCGAGTATTGGCAAAAGTTACAACATACCCATTTTACCTACAATAGCAATACCTGCTAGAGATACATATTTTATAAATAGAATAATTTAAAAATTCTATACTCCATATAGCTCCCTTCGCACACGAGTCGTTAGCGTAGGCGTATTGTAAGCGTATCGTTACTACGTAACGCGTACGAGACTTGCAGCGTTCTACAAATGAGTCAATGCGTAGGCGTATTGTTTTGGGGCTCTTGAAAATCTTGGCTTGTGTTGTGTCGTGAACGAACCGATTGTCGAAAAACAATCGACGGTTTTTACTTGCGCGCCGCGCGGCGAACTTTTTCCTTTTTTCACAGGTATGCAACCTCCATGGCTGCACGCTGTTAAGACGCCTGTACACTTTCGTAATGACATTATGCATCTCATACGATTCGCTGCAACACCGCCTCGTGTGCGAAGGGCCTAAGTGTGGAATTTTTACTGGCATCACTGTATTAATAAAAGCACTAACACTCGTATATAAGAATGTTTACTTTGTATATGTAAAAAAACATGCAAGGGAAGTACTCTGTAACAACAAGAAAAAACAAAAGCCGATTGCGTTATTTTTCACACGCTGCTCGCGTTTGCATCGAGTTTGACAAACACAAAGAAAACTTGAATAGGGTAAATGTACCAAAAGCATAAGCAAAAAGCCGTCACTTTCTGATCTAAATCGAGTTTGTAGTCTTACCACGTAGAAACTGTACAAGTTAGGATTGAAGCAAAAGCTGAGTGGGCCTGGACGACATCTATTATGTATTGGACGAATCTATTTTTGGGATTGAAAATATATAATAATAGTAATATAAGTCAATAGCATAAAAATTAAGATAAGTAACTATTGTACAATACGCCATAAGATGTGACATTGTACCTACTTATATAATAATAATATATTGGGTCCTTACCTATGAAATTGGTGTTTTTATTCTGTCTTAGTATTTTGTCTGTAACTATTAAGATTCAGAGTATTCCTAAATAATAATTACCTCGTCTAAAAATAGACTATATTTTTGAGCTCTTTTGATTTGTTTTGATAATTTTTTGTATGTTTAATTGTGTTAAAATTAGACACGGAGACAACTCTTTTTAAGTGCCTCCCGAATACATCATTTTATTTGCATTCACTTAAAAACTATAAATAATTTTTATGAAGTGTGATATTACACATATAATAAAGCTTGTCTAATGATAGATGCCAAATATTATTATCTATGGATTTGTCGTTGTGAAGAAAACTGAAAAAATGTTAGTATGGAAAATGCAGAATTCCCCAAAATCTCCATACAAAACACCAATTTCATAGGTAAGGACCTGATATTTACTATTAATGTTGATAAAGGCCGAAAAGCCCGCGGATTCGACCCCATCGCCTGTACCACTGAGTGAAATGAGGAACTTACTATCTTAACTGTAATTGCGGGAACACAACAATACATATATTTCTAATATATGGCTACTTTAGGTAAGACAGTCGTAACAAGCCAGGCGGGCTTAGAAGCCCTACCATCAACCAAATTTAGCAGAAAAGCTTTTGCCCGCTGACGACGATTAATTCCAAAGTTTTCATCCAATCCAACAGAGATCTCTGCCTGTCAACCCATGAAAGTAAGTTAAGAAAATAAATTATAGGGGATACAAATGCATAAAGAAGACAATATTGAAAAACTTTAATATTAAACATACCTACTTAATACTAATCCTACTTAAATACACATATAAAAACAAATACTTAAATAATTACACAAATATATATATATTAATAATATATACCTTTAAATATATACAAGATACCTAGATGACAAAATTCTGATTAAGCGGTAGTTTGAGTATTTTGAGATATATAATAATGCTTCAGCCGGGTATTTTATAGATTTAAGGAAAACATACAGCATAATGTAATTCTTATGTTTATAAATATGTCTAATTACAAAAGCCATTGGGAGCCAAGCTATTGGGACGGTAAGGTTCAACAGTAGTCACCAAGATCCGTAAAACGCAACGAAGGGCAGACGGTAAAAGATAGCTTCTAGAAAGCTTTAAGAGAAGCCCCCAAAGATTTCTTCCGGGCTGGCCTCTAAGCATGAACGCCGCATTTTGATATACAGGATGTCCCACGGCCATGCCACATAGAGGGAAAGTATATTAAATATTGAAGGTAGGATATATAACTGAAAGAAGACATCATTTTATTTTTTATAATAAGTGGAACTGCATTCACAGATTTATTTAAAATCGCCTGCCTCTACCGGGAATCGAACTTGCGAAATGTGAAAAAAAAACAGCATGTATTTTATGATAACCGTCGAAAGGGTTAATCATAAGGATTATTTTTTCCATTTCGCGATTCGCAATAAATATATGAATGCAGTTCCACTTATAATGAAAAATAAAATGATGTCTTCTTTCAGTAAAACATCCTATCTTCAATATTTAATATACTTTCCCTCCATGTGGCATGGCCGTGGGACACCCGGTATATCACATATTTATGGTTATAATGTCATTGGACAGTATAACGATAAAATAGCATCGAGTTTGTTTTCAGTAATTTTAAAACTGGACGTGATAAAAACATGATAAATATCATATCGCGTTGTTCATGCTACTTAAGCTGAAAATGATGTGAACGTGTTTTATAAATTGTTAACGAAAAGTTTAGAATTAAATAATTTTCTACATTCAATTATTTAATGAAAACCAATTAAATCTTAACGGGTATTTAAGTGACTATTGTTTCATAAATTATATGACATCCCGATTCTCGTCAACCCAGTACACGACACTCAGAAAGAAAACTAAAAATAAAATAACAAAATAATTATAGGGCTCTACAATATTACAAGTAATAAACATAAATTGATTATTCAGAGATATACATTTCTTTAAAGCCAAACTTAATTCTTTCAGGACAAATAACGTTTAAAAAGCAAAAGTGACGTAATAGGCCGGTACCAATAACCGTCAAATTGACTTATTATTGACGAGTTCTCGGTCAAGTTGGGATTTTTATGAACCAATAATATCACGTCACAATTTTACTGCATACTATTGCAAGTAAAAAAATATATTTGTAATTTTTTTATTCCTAATTTTCAATTGTAACAAAATTTAAAAAGGAGCCATTATAATTAAGACCCTCTTAATCATAATTTTGCTCAGAGTAAACAGAACTGGAGTAGCCATTAGTCAATTTCTCAAACATTTTTTTCTGCCATTTCATGCGGGGGGTGACGTTACCACTACACTCAAAGCCAGCCGTTTTTACAAATGCACACATGCATAATTCGACACACAAATTTAAATTTCAGGCACACACACGCTTAAAATAGTCACGTGGGGTGTGCGTTTTGACAACTTCACAGCCGCACTCCCCACGAGACTAGCGTTCGAAATTTGAAATCGTAGAATTCTAAAACATGAAATAATGAAGTAAATAATCATAAAATCTTAAAAATTATAATTAGAAATAAAAGGTGACACCATCTTTTAGCATACTCGATGTTTTCTATTTATTTTTACAACAAAAAACAACACAGACAGGCATTTTTGCGGGAGCTCTGTTCGCCGCAACGTTAACAATGTTATGGCAGTCAAAATGGCGGCTCAACTAGTTTTATAAAACGTGCAAGCATCCGATGCTTGTGCATTTGGCAGAGGGGAATGTTAGACAAAGGCTACTCCAGTTCTGTTTACTCTGAGTAATTTTGTTACTGTTACAGAATAAAATGTATTGTTCACATACCTGCGTGTGTGATGGCAGTATTGCTAGGGTCGTAGATCTCATCATCAACAGCTACCACAGCATACTCCCCTTTATCCAGGAGTCCCCTCTTCTGAAGCACTCGGACGAAGTCTACAAGCGCGATGTGCTCGCCCAGGAACAAGTAAACTGTTGCAAAACAATTAATAGGTCACTATTTTTGGTTACTTCAGCAAGGAAAACAAGGAAGGACAATACTAGCCATACGATTAACTCCTTGGTAGATTTAAACGGATGGTTTTGTAATTAAACAATATTTTATGTTTTGTTTCTTGATAAATGTTGTTGATTTAGACTTTTAATATTAAATGAAATTAATGAAGGGTTATTATGGGGTTATGTAAATCAATTGATCAGCTAAACTAATTAGTAAGCAACTTATGGGCAGCAAATATTTCTAATTTGTCAGCAAAATAGCTAATTCGGCAGTAACATATATGTTTTCTCTGCTGCCAAATTGTTTATTATAATTTTTTTATGATACAAATATTGTTTTTGAGGGCAAAAAAAATAACCAAAATAACCAATTGGGTCCTTACCTATAAAATTGGTGATTTTATTCTGTCTTAGCAATTTGTCCGTAACTATTAAGTTTCAGAACATTCTTATAAAATAATTGCCTCTTCTAAAAATAGACCATATATTTGAGCTCGTATTATTTAGTTTGATAATTTTTTGTAAGTTTAATTGTGTTAAGATTAGACACAAAGACAATTATTTTTAACTGCCTCCCGAAAACATCATTTGATTTGCATTAACATAAAAACGATGAATAATTTTAATCAAGCGTGTTCACACACATATTGCTAAAGCTTGTCTAATGATACATGCCAAATATTATTATCTCTGGATTTGTCGTTGTGAAGAACACTGATAAAATGTTAGTATGTAAAATGCAGACAACACCAAAATCTTCATTCAAAACACCAATTTCATAGGTAAGGACCTAATATATATCAGAATACATTTCCTAGAAATTCATCCTTCATTGATCCTTTTCCTATTTTTTTTACATTTCCAGTAACACGTATATTGCTGTTCAATGAATTACCTTGCTGACCAAATAATTATTCTGCAGATCAAATAATTTTTCTCATTTGATTTGATTTGATTTTTGTTTGGATGACCTTTTTGTTACTGGCCAATTAATTAAATGGCTGCCTAATTAATTACTTCCCAATATTAATTAATTATAACACACACGGCTGTATGCTGAGAATACCTACCCACTAAACTTTCACATATACTAAATGCACAAATTGCTGCTCTACAGTGGGACCCACCCGTTTTCTTTCGAAGCAATTCTCCGATGCCATTTCCAGAGCCTCCCAACCTAATCAGACGCAAGGTCGGTGCTTGCGCCAATGGAATCCGAATACACCCGGAAAATCCCTAGCCGGTAGATTCGTGCGTGGAAGTCATCGAACACATTCGGCCTCTCGCTTTGAAGAAAAATAATCAAGAATTAGATTCACGAACAAAAACGAACCTAAAATATGGCACCGCGTATTGACCGTGACACTACATCATTATTTGAAACAAAATAACATCGGTGCTTACACCTTATTACCATATTGTTTGAATGAATGACGGAAAGGGAAAAGAAATAGAAATCATTTTTTTAAATTAATTTTCATTTTACTGACTAAACCTTCTAAATTCAAATATTTAAGGAAATAAATTGTAGTGAAAGTATTAAAATTTAGAATCTAATGACTCGCCCAACTTATGGAGTAGCATTGGCTCGAGCTCCTCCGTGCTTCGGGAGGCACGGTAAGCCATTGGTCCCGGTGGCTATTGCGACTGTTTCTACCCCCCAACCCGCATTGTGGCCAGCGTGGTGGTGTTACTGCCCATACTCCTCAAGTGTTTCTCCATAAGGAAGCCCTATGCCCAGCAGTGGGACGTATATAGGCTGAGGACTTGGACCTACAGTTCATTGCGAATATCGCTTGCCTCCCATAGTGCGCGGTGCATGGCAACAGACTCGTAACCGGTTAGACGGGGACCTAACATATCTGGCGAAATGTGGGTGTTTAACACCTCTGCCTACCACTTCGGGGAATGAGACGTGATGATATGTTTTTGTTGTTTATTTGTTAAAGCAGTAATTGTCGCACGTCTGCATGTTGGCGCAATCGAAAGCTGTATATATACTTATTGAGCTGTTATTTTCTGCGCCGTTTTTGAGACGCTGACTCGAAATCTAGTGTAAGTAGTGTAACCTATTTTAGAGTAATGGCCGCTAAGTGGTTAAGTCAAAAAATAATAAATATATTTTAATGTGTATAAGTTTGTATTGTAGCCTTATCCTAATCTAATTAATCACCGAGATGACTGAACAATTTAAGCAAGGTGAACAAATATCCAGTATATTAAGTAGTATAGGAAAATGATATAAAGCCCAACTTCTTATAAATCTCAGGGCTCAGGGGATTGTGTTCTCCAAAATTGTTTTGGTTCTTTTTGTTCTTAATATAGCCTCATTAATAGTTGCTGTTCGGATTTCGTTTATTTTTATCAATTTTTTTTTCGGTTTGTTTATTGGGTTATTCATCCCCAACAACAAACCTTTGATGGTACAATTAATTTCAGGTAAAAATACGACTTAAGTATTGAGTTGTGTCCTTTTCTTTGTAGAATTTACGTGGTATACGATACCATAATGCCGGATCATAAGTACCTTTATATTAAATATTGCTACAATTCATCAATCACGATTTCTGTGATATAGCTATTCTGTGCTATATTTAATAGGAAATGTGGCTGCCTGCTAAAATAAAATTATTATAATGTAAATATCGTTTACATACTAATTATATCACTAAAATATTTTTTTCTTACACATTACTTATTGAATTCCAATTATAAATAAATGTCATAAAACAAAAATATTTTATAATATTAATTGATATTAAGCCGTGTTTAAAGTGTATTTAAAAACGTGTGGTTTCAATTACGGCCCGAATTTGATCGGTTTTTATATTAGGTCCTTACCTATGAAATTGGTGTTTTGTATGGAGATTTTGGGGAATTCTGCATTTTCCATACTAAAATTTTTTCAGTTTTCTTCACAACAACAAATCCAAAGATAATAATATTTGGCATCTATCATTAGACAAGCTTTAGTAATATGTGTAATATCACACTTCACAAAAATTATTTATCGTTTTTAAGTGAATGCAAATAAAATGATGTATTCGGGAGGCACTTAAAAAGAGTTGTCTCCGTGTCCAATTTTACCACAATTAAACTTACAACAAATTATCAAAACAAATCAAAAGAGCTCAAAAATATAGTCTATTTTTAGATGAGGTAATTATTATTTAGGAATACTCTGAATCTTAATAGTTACAGACAAAATACTAAGAGAGAAAACAAACACCAATTTCATAGGTAAGGACCCAATAGAAAAGATGTATTTTATCTATCTCTACCTCAACATCTTATTATTCAAATGTCTATGTGAACCAACCCATGCCGGGTTGGTTCCCATGTGTTTTCGAACCTTCTTCAAGGATCCCTACTTCTTTAAGTTAGTTTTTTTTTGTCATACATTTGATCCTAACGAGTCTACTCGACTTTGTCCTCGTGTTTGCAATTCATCATTTGAAGTTTATGTTGAAGGTATTTTTGGATAAGAATGAATTCATAGACTAATAATAATTATGAACTTACTTTAGTTCTAATCGGATTTATTTTAATAATTATGCAAGTGATAGATCGTATAATAGGCTAGTTGACCCTATTTTTTATTGGGCCCCAAATGATTAATTACCGATAGCTATCACCATAAAAAATAATACAATTTTTTTCTGAAGCCTATAACACATTATATTTAAAATTATAAATTACGTTTTTAATTGCTTAAATGTCAAAAACGCCTTCGGTCTGATGGTCTATGAATTATCTGTGCCGTAGCGTCACGATTATTGTAAACAATTCAATACGCATGCGTGACATAGTCGACAGTTATGCTTGATTGGTTGCAACTGGCGTTTGACGGATTTTGATCATGCGTAGTAATTGTTTACATGAAGCGTTACTCAACTAATTTCATGAACATTAGATAGCGTTTTTGGCAGATGAAAAAAAAAAGTAAAAATAAGATATTTAAATTGAATTTCTACAGCAATCCCTTATTTATATTTATCGAACTTGGTATATTTCGGACCCTTGTACTAAATACTATGTGAATGACATATTATTTTCATTACTTTTGATACGTGTCAACTAGCCTATACCTACCGCCTTCAAGTAATTCCAAGAACATTTTTATTAAAATAAATTTGAGAGAATACCGTATTTGGGTCGATTTCAATATTATTGGTATTTTCCTCCTTAGTGTTTACGTTCATTTTAGACAAGGTTATGAAAATAATATCAATCGATAGATACATTCATTAGAGGCACTTGTGTTCTCGCAATTACTCTCGATGAGTATCTCGATAAAGAGGTTGCAAATACATTCGAATCTTTTGTTTTTCTAACATACCTGTTAAAATTACAAGTGATCTAAATTCGTGTACTGATTAATCCATAATGTTATTAGAGTCATGTGTTCAGAAATGTGATGAAGTATTTAATTTCCGAAAAATAGATACTAATACTGTATTAAAAGCATTCAAATCACTAAATATGAAAAACACAGAAGACCTGGGGGGTCTTTCCGTCACAATAATTAAATGTATAATAAATGTTATAGCTCCACTCCTGACTCTTATCTTTAATAACTGCGTTGATGAGGGAGTTTTTCCAAATTTGATGAAATGTAGTAAAATCTTACCTCTCTTTAAGACAGAAAAAAGGAGTGATCTAACAAATTTTCGACCTACCTCAATTCTATCATCTCTTAGCAAAATATTTGAAAAAATTATGCTTAATCAGCTATTAGCTCACTTTACACTAAATAAATTGTTTCATAATTCACAGTTCGGATTTACTAAAGGTAGAAACACAACACTTGCCGGGATTGCGTTAATGAAGCATGTTTTTGATGCATGGGAGAGTAAAAAAAGATGCTGTAGGGATCTTCTGTGACTTTTCCAAAGCTTTTGACTGTGTTGACTATAAAACTTTATTATCTAAATTAAAACATGATGGTGTTTCAGTAAATTCACTAAAATTAATAGTCATATCTGAGCGACCGAAGTCAAACAGTTGTTAAACAGTTAAACAGTGAAGTCAAAAAGCTAAGTCTTCGGGGACCCCGATGTTGATGGGCGTATCTCAAGGTTCAATACTAGGACCTCTGTTATTCTTAATAAATGTGTGTTATTCTTATATATATATATATATATATATATATATATATAAATGATTTGGCGTATTATACTAAAGATCTATGTAAAACGGTACTATTTGCAGATGATACTTCACTAATCTTTGACATTAATAGATATGAAAAAAATTGTGACGATGTTAATAGCACCGTTAGTAAAGTGATCACTTGGTTTAATAATAACAACCTACGTTTAAACGCGAGGAAAACAAAATGCATTAAGTTTTCATTACCAAATGTAAGACAAGTCGATACAAAATAAAAATTAATGAACAAGTGTTAGAGTGTGTTGATTCTACACTATTTTTAGGAATTACGGTAGATTCACGCCTGCAGTGGAATCCACACATACTGACCTTAGCAGAAGGACTTAGCTCTGCTGTCTTTGCAGTTAAAAAAATCAGACTCTTATCTGATGTCGTAACGGTAAGACTTGTCTATTTTAGCTATTTTCATAGCGTAATGTCATATGACTTGTTATTGTGGGGGTCAGCAGCTGATATTGAGACTATCTTTATTTTACAAAAAAGAGCTATACGAGCCATCTACAGACTTAAGCCACGGGACTCACTTAGAGAATTATTCAAGAAAATTGATATATTGTATTGCCTCCAAATCTCCCAATACATCTATTAAAATATTGTATATGTTTATAAACATAACCACACGTTTATGAAAAATAACGACTATCATAATGTAAATACTAGAAACAGAAATAAACTCGCTGTGCCTGTTTTCAGACTGCGTACAACAAATCGGTCATTTATGGGGAAATGTATACAGTTTTATAATAAAATCCCACCAAATATAACAGAACTGCCTTTTCATAAATTTAAACCATATATTAAAAAAAACTTTAATGAAAAAAGGCTATTACAAAATTCAAGATTATCTAGAAGATAAAATGGTGTGGAAATAGTTATGTACTACTGTTATCTTATGCATGTTATTTTGATGGACTTATAGGAATTAAGAAATAATGTAAAAATATAATTCAAAGAGACAAATTTTTTTATGATTGGCTATTTAAAAAAGTGGCTCATGAGTTTCTTGCCGGGTTCTTCTCATGAAAAGCCTTACTCTCGGAATCCGGCCGCTTGTATCGATTACAACCACAGTCAACGATGTACTTGTACTGTTCTGTTGATGTGCTTGTTACAAGCGCTCGCGGTAATGAACTTTAATACAATGGTTTAATTTAATACTGTAATTTTAAAATAATTTATAATAAACTATTTATTTGTAAAATGCATAATAATGTTGACGATTTTAAGTGCCGAACTTGGCCTATGAAATAAAATTAATTTTGAATTTGAATTTTTTGATTTTATCAATATTGTTATAATATTCTCTAAATATAACGTGGACACTAATGAGAAAAATAGCAATAACTTTGAAATCGACCCATTTCCTGGTATAATTAGATAAGAAAAGAGAAGATTTAATTTCTTTCCTTCCGAATTGGGGTTGGCGGTACATTCCCAAGCCGTGCAGCTTCCACTCCGATTGGCGCATATTTCGTTCGTGTATTAAATTAATCAGCGAAAATAGTTGCGTGCTCTCGAAAATCGCCTTTACGTTGTTTTTATAGCGAGAATCAGTATAATTCCCAAAAACCCATTGCGACAGTAATTAATCCCCGATCGGGAGCATATTTAAAATCCTCTTCACCAATATACATAGTTAAATAAAGCAACCGAACCTTCATTGATTTTATTATTTGTAGTTTTTGGCAAACGGATTATGGAAAAATTGGGTTTGGTCAGATGAAAACTCGTGAAAGAGTAGTAACAAGTGGTGTTATATATGTATATGCCCAAAATCAGGGCATTTTTTATCCTTATACGACATACACGTGTTTCGTCTGCGCTAATATCATTTCCTCTTGCAACAACACAATTTCTCTTAAATATGTAAAAAAATAACACTGCAATCTATCACATACACATGTTCATCTAGCTATCTGTGTATATGGATCTCAGCTTCTGTTTAATATTCTTAACTTTATACTTAAAAATATAATACAAATTTATATCGTTCAATCTTCTGCATGACGGATTCCCTTGAGGGCCACGTGCAGAAATTCTTCATTTTCTCCAAGGAAAGCTGTTAAGACTTTGTTTATTTTCTACGACAACAGGAAACTTACGTCAAATACATAATACGTCTATTATCTATACTGTCTATTAATAAAACTGTAGAGGTCGAATGTCTGTACATGAAAAAAAATGCTAAAAACCAAGTCGGGGGGATTTAAAAAGATGGAAAAAACCAAAATATGTTATTTTTTTCCATTTTTTTGAGACTCTGTCTGTTAGTTTATTTGTCTGTTTGTACGGGCTGATCTCCGAAATGGCTTGACCAATTTCAATAAAATTTTGATGGTGATACCTTATATCCCTAGTCAACATCTATGATACTTTTTATTCCGGATAATTAAATGGTTCCCGTGGGATAGTTAAAAGACCCTAGTAACCGCGGTCGAACTCACGGGCAACAGCTAGTTTGTTATAAGATATAAAGTGGTACGTTTAGTGTTTGTGAAACATTACCACCGCGAATCTACCGCGAATATCTAAAAAATTGAAGGATTACAGTAATAGATAATTTCAACGAACACGATTTAAAATTACCATGGGGGACACGCCAGTGACCCCGCCAAGTCGAGCGCGAAGCAAACACTGCCGTACCATCCTTTACTGGAACCATTTCGCCACATTTTCAGGCCCCTATATATTTGAGAACCTCTGGATAAGAACAGAACGCAGAAATTTTCGTCATCCAGTAAACTATAATCACATAATTAAAATCCAAAATTTTAAGTCTGTAGGTCATTTAGTTCCGAAGTTAAGCGAAAGCAAAGTTTCGCATTTATGACACTCACGTATTCACTCACTCATGATCATCATTATAGAACTAGTACTTCCCATAAACTCAGAGAGCTGAAATTTGATACAGAGGTAGGGTTTATAGGGAACCTTAGACTTGGCACGACTTTGTCTAGATTGCATTACTTTTTAGAGATTAGCAGCTCCATCGAGACTTAGCTAGTTTTTTACAGAATTGTTTTTGGTGAGATAAAGTTGACAGATGAGTGATCTGACTGAGTGATACAGGGTTTTTAAAAGGCATAAAGCAAAACAGAAGTGTTCCTTTTGCCTTTTATGTCCATTTTTATAAAAAGAGACAATAGTACTTACCTCTTGTTTCTTCGTACGTCTGGTCCACAATCCTCTCCATGTCGGAGATGAGAAGCGGTATGTAGTCAGCGAAGCTATGTTCAGCCGTCACTGTCATGCCGTTTGAATGGGCTAGCTCCTACGGCAGAGGAAGAAATTATATTTTATCAAACATTTTATTGTCATCACCTCCTGCCACTCTAAACACAAGTTCAGTGAAGCGCAGACTCTGGCAGTGGACTGCTTTTGCGGTGCTTTTGCCTAGTCTTTGACTAACCCTTATGGGATAATAGTCGTGATCGTAGGTATGTATGTATTTTTTTGTATGGGTTGGCGGTATTCATAGGTTGGAGTGGGCTGGATGAGAAAAATCGTAAACTGCTCGATGTGACACGTGAAGGCTGCCCCTCCACCGGAGCGGAGAGTAGAAACGGATCTTGAGCTGTGTCAATATCAGCCAATAGCATTGCTTCAAAACTCCGCTTTGCTGTTCCCTTATCTCGATAAACCAATAGCGTTGCCAAAAATCTCCACTCCGTGTTAGTGGACAGGCAACCGAAATCAGGGTGTTTAACACCTATCCACCCACCCCTTCAAGAATAAAGGCGTGATAATATATTATGTTAACTACCTTTAAAAGATAAATGAAAAGCTCCGTTGGAACTTTGCATCGAAACAACATTAAGAACAGCAATTTCTTTCGATTAATTTTCTTATTTTATCCAACTTCTTCCATAAATTCTAATTAGACGCAGATGTCTTTATACTAAAAAGTTTCTAAAAGTACATTTAAACATAAAAAAATTATTGACTGTATCTCATTTTATCTTTAGGGCTAGGTAAATGGCACCTTTACAGACGGGCGCACAGAAGATATAAATGAAAAAAAGTGTGTGCCAGGATCGTTGCAAATCTGTGGATGGCTGGAAGGCTGTGAACTGCATGTAAGTGCATAGGATAACATAGAAATATTATCCTGCACCGATTAGTACTGACCCGCACAAATTTTATCTGTACCGAAAACCTGTTTCTTTATATAAGCACCGTTACTCACCAATCCGCTTTGGGCCAGCGTGGTGGTGTTACGTCCCATACTCCTCACGTGTTTATCGGTGAAGGAAGGCTTGTGCAAGACTGGCGTGTGGATAAAAATCCAAATTTCTTTGCATTTCGAAAAATGGAGAAACTCGAAATCACAAAGTTTTGGTCACCCATTCAAGGACAGACCAAGGCAAGAGTAGCTTTGTTTTCAATATTAAATGTCACAGAACCACTACGTCTCTTAGAATAATAGAAAAAGAAATTTATTATAATTTTCCTTTGGGTTATTCCTCTTACTGATTTGAATATCACTGGAGAATAACATCAATATGATACAGTACAGAAATGTGTTTTTATATCAGTAAAAGAGTGTCTTGATTATAAGTGGATGCATATATTACCACCACAACTAGATAAGACAGGGAGTCAAGTGTATATGTTATAGTCAATCCCCGAAGCTCCGGTGCTCCTAGGTTTAACTAGTTAATCCCAAGGTCTGACTTGAAATCTTTGTCAAAGTCCAAACAAATTAAGTTTTTCGGCCTCTGACTAAAGAATTTTAGTCAAATTAGAGGAAACTAATTTGGTCAGGTTCGACCAAAACTTCAATTAGGTATTAGAAAGTCGTAGTTTGTAAAATTATGTGTAGTAAAACGATTTTTTAAAATGTTTATTGTTGTTATCTTGTCATAGTTACAATAAAAGAATTTTCTTTATTCAGACATGGTGAGGCATAATGCCTATATGATATTTAGAATTGCACAGTACGTTAGATCACTTACATTTACATAATTTTGAAGAGAATTTTTTCTTGCAGTGACATTTTGTAAAGCCGTGGCCCCCAAATTTAGAATCTTATTTCTCTTAGAGACAGCTTTTCGTTGGGCACATCCTTGAAATTCAGAAAATTCTATTTGCATTATTTTATTTTATTCCTCGAAAAAACGTGTTTTTAATGTTCCGTGCTGCGTCCCTATCCTGTATAAGCCATCACTTGTTATATATCTAGTATTATACCTAAAACATTTCGAGAATATCCTTTAGCTATGTCGAAGCTAGGAATAGGTATAGTTGCAGTTTTTCCAATCGCGATTGATGTTTTATATCATTAGCCTTTTTGCTTGCATGAACAACGCAAGTATAAACTTGTTTAAAAGTGTTATAAGTACTGTCGACGTTTGATCGAGTCTGCCAGTCGCTTCTAGAATCGACAAGGCAAAGCCCAAAACAGATTATTTTATTTTCGACGTTTGACTGAAAAGTTAGGAACTTCTAGGTTTGACTAAAATACTTAAATCAAACGCTGAAATTGGATTTTGCCAAAATATTATTAAGTCGCTTTGTCCGAGCTTTCTGAAAAGATTCACAATTTTAGTCACAGACTAGGCAAAAGCACCGCACAGGGAGACCATTAATATTAGTTTTGGTAAGAGTAAATGATTTTATTTTACAAATTGATATCGAGAAATTGATATCGCCCACACCTCACATTCCAAATGATCGCTTCAGAAGGTTGTTATTACTTACTTTTACGTTAATTATATTATTAAATATATTTCAAAAAAGATGTGAACACGGTACATAATATAGTATTATTTCTGTGTGATATAAAACAAGAAATAGAAGAAACATTCGCAGAGCATTTATCATAACAGTGATTGCTTTGTAATTTTTGTTTTCTTTTACTTCGTTCTGTATTTTAAGGAAGTATGGCATTGATTTTGATAAGAGCAGTCACGTGCAAACATTGATGTTTAGGTTAACATATGGTTAACTTATACATCAATGCGTGCAAATATATATGTATAGACATTTGACAGATGAAAGCCTTTATTCTAATCAAGGAACCTTATATTACCATCCATGTTCGCGATTGGCTTAAAGAATTCAATCGCGGCGAATTCGTCCTTTTTATGGGAAAGGGCATCCCAAGATCAGTAGAGATATCTAGAATTATAATAAGTAATATTCTGGTCGCCACAGTATCGTAGCGCTTAGAAATAAATAAATATTTTCTAACAATAACATCTATCAAACTAGCCCTAAATGTGTTGTGGAAACTAGGTGACGGATAAATACATACTTTAAATTTAATTTCATAAATAATCATCCATGACTGGAGGAGATATAGCTATATTCATCACACACACATGTGCCCCAACATTCAACGTAAAACTTCTCGAGATCGGACTGCGCGCGTCTAGAAACAATCACAAGCCACTTGACCACAGAGGTCGCCAATTTACATATTTATTTTATATGGAATCTCAGTATCAACTTCTTTTTTTATTGTTAATAGGTATTATCTTTCTCTTTCAAAATTACACGTAGTGGAAATTTTAATACACCAAAAAGTCTTCAAGCCAAGCAAATTAGGACAATATCAATCATTTTAGCAGTACAGTGACCAGTACTAGAACAGTTACACTTGGACAACTCAAGATGGAACGACGATATTCATAGATTGACTGGCGTGCGCTTTGTGAGAACGGCCGAAAGTCGAGGGAGACCTACGTTCACCAGTGAAGCGTGGCCTGATAATGATAATGATGATAATTATCCAAATTCCGCCACAATAAAAAATATAATAAACCTAATATAAATAAAACTAACCTTAACAGCATCCATTTGTTGAACCGCCGCAGTAACAGCTTTGCCGACGACGATGGTGAATGTAGACCAGCCAAAGGCCTTCAGCAGAGACACGACTGATTTGCTGACCTTGTACGCCGGAGGCAAGGTGCGGGCAAAGGTGAAGCCGAGACCTATGCCTGATTCGTGCGAACCTCTGGCCCCAGTACATTTCTGTAACAAGTTCATGTCGATTAATCTATTATTAGATAATGAAAATCAATGGATGTGGAGATTTAAAGCGAACGACCTTAAGCAGCTGCTAGCTAGCAGCACACTCATTCTTACGCACACCTCGCGCAAATGAAAATTGTCACCTAAAATCGAAAAATGGTCTTTCACATAGTTTTTTACATGGAATCTTCAGTTTATTTTTGTCTTTCGATTAGTCTTAAAGAGAATTTTATAGGAATACTACTTAAGGTTAGTTTTAGTTGTTATTCTTTAGGTTTTTAGTAGTAAATAAAATTATAATAGTAATTTTGAAACGTGTAATGTAAAGACCAATCATTAAGGAACAAGGAAGATTATTTTTATTTTAGCATTCAATAGGTAACAAGAAGATAAGTAGGATTAAAAAGCTGCTAAACACAGCTTCCTGAAGAGTTTTGGTAGAGCCGTCACGTCATAAGGACAGTTATTATTATGTTAATATTTAGAAATTAATTAAAATCAATGGGTGCTTCACACAGAGCAGCATAAATGTAAATATACATCTCTATATATCTTGCCATAGAAATCATCCACATCAATAACGACAAAGACGAGATCAATTTGGGCGGACACAATTTCCTACAGATCTTTATTATCACGCAAAAATTTTGGTCTCCTATACCTTATTAGCAGCATTATGATTCATTAAATGTAGCATAAGGTATGTAGAGACAAAAGGATACCAATATTTGTATATCTATAGATAGGACATCTAATCAACTCTTTAATACGAAACTAACGTTTGAATAAGGTCTTAAAAACTTACGCTCGACAGGTTCGAATCCTGATTTTTTTTTAATAATAATATTGAAGTTGTCGTCATCGTCGTCACCAGCCTACGTATACTTGCAAGAGCAACTGGAACCAACAACTCGTGTTCACAAAGTTTTGGTCACCCATCCATGGACTGGCCATGGCAAAAGTAGCTTTGTTTTCAATATCGAAATTAAAGCGTACGAAAGACTACGCCACCGAGCTCCTTAATATTGAAGTATAATTTATCGTGCGCTGAGACAAAAGACACTGATATCAAATTAAAGCAAGCCTTGTTTGATCTAAAGCGGCCTCACGGTCACGTTGCTTTGTTACAAGAACGATGATAACATTAAAGGTTTTATGCAAAAATAACCAATTTAATTATAAGCCTAGAGTGGCCTATCTTCAACTACATTATTTGAAAACGGTGAACCAGTGTAATCAGTTACAAAGCTCCAAAAATCTTAAGAGAGTCTCATAATAACGACAAAGTTTTACTAAGATTAATACTTAATAAGTTTGTTAGGAGTCCCCACCAGATTATTTGCTATTTAATTAAACAATGCTTGAATCTTCATCTCTCAGTAATAATTGTATGAATTTATTCGCAATCCTAATTGACCAGTATAAAATATTTCCGGTAAGCACCGCCTTAATTATAGGAGAGATAAGATATACGAGATTATACATGCGGACAAAGCAGTGTCTAATGTCAAAGGCGACATAATAAATTCTGAAAGAAGCGAAGGATTCAAGCCGCCCAAGATTAAGAGACTCTTATCCGCGAAAAGTATAGTATACTTTATACACATACTGGTACCTACAAGTAAAAAGTAAAAGGATCGACATTCAGGTTGGTCGTACTTGAAACCGAATCGCGTTGACCGTGAATTGTTGTTGTTTTGAGAACTAGGGTCACCGACATAGGTCACAGAATTATGAACTTTAAGTGGCAGGTCCACTGCCACTTCTTCTCCTCTTCTTCTTGCCCTTTTCCCACTCTAGGTGGGGTCGGCACAACATGTCTGCTTCTTCCATTCTCCTCTGTCACCCGTCAGCTCAGCATCCAACTCCTTTCACTCTAGGTCCGTCCACATCCATGCTCAGCATCCTTCTTGTAACTGCCACATAAGGTTCGCAATTCTGTGGGTGGCATTTAGGTGGACCGGCCCGAACCGAACCGACCGAAGGAAACAAGAAGTCGTTGGAAGCGACGAAGTCTATAGGCTGATGGATGGATGATACATAAAAGTAGTCTTTTTTTCATGAATTGGTACCACTTTGAAGTTATGAAATTTATCCATGGCCATCACGCGATAGAATGTGATATTGTCCTAAAATGTAAAGTGAACACACTAATATTTTCTATAAGAATACGAAAATAGAAAATTGATATATAAAATAATATAAGTCTCTGATTTTAGACATTCAAATATCCCATAAAAGAAAACTGAAAACCACGAGGTTTTGCTTAATGTTATGTATGTATTTTATATGAAAAGACTATTCTTAGGTATGTTATAGTCAGTTCCTAAAATTATTATATTATTCTGTGGTCTGCCATATCATATACCTACAGCAATATCTAATATTAGGGTTTTTGCCGCCAGGTTAGTTATCAATCTAGATATTAACTACTGGGATTTAATATCAAATTGCTGGAATTGCTTCGGCAGACCCCAGATAGCACCCACGGAAGGGAAGGAATGGGTGTATCAGGGAGTATTAGAATGTTTGAAAGCCAATTTCTTCGCCTGCAGTTTAGTTATGCTTTTTATTGTTTATCATGAATCCCATCTTTAGGAAGAGCACTAAAATTCATATTATTACTCAAACAACAAAATGTGACTACAAAGTTAATTTAAAAGTAATGATCGTCATGCTTTTTAGTTCTCAGAAAAAGTTAAATTAATTTCTAAATATATTAAAAATTATTAAATGTCACAAAGTTAATCACTCATCCAACAAAGTTGTGGAGTGTTTTAAAATTAATCATCTCGTAAAATTTTCTATTATTTAAATTAAAATCTAGCTACCTTTCAAATGAGATCAAATTATATGACAAGCAATAATTTTCTAACAATATTTGACATATACCCGAATGGTTTCAATACTCATTATTTATTTTTTATTTTATTATTTATGTTAATCGATTTATCAGACCTTTAAAAAAGGGAAGTTATTAATGGGGCTGCAATATAATTGTTTGGACAGAAAAATAATAATTTGGTCAGCAGAATAATTAACTTACATGTGAAATAAGGGGTAGATTCCACGCAGAGGCCAGCTTGGCTTCCGTATGACATTTGCTGTCAGGTCCAAAGAATGCCACCACGCCGAGATCACGCATCTGGGTCATCACCCTGTTGACACACATTAGAATAACTTAGGAAGTGGTAGAAGGGAAGAAATAGTCACCGGCCTATATAAGTATGTATGTATACTCTTTATTGCAATTCAAAAACAATTACATAAAACAAATTATTAACATATGTTTGCAAGGGCGGACATATCCCTAACAGAGATCTCTGCCTGTCAACCCATGAAAGTAAGTTAAGAAAATAGACAAGATAAGTTCTCTGATGGGATAAGGCTTCTCTACGTGAAGATGTAACGAGGCACTATATCAGTATTAGCGACTCTTTGCTCTTATTGCGCTCTTTTCTGGCCATTTTCTCTTTGATTTTGTTTTTAAATTATGCAACTGTCTGTTTTCACTCAGTTTTTCATGGATCTGGTCTCCGAATTTTCATCACTATCAGAGTCAGCGTCTGGAGCGGTTGTCTCGACGCCTAACATCTGTTTTATAATATAATTGGTAAGCTGTACTCAAAGTGGAAACTAATAATATATACTGAATAATATATTTTTACCAAGGCATTATTGTAAGTAGCCCTACCTTTTATAACATTCTTTAAGTTTTGTGTTGAGTGATTTGTCTTATTTACCTTTTTATAAATTGTTCCATTTGTGCCTTTTGATTTACATAAAATAAATGAATAGTGAAGAGCAGTCCACTTATTTCACTATTTTTATACTTAAACATCCCCTACGTCAAAAAGAAACACGTGAGAAGTACGAGACTGCCTGGCTATTGGGTATGGTGATTTCACAAAATAAATAATTGTTACATGTTTACACTAATTAGCCGAGCGCAAAGAAAGGTCTACAAAGCTAGAGGTATGGGAATTAGGGTAACCGATACCCCTACAATTTTATATACAGTCATGCATGACTCGAACCCAAAACTTTTAAAATAGCAACACAAAAACTGAAACAACCATTCTACTACGGAGATTTTCAAGAATCTACGGCTATTACTGGTTTAGTTATGTATAGAATCGCATAATGGTTGCATATAAAGCTATGAATTTGTCGTAGCTGAAGCTACGATGCTAAATGTAAAAGAATCATCTATGTCATTCTTTGCACTAGTCTGTTTTATAACGACGAAAAATAATACGACGGTCTGATTGATAACAATAATATTTTCTTAGGCCCACTTGCATGGAAATTTAGGTTTAACTATGGCTATGACATTATGACATGACAATTTTACTATGGCTGAAATTTCAAAAATCACTAAATCTAGTTTTTTTTTACATATTACAGGTAAGCTCTTGGCCTTCATCTCACCTGATGGTAAGTGACGATAAGGCCGAAGGTGGAAGCTACCTCCACCTGTAATCCTCAACAACTGATTGCCGGAACACAACAATGCTTAAAACATCGTTATTATGGCGACAAATTTAGGTAAGACGGTGGTAGCTAGCCTGACGGGTTTAGAAGCCCTACCACCAACCAAACCGAGCAGTTCTGCCCCCATGGGGAATCGAACCCGGATCTCCCGATCAACACCCGGTGGTGTGAACCATTAGACCTGAGAGCCGGTAGCTTTAAATCTCGATTTAAATTTCCTACAAGATTATTCTGCATAAACACGTTTTATGCCCTAACGGCCCCTTGAAGAAAAGAAGTTTGATTGGGAACGCGGGCGGGTAAAATTATGTAGGTATTTTCTTTCATGCGTTTTAGTAACAAACTTCCTATAATGTTCACTTTTACATGTTACAGTGCGTTACTCGGTGTAAAGTGGTAATTACAGAGGAAAATTACATAGGTACTCTTAGTGACATATTTCTGTATATAGATGTTGTATACATGATAATTAAATACCATATCCCAAATTTCTAAGAAGTTATTGTTCACAAAACGGGCAGTAGCTTCTGTTCGGTTAACCTGTGTCCCATTAGTCTCTGACAGTGCCTGGTAACTATTTCTCCTCCCGACCTGGGTCTATAAACTTGATTGACCCGTTCAGTACAAGCCATCATAATTGGCAACATAATCCACAGATCCATGTGACCCACTAACCCAAATAGCGATCATGGACTTTTGTTTCCATACATTATTTAATTTGGATTTAATAAGAATTCATTTTTACATTTATGATCGTTCATCGTCAATATTTCACATTAAATATTCTTCTACTTCGATGTTCCATCGGTGGTGAGGATCCTAGGTATTTCGGTTAAGGTCACGTGGGTACCTAAAAACAATTTAGATGACGCGTTTTATGTAGAAATAATGTGAATTCTCTAAGGTAAGCTATCAAAGATACTGGATCAAAAGGGTCCATCAATGATAACGTCATACATCATTTGCCAACACAAAGTCAAAAGCCTTAGCGTAATCTATAAAACATAGGAACAACGAATTGTTAAATTCACGGCATTTTTCGAAGAGATTCTTACATTGAGAATTTGTTCGCGATATTCCTTTGTCTATTTAACGACAAAACCGGGTTACTAACTCGGTGTTTCAGTTTCCAACACATACATACTCAGACATCTTATGTGATTCGAGTAGGTATATTGCAAAATAACATTTTACTGAAACAAAGTTCTAACTTACGCATTTTCTAGTAAAAGGTGTAACAGCGGATCGTGTTAATCCATTAAGCTTGTCCGGTCTGTTCCTAGGTTTGGTAGAATTTTATAAAATTTTAAAGCTTAAGCTTTAGATGTTAATTTATAATTTGTCTATATTGCGCAAGCAGTCAATTAATTAAGACTAATAAATTGTGAAAACTTAAAGTTATTTTTTTTTATTACAAGGAGATTTAAACACAAAAGATTCGTAAGTTAAATTAAGATATTCTAATTAAACATGCGAAGTAAATTCACTTTAAGGAAACACACTTACAAAAGCTTCTCGGAAACACGAGCCCCGATTCTCTCGTTATGATTGTTTCCTACTAGGAAAACAGTTTTATAAGTAGAAGATTTAGAGAGATTTAGATTTTGAGAGATTTAGTGATAGCCCATCAATTAACTTGAAAATTTTCAGAATACGAAAATATTTTCCGAAAAATACTGAACTATTTAGAATTTTTTACATGTTTGACAGAGAAGTTGTCATGTTATATCTACAGAATATGGGACATTCATATTATTATCACACCTATATCCCTGAAAGAATGAGCAGGGGTGTAGACACACCACACTTACTGCCGCACTCAGAGTCGTTCATTAACTTTAATGGTTACGGAAATTAAACATTTATTTCAATACACACAGAGTTAATAAAATAGGTTCAATGACGTCTCTGAGTACGGCCGTCAGCCACTTATTTTGTTAGTCCCACGCAAAAGGCGGCAAGCCTACAGTCCTATTGTCGTTACTAGGCACCATGTAGAAAATCCATAACCACAGAATCCATGTCAACCCTACAGATACATGATATCACACACCAAAACAGGACATAATTAACGATAAACAACCAGCAGTTACGAACAAACACAGTAACGAGAGTTCAATATCAGATTTCATGATTTCTTCTAATATCCTACATATTTTTTCTATATTACATAGGTACTTTATATTTGTATGTAACGATTTTCGTGAATGACAAAATATCAATATCGCACCAGAACAAGTATGAAAGTATTTTGTCATTAGTCAAGGAATAAGTTAAAAAAGCAGGAAAAAGAAATGATTCATATTATGATTATCCCGGTGTTTGTCAGAGAATCAAAGCCATATTTCCTTCTTAGAGTCAAGTCAACTTTTTTATATAAAAAACTCAGCAAATGACTCCACACTAGCTGATGATAAGCAGTAGAGAAGTCCATATATGAAGATAGCTAGTGCAGCATACTAATATACTGCCCTAGCCACCCTCACCATGCCAGCCCAAAAACTCTGTGGACATAATTAGCTTAACCATACGATCTTACCTTAAAGTGAGGCTGTCCTTATCCATAGGTAAGTGTGGTCGCGGCCTCCCGATGTCGGCGGCGACGTACCGCAGGCGCAGCCCGGGCAGCAAGCTAGGCTCGCGGTTCACTGCCGCTACCGCCAACGGCATTGCTCCTAGGACCGTCTGCGAGAACACGTTAGGGTCATTTTTCTTTCTAATGAGCTATTAATTCGTAGTTATTACATATTTATGGCATCTGGTTATCGAGTGCATTACTTCTAAAATAAAAATATTATCAGTGAAAAAAAATCTTTCTGCGTATTTCTTTATTAATAATGTTAATAATTTTTGGAGTAAACTTGAAAATTTTTAATAAACGTACCTATATTTGCATATTTTTATAATCTATCGTGCTTTGAGCCTAAAAAGAATCAAGTTCAAGTTCATGGATAACTGTATATGTTATTTATATAAAATATAAAATATTTTGAATTGTTTGAAAATACCGATGATTAGCGTAGAAAATCAAAACTTTAAAACGTTAAAACGACGTTGCCGTTTCGTGAATTAGTAAGTTGTGGATAAATTAATCTACTTTATCTGTCAGTTTGATGGTGAAACAGAAAAAAAATATCAGAAACCTTTATCTATCGGATAGCGTTATGTCCTCAGCCTATACTACACACTGCTGGGCACAGGGCCTTCCTCATGAGGAAACACATGAGGAGTATGGGCCGTAACACCACCACGCTGACCCAATGCGGGTTGGTGGGTAGAAACGGTCGCAATAGCGACCGGGACCAATGGCTTAACGTGCCTTACGAAGCACGGAGGAGCTCGAAATCACAAATATTAGGTCACCCATCCGCGGCCTGAAAGAAAACAAAGCTGCGTTCGCCATTCGCAGCTTTGTTTTCAATCAAAAGCCATAGCGTACTAACCACTACACCACGCAGCTCCTCGATGTGTTCTCAGCTTAGCGTTAGCTTAGCATTATGTGACAGATAACTATCTGAGACTTTATCCGCCACCGGTGAAACCGGCCCTTAATCTTAGATGTATCAGGCGAATTGTTGGTTTTTAAAAACCTCTGCCTTCCCCTTCGGGGATAGTCATGATGGCAGATAGTGATTGTTGTTTTTGTTAGCCATGATGTTTTTCATTGTTTCAAATTCTTTTTTTCTATAACTCTCAACATTTTTCTATTCATTACAAACAAGATGTTGCGTATGAATTCAATGTCCCTAACGGCACACCAGTATCTCCATTAGGGCCGTGCTAGCTATAGTGGAGAAACCCTTCTGTCTCCTGTCAAGTTGACATAAGCGGTGGAGAGAGATGTTTGTCTCCGTCCCGTGCTAGGCCTGCAGCATGTCAACACAGCACAGACTATTGTGTCTAATAAGTTAAATAATAGATAATCATAAAAAACTTTATCCATACATATATTAGGTCCTTACCTATGAAATTAGTGTTTTGTATGGAGATTTTGGGGAATTCTGCATTTTCCATACTAACACTTTATCAGTTTTCTTCACAACGACAAATCCAGAGATAATTTGGCATCTATCATTAGACAAGCATTAGTAATATGTGTAATATCACACTTCATAAAACATTATTTATTGTTTTTAAGTGAATGCAAATAAAATGATGTATTCGGGAGGCACTTAAAAAGAATTGTCTCCGTGTCCAATTTTAACACAATTAAACTTACAACAAATTATCAAAACAAATCAAAAGAGCTCAAAAATATAGTCTATTTTTAGACAAGGTAATTATTTTTTAGAATAAAACAGAATAAAAACACCAATTTCATAGGTAAGGACCCAATATTATATCCCTGGTCAACATTTTCGCTCTTTGTCTTCATCTCACCTGATGGTAAGTGACGATAAGGCCGAAGGTGAAAGCGAGCTTCACCTGTAATCCTCAACAACTGAGGAACTGGCTGTCTTACCTCTGATTGCCGGAACACAACAATGCTTAAGACATCGTTATTATGGCGACAAATTTTAGGTAAGGCGGTGGTTGTTAGCCAGGCGGGCTTAGAAGCCCTACCACCAAGCAAACCGAGCAGAAAAACTTCTGCCCCCATGGGGAACCCGGACCCCGGACCCGGAACCCGGACCTCCCGATCAACACTAGGTGGTGTGAACCACTAGACCAGAGAGGCGGTTAACGAGAAGAGACAGTTAAAAAACCACAGTAACCGCGAACGAAGTCGCAGCAACTGCCAGTATAATATATAAATTACTCAATGTTTGAAGGGCTATAATACAAGCATGTCGCACTGAAATAGATGGGAGAGCTGAAAACACATTGGGTGAACGATGATAAACAAACGAAATAGTAGATTAGTAGCCAAGGGCTGTAAGGCATCAATTGCAGCCCGAGATATTTAGGCGCACGAGCGCAGCGAGGGCGCTTATAGTTCGAGGGTGCAATTGATGCTTACACCCGAGCTAACTACTCTGCTTTACATCTCGATTGTGAGGTAAGTGGAAAAAAAGGCATTACAAGAATAAATAAATTTATTTTCAAGAACTAAATTTAGCTTCGCCGTTCTAAATTCAAAATTGATGTAAATAGCGAAGCGACCTCTTTTGTCACAAGAATAAATACATTTATTTTAAGGAACTAAATTTAGCTTCGCCGTTCGATATTCAAAATTGATGAAAATAGCGAAGCGACCTCTTTTGTCATTGGGCTGAATGCATGATGTCTAGTGCCAGTAAGATGGTTAGATGAACGCGAACTTTTTGAAAGAGTTTTTTTTAATTACTTACCGCCCTAGGGCGTGTCTAGCTACATTATTAACCTAGGGCGGTAATTGATCACTTACAACCCGCATCTGGGGGTATTAAGGACCTACTTACCGAACATGAGAAATGTAAATGTTTATTTTCTTCTTCTTGTCTGTCTCATGTTAAGAAGAAAATCCTTAGCTACATCCCTTTGAAGAAAAATATCAAATTGAGATCTCACGAACAAAATCGAACCATGAACATGGCACCGTGTCGAGACCTTGGTCGTGAACACGTCGTGACGCTGACACTACGTCATTATATGAAACAAAATAACATCAACGCTGTTTAACCTTATTACCATATCTTAACGCGTGTTTTTGTTTGTCTCGGAAAGGGATAAAAAATAGAAATTATTTTTAAAATTATTTTCATTTCACTGACTATTCCTTCTAAATTCAACTTTATGACTTTATCCATAGTGAGTGAGCCCGTAGTGGGCGAGCGGACTGGGTAGCATAGCGATGGAAACTTATTATTATTAGCTTGATTCTTTTTCAATCAAGCTGAAATATAAATAAAAATTTTAAATTATTTCTCATTTAAACTAAAAACATTTGTTACGGCTTTAAACTGCGTATCGTAATAATGCAAGATCCTGATTTAATGGAGAATCCCCAGAATCTCCATTTTTTATTTAAGATCTTCTCATCGTTTAATGGAGTGAATAAATGAATTCTATTCTATTCTATTCTAATGCAGGTTGGAATTACTGTCGTTTTGTAATATGTATGAAATGTTTAAAGTATTGCATGAATTGATGTTTTGTTTACAATAATATAAAAAAATAAATTGCTCTAATCAAAATTAAAAACGAAATTGTAAACCTGATGATATGCATCAGCACGTCAGCACTGTAACTAGTTAGTTTTTAGATTTATTTTGACAGTAAATTTTTAGCATTTGACAATTAAAAAAGAATATGGTTGGATGTCTGCGATTTTGTCGGTTGTTATACACAAATGGCGGCACTTCACTTAGTCTTGGCGTATCGTGATCGCGTATTTGCTATATTTGTCCGAAAACAGCCATGTGTGGACGGTCTATTTGAGTATTTGCACGAATAGTGCCAACAGTGCAAATAACGAACATGCGTTTCCGTCCACTTGTCGGTTTTTGATCACACACAAAAGGTTTGTTTGAGAGTCCATGTGATGCACACATTATTTGGGTTATTTGGGTTATTTGGTATGAATTTACTATCAAAATTCATTATCGTTTATTAAATTTAGATGCGTCTTAGCACATGCTTATGAACGTCAAAAGCATTTTACAAATTTTGGTGAAAGCGATAAACTTCGCCATCCGTTCACAAAACTACCAGGAGGCCTTGTTCTGAGAAGAACGGGCAAGAAACTCAGCAAGTTTCTATCCTCCCTTTACATTGTTTTTCTTTTTTTTTTTAATGTCATAAACTACAATGTCATTGAAGTTTTAGAAGAAAAAATAAATAAATATCTGTGTTATATATTCTGCAGTCTACCACATTTTCTATTACAAATGCAAGTAGTCTAAAATATTACATTAATAAAATTAAGATTCCGTTGATTAATTGAAGAAATTAAAAAAGTAGTATATACTAAACCAGGATAGGTATCTTCATCACTTGCCGTACCATACAGTCCCAAAGAAAACTTCATTGATAACGCCAATTCTACAAATCAGACAGGCATGAGTTTGACCAGACACCGACAGTGGCACCTTGGGCACTTTGGGCAAAGTCGGGCAACCACAACGATAATGCTGCGCGAATACGCTAAGCCAAGTGCAGTGCCGCCTTAAAAGATACCTACAAGGCAAACTGTAAACGCCTGTACGGTTTAAGAGCAGATGTAAAAACATGGATATGCTAAAATGGCAAATGCAAATTCTTATTCATGTTTTTTTATGTTAAAGTAAACAAACAACTACATCTTAGTAATAAACTTTGCATTAAACACTTAATATAATTCACTCCGAGATAAGTTACACGCAATATGAAATTAATTAAAGCATGCGATGTAAATTTGGAGTTTGTTGAATAAAGTTGTAGGTACTGTAGGCAACAAAGTAGGACTAACATTTAATAAACTTGACAACAACCTAAGCTCTAATATCATTTCAAACTAATTATATTTACTGTATTAAATTTTGGATTGCGTAGCCATTGTCTGTCATCAGTTACAGAGTAGCTTTTAGCAATTACTAATTTGTAACGAAAATATACAGTAGGAAGCTATTTCACACAATAACCGCATAATATTGAATCAATGTAACGCTTTTGTTACTTTCAATAGTATTCAATGTCAGAAATCCGATTCCAATCCATTGAAATATGGTTTGAGAGTAAGGTCACCATTCATAATGCGCACGCCCAGGTGGTGGAATACACAGACGGTGCCAGTGCTCCCGATGCATATAACTTACAGCTCTTTAAAGTTAGGTTGAACCTTCTAGGACAGCTTGCTCCATCAAAGACCTCGTCCTGGCCGTGGCTCAGATTGCGGTCAAGAACAACCTCAAATGTAAAAAAAAAACATATCTCTAAGGATTAATGTGTGCCCCTAAATTTAATGAATAAAATTTTACAGAGAATTATACTTTATAGTTAAAAGCTTTTGTAAGCTTTCTCCTTTGGAATAATAAATTACCAAACGTAAATGTTTTCAATATTTCAACCGCAACAGACCTTTCTCTCTTCATAATGATTGTATCATTCTAAAAGATTAAAATGGTTGGAATTAAATATTAATTAAATATTATATTATATACCTACGAGATCTAGGGATTAGGATAAGTGCTTTAAACTACGCCAAAGTTTCTTAACTCATCTACATTTCTCTTGGTGTTGGCGACCGGCATGTGATATATAGGATGTTTTATAGCTACGCTGGCCTTCAGCGCCAGCCACGCGCGCGCACTTACAATTACACAAGATACCTAGTAGATTCACAACACACGCGCGCGCTTATACGTCAATTATATGGAAATCTCGTCAGCGTGCAGCGCTGTTGGCAAACGCCGGCCCCCGGCGTGGCTCTGAAACCATACTTTAACTTTTTCAGACCTAAACACCATTTTTAACGACCCGTGGTTGAGTGGTCTGAATGCCGGTCTCAAGGCGTCGCCATCTCGAGAGGTTCCGGGTTCGATCCCCGATGGGGGCAAATGTTTGGGTGATGAATTTTTAAGCATTTGTTCTCCAGTCTTAAATGTTTATATATATTTTGGATATTTGTTTGTATATCTATTAAATATACCTATCCGTCATCTAGTGTCCGTGTCACAAGCAGCATTAGATGCTTAAAACGGGGCTAGTTGATAGGTGTGAATGTTTAAAGATATTTATTTATTTATAATTCCAAGCCTGTCATATTTTATTCTCATTTTATACAAGCTATTGCACAATATTACTATTACAGTCTGCTTACAAACATTATACGTGCTTTATCTAACGTGTGGCCTCATTTTATCTCCTAAACTTAGCAAGTTTTACAGAATTTAGGAATTTGCACCTTTTACACACAATGAACTATAGAATTTTTTATTGAAATAAAACGCAATAAGAAGATAGATTTCTTTCTTACTTATTTAATCCGAATCCTTTTATCTGAGAACCATAAATTTAATTAAATGAAAAAAGTTTTAGCAGTATAGTAAATAGCAAGAGTAGTATCTATTACTTAGCTCGTTACTGATAATTAGGTGCTGACTAATATAAAATTTTAATATTCTCTTTAAGTTATTGTAAAGGGTACTAGGACATTTTCATTTTCATTTTGACGTTTTAGGAAATTTTTTTTGTCATTCAGAAAAAGGAACACTTAAAATAACAAATTTTTATTAGGCCTAATATTTTTTGTTGATGCAATAAGAAAGACATACAGTCAAAATCAACATTACGGTATCTTTGAAATATAGGTAACGGTATCAATGCAGGACGTAGTCTACCCAAAAAAATGAGAGATCGTATGCTAACTCTGAGTAAGCAACATGGTAAGTCATTATGTCGCTTCACAGGCTGAGCCACCTTATTTTAACACAAAGCTGAGCAAGATTCTTTCTCAAATAGTTAGTTACCCTGTTAGATTCTTTTCGATTGCCCTGAAGTTAGATTCTTTCTCGACTAGTTAGTTACCCTGTTAGATTCTTTTCGATTGCCCTGAAGTTAGATTCTTTCTCGACTAGCTAGTTACCCTGTTAGATTCTTTTCGATTGCCCTGAAGTTAGATTCTTTCTCGACTAGTTAGTTAAAAAGTAAAACTACATAGCCACCCGTATCTATATAAAAAGAAACAAAAAAATTACATATTATCTACTTTGATAAACATTTCGTTAACATTGAATAAAAATTGATTTTATGGTGAAAGGAACTAGTTGATTATGCAATTCATCATCCTAAATTTGCATGGTTGATGACATGCAATTGTCACGTGACGTTCTGCCAAATACGACAAACAAAAAAAAATCCTGTCAAATATCTCTGCCACAAGAGAGGCCAACGGGAAACCGGTGTATGGATATTAAAGAAGATAATTTTGTAGGACATCATTCTTCTGGCGGCCCCGTCTGCGAGTAGTATCTACGTATGGTCGAAAACGGGCAATCTCCCAGCAAAGAAAAGAAAAATTATTTCTTGTATTGTGTTTCACAAGATTTTTATTGCTTTTATTGTTAGTAAAAGACAATAACAATAAACAAGGCTTAATTGTCTTATTCTTCATATATAAAAGCGCAATACCACACACTGATTAATCACAAAATTTCAGAAACTATCACACCTACAAACACGTAATTTGGCAAATAGTTTCCATACAGGATGTAGACATCCGCGAAGAACGGATTTCACGAAACTCAACTCCTAAGGAGTAAAACGGTACCCCCCGCGTGAAGCGGAGGCGGGTCGGTAGTTATGTTTAAACAATAAGATTAATTTCAACTTACCTGACTTCTGCCGTATGAGCCAAGAAATCCAATTGTGATAGTCTTCTCATCAGTCCAATTTCGCCTCTTTTGCGGGCACACTTTGAATCCACCACAATCGCTATCTACTAAATTAAACAAATTTTCACCGTCTGCTTCAATCATGTCTACTGTCACTTTTTCCTCAATTAAATTCGTGGTCACTCTAGAATAAATATTATTCAAAAATATCGAATCCAAAGTATGCGATTGAACGAACATCGCTTCATGTGTAACATTCATAGCATCGCATGCTTTATTGTGTGTGGTGTCACTAGTTTTGCTCACTTCGGAAGACGTATTCGTAGCATCTCCAGTTGCATTGAACTCGAATTCATTTTTCAACTTTTTAATTTCATTTCTATTCCAGTCCATTCCAACTTTGAGTTCATTTTTAGTTGTGTCATTTTTGTTTTGTGTTTCGGTGTTTGCAGCTACTATCTTGACTACTGCGTTGTTTGGCGTTGATTTTCCAGTGGCGCCGTAATGTAGCAATATGAAAATGAACCAGTGGAAAATGTAATCCTCCATCTTATCTTTATTCTTCTTCTCCCATGTAGGTTAATCTGTAAAAAAATGTCTTCTTTAATTACAAATAATATTTTAATTAAATCTTTAAGTTTGCAGCAACATAGAATTTAAACAGATAATTTAATAATCGTATTTAGATATACTAATTCTATTTCTTTTAGTTATTTTATATGTAAATATGTATTTTTAAGTGTAAACATGGATCACTCTTTATATATTTAATGTATGGTGTAGAATGTGTGTGCGAATGTTGTTTTTTGTATCTGTCTGTATAATTTCGACTGTGTTATCCTTTAAACCTTACTCTATATTAAAATTGCTCATAAAAGCAATTTTAAGATTGAATGCGGTGTACTAAGTACTGTACGTACATTATTTTCGTATAAAGGATCTCCAAAATGAATGGAATTTTTAATGCCAAAAATATCAAGTGAATTGGTTTATTTAAATTCGTCTAGTTTCTTTATAATTATGGTTCCTTTTATTGAAATAACAGTGTATGAATCAACTTATTAACTATGTAATCGTTATTTATTGTTGCAGATTACTAACTTTGTTATTAAATATATAATTAGTAAATTCGTAAAAAAAGTTCGAGACAGAAACGCGCAGGCAGGTTCCGTTTCGTAGTATTATCTATTTAAAATCACGTTTGTTGTATATTATAAGTCTCATTAAATATATTTTTCATCACGCATGCTCAGAAGGATCCTAAGAACCCGGATTGTAGGTAGTACTTTTCAACTAACAGAAAATATTACAATAAAAAAAAAATGTTATCAATATATTGCATTTTTCAACAGAATAAAATACTTCGAAGATCTAGATTATTATTCTAAACACGCAGCCTAAATATATCTCTACCTTAACATAGGCACATCATTATCGTGAAACTGTATATTTTACATGGAATGTAACAATATTTGAGAAACAGATTAGTCGAAACAAACAAAGTGTCATTACGAAATACGTAAATTACTGATATCAATGAATTGGTATCTCAATCCGGATTAAGTGATATCGTCGTACGTTTAGGCACAACAAATCTGAAGTGGATTGTGTTAGCCACTTACGTAGTATTTGTAATGTAGACGTTATAATTTCTTTTACATTTAATGGAATAGCTCTTGACATGAAGCTGAGCCAGCTGAAATGAGCTACGTTATTGCAAGCTCTATGCGTATCTGCGAGTTGTATGCTATTGGGAATACTGACTCCGGCATTCAAAGTGAATAGTAATTGTTATTCAAGGGATGAAAGTGGGTTATTTAGATTAAATAATTCCCTTAAGTGAAACAGTTGTACAGTCGAGTTCAAAAATATGTATGCACGTTTGACAGTAAATGACTCTTATTGGTAGGGGATAAGGACTATCATCAGTCAAATGTGCAATATATTAGGTTGGGGAAAAAGTCTTTTCGCATTATAGTATGTATAAACTTGTAATAAAATCTCTTTGGCTATACTATTTGTATCTGGCTGGTTTTGGTATAATTGAAAGTTTAAATTTTAAAGAACATAATTCCAAATTCAAATTAGGAAAATGTGTGATTTTCATTTGTTTTTCGTACCGCCAAGATGAGTGAATCTAATGAAGAAATTCGATACATTTTAAAATTTTACTACAAAAAAGGTAAAAATGCAACGCAAGCCGCGAAAAAAATTTGCGATGTTTATGGACCTAGTGCAGTGTCTGTGAGAGTAGCACAAATTTGGTTTAAGCGTTTTTAATCCGGAAATTTTGATGTCAAAGATGCACGTCGCTCTGGTCACCCTATTACAGATAAAATGGATGCCATTTTTGAAAAAGTGGAGCAAGATCGGCATGTCAGTAGTTACGACGTAGCTGAAGAACTGGGAATTGACCACAAAACAGTTTTGGCACATTTGAAAAAAACTGGGTACACAAAAAAGCTCGACATTTGGGTACCTCACGAGCTCACTGGAAGAAACCTTATGAACCGTGTACTCATTTGTGATTCTTTATTACAACGTAATGAAACCGAACCATTTTTGAAGAAGCTGATAACTGGTGATGAAAAGTGGATCACGTACGACAAGAACGTGCGAAAAAGGTCGTGGTCAAAGGCCGGTCAGGCTTCACAGACTGTGGCGAAACCCGGGTTAACTCGCAACAAGGTGATGCTGTGTGTGTGGTGGGATTGGAAGGGCATTATTCATTATGAGCTGTTACCACCAGGCAGGACCATCGATTCTGAACTCTACTGCGAACAAATGATGAGATTAAAGCAAGAAGTTGAGAGAAAGCGGCCGGAATTAATCAACAGAATAACGCTAGACCTCACACATCTTCAACCACTCAGCAAAAATTAAGAGAGTTTGGCTGGGAGGTGTTAATGCATCCGCCGTATAGTCCTGACCTTGCACCTTCAGATTTCCACCTGTTTCGGTCTCTTCAGAATTCTTTAGGCAGTGTCAGGTTGACATCACGAGAGGACTGCCAAAACCTCTTGTCACGGTATTTTGACCAGAAGTCCCAAAATTTCTACAGCAATGGGATCATGTCCCTACCTACAAGATGGCAAAAAATTATCGAACAAAATGGTACCTACATACTTTAGTTAAATGTAAATAAACTATATATTTTGTACTTCTAAACATACTTATTAATGTTTAGTTTTCCTTTATTTAATTTAACTTATTGGTAACTTAGTAATAAACTATATTAAAAATTGTTTTGAATTTTCTAAAAAAATGCGAAGAAACTTTTTCCCCGACCTATTATAAAGAAAACGAGAAGGAAAAGTAAAAATAAAATTACGAGGTGGCTAACATTGAATTGTCTTAAACCAGAAACCTTTCTCTTGCTTCATTCATCCAAATATTATTTAAATTTACCATTACATATATTTCTATTTTGTGTGAGGTTTTCCATATAATATGGTAAAATTGTGAAAATTGATCCCTCACCTGCAGCAATTTTAGCCAGTCTATCTGTCTTTATGAGCTGGTACATGTCAGCTGGAATCCATTGCAACCTCAATTCTCTTATAATCACAAACCTAATCGAATTCCTACTGCTACTTTTTGATTCTTTAATAACATCTAATGTTGAACTTATAATATTAGCTATCGGAATGTATCTTATCCAGATATTCAACTTAAACATTTTAATTGGAGTTACACGATGAACATTACAGTTGTACATTCCTTAGAAACAGTCATAAGTAAAGGTTTTTGACCTTGTGCCAATATCTGTATAAATTAGGTGAATTAATTTCTTTTATAGATTTTATTGTAAAATCATTCGCTGTAAACATACACTTTAAATAGTACTTACAGCCTAGATACAGCCTTCTTAAGTACAATATACAAATGGAATATACAATTAACATTCCATAACATGAATTGTGGAGCTTCTGACAAACCCTCCTACAACCCTAAGGGCTTTGTTTTGTGGCGAATCAAATTTAACTAAATGAGATTTCGCACTACTGTTATAGAGGAAACTTCCATAATCAAGCTTACTTCTTATTAGGGAAATGTATAAAGTTGCCGAATATGTTTTGGATGAAGACCCTAGCCAGAACCTGCTAGTACCCGTGATAAATTAATAAAATTTGCAGCCAATTCAACAGTCTCCTTCACTTGTTTGCTCCATTTCAGAGAATTATCAAGCCACATAAATTTTAATGGCTGTATTGTAGAGGATGATAATGGAGTTGCAAATACTTTTGAATCTTTCTTCTGCAATGTACCCATAAAAATAACTTACGAAATAAATTCGAGTACTAAGCGAGCACTACATATTTTAGAATTAAGTGTTGCTAAATGCTATAACCCTTTTGATTTTCATGAGATCAACTGTAGTACAATTGTAGAAGCTTCTAAATCTTTGAATATTAAAAAAACTGAAGACCTATGGGGCATGTCTGTTAGCTTTTTAAAATCAATAATGAATTCTGTGACTCCTCATTTGACATTTATTTTTAATAAATGTAATTATGATGGAGTTTTTCCTGATAAAATGAAATTAAGTAAAGTAATACCGCTTTTTAAAACGTGAGATAATAGTGACCCCGCAAATTACCGTCCCATCTCTATTTCGCCCATTCTTAGTAAAATTTTTTAAAAAATCATTTTAATCAATTACTTTCTCATTTTACTAAAAATAAATTATTTCATGGGAATCAGTTCGGGCTTACTAAAGGTAAAAATACTACAGATGCAGGAATTGCACTTATGAAGCACATTTTTGACGCTTGGGAGCATCGACAGGATGCTTTAGGTATCTTTTGTGACTTGTCTAAGGCGTTTGACTGTGTTGATCATTAAACGCTTTTAGGTAAATTAAAGCATTATGGAATTTCTAAAAATTCATTAAAAATTATCGAATCAGATTTAAGTAACAGGATACAAAAAGTTGTTATAAATAGAACTGAGTCTTCCGGAGCGCCTATGCGTGTGGGCGTTCCTCAGGGATCGATATTAGGACAACTACTTTTTTTAATTTATATAAATGACCTACCTTACTACTCAAAATGTTTATGTGATACGGTATTATTTGCAGATGACACATCATAATTTTTTAAAATAAATAGAAATAAAGTTGACTTTGACGATGTAAATAATGCTATATCAAAAGTACTTGACTGGTTTGAAAATAATAATTTGTTATTATTTATTTATTTTATTTATTTATTTCCACATACAAATTAAAATACATTGCAAAATTTTCTTTTTCCCCACATGAAAACCTTTATGATTTATCTGTGTGGGGAAATTCAAAGAAAACTAAATGTGTTAAAATCTCTTTACCAAATGTAAGACAGGTCAACCCTCAGATTAAAATAAATCATGAAATTATTGAATGTGTAGATCCCACAGTGTTTTTGGGTATTACATTGGATTCAAGATTACAGTGGTATCCTCATATTTCTTCCCTCTCTGGAAGACTCAGCTTCGCGGCTTATGCTATAAAAAAAATCAGATCCTTATGTGATGTGTATACTGCAAGACTTATTTACTTTAGTTATTTCCACAGTATTATGTCATATGTGTGGTATTATGTTTTATGAGTATTATGTATTATGTCATACTGTTGTGGGGGACAGCAGCTGATATTAAAGATATATTTATTTTGCAAAAAAAGGCTGTGCGTGCTGTCTACCAACTTAAGCCACGTGACTCACTAAGAGATCTGTTTAAATAAATAAACATATTAACTGTTGCATCCCAATATATCTTTGATAATATTTTATATGTTCAGAAATATTTACACATTTTTAAAAAAACAATGTGATGTTCATAATGTCAACACTAGGAATAAAAATAAACTCGCTGTTCCAAACTTTAGACTTCATAAGACAAGTCGGTCATTTATGGGGAAATGTATACACATTTATAATAAAATACCACCAAATTTAACTGAACTGCCTTTACACAAATTCAAACTATGTGTCAAACAAAATTTAATAAAAAAGGGTTACTATACAGTTCAGGAATATTTGGACGATAAAAATGCGTGGACAGATTGACACGTCTTTATGTTACATATTGTGCTGACTCGTAATGTGGAATGTTGCCAGTCGCTTTTTAATTGATTAGTTTTTATCTTAATTGCTTAGCGAATTTCAACATCGTTCATTGTTTCAAGTGCTCATATATTCTTCCTGATTTTAATGCTAAAAATCTATGTTCATAATATCTATGTTCACCCACTTGATTGTACAGTGGGGGTAGAAAAAGGTTCGTCAGTTTTCAAATTGATTCCTCTATCAGTCATAGAAACTTATTACCTTTTGAAACTAAATCGCTACCAACATAACTGCATACAAAATTATGCTTACTGGAAATGAAATCAAGGATCAAAACAACTTGAATCTAGACAATTACTTTTAATATTTAATTGAAACTAAAACCTTTTTGATATGTAATCAATGTTTAAAAAATAAAGTTCTATTTAATTGTCAGTATTATTATGTCATTGTAATGTCGTAATATTTGTTGAATTTTTGCGAAAAATAATTAATCCGCATTGTATTTCATTTCATGATGCCAAGAAATTTGAATCTTAATGAAAGAGCTGTAATTATTGCAAACCATGAATCTGGCAGTAATATAAGCGAGATATCTGTAAATTTTAATATGACTAGAGATACAGTAAGGTTCAGGATCCGAAGACATGCAGAAGAGGGCAATCTTATTGATCATCGCCACACGAATTCTGGACGACGCCCGACTCTTACCGAAGAACAAAAAAGTTTTATGAGGCGACAATATGAGGAGAATGGTTTTTCAAAAACTAGCTATTTCGCGGAAATGTTTGATGTATCTGTAAGAGTTATAAGAAATACATTGCATTCGATGGGACTTCATCACCGACGTCCTGCTAAAAAAGTCGCTTTAACTAGCGCTCATAAAGTCAAGCGCTTAAATTTTGCCCGAACGTTCTTAAATTTCGATTGGAGTCACACTGTGTTTACTGATGAAAAGTGCTTCCAGTCATCGCAATATGGGCGACTAGAATTGTGGAGAAGAAACAGAACGAGGTATTTGGAGGACCACGTTGTGCCGAATCTTAGTTCTGGACGCATATCTGTTAACATGTGGGGCTGGATGTCGTCTAATGGAGTAGGCGAGCTCGTTGAGCTTCCACCTAGGACAAATGCAGAAATTTACCTAACAGTACTAGAAGATGTTATGCTTCCTAGTGTCCGTACGTGTTACCCAGCTGATGCATTAAGAGAGTTCAATTATGTCTACGACAACGCCCGCATTCACACAGCTCGTATCGTGAACGAGTGGTTTCGTAGACACCGTGAAGTAGTGGTGATTCCCTGGCCTGCCAAATCAGCTGACTTAAACCCCATAGAAAATCTTTGGGGTTTAATGGTGCAGCGATGGAGAAATGACAATGAGAGAAACAATGCTGCTATCGTGGAACATTGCCAAAATGTTTGGGGAGACTTCAGAGGAACGGATATTTGCTCTCGTCTTGTTGGCTCCATGCAAGAGAGACTACAGTCTGTGATTGATGCGAATGGAGGATATACTCGTTTTTAATAAAGTCTTGTTTTAATAAATTTTATTATATTAACAACAATTTATTTAATTTTTGTTCATAAAACAATATAAATTTATAAAACTCAAACTTTTAGTCGTCAATAATTTAATATAACGATTATTGACTTAACGATATTTGATAGTCACGTTTAGGAAGTTTCTTGTTAGTTCATGATAGCAAAACATATCATTGACAATAAAATAAGTACCTACTAAACTACAGAAAGTTGGTTAAACTGTCTTTTAATTAGCCTCTTACAAACGTCAATGCGACATTTTTGAAAGTTGGTATGACTGACGTTGCTTCGTGCAAACCAATATCGACTTTAAGGTGACGAACCCTTTTCTACCCCGACTGTACTAGCCTAACATTTATAAAAAACAAGAATTGTAAAAAATGTGAAAAAAGAGCAACCCTCGAGTTTCTGGCTCGCTCTTCTCGGGGATGTCTGCGTTCCGAGCGAGTGGTAGATTCACTTATTAAAAAATTGACGATTTTAAGTGTTTGTATATAAAGCCTATAAAATAGAGATATTTTTTGATTTGATTTGATTTGACTTATTTAATAAAAGGAACAGTAGCTAATGACGGGATCCTTTTTCTTTGGCATAATATTTTTACTCATAATTCTTCAGCTTTACATAAATATTATTCCGCATAATGGTTGACGGCATAATGTAGGTTTTGGTTTATAATTTTCGTGTTGCTACTTATAAGATCTATTAAAGTTTCAAAATGATCAGTATAATGTGTCGGTTCACTTACATATTGATTGAGGATCAAGAAACTGCTTTAAAATTTACTTAAAATCTCTCATCAACACATTTTTTTTTTTATTTATTATTTATGAAACAGTACATTTCATTAATTATATTCTGCCAAACTGTGTAACAGTTTGTAGGCAGTAGCACTCGTGGAAATCTCGTTATAATTTGTAAATGTACTGTGCTGTGTTGCTGTGTGCATTTTGTTTTATTTATGTTTATAACTATTCCATTATCTTGAGCCCAACGGTCGATGCTATCAAAGTCCTCCTGCATGGCATTTTAAATTCTCTTTTGATCCGTGTCGTAGTACATAATTCATGTATCATCAGCGTACACAAATGTTCTACTGTGCTTAATCACATTGGGCATACTATTTGCATGCATTATATACCCGACAGGACCATATACTGACCCAGTTGGAACTCCGAACTTGATATTTGCGCTCTCAGTTTCACATACGCGCACCCTGAGTTGCCTATCTGTTAAATTCTCCCTAAACCACTCTTTTACTGGCCCTCTAATACCACATTCCACCATAGACTGCAGTAAGCCACCATGATCAAGCGTATGAAATGCTTTTTCTATATCAATAAATATAGCAAATACAATTTTTTTATCGTTAATTGCCTTGTTTACGCTATCTACAAATTGGGACAGGGCTGTAGCCGTGCTTTTTTTGGGCGGAAACCATGCTGCGCTTCGTTTATAATATTATTATGCTGAAGGAATTTGGATATTTGACCTATTTATTAATATTCTAACTGCTAGTCTCAAAACATTTACTCAAGCAGAGTAAATCAATGTTTATATATTAGGTACCTTACCTATGAAATTGGTGTTTTGTATGGAGATTTTGGGGAATTCTGCATTTTCCATACAAAATTTTTTTCAGTTCTCTTCACAACGACAAATCCAAAGATATAATATAATATTTGGTATCTATCATTAGACAAGCTTTAGTAATGCTTCATAAAAATTATTCATCGTTTTTAAGTGAATTCAAATAAAATGATGTATTCGTCTCCGTGTCCAATTTTAACACAATTAAACTTACAACAAATTATCAAAACAAATCAAAAGAGCTCAAAAATATAGTCTATTTTTAGACGAGGTAATTATTTTTTAGGAATACTCTGAATCTTAATAGTTACAGACAAAATACTAAGAGAGAAAAAAAAGACGTGTGGCACTCGGGGACTGCCGCGGTAAAGCTATTGCATAGCATTTTGTATCAACTTATGCAATTATAATTCTATTTATTTATTTTAAATTATTTATTAATTATAATAATAAACAATAATAAATATTATTATAAAGAAAACAAGATATAAATATACTCTCTCTCTCTCTCTCTCTCTCCACAAAGCCATACCTCGTTGCGCATCGGAGTGGGGAGCGTGAGGTTTTTTCGTTACGGAATTCCTGGATTCGGTCCCCGCGCTCAAGGCCCGCGATAGAAGCTATGCAATAGCTTAAAAACACCAATTTCATAGGTAAGGACCCAATATTACAGTAGAATTCAAAGATATGTATTTGACAGGTGACAGTCTTTATACGGTACTTTAGACCCTTCTAATACGGAATCCTACAAAACTTCTCTTGACAGCCTTCCTTTCTACCAGCTTCACGATATCCTTGATATATTTATCTTATTCAAAACAGGATAAGGGATATTCTTGGGGAAAAATTACGTCGTAGCAATCATCCGTCTACGTCGTAGCGTAGCTACTAATTTAGAAAAGTCACCACCCACGCTTATGACGGTATCATTTCTGATTTAATACTGCACATACACGGAACGACTGGTCGTTACAATACATCATTTCTTAGTTGAGCTGGAACGGTAATGAACAGTAAAATGAAAAACTTCTTTGAAAATAATGAAAAATCGAACCATTGCACGGTCGATTCATCGTTACGATTGTCATGATGGCATGTATTTTTGTTGCGATCGTCTTCGATTTAGTAAATCGTTCACGATTTTGACATACTGAAAAAAATATATAAGGTGCCAATAGAAAACCAGCGTCAGGACTCATAAACCTGACATCATGCTGAATTGGCTACCTGTTTTGGCACAGCTGTGAGACAGTTTCAAATAGATATTTACTATGTATTCCTGTATTTTTCTTTGTTTGTGTGTAATATAGCTATGTATAAATTCTTTATGTCCGTATAATGTCTCGTGTCTGTGTCGGAATACAGTTTTTTCCTTCTTTTCTGTCTTTCTTTCTTTTTACACCGTAGATTCATCGTTTCAGTCGTTCCATTTATAGGGACTTTAAAACTTAAGTTTTTTCATTATTAAATATTATTATATTATAATAATAGGCTTAGGCTTCGAAGAAACGTTTTTTAAAACACAAAAATTTTTACGAAAAAAGTGCAACGTAATCACTGTAAAGCTTGCGATATGTAATACATTTGTTGATATATTTAAAGTTAAAAATGGGAAGTCTTTTTGGTTTAAACACATGCCCCTATAGAGCACTATAGAGGGAAATTTCACGCGGCGGCTGCCGGCCGGCGCAAATCATTTGAGAGGTTCTAAATAAGACATTAAATTAGTAACATAAACGTCATTTTAAAACTCATCTGTCATTAAGTTAATTTTAACTATTATTAGGTCCTTACCTATGAAATTGGTGTTTTGTATGGAGATTTTGGGGATGTCTGCATTTTACATACTAACATTTTTTGAGTGTTCTTCACAACGATAATTCCAAAGATAATAATATTTGGCATGTATCATTAGACAAGCTTTAGCAATATGTGTGTGAACACGCTTGGTAAAAATTATTCATCGTTTTTATGTTAATACAAATCAAATGATGTATTCGGGAGGCAGTTAAAAGTAATTGTCTTTGTGTCTAATTTTAACACAATTAAACTTACAAAAAATTATCAAATTAAATAATACGAGCTCAAATATATGGTCTATTTTTAGAAGAGGCAATTATTTTATAAGAATGTTCTGAAACTTAATAGCTACGGACAAATTGCTAAGACAAAATAAAAACACCAATTTCATAGGTAAGGACCCAATATTTAGATTAATGTCTGAGCATTCCTAGCTCAGAGTGATCTTGAATGACTTCCTTTATTTTCCAACGAATTCCTTTTATTTCCATGTTAAGACGTTTACAAACCGAAACATATTTAGAGGAACGCAAAAAAAGGTTCGATTGTCTACTTTAGTTTTTGAAAATTCGACTATTGGACAGGCTGTCATATCACGACATCATACGTTTTCGCCATTGGTCGATATTTTAACCTACTGATCAACCCGACAGGCGCTCGGTGAGGAGGAGCTCGGTGGCATAGTGGTCAGTGCGCTTTGGCTTCGGTCGAAAACTAAGCTACCTGCGCCATGGTCAGGCCGTGGATGGGTGACTGACTTTGTGATCTCGAGCTCCTCCGTGCTTCGGAAGGCACGTTAAGCCATTGGTCCCGGTCGCATTTGTGACTGTTTCTACCCACCAGCTCGCATTGGGCCAGCGTGGTGGTGTTACGGCCCATACTCCTCATGAGGAAGACCTGTCCCAGCAGTGGGACGTATATAGGCTGATGACAATCAACCCGACAACGGATCAAAAAATTGACTCTTAATAATAATAATAATATTCATTTATTCTCAGACAACAGTTACATAGTAATATTTAAATATTAAAATCTTAATAAACACAAACAAAGTTTTATTTTTTGGTAATCCAGCCCTATTTTGCGGTCCTCTAAAATGTCCATGAGTGTATACATGTTATACACGTATATGTCGGTAGGCTGTTGCGAGCTCAATGTCGTTGGGCTTCCGTGTTGTGGTTCCATGAAAAGAGGACACCACTTCGTTGGGCGCGTGGTGCGCGGGGGAGGGCTAGTCACTGAACATGACTGTAAGAATTTTTAAACATTATTATTTTTACATAGCTTAAGTTTGCTTAAAGTAAGCCTTAAGGTCATTAAAACTTTTTATTTCTTGTTTTCGTCGGGAAATTTTATTTCACTTTAACTTTTCCTATTTGCGCCAGAGGCAAGCTGATAAAAAAAAACGTATAAATTTAGTTTAGTAGAAGAAAGGTTGGTATGATGGGCGGAGGAGATTGAAAGTCCCTTTCGTCCCTTGTTATTGCAAAAATAGGTTTATTATTAAATGCTAAAAATATCTATGTATTATACAGTTCTCAAAAATCTGCCAATCTAAATTTGGAATAAACTGCATCAAAACCAGCGAACGGAACTATGCCACTTCGAAAGGTTTCCCGCCCCCGCGCCCGAGGCCGCTCTACAAGTACGAAGAATTTAATTTTTGTAATTAAATTATGTATTTCGTAATAATATTAATTTTGAAGTTATAACAATTTATTACAAATTGTAATAACTTCAAATAGATTTTTGAGAAGATTGTTATAATTTATTTGAGAGGATTATTATAATTTATATTAAAATGTCTAATGCTTCCTTATAACTTGTTCTCGTTGTCACAAACACGAAAAAAATAAAAAATATTCATATAAAAACAGTTTAAAAAAGTTTGAAATGTGATCGAACCAGTGAACTCTTGGACGAGCCGTGCCGTTGTCTTAACTCTACTGTCGCTACATCCACCCTACATAAACTACGAGTTTAAATAGAAGACTAATAGGTAGAGTTAATTAATTGGTACTTTTTTAACAACCATTCACAATCTGAATGTTCATCTTTACATTATAAGTAGAAGAAGAAAATGTCAAGCATTTATTAGGAAGTTGTGCATAGGGGGATATATATTGAGCTGCCAATCAGCCTTAGTCTGGAGAGGCTTTTAGTAAATAAGCGACAGCTTTCACTTTACCAAAACAAAACGTTTTTTTTTTCAATCCCCGCGCTTGCACCAAAATGAGTCGAATAAACGTAAAATTTGCTGTCTATATCACTTGCTTACGTGGTGTGGGATGTCCTGTGACAAGATGGGATTACGATATTCGTAGGTTAGCCGGAGTGGGCTGGATGAGAACGGCCGAAAATCGAGTGTTCTAATTATCTGATAATTTAGATATTATTATTTAAAAAGATGTTAAAGACAAGACGTAGGTATAAACATTTGTGGGTCATATTCGGAGCTGTGAGTCTAGGGAACATGAGCGTCTCTCAACGGAGATGATGATAGCTTGTGACAAATTATTATTACCGTACTTAAAACTGCAGGCTTATATGTAGGAGAGCCATACGAGTATGTTCTACTACATATACTATCACAATATCTCCGTCATACTTTGCAATTAATATGCAAAAAAAAATTCAAAGCTCATTAAATGTCAGTAGCCTACATATACGTCTCACTGCTAGGTACAAACACGGAGAAGCACCTGAGGAATATGGGCCGTACCACCACGTTAGCACAATGCAGATTAGTAAGTAACAAAAGTTGTAAATCACCAACGGTTTGACGTGTCTTCCCAAAACACGGAAAATCTCGAGTTGACAAATTTTGGTCACCCATCCAAGGACTGACCATGACGAAAGTAGCTTTGTTTTCAATATCTAAAGCCAAAGTGTACGAAACACAACGCCACCGTATTACTCCGGTAAATATTTGTTTGGATAACAAAATTTATAAGACTCTTTGTTTCCACTGGAAGAAGATTTTGTATTTAAAATTGTCAATAAATTCCAATAAATATTTTGTAAAGGGACGGAAAATATTTGCTGAGTTTATTTTACTTAGAACACGGCCTCCTGTGATGTATCGAGCGGCATAACTTAAACCTCTCGACGTACCTAAATGTATGTAAAGCATTTAACTGAAAACATACGTCTATTTATACGTACCTAATATTAGGTCCTTACCTATGAAATTGGTGTTTTGTATGGAGATTTTGGGGATGTCTGCATTTTACATACTAACATTTTATCAGTTTTCTTCACAACGACAAATCCAGAGATAATAATATTTGGCATGTATCATTAGACAAGCTTAAGCAATATGTGTGTGAACACGCTTGATAAAAATTATTCATCGTTTTTATGTCAATGCAAATCAAATGATGTATTCGGGAGGCAGTTAAAAATAATTGTCTTTGTGTCTAATTTTAACACAATTAAACTTACAAAAAATTATCAAATTAAATAATACGAGCTCAAATTTATAGTCTACTTTTAGAAGAGGCAATTATTTTAAAAGAATGTTCTGAAACTTAATAGTTACGGACAAATTGCTAAGACATAATAAAAACACCAATTTAATAGGTAAGGACCCAATATGTGCCGCCCTGTGACATGATAGGATGATGACGATATTCGTAGGCTGACTGGAGTGAGCTGGATGAGAACAGCCGAGGCCTAAGTCCAGCTGTGGACGGGAGTAGACTGACGATGATGATGAAGTCTATCTATTCTTTACGTACGTCTCTACGTACTTATCAATTTTGCCACTGACTAAGAAGCGAAGCGGCTCTCAGTGATCTGTGCACTGACCAATTAAGTTTAAAAATATACTTTGAAATTGCAAATCGATTTAAATTTCAATTAAAATCAACTTTTTAAATATTTTTTTAACTTCGTAACATTAATAAGTATTTAAATATATATCTATACATCTATATCTATATATCTATAATAAAATTGTAGGGGCGAATGTCTGTACATAGAAAAAAAATGCTTAAAACCAAGGTTTGTAAAAGAGGGAAATACCAGAAAAAGTTTTTTTTAGCTTTTTGTTTCTCTGTCTGTTTTTTTTTGTTTGTACGGGCTAATCTCCGAAATGACTGGACCGATTTCAATGAAGTTTTGCATGGTGATACCTTATATCCCTAGTAAACATCTTAGATACTTTTAATTCAGGAAATTAAAGGGTTCCCGTGTGATAGCTAAAAAAACCATAGTAACCGCGGAAAAAGTCGCGGGTAACAGGTAATATTAAAATAAACCCTACATTACCATAAAAAATTAAAAATAAACATAAACAATCTACAATTATTTTATTGATTTGTTTTGAGTTTTGCTAACCTTTCATTAAAATCAACACGCAAACAAACACGCCATAATCGGAGTTTATTATTAAGTTAAATTCAAAGTTAGGTAAAATAAACCTCTTGATAAATACTTACGATTCAAACTTCAGTACCGCTTATTAAGGATATTATTACTTAGTTCGGCGCGAAGCAACAGGTAGGTGTGATGTCACCAGCAAAGAGATATGACATTTTATTTTTATTATTCTTCATTCTAAGGGTTAAAGTAAATTATTTGTCTTTTCGGCCCTAGATTCTAGTGATTTGAAATGACATAAGGTACTACGAATAAAATGATTGAAAAAGTAATGTTCTTTTTGCTCGTGACTTGTTACCTATATAGGAAGGATTTTCTTTTAAAACTAGTAAATGGATTCTTGTTAAATAAAAAAGAGATTTTTTTATCTAACCATATCAAACGTAATTTGGTTTGAAAAGACCTCTCGAGAGGTTCTGGTTTGATCCCTGTGGGGGCAAATGTTTGTGTGATGATTACAGGCATTTGTTCACTAGTCTTTGATGTTTAAATATGTTATGTTTTATTCTAAATATTTATATGTATTTATCAATAAACTATTTATCCATCTAGTAACCGTAACGCGAGCAGCATTAGTGGTTTGATATTGGCTAGTTGATAGGTGTGAAATGTCTAAAGATATTTTTTTATTAAATTTTTGAGAGACAAATGTACCTATCAAGTTATTTATTACTTTTTCTTTACTGAAATCTGCATTTATCTAAGTTTAATTTCTTCACATTGTTGGTATTTTTTCTCAACCACCAATTTTGTACAGTTTTTTATTGCCTCATAAAAACGTAGTGACGGGTAAGAAAATTCAGTCTATGAATGATTTCCATATAGGGAGATAATCAGAAAATAAATAACATCTTTTTATGAAATCAAATCTGGGTATTTTTTAAAAACAATCGAGGAAGTTCTCGGAAACTTGAAGAAAATGAAATGAAAATGTTAATTTCATTTACAAACCCTTTGTGTACAATATTGTGTGGTAACATTCCTGGTAAGTATATAATATACCTGTATTAGTAAGTTTCCGCTCTTCCATTTCACATTATCAAGTTAGGTGTGTAATTGTTGTCTCTTTCACAAAATTATTCAACATGAATAATTACTGTGTGCTAGTGTTCGAGCTTATGTATGTTTGTATTGTGTTTGATTATGTGGTGTGCTGTGTTGTTTTATGTTATGTATGTGTATAATGTTATATTCTGTATAGCTACCCTTACGATATTAATATCGCAAAATGTAGATAGGGAAAATCCTTTAGATTTTATTTACATAAATATTAATTTACTTTACAAAAGTGATTTATGTAATTAAGTATATTTATTATTAATGATTCTATTTGCAAATAACTTTGGGTTTTTAGGAAGTTTATTATAGTCTTCTTACATGTGTTAAAATTTAATATTAAAGTAAACATTGAGTTGTTTATTAATTATATTATATAGAGTTTATATTCAGTTTTTGCTGCCAGACAATATGATAAGCGACCCTATCATATTGTCTGGCAGCAAAAACTGAATTGCTACTAGTAATCGAGATAACTGTGTCCTTCCTTATTTTATTAATTATATTTGGATCATATTGAAAAGACTTACGTTTTTTCTTTATGGTATTAAATTTATATAATTTTCTAACGGACATAAGGTCACTGTATAAATTTTATGCTTCTGTTAAGGTTCTATAGGGCAAAAAGTACATTACTTTCAACAAAGACCTTTGCGTTCTCTCAATCGCTAGGAACTTTGTTTTTGTTGCTCCACCTCAGCCCGAGATACAATAGCTCAATACTGACTGTACCAAAGCAAGATAGATTTTATTTAAAAGTCCCATTCTGCAACATGTCTGATGTCATGTCATGTCTGATCATTCTGCAACTATTAGAAGAAGAAACGACCGTTTTCCGGAAGCGTTATAAATTCAGGTTCTAAAGCCAGATTTCATTTACATTAAATGTGTAATTGATTTTCTATTAAAGTACGATTATTAATTCCAGTCAGTAAAATAACAAGTGCAACTGTAACCGATACAAACATATTTTTATTTATATATATTGAATAAAAAATGTAATCTCGACTAACTTTTAATTGTAAAAACTCGATTCTACCACATCACTATTTATTTGGGACTAAAAACCTGCAACACTGCAAATGTAATTTTACTGACTGGAATCAATATTCTTACTTTGATTATTGTATTTAATCTCTTGTTTTTTATATTAAACATTTACAAAAAATTTAATAAAACTTACAATTGTTAGCAGCTTTGAAGTTGTAGAAAATAGATTTAAAAAATGTCCACTATAACACAATAATGACCACTACATAGTCACACACAAATCCGCAAGCAATAATCCCAATTGTTCGTGTCTTAAAGTTTATTTTTGCGAAAAGTTTGAGTGTATGCCGACCGAACTCTGCGACCGCCCGACAAGAACTGAAGCTTTTCCGAATCTGAAAGTTTCATCCCCTAAAGGATTCTGTGAATACATCGGCGGTCGACTGTGCAAATAAATTTGAGAAGTGATATAATATATAATTAGAACTGATAGTTTATAGACCATTTATAGACAAAATTAAAATGAAAACAAAAATCCTTACAATTAATTTAAGCTTAAGAGTTTTATTAATTATATAACAGTCCTGTGTTTCAAGGAGAGAAGAGTTATATGCACTAATTAAACCCGTTTTGGGTCAGCGCGAACACTGGTGTTCTATGATTATATTTAGCATAAAATAATCCTCACGAAAGCTTTCGATCGGTACGATAAAGTTAGAGGGTAATTATTTTTCTTGTGTAACGGGTTCGATTCCCGTTCAACCATATAATATAATCTATGAATGCCATTGAAATTGTTTTTGAAATTCAAATAATGTAAAAAATAATGTCTTCTTTCAGTAAAATGTTCCATCTGCAATATTTAAGATACTTTCCCTCCATGTGGCATAGCCGTGGGAAGCTCTGCATATGTCCCTTGTTTTTTTTAAATATGACAGAAAAGCTCTTAGCCTTCAATCTAACCTGATGGTAAATGACGATAATGCCGAAAGTGGGCGCACTTCACCTGTAATCCGAATAACTTAGGAACTGGCTACCTTACCGCTGATAGCCGGAACACAACAATGCGTATAACATTGTTATTATGGCGACAAATTTTGGTAAGACGGTGGTAGCTAGCCAGGCGGGCTTAAAAGCCCTACCACCAATCAAACTGAGCAGAAAATTCCCTTCCCCTGTGGGGAATCGAACCCTGGACCTTTCGATCTACACCTGGTGGTGTCAACCACTAGACCAGACATACGGTTAATAGGATAGGGAGCAAGCCTATTGCTGTCAGCTGGGAGTAAAAAAAATCCATTAACACTGTAATTCAAACCAAAATTTCAACAGGCAGGTCATTTGTTACAACTCTATTAAAAAGCTGATAGCTTACCAAGCTAATTTAAAAATATTACACTAATAATATCACAGCTTTGAAAAAATCATCATTACGTAGGAAAAATTGAAAAGATAGAAAAATATGTACAGAAAAATATTAAAATTTATTATTTTATAGACTTAAACACTTTGCTCCCCCACCCGGCTCACACTCGAAGAACGTCGGAGTTCCTTTGTAATTATTCAGCAATCTTGTTTTTAGGTTATCCACCTCTGTTGTTTTAACCTGTGGATAAATAAAATTATAAGGTATATAATAACTTTTCATTTTAGTACATATCTATACATATCTACACAAATGTATGATGCTGTTAACTTAAAATTAATTTGAGCCTTGTATTATATAGAGAATATCATGACCAAACATGTCATCACGCCTTTTTCGCTGAAAGGGTAGGCAGAGGTGTTAAACACCCACATTTCGCCAGATATGTTAGGTCCCTAGTAACAGGTGGCGAGCTTTACACCGGGCACAATGTGAGGTAAACGATATTCAATAAACTGTAATAATAATAATAATAATTTCTTTATTCACACAAAACACAGTATAAAAGATGTTACAGTTTAGTTCTGAGGATCACATGTTTTCCAAAATTCAATTGCATGCGAATGTTATTAATAGATTAAATAAATTTCCTAAACTCCTGAACATCATAGAATTTTTTTTCCTGAAGCCAGATTAGCAATTTTTCCTTAAATTGATTCAAGATTTAACATTTTAATTTAATTTGGGATTCTGTTATATATTAGGTCCTTACCTATGAAATTGGTGTTCTGTATGGAGATTTTGGGGATGTCTGCATTTTACATACTAACATTTTATCCGTTTTCTTCACAACGACAAATCCAGAGAAAATAATATTTGGCATGTATCACGCTTTAACAATATGTGTGCGAACACACTTGATAAAAATTATTCATCGTTTTTATGTTAATGCAAATCAAATGATGTATTCGGGAGGCAGTTGAAAAAAAATTTGTCTTTGTGTCTAATTTTAACACAATTAAACTTACAAAAAATTATCAAATTAAATAATAAGAGCTCAAATATATGGTCTATTTTTAGGAGAGGCAATTATTTAATAAGAATGTTCTGTAACTTAATAGTTACGGACAAATTGCTAAGACAGAATAAAAACACCCAATATATCTACACACATAGCCAGGCAATTTTTGCTGTATTTATCTAATTTGGGAGTATCCCGTAATATAAATCTATTTGGATTGCGTTTGATCCTTGAATTGTTCTCGTAGGCCTTTCTAAATAAGTTACAGTTCTTGTGCATGAATACACTCATTTCATATGTTCATATATTGGGTCCTTACCTATGAAATTGGTGTTTTTTTTCTCTCTTAGTATTTTATCTGTAACTATTAAGATTCAAAGTATTCCTAAAAAATAATTACCTCGTCTAAAAATAGACTATATTTTTGAGCTCTTTTGATTTGTTTTGATAATTTTTTGTAAGTTTAATTGTGTTAAAATTGGACTCGGAGACAACTCTTTTTAAGTGCCTCCCGAATACATCATTTTATTTGCATTCACTTATAAACAATAAATAATTTTTATGAAGTGTGATATTACACATATTACTAAAGCTTGTCTAATGATAGATGCCAAATATTATTATCTTTGGATTTGTCGTTGTGAAGAAAACTTAAAAAGAAAATTTGTCTGGAAAATGCAGAATTCCCCAAAATCTCCATACAAAACACCAATTTCATAGGTAAGGACCTAATATTATATACATAAGTTTTATTCGAACTTAGTGGTACAGGCGATGGGATCGAACCCACGTTTCCCGCGGCTTTTGACTGAGTAGTGCCCCGTCTATCCCAACTCGGCTACAACTACCTCCAAATATTCTCTAATATCAGTAAGTAGTTTAATACCTATAAATACACTTTAAAATTTTTGAATTTCATTTATAAAGGTCAACAGATACTCATTTATTCAACGCAATAATTATTATCCTAAGCTCAGTTTACTCAAATTCATTACTTTAGACCTATATCAATTAACTGGAATTATAAATTGAATGTTATTGTTACATGTGATTTGACTTCGTATTGAATTTGTGTGAATTAAAGCCCAAACATGCCGGATTCATAAACCAATAAATACAGTACTGAAATACAATTACTGAAATATAATAAGTTGGTAGACAGAACCGGTTCAGAGTAATTAAATTAACAATTTTCAGAATATCGAAATTCGTTTATTGGTAATATCATAAATTACTTTCATCTCAATGGCGTTTATATTAAATTATGATCTAGTAAAATAAGCATACCTGGAATACTGACCTACTTCTAGCGAAAATTTGTTAACAGTCAGGTACATAATAGTAATGTCATTTTCTTCATAGTAACAGTATGGGTACAGGTACTGGTTAGTTTATCAAAGGAAGATCCTTGCTAATTTGTCTAGTACCAACAGTGCTGTGCTTACACTGCTGTGTTGCAACATCTAATCTCACAGGTTGATACCGTACACTGTGAATGTCGTTGTAAGCAGACACAATCCTAGGAACTATAATATATGGGCGTCCTTCCATTTGGCCACATTATTTTACGTCAAATATCACTTCCCATAACTTTTCGCCAAAGTTTCATTTTCCAAATAAACTTTTCGCAACTATACATTTCGCACATTATTCATTTGGCAAACTTTTGCTTAGTCAAGTTTTATTTAGACTAATAATATTGCAAATGTTTCGTATAGATAACTAGTAGTGACAGAACCGAACCATTCAACCCCGTCTACACATGGGACTCCACGTGGTGTACCAGTCAATCTTACTCCAGAAGGCCTAGCACGGGCCGGAGAGAAGAAATCCCCAGAGATAAAAATCGTCAATGCCTCTCGCTTCTTCGTCCGCGCGGAAGCGAGAGGCAATGAGTAATTTTGTCTCCGAGGACTTTTTCTCTCCGGCCCGTGCTAGGCCTACTGGAGTGATTTTTTGTAAACTCGTAGTCGCGGAGGGAGGCAGCCCCCGCCCGCTCGCTGTAACGTAGCACAGGTAAATGCGCGAGCCGTAGCGGCTGAGGCTGAGCCAGAGATTACTAATAAGTTACTACGTAACAGATCCATCACTTCCCCGCAGAACTACCAATACCTACGCTTTATTCGCCTAAAAATCCAAGCTGTCATGCGACGCGAGGAAATATGAGCCTAACTGCTTTGATTCAACGGAGCGTTTCGAGTGCACAGCGGGCGATGACGTCGACCGGTGTGAAAAAACCTTAGGGAAGACCCAATGAAGTAAAATTATACAATGTTTTTATATATGATTTAATTTTATAAAATGGTCAATTTGTTTTATACCCTCCCTAAACTTTGCATTTGTAAATTTGATAACTGCAAATATTCTGAATCTAACAAAGTTTGATCAAATAATCATGTGGGAAGCATGGACACAAAGAAACAATTCCACAGATTACTAATACAACAAACACAAGTAAAGTTCCACACGCAAGACTACACAGGCAGGCGTTCGGCGTCCCTCTGTCGCTTGTGCGTTCGAACGCACGGCTAGTCGGTAGGTACTTATCGCGCGACTTTGAGCGAGTGACGGAGGCCTGGCTGAGTGCCGAAAGACGCAGGCCACAAAGATGCATCCACAATACCGAAGCTGCGGAGGTGAGTGTGATTGCCTGTTCTTGGTTACGCCAAGGCGAAGGGGCACCTCCGAGGTGCTGGCGTGCTAAATCGTTTTCATCCGTTTCATTCGAAAACTGTCATTAATTTGGCCAAACAATAGTATGCCAAAAAAGAAATTTGCTAACTAACAATTTGCAATAAGTAGTTTTGCCAAAGGTTTTTTTTCCAAATGGATAATTCGTAGAATTGCGAATTGATAATTTACTTAATGGTACCATTACCAACAGTTTTGAATGCAAAAAAAAATTACTCAAACTCTTCTATGTTCAATTGATGTAGACTTAGGGCCTGTTTCACAATCGACTGGTAAGTTCTGAGTAGCTTACTTGGCAGATCCTTTGACAGTTGTAATACGAAATTTATTTCAATTGAACTGCTAAGTAAGCTATCAAAACTTTCTCGTCGATTGTTAAACAGGCCCTTAGAGTATTTTACTACATGTTCGGCTCATATTTTATATTTATTTTAGCAGTAATCTATATTAATGGGGCTTTAATTGTATTTTTTCATCTTAAAAGTCTTCATTGTACTTATACAGGTGCAAAAGCATGATAATCAAATATATTTATTCCTCTCGTCAAAAGCTGAGATTACAATGTTAAGTGCATGCACTCCAACTTCACCTCATGCATATAAATTAATAATTTATATCCCCATGAGCCTCGCAATGCACTTCGACCTATTAGTTCTTATGACTTACACTGTTAACCTATTCTAAGCACACTAAAGTTTTGATTATTGACAAGAGTGTAATCAGTGTATCTCAGACGACATTGTGATTTTACCACATAGACGTCTCGAAAAAGTACGTGTAAAATTTATTTAAATTAAAAATGTTTGCAAAAAATTGCGTAAAGATATGTTATGTTACCTATAATAACTGTTTGTAAAATGAAGAAGTACTTACTAATACCACGACGCATCCACCAAAGCCGCCACCAGTCATCCGCGCCCCATACACGCCCGGGGCTCCCTTCACGAGCTCCACCAGCTGATCCAGCTCAGGACAGGATACCTCCATCAGCTGGCTGAGCGATTCGTGCGATTGGAAGAACAATTCTCCTACCTATGGAAGCCAGAACGAAACTTAATTAACGGAGAGATTTGAGATCTATAAAAGGGATATTCTAATTTTTTATGGGGCTGAAATAACTCAGGGCACTTCGACCCCATTGGATCTTATTGTCAATTTCGCCTTTGTAATATTTGTTATATTTTCTTTTTTTGCGAGCATACGAGTATTATTATATGTACCTAAAAAAATGACTGATTACATGAAATGATAAGAAAATAAAATTTCGTAACTTAAATTCAATAGAACTTATTGCCATATTTTATTAATAAACTACTTTCTTCATTCTGTTTAAAATCTATTTCTATAAAGTAGGTCTAATACCGTAATATGTTGTAACACTCTTTTTTCTTAATATCACTTATTACCGTCTTAATTACACATAAAGGCATCAGAGTTCAGTAAAATCACAAGGTAAACTTTGAAAAATATAATATTACAATAGGATCTGTTTTACGATCGGATCAAACTGAAAAATATTTTTATGTAGAGAACATAGTTTTTACGTCCTCTTATACTAAACTTAAAAGTGATTTAATTTTAACCGACATAAAAAAAGAAGTTCTCATTTCGTCGTTTACTTTTTATTTTACCGTCAAGTGTTCAATTTAAGTTTGTAGCTTTATTTATTAAACATGTTTACCCTCGTAAGTCGCGATCGTACATATTCGACCCTAGACAAATAGGTTTAATTTCCTCCTAGGTTTCGGAAATCACGGATGGATTTTTTGCATTTATGCTGAACTTCTTTAATGAAGTCGTGAATGAGTTGTGTGGTAGTACCAACCCATCGCTTTCCCTGAGTGTCGTTAAAGGCGACTAATAATCTTTGAACTGCACAACCATCCAATAGCTTATAGCGGCGACGGGCTCACCACTTGTCACGCTTGGTGCAGTCACTGCTAGGTGAAGCGTGGACTATGGCAGTGTTAAGCCTAGTCTCTGACTAACCCTTAGGCGATAATAGTCGTGATTCAATGTATGTATGTTCTTTAATGATTTACAACGATAAAAACTAAGCTTCAATATGTTTTACGCATCATTGATTTCAAATGTATATACCTATTTTATGTACCTGCTTATCTTTGCGCAGATGCGAAATCTTCTATGGTATTAGAAAAATATTCAAAGAGAGCGTTATTGAGTAATACTACCCATTTCAGATTATATTTAATAAAATCGAATTGATAAAATTGAAAGTGGAATACAAAGGAGAATCCTACAGAGGAATTGGCGATTATTTCATAGTGAGATTGGTATGATTGTAACTGGTGAAGAATCCTCTTGAGAAACATAAATTAAATAATAAGTTCGCTGAAAAGCTCCCAAGAGTAAATAAAAATATTAAAACACTAGACAGGTATTACCTTTTTCTTAATCCACAGCGCAAAGGTGTTATTAATTTGAAGGATAACATGATCGAGGCGATAGCTATAATTTATGAACTTTGTGTTTAGCCATTTCCGCCGCCGTAAAATTTATTAGGAAACAAAATGGCAAGGGACAGAATAAGTGATTCGTTGAGACAAGTTTGTCCATTGATATGTAAGTAATAAAAGATCTAGGACAAATAAGCACACCAATATATCAAACTATATTCTTACCCTATTCAAACAATATTCTTACCCTATTCAAATCGTTTTGTGCGAGGCTTTTCGCCACTTCTTCAGTTCTATAAATCTCTTCTATAACATGCCTTGCCCTTGATATCACCAATCTGTTACAGTCTTGTGATTCCAATTCTGAAAGCAAAATATTTTATTTTAAATTATTAAAACGATATGAATACCATTTGAACCCACATTAGTCCACTGCTGGATTTGTGCATAATCACTCTATTTGCTGGAGCACAAAAATAAATTTTACGTAACTTCAATGAACACTAAATTAATAAACACCTTTTCAGTTTGTAATTTGTATGTTGTACATACTACTCATACATTATAACAAACTAATACGCTGTTACAGTATATATTTTCAATGTAAACTTCAAAGGTAATTGAGTCGTCAATCACCATTGAATGCTTTATGTTCAAAGATTGTATGTTTCACTTTGTCTTTTGACAAAATTATTACTGCTTAATGCTTTTCGACTCGGTGTGTTATTTAAACGGTTAGCAAAATATTCGAATTTATTAATTATTAATATATTATTATGTTTTGATAACACAAATATTGTTTTCAAAGGTAACAATTAAAAATATCCTTAACTTATTACATCAGAATACATTTCCTAGGAATTGATCCTGGATCCGTCATTGATCCTTTTCTTAGAATTAATACCAGTAACAAACATATTGCCGCCCAAATAATGATTTTCAGCTCAACTAATTATTTTGCTGCCCAAATAATTATCTTGCTGCCCAATTAATTATTTTGAAGCCCAAATAATTATTTTGCCGCCCTCATGAGGGCATGGGGACCGTTTCTACTGATGTGTTTCTCCACGAGGAAGGTCTGCGCTCTGGAGTAGGACGTATATGTTACCTGAAATGTCAAATCAATGAAAAGGATCAAGGACCAATTCCTAGGAAATGTATTCTGATAGATATTAGGAAAGGTTTTTCCATGACCCCTAAAAACAATATTTGTGTCATCAAAACATAATATAACAATTTGGCAGCAGAGAAAACATTTGAGTTGCTGCTCAATTAGTTATTTTACTGACTTATTAGAAAGATCTGCTGCCCTTAACGGCTGCCCAATTAGTTATTTTGTTGAATAATTTATAAATATTTTCTGTTAATTTAGCTGACCAATTGTATTTTATTGCTGAACAAAATTGGAATATTTTGCTAATCGTTTAAATAACACCCGATTAATTTTAGCAAATTCTCCTCTTGGCGTGTCTGTTGTTACATAATTATATTCTCATTGAATGCTCAGCACTCAGCAGTGCACTTGTGATATATCACATAATTATTCAATAGTCAGAATGAATTTACTGCTCAACTGGAGACAAGCATTGACGCAAAGGTCATTCGCGATCAACATTAGAGCACCACTACGCGAATGGCAGAAGCGGAAAACAAATAACAAAATAAAAAGAACAACATTAACAAACATACGTAATATTAGGTCATAACCTATGAAATTGGTGTTTTGTATGGAGATTTTGGGGATGTCTGCATTTTACATACTAACATTTTATCAGTTTTCTTCACAACTACAAATCCAGAGATAATAATATTTGGCATGTATCATTAGACAAGCTTTAGCAATATGTGTGTGAACACGCTTGATAAAAATTATTCATCGTTTTTAGATTAATGCAAATCAAATGATGTATTTGGGAGGCAGTTAAAAATAATTGTCTTTGTGTCTAATTTTAACACAATTAAACTTACAAAAAATTATCAAATTAAATAATACAAGCTCAAATATATGGTATATTTTTAGAAGAGGCAATTATTTTATAAGAATGTTCTGAAACTTAATAGTTAAGGACAAATTGCTAAGACAGAATAAAAACACCAATTTCATAGGTAAGGACCCAATATTATTATCAACTGATGTACGTCTATCGTAATAATTTTTAAAGGGTGTTATTGAAACGGTTGCGGTTGAACTTGTTACTACTCTTTCACGATTTTTCATCTGACCAAACCCAATTTTTTTATGGCTAAATGTGGTCTTAAGGAACAGTGCTCTATGGACTCTGCCTACCCCTTCGGGGATGACTGGCGTGATTTTATGTATGTATGTATTCAAACGGTTAGCAAAATATTCTAATTTTGGTTGGCAAAAAAATACAATTAGTCAGCTAAAATTATCTTGCGGTCCAATTATTTATTATGCTGACAAAATATTTGTTTGCTGTCCTAATGATTTTTCGGCTGATCTTTTGCTGATAAAATAACCTAATTAATCACTTCCTTTTTTAAAATAAATATTACAAAGCTTTTTTGTTACTTTAATCGCGATGATTCAAAACTATACGAAATTAAGTACAATGAAAAATTTGAATTTTTTTGTTTGGGGTATAATTTCCTGCTTTGTGATTTTTATGATCTTGGAGACAGCTTGGCGTTCCTGTCTTAAACCAGAAGAAGTGGACTCAATACCCACACAAGACGTTTGTGTGCATGAACATAATTCAGAACATTTCATTGGTTAAGCTGGGTGATCTCAATGTAATATTACGTTACGATAAGTATTTTCAAAATAGAAACAATATTATCTAGTATCCTTTACAGGTTCTTATTAAAACTTGTCTTAGACTGGATAACTGATGATTGCTTAAAGTCATTTATATTTAAAGGCGGTTTTTGGTGGCTTTTAACTTTGGCAGACGTGATTTTTATTTCGATGATGATAATATTTTTTCGGAGTGGATACTGTTACGAAAAATTTGTGTGGTTTTGTGTAATAAGTGTCTGTGATGATGTGCAATGTGGAGGATCATTGAAATAAGCGTCAAGTGGTGTGAAAAGTGATGAGTTTTTTATCGTGGTAATCCACCTCATCAAAGTAGCACCACAGTGTCGACCATGTGGCGCCAAACTTTCCCAGCATTTCAATGCTAATGAAAACTTAATACTAGTAAAGATTAGACTAGACACACAATGTACGAGTCTACGACTGAAGGACTCTGTATCCATGGTCATGAACAATATTCAAAAAAAAAATATTTAACTATTTTGATTGTAATAATTTTATCTTCTCGGTATCGTTATAATTGTTGAATTTTATAATGGCGAGTAGCTTCGCTCTTAACGCCTTAAGATATAATCTAAAGTCGAATGATTTAGTCGACTTTTTTTTTTTTTTTTTTTTTTCATTTATTTAAGACAATAAAAAATTACAATTTACAATCTAAAAACCAGACCACGAAAACCTCACAAGGGTTTATCTGGGCTCTGGTGAGTCGCTAACAGTTTCAGACAAATAATATTTTTTTACTGCCAATCTAAATTTATAATGGTCTTTACAATATAGATGCTGTAGTTCCAATGGCAACTTATTTAAGAAGTTGGGAATCATATAATTAGAATTTCTCACTCCGTAGAGGTTGTTATATTTTGGTAGTATATAGCTATCTAGGTATGACAATTTCCTTAATATTTTAGGTCTAGATCTTTCTTTTAAACAATTTGGCTTGTACAATTCAGATAGATTAACTTCGTGAATTGCAACATCTATGATTCAACGAGACTAGCAATAAACAATATAAGACAATAGCAACTGATCCCGTAAACAAGATGCAGTTTGATAAGCGTCTGTTAGAAATCTTATATGACTTTACATAATGGTTTGAAAGTAAATTGTAAAACATAAATGTCAATTCCTACACTTAGCGATAATGATAGCTATTTTAGAAAGACTGCTTGTCAACGAATCCTGAATTTGTTTGCTCACATTTATAATCACTAATGTGTCCACAGCTTAATGTCACCACCACAACAACATAGGCATACATCCTTTCCATAAAGTCTCAATAAGTCAATGCCCTGAGTAATTAAAAGACTAGACACAGTCTACTAGTTTCTCCATTCAAATGTAACCTTATTTAATTTCGAACCGTCTTTGAAGCATGTGGCGAACTGTTTATATCGAAGCTGATATTTGGTTCATTTCTATTTAAAATGATATAAAATTCACGCTTTTCACTTTATAAATAAAATTTAATACGCAAATAAAATAGAAATTCATGAAAAATCGTGAAAGAGTAGTAACAAGTGACTGGCTCATTGCCTACACAATCACAGACCCAGTACCTTCTGTTGGTTCTTCTTTTTTTTCTCTTTCTTTCTTTATATATGTATAAAAAGGAAATTAATAAAATAAATCCAGTATTATAACATTATTAGGCCGTCTTTAATAAAGTATCGTTATTGTATTCGTGACACAAATATATCCGCCCCACATTGAACCGCCATAGAACACGGTCACAGAGGTCGTAAATCATCATAAATATCTATAAAAGCATGTTAGTATGCATACCCTTCAATTCTTCTATTTTCGCACTCCTCAAAGAAGGTTTCCCAAGTCTATCTGCCGCTTCTTGACACTGCGCTCTCCTCTGAGGGTACTCGCTGCCAGTAAGTTGATGTTTCACGTTGGAGTTGATGACAAGTATAGAGGTGTCCTCCAACTTTACTGGTATCTGGGTTGATTCTAAAGACCTGTGGGAAATAGATATGATTAGAAAGCTGTGTTTATAATAACCATGGGCAGCCTTGAAGCTAAAGGTACTGGAATACCGCCAAAATATTATGGAATTATTATTTCACAGTTGTTTACCAGAGGAAGACGTGGTTGGTACAGTCAGCATTAAAAGTAGATGACTACTTAAGTACCTTGTCGAATCAACCGTTCGAAGTATATGACATGACGTGTCCAGGAAAATGTCGTACATGGAAAATGTGGTACTAAGTACTAAAGTGATGAGCTACTTCTGGCTAACTGTACTATGTTATCTGCATGCGTAACTATTTTACCTATATATGCCACAAAGCATTAGTGTTTTCATAACTGTAAAAATTACTGTGTATTGCTATCCATAAAATGGATTAATGTAACATAGGTAGAAAAAAGCTTAGTATGAAAGTGGATGGATCTAGATCTAGAACGAGAATAAAACCAAGAAAGCAGTGGATTGAGTGTGTGAGGTAAGATATGAGAAGAAAAGATGTGAATGCTGAACTGACGAGTGACAGGGGAGAGTGGAAGAAGAAGGAAGGAAAGGAACAAAAGCAGGAAGAAGCCATCCATAAAAAAGGTGTTTAAACCTTTACTATTAATAGATATATTATGTACTAATACTCCGTGATTGTAGGTGCATATTATTTGTGTTCAATGCACAAAGCAGCATATATAGGGAGTCTGCGACTGTACCCACCATTAGATAAAATGCTTGTCACTAAGTAACCTGAATAAAAAAATACAAAAGTAGGATTTAGAAACAACAATGATATCTAAAACCAATATTGCGCCTAATTAGCCGGTATTTACGAAAGAAAATGTCGAATATAATTTCCTTAGTAGGCGATTATGGATAACTTTGTTGACTAAATTAGATACCCATAAACGGTAGGCAGTTACTATTTTGTTTTGGCAGTTGCCTGGGCGATATGCTTATTGCTTTTATACTGTTGGCAAAACACTATCTAAAGGCTTCATTATTGTCCTATTTACGTAGGTGTGAAAAACTCTTTATGAAAGCCATATTTGATGTATGCCACATATTTTTTTACTAAGCGTTCTTGACACTATATTTTTACCGTAAGCATAGATAAATTAAGTAGTAATAGATCACTATTTCCATACATGGGTTTTTAGTTCGTCTAAACTAAAACATTATTGTTGCTTGTACCTGCTTGTACCCCTTCGTTCGACTTATTACGGTGGGTGGCGCTACTATACTAGCGGGATCATAAATATAGAATCACTGCTCCACACAAAAGTTCCCAAGGCCCTTTACATAATATACAATAGGATTGGATTTCGAAAATCGAACGCTTAGGTACAGTCGGGAAAGTTGGCGGTCGACCAGCAGAGATTTTTTGGGAAGCATTATTGAAAAAAGTAAGACAGTAATTTCAAGATGTTTTATTTCAATCATAAACTACTTTGACTCTATTACTTTTTTAAATAATGCTTCCCAAAAAAACTACTGGTCGACCGTCAACTTTCCCGACTGTACAACAGTCGGAGTAAAAAAAGGTTCGTCCACATTCATTTCCAGAGGTACCGAATGTCAGCAACATTTCACTTCAAATGAAACGATGATTGACGATTGATGATTGCATTAGGCTAGTTAAATGACAGGGCAACTTCTTAATTACCTTTAATCGGAAGAAGTTTTATGTTAAATAATATAAAACTAAATGTCTAGACAGAAGTAGTTTTAATCCTTGACATCAAAACATCAAGTTTAATTTTGTAAGCAGTCATGCTCGTAACGTTTCTACGACTAAGAAATGATTCAATTTGAAAACTGTCGAAGGTTTTTATACTCCGTTTGTAAGTAACAAAACTACGCGTTTGATGTGCGCCACCACGAACTTATACTATTAAAATGCATCTTGTCTTATGGTCCTGCGTGTAATACATACCTGCAGTCAATAAGCAGTGCGTGTCCCTTTTTGGCCATTGTGACGATGTACTGGTCCATGATCCCACACGGCATTTCAGGGAATTCATGTTCTGCTTTCTGACATAACTTTGCTTTTTGTATTGGACTGAAAATAAATATTATTGTTATTTCCTAGAGGCAAACAAATGAGTAATGACTGTACTGTAAATGTTAAGGCCCATTTGCGCGGTCGAGAGTTAGCACCTAACCCTGGGGCTAATATATGGGCAAACCCTGAGTTAGGCGCTAACTCTCGATCGCGCAATTGGGTCTTAGTAAGAAAGAAATTTTACCAGGTGGAAACTCTGTACCTGCTGAGCCGTTTCTCACAGTTCTTATCTTACTTATACATACATACATATAATCACGACAATTAACTTAAGGGCAACAATTAACGACAATTAACTTCCCTTAAGGGTTAGTCAGAGACTAGGCAAAAGCACCGCAAAAGCTGTCCATTGCCATAGTCTCGCTTCACCAAGCAGTGACTGCACTCAGCGTGACAGGTGGTGAGCCCGTCGCCGCTATAGACTTTTGGAGGTTGTGCAGTTCTTAGTCCATTAGTCGCCTTTTACGACACCCAAGGAAAGAGATGGGTTGGTAGTATTCTTTTAATGAGCCGCTACCACATGACTCCACGATCCACGATCTTATTTACTTCTACGGCAAAAAAACAATCGGGCTTTAATTTATTCTGTGAAGTAAATGCTTTAATTTATTCGAGTGAAGTACGAGTACGAGTAGGAAATATTGTATTTTTAATTAATTCAATGCAGAAGTTTTCACTGATTCAGTGGTGTTATTATAAATAGTCTACAACGAAAATTTAAAATTACATAAGTATGATCCGAAACAGTAACGATTTTCTGCAGGTTTTTGTTACTTTTTTTCCTATGCAAACGTTATTTTCGTTCCGAATTTCAATTTACTCAATGACGGGTCGGTTTCGTGAGCGGAATAAACGAATGGTGAATAAGTCAAAAGTCATTCTAGTTTTCTGCTCAGCTGTCTGTTCTTTATATAATTCCTGGCAATATGATTCGCTATCTATTACGCTTTATTGTTCAAGAAGAATATACCCGTTGTGAGAGTTTTCAATATCTCATTGCTTTGTTTAGTAACCCTTTGTAGATTTCAGTGGAATATCGTTGTAGAGATATTTGAATTTTCAATATATATTTAATGCAGTCTCTGCAGATTGTTCACGGCTTCTAGCTTTTTTTTGCATACCTCCTGTATTTGAGTATCAATTTCGACAAAGTCTCACTGACTACACTAAATTGCGTTTTAGTATTCTGATGGCATAGTGCAGGATATAGACTGTCCTTTAAGGAAATAAAGGAGTAGGAGCCATACCACTACCACGATTCCAATGCAGATTTGAGAGCAGTAAGAATTGCTATTATTAATGCAACCAAAGTATTCCGACCCGAAGCGCGGCGGCACTTAAGATACAAAAATTTATGACATGATCACCCATCCAATGTCGTATCAGGGCGATTGTTGCTTTGTTTTCAATATCGAAACTAAAGCTAGAACCATTACCTACACCATCGGTCTCATTAGATAACTTTTTAATTTTTTCCTAAGCTTAATGAAAATGTGTCTAAGAATATCAAGACGAAATTTATTTTGAGTAGAATAGCCTTGAAATATCAAAATATTTATACTAAACTAAGTAATTGGATTATTTTAATAAGGATTGCAAATTTAATACCGTGCTTAAAAATAATCTCCATCTAACGTAATTTTAAGCTTTTAACTTTAGGATACATTTAAGTGTTCAATTTAGTAGATAAATATAAGGACAGAAATACATTGTATGTTTAAGTGTCTAGACTGTTAACTAAACAGATATGGCAACTATTGGCAACCCATTTCCATCACTGACGAACCACAATAAATATTATTATAGCAATAAAAATCTGTTTATTTCTACCTTTGTTTAACAATACCGATTTGGTTCGTAAAAAATGGTAAAAAATACATGATTCCGTTATAAATAAAATTTGTTTTAAAATACATATACTTTGATACTATGATACTATGATACTACTACATACTAGAGGTGGTCATTAAAAGTTATAACCATTAAATTAACTAGTTGTAAAAAAATACCTAATAACATTGTTATAAATAAATTTGGTTTATGGGTATTTTTAACATTCTAGTTTTAACACCATCTAGTGGATCCATAGCGTACCACTAAAAATTTTAATACGCCTGGAGTCGTGCCATGACAAAAAAAGAGATTGTAATTATGGAGAGTCTCGATAGGTGGCGCTGTTGACAGTAAAGATATAATAAGTTCTTAAGTTCTTACCCGTAAGGCTCATTTTTATTGATCAAGTTTTTAACATTGCGTTTACGACTGGAGTCGTGCCGTGTCAAAAATAGAGAATGTAATTATAGAGGATCTCGATAGGTGCCGCTGTTGACAGTAAAGATATAATAAGTTCTTAAGTTCTTAGCCGTAAGGCTCATTTTTATTTCATCAATAAAGGATATTTATTGATGAAATAACGATGATGTTATAAAATTATTTGCGTGATTTTGGAATCTAACTAGGACGGAATAATGTTTATTTCTGTTTAATGAAAAAATCAACACTATGTTATACTGGTAGGCGAAAACAACTTAATGTTGTTTTCATTCTTGGTTATTAGTGAGATAAACTGTAGTGTTAAGTAAAGTTATTAATATTTGTTACTGTTTTGCTTGTTGTTACTGTTTTCAACATAAGTTTGTTGGTTATTAGTTAGTGTTCTTGATGCGTTTCGTGTTATGGTGAATTAACAAAAGGGTTAAAATAGTGTTTATTATATAAATAAACTGTAAATAAGTGTATATAATATTTTTTGGTTTTGTTCTATAAACTTAATACTTAATTGACATTTTAAGTTTAAAAATACCTAGTTTCTTTCAAAACTGTACATAAGTGTAAATTTTGTTGGTTTGTTTTTTTGCTCCTATCAAGATGAGCGAGTGTGAAAATTTTAGTAGAGGTAGGAGGAGCATGGCTCCTATTTGGAACTATTTCCAGAAAAATTACAGTGGTGGTAATGAAAAACGTGCCGTTGTAAGTTAGTGTTCTCGATGCGTTTCGTGTTTTGTTAAATTAACAAAAGTGGTAATAGACAATAAAGTGTTAAATAAGTTTTTATAATATAAATAAACTGTAAATAAGTGCATAATATTTTTTGGTATTCTTTTTTGACATTTTAAGTGTAAAATAGTTTCTTTCAAAACAAAAAAAACTGTATATAAGTGTAAATTTTGATTGTTTTTGTTTCTTCAATAAATTGTATATCGCCAGAATTGAGTAATATTTTAATCATTCATTTGCTTATCATTCATTTCTGCTACTATTTCAGACAGTCCTAAGTCTATAAAAGTATGAAGGGAATTTCATTGATCAAGTTTTTAACATTGCGTTTGCGTCATTAAACTCATAACCCAATTTTTTATAACAGCTCGTTTTTAACTATAACACGAAACACGAACGATTAAACTAATACCTAAGTCGTGAGTGTTGTTTGTTATATTTGTTATAACAAATAATGCTTTACATAACATGTTGTTTTTTTTAAACGACAACATATAACACATTAAAAAAAAACAACTTTTAATCACACCGCTGCTACATACTATGATACTTTCCTTAAAAATTCTGACTGCCATAGCCTTAACACCAGAAATAAGCATAAGCTCGCCGTTCCAAGCCTCAGACTTCACAAGACTGTTAAATGTTTTATAGGAATCAGCATAAGAATGTATAATAGGCTGCCACAAAGTTTTATTGACTTGCCCCTGCATAAATTTAAATCAACTGTTAAAAGCTGTTTAATGAAAAAGGGGTATTATAAGATAGAAGATTATTTTACAGATAAAAATTCGTGGCTACTATAATTTGCTCCTCTGCACATACTTATTTTACAATATTTAAAATGTTCTATATTCCTTTTGTTATTATGGCTGTTTAAAAAAGGCTAACTGTTGAGTTTCTTGCGGCACTTCTTCTCAACAGGCCATTCACGTCGAAGTGCTAGTAGGAAAAAAAATATTGACGTGCAAAAGTATTTCATGTAAATCTAATTGCAGAATAAATGATTTCATTTCATTTCATTTCATTTCATATCCCTACATAAAATTGCACATATATGTAGTTAAACATAAGAACCTAATAAGCAGAACTAAATACGCAGAATAATATGTGGTAGTCTACAATTTAGAAAGAGAACTTACTCTACCCTAGTGTTGGTGAGTTCTTCCAGGAGCGTGAAGACCGCTACTTCTAGCGAGGCACTGCTGGACAGACCAGCTCCCATTGGCACATCTGACACGATTACTGTATCGAAGCCTTTTACGGCACCTGAAAAAAAACATGCTGTTATTAACCTGAGAAATAAAGTCATAGCTTATTAGAGCCACCGCGCATGCATGCACTCAACCAACACCGCCTCGACACTCGTTGTCATCGACAGTAAGCGTCACGTCATCAACGAGTGGATAATGCGTTGTCAATTAAATAGACAACGAACATTCCACTAGAAACCAGCACGTAGTAAACGCAAGGTGAGCGTGCGGCCAACAGTTGGTCACCAAGTGTTCCAGTCGCCGTCCGCGAGTGATGAGCCCATGGAGAGAGGCGCCGAAGGCGATATTGTAATGAGCGTATAGCTATTATATAGAACTCCATAAATAATATTAAAACCGCTCGAAACGAGGTAACATACATAAACGAAATTGAATCATAATATATAATATGCGATGCGTTACGCATGAACGCATAAGGTCATTACTACGCGTGACGTAGCCATCGGGTTCGTAATACATTGGAATCTATCGTAATATGTCGGAGCTACCACCACTCCCAGCTAGTTTTCTGAATAATTTTATTTCAAATTCGTATTAATGATATGTCTTTATAGGGATAAGTGATCCATGTTACTAAAACATAAATACAGAATTACTAACACAGGCGTTAAACACTTATTTTTATGTGCAACAATCACGCACAAGTGCTTCTTTAGAAACATCCTGCCTAATAGTATCTCGCTCGTAAACGTATGCGATATTATGTGAATTTCTCTGAAAATAAACTTAAACTAGGTAGCTACAAATTAAAGCATTCATGTTAACCGTGTTCTAAATGGGGTGAATCCAAAAGAGCGTAATTTTATACACATCATAACATTTACAGAAGCCTATGACAAAAACCACCAAATTAATTAAACCCTTGTTTAAATATCTGCGACTACGAAATATATCCTACAATGTCTATACGAATTTATATTATTTACAAGATATTATGTAACTCACATCTCACGCTCATATGTCCTCCCCCTTGCCCATACTCTTTGCTCTCATGCACCCGCGCCCATACTCTTACCCGGAAAATTGGCGACAACGCCCTTTACATAATTAGCCCACGCTGGTGACCCAGGCTTCAGGGGCTCTGCAGAGGGCACAGGAAAGCTGTCCTGAAGAACTTCTTTCGTCACAAACTCCGTGACCACGTTGCATGACTCTGTGTTGTTGTAACCGCCGACGATAAGAGTCACAAAAGGAAGGGCCTGAGGAAGATCAAGAAAATATTTATTTTAAGATACATACCTATTATTAGGTCCTTACCTATGAAATTGGTGTTTTGTATGAAGATTTTGGGGGTGTCTGCATTTTACATACTAACATTTTATCACTTTTCTTCACAACGACAAATCCAGAGATAATAATATTTGGCATATATCATTACACAAGCTTTAGCAATATAAATGTGAACACGCTTGATAAAAATTATTCACCGTTTTTATGTTAATGCAAATCAAATGATGTATTCGGGAGGCAGTTAAAAATAATTGTCTTTGTGTCTAATTTTAACACAATTAAACTTACGAAAAATTATCAAATTAAATAATACGAGCTCAAATATATGGTTCTTTTTTTATAAGAGGCAATTATTTTATGAGAATGTTCTGAAACTTAATAGTTACGGACAAATTGCTAAGACAGAATAAAAACACCAATTTCATAGGTAAGGACTCAATATATTATACTGTGTTAGTCCAGGGGATATAATAACAAAATAATAGTAAAAACTTTGCAGTTTTAACTGTGGCATTTGTCCTTGCATTTGTCCACGATGTCAAAATTTTGCATAATTGCTAGGGTATAGCGAATGTGGTTCGTCGCACATCGGTTCGGGTGTGAAGACCACCGGCGCGCTACCGCTCGCCATAGACTAATCTTTTTTTAATATTATACTTTTCTTTTAATATAACGTTATCTTCTTTCTTATTTTTTTCTGACAGATTGTTTTTGGTGTGTGAAAAGTCATATGCAATATTTTCGCACTTTAGTTTTATATACACAGTTTCGTAGGAAGTTTCATTCCAAATACCAGCGCCCCATGCTAGAACGGTGTTGCAATGATTCGTATCGTAATAACACACTGAAAGTTAAACACATACTTACATTTTTGTTCAAATATATATTCAATAATTTATTGTTAAATAAAGAAAAATCGCCTTTAAAATACCCCAGAACTAAAAAGAAAAGAATTGGTAACTTAACTGCCCAATCTCATACATAAGCAAAATATATTGTAGAAGTATATTGTGTTTTTTACATAAATTTTCTGGACACACCGTCTTCACAAATTGTTATGTGAAGTTTTCTTATAGATTTAATTTATATTTATTTTAGTTCAGGGGTATTTTTTGGAGGCGGTTTTTTTTTTCAATAAAAAATAATTTGTTATATGCTCTTCAGTTGCGTTTTTATAAAATAACCCAATTATGCTATCGAAAAGTGAATGTACTTATTAGTCACTATAAAATAAATACCCAAGTCGCTTCAAGTGTGCCTATAAAATTTAAAGAATTCCCTCAATTTTTCCAAAATTCCATAATCCGATCCTTGCCTGATGAATATGGGACTACTAATTTTCCGATCGACTCAGGCGTCTTCGAGTAATCGGTTAAAATACATAAAAAAGATTCACACGAATTCAGATTGTTAATTGTATTGTTCTTTCAGCAATAATTAACAATCGAAAGTTATACAAATTTATGTACCAACCGATATTGTGTGTATGTTATTGGCTGTACGCTAATAATTACTACGAGATGCTGTATTAAAGTATGAGAGCCATGAATGTATGTACCATCAAATGAAACCACAGTCGCAATGTATAGCCATATGTTCTTATTGAAAATGTGTCCTACTCTAACATACTTCATGCCTCAATAATTAATTTCCAAGTGAATGTATATCCGGGAGCGTCCAACCATTACATCTAATGTGTTTGCTTTTTCTAGATTACTCTATGTACTGTTGTGACTTAAATACACACACAAGAAACATAGTACAGATAAAATGTAAAACAGTATTTTTCATTTCGGAAAACATATTTCCCTGACGTATAACATTTCAGGCAAAAAGAGGTCGAAACACATTAAAACTTTGGAGAAATTAGCCTGATATAAAATCAATATGTGCAAGATCACAAAGATCCACTCCGAAACAATTGAAAACCACTTAATTAATTTATAAGACCTCTATCAATAGCACCGAAACTATATAGGAACAAACTTCTCATTATTGAAACAAGCATTTTTTTATGTTTACTAGCAGATGGCTTCTGAGTTCTGGCCCTAAAAATCCGGTGAAATTATGGTGGTGATTTTTATGGCGAGGACTTTGGTAGGTCCTCAAGCCTAGTGGCGAACCAGAACTGGAGAATTTCTCACTGGTAGGTGTGGGAAGGAATCGCTTCAGAAATACACTTTAGCCTTTTTTACTTTATTATATTATATTTTTACCAGAGATTTGAAGAGATCGAGTCAAAGCTGTCAAAAATAAACCGGGAAGATTGTTAGTCTGCGTTCAGTTTCTTGGACTTGCGAACGCCGCTCTAAATGGATGCGTTCAAGCCGCCACATAGGCATCCCCCATAACATGTAAAGTTTTCGGGCGCTCAAGCCGAATACGGTGGAGCAAACAAACTAACCACAGGTAAAACGAAGCCTTCACAGTAGTCTATGTGGTCGCCGATAAGGTTGACGCGCCCCGGGGCGCAAGCGGCAGCAGCGGGCTTGTACCCAAATCTTGACACGAATATGTCACTTGCTTGCCTTAGGAGTGCCGCCTCACCTACAGGTTTCGCCTCGTGACTCATCTGGTAAACAATAAATATAAAATAACATTACATATCCCATTTGCAATTTTAGAAAAACAAAAAAATACTTCTAATATTTTATACACTTCTATATGAACAAACCAAAGTTAAGCTTGCGCTTGAATTTTTGTTATATGGGTAAACTAATATAATTATTTTATTCTTTATATCTATAATACAGGGGGATGTACAGGAATGCAACAACTATCGAGGGATAAAGCTCATGTCACACAGTTTGAAAGTATGGGAGAAAGTGATTGAGAAGCGATTGAGAGATGAAGGTCAGATAACACAAAACCAATTTGGGTTTATGCCTGGTCGTGGAACCACGGATGCCATATTTTCGCTCCGATAATTGTGCGAAAAGTACAGACGAGCACGGAGGAGCTTACATATGGTATTCGTGGAGTTGGAGAAGGCATACGACCGTGTACCCCGTGAGGTTTTGTGGTGGACTTTGAAAGAGAAATGTGTGCCTGGTAAGTATGTGGAGCTAATTCGAGCGATGTACGTCAAAGCTATTACCCATGTCCGGTCGGCTGCGGGGACCACAGATGAGTTCGGAGTGGCAGTTGGCTTGCAGTAAGGGTCGGCGTTAAGTCCCTACCTCTTCCCCTTAATTATGGATGTTTTGACATCGGATTTACAGGACGAGGCCCCTTGGTGCATGCTGTTTGCTGACGACATTGTCCTTGCAGACGAAGACGGATCCCGGATTCAAGACAGGCTGGATGGGTGGGTACAGAGACTGGAGAGTGTGGGCCTTAAAATCAGCAGAACAAAGACCGAGTATATGTACTGCGATTTTGGCGATCTCTCCAATCCCTGTCCGGTTACTCTCGACGGAACACGTTTGCCAGTCTGTTCGGAGTTCCGATATCTGGGTTCAATCTTACAGGATAACGGGGAAATAGATCGAGACGTCAAGCAAAGAATTAGCTCAGGATGGATGAAATGGCGACAGGTCACGGGAACTACATGCGACCCACGCATTTCCTCTAGATTGAAAGGGAAAATATATAAAACAATCATAAGACCTGTTGTTATGTTTGGATCGGAATGTTGGGCTATGAAAAAGATGGATGAAAATAGATTGCATGTGGCCGAAATGCGTATGTTAAGATGGATGTGTGGAGTGACGAAGATTGATTGAGTGAAGAATGAGTATATCAGGGGATGCCTGAAAGTTGCTCCAGTGATAGAGAAGTTGATAGAAAAGCGGCTGTCGTGGTGTGGACATGTTTTGAGGAGGGAGAATGAGCATGTAACGAGAAGAGTTATGAATATTAGAGTGGATGGTAATGCAGGGAGAGGAAGACCAAAGAAGAGATGGATAGATTTTGTGAATGAGGACATGGCTAGAATGGGAGTGAATGTTGATATGGCGTGTGATAGGGGAGAGTGGAGGAGAAAGACTCGTTGCGCCGACCCCAAATGAAATTGGGAAAAGAGCAGGATAATGATGATGATTCGGAAGAAAAGAAAGTCGTTCGAACACATTACCATCACATTACATTATTACAATTACGTTACGTCGTTACGTTACGTTACGTTATTGCAATTTTAAGTAAATTGACGAAGAGAAGATGGAGTTAGAAACTGTATTCGTGAATATGATACGTAAAACGCCTATATTATCTTCCTCCGCCGACTCATATCACGAGACAGTTTATTTTTACTTCATTTGTCTCCATTATCTATTCAAATTAAATATTTTCAGCTCGTCTCGAGATGACGTAGAAAGATTTAAATTTAAAATGATTTATCTTTTAACGATGAATAAATTAATTAAGTATTTGTAAAACGATAGATAACGAAACGATTTTATGTCTAATTACGTATATAAATCAATATCTTGAATTTGGTTTGAGGTAAGTATCTACTTATTGTTAGATTAGTATTAGTAGGTTTTTACACCGTAATCTTCTTATCAAATTCAAGTTGAAGTGAGATGAAAATGTATTCAAGTTTGTCTAATGGGCGATATTCAAAACAGTTTAGGAAAAAACTACTTATTTTTTTAGGGTTGCGTAGTCAACCCTTATAGTTTCACCAAGTCTGTCTCTGTCTGTTTGGCCACGGATAATCTAATTGACCGTTAGCTGAAATTTGGTACCAATATGTTAACACGCCGAGAAAGTGGTAAAATAAAATGTGTAAAAAATGTTTTATTAGGGTACATTTCAACCTTAACGTGCTGTATAGTGTTGGGTAGGTATTTAAAAATAAATAAGGGTTTACTTAAATCATTTTTTTATAAAATCAATATTTTCAGAAATCATCATCATCATCATCATCATGGCGGTCTTTAAGTGATCCAATCTTGGACATAGGCCTCGACCCTCTTCCTCCATTCTTGGCGATCTTATGCCCGACTCATCCAGTCTCGACCTCCGTGTCGTCGAATGTCATCCACCCAGAGCGGTGCGGTGGTCTTCCGCGTCCTCTAGTGTCCGCTCTGGGTCTTCCATCAAGAACTCGTCTTGTCCAGCGACTCCTGTCCATTCTCGCAATGCCCATGCGACTGGCCCATGTCCACTTTTTCTTCGCTATTGTAACCATGACCTCTTTAACTTTGGTTTTATTTCTGATCCAATCGTTGCGTTTCCGATCTCGCAGGGTGATTCCCAGCATTGCTCTCTCCATGCCCCTCTGCGCGACTCGGAACTTCTCGGTGGATTTCTGTGTAAGAGTCATGGTTTCCGTGCCGTAAGTTAACACCGGCACGACACACTGTTCGAACACTTTGACCTTGAGATGTAGAGGTATTTTTCCACACAGCGTTTGTTTATTGGCACCGAATGCAGCCCACGCTAGCGATATCCTTCGCTACACTTCCACTGTTTGGTTCTCAAAGCCCAGAGTAACCTTATGGCCCAAATATATATAATCGGTCACTCTCTCCACCGCTGGTAGTTTGTGACTTCAGGAATGTTGGTCATTATTTTGGTTTTCCCCAAATTCATCTTGCCGGAAATATATTTTCGGAAATAATAGCTTAAAATTGACCTGTTGTTTTTTTGATTGATTAATATTGTTCAATTTAGCTTTGAATATTAGCATTTTTCTTGGTATCGTACGGTACGAATACCAAACCAATTGCGGAATTGTTATTGTTAAGGTGGAACCACACATACCCGGCGGCACTGCCGGCGGCTTTATTAGCAGCACAAGTTCTACTGAATACCTACTAGCGGCGGCTTGTGTGGATGCATCCTAATGAGAAGAAATCCGTAGTTACTTTAAAATAAATATTTAAAAGAATGAAAATTCGTTTAATGTTGACCGTCTTATCATTTATTTTTTAATAGGTAATTACTTAACTATTGAAACTGATAAAGTTTATGGTTACAAGTAGGTCTAATAAAAAGTGTTTATCTGCTTGAACTTATTGGTGTAAGTACTTCGAGGAAATTAAATAAACTCGTAATTCTGTCACAGAATCATAAAATTGTGTTATCACATTACATACAACATAACTCATAACTTGTCATAATTCGTTAACAATCTATACCATAGTATTTAAACCTACTTACTCCTTACTTACTTAAACCTTTTTAGAGAGATCATCAAAACACCAAAATTTCTCCATTTATTTTTAGACATTGCATCATCAGAACTGCGTACTCAGTTACATCATAGGCATTGTAATGTCACTGATAACAGAGTTAAGGTCAACATATTAACAAATGTTTATTACTGTCTGCTAAATTGAACCGTACTGTAATGATAATACGTCTTAAGGCGAAAGGTAAGGCAAATGACTTTTGAGCGTTTGGCGTAATCGAAATTGAGCGGCAGCGACATCTATTGAAAACTTGAGGTGCGTCGCAAAGCACATTGCACCAAATTGCATAGATGACGGCTAGTGTTTATCACAGAGTAATTTCATCGACAGAGAAAACTAAAGGTTTGAAATAAATTGAAATGTACGATTGATAGTTCGTAAATGAAATAACCTGATAGTAACGGGATCCAAAATCAAATCAAGTTTTCTCAATTGATTTCCAACTCTATGTTTTGTGTAAGAATTGAGTTCATTATCTATACATAAATTATTTTGTGGTAGTCTGATGTGCTCTTATCTGTACAAAAATTACAGCCGTACAGCCAGAACCAGAAGAACATGTACAATTTCACGCGATTCTTTTTTGTCCTTTAGTATGAATACTAGTTTTGAAGCCTATACTAGTATTTGTTTCATTCAAAATGAATCAGTATTTCTGATTTTAGAGTTATCTAAAAGTCTTAGTTCCGCTTCCGAGCGTGAAACATCGTGTGACGTCATCATATACGCGCAGGCCGGTTGGGACGTAGGAATAAATTTTTGAAATCGCGAGAACTATCGATCCGACAGTCAGAATCAAATAATTCAAAAGTTGTAAAAAGGTATCGAACCAGTCTTGAACATACTTATTGTTATTTATTTTGATAAGGATTAATATAAATAAGCAAATAAAGAGCCTTTTGTACTCGTAACGGTGAAATTTTAATTAAATTAAATAACATACACTGGCTAAACTATATTAATTAATGTATTATTATTATTATTTCTATGCATAACGATAGATTTACGCCTACAGTGGAATCCACACATACTGACCTTGTCAGAAAGACATAGATTCCCTGCCTTTGCAATAAAAAAATCAGACTCTTGTCTGACGTTGAAACGGCAAGACTTGTCTACATAAGTTATTTTCAGTGTGTTGTCGTATGACTTGTTGCTGTGGGGGTCAGCAGCTGATTTTGAGAATATGAAAAGCTGTTTGAGCCATTTATAAACTTAAGCCTCAAGACTCACTCAGAGAGTTACTCAAGGAAATTGATATATAACTGTTGCCTCCCCTTTAAAAATATTATATACGTTTATAAACATAACCACACGTTTAAGAAAAACTAATGAATGCCTTAATTTAATACAAGAAGCAAAAATAATATTGCTGTGCCTGTGCATTTATGGGAAAATGTATTCAATTTTATAATAAAATCCCACCAAATATAACAGTACTGCCTTTTCACAAATTTAAGCCTTATATTAAAAAACAATAATGAAAAAAGGGTTATTATAAAATCCAAGATTATCTGGAGGATAAAATGGCGTGGAAATAGTTATTTGCTATCGTTCGTCATCATAGAGGCATGTTATTTTGATGGAGTAATGGAAATTATGTAAAACATTTAATACTGACAATAATTATATTATTGGCTATTTTAAAAAAGTGGCTACCCTCGGAATCCGGCCGCTTGTATCCACACAGTCAATGCTCTGTGGTTGTACTTGCTACGTCCACTGCTGGACATAGATCTCCCCAAATGCACGCCTATAATAAATAAACACCATTTAGGTGTTTATTTATTAAATCAAATCAAATCAAATCAAATCACATTTATTTGCAAATACAGGTGATACAGAGGTGTTACACTATGGTATTAAATCCAGTACAATTCCATATTTAGCCTAAAGGCATGCAAAGTTAAAATAAAATAAAATTACATATTCAGCAAATTGATAAATGATGTCACATTATTATTTATTATTATATGCATTATTAAATGTTTATTACATTACTAATTATTTATTCGTTACACTATTACTACCACATATAAATTTCAAGATTACAAGTGCATTATTACCTAGTCATTATTACATCTTTTCATCACCAAAAAATTCCATAATATTATAATAGGCCTTGCTTAGTAACATTTCTTTTAATTTGCGTCGAAATAAGACAAAGCTTTCTATTTGCAAAATTTTCAACGGTATTTTATTATATATCTGTGGAGCCATACAAAGTACACTATTATTCATTAGCCAAGTTTTGTTTTTTGGTATACAAAGTCTATTACTATGTCTAGCGCTGTTCAACGTCATAAACAAATTTATGTTAGTCCTTACAAATAAAATTATTTCATAGATATACATACTTGGTAATGTCAAAATGTTTAAAGATATAAAATATGATTTACAACTAACTGTTTGTTTAAGTTTGCAAATCGCTCTTACACATTTTTTCTGAGCTTTAAATGCCGACTCTTTTTCTACCGAGTTGCCCCAAAATATTAGTCCGTAACGGAGAGCAGACGCCACATGCGCATGATACGCAGTCAATACTGTAGAAGGGTTGACTACGCCAGCGAGTTTGTACAGAACATAAGAAAAACTGCTTAACTTCGAACATATACTTTCAACATGCAATTTCCAGTTCAGGTTATAGTCAATGTTTAATCCTAAAAATTTTGTCACTTCTACTTCTTTTATATTTGTACCATGATAGTTAATGTCAATTTTAATGGGTGTTTTAGATCTATTCCGAAATGTCATTATATGTGTTTTGTCTAAATTAATAAGTAAATTGTTATTTTTTAACCAGCTTACTATATCCACCAGTGCTCCATTTATGGCATCCTCTAGTGTAGATAAGCTTTTATTTGAAAATATCACGGTGCTGTCATCAGCAAACAGTATCATTGGTGATGCTATAATTTTAGGAAAATCATTTATATATATATAAGAAATAATAAGGGCCCAAGAACACTGCCTTGAGGCACTCCATAAATTACCCGTCTATATCTGGACGTATAGCATACCTCTAATTTAGACTTAAGACAAATTTTTGTGATTTGTGTCGCTTGTACTCTGTTACTCAAGTATGACATTATTAAATGTAATACGTTTCCTCTAATTCCATGTTTATGTAATTTAATTTTCAGAATGTCATGGCTAACATAGTCAAAGGCTTTCGTGAGGTCCATATACAATGCACATACGGGAATCTTCTTGTCTATGTTTGTTATAACTTCCATTAAGAATTTATGTATAGCCATATTGATGTTTATATTTTTTCTAAAACCTGTTTGCTTTGGAGCTAGTATATTATACTTCTCAAGGTAATTATAGAGATTATTATAGATAATTTTTTCGAATACTTTTGACAAGACAGGTATAAGAGCAATCGGCCTATAACAAGACATATTTTGTTTGTCTTGTTTTTTAAACAACGGCTTAACGATTGTTTTTTTTAGTTTTTCTGGGTAAACGCCATGTAGGACGCATATGTTAAAAATGTGGCAGAGTACGGGAGAAATCACACACGAAACATATTTTAAAACTTTTGTAGAAATATCATCATACCCAGTACTTTTTGTGTTTTTTAAAGATTGTATTATCTTATGAATGTCAGAAGGTATAATAGGATTGAAATAAATTGAATTATAGTTATTATATGTCATGGAATCAATATTGGATTTAATATTATATTCAGAATTATCAAATGTCAATGGTTTCACTTGGTCAATAAAATAATTATTAAACTCGTTTGCTATGTCAGATGGATTAGAAATTAATTTTCCGTCAATATCTAATAGTTCAATGTCAGATTTAGGAATATTTATTTTATAATGATTAATCACATCCCAACTAGCTTTTGTTTTGTTGTGAGATGTATTTATGTAATAGTCATTCTGCGATTTTTGAGTCAATTTAATGATGTGATTAAGTCGTGCAGAGTAAGTCTTAAATACTTCCCTATCTTTCATGGATTTTGTTTTCCTGTATTTCCACAGTAGTAGCCTTTTCCTTTTGGAACACTGTTTTATGCCTTTGCTGATCCACCTTGGTCGCTTAAGGAGTAATATTTTAATATTTTTCATTGGAAAACATAAATTATAAAGTAAAGAGAAAATGTCATGAAAATTGTCAAATGCAGCAGTCGGTTCATCGCTACTATAAATATCACTAAATGTGAAAGATTTAAGGTAATCTTGGAACTTTTTTAAATTTTCATCCGAGAAGTCCCTCTTTTTAATATACCAATGGTCAATAGTATATTTAAATTTTACTGGACATATGTGTAATTGGGCGGTGTGATCAGATAAAGCAAATTCCAAAATATCGCTTTTACATCCTCTGATGTTGTGAAACATATTATCAATACAGGTACCACTTACTAATCTAGTTGGGGATTTAAGAGCCAAGCTTAAATTGTATCCAGACAATAAGTTTTTGAGTATTTTAGTTATTTTATTATCCACTAATACATCAATATTAAAATCCCCACACACTAAAACCTTTTTTTTTCTATAACAAAATTTACTTAATACATCGTTTAAAATGTTGAAAAAGGCATCTAATTCTTCGAGATTATTTTTAGGTGGTCTGTAGATACAGACTATAACTAAACTGTGGTCTGTTAGTTCAATAGCACTGATTTCAATTATATTTACAGTACTAAACCTTGTAATCTCAGTAAGGGTTTTGTAACGGTGACCATTTCGTATCAGTATGCACGACCCTCCGTGCCTATTTTTCCTATTATATGATGAACCAATAGAGAAATTCGGCATACTGAACAGCTTTGTATCATTAAAAATCATATTATGTTCTGTTATACAAACTATATCTATATTTAACTTTTTTTCTAACAAATTGTCCAAATTTACCAACAATAAATCTAACTTACTAAATAATCCATTAATGTTTTGGTGCAACACGTTAATACTATTATGTACGAAAAAGACTACCGGTTGAATTCGAAGAATTGTTTTGAACTGGTGAAGTGACATCAGGGTATGTCTGTGTAGTAGTATAATATTCTGTTTGTGTGCTACGGTGTGTCAACGAGGTTTTGTTGCGTGTCTGTGCTCGTCTGTTATATTCTGCAATTTTAATCTTATAATCTATACGTAAAATTTCTCTCAATATTGATCGGCTCAAGTTTACAAGAAAGCTATGATTTATTGGCGGAAATCGACTGTAATCCATATCAATAAAAGCTATATTGTCAAACTTACTACTAACAAATCTAAGTTCATAGTTTAATTTTTCAATTCTTAAATATTTATTATATGGAATTTCAAGCAGAATAGCATTTGTATTTTTAACATATTTACATAGGTCCCTTAAACAGCTTTGAAATTCGTAAGGATTACGGTCATTTATACCTCCTAAAACAATCACTACATCATTAAAGGTCAAATTTTTCAAAATGTCTTCCTTCCATTTAATAACTTCCTGAAACCTCGCACCTGGTTTCCAAAAACATTGCACCAAGTATTTAGAGCCAACTTGATCTTGGAGTACTCTTCTTATTCCCCGACCTTGTTCGTCAGCAAATACAATAATTTTCTTCTTTTCATTACTTCCCTGTATCCCTGATGTATCAACTGCAGTGCTTTTGTCAATTATAGTTGTAGTATCCATGGGTTTTGCCTGGCCCAGTGAACAATTTTGTTTAATTATTCTTGTTGTAGTGTCCGTTACAGGGTAGCAGTCGGATGATAATTTTGGGCTTGGTACTGGGGAACTTTGTTTTCTAGGTGAATATAATTTTTTTGGGGTTGAGAAAACTTCTGCTGATATTGGTCTTCTTTGGCGATTTACTACAGGGGTAATGCTTTTCCTTATTGTCGGTTGAGTTTGAACTTTCTTATAAGTTTCTATGATTTTGTGACATTTATTTAAATCCGACCTTAGTTGATTTGTTTCACTGTTCAAATTGTCGATCTCTTGGTGCGCACTTTGTAGTTCAGTTGTAAGTCTTTTAATGGTTTCTTTCAGATCAATAATATTTTGCAATTCGTTAAAAGATGTATTTGGTAGACTTGTCATTGTGGCATCAAATAATGTAGAACTATCCGAAATATCACATAATGAAGTTGATTTTCTTACTTTACGAAAAGTAATATTTTCAGATTCCATTTTCCAATCAATTCAGTGGAAGAAAAAAAAAAGAAAAAAAACAAAATCAACAATTTTAACAAAAAAATTATCACATAAAATAGGTTTGACCCAGCGTCTATATCGGAGATTTGAACTCGCTTCGGTGGCGATCAACGCAAGCATACAGCAACCTCGGCTAGCCCGACGAACATCTGACGCGGCGAAATTGAGCTAGTAATTATTTCGTAACTCTGTCGACTTAAGCTCGAGTAGTTGTAGGTCAAAGTCCAAATATTCAAACCTGTTGCAAAATACACAACCGTTTTTACATTTAAAATATTTTTGAATTTGATCACTTTACATTATTTTTCGTAGTCTTCTTTATTGTTCTTTTGGCGTAATGGTGTTTATTTAGGGCACTTTGTATTCAATATCACTTTAATTTACATTTGTTTGCTTATTTGATGTCAGTTTTAGGTAAAACACTTTATTGCTTGATATTTCTTGATTATCCAATGCGATGTTATTAATTACATTATGTGTTGAATAGTCCATGAATATGTATTAATTTATCACAAATTACTTAATATTTGATCACATTT